>OY288286.1:21703948-23183422 GCA_958450335.1 Hibiscus tridactylites | reverse complement strand
AATATTTTTCTATGACATAACATATTTTATTAATATTGTAATATCATATCAAATTTAAAATAAGAATAAAAGATAAAGTATTTAAATCTTTATCTTATGCTTTTGTACTTTTTATTCAAATGTGTATTTGACGTAGATATCATAAGATCATAAATTTAAAAAAATCAGAATAACTTTGCAAATGACTATTCTTAATTCATGTTATGCTTGATCTTTCTGGGTTGAAAACTGTTGGGAATCAAAGTGCGGAACAATTCCCTCTTGAGTTAACTGGATAAAATAGAGAAGTAAGCTAGAAAACAATACAATAAAAGAATACAAGATTTTACGTAGTAACTCTCAACCAGAGAAAAAATCATGACCGTTGTCAAAGACAACCCGAAAAACCATTATGTGAAAATTATTACAACACACATAGTATTCTCACAATCCCGATACCCAAGTACACCCGAGAAAATATTTAACTACACCTTGCACCACTCTAATACAAGAGAATAGAAAGAAATTTAAAAGCCAAATAGAACTCTCAATACTTAACTTGGTGCATATGAAAATAGAAATAGTTAGGCCTATTTATAGTTGAGTTCCAAGGACTAACTTACAAATAGCCTAATCTTTAGTGGCCAAGAAAATAATTCTCTCATGAATTATTTCCTACTTACCCAACGTTGTCACAATTTTTAATATTCGGTGCGACCACTTTAGGCTTTGGTGGTTGCCATATTTGACAAGGGCTATGAATTTCAAGCCATTTTTCAACCAAAAAAAAAACAATTTCTCTATTATGATTTCAAACCCAAATAAGGTAGCTAATCTCTCCCTTAAGATATTGGCTTGATGATTGCTTTCGAAGTATTATTTATCACCACGGTGAACTCAAATTTCCCAGTAAAATCAATATTAGAATTGGGTGGATAAATGACCACTCAAATTTCTGAACCATTCTTGCTAACATGAGGAGAATATGAATAGTCGCCATTCTTAATCGAGGACAAATCCTCCTCCTAACACCAAACGATATCATTCTCACCATTGTTACTATGTTATATCCACACCTTCGTTCTCTAAATAGAATATATCAGGGTTGAACTTTTCTGGGTTGGACCAGATTTTGGGATCTTCAGTAATTGCAGGCAGGAAACTTTAGACATTTCCATCAACAGTGATGTCGAATCCACCCAAAGTAGCTGGCTCAGTTGTTGTGGAGTTAATGAAAACTAGTTTTGGGTTTGTAGGTTGAGGTTTGGGGCTTGTAATAGATTAAGGCTTGAGATTAGAGTTTAAAGATTTTATTTTATTTTTTATTTTAGATTTGACATGGCATTAAAATATTAATAAAATATTTCATGTCATAGAAAAATATTAATAAAATAAGCAAAATAGGAACAATTCAAAAGTTAAGTGATTAAATTTAAAAATATAAAACTTTAATAACCAAAATAGGAGTAAGAAGAAAATTGTGTGGTGAATAATAATATTTACTCAAATATATATGTGTCAGATCAGAACCCAAGCGCAGGAGTAGGGAAGTAAAAACAGGTAATCGGATGGGTTTCAGGTCGGGTAATGTCAGGTCGGGTAAAATCGGGTACAGGTCATTTCAGGTCATTTTTCTATTTTGACTCAACTCGGGTCGGGTGCGGGTCCATTTCAGGTCGGGTCCATTTCAGGTCAGGTCCATTTCAGGTCGGGTTCATTTTAGGTCGGGTCAAAACGGGTCGAGTTCGAAGCAGATAATTGACATGTTAATTCGGGTTCGGATACACTTCAGGTCGGGTCCATTTCAGGTCGGGTCCATTTCAGGTCGGGTTCATTTCAGGTCGGTTCCATTTCAGGTCGGGTGCAGTTCAGGTCGGGTAATTTTAGGTCTAGTAGTTTCAGGTCGGGTAATTCAGGTCGTGGTATTTTTAGGATTGAAATTCGTATTGAGTTTGAGTTCGGTACAACCGTATAAGTAGTCGATAGACTTTAGGTTGACCTTCGTCAATCGTCATTGATTTGGAGTTAATTATTTAAAGTAATATCAAATTAAAATTATAAAACATTGGAGTAATTAAAAAATAATGAAAAGGGGTCAATTTGGACTGAAAAGGGGTCAATTTGGATTTAAAATAAAGTTTCACGGATTATAATGAACAAAAATATCAAATTAAAATTATAAAACATTAGACAAATTTAAAAAAAAACAATGAAAAGTGGTCAATTTGGAATAAAAATAAAATTTTGGGGACTATAATGAACAAAAATATCAAATTAAAAGTATACAAAATAGAGTAATTAAAAAAAACAATAAGTAGATGTCAATTTAGAATAAAAATAAAGTTTTAGGATCTAGAATGAACAAAATTTCAAATTAAAATTATAAAACATGATGAACTAATATATATATATATATATAGTCAATATGGAATTAAAATAAAGTTAAGGGACTAGAATGAAGAAAATATCAAATTAAAATAATAAAATATTGGAAAAATTAAAAAAATAAATGTGTGTCAATTTGGAATAATAAATGTGGACAAATTAAAATAAAGTTAAGGGACTAGAATGAAGAAAATACTAAAACACACATGTATACATACATACTAAAACACATATATATATGCATGTATTTAAGTTTTAGTATATATATACATGTATGTATGTAAGTTTTAGTATATATATATATATATTGTTATAATTATATATATATATGTATGTATATAAGTTTTAGTATGCATATATTGTTATATATATATACTAGAACATACATATTTGTATCTATATATGTATACCCCTAAACAATACTCATAAACATTTACCCTTAAATCTTAATCACTAATAATTAGAGTACAAGCCTAATCCCCTAATCCTTAAATTAATCTCATAACCCCAAATAATTAAGTTGACACATTTACCCCTAAACCCCAAACATGAATATCTAAATCTTACAGACACTATTCACTAATAATTAGAGTGCAAGCCTAATCACATAATCCCTAAACTAATCTCATAGTCCCAAACAATCAACTTGGCACACTTACCTTTAAACCCTAAACATAAACTCATAAATCTAACAAACAAAATAAATTGAAACATAAAAAGGACAAATCTAAAAATAAATTATTAATTAGAGCCCAAATCACAAATGAATAAAATTATTAAACCTAATTACTTACCAAATCTTTATACGAGGACCAAATCAAATTTAAAGCAAACCAAAAAGCTTAATAATTAATTAATTAATTTATGAAGCATGGCCTAATTAAATAAAATTTAAAGAAATTAAACCAAAAGTTAAGACTAAAAATATAAACTAAAACCTAAAAAACTTAAACCCTAACCATCTAATTAAGGAAGGACCTAAATGATAATTAACCCCTAAATAAAAAAATCCCACCACTCTCAATTTGTTTCATATGGCGGCAAAATTCCACCCCCCATTTTACTTTGACTAGCGGCAAAATTCCCCCTCTCCCCCCATTTTGTTTTTGTTTCATATGGTGCCAAAATCCCCCCCCCCCATTTTGTTTGATATGGTGCCAAAATCCCCCTATAATTTCCTATCAATCAAAAAAACTTTCCCCCCCATTAATTTAAAAAAAACTTCTCCTAAACTAAAAAATATTTTTTATTATTTTAATAGTTATAATTAAATTTTTTTAATAAAATATTTCTTAAATTTAATAGTCACAATTAATAAATTGATTTAAATTTTAAATAATTTATTTTAAGTTCATCTATTATAACTTATTAATTTAATAAAACTTTAAATTTTGAATATTTTTAATAAAATAAATTTAAGTATGTTAATTCTTATTAAACTTCACAAATAATTTATATTGAACGAGTTAGTATTAAATTAATTTAATAAATTAATACTTTACATTTATCAACACTTTAAATTTATCAAATCGTAGACTTCTTCAACTATATATCAGGTAAATATCAAGTCAGATCAATATCAGTTCATGTTAAAAATAGGTCAGGTTCAAAGCAGGTCGGGTCAATTAACAGGTCAGGTTCAAAACGGGTCGGGTACAAAGCAGGTCGGGTCAATTAACAGGTCGGGTTCAAAACGGGTCGGGTCCAAAACAGGTCGGGTTCAAAACAGGTCGGGTAATATCGGATCTCAGGTCAATTCAGTCGGGTAAAATCGGTTATCTGCCAGGTCGGCTTCGGGTTCGGGTTCGTTTCAGTCGGGCGCAGGTCGGGTTTCAGGTCTACAGTAACAGGTCCAATTCGGGTTGAGGTCGTTTTCAGTCGGACGCAGGTTGGGTTCGGTCACTACAGTAACAGGTCGAATTCACGTTCGGGTCAACAATAATCAGTTATAGATCGGGTTCGGGTCATTAAATTTTCAGATCAAATCAGGTTCTGACTCGAGCAGGTTTCAGTCGGATTTTCAGGTCAGGTTAGCTTTTTACATCTTTACGCAGGAGTCGCTAGTGGATGTTAGTGTATTTTACAAGAAAAGAAAAGAAAAAGATACAATCACTAGGGGCGGGAATCAGTCTGTGTGAGGATTATTTTGTATTTTTAATTGTCCCCCGTACTTGCTGGTACGATTTTTGATAATCTCGATTACATATTTCGATGAATTTTTTGTCCATATCTTTATACCCATTGTATCTCCATGAGTTTCAAGAGATTTCCATCCAAAAAAGTTAAACAAAATTTACTATCTCACTAACTTCTATATATGGTTGATTTTAATTACAAGTCATATACTCAATACACTTAAACATATGGTGAAGGAGAACAAGGTTTTTGCGTAACATGAACGGAAGAAATATGAAGATAAATAGATTATACACTCTTAATTAACAAAAAAGGTAAATTACTAGAGAGGTCACTCAAACTTAATAGGGTTTAAAAGATAAGTAGGTATACATGTAAATGAGAGTTAATTATATATTTTTTTAAAAATTTTGTATAATATCGAGGATCGTTGTGGATATTTTTCGGGGATGATTACGGTTACAGTTCTGTTCAATTATCCCCATTGTTCGAATATAATAATTCTCGTCCCCATCCTCATTTGAACATCGGTGATAAATTTTCTCCGTGCACATTCCCGTGACCGAAGGTTTCAATTATTCCTCAACCTCGTTAGTTCGAATCCCTACAATTTTCAGATATTTGCCACCCAATTCACACCCCTAAATGTCACTCAACTTGCTAAAATAGTTGCAATGCAACGACAACACATATTAACAGTCAAAACTCAAGGTTAGTAAACAACTCTCCATAACCATAGAGTAGGAAAACCCTACACCAAAGTCCTAAGTTACTTCCTTTTACCTTTACTAACAAGAAACCTCTATTAAAAAAACAAATTAAACCTTGTATATTTATGGCTTAAATGCTCATTTAAACCTTGAAGTATACACAAAATACCGAATTACCTCTTAAAGTTTTTTAAGATATTGTGCCTCTAGACTAAAAATCGTTATTTCGTTTGACTCCTCCGTCTAACGCCGTTTTAAAAAATTTACGGGCCAAATCAGAACATGTCACATGTTATTTTATTAACAAAAAATAACCTAACTTAAATAAAAAAAGGTATATTGCACATTAAGTATGCCAAAATTTATTTTATTTTGTTCATTTTAGACATTCGGAATCTTTATTTAACCCAAAATTGTATGCTAATCCTTTCAAGTTTTATTTTCATTCAATTTAGTCTTTAAATTTTTTTTTTTTTCCTTTTCTCCTCTCTCTCTCTATATATATCTCTTCTTCTTCTTCAACGAAGTGGCTGCATGCCTTGTGCAACGATGTACCTCAATGCAATGATAGTGAAAAGGAGAGAAACCCCAGAAGAAAACAAAGAGATGGTGGGTGGAGACTGCCAATTTATTAATTAACGAAAGGAATTTCAAATTCCCCAAGTTCGAACCGAAAGAAACCCAAAACTTTTAATTCATAATTAATTGTAACCATGAGCGTTTATCTTATCTCACTGCAACAATTAAGCTCATCACCGTGTGTTTAGTGTTTACCCGTTTTTTTGTTTTTGAATTACTGGATCTATAGATTTAGAAGAAGGGAAAATGAAGAGCAAGAAAGGAAGTGAGATTTGGGTTTTAAAGTTACCTGGAAAAAATGAAGAGAGATTTGGGTTTTAAAGTTAGCGTATACAAAATCCACTTCGATTCTCTCCCTCGTCTATATTGCTCCTCCCCCCACTCAGCTGCGAGATGGGGGAGCCGCTACGTTTTGAAAAGAACCAAGAAATGGGTCTAATCCGATTCAGAAAGAAGAAGAAGGTTAGGATAATCACCATTGAAGCTCCATAAACAAGCTGGGGAAAAAAGATGTAGTTGACTTTCTATAAATAAAATTAGGATTCTTATTTTAAAACCTCAAATAACTACAAAATACATCAAACAAATAATTCTTTACCTCAAAATTAAATTTACAAGAATCAAATTGGAAAATCAAGTAAAAATTCGCCCTTTGCTCCAATGGACTGCAATTAGAGTTTGCTAGCGACTAAAATGAACAAAAAAAATAAATTGTGATATAATTAACGTGCAATTTACCTCTTTTATTTAAATAAAATTATACTTTTTAATAAAATAACATATGGCGTGTTTTGATTCGCCCATGAATTTTTTTAAACGGGGTAACAATTTTTAGTTCATGACCACAACGTCTCAAAAAATATTTTATAGGAAGTTCGGTATTTTATGTATGCTTCAGGGGCCAAATAGGCCATTAAGCCTATATTTATTATCACTCAACAGAGACATGATACAACACCTCATAAAATATATATTATAATTTAATCTACAATTTTAGTAATCCAAACAAAAAATATATCATTACAATAGATAAGTAGATAATAGTTGACATTGTTATCGGAGATTTCAATGAAATCCTCTATGCTTTTGAGAAACAAGGAGGAAGAATCAGAAGCTCTAGACAGATGAACAACTTTCGAGAGGCTCTTTCCGATTGCTCATTATCGGATGTGGGTTATTGTGGAGCTTGGTACACTTGGCAAAAAGGAAGACTCGCTACAAACAATATCCGAGAGCGTTTAGATAGGGGGTGGCCTCACCGGACTGGTTTGATTTATTTCCAAATTTTAAACTCTCCCATCTGGTTCACTCGTTTTCCGATCACTGCCCTCTTCTCTTGGACACCAATTCTGCTAATTACAATCAGCGTCACTCGCCATTCCGTTTTGAAGCTTCATGGCTCCTTGAAGAGTCTTGTGAAAGTGAGGTTAGGAAGTTATGGGGAGACTCCAATGATCATGTCCTTGTGAAATTAAGTCGTATAAAGGATGGCCTCGAAAAATGGTTTAGAAGACTGAAAAAGGAAAAGAAACTTTCGATCAATGACCTAAAAAAAAGGCTCTCCGATCTAGCTGAAACTGCCCCTACTGATGACGCTCTCCATGAAATTCTTGAAACCCAATTATCCTTAAACATGGAGATGGAAAAAGAGGAGATCTATTGGGAACAAAGAGCAAGAATAAACTGGCTGGCAAATGGAGATCGAAACACCACTTTTTTTCACAAATCTGCTTCCCAAAAACGGAAAAACAACAGAGTATCTAAACTCAAAGACAGGCTTGACACTATTGTTGAGAATGATATGGAAATGCAAACTGTGGCCACAGATTATTTCAGAGATCTCTTCCACTCTCAGGGACCTACAACTTTTGATACTATTATTGAAGGTATTAACCAATGCGTCACTCCAGATATGAATTATACTCTTGACAGAAATTTCGAAGAAGGGGAAATCCTCAGAGCAATTAAATCGATGAGCCCTTTGAAAGCCTGTGGGGCCGATGGTCTAGGTGCAATATTCTACCAAAGATTTTGGAATATCATTGGAAAGGAGATTACTCTTTACTGCATCGATCTCCTCAATGGTAAGGAAGATCTCTCGAGCATCAACCATACTCACATTGCTCTTATTCCAAAAGTAAAGGACCCTACCTCTATGAACCAATTTCGGCCCATAAGCCTGTGCAACGTTCTCTATAAAATTGTTGCAAAGATTATAGCTAACAGGATGCAGGAAGTTCTACATCTCTGTATTGATGAAGCACAGAGCGCCTTCATTCCAAGAAGACTCATCTCGGATAACATTGTTGCTGTGTATGAAACTCTTCATTCTATGTAGAACAAGCGTTCTGGGAGGAAAGGTTTCTTTGCTTTAAAGCTCGATATGAGCAAAGCTTATGACCGGGTTGAATGGCGAAGTCTTGAAGCCATAATGCACCGAATGGGCTTCTCCCAAATCTGGATTACTCGCATTCTGAAATGTCTATCTTCAGTCTCTTATTCGGTTATTCTAAATGGATCTATTGGTGAACAATTCAGGCCCAGCAGAGGCCTAAGGCAAGGGGATCCGCTGAGTCCCTACCTCTTTCTCCTATGCAGCGAAGGTCTTTCCTCTCTTCTGCGCACTAGCTCCACAAATGATAGTCTTATTGGGATAAAAATCTCAAGAGAAGCTCCAAGAATATCTCATCTGCTTTTTGCAGATGACTGCATCATTTTTGGAGATGCAAGTGCCTCGGGAGCCATGGCTATAAAAACCATCCTTCATGATTATGCAACAGGCACGGGGCAACTGGTTAACTATGAAAAATCAGGTGTGTTCTTTAGCTCAAATGTAATTGATTCTAATAAGCTTGATGTGCAGAACATACTAGGAGTACCCCCCTCAAAAGATTTGGAGAAATATTTGGGACTTCCGGCCATCGTTGGAAGAAACAAGAAAGCTTCATTTTCTAATATCAAAGACAAATTCAACAATTGCACTGATGGATGGAGCACTAAATTCCTATCTGCTGGAGGTAAGGAAATTTTCATCAAGTCTATTCTCCAATCCCTACCAATGTATGCTATGTCATGTTTTCTCTTGCCCAAGTCACTATGCAAAGAGTTAGAAGCTATAGCAGCCAGATTTTGGTGGCAAAAATCCAAAGGCAAAAGAGCAATACACTAGTGTGATTGGACCACCCTCTGTAATCTGAAAGAATCAGGTGGCATGGGTTTTCGAGACCTAAGCAAATTCAACATTGCCCTCCTAGCAAAACAAGGCTGGCGACTTATGATAAATCCTTCTTCCCTAGTTGGAAGAATTCTAAAAGCAAAATACTTCAGAGACTGCTCTTTCCTAAACTCAAGACTTGGCACTCGTCCATCCCTAATTTGGAAGAGTATATGGAGCGCAAAAGGTCTACTAAATTCTGGTCTTAAATGGAAAGTGGGATCAGGCACAAAGATCTCAATTTGGGAAGATACTTGGCTCCCGGACCTTGCTAATCCTAAGATCACTTCTCCTAGAAGAGGTGATGCTAGTATGGTTTCTGATCTACTCAAGACAGATTGCAATGAATGGGATGAAAGCAAAGTGGCTAATACTTTTAACACAAGAGATGCAAGCTTGATTCTTAGTATCGAACTACCAAGAAGAAAAGAAGATGATTTTCAAGCCTGGTCGGAAGAATTATCTGGAATATACTCAGTTCGAAGCGGTTACAAGAAGCTAATATCAAACACAAACAGTAATACCACAGATTCTATCTACAAACAGTTATGGCAAATCCAGTGCCCGGCTAAAGTCAAAATATGCATTTGGAAATTCGTAAACAATTTTCTCCCTACCAAGCAGAATTTGTTTTTTCGAAGAGTTTGTCAAGACCCATTTTGTATCAGAAACGATCATTTCACAGAATCCAGAGAACACATTGTCAGGGACTGCCTATTTGCTCAAAATATCTGGAAGGAACTTCAAATCACATGGCCACAACAGAACAATCATCTCAACTTCAAAGAATGGCTAGCATGGATATTTACTAATCTACCGAAATCCAAACACAAGATAATTGCAATCGCAATTTGGGCCATATGGTACTCACGAAACAAACTATACAATGAAGGCAAAAAACAAACTTTTTCAGAGTTGCTTACTTTCATCAGGAGCTATGATAACGAACTGAATGCCATCCCCAGGAGATCTGTCCAATCCTTGCCAGGGTCAAATGAAACTTGGAAACCTCCCACAGCTCCTTTCGTGAAAATAAACTTCGATGCTAGCTACAAAAATTCAGAGAAGAGATCTTGCTCAGGAATCATTGCAAGAGACAGTCAAGGAAGAATGTTAGGGGCTTGTTACCGGAAAAATTCTGGGATTTCAAATCCCTTTCAGGCGGAAGCTCTGGCAGCGAACCAAGGTCTCCAATTTGCAATGAATATGGGTTTTCCCCAAATCATCTTAGAAGGCGACGTCCGCTCCATCATCGACAAATTACAAAGACCTAACAAAGACTATTCTGAAATTAGTGCACAAATCAGCAATGGAAAACAAATGGGAAGGAATTTTTCTCGGTGTGTTTTCAGCTATATACCCAGAAGCGCAAACAAGGTGGCTCATACCTTAGCGAAGTTGGGCATCACCGCTCCTCAAAACGAAGTTTGGTTTGAAGATTTTCCAGAAGAAATTAAGGAAATTGCCGAAGAAGAAAGGCAATCCGCCGCTCCAAATTAATTTGTCCAGCGTTTAGTGACACTGGGTTACATCCATCATCTTTTCCCCCATATCTTCAGTCGAAACTCCATCTGGGCTCCCTCTCTCTTTCCTTTGCATGGAGTCGACTCGACCGACTGTTAGCTTTTTTCATCTTTGTTTTTTATGAACTTTACTTTTTCCCCTCCTTTTTGTATTTGTTTTCTTTAATAATAAATAAACTACAGTCGGTTATTTATAAAAAAAAAAGATAACAGTTGACATTGTGTTCAATTTGAAACCACTACTAACATATAATCAAAACCAATTTATGTTAAATAAAAATAAAAAGCTATATCCCAATAGATAACTAAAATCCTAATTAGATCAACAAATACCAATCTAAAGCATAAAACTAACTACATAAGCCAAACAGAAGATGATACAGATTCAGGAAATCAAAGATTGTAAGGGGATCTTCTAAAAGCGGTGGACAATGCCATTGCTTCTGAAACAGTGGAAGACTGGCTTTTCCTAATTAGATTATTGGTTTAGATTTTTATGGTTTGGATATTGATTCTGAAACATTTTTGAGAGAAAAACAAAAAAAATTTAGGAGAAAAATAAAGATTAAAATAATAAAATTTATAAATATAAATAATAAAATTTATTGAATTGTTTCGGATTAGAACTAAATTAATTATTGTATAAGGTTTGAGGAGTAAATTGTTATTATACCATGTCATGTAACTATTTCCGTCTAGTAATTAATAGTGACATGTTTGTAATAATATTTTAATTCTATGACACTCTCGAACCAGATGTCACAAATTGGGCCTCAAGCCCATACCCAAAACCATAAAATTTCGCAACTAAATTTAGCGCAACAAATATAGTTTATACAATCCATTAAGTTCAAATAGATAAATCGATTTAAACTGTTAGATGGGAGCTCCATTAAAAAAGACATAATTAAAGCATTTGACTCATAAGTTAAAATACTGAAATAAGAGTTACAATACAACACATAGGGTCCTACGAATACATATCCCAATTAATATAAGTACTGTACTCGGACACAAGTCGATGCTGAAGTCCTACTCCGATGGTGCTCCGATGATGCACGCTAACCTACTAACCTGCGAACGGAAACAACAATTTCGAACGTTGATGTAACACCCTGATTTTGGTTCTAGGAGCTTTAAAGGTGGTTTAGGGTCGGCTAATCAAGGTTTTGCGTGTCAATGAGTGAGAACATGATTCTTAGCTTTGAAATACTTTAAAGGTGGTTTGGGGAACTTAGATGTAAGCTTGAAACACTTGTCTACGTTTGGAAGTAAGTATAAGGAATTCTCTCTCAGTTGTGCTATTACGGGTTGATTTATGCACTTGATTTTAAATCCATGTTTACCTACTGTTAAAACATGTTTTGAGTAAGTGATTTACTGTTTTTGTGTGATACAGTAATTGTAACACCCGAGTTTAGGGGTCGGGTGTTAGGAGAGTTAAATCGAATTCGAGTCGTGGGCTCGTTTTAATTTAATTTGGGCTTGGTTTCAATTAAAAAGGGCCATGAGTTTTCATTAAGGGCAAAAAGGTAATTTTTAAAATAAAGGAAAAAGATGAGTAAAAAGGGGCTTTTGAAATGTCTTCATCATCTTCTTCCTTCAAGTTTTCCACGATAAAAACCTCCCCAAACCCCCAAGTTACTATTCCATCAAATTTCTTCATGTTTTCAAGTGCTTTTAACAAGGTAAGAGCGATTTTGACTTCTCCTCATCGTTCTTAACATTTCCATGGTTTTAGATTCTCATAAACACCATTTTTATAGTTCTTCAAGTTTTCAAAATTCAAGAAAACGGAGGAAGCTTTGATAGGTTTTTATGTGGGTTTTGATTTGCAAAGTTAATATATGTTTTAATCTTTCCCTTAAGTATATTATATCTTAAAATGGCGGGGTTTTGATGAAAATCCCAAAAAGGGTTTTTGTGGGTGTTTGAAAGGGTTAAAAACTTGGGTTTTTGAGGTAGTTTGGTGTAGAAGAGTGGGGTTGATGATATATTGATGCTTGACGGTTGTTTTGAAGGTGTTAGTGATGATTTGGGTGTTGAGATCATTGGGTTTCTGCTGGGTTGAATGTAAGTTCAAAATGGGGATTTTGTGATAGTTTTGGCTTGGAAATGTAGAGAAATAGTCTTGTGTTTGTAAAATAATTTGTGGCAGTGGGTTGTGGATTATTTTGTTGAGTAATATGTTGTTTTTGATTGATTAGAATAAAGGGAAATCATTGGAGAAGCTTCGGGCTCGATTCTTGGAAGTTTGGAGGCTTGATCAGCTTTCTCGGTTTGCCTAAGGGTGTTCAGTGAGTGGATTATTTAAAATGGTTTAAATTGGTTCAAGTGTGTGGTTGAGGTGTTGGATTGTGCTTGGTAGGCCAATCCAAGGAGGGGATTAAGTTGGTAGCTTAATCTCTTGCCGGCTTTATGAGTTCTTTCTTAATGTGCATAATTGTGGACTTGTGTAGTATGTGTTCGTTATGCATGTTGATATATACATTGATGTTATATAATGGTGACGATATGTTGTGATGCATGATTGTGTAATCATAGTGAGACTTGTTTAGTATGTTGGCACTAGTTATAATTACCGGGTATAAATGATCGATCATTAGGATGAGTGTGCACACGGTAAGAGTCAAATTTGCACGTGGCCTTGGTGACGTGTAGCCATCAAAGAGGAGTACGGTGAGGTAATATTCCACTGGAAAATGTTAGTATGTGATGATGACTGTAATCCCATCCATGAAAGGAAAGGTGATGAGTGTAATCCCACCGAAAGGTAATATGGTTGTTGAGTACATTGGGGCAAAAATCCTAACGGAAGTTATCCGCATATCCGTGTAACCTATATAGTTACCAATATACTTGTTCATATGTGGTTGTCATGTAAGATATTTGTTATATCCTTGTTTAGCATAACATGAGGTAAGATGCCATGTTCATGCACTCTTGTAGTTGTGGCTATGTTACTTGTTGGTGTATATGTGTGCCTTGTGAATGTCTTAAGGATATCATGCTTTGAACCCTGCATTGTCGTTATTTTGTTTTAGAGCTCCCTCACTAAGCTTCTAGCTTACGCTCTCGTTTTCGACAATGCAGATCATTAGTGTGGAGTTAGTAAGGAGCAAGGAAAGGGCATCCAAGCGTGTGGTGGTTGCTCAAGTATGGTTTTATGGAATAATATTGTAGTTTAGCAATGGGGATGCTACGTGTTGTAGGAGCATGTGTAGACTCATATTTTGTTAATGCTTTTGTGGAGGATTTGTAAACAATGATTTATAAGATGTCTATGTGTTGTGTGAAAGAGCATGTAAGCCTTGTTTTATGAATGCTTATGTTTCGGAACGAGTGTAGCTCCAGGGATACTCATATCGGAACGACGGTAGTGTCGTTTTGATATGATTTGACATTGTGAGCTCCCGTTTCGGTACGCGTTTCGATACGGTTTGCCTCTGTGAGTGTCCATTTCAGAACCTGTTCCAGAACATTTCGACACTGGAGACCCCCGTACCGGAATGGAGTGGACCGTATCGGTACCTGGTCTGGCTTTTAAACTGGAGCCCATGTATCAAAACGGGCAAGCCTATTTTGAAACGCATGCATGTAATTATGCTTTTTAGCATCTTCAAAGGTTCTCGAATGTGGTGTTTTAGTCTCGTTGGTAGTATGCTTCCTTGTTAAGTTTATATGCATCGTTTATGTATGGTTTTTCTTCGTAAGCATGAAATCAGACTAATGTGTCACTCGGTAAATTTAAGATACCTTACGATCTTCTTACATCGTCTCGTCGACGTTTTCCACTGTCATTTTCACGCATAGGGCTAAATAATACATTTAGATAAGACAATTAAAGAAAAAGTTTTTTTAGGGTTTCTAATCGAAGTGGAGTCTTAACGGGTTTCGCTTCGGTTTTCCCCGTGTAACTTGTTCGGACCGGTCTGTTGTCTAGCTCTGGATGAGGGGGTTACAGTAATGAAAGATGTATATGGTAAGTGATCCTTGTAAGTATATGTTTTATACTTGTGATTTAAAGCATGGTTTAATGCTTTGGAAAATGATTTATTGATGATGCTTTGAAAACATTGAGGTATGTGGTTAAATGTGAATTATATTGGCAAGTGATGTTGTAAAAATGGTTTATAAATGAAATCGGTTATAGTTAGCCGTATATATGATTGAATGCACTATAAACAAGACGCCTTGGATGTTGAGGAGTTTATACGGTGTACCGAATACTCCATCCAAGTACCCTAACGATTGAGGAAAGTGTGTGGTGTCCCGTCTCTCGTTAGTGGGGTTAAACATATACCGATAAGTGGTGTTAAGGGGTTTATATGGTGTACCGAATACTCCACCACACATGTCACGACGGTGGAGGGTATCTTCCGTGTGTGAACCTTGAGATGCCTGTGAGAATGTATGAAGTGTTGAGACAACACTTGTGAATCCACGTATCTGATGTTGTTTTGAGAAATGAGCATGTTGATGATCACTTGTAAGCCAATATAATTGATGATGTATTATGAAATGGTTTATGATCCATAATGTGTAAATGCATGTTTTACTCTTTAAGCCTTGCATATGGTAGATATGTATGAGAAGGCTTAAATTGAGTGTTAGCCATGAGATTTGTTGTTGATTCATAATACATGTGCCATACGGTTTATATGTTGACTTTTGATTAAGGAAAGTGCATGGTTTTGAAGGCATGATGGTTTTTAATTGATGTTTTGAAGTAATGGAAATGTGATTTCAATTTGGCCTTGGAAAATGGTTTTAACGCATTGACGATGTTTTGTTTTTAGCATTCCTCACTAAGTCTTGTGTGCTTACACTCTCATTTTTCCATCAAGGAAGATAATTGAGGTTTTGGAGGCAGCAAGTAGCAAGGGATTCCAAGAGACTTCGTTTAAGAAAGTATGTTTTGGTTTAGACTAAAGTAATAAGGGCAATGGATTTCCGTTTTGTTGTTGGGAGATTTGTGTAAACTCCGTTTTGAGAAAGTTTGATTTGCAGTTTGACTTGTAAATGGCCTTTGGTACTTGGTTTATGCTTTACTTTGCATTTTGGTAACTTGCTTGGCTTGTTTCTAGGTTGTATGCCTATAGTTTACCTTTGATGCAATTTCCCCTGATATGATGATGAATATGCCATGAATGACTTAGGATTGATGTTTAGATATGATGTATGCATGTTGGAATGATTATGATTACATTAAAGTGTGAAAACCAGAAAAAAAGTGTCATTACAGGCCGAGGCGTTTCGATACGCCTAAGGCTGTATCGTAACGATGTGCCTGAAATGGCCTAGGGGTTTCGAAACAGAGAGGGGTGTTTCGATATGGGCTCGCTTAAGTTGGCTACTAGAATGTTGTGTACCGAAACGGGTTGGAGGCTGTATCGAAACGGGCTCGTGTACCGAAACACCAAGACCTGTTCCGAAACAAGGTGTTTCTATACATGGCTCTTTGTTTCGAAATCCCCTGTTGTTAAGTTGGTTATTGAAATCTTTTGAAGTTTTTGTTCCTTTACGTTACAGTCTCTGAATGTTGTGGGTGCAATTAAATGAGCTTGGATGGTCGCTTTGAGTTGAGACTTGACACAGTGGCATGTAATGTGATTAATTAAAAGTTGGTAACTTAAATATTGAAGAAGTTCTTGTAAATTGATAAAATTACAAAATGGTCTCTAAAACGTGTTTAAAATCAATTGAGTGCCTAATCGATGTTTGTATGAGAAGTTAATTGTTCCCCTGTGAGTCTTAACACTTAGGCTAATGATGTACATCTATACAAGAAAAAAAATTAGGGTCGCTTATTGAGGTAAACCTTCCTGATTTACTTCAATATTTCTCGTGTGACTCGTTCAGTTCGGTCTTTCGCCGAGACTGGGTCGAGAGGGTTACATTTGGTGGTATCAGAGCTATGTTTCGAAAGAATGGGGTAATGGTAAGTTATTGGTAAGTTGATGTGATGTGATTCCAAGTGAATGATAATGTTTGCTTTGCACGGTGATTGTTATAATCATGTTGATGATGAATAAATGATATTGATGTTATTGATGATGGTTATGATGTATGTGTTAACTTCTATATACATGATGATATTGTGGGATGAATTTGGTTAGTTGCTATGCACGGTGTTTGCGATATATATGTTGAATGCTTTATGCCATGATTGGGGAAATTGGGATACCCATTGCCTTATTACTATAGTTAAAGTGTTTTAAATTGAATCGGAAGTCTTGGATCCTTGCTTGAAGCTGGCATGATTACCTTTTTTTGTTTTATTATCATGCCTTAATTATAATAGCACAATAAGATCGAGGAGAGAGTTTTGGTTGGGTAAGATTGCTGCTGCCGGAGGGCATGGAAATCAGGAGAATAAGGTTCCTCTTGGTGGGAATT
Source organism: Hibiscus tridactylites (assembly GCA_958450335.1). Taxonomy (NCBI): domain Eukaryota; kingdom Viridiplantae; phylum Streptophyta; class Magnoliopsida; order Malvales; family Malvaceae; genus Hibiscus; species Hibiscus tridactylites. The sequence goes on along the minus strand of OY288286.1, from coordinate 23,166,497 downwards.
TACCTCCTCCACCGCCTCCACCTGGGGGTGAGGAGCATGTATAGCGTGAGCAAGCTGGACCCATGTTGGGTGATTTGATGCTCAGGCAATGACTGAAGCATTCCAGGCTATAGTTGCCGGAGTGCAAGTGCAAGCACCTACTACTGGGAAAACGGGGTTGCTGTTAGAATGCTTGCGTAGTTTGGGCACTGTTGAGTATTGTGGTTTTTCGCCTGAGGCATCCGAGGATTGGATGTCCAGTACAATCCGGATTTTGGATCAATTGGGGTGCAATGATGCACGTAAGCTAGGATTTACTATTTCGCTATTGCAAGGTGACGCTTACAGTTGGTGGACGAATGTAATTGTGGCTTTGTAGTCTAATGAGGTGGATTGGGAGTTAGATGTCAATGAAGGTGAAGGTAGAAGCAGCTACACACAAGGCAGAGAAAATCGTGGAGGGTATCATGAAAGATACATAGGTGGATGAGGAATACGCAGATGTTGTTGTCGATCATATCGCAACAATCAAACAAGTGAAAATTACCAGTCACCCAACCGTGGACGAGCATATAGAGGCCGAGGAAGATGCAGATATCAACAAAGAGGTAAATCTCATGTACAATGTTATAATTGTAGCAAATATGATCATTACATTTACGAGTGTAGATCAATTCCAAATCAGGAAGAAAGAAGTTGTATAGTAGCTGAAAAAGAGAAAAACGAAGAATCTTATGTATTACTTACTTACAAAGGAAATGAGGAATCCAAGAAAATGTTTGGTATCTTGATAATTGCGCCAGTAATCACATATATGGTAGAAAAGATTTGTTTGTGAAGACGAAAGTATTCATGATCGAGTAACTTTTGGAGACGAATCTCATGCAAAAGTTAAAGGCAAAGGGGAAGTCATGATTACTCAAAAGAATGGAGAAAAGAAATACATATATGGTGTCTATTATGTACCATCTTTGAAAAACAACATCATAAGTCTTGGCCAGGTACTTGAAAAAGGATATGAAGTGCAGATGAAGAATCACTCACTTTCTATCAAAAACAAAAATGGAGAATTAGTTGCCCAAGTTGATATGATGCATAATCGCCTCTTTACCATTGACATCGAGGCAGTAGACGTGAAGTGCATGAAGACCTCAAATAAAGATGATTCGTGGCTGTGGCATTTATGGTATGGACATCTTGGATTTTCAGGCTTGAAGTTATTGTCAAATGCAAAGATGGTGAATGGTTTGCCAGAAATCAACCTTCCAAATCAATTGTGCGAGGCATGCATCAAAGGGAAACAACACAAACAAAGCTTTGAAGTCGACAAATCCTGGAGAGCAAGAAGACCATTGAAGATTGTACACATTGATATAGCTGGTCATTTCGACATACCATCACTTGCAGGAAACATGTACTACCTAACCTTTATTGATGATTATAGCAAAAAGTGTTGGGTATATGTTCTTAAAGAAAAATCAGAAGCATTGGAAAAAATCAAAGAATTCAAAGCAATTATGGAAAAGCAAAGCGGTCAATACTTAAAGATACTCAGATCTGACTAAGAAGGTGAGTATACAACAAATTTATTTGAAGATTTTTGCAAGGAACATGGTATCATTCATCAGTTGACAGTTTTGTACACGTCTCAACAAAATGGAGTTGCAGAAAGAAAGAATCACACCATTCTCGACATGGCAAGAAGAATGGTGAAAGGAAAGCAGCTACCAAGAACTTTTAGGGCCAAAACAGTTCGATGTGCAGTTTACCTATTAAATCGTTTCCCAACAAATAGTGTGAGGAGCATGACACCAAACGAAGCATAGAGTGGCAAAAAATCAGGAATTAGTCACCTCGAAATTTTTAGATGCATTGCAATACCCATGTACCTAAGATGACCAGACAGAAGCTCGATGACAGAGGAGAGAAATTCATTTTCATCAGATATAATGAACGAAGCAAGGCTTATAGACTCTACAACCCTCTAACGAAGAAAATGACAATGTTAAGAGATGTTGAATTCGATGAAGCAGAGCACTAAAGTTGGAGCACATAAGAAAGAAAAGTTGGAGGACTATTTTTTAATGAAGATAAAGACTATGATGACTTCATAAACCAAGATGAACAAGGTGGTGATCAAGGTCTTCAACAAAATTTGACTGAACCGTCTTTATTAAGCAGCAGCAGCAATAATGAAATAGAAAATTCTGAAATACAACCAACTGAAGTTCGAAGATCTACAAGAGAAAGAAAAGTGCCATAAAGATATAAGGATTACGAAACTGAAAATGTTTCACTTTTCTGTTTATTTGTTGATAGTGAACTACCGAGAATTACAATAGTCGTGAAAGAAGAGAAGTGTCGACCTGCTATTGAAGAACAAAAAGCATGGAATGAAAAATCAAATTTGAGGGGGAGTGTTAGAATCCAAACACGATTTTAACTCCGAAGCCGACAAGGTGTTTCAACATGCTTATCAATTAAGCTATGGATAATGGCAGCAAAGCAAGTGGACATGGCAACATTTTGGAGTTCCATAAAATGTGGCCACAACTAAATGAAGCCTAGGTGACACAAATCCTTAGAATTTAAGCAAAGGATAATGTTGCCAGCTTAAATTGAAATGAAAGAGGCAGCAACAATTGAAAACCCATGGACATTTTGGCTTCATTTAGTCGGTTAATTAGCATTATAAATATGCTTTAGATTGTAAGTCTAGGCAATCGTGAGTTCAAAAAATGAGAGAGTGAGTTAAGGGAAGCTTAGCAAAGCTTTTAGTGTAAACTAGCAGCAGCTAGTATAGTGTGAGAATACTTGTACTCATATATTAATTCGTATTAATAAATTGTGTGAGTTATAAATTTTATAGAGCGCTCACCAACGCTTTCAACACTAATTACCCATAACAATTCTCCTCTCTACTAATTCTTCCTTTATTTGTTTATGTTTCACATTCTTTGAAATCAACCAAAAAAAGACAGAGCTTGCATGTTTTTTGTTTGATCTTATACCCGGATTCGACCTGACCTAGATTGTTCATTATTTACTTTTTTCGACAGAGAGATCCATTTCCGGAGAGAATATTCAAAGTTTTTTCCTTGTAATTTCTACTTTAGATTTAAAGTTTTTTTTAGTTAGCAACATTTGCTTTAATTATTCTTTTTTTAAGTTTAATGTGTTTGTTTGTATTCTGCAACTCTTGAAGCCATTCATATGGTTGTGGGTTTGTCAAGACGGTGGGTGGCCATGGAGGTTGGTGGTTGGATGGTGGGTTTATGGTATTTTAAATTATTGGGTAAAATACTTAAATCATCACTCAACTTTGCTCTATGACCTATTTTGGTCACTGAACTTTCAAAAGGATCAATTTACTCACTAAACTTTATTTGTTGACCTATTTTGACCACTTTAAATTATTTTATTAATATTTTGGTATGACTTGGCATATTTTATTATTATTAAATATAAAAAATAATTTAAAATAAAAATAAATTATATTTTATTAATTACTAAATACAAAAAATACAAAAATAAAACCCTAACATTCCTAAACCCATTTTGTCTTGTTCTTCAATAAAACCTTTTTCTCAATCCTACCGAGTCGTCGCCGCCGTCCTTCTCCCTGTCGCACACCTACTTTCCTCCTCTTTCTTTTCAGTTGATTTTCTCCAAAATCGGGTTCAAAAGCACAAAATCATCTCAAATATGTTGACTTCTTTTGCAGTCGATATGAGAAAACAGTCGTTCGATCAACTATAGTTTGAGATATGATGTTCTTCTCGCCTTGCTGAAGGCTCCCATTGTTTGGGTTTGAAAAGCGACACTCCGACCACTATGAATAACCCCTAACTGAACTTGGGTAGTTTTCTTCTCCCATTTCTTTTTTATTTCGTTTTTTTACTTTAATTGCTGCTTTGATCTTGTTTGCTGGGTTTTAAAATGAGTAGTGGTTTCTATTTGAGGGCAGTGAGTATTTGGGAATGAGTGGTGGTGTTTAATGATTTGGTTCTCCGTTTAGGGTGGTGCCGAGCGAAAGTATAGAGCATTAGTTTTTAGATATTGGTCGATGGTGGAATACGATGAAGTGGTAGTTGAAGATAGCTCCCAGGTGATGGTGGGTCATGGTTGGTTCGACTGAGTGGGGTGGTGAACGGTGGTTGTGTAGCAGCTCAGGGACTGTCTGTAATGGCAATAAGAGTGTTTAGGGTTGTGTTTTATTTTTGTAATTGAAAATAAATAAAATATAATCTATTTTTATTTCTAATTATTTTTATATTTAATAATAATAAAATATGTCAAGTCATACCAAAATTTTAATAAAATAATTTAGAGTAATTAAAATAGGTCAGAAAGTAAAGTTCAGTGAGTAAATTGATTGTTTTGAATGTTTAGTGACCAAAATAGGTCATAGAGCAAAGTTGAGTGATGATTTAGGTATTTTACCTTAAATTATTTTTGTACTTAATAATAATAAAATATTAATAAAAATATTTTATTTTAAATTATTTTTATATATTTGATAATAATAAAATATGCTACATCATACCAAAATATTAATTAAATAATTCAGAGTGATGAAAATAGTTCAATAAGTAAATTAGACGTTTTGAAAGTTCAATAACCAAAATAGATTAGAGTGTAAAGCTGAGTGATGATTTATGTATTTTACCCTATTGTTTGACATTTTAAAAAAATTAATTTTTAAAAAATTGTTTTCAATAAATTAAACGTTGCAAAATTTAACATAATTTTATTTATATTTTACACCAGATACTATTTTTGGTTCTTTTTATTTTTATCAAAAATCATTATATGTTTTTCCTAATTTTATAATTTTTAGGCTGAAGGGGTACTTTTGCACTCGAGTTTAATCTAAAAAATCAATTTCGCTCCTCGCCAAAAAAATACACTTAATGTGCCCCCAGTTCACGAAATCGATTAAATTGATCATTTGACTGATGTTGACTGTTACGGTGCTGACATGGCAGTTAACGGTGTTAACGTGTCGGTCTACGATGTTGATGTGGCGGTCCACGATGATGATGTGGCAGTGCACGGGGAATGATGACATGACAGTGGGGGCTGAATTGATTATTTTAACTGAATTTGAGGGCATAATTAATTTTTTATCGAATTCAAGGGCATAATTGATTTTAATTGAAACTTCGATACCTTACTTAATCTCTAAGCTAAAAATAAAAATATTTAAATATTCATAAAATATTAAAAATAAAAACATCATAATGAATTAAAAAAATCAAAAGTTATAAAAAATTAAAAATTAAAAATATTTATAAACCATCATTAAAGTCTTCGACTGTTTTTCTTTATGCTAAGCTTACTAATGTTCCTTGAACATATTTTCAATTGAAACATCCTTGTATTAGAGTGTGATAAAACCAAAATTCTCTTTCATTTTTCTACATCAAATATTAATGAGCATTAATTTGATGTAGAAAAACGAAAGAAAATTTGAGTTTTATTGTTACTCTAACACAATGGTGATTTCACTTAAAATTTGTTTAACGAATGATAATACTCAGACTGATGAAGTTGAAGACTTTTTCGATGAAAGTGTTCAATTTTTAATATTTTATAAATATTTTTATTAAGTTTTTATATTTAATTTTTTATAATTTCTTATAAATTTTAAATTTTTATATAATTTTATTTTCAGTAATTTTTTGAATATTTCACTTATTTTAATTTACTTTATGCATTTTATAAAAATTGAAGGATATTTTGATTTTTTGTTAGAATCCTCAATTTAATTATTTTTAAAATTATCAGAGACCCAAAGGATATTTATACCAATTTGTTAATCGATTTTTCATATAATCTATTTGTAAAGGTTCAGCTTAAAAAATCAAATTATTTATCTAATTTTATTAAAAAACTAAATAAACCGATTAAGTTAACTTGAAATTTAAACAAATTATTTATCATGTTATAATATTTTTAAAATTTTAATAATTTCTTAAATTCTTATTTTTTAGCTTAAATATTAAATAAGTTGTCGAACTTTTAATTAAAATCAATTATGCCCCTGAATTTGAAAACAATCAATTACGCCATTGAATTCGTTTAAATAATCAATTCAGTCGCCAACTGCCACATCATCATCTCATGTGTACTATTACGTCATCATCCCACGTGTACTGTCATGTCATCATCCCATGTGTACTGCCACATCAGCATCGTGAACCGCCACATTATCATCGTTAATTGACACGTCAGTATCATAACGGTCAACGTCAGTCAAATGATCAATTTGATCGAATCCGCGGACTAAGGGGGGCACATTGGATGCGTTTTTCAGCAAGAGACGAAATTGATTCTTGGGGTCGAACTCATGGGTAAAATTTCCCCTTTAGCCTAATTTTTAAAATGATTACTTACCCCATTCATACATGAAGTATACTGAATTCTCACTTTCATACATAATGTTCTAAAATTCTCGGTTTCATACATGGAATTTTTCATCGTTAACGAGTTTTCCCATTTTCGTCACGGAAGCTGATGTGACATTTTTTCAAAAAAATTCACCATTTATTCAAAGGCATAATAGCCAAATTAGACCTTCAAGGTTTATTATTTTTCAATTTCAACCTTAAAAGTTTATTATTTTTCAATTTCAACCTTGAAAGCTTAAAAATTCTAAACCCTAAACATAAATAATAAACCCTAAGCCTTAATCCTAAAATTTGAAAAATTTAAACCATAAACTCTAAACCCGTAACCCAAAATCCTTAAATCTAAAAAAGTAAACCCTAAAAACCCTAACACTTTCCAACTGCCACCTACGATCACCTACCAGCCGGCCGTTAGAACCTCCGACGACCGTCCCCATAGCCTTCCCACTCCCGTCCGACTTCACCCATGGTCGTAACGTCTTCATCCGTGGCCTCCATCGACAGCTCAAACCCGTTCAAGTTCCCGTCACCACCTAGATTCATCGTCCTCCTCGTGCGTCTGCCCTGATTTCTACCGACACCTTATCGTCCGGAGTCTAGTCCTTTTACCCAGCCCGTGCATCTGCCCCGATTTTCGCCGCTAGCCCTGTCGTTCTTTCCTTTTACCAGGATCCAGCGGAGGCCACGACTAAAAAACGGCTAGGGGAGTTTCAAGCGGTCGATGGAGGCCACGACTAAAGATGTTACGACCATGACCGAAGCCCGACGGAAGTGGGGAAGCTATGGAGACGGTCGCTGGAGGTTGTAACGGTCGGATGGTGGGTAATCGAAGGTGGTAGTTGGAAAGGGGTTAGGGTTTCTAGGCTTTATTGTTTTAAATTTTAAGATTTAAGGTTAAGGGTTTAGGTTTAAGATTTTTAAAATTTTAGGGATTAAGTTTAGGGTTTGGAATTTTTAAACTTTAAGGTTAAAATTGAAAAAAAATAAACCTTTAAGGACTAATTCGACTATTATACCTTTAAATAAATGGTTTTTTTTAAATGCCACGTGTTCAATTTTGATTCGTCTGTACATGCCACATCGAAGTTGACGAGAGTGGGCAAACTCATTAACGACGAAAAATCCCATGTATGAAACCGAAAAATTTAAAACATTATGTATGAAAGTGAGAATTCAGTATACTTCATATATGAATGGGGTAATTAACCATTTTTAAAACACACGTGATATATTCAAATTTGAGCACATAATTTTTTTCCCAAAAAAGGGCCATGTTAAAATGATAAACAAAATTATAGAACAAGGAACAAATTGAAAAAGTAGTAGGGCCAAACTGAAATTTTACGTAAAATACAAGGGCCAAACTAAAAATTTTGGAATAGTGCAGGGCCAAAAGTGCTAGTAAGCCTTTTATTATACATAGGAATTTATATTGGACCGAGTCATTGCAGAGTTTGGAATCACCACTCAGCTTATGATTTATGAATAATCAAACAATGAGCATCTCAGGGAGATTCAACTTTAACAATATTGAAACACTAAGGCCATATAGCATACATAAGCTTTAACAATATTGAGAATGCCATTTCTTCAAGGGTCAAATAAACTTTGAAGTTACAGGAAACATACTTTATTAAACTTAAAAGAATATCTGTTAAATAGACAAGTAAAACATAGTCTGGAACATGATATTGCCTCACATTATACAACAGTTTTGCTGTGAATTGAGCATCTCAGGGGATCTGCAACAGTGAAAAGGCATTCGTTCGTTAGCTAAGAACATTACCAAAATTCTTACATGAAACCGACAACTAAAACAAAAGTCCAGAAATTTGGAGTACTGAAAATCCTCAAGTATGACCACTTGACTAGGGAGATTCAACCAAAAACCTACAACAGGCTAAACACCTTGGCAAATTGGCCTTTCACAGAGATTAACAGCAAATGAATGGTTGGTTATGATTGTAGCAAATGATAGAGCACTTACAGTTGGCCAAGATTGGAAAAATCGAATTCAGGAGCAAGCTCTTGCACAATATCATTTGGAGGCTGACCACACTCTTGCATTTTTTGCATTAGGTCAACAATCCTGGTAAAGTTATTAGGATCGTTTTCATAAACTCCATTAAGCTCCTTTATCAGTTCATATTGATTGGAGTAACGTTCATATTCTTCTTTGCTTAAATTAGCTTTATGCTCTTCTAACCACTGCGGGTATCTTTCTCCAATTTCCTTCATAGGTTCATAAAGAATATCCTTCGATAAAAGTTGTTGCATCATAGTCTCCACAATCGATTCCATGTCCTGGTCAAAACAAAGGAATAATTATCATACCTTAGCATATGCTACTAGTGAAACCTATGACCTATTGATAGGAACTATGATCAACTGATAACATACAGGAACTGTGATCAACACATTAGATGATAGGACATGAGTAAGAATAAAATTATGCCCTCGATTGTTTAAAGTAACACGTGTCCATATGTATGTATGTATTAGGTATATGCGCATCCATGCAAGAACGCATACAACAATCAGTAACTTACAATTTTACTACTAGATGACTCAATCGGCTATATAACTCAACAAATTTAGAAGCCTAAGATGCAACTCAACTAGGATGTGTTAACGAATGAAAACCTATCTATTTTGCGCATATAACACGCCATGCTTGCAAACCATGAGAAATATAATAGTGATGAGTGCTAAAATGCAATTACCTCCTCCTTAGAGCCAACATTTTCTTGGGGCTTTTCCCACTGCCCTTCGACTGAATATCATTATCAACAAAAGTTGCCCTTTTCTTCCGGGGAAATGTTTTTAGGCAGGTGAGAGGAGGGTTTAGAGGGGGCTGGAGAAGGCTAGTTTCAAAGATTCATGAACTCGAGGTACTTTACCTTGAGCAGATATAAAGGGCAACATTGTACTCCTATATAACTATTAGTCATATAATGTATATTTCTCAAATGAAAAGAACCCGTTCCATGCCCCCCTCTACACACAAACAAAAGGAAACGGTCTTGATTATCAACTTACAGCGGGACAACAGTATCCAGAGCTGAAAATTAACGTTCAAGCCAAGTAAATCTCACCCAAATAATTGAATAATATTCTAATATATAATAGTAATAGTCAAACTCCAACTTGAAAGAAGGATCAAGGACCTTGCAAATTTTGAAGTTAATGAGCCAAAATTACAACTATACAGCAAAACCAAACTGAGGTATACAATATCTACCGGACGCTCTACAATACAAACAACAATAGCAAACAATTATAAAGATAGATAAACAAAGCATTAAAAGGAACAAGAAAACACTGAAGCAAATATACCTGAGACCCAGCAAGCTCCTCAAACTGCTTGACCCAATCCTCCATCATTGCATCCTTACCAAAATCATCTCCGCCGGGTTTCGACATCGATTCCAATCCTTGTACAGTCTCCCTGGTCTGTTCTCTGAGTTTATCAAGAGCCTCGGTGACATGGGATCCCTTTAAAACCTTTTGCTTTCCCTTTTTCTTGCTCTTCAAGTCAGGTAATCCCATTCCTAACCCTTGAATCCCACTTGGTAAAGAACCGGATTCTTGCTTCTTTGCTTCACCATCACCTCCACCCGACCTATTAAGCAAATATAAAGCTAGAAAACTAAACCTCGGGCAAGGCACCAGAATATTATCCAATATATCAAATCAAATATCTAAGCTAGAAAGGGAATTTTTAGCTTTAAACCTAGAACATAAAGGGATATATCTAATCAAAATTCATGAGAGAAAGATGGTACCTTTGAGGAGGAGGGGTGAGGTTGAGATTCTGGAAATCATCCAAAGCACCTGAAATAATAATTAGAAAAAAGGGTTCAATTCAGACGTTTAAGAAACAGATATTTTAGATACAGAAACATACTATCAAGAAGTTGGTCTAAATCATCAGAGTGGTCGGCCATTTTTGCCATCAGAAACTTCTAATCCTTTGTTTCCCTCTGTGTGTACTGTATATATATAGGTAAAGTCAAAGTAATGGTTTTCGTTTTGATTTTTAGGGAATCTGGGTTGAGCTTAATTGGAAATGGAAGAGCAATCCGGCAGTGCAACCGATATGGGCGGAGAGAGGATAAGATCCAACGGTCGAGGTTGCTTAAAGGGATTGACTGATTTTTGACAAATAATGTCTCTCAGTCACAGGCAGGACATTTGGGCTGCTCGTTTATTCTTTCTTTCGGCTTTTATGATCCTTCATTCTATCAATAAGATAATAGGAAAACCCTATAATAAATTCTCAAAAATTAGGTCAACCAATAATATAGCTTAATTAAATTATTATCCATAATAATTATTTTTAATACTATAAAATAATAATTAATTTATCATAACAATAAATCTTAAACCGGTTAACTAATAGAATCAATTTACTTTAAGTTGATTTGATTTTGTGAGTAAAAATCAATTGCGTCAGTTTAAAGATATATCATTCTAAAATCTTAGCATTCGTGGTTATTTTATTTAAATAAATATTTTAAGAGATATTTTACTTAATATTTATATATTATAAATATTTTTTAATATTAATAATATATAATAAATTATATCGATCAAGCTGGTTAAATATTTATAATATATAATAAATATGGTATATTACATATTTGAATTAAGTCGATTAAACTGGTTAACTAATAGGATCAATTTATTTTAAGTCGATTTCATTCCGAATTGGCATGTCACCAGCATTATCAAGACGAATTATTTTTATAGGATAATCTGATAACAATGATACATATGATCATCTAGTCGATGCATTGATTAAAACCATAAAATTTCTAGATGATCTATAAGAAGGGTGTATGTGCCCACATATATCACCCTGTATCCATTCTAGAAAATTAATAGATTCATAATCTATTGACACGCATCATTTTCGCGTCAAAATAATTTATTCTTCTCAAATAATAAATAAAGGAAATTAAGCGTAGTAAGAGAAAAGTAAGGGTCGATCCCACAGAGACTAAGAAAACTTCATGATTTATGCTTGTCTAATCTCTGAGCCAAGAAGTGAGTTGAATAATATTTAAGTAAATGTGGGGATTTGTGGATAAAAGTAAGAAAATAAAGAGATTATAAATGAGATTAAAAAGAAATAGATTCAGTATGGTGTAATTTAGCCTTAGGCTTTTGCTCTGACTCAGTTTCTTCGGATCATCGAAAAAGGGTTTTTTACTTTGGGATTCATGTTGGTTACTTGTCTACAAGGACCAATCCTTGTGACTATGCTTTGTAAACCGAATACCCAAGTTCCATCTTTGATATCGATTTTGGAAATTGATCTAATCAACACAATGTTGCAGATAAAAAAACGTTTAAGTTCGTAAAATACCGACTCAAATTATGTTGTTTCAATAATAATTGATTCCGATCTCATTTTCATCTTAGCAAACAATTTTGCTTAGTGTGTTCCTAGGAAGTCGAATGTGCTTCAATAACCCGATCCTTCCTCCTACACATTTAACCAAAACAACATCTTGACCAACGTCAATCTTTGGTTTTGAAATCATTTTAATTTTGAAATCAAGCTCAAAAAACTGAGAGAGATACTCAAAATTGTTTAAGTGCTTTTCAATCCTCACGTTAGAATTGGGTCATCGCTTTAGCTCTTGGCTTGAAAGGAAATTAGCTAAGCATGACATTATTAGCATTTAAAATAAAATCTTTTAAAAATAAACAAGGTAAAAATCGAAAGATAATTTATAAAAATAAAGAAAAGAAGGTTTTGATCACAATGATCTCAAGACAAGTGAAGTGTGTTCTCTTAGGCTCACCTGAAAGGGTATTTATAGCCTTCTAAAAACTCTAAATATAAGCTGAAAATATAAATAATAATTGTTTGAATTTAAATCATAAAGATAAACCTAAGAAGATAATTCCTAAAAACTCGAATTTTGAATTGCTCAGTCGTCCGTCCACCTTCTAGAATTGATGACTGGACCTTTTGAAAGCAGCTGACTGGACCTTCTAGAAGTTGTTAACGATCTAACACGTCAACCATTTCATGCCCACTAATCCAGCCATGATTCTAGAACAAAAAGTGAAATTTCTAGGCCTTTTAAGCACATTTTCCAAAAGTCATTGTGTGAAACCGAAATTTAATTTTGATATAACTAAAGAACCTAAAGACTAAATTGAAAATGTGAAAACGAATTTTTAAGTCCTTAAACCTCTTTATATGTTTTAAATAATATGCCTAAGTTAAAAACTAAAATTATCAAATGTTTTCTAAGTGTTCTTAAAGCCAAAATAGTGATTTTCGAGTCACCGTTTCGAAACGGCCTTAGGCGTTTCGAAACAGTTTTGAAACTGTGAGTCCATGTTTCGAAACGGGTATCGAAACGATTTCAACACTGCCAACCAGTGTTTCGAAACAAGTTTCGAAACGGCTTAAGAACATTGAGACACCGTATCGAAACGACATCAAGTGTTTCGAAACGACTTTAAAATTGATTTGAAAAATATGACCGTTGAATGTTTTTAACTGATTTTTAACAAACCGTTAAGGCGTATCGAAACGATCTCAAGCCGTTTCGACACGGTCCTTGACAGTGGCAAAATGTTTCGAAACAAGTTTTGAAACGACTCTTAGCGTATCGAAACAAGTCTAACCGTTTCGATACGGGCTCTTTAATGCACCCCAATGGATCTTTCTATTTTGGTCTGTTTCGAAACAGGGTCGGGCATTTCGAAACAGTTGGTTGCAGACTGCATTTATGGAGGGAAGATAACACCCCCAACGACTTTATTGATGAATGCAACAACCACAACGGCTAGAATTCAATGAGAAGGTATAAAAGGGACCTCTAAAAGCTTCAGCAACAACTATTGATCCTAAAGCAAACATCCAAACATCAAATCTAAGCATTTGTGCCTAAATCCCATGATTGTCTTATAACCCTAATTGTATTTTTCATTCTTATCATTTCAATTGGGTTGAGTGCTTGTAATTGGGCTACAATTTGTATTGAGAGATACTTGCTTAGCCAAAAAATTCTTTGTTTCAATTGTGTGAGGATTGGGTCAAATTTTGGGTAGAAAATTTGACCGAAAATTGTAAGGGTTACCTCCTTAGCCTAGAAAAGGGGAAAAGTAATTAGTGGAATTGTTGCAAATCCTTAGTGAAGCTAAGGTAGTGGATGTAGAGTTCATTTGGAACTTGAACCACTCTAAAATTCCTTGTCTACCTTTTTATTTGCAAATTCCACCACCAAGAACTTTAAAAATCCAATTCACCCCCTCTTGGTTTATTTCGATCATTCGATCCACTCAACAATTGGTATCAAAGCCTACCTCTTTGAGGATTAATAACCACAAGAGGAGTTCTTAGGAAGAGTGTGATCATCCAAAAAAATCAAGAGATGACATCTACCTCCGGTTCGAGCATGTATGAGTCTCAATCCACTACAAAACCACCATTCTTCAATGGTGACAACTATCCGTTTTGGAAGAATGGAATGTGCCTCTTCATCAAGTCCAACGACTACTTGGTTTGGTATGTCATTGAAGATGCCCCCCACATTCCATTGAAGTAAGATAGTGAAGGGAAGATGGTTTTGAAGAAAAAAGGTGGAGATGAGTGAAGAAGAAAGGAAGAATATCCAAATAAATGACAAAGCTCTCCACATGCTCTTTTGTTCTTTCGGTCCGGACATCTACTCCAAAGTATCATCCATTGAGAGTGCCAAAGAAGTGTGAGATACTCTTGAGACCACCTATGAGGGAACCAATGATGTCAAGGAAACTAAGATTGAAATTTGCAATCTTAGTTATGAGAATTTCAAGATGGAACCCGATGAGACAGTGTCCAAGATGTTTGATCGGTTCTCTACCATAGTCAATGGGCTCAAAGGATTTGGAGAGACAATACCAGAAGAGAAGCTTGTCCGGAAGCTACTCTACTCACTTCCCAAATCTTGGGATGAGAAGAGAACCGCCATCATAGAAGCCACAAATTTGAAGACTTTAAAGCTTGATGAGCTAGTGGGTTCTCTCCTTACTCATGAGATTATGAAGCAAGTAAGGGAAGAAGAAAAGAAGAAGGAAGAGAAAAGAGTAGAAAAGCTAAAGGTGGAAAAGAAGAAGAAGAAGATGGGAATAGCTCTCAAAGCTTCATTACTTGAGGATAGCTCTTCTAGTGAGGAGGATGAGTTAGAAGAATTGGCCATGATAGACAAACGATTCTCACGCTTTATGAGGTCCAACCGGGAAGAAAAATTCAAAGAAAGATGGTATTCAAAGGTAAAAGCAAAGAAGAAGCAAAAGATCAAATCATTTGCTTCGAGTGCAATAAACCCGACCACATACGTTCGGAGTGCCCTCAACTCAAGAAGAAGGGCTTTGAGAAGAAGAAGAAGCTCAAAGCCAAGCTTTCTACTTGGAGTGATGAGGAGTCATCCGAGGATGACGAACAAGAAGTGGCCAACCTTTGCCTCATGGCACTTGAGGAAGATTCCTCCATGGTAACCTCTAACTCATCATCTTTAGATTTTACATATGATGAATTAAATGATGCATATGATGAGTTGCAAGAGGTCTATGATGAATTAGTTGAGAAATACAAGGAGTCAGTCATTAGGAATAAGAAAATTATTTCGGAACTAAATGATAAAAATGACTCACTTTCTCAAGCTAATTTAAAATTTGAGAAAAAGATATTAGGGTTGAAAGATGAACTAAAATTCTTCCAAGATGAAAATATTGACCTTAATAATCTCCTTTCTCAATGTAATAGTGAACAACAAAAGGTGTTAGATGAGCTTAATAAGCTCAAAGAGTCTTTTAAAAATGTTGGTAGTGTGAAGCATGAAATAGGTGAATCTTCTAAAACAAACCTACCTAGGAAAAAGACTAATTACTAAAAACAATGTAGTTTTCCTAGACATAGTAGAACTAACAAGATTAGAAGTGTATGGGTTCCTAAGGAACTTGTAAAATCTAATAACATTGTTGCTATGTCATCTTGGAGTCCTAAGGGAACCAAGTTATTGGAAGCTAACACTCATGGACCCAAAATGATTTGGGTACCAAAAACAAAAGTTTAATATCTTTGTTTGTAGGGGGAGCATTGCTACAAGGCCAAAGCACAAAGTCAAAACTCA
Source organism: Hibiscus tridactylites (assembly GCA_958450335.1). Lineage (NCBI taxonomy): Eukaryota > Viridiplantae > Streptophyta > Magnoliopsida > Malvales > Malvaceae > Hibiscus > Hibiscus tridactylites. The sequence continues at coordinate 23,150,965 of OY288286.1, read as the reverse complement.
TGGTACCTTGATAGTGGATGCTCGAGGCATATGACCGGAGACAAGAGTAGATTTATGGATCTAAAGCTAAAAAGTGGAGGAGTGGTGACATTTGGTGACAACTCCAAAGGCCACATTAAAGGTATTGGCTCCATAGGTAATCATTCTACTATTCTTATTGAAAATGTCTTGTATGTCGATGGTCTTAAACATAACTTTTTGAGCATAAGTCAATTGTGTGATAACTGATTTAATGTTTTATTTGATAAAAATGGGTGCAAAATTGTTGACATTAAATCTAATAATATTATGCTCATAGGCCATCGCATAGGTAACATATGCATGGTGCATCTAGATGACATACATACATCTCATGCATGCTTGGTAGCACAAAATGAAAATGATGCATGGTTGTGGCATATGAAACTAGGACATGCTAGCATTAGTGTTTTAGAAAAACTAGTTTCCCTTGATCTAGTTAGAGGTTTACCCAAGATTAAGTTCTCAAACGATAAAATTTGTTATGCATGCTCTAAGGGTAAACAACATAAGTCTTCCTTTAAATCCATTAATGATGTTTCTACAAGTAGATGTTTACAACTTATCCATATAGATTTATTTGGGCCAATTAGAACTATGAGCTTGGGTGGTAAATCTTATTCATTTGTTCTTGTTGATGATTTTTCTAGATTTACTTGGGTTCTATTTTTAAGTACTAAAGATGAGGCTTTAGAAAAATTCATCACATTTTCAAAACTAACCCAAAATGATCTTGAACTTAGAATTTCTCATATTAGAAGTGATCATGGAACCGAGTTTCAAAATTTAGGGTTTGAAGAGTTTTTGAATGAAAATGGTATTAGCCACAATTTTCGGCTCCTCGAACTCCTCAACAAAATGGGGTAGTTGAGTGGAAAAATAGAACTTTACAAGAAATGGTAGAACCATGCTTTGTGAAAATAATTTACCTAAATATTTTTGGGCGGAAGCCACAAACACCGCTTGCTATATTGTTAACCAAGTAATGATTAGGCCAATTTTAAAGAAAACACCTTATGATATTTTAAAATCTAAAAAGCCTAACATTAGCTATTTTCATCCTTTTGGTTGCAAGTGTTTTGTTTTAAATAATGGAAAAGACAACTTAGGTAAATTTGATGCAAAAAGTGATGAAGCTATTTTCATAGGATATTCTTTAACCTCTAAAGCCTATCGTGTATTTAATAAGAGAACTTTAGTAGTAAAAGAATCTATACATGTTGTATTCGATGATGATGATGTAGGAATCATAAATGCCTTTGATGGAGGACAAACTTCAAAGGAGGATGAGATTCAAACAAAAGAAGAGGATACACAAGATCCATCTCTTGAAGCCTTGAAGGACTTGGCTCTTGAGGAAAAGGAAGTGAGCTACCCAAGGGAGTTCAACTATGTCAAAGATGGTGAAATCTTGGGTGATCCATCCAAGGGGGTAACCGCTCGATCTTCTCTTAGATTAATGAATCATGTTGCATTTATCTCATGCATAGAGCCTAAGAATATAAAAGAAGCATTGAAAGATGATTTTTGGATTATGGTTATGCAAGGAGAGTTAAATCAATTTGAGAGAAGTAACGTTTGGACATTAGTTGATAGGCCTAGTAATCAATCTACCATAGGAACTAAATGGGTCTTTAGGAACAAGCTAGATGAGAGTGGTAACATTGTGAGAAATAAAGCTAGACTAGTAGCACAAGGTTACACTCAAGAAGAGGGAATAGATTTTGATGAAACCTATGCACCCGTAGCTAGAATGGAAGCCATTAGGATGTTGCTTGCATATGCATGTTATCATGATTTTCAAGCTTTTTCAAATGGATGTTAAAAGTGCGTTTTTAAATGGTTTTATAAATGAGGAAGTGTATGTGGAACAACCACCGGGTTTTGAAGACTCAAAATTTCCAAATCATGTTTTCAAACTCACTAAAGCTCTTTATGGTTTAAAACAATCTCCTAGAGCTTGGTATGAAAGACTTTCAAACTTTTTAATTGAAAAAGGTTTTGAAAAAGGCAAGGTGGACACTACACTTTTTATAAAAAGGTATAAAAATGACATCTTAGTAGTACAAATTTATGTTGATGATATTATTTTTGGTTCTACTAACGAATGTCATTGCAAAGAGTTTGCTAAGCTAATGCAAGGTGAATTCGAGATGAGCATGATGGGGGAGCTCTAATTCTTTTTGGGACTCCAAATCAAGCAAAAGAAGGATGACACCTTCATCAATCAAGGAAAGTACATAAAGGACATGCTCAAGAAGTTTGGCTTGGAGAATGAAAAGCCTCAAGCCACACCTATGAGCTCATCTACAAAGCTTGACAAAGATGAAAAAGGTAAGTGTGTTGACTCTAAGCTTTACCGTTCCATGATTGGATCATTGCTTTACCTTACCGCAAGTAGACCAGTTATCTTGTTTAGTGTTTGCTTGTGTGCTAGGTTTCAAGCTAATCCTAGAGAGTCTCACCTTATAGCCGTTAAGAGAATCTTTAGGTACCTTAGAGATACTCCTTGTTTAGGTCTTTGGTACCCTAGAGACTGCACCTTCAACCTTCATGCTTATTCTAATGCGGATTATGGGGATGTAAAATCGATAGGAAGAGTACTTCGGGAACTTGTCAATTCTTAGGTAGTATGCTCATATCTTGGTTCTCTAAGAAACAAAATAGTGTAGCCTTATCTACCACCGAAGCCGAGTACATATCCTTAGGGAGTTATTGTGCTCAAGTCCTTTGGATGAAGCAACAACTCTTATATTATGGTATTAAAGTTGAAACCATACCCCTTAAATGTGATAACACTAGTGCTATATGTTTGACAAAAAATCCCATCCAACACTCTAGAACCAAACACATAGAAATAAGGCATCATTTCATCAGAGATCATGTCCTTAAAGAAGATGTGGTTATAGAGTATGTTAACACCATAAATCAATTAGCGGACATATTTACAAAACCTTTAGACAAAGAGCGTTTTTGGTCCCTTAGGAGAGAGTTAGGTCTAACTAGCCTATCTTGACCTTTTAGGACCTCTTTTGTGCTTAAAATTGCTTGATCTTGTGAAATGCCATGTTTATGTGTTTTTACTCCTAATTTCATTCATGCCTATAGCTAGGGGGAGTATGTTTATGTTTGCATATGTTTTTCCTGCTCATTCATGTCATTCATGCAAGATAGGCCTTAGAAAATCTCATTTTTCTGCACTTTTAGAGCCTCATCTGCACTTCCAGGTCCAGGTGTATCGAAACGAGTCCACCAGTTTCGATAGGGATGCTTTAAATTTCTATCTGAGAGAAGGGTGTTTCGAAACGCCTTCCAAGGGTTTCGAAATGTTTTTGCTACTGCTAAGGGGTGTATCGAAACAAGTTTCGATACGAGTCAACGGGGATTCGATACGGTCAAAGCGGTATCGAAACGGCCAGCTGGTGTTGAAAAATCGGTCAAACTTTCATGCCCGCGTTTCGAAACGGTCGACACTGTTCCGAAACGGGTTAGCAGACTGCTTTAAATTGGCTTTAATGTTAAAGTTTAACCTAAATTAAAACTCTCCCCAAAACCCTAAAAACCATAGAATCGATTTTTCCTATAAAAACCCTCTAAACCTCATTGTTTTTCATCAAATCTTGAGGGGGTTTTCTCTTAAACACAAGTCTAAGCAAGCATCAACAATCTTGTGCAAGGATTTTCATCTATTCATCCAAAATCCCAATTTAAGGTATATTTTCATCCTTTTCTTTTTCCTTAAATTTATATTCGAATCTTAGGTTAGAAAATTTTAATTTTGTATAGTTTATGTGTTTTGATACTTGGGTTTTTCAAATCTTGTAATTTTTTTTTTCAAAATCTTCAATTTTTTGATTCGAATATATAAGTTTTCACTTGTATTTTCTTTACGTTTTTTTAAATTGTTTTTCTCTTAAATTTTTTTGTTTTTTTTTGCTTCTTTGTTTTTAAAACTTGTTTTTAAAACCTAAATGGGATTTACCATTGGATTGAATTAAGAAATCTCATGCATACACTTAAACTTGTTTTTAAATTGCTTGTTTTATGTTTTTAGGATGTCTACGGAGAATGTTAACAAAAAGCGTAAGACCGGTCAAGCAAGTGAATCGAGTATTCGTCCTAATCTCACCCAACTATTTCAAAAAAGTCTTCGAACTCAAGAGATGAGGGGTCATTTTAATTATGTCAAGGAGTTTGAAATTTGTTGTGAGCGTGTTGTTGACCTCACGTTTCTTGACTCCGAGCGCTTTCTCTTTTGTTACCTTGACCGTTTAAGAGAATGGGGATTCCTTGGTTTGATGAGTATCCCGGATATTTGCTACAAGCACATGGTCCTTCTCTTTTACTCAAATGCCCAATTTATCAATAATGAAGCCAACTCTGAAGTTGTTGGCCTTGAGTCTTCTATCTTGGGAAAGAGGATTGTCATTGACGTCCCTTACTTGGAGAATACTTTTGGTCTTAAGGACGAAGGAATCGACAATGAGATTCACTTCGGTTCTCACACCGGTTCGGTGCTTACCTTGGATGCTCACGATAGGTTCCTCCACTTGATGGTCTCGTGGTTTCTTCGCCCCTCCGGAGGTAAATTTTCTCACATTCGTCAAGTAGACTATTTTTGGATTGAATGTTTCCGTCGTGGTGAGCGCCCTAATCTTGTTAAGATCATGTTTGCCGAGATTGTCAATAATGTTAAGCTTTGTGACACCGATGCACTTAAATCTTTCACTTATGGAACTGCTTTAAATCTTTGGCAAACTTAATCTTGATTGCACCTACGACTCTCCGGAACCCAACAAGTCAAAAATTGGTGAGTCTTCTCTCCGTAGGTCCGGATTTTGATATGTAAACAATGGGCATTGGGAACGTGTTGATAGGGAAGCACCTCCATCTCCAGTTGAACCTCAACCACAAGCTCCAGTTGCAAACAATGAAGCTCTCACGGCTTTTCTTATCGAGCGGTTCAACACTTTGGACACTAACATGTCTAGAGGTTTTGGTGCTATCAATACACGCTTGCAATCCGTAGAGGACCGTCTCCTTGCAAATGAGAATCGACTCACATCCATTGAGAATCAACACTCGGCTATGGATATGTCATTCTCCACCTTTTATGGCCAATGGATGAACTTTCGTCGTTCTCAAGCCAAGCGTGATGATGATTCCATGGATGATGATAACGACGACGAGGCTTAGGATTCTCATGTCATATCATATTAGCTATGCATTTTAGGATTAAGTTTGCATCTTTATTTCCATTATGTTTTATGAACCTATGCTTTTGATTTTATTTGGGATTATGCTTTGAACTTATTGTTTAAGATTTATGATTTGGATATTTTAATTTTATGAATTAATATTATGTTGCTTATTGCTTATTGATTATTGCTTTTAACCCTATCTCTTCTCTTTGAGCCTTGTTTATTATTTTTGATCTAACAAAAAGGGGGAGAAGTAATTTAAGAGCCAAAATTCGTTTTAAATGTTTAAAGTGTTTTTAAGTTTAAACCTTGAATTTAAATCCTTAAATCCTTTTTAAAACTTTAAAAACCTATCTTAATTTGAGGGAGAGTTAAGATGGATTCAAAATTTTCAAAACTCTTAAAAATTCTAACTTTGGTTTTGTTATATCAAAAGGGGGAGATTGTGAAACCGATATTTTAATTTTGATATAACTAAAGAACCTAAGGACTAAATTGAAAATGTGAAAACGAATTTTTAAGTCCTCAAACCTCTCTATATGTTTTAAACAATATGCCTAAGTTAAAAACTAAATTTATCAGATGTTTTCTAAGTGTTCTTAAAGCCAAAAACAGTGATTTTCAAGTCACCGTTTTGAAACTGCCTTAGGCGTTTCGAAATAGTTTTGAAACTGTGAGTCCATGTTTCGAAACGGATATCGAAACGATTTCAACACTGCTAACCCGTGTTTCGAAACAAGTTTCGAAACAGCTTAAGAACATTGAGACACCGTATCGAAACGACATCAAGTGTTTGAAACGACTTTAAAATTGATTTGAAAAATATGACCGTTGAATGTTTTTAACAAACCGTTAAGGTGTATCGAAAAGATCTCAAGCCGTTTCGATGCGGTCCTTGACAGTGGCAAAATGTTTTAATGTACCCCAACGGCTCTTTCTATTTTGGTCTGTTTCGAAACAGGGTTGGGCGTTTCGAAACGGTTGGTTGCAGACTGCATTTATGGAGTGAAGATAACACCCCAACGGCTCTATTGATGAATGCAACAACCACAACGGCTAGAATTCAATGAGAAGGTATAAAAGGGACCTCTAGAAGCTTCAGCAACAACTATTAATCCTAAAGCAAACATCCATACATCAAATCCAAGCATTTGTGCCTAAATCCCATGATTGTCTTCTAACCGCAATTGTATTTTTCATTCTTATCATTTCAATTGGGTTGTGTGCTTATAATTGGGCTACAATTTGTATTGAGAGATACTTTCTTAGCCAACAAATTCTTTGTTTCAATTGTGTTAGGATTGGGTCAAATTTTGGGTAGAAAATTTGACCAAAAATTGTAAGGGTTACCTCCTTAGCCTAGAAAAGGGGAAGAGCAATTAGTGGAATTGTTGCAAATCCTTAGTGAAGCTAAGGTAGTGGATGTAGAGTTCATTTGGAACTTGAACCACTCTAAAATTCCTTGTCTACCTTTTTATTTGCAAATTCCACCACCAAGAACTTTAAAAATCCAATTCACCCCTCCTCTTGGTTTATTTTGATCATTCGATCCACTCAACACATTGTTATGCACAGAAATCATGTAAAAATGCCCAAATCAACAACAATAATAAACAACCAAGGAGTATTTAAACACAAAACATAGCATAGAATAAACACTAGTCAAATTCCCCCCTCAATTATCCAATGCTTGTCCTCAAGCATTTCTCAATCAACATGTCAAAATCATAAGTTGCCATTTTCCAATTACATCATGCCTTAATCATCCTAATGAACCAAAATCAAAGCAATTAATTGAAACTAGAAAACAACCAAGCAAGTGGCAAATCTAGGAAATAAGTTAATGCAAAACGAGACATTCCAATAGCTCATTAATCTCATGATGCAAGACTGAATACCCTCACAAGAGATTCACTCATTTCGTTTAAAGTGTTTAAGGACAAAGAAACGCTCAAGCCAAGACAAGTAAACGCATTACCATAAGCTTGTAATTAAATCCAATCTCCCCTACTTAAAAATGAATATGATACAAAAGTCAATAGGTCTTTAAACCAGGTTGTAACGTGGCTAAGGTATGGGTAGGAAAAAAGGCCGAAAAGAAAAGGTTTAAAGCGGCAAGACAAGAGACCAAAAAGATTCGAAACAATCCACGAATTAACATGAAGCATAATGAAAAATATAACAAGGATAGATGAAAGGCAATTGAAACAACCATTTTTTTCAAACAAAGGGGCTATTTTTTCTACTATTCAAATCAGTGCACTGTTCACTATTTTTTTAACTGTTCAAATATTTTATCCGAACTGTTCTGCACTACATAGTATTTTTCTGCACTATAATTTTTTGCACTGTTCGAACCAAATTGCACTGGATTTTCTGCACAGTGTTTTTTTCTACATTGTATTGTTTTGTTCGATTCTTTTTTTTTTCGAACAGAAAATTGTTTTTTTTCTTTCGTGGAACAAGAATGATCTTGAGTCTCGGCAAGGGCAAGAAAACCGAGGAAAATAAAAAGAAAGATTTTGGGTTTAATTTGACGGGGTGAAAATCAAACAAAATGAAAATAGGCTCAAAATGGTTCACTAATAGATAAATAAAATGGTATGCATTTTGGTAGCGAAAGAGTTAATCCTAAGTGCCTCTATCATACTAAAAACATCAAATTCATGCATGCAGTCTCGACAAGCATTACACCACAAGTTCTAGAATACTAAGACTAGTTTGGCACACTCAAAGAAACAAAGAGCAAGAATGAAAAGTGTATGCTCATTAGGCTCAAAGCTCACAAGAATAGGCTCAATGTATCAAGTCTAGCATCAACTCAAGCAATAAACCATGGAAAGTAAAAAAATTCATGGAAAAAATTCACTAGCTATGCCAACTAACCATCATGCATCCAGTGTTCAATTCAAAGCAAGTTGAAAAATTCATCAGAAAAATTAAAACAATCAAGTAAACAAAAGAATAGGCAACAACAATTCCAACATATCAAAATCAAAATAACTCAAATTCAACCATCCAACATGCAAGGTGAAATTCAACATGCCATCCTTCCCCGCCTCACTTAATCTGTTTTGTCCCAAAACGCATTTCAAGTTTAAAGTAAAAGAAAGGGAAAAGGAATACTCCCCAATCTAGTGACGGTTGCGTGACTCTTCTCACGCCTAGGACAAGTTTTCACAATTTTCTCGCTTTTGATTCAAACAATTCTTGATTCTATCTTAAAATTCAAGTAGGAATAACGGGGTACCTACAAAATTCAAAATTAAAAAATGAAATAAAATTACCAAACAAAATAAAACCGAAAACAAATTAAACTAGTAATGATAAATTAAAAATATGGGTTGCCTCCTATGAGCACTATTTTTAACGTCGCTAGCTCGACGACATGTTTCGTTTAGATCTCAGGCTCCTCCAAGTCAATTTCTTCAATTAATCCAAACGGAGCGTTATCATAATAAGGCTTCAATCTTTGGCCGTTTACTTGGAATCGATATCTCGTATCATCTTCAATCTCTATTTCACCATGTGGAGATATTTGAGTCGCCTTATAAGGTCCGAGCCACTTTGACTTTAGCTTACCTGCAAAAAGTTTGAGTTTGGAATTAAATGGAAGAACTTTTTGCCTGATAACAAATGATTTAAAAGAAATCTTTTGGTCATGATATTCTTTAAGTTTTTCTTTATATATCCCAGCGTTGTCGTAAGCGTTCCTTCACATTTCTTCCAATTTTTAAATGTCTAACTTCCGTGCCTCGCCGATTGCTTCCATGTCAATGTCGCATTACTTAACCGCCGAATAAGCTTTATGCTCGAGTTCAACTAGTAGATGACACGGCTTACCAAATACTAGGATATATGGGGACATGCCAATGGGGCCTTTATAGGCGGTACGATATGCCCATAAGGCATCATTCAGCTTCAAACTCCAATCCTTCCTATTTGCTTTTACAATTTTGTCGAGGATTGATTTGATGTCACGATTCGAAACTTTTGTGTTGGGATTTATGGTGCTCGATTCCTTCAACCGTTCTTGCTCACCAAGTGTGGAAAAGTTGGATAATTGGGTGTTTTAGTGGGAGGTGAAAATTGGACAATAAGACACAAGGAATTATAGTGGTTCAACCTTCTAACCAAGGTCTACATCCACTACCTTAGCTCCCCACTAAGGATTTCAACAAATTCACTAAGAATTTCGTCTCTTTTTCTCAGATTAGAACGAAACCGTTACACCGATCAAGCTTTCTACCCAAAGCTTGATCAAACACTCTCTTACACAAGAAAGACTTAGCAAACTAGAAATCCCTCTAGAAGCTATATGTTTGCACAATTAAAGCTCTCACCCAAAACCTAAACACTTGAGCAAATTTGACAATTAGGCTCACAAGTGTTGTCTATACAATAAATTGAACAATAAAGCTCTAAGACAAATTCTTGATCATAGTGTTTTGACAATTGAAGCATTAGCTTTCTCTTGATGCTTGGAGGTCCCTTTTATACTCCCAAATGAGTTTGTAGCCGTTAAGGACTGTTGGGGATGTTTTGGAGCCGTTGGAGACTTTATTTCTCACATTAATTGTAGTTCTAGTGTTGTCCGTTTCAGAACAGTCGAGCTCGTACCGAAACACCCCTCTTTAGAACTAGCTGTTGAAGTCTGATGCAACAATCCGTCTTGAAACACCTTTGGATGTTTCGAAACACCTTGATCCGAACCGAAACGGTAGCTACCTCGTTTCGGAACGAGTGACAGATGAGCTGCAAATTAAAAAGCTGTTGGGAAAATAGCCGTTGGGGATTTTGACCGTTGAGGTCTTTGCCACATAGGCGTATCGAAACGGTGAGGCCGTATCGGAACACTAAGAAAAAATTCTCACCCATATTAAAGCTTGTTTCGAAACATGCATAGTTGTTTCGGAATGTTTTGAAACTGTGAATGGTTGTTTCGAAACGCCTAGGGGTGTTTTGAAACACCTGGGTGGTTTTGTAAAGTTTGGCTTTAGAAAACACTTCAAAACCTCTTAAAACAATCTTCAAACATATTTTTAAGTTGTTTGGGCTTAAGGGTACTTTTGAAATCTTTTCAATTTAGTCCAAAACTAATTTTCAATTATTATATCAAAACATTAGTTCTTCAATCTCCTCTTTTTTGATATAATAAAACCACCTTGAAAAATTGTTTGGGATTCTCCCCCTTTGTATTTAAAAATTTGAATAAGAGATTTCAAAAATTGAAGGAAGTTAAAGCTCTCCTTTATTCTCTTGATAATGAAAATTTTCAAACCATTTCTCCCCCTTTTTGTTATATCAAAAACACTTTAAATAACTTTAAGTTCAAAATAACTTAGGAGGTAAAAAATGACAAAAATAAGAGTTTTGGTTTTAAAATTGGCTCCCCCTTACTCAAAGCATCATCAAAAGATGTTAGTCCAACACATGATAATATAGTAGAATAAAAAAAATAAGTAAATTAACTTAAGAAAATAAAAACAACTAGATTTTACCAACACTTGAACTGCAAGGGAGGATGTGAAGCCTTCCTTCTTCAAGTGTTCTTCCTTGTGTGCATGGAGCTCCCCCCTCATTGATTGGACTTGTTGAACATCTCCATCACACCTAATCAAGACAATCATACGAATTTTGGTATCCAAATTGCTTTGGATTCATAAACGTTAGTTGCACAAAATTTAGTCCCCTTAGGACCATTTTTCAATTTCATCCTTTTTAGTTGAAGTGGTTAGTCCTTTTGGGACCCAAACACTTCTAAAACATTTTCCATTTATGAATCTAGGGGCACTAGATTGTCTTACATGAGAATTTGATTTTCTAACATTATTCTTCTTTTCAAGCTCTTTGGAAATTAAATCTTTTTCTTCTTAAACTTTATGAAGCAAATTTTGTAAATCAAAACCTTTTTGTTCAAACTCTTTGAGTTTTGCTTCAAATTCAATTTTGGTTTTAGAAATCAAATCATTTTCAATTTTCAAAATTGAAATCACTTTCTTGTTTTTCAAAACGTGATTTTAAATTCTAAAACCAAATCATCATATGCATCTTGTAATTCATCAAATGAATATGAACAAGAAGTAGATGAATTAGAAGTTACCCTTGAATCTTTTTCGATGGCCATAAGGCAAAGGTTGGCTTGTTCATCGTTGGTGGAGTCTTCATCACTCCAAGTAGCCATATATGCCTTCTTCTTATGGCTTGAAGTGCTTGCCCTCTTCTTCTTCTTCATGGATTCTCGTTCAAGATCTTTCAGGGCTTTCTTCATGAAAGGGGCACACTTCTTGAAGAGATGAACTATCTCTTCTTCATCATCATCCTCTTCACATTAATCTACACGATGGCATGTGAAGGATTTGAGAGCAATGGCATTTGTGTTGATGCCAAGCCCTTTGAGCTTCTTCTCCCCATAGCTCTAATCTCTTCCTTCTTCTTCTCCTCTTCTTTGTTTATCTTCATTATTTGGTGAGTGAGAAGTGACCCCATGAGCTCATCAAGCTTTAAAGTCGTGGGATTCTTGGCTTCGATGATGGCGGTCCTTTTTGAGTCCCATGACTCGGAAAGGGAGTAGATGAGCTTTCGGACAAGCTTCTCTTCCGGGATGGCTTCTCCATAACCTTTGAGTCCATTGGTGATGGTGGAGAACCTGTCGAACATCTTTTTAATGTGCTCTTTCGGATCCATCTTGAAGTTTTCATACTCTAGGTTGATGAGGCCGATCTTGGTCTCCTTTACTTCATTTGTCCCCTCGTATGTAACTTCGAGCTTGTCCCAAACTTCCTTGGCACTCTCGCAAGAAGACATTTTTTCGTAGATATTGAGGCTAAGTGCACAAAAGATGAAGTGCAAAGCACTGCAATTTAGCTCCATCTTCTTAAAACAACCCTCAAACATATTTTTAAGTTGTTTGGAAATAAGGGCACTTTTGAAATCTTTTCAATTTAGTCCAAAACTATTTTTCAATTATTATATCAAAACATCAGTTCTTCATTTTACCTGTCCGTTGGTCTGAGGGTGGTAGGCTGTGGCGATCAATTGAGTTACACCATATTTTTTCATGAGAGCTACTATGACGCGGTTAAGGAAGTGCATTCCTTGGTCATTTATTATAGCTCTTGGAGTGCCAAAAATGATAAAAAAAACAAAAGTTTTAAGAAATTCGGGAGTTGTTCTAGCATTAATATTATGAGTAGCTTTTGCTTCCACCCATTTCAATATGTAATCGACATCTAAAATTATATAATAATTACAAAAAGATGAAACAAATGGACCCATATAATCGATACCCCATACATCAAATATTTCACATACATGAATTGGATTAAGAGACATCACATTTTGATGGCTTAAGTTACCAGCGCGTTGACACTTTTCACAACATTTACAGAATGTATACGCATCACGAAAAATATTAGGCCAATAAAACCCACATTCAAGAATCTTATGTGCAGTTCTTTTAGGTCCAAAATGTCCATCACATGAATAAGAATGACAAAAGCTAAGGATAGAATTTACCTCGCTTTCAAGAACACATCTCTGAATTACCTGATCTGAGCAATGTCTCCAAAGATACGAATCATCCCAAATGAAATATCGAGATTCTCGCTTTAGTCGATTAATTTCAGATCTAGGCAAGTCTAAGGGTAATTTACCTGTGACCAAGTAATTTACCATGTCTACGAACCATGGAACCATCTTCTACGCCAACATCAAATGTTCGTCTAGGAATTCTTCTCGAAGCGGTGGACTAGTTATAGAAAGGGGTATACAGCTCAAATGATCTGCAACTAAGTTCTCGCATCCCTTCTTATGTTTAATTTCCAAATTAAATTCTTGTAAAAGCAGGATCCACCAGATAAGGCTTGGCTTTGCCTTCTTTTTGCTCATCAGGTACTTTAGAGCTGCATGGTCGGAGAAAAACAATCACTTTAGTTCCAAGTAAATAGGATCTAAATTTATCTAAAGCAAAGACAATAGAAAGTAATTCTTTTTATGTTGTGGAGTAATTTCTCTGAGCCAAATCTAGAGTTCGTGAAGCGTAGGCGATAACATGTGGTTCTTTGCCGATTCTTTGTCCAAGAACAGCTCCAACGCTCGTATCTGATGCGTCACACATAAGCTCAAAATCATATTCCCAATTTGGTGCTTTGACGATTGATGTCATGATCAACTTTTTTTTCAGTACATCAAATGATTCTTTGCACTCAAGATTAAAGTTAAAGACTTTATCTTTTTGTAATAGCTCAAACAACGGCCGCGCTAGCTTTGAATTTTTTTAATAAATCTTCGGTAGAAACCTGCATAGCCAATAAGAACGAACCTCCCTCATAGTTGTGGGGTATGGTAGTGAGCGTATAATATTGGTCTTGGCCTTATCGGCGACAATTCCATTAGACGACACAATGTGTCCCAGAATTAATCCCTTATCAACCATAAAATGGCATTTTTCATAGTTTAAAACAAGATTAAATTCTAAGAATTTGTTAAGCATATTAGTTAAATTATCTAGACACTCATTAAAAGAACTACCGTATACCGTGAAGTCATCCATGAAAACTTTGATGCCCTTCTCCACATAGTTAGAAAAAAATACTCGGCATACATCTCTAGAAAGTGGCCAGTGCATTACAAAGGCCGAAGGGCATCCGTCGATATGCAAACATACCGAACAAACAAGTAAAAATTGTTCTTTCTTGGTCTTCTGGCGCAATTGGAATTTGGTAAAAACCTAAAAAACCATCAAGACAACAATAATGAGTTTTCCTAGCTAATTTCTCAATCATTTGATCTGTAAAGAGAAGAGGAAAATGGTCTTTTCTAGTGAGAGAGTTCAACTTCCTGAAGTCGACACAGACTCTTCATCCATTTTGTACACGCGTTGGAACTAACTCTCATTCAAAAATTTGGACAATTGTAACTCTAGTCTTTTTAGGCACCACCTGAATTGGACTTACCCAGTCATTGTTGAAAATTGGATAGATTACATCTACATCAAGGAGTTTTGTATCTTCTTTTTTACTGCCTCCATCATTGGTTGGTTCAATCGGTGACCTTGTCTAGAAGGTTTCGATCCTTCTTCCATTTTAATCTTATGCATACAGGTCGAGGGACTAAGTCCCTTAATGTCGAAAATAGTCCATCCTATGGCTTCCTTGTGCGTACGCAACACCTTCACTAGTGCTTTCTCTTCTTATTCGGACAACTTGTTTGAGATGATCACAAGTAAGGTCTCATTTCCCCCCAAATAGGCATATTTCAAATGCTCTGGAAATTGTTTTAATTCTATCTCTGGTGCCTGCAAAACAGAAGGTAACATTTTATTTTTAGAGGGAGTTAAAAATAAGCCATAATTGATAGAAAAAATATTTTCAAACTCCCTTTCTTCCTTTCTGCGAATTAGTTCAAGATCCTTGTAAAAAGTTTCGAAAAAACTAGTTTCAACAAATTCATCAACTAAGGAATCAATAATATCGATAGAATTAATTCTTTCAACTTGATATGGGTATTTCATTGCTCTATAAACATCAAATTCTATGACCTCACCATCAAACTCCATTGTTAATATACCACTTCTCACATCAATCTTTATATGCACGGTGCTTAGGAAGGGCCAACCTAAAAGTACCTCAGAGCAAGTGTTCGTCCTATCATTTTCCATATCGATGACATAGAAATCGACAAGAAAAATAAGAGCATCGAATTTCACTAAGACATTTTCAAGCACTCCCTCTGGATAGATAATAGAACGATCAGCCAACTGGATAGTTACTCTTGTTTCTTCAAATGCTCGTTAGTAATCATTTTATAAATAGAAAGTAGCATAACGTTAATTGAAGCTTCTAAGTCGCACATTGCACATTCAATTAAATCATCTCTTATTTTACAATGTATTGCGGACATACCTTGGTCCTTTATCTTTGGTGGAAGCTTCCGCTGAAATACTGCAGAGACATGTTCTCCCAGATTTACTTTCTCGCGACCAGTCAGTCGTTTTTTTTATGCAAAGCTCTTTTAAAATCCGGGCATATCTTGGCACTTGTCGGATTACTTCTAGGAGAGGTATGTTGACTTGTACTTTTTAGAACATCTCTACGATTTCATTTTCTTAGACTCTTTTGTCACGCCTCATCAACCTTGATGGGAATGGTGGTGCGATCTCTTGAGAAGGAGGAGTAGGAGGTGGTGGCGATGAAGATGTACCATGGAAGGGGGAAGGTGGCATTTCCTTCTCCTTCTTGGACTGTGCAACATTCTCTTCTGGGACTTCAAGTGTGATAATGGTTCCACTTCGGAGGGTGTAGCACTAATGTTCTTGATAACTTGCAGAAATGCCTATATTTCATGCCTTTTTTACTTAAGAATTTGCTTGGTTTCAAGATCATTTCATAGCATATAGATGGATTTAGGACATATAGTTGCATAGGGCTTTGCTTGTTTGGTGGTTTGATTTATTTTACAAGATTTGATGCTGCTGGAAGGATATGCTCTGGTGTGGTGATGTGCAGGTGAAGCAGGAGTGAAGCTGGGAAAAGGAGGAAAATGCCACAACATTTTAGACAACATTTATGGGCGCAGAAAAAGGACGAAGTATCGAAGATAATATCTTTTCCCACATGTGCAAACCCCTATTTGTCTTTTCTGCCATACATGAAGAGGGAATATTCCCTATGACACTTAAGGAATGTTAGGGCGCCAAAACCTAGGAGCCCCCACTGTATAAAGGATAAGATGCCCATATAAAGGGAGAAAGAGAATTGAGATGAGAGCTTTTTGTGCGAGGAAAGAAAAGAAGAGAGTTGATCGCTTTATTCATCTTCTTCACCTTGCCGTCCTCCATAGTTGAAGCTCCAAGGGGTGACCTGGCTCGCGTTCGAGTGAAGCAACAAGCTTAGGGTGATTCGTGGCAGTATAAGACAATGTTAGGAGTTTTTCCTTCCTTTTTAGCTATTCTACTTTAGCATTTTTATTCTGGAATGGACTATTTTAATCAAATGATGATAGATGTTTATTGTGCAGCCATGAACTAATTTTAATTTGCTTGAGCTTGCTTTGGATGATGTTATTTTGGTTTTAATGCATGTTAAGTTATTTTCAGTTCCTTAAACGCTTTGTTCACTGTTTATTGCCTTAGTTTTGTAAGAGATTTCGAGAGTAGCCTTAACCTAAGTGTAAGATGTACTTAATGGTTGAAAGAGTTAAGCCTAGATCTATGTGGACAATGGGGTTGTACTGAGAGGCAAACCTTAACTCACCTTAGAGATAAGGATAGGGTTTCAACGACTAAAAAGAGTAGCGCTTAGCAATGAGTAGTTTGGTAGGGTTCACGTTGACAGGTATTGTCGTAGCATCCTGGCTATCAGGATTCTTGCTAGAGATAGTTTAGAAGCATCGTAGTAAACTCCGTCGAGCATAATTTGGGCTGAAAGTAGTGAGATTTGCATGAAACTTAAGTAAAGGATTCCTTAGCAAGCCTAGCCAGTCATTCCATAGAGAGTTTCACACACGTGAGAGGACGTTGAAAGTTCATTCAGTTTACTCTCGCATTCATGTTATGTTTTTGCTACAACATTTGTTTACTCATCTAAAACTTGCTTCTTAATCAATATTCATTCTTTGTTACATGTGCTTAAACTTAACTTGAAATACCACCAATCCATGTAGAGACGATACTCACTTATCACTTTACTACTTGTTGGATGTGTATACTTGCACTATTTGCGTATCATTTATAGTACATCACATAGCGCAACAAGTTTTTTGGCGTCGTTCCCGGGTATTGGCAATTGGTTGTTTTAAATTTAGTCTTCGTACTAGTTCATTTCTTCTTTTTCTTGTATACATTTATTTTTTATTTTTGTTCGTTTTTTCCAAGTTTGTGTGCTAGTGCATGACCCAAAAAAGATCTGACGGATCCATACTATTGTATATTCCTGAAATTGAATATTGTTTTTTTCAACGAAAACGAATACAAGAAGCACTTAGAGTCATGAACATAGCTCAAAATCAAGGAGGTTTACCAACTGGTAATCAGGCAAACCACGTTGATGCTGCAATTGGTGGACCTGCGGTTCGACCACGAGCTATTAGAGATCACTTGAATCCTATCTTGGATTACCTCAACCCAGGGATTGTAGCTTCCGAAATTCAGGCAGCCCACTTCGAGCTTAAACTCGTAATGTTCAACATGTTGAACTCGATTAGTCAATTCGGAGCCTCGCCTCATGAAGATGCTAGGCAACATATTTGTTCTTTCTTAGAAGTTTGCAACTCTTTTTTATAGCAAGGGGTACATGAAGATGTACTGAAACTCAAGATTCTCCCTTATTCCTTGCGTGACCGAGCACGAGAATGGTTGAGTAGTGTACCAGCCAGATCAATGGAAACATGAACAAATTTGTGCAAAAGTTTTTTGCTGCGGTATAATCCACCAAATAGGAACACTCAGTTGAGGAATGATATTGCCTCTTTTCATCAATTTGATGATGAATTGTAGAGTGTCCATGAGTCATATATTTTGCACACATTCCTGCCCTTATTATTGCTATTCTTGAGCTCATTTAGGCATATTTAGGTGCATTGCATGCATTATAACAACATCTTCTCTTGTACCATGCTTTTATTGAATATCACATGACTGGGAAGAAAAGTTATTGTTTTAGTTAGTTTATGTTTTCAGGTGCTATAGCTAGGAAAGTAGAGGAGAGGACATGATAAGGCGAAGAAAGCTGGAACCAAAGAAGTTGTACTGAGGCAGCTCAAGTTGCCGCCAAGGACATTGCTGAAGCAGCATTGCCGCCAAGAGCCGCCCGGGCAGGAGTTACACCGACATAGCCAAGACGGGTTGTGATTTCAAGAGGACAATTTCTTAAGCTCAATGATCCCAGTCTTGCAACTTCCTAAAGCCTGTAGCGGCCGGTAGAGCTAATTCAAGATCGATAAGTAGGGGTACTTATCCTTACTTGCTAAAGAAGGCAACGTCCAAAGAGTCTGTATTTAAAGCATAAAGGAGTCTGTATTTAATGTAATTTACTATTAGAATTCCTACTTCAAGAAGCACTCAACTTAGGTCAAGAGTCCTATATATACCCAATGTATGTAAGGGTATAGGGGCATATCTCGTAGAGGGAAAAAGGCTTGTCGCGAGAGATCAACGGCAACTGCCGATGAGAGTGAGTATGGAGGTTAGATAGATAAGTTGGAGTGTTGGGGGTCGCGACCCAACTCTCCTAGGGTTTAGGCGCGTGTATGTAAAGTAATTTGGGAAACAGTTGTGTAGCTTTGAGTTGTTTTCAATAAAGTTATGAGTTTGCTTAATCTATGCTTCTTGTTCGTTCAATTAGTCCACACCAGACAATTGAAGAGAAAATCTATTTGTCAGGCACGAAAGTGTAAGGCTTACGAAGGGTTAAGAACGATCACAACTCACAAAGGCGTGACTAACTTGGTTCCACACCAGTCCACAAGTTTTAGAGGCTAAAAGGGATTACCAACCGAGTTGTCTAATTTGGCTCCACACTAGTCCTCAAGTTAAGCAATCTCGAGCATCCTAACCTAGAAATAAGAGGGATCACTGTCGACTATCCTACCGAAATTGGAATGTCTGCCAGACTTGCCACCATGACTTCTTTCTGTTCCACCTGTCGAGGCAGTATACACCCCTGCTATGGCAGTGACCTGCTGCGATTGTGTGACAAGGTCGTAGTTTGCCGCCCACCTTACCTGCCGAGGCAGCAATTCATGGCAGTGTAAAACATACTCAAGACTTTGCAATGCAGTCTACAAGCGACTAAGTTGCACTTGTCTTACCCAGCTTATCGCCCAAATTTCTCCCTATCACTCTTCGCATCACTATCTTTATCTTTATTTGTGTTTTTATATTTCCTCATCTTGAGATTTAATGGCGCGTTTATTAAATCTTTGTGCAAGAAACCATTCATAGAAGCTGCTCCAATCCCTGTGGAGACGATATCTTTTATACTATAACTTGACAAGAGTGTGCACTTGCGCTTATAAAAGGAGAACACCTAAACGCTCTATATGAATCAATGTATGAGTGTTAGGACAGATTTAAGAGCATGTTGCGCAAGTGCACTAATCATGGATTTCACGATTAGACACAAGTAGTCATGTTCTACAATGGTGTTAATGCTCCCACCAGAATGATGCTAGATTCTTCAGCAATTTGAACTTTGCTGGATAAGTCACCAGAGGAAGCTTTCGACATCCTTGATAGAATTGCTAACAATGATTACCAATTTCCATCGTCGAGGCTTGGAACGGGGAGAAGAACTCAAGGAACACGTTACACGGATACAGATGCCTCAGTTTCATCTCAGTTGTCCACCATTACAAGTATGTTGAAAAATCTCCAACGCTCTAATGAGGTGAAGGAAGTAAAGACGGCATCCACTTGCCTCTGTTGTGATGGAAACCACCATTTGAGTGAGTGCCGAGATAATCAAGAGTCCTCCAACTAAGTGGGGAATTCTAATTGGAATAACAACCACTACTCAAATACCTATAACCTAGGATGACGTTAGCATCCTTACCTTTCTTGGGGAAATCAAGGAAACAACAACTATGACAGCTCGAATTAGCCACATAATCTGCTTGAACAACAAGGTTCTTACCATAATATGATGTGGCAAAATAACAGAGGCATGACATCTTCATCAAACAATAACTCTTTGGAAGCTTCTCTTAAGGACTAATGACATCCACTAAGGATTTCATGTAAACTACAAAGACACTGCTGTAAGACCACTCTATGCCTATAAAGAATTAAGGGGCCTTGCTACAAAGTCATAGTTCATCCTTGCGATCGCTAGAAACCCAAGTGGGTCAGATTGCTCAAGCATTGCATATGCGACCCAAAGAAAATCTACCTAGTGATATTGAAGTCACTAAAAATCACGACAAAGAGCAATGCACTTTCCCATTCATTTTGCTTCTTCAGTCCTTCGACGAGGTAGTTGTCTCCCCCGTCTCTTTTTCTTTCCTCTATTTAACCATATCAAGTGTCAGTGTTCCATTACCGAGCAACTTCTTTATTTCTTCTTTCAAAATCCAACACCTCCTAGTAGGGTGCATTGACGCCCCCATATGGACATCAAAAACACTGTCCGGATTGTATTTAAGAGATGGATCTCACATCTCCTCCATCAGCCTAGGGGCAAGATATTTCCCTTGAATTAAATGAGGAAGCAAGAACACAATTGACGTCTTGAAAACCCTAAGAGGTGCCCTTTCTGGATGTTGCCCCTTAGTTGATTTCTCCTTGTTTATTTCCTTATTGGTAACATTTGTGTTCTTGTTCTCCTTTCCAACCTGTATAGAACTCTGACCTTGATAAACTATTGACAATGGTGGATTGTTACATTGATTTTGGTCATTTGTTAACTTTTCGGCATGCCCCAATCCTTGGTGGAACTTGGGCTTTCCATCTTCAAAGCAAAGTAATCCCCTTTTGATAAGTCCATAAACCTTACGTTTCAAAAACACGCAATCCTTTGTTGTGTGACCACAATCACCATAATGGAAACAACACGCAATCTTGGTACCATACACATTAGGGTTAAAATAAGAGTAATGTTTCGATGGGGGTAACTCAAATAGCTTGTTCTGAACTAACAGAGTTAACAATTTAAAATACGTCATCGGGATTGCCATCTTTGTTTTCTTGTCACACCTCTTGGTTTCTTCAATATGCGCTTCTCCATTCCCCGCTTCTATTTTCTTTGAATGGAAATGACTTTCCTTGGGAACCTCTATGTTCCCGATCATTGTCGCCTCCATGGAATCTTTCAAATCCATTCCTGACTTCTCAAGAGATTTTGCGTGTCGCACGACCCACCTAACCGAATGCATCTTCCCCTTTTCCTCTTTGTCTTGATCTACATCTAATTTCGTAGTTGGATGATTGATCTTCAGACCTAGAACTGTTGGTTCAAACTCTAATACCCCGATATCTTGGAGGTGCTAAACTTTACGGTTAAAGTTTATGCAATTCTTGATGGAATGGCCTTGAATTTCAGAGTGGAATTCACAATGTTCCTCGTCTTTGAACCAACTCGGATACGGGGGTGACTGAGGATTGACAAAGCACGGTGCAATCAGACGGGCGTTTAGCAATTTGGAAAACAGTTCTCGGTAGGTGAATGGACTATGACTAAATTGAAAGTCCTTTGACTTTTCCTTTTTCTCTTAGGACTCGAAGGCTTCATTAACCAGTAATTTCTGAGGAAAAGCTAACGTCAAAGGTTGACTTTGTATTAGACGAGGTGACTCTTTAGACGCTGATGCAGCCAACATCTTCATCCTCTTGTTGCATTTTGCATTTTCTTCAATTTCCAAATCTATCTTATTCGGGCCTCCATTCACTAGAGACGTTAGAAACTTCAAGAGATAGTCTTCAATCTTTTCCAATATCAATTCGATGGGACATCCTGAGGCGGTGCATACTACCTCATATTAGTTGATGATAACTTGGTATTCATCGGATAGAACCATTTCCGTTATAAAGTCGCATTCCGAATTCTTGCTCGTTTTTCCAATCTCTTCTTGCAAGAAAGAGTCTGCTGACAAACCTTTTCCTTTGGTTATGGTAGCTATCCTACCCATCAATTCATTAATTTGCCCCCTTGTTTCATCCTGAAACTTCTTCACATATGTTATTATGTCCTTTTGACTTTCAACCAAATGTCTGTGGAGTTCCTCGAGCTTATCCACCCTTGCCACTAGGTCATTCATAGTTCTAAGGTTGTACTTGCGAGAAATCATTCTTTTGTCACTTCTACTTCCTCTCTCTCTAAGACGGATGTTTCTCACAATTAGTAAAGAATATGATGTAGTGAATGTAAAAAGGATGTAAATAATACCAACGTTGTAAATATTTATGTCATGAAGTGCACAAAACAAACATTAATAATGCGATAAATGCGAGAATGAATGCAAATAAAGGCATTGATCCTATGGATGATCACTCTAGAATAACTTTCATAGAATATAAAAAGGTTCTCATTACAACGTGTTCTTCTATAGATAGGCTTCAATTCTAACTTCTAATTCTTTGATCACCTCAAGTATTCGAAAGAATCTCAGTCTCCCTTCTTTCTCAAAGAGGATGAATAGACGAAGAGCTTTAGCTTTCACGGCTAACATATTCACATGCTTGGCCATTTCTTGCACCTGGATCATAAAAGTCGTACATTCACATCTTCAACTTCTTCCCTGAGATACCTTCCATTCATGGTGAAAGATTTCTAATTGAGTGATCAATTTGAGAATCAACCCTTTATATCATGTCATGTAAATGCAAACCAATATGTAAAACAGAAAAAGAAATAAGTTTGTACCAGATAAAATAAATAAATGAAGCATAAAAGCAAAGAATTAAACAAACAAAGCACAAAAGAAACAACCCTATTTGCATCCCATCTAAAACACCTAGGTTATCTGTATGACTCTAAAAGGGGTGGGCTTTCTATATTTTCTACAAGCAGTTTTGGTACTAATGAGATACCCAAATTGTCCTTGATGTCCCCTACTAAGGGTAGCAAGGCCCCCGGTCATCACCCATTATTGGCTCCTTTCAATCGAGTTCAATTTAGGGAGACTCATTCGCTATGTCCATACGGAGAAACAATATTCCCACGAGAACATAGGGTACTGGAGCCCTGAAGGTACTAACTAGGCCCATGCGGAGGAACGATATCCCCACAGGAGCACTAGCATTTTCCCTCACTTAAAAGGACGAGTTTATATGCCAAATTTTAAATGCGTTAAATAAACTCGCATTTATAAACAAATATCAACTTAATTGTCACTTTAACTCTCAACTTCTAACATTAAAAAGCGGTAGTTTTCTTTTTTGCTTGATTCTTTTTTGTAAAAACAAAAGTTTTGGTCCCCAGCGAAGTCGCCATGTTGTAGCGACTAATTTAAAAAAAACGTATATGAGGTTATCCCATTTTTTTAAAATTTGAATTTTGGGGAATTTTAGGAAAAATCATGTTTTTTTTAAAAAAATGGGAGTCGCCACCTTTTATTTTAAAAAGGTAGACCGAACACCGAAAAATAAAGCTAGAGATTTAAAAAAAAAAGAGTTCAGGAGTCGGTTACGTGTGGGGAAGGATTAGCACCCCCACAACGCCCAAAACTTAGTACCAAATCAATTACCGCTTTGTTAATACTGAATTTTGCGAGTTAAAGTGGCGATTAGATCAAAATTCAGTTATACATGTGAGTAGATTTTAAGAGCCTGTTATTCGAGAGTAAATGAAAAATTACCACCACTACGACTGGTACTAGCCACGTTTATTACCGAATAAAAGGGTACCACATTAGCAATTTATATTCCGAATGCAATGCATAAGGACATGGCATGAATATGGAAAAAAATATGAAAATAAAAGCATGGAACAAATGAATAAGCAATAAGGTCCAAGAAGTATATATAATATAATACTATACCATATAAACCATATTATATAGATAAATATATATATATATATATACTTAGTCATACAAAAAAGAGTTTGGGTTTTGGCAGTAGCTATATATATCATTTAAACTATATAATACAATATACATATAGGGTATTACATATATATATATATATGTGGATAAATATATACGTATAAGCATATAGAAAAGGCTTTGACAGCCATACACGTATAGCATTTAAACCATATATCATATAATATAAGAAAAACATATATCAGGAAAACTACATATATTATACCATACTTACAAAGATATGAATATACACTAACAAACGAGCAGAAAAAAAATGAAGTAAAACAGGGAATAAAGTTAAATGACATTAAATAAAATATTAAATAAAAGGAAGAAATCAGGGTTACGGGAGGAAATATTCTATTGGAAAATAAGTGAATTATCCTGAGGTTACGGACTAAAACGACACAAAATCAAAATAAAGAGCTCAAAACATGGAAAATAAGTGACAAAACTGAATAACTTTTAAAATGAAGGGGTGGCGGAAAGAAATACCAGGAGGCGGAGGGATTTAATGAAAAGAATTATCCCATTTTTAAAAGCCGGGACAATATAACTTTAAAAATAAAAACAAGTTTCATTCATTCTTTCTTTTCTCTAAATTCATATCAAAAGGCTCCACTTGATTTTTTTCTCAACCAATTTTCAAGACTCATCTAGGTTCATTATCAACCCAGAATTCGGCAACTCCTCCACTGTGTTGACCACCGCAAACCCTCGTCGGCGCGAGAAAACCTCAAATTGAAGCCCAAACGCCCTCTTTTTCCATCCAAAACCATATCTAACCTTTTTTTTCTAAACCAAACCTCTCTTTGGTTAAACCAGTTTTAAAATCTCTTTTCGACACTTGTTTCATAACTGGTTCACCATGCATGGTTTTGGGAAGGCCAAAAGGCTTATCACCAGCGATGAGGTGCGACGCCGCGAGGGAAGCCGAACGACCACCAAGGTAAAAACAAAACCCTAACATTAGTTTCTCTTTATTTTATGCTTCAAAAATGAAAAAGAAGGAAGAAGATACCTCTAAATAAATTTCCTTTTGCTTGTATTGCTCGAAAATCCCAGAATCATGTTACAAATGGTTGTCCTCTATAGCGCCATGGTTTTGAGCCTAGATGTTTTAGACGTTGAATCGAGCCGGTCGAGAAAGGTTCGAACCCTTGAGGTTGGTTTTGGAAAAACCTAGTTCGGGATGTTTTAAAAATATGGAAAAATATCTAAAAATCTGAATTTATTATATAAATGATTGTGGTAAAAACAATTTTACAAAATAAGCTTTGGAAATATTACATTTTGGTATAGCGACCAAAATGCAGTTTTTGCAAAAGTTGGCTAGTGATTGTTTTGTAAAGGATTGAAACTTTGAATCTTTAAGGATCTAATTTTACAATTTGTTTTCATCAGATTTCTCTTTAATTTGGGAGTTTTTAATAATGATTTTATCAAAGAAATAAAAGAGAATTAAAACGGAAATCAAAGTTGACTTTTCATAACTAACTTTACGATAGTTTTCTCTATTTTCATTTTCTCTCAACTTCCAATCAGCCAAACACTTTTCACCCATCAAAGAGTCTCTGATTTTCATCTTGTTTGCTGAGATTTCATCTTCGAAAAGATTTCCTATCTTTGTTTCATCAAATCCTATTGATTTGGCATTGGATTTTCAAGAAAACTTGCTCAAATTAAGGAGAGATCAACCATTAGAGGTAAGCTTCATTCTTCTCCTCTAATGATCAGTTCTTTACTGAAATTCCCAAGTTATCAATCATTTGTTAATGGTTTTTGAGTTGTTTTAATGTTGTAAACAAGAAGTAGTGGCTAAATTCAAGATTCTTGATAAGATCTGGGTGATTTTCGTATTTCTATGATAAACTATGATTTGAGGTTGATTTCTAACATATTTTGGATGTTATTTGATGTTGAGAATGAGGTTTTAACAAATAAATCCCGAATAGGCTTGGGTTCCTAAGTTTGAGATGTTAGATTTGTGGTTTTTAAGGAGTTTTTGGTGATCTGATATTGCTGGAGGTATAAGGTCGTGTTTATGATGATTTTTTATGTTGATTGAGGTCTAGAAAATGTTAGAATTGATAGATCTTGGTTGGGCTTTAATTAGAGAAAGTTTGGAAGAGATTTCGGTTATTTCAGATGGTCAAAATACTAGTTTTGAGTAGAGCAACGAGTTAGAAAGAGTAGTTGGTGATTTTAATGCATGATGATGCATTAATCTTCTACTCTTTTGTGTAATGAACAGGGGGAGACTTCATCGGAAGCGTTTGGTGTTGATCCGGAGGTGCAAGAAGCTTAGAAATCGTTTCGGCAAGCAAGCGAGACGTTATCGGTGAGTGGAAATGTTTTAGAAGTCCTTGAGAGACAAGGAAACAAGTTTTGGGGATTTAGGATTGGTTTGAAACACCATCCTAAGTCCGGAAGTAAGTATGTTTAGATTTGCTCTCGAAATATGGATGATGCCCCTAAATGCTTTTGACATGCTCTTGATTTGAGATAGACAAATTCCAACTGTTTTATGCATGATTTATGCCATGAAATGATGTTTCATGTTGATCTCATGAGATAGGATAACATTGCAAAGAGTTTTGAGATTTTGATTAAATGCTATGCATGAATTGTGGTTTTGAAATGTGATGAGATTGATTTAGAAATGTTGCATCAAAACAGTAGGTGAGATGATGATTTTAATGTAATATATTGGCATGAATAATGAGATGTTACCGGATATAATTGGTCGACCAATAGGATGTAAAGTGCACTATAAACTAAAAATTCGTACATGCTCTTTGGAGTCGGGCAATGGGGGTAGTGTCATCCCGATCCAAAGTGAGAGTCTGATGATGTGAGATGTCATCAAGGTAGGTCTTGGTTAAACACCCAAGCTTTTTGGCGAAGATAGATACCGCCATGAGAGTCCGGTGGCGAGATCCCACCTGGGTAGGACTTGGCCTCGAGTCAAGCTATCCGCATATCCGAGTAAAGATAGAATATGAAATTCCAATATATGAGAATGAACTTTGATTCACATGTACCAATGGTTGAAATGATTTTATGCTATGAGAAATGCATATGAGATTTTGAGATTATGAAATGCTTTTGTATATCAAGCATGTGTGGCTTTGCCATGAGATTTGCATTGGTTGAATGCATAGGATAGATAGATGGTACATGTGGTTTTCAAACGATGTTTTGCTTTGAAATGGATTTCAAACATGAGATAGAAAGAGCATGATTTTAGAAATGGATTTCAAGATAGAGTTTTAAAATCTTGCATTGTTGTGTTGGTGTTTCTAGAGCATGCCTCACTAAGCTATTGTGCTTACGCTCTCTTTTAACAATATACAGATAATTGAGACATTTTGAGCGGCAAGGAGGCTTAAAGGAATTCAAGGATTATTTAGCTCAAGTATGGTGTTATAATTTTACTTTATTAATGCTATATGCCAATGGGATTGAATGGTTTGTTTTGGGAGATGTGTTTTAGACTCCCTTGTGGTGTTGCAAGTTGTGTGTGCCCTATTTGGTTTGTAGAAGGCCTTTATATTGGTTTTGATGCTTTTAATTGCTTTTGGGGATGCTAATAGTTTGTGATTTAATCATGCTCTATTATATGCCTTGCAATGCATGTCTTGATCTTCCAAATATTTACCATGTGCTTAGGATTGCATGTCTATATGTTAGGGTTGATGCAATAAACATGTTCATATGAATTGATGATGATTTGATGAAGTTATGCATGAATTTGGGGTTGTTTTTGGGACACTTCTGGTACGCGTATTGATACTCGAGCTTGCATATCGATACTCATAAGACAAATTGTGACTTTTTGGTACATGGGGATGGGAAGTGTATCGAAATGGGTGGACCAAGTTTGAAGGTCGTATCGATACGCGGGTGAGCGTATTGATACATTTTCTGTGAGTTTAGTCATTGCCTCTCCCCCGTATCGATACGACTCCTAGGCGTACCGATACGCGACCATTAAAATCAGTTATAAGCATCTTTTAAAGCTTTGAAATGTTGCATTTTAGTCCCTAATCTTCATGTATGCAATTGGATGAGTTTGGTTGGTCTGATTGTGATGAAAATTATCCGAGAAGCATGAAATATGACTAATTGAATAATGGAAACCTTAAAATCTGAAAAGCCTTTTTAATTTGCAAAAATTACATTTTGGTCCCTAAATGCCTAATTTGAGTAATTAAACCCCTAAAAAATTTCTGATCGATGTGTCATTTCTTCCCATCCTCTTTGGTGATAACATAGGATTTAATTTACATCTATAAAAAGATAAAAAGAAAAAAAGGTCGTCAATCAGAGACGGCTTTAACGAGTTGGCTTCGGTTTTCCCAGTATAATCACCTCGGTTCGGGTCAAACGTCTAGAGCAGGCTAAGAGGGTTACATTTGTTGGTATCAGAGACAGGTTTGCAAACATTTGGGCCGTTGGTAAGCGGTTGGTAAGTGTAAAAGTGTGTGGTGATGAATTCTTTGAAAGTATGTTGTGTGTTGTGCAGTGTTTGAGCTTTATTGAGACGGAAAGCATTCAAGTTGTTGTTTTAGATGAAATTGTGTGGTTATGCTATGTTTGGGGTATAGATGGGAAACTCATTGCCATATCATTACTATTGGAAAGAATTGTTTTGAAAATGAAACTTGAGCACCTTGGATTTTCTTGCCTTATATTGTCTAACTGAGTTTTGTTGCATTTTGCTAGTTGCATTGTTTTGAATGGGGCCACGTAGAGAGCTTAGAATTAATATGTGTAGCACGGCTAAGAACGAGATGAATGAGACAGATGAGCATGTTGAGAATTTGCCGCCTCTTCCACCTGGTAGACCACCCGGTGGTGGTAGAGTGGGGGCTGGTGCTGTTGGAGATGGAGTAGGGGTTGCTGAACCCGAGGGAGCATGTGGGCAAGCTGCTCTTGATATGACAGTGCTGATTTAGTCTATTGTCGGAGCCTTTCAAGCAGCAGTAGCTGGTGCTCATGTGGTTGCACCTCAGCCTAGTGTTGGTGCGAGTTTGTTGTTGGAGCGACTCCGCAATCTTGGTGGGACTGAGTTTAGAGGGCTAACCCCTGAGAGTTCCGAGTCTTGGTTGGAAAGCACCAAGAGAATCCTTGGAAATGAATTGCAATGATGTCCAGAAGTTAGGGTGCATTGTATCCCTGTTGCACGGTGATGCTTGTGCGTGGTGGACGACCACTATAGCGCGATTAGAAGATGTTGAGGTGACTTGGACGTTCTTTATGAATGCGTTCAAGAGGAAGTACCTTGGTGTTCATTACCTAGATGAGAAAAAAGAGGGAATTTATATCCCTGGTACAAGGAGGCATGTCGGTGGCTGAATATGAAGTACAGTTTGTACGCCTCATTCAGTATGCACTTGAGTTGGTCCCTAATGAACAGGAGAGATGCGAGCGTTTCTGGTATGGTCTGGTGGAAGATGTGAATACGTGTATGCTTGCATCAGATTATATTGATTTTGATGTTCTGGTCACTCGAGCCAAGGACATTGAGCTGAACCATGGTCTAGGGAGTCGAGCGGGAGGGTCTAGCTCAGGGAAGCGAGCTGCAGAACGTGATGCTGGAAGGGATTGTTTTAAGAGGCTTAAGGATTGAAGGTCTAACTTGGATTCTAGGCGTGAGGGAGTTAACCCAGGGAGAGGTCAGCAAGGACCAAATGCTTTCATTCGTACACTTGAGTGTAACCGGTGTGGTAGGAGGCACACGGGAGAGTGCTGGGGCAACATTGGCACATGCTGGAATTTTGGTTCTCACATACACGTTAAACGGGATTTTCCTCAGCCATTGAGAGAGGGACAGGCTCTGGTGAGAGCAGCTGAGCCACATAGAGGCCATGGGCATGGTCGTGGCAACTTCCAGTGTAGAGATGATGGTGCGAGGAATGTAGCACACGTGGTAGCTGTTCAGCCCAAAGGTGGATGTCAGGCCAGAGTGTATGCCCACCAGGAAGGGAGGTATGACACTGACGTGATCGCAGGTACCTTTACTTTGCAGTCTTTGTCATTACTTTCTCTGATTGATTCTTGGTCTACACATTCATACATATTGCGTGAACAAGCTCAAATGCCTTGATTTCTTGTTGAGTCTTTGGATGTTGGTGTGCGTGTGACTAGTTCCTTTGGTGAAACGGTTGTAACGAGGAGTTATATAGGAGATTTCCCTTAAAGGTGCAAGATCATGTGTTTATGGTTGACCTCATGAAATTACCTTTCTATGAATTTAATGTAATCATTGGTATGGATTGGCTAGTTGAGCATAGGGCTTTTGTGGATTTTGAGAATAAGCGAGTGTCGTTGAAACTTGCTGATGTTTATGAAGTTGTGGTGCTGGGAGAGAATGTAAAGTTTCTATCTAATGTGGTTTCGACGTTTGAAGCGAGTCAGATGTTGCGTCAGGGATGTGAAGCTTATTTAGCTTTTGTAATGAATCCTAGTACAAAGAATGTGCGGGTACAAGTTATAAGGACCGTGTGTGAATTCCCTAGGGTGTTTCCGAATGAGTTACCTGGTTTGCCGCCTAGTCGAGAGGTTGAGTTTGGAATTGAGTTGTATGAGAACACAGTTCCGGTGACCATCGCTCCCTATCGAATGGCACCCAAGGAGTTAAAGGATCTGAAGACGCAACTTCAGGAGTTGCTTGACCGAGGCTTTATTCGGCCTAGTGTGTCACCATAGGGTGCACCAATGTTGTTTGTAAAGAAGAAAGACAGCACGATGAGAATGTGCATTGATTATCGGTAGCTGAATAAGTTGACTATTAAGAATAAGTATCCTCTGCCAAGGATTGATGATCTTTTTGATCAGTTTTTAAAAGCGACGGTGTTCTCGAAGATTGATTTAAGGTCCGGATACTATCAATTGAAGGTTAAGGGCGTGGATGTGCCAAAAACTACTTTTTGGACTAGGTATGGGCATTATGAATTCCTGGTGATGCCTTTTGGTTTGACGAATGCTCCTGCTGCATTCATGGATATGATGAACAAGGTGTTTCATGAGTTCTTGGACAAGTTTGTTGTGGTGTTTATCGATGACATCCTTGTGTATTCTCGTACTGATGAAGAGCACGAGGAGCATTTGAGGATCATTTTGCAAGTGTTGCTAGAGAATGGATAAATGCAAGTTTCGTTGCTCTTAAATCCTCCACATGCCATCATGTAGAACTAAGTGAGGAGGAAAGCGAAGATGAAGAGATGGCATATCTCTTCAAGAAATTCACCGAGTTCATGAAGAGCGAAATGGATAAATCCAAGCATGAATCGAAGAAGAAGATGAAGGATTCCCACAAGTCCAACAAAAAATGATCATCTTCAAAGAAAGCATATGTGGCAACATGGAGTGATGAAGACTCCACCGATGATGAGGTAGCCCACTTATGCTTCATGGCCCTCAATGATGGGGAGGTAACTTCTAACTCATCTAGTTCAAATTCATATTCTTTTGATGAGTTACAAAAAGCCTATGATGAATTGGTTTTTGAATCCAAGGCTTCATTTTCGAAAAACAAGAAATTGATTTCAATGTTAAAAATCGAAAATGATTTGCTTTCTAAAACCAATTTAGAGTTTGAAGCAAAACTTAAAGATTTTGAGCTTAAAGTTTTAGACTTATAAAACTTGCTTCAAAAGATGGTAAAAGATCATCAAAAGGAAGTTGATGATCTTAAGAAATAAAAAGATTTGATTTTCAATGAACTTTAAAAGAAAAACAATTTAGGAAATCAATTTCTTATGTAAGACAATCTAGTGCCCCTAGATTTGTGAATGGTAAAATTTTTAGAAGTATTTGGGTCTCAAAAGCACTAAGTACTTCAACTAAAAAGGATGAAATTGAAAAATGGATTCCTAAGGGGACTAAACTATGTGCAACTAACGTCTATGGATCCAAAGAAATTTGGATACCAAAAATTACTTGATTGGCTTGTCTGGGTGTGATGGAAATTGATCAACAAGTCCAAATTTGAGGGGGACCTCCATGCACACAAAGAAAGCACTTGAAGAAGGAAGGCTTCACATCCTCCCTTGAGGTTCAAGTATTGGCAAAATCTAGTTGTTTTATTTGTTTAATTTAATTTATTTTTTATTCAACTAGATTATCATATATGTTGAACTAACATTGTTTAATGCTTTAAGTAAGGGGAAGCCAATTTTAAAACAAAATTTTTAATTGTGTCAATTTTCTTTTTACCTCCTAAGTTATTTTGAGCCTAATGTCATTTTAAATTCTTTT
The DNA here is from genome assembly GCA_958450335.1 of Hibiscus tridactylites. NCBI lineage: Eukaryota > Viridiplantae > Streptophyta > Magnoliopsida > Malvales > Malvaceae > Hibiscus > Hibiscus tridactylites. The sequence continues at coordinate 23,118,962 of OY288286.1, read as the reverse complement.
TGATATAACAAAAAGGGGATAAATAGTTTGAAATTTTGATTTTTTTAAGTTTTTCAAGAAAGTAAGGGGGGCTTTAATTTCATTCAAATTTTAAATCTCTTATTCAAATTTTTAAAATATAAAAGGGGAGAGAATCCAAAACAATTTTTCAAGTTGGTTTTATTATATCAAAAAAGGGAAGATTGTAGAACTAAGTGTTTTGATATAATATTTGAAAAAGTTTTGGACTAAATTTAAAATAAATTAAAATATGTTTTTAGTCAAAAACAACTTGAAAATATGTTAAGGGTTTTACAAGGCTTTGGAGTGATTTAAAGTGTATTTAAAGAAGTCAAAACCGTGATTTTCAAGTACTCGTACTGATACGACCTGCTACCGTACCGATACGCCTTAGGGTTTCAACTACAGTGATTTTCTAGTTGCCAAAACCCGCACCGATACGCTTTTCCGTATTGATACGGTTTGCTTTAAAATGCCTAACGGCTAGTTCGCATACCGATACGGTTGTATCGTGTACCAATACGCCCAACTACCCCCAGCGGTCATTTTCCCAACGGTCTTTTAAATTGCAGGATCGTACCAATACGCTAGCCAAGCGTATCGATACGCTACAGCTGAAGTGCTCAACATCTACTTCTTTATTAGGACCGTATCGATACGATTTAGGGAGTATCGATACGCTAAGCTGCAAAACTGCATTTATAGAGGAAAATAAAGGCTCCAATGGCTCCAAAACAACCCCAACGGCTACAAACTCAATTAGAAGTATAAAAGGGACCTCCAAGCATCAAGGATAGGTTAATGCTTCAATTTTTAACAACATAATTATCAAGAATTTTTCTTAGAGCTTAATTGTTCATTTCCTTTTAAAGACAACACTAGTGAGCTAAACATTGTTATATTTGCTCAAGTGTTTAGGTTTTGGGTGAGAACTTTATAGTGTAAATAAATACCTATTAGAGGGATTTCAAGTTTTCTTAAGAATTTCTCTTGTAAGAGAGTGTTTGATTAAGCTAAGGGTAGTTAGCTTAATCGTTGTAACAGTTTCCTCCTAAGCCGAGAAAAGGGGACGAAATTCAAGAGTGAATTGTTGCGTGTAAAAGTGTCTATCGCAATGTAGTGCAAGTGTACACGACGCAAGTAGTAAAGTGATACGTAAGTATCGGATATCGTCTCCACAGGGACTGGGCTAATAGCTTCAACCTTGGTTTTCTACACGAAGGGGAAAAGAAAGAGTTTAATAGTTTGTCACAAAATAATAAAGAAGATTGAAAATAAAGAGTAAAATATTCAGGGTAAAGAATAGGCCGGTATTGATCTGCTGCGTAGTTCAGGTGTTGCAACATCTAAGACTTCTCTGTTCTGTTGTAGCGCCTGTCACGGCAACACCTGCTGCGGCATCGGTCTGTTGTTGTCGCGGTAGCGATCACACAACTCAGCACTTCAAGCTTGGCAAGAATCCCTGTTATGCCTTGGCCTATCCCTAGGTCCAAGTCTGTCGATGAACACGTCTTTGATGATACCTCCCAACGTGAATCGAAGGATGAACACCGAAGTTGTTGAATTCTTCCTTAGCCACTTAACCTCGTCCTATCCCTAGGTCCGAGATAGTTCAACCATAAACTGGAGAACCCGTACTTATTCCTTTCGTATACTTAACTCTCCTGATATTAAGTAAATGAGTAATCTCACAATGCTCTCCCGATACTCTTGCAAGATGTTGAAAACCAGAATAAGCAAACTTGAAGTCTATTTTATTGAACAAAGAAAATCCTAAAACAATGCAATCCTTGCAACTACTTTACAGAATAAAACCTTAGCCCTAGGGGAAGTTTAGAACGTGATGAGAAGGGAAAACGACTAGGGTTTAGGGGATAAGGCTAGAGAGTAAGATATTCTTCCCTAGGTCGAATTACATGCCTTTATATAGGCCTTGGGTTCAAGTTTTCTAATATGGCAAAAATACAAGTTTAAACTAAAATACAACTCTATTAAAGACTAAATCTTCAGAGCATATATCTTTAATTCGTCCTTCCTTCTTGCTTGGAGTTTCTTCCTTGAACTTTGGGCTTGGCCTTCATTCTGATCTAGGGCTTGGAAAAATATAAGAGTGTGTCACGACATATTGGCTTAATTTCCTCTTTCCGTCGAGGTCCACTTCACTTCTTCCCTTCACCATTGCTGTCGTCCTTGGCTGCCACGGCAGCGACCATGGCAGCATCGTCCTTCTCGTCTGCAGTCCAGTTCCAGCTCTGCTTCTTCACTGCCCAGCGTCTGTTACAGCAGCTACCTGCAAAAGCAACAAATTTCAGCAGAAACTGTGCCATTTGATATAATTGTGATGTATAAATGAAATTTATCCTAAATGCAATGAATTATGCTTGAATGTAGCAGAAATATGGGTTAAATAGGGGGTAAAATATAGAACTTTTACACACTCAACATGAATTTGTTGAAATCCTTAGTGGGGAGCTAAGGTAGTGGATGTAGACCTTGGTTAGAAGGTTGAACCACTATAATTCCTTGTGTCATTTGCCTATTTTTCACCTCCCACTAAAACACCCAAAAATCCAACTTCTCCTCTCTTGGCGAGCTAGAACGGTTGAAGGAAATCAAGCACATAAAAATCCAACACAATACAATGAACAATCACTCAATTGGGTTACAAGTGTTTGACTCTAAAAGCTCAAATTTGTTGGATTTTTGTTTGAATGTGCTTGACTTGTTCAATAGTTGTTGATGAACCTTTGGAGGCTTGCTTAAATACCTTCTCATTGATTTCTAACCATTTGGTTGTTGAGATATTAAATATAGTCGTTGGGCTGCAAATTTTCCACCATAAATGCACTTTTGCAACCTACCGTAAATTTTCCACAATACAATGAACAATGGGTCGGTCCTTAACAAGAAAATAAGTCAAAGAATTCAACAAACACATGATTAGTTTGACATGATTTAGAAACCGACACCAAATTTGTATGTAACTGAGGAACACATAAGATATTTGTGAGAGAAAGAGGCTTGGTAGCCGTGAGAACAGTGCATCAGCCAATATGAGATACAAGTAGAGTGTTACCATTACCCAGATGAACTACATCAGGACAATTATAAGAGGAGATATCCTGAAGAGACACAATGGTCATTGTGGTGTGAAGCGAGGCACCACTATCAAACATCCAAGGAACAAAATCTGATGATGAAAGATCAGTAGAAGTGTTGACAATCGGTGAATCAGACAGTGGTTGCTGATAAAAGTTGTTGATGTGAAGAAATCGAACAAGCTCACAGCAATCCCGAACAATATGCCCTGGAAAATTACAGAACTTGCACACAACTTCTTGTCGTCTAGAATGGGTGGATTGAGGAACAAGGATACGACCGCCACCAGGAACCGAATGACCAGAGCGACCACCCTTCCCTCGAGAGCGGTTGGTGGAATAACCATGATTTGAATTAGCCCACTGGGCAGAATATATCGTGGCAAGAAATGTTGTTTGTTTAGATTATTGAAGAAGTCTCTCATGATTAATTAAGATCTCAAACAACTCGGGCATGGTTGTTGATGTGTTACGCACACGAAGGGCAACAATTATTGGACGATAATCATCACCTAATTGATTGACAATAGAAATCAAAAGATCTATATCGGAGGCATGACATTTTGCCAAGGCAAGATCAGGGGCAATATAATGCATGTCTTTCATGTAGTCGGAGATAGACCTGGAACCATGTGTATTGCGAGCCAATTTGGACTTGAGAGCAAGGATGCGACCAGGAAATGCTCGGACATAACTTGCGACCAGAGTATCCCATGTAATTTTAGCGGTGACAGCGGATGAAATAAGTGGTTGAACTTAACCATCACAATTGTCAAGAAGAGCACTAATAAGAATTTGATCCTGACGATACCATTATAGATATTTAGGTTTAACAATTGTTGCCACGACATCGGTAAACAGAGATGGGGAAGGCTGCGAACCATCAATGTAACTGATTAACCCAAAACCAATGAAAGTAAACTCCACTTGGCGACGCCAAACAGAAAAATTGGCAGACGTAAGTCTGATTGGGAAGTTGGTCGGTGCATTAAGATGCACAAGGTCGTTGGAAGAAGGAGACGAAGCCATGAGAGTTGATCCAATTTAAAGAAGAGCGAAAGAAAGTGGGAAAATTGAGTAGAGAAATTTTACTTGACTTTGATTACCATGTAAAGGATTTGTATTATTGATAATCCATAATATTTACAATTAGAGTATATATAAAATTACAATTAAATATACAATGATAAGGGAAATCAAATATTAAATACAAGATATGATTTAGATAAAGATAAGATAAGATTTGATTGAGATTGACTAAGATTTATCTTATCTTATCTTATCTTTATCCTTGATAAAAACTTCATATTAATACACTACCCAAAAAAATTCAAGTCATAATAACCACCCAAAAGAAGATTCTTGGGTTTCACTTGGGGGAAAGGTTTTAAGACAAGAAAATGGGTAAATTCAAGAGTTAGTCCCCAAAATATTTTAGGCTTTAAAATTAAGATTAAATTGATTGAATATGTAAATACGAAGTAATAAATATATTATTATACAAATTTATGTAACTGCCATGTTACCCATAAAACGACGGTCAATTGCTCAATGACCATCTTGTGATAAAAACTAAAATTTAATGCTATTATATAACTTTTGAAAGTTCAATGACTATTTTATATATTTTTGAGATAATTTAGTGACCATTTATCTACTTTATCCTTCAATTTTTACACAGCAATTGAACATTACTAAGCAAGAAAGGGTTTCATAATATAATCATTATCAGCTATATTACTCTCCTTGGGTCCAGGATTATCAACATATTAAGGTGAAACATTGATAAAGATAACATGCAAATATTTTGGTTCTTTTAGATCCAAATGCAGCATAATCATTGCACATGCCCTTCAGGCCACACAAGTTCGAAGAACAATTGTTCATTAGATATTTGTGGGGCTTTTGGTCATCACCTTTATCTCGAATCAAAACTTCTGTATTTGTACACATTTATAAGGAACTGCATGGGTCATATATTATGATGTCAACCTCACCTGTTTGTTCCTATACAATAACAAAGTGCTAATCACTTGACCAATTAACATGTCAATGATAATAAAAAATAAGACACAAATTAACACGTCGATACTCATTCTAGTTTTGAGTTTGAAACTTCTTGATGAAAGAATTGAACTTGGATTTCGGGTGAGTCAATAGTAAGTGATTGGAGCTTTGCGGTATACGTTCCCAAACTAGCAGAATTCGAGCTTTGCTCTTGTGCACCACCTACACTTACACTAGCCTCTTTAGACTTGCTTTGTTCCGCAGCATTCTTTGTCAAAATATCATCATGGAACAGCTTAAGTGCATCTTGAGCAGAAAGTGAATTCACAGATCCATATAACTCCCGAAATTTATCTCTCTTTTCTTGTGTTTCAATCAATCTCTCCCTCAACTCATCCGGAAGGCAAGCCAGTGCGCTTTTAAAGGCAAAGGCATGCACAAAAAAGAACAAAACTTAGAAATAAGATTCAGAGTAATGTCGTGCAGAAAATGTACAAGCAATGGGTCTCAGACATTAAAAAAGAAAAGAAAAAATCGATTCTTCATTGTACCTGGTAACACCTCTTGTAATGCCCCAGTTGTATCCTATGGGAACTGATTGCTTAAAGCCAATATTAAAACCTTCTTGTGCAGAAACTTCTTTTCCTGCTATCAGGCCATCACGATAACCAACCTACAAATTCACACCAGAAAACTGACATCAATTACTAAACAAATGAACTTGAAAAGGAAAATCAAAATTGCCAGTTACCGTGTGGAATTGGTCATGCCTTCTCTGCCATTCGCGATCTAAATCAGATGTTTTATCTAATTCTTCGTCAGAACCACCCCATAAAGATCCATCGTCAACCTGAATGTCTGCCTCACTGAAACCTGAAAACATAAGAATACATCAATGCTAAATAACGTAAAACAATTGGTACCCATGGAATTGGTAGGATCAACTAATTACCATTGGTAGTTGAAGAATGGCCTAATTGTAAATTGGATAGTTGCAAACTTTCTGAATACAGCTCTTGGGCCAAGTTATAATCCATTTCTCTGTAACAAAAAAAGAAGGAAAAAAATCACTTTGGCATTTCATCAGACACCTATAAATGGGTTCAACATATTTTTACTTGAGTTCTAACAATAAAAGCTAAAAGTAAAATAAATAAATAAAGCATTGAGGCAGGTTTTGTCGTTTTCCCATCTAAAACTAAAATAAGTATCGTCTCACAATCACAAGAGTCTTCAAATTCCAACATAAATTTCTAAAGAACAAGAACTTCTAAAACAAACTAGCATAAGAAGACAACAAAATCAAAATAAAGATTTACAAAGCTTGACTACAAATTATCCGTCCTCCTGATTCGGTTCTTTAAAAGCTCCAAAATCACAACTCAGATAAAGGAGTAAAGACTACCAAATCCAGAACAAGAGAATCACAACTTATCAACATAAAAAACAGCCCCTTGAAAGAACACATGAAAACAACTATCATAGCTTATGCTCACTTGTTCAAAAAAAAAGAAATCCCCAGCATCCTGCATTTTTTAGACTATTAAACAGACGCTGGAACTAAAAAAATTACCTAAAAAAACTCAAAGTTCTAACCAAGGCAGCAAAATATGGAAGTAACAGCAAGCAATTCAGAAAAAAAAAATCACTTTAGCACTCCGGGAAAAATAGGAGGCATCCAATTCGGAAACCCAGGGGGAGTTTTCCTCCAGCGTTCTGGCTTCCAGATGCCAACCCTAATGGATCAAGGCCCAACAACAGTAATAAGCTTATTGACCCAGAACCAATGGTGGCAAAGTCAGAATTAGAACTGCATGGTAAGCTCTCGCAATTCTGGCACCTTAAACAACAACCCTCATAAAACCTAGGATACTCAAATAACCTATAAGGCTATAACAGTACCGGCATGCCTTCCAGACTGTTGACGATCTTGACCTTTGATTCTCATTGTGCATCTTCGACGGCCAACTTTTCCCTTTTCTTGTGACAGGAAATTTTCCGACTTGATTCGAATGATCTCCGAGATTGGTTAAATCACTCCTTGTAAACAAGCCAAGTTCTTTGTCGTACAGCTGTTAGATGAAACGGCCCACGCAAAAGACACGGGCTTAAACGCATGATCAGCGAAAGGGAACTTGTTTTTTGACTGGATGGAGGAGAGCTAGGCGACAATACTGTTTCTTGATGATATAGTTGTCTTCAGATAGGCCATCGATTTCTAAGACAAAGTACCAATCATGATGGTTGTTTAGTTTTTTATCGCCGGCAAGAAGGACATCGACGACGGCGAGGATTTGATCTAAACCATCCAACAGAGGTTCGGTTTCATGGGCATAGTATAAAAAGGCACAAAGGCGATAGGGGTCCTATACCCTAGGCACAAGTTTTAAAATTAAAGATATACTTACTAATCTACATATATATACTTACTAATCTACATATATAACACTAAATAGACCATTGAGTCATATAATAGTTCAACAAAAGCTCTCTATTGAGCGCCTTATGCGCTTCATTGAAGTCGCCTCGCCTAGACACAATTAGGTGCTTTGTTTGCGCCTCGCCTCAGCGCTTAGGCGCGCCTTTTTAAACACTGTTCATGGGCTAAGATCACGAATTCTCTTGAGCCGTTGAAATACCAAGTCTGTAGCAGTTTCTCAGAGATTCCTAGGAGGTGTACAGCTTCAGCTCTGCTGCCATTTTCCTCCATTTCTAAAGGGTAGAGTAATGGTCTGTTTGGAAGGTGAGAAAACTATGGGACTTTTACTTTCTATTTTGTTCGCATAATTTTGAATGTTTATGTCAAAATTTATGAATAAATAGACGAGATTGGTAATAATTTTGCCTTTAATTTACAAAGAATTTCAAGATAATGGGAGGCAGGGTAGGTGTTTTTGGTCTTTTCAATACAAATTTTAAATTATCTGGCAAAAAACTCAAGTACTTGCGTTACTTGTGTTGTGTCTTTTAAGTTTGAACTTTCATAATTTTGTTAAAGTGACTCAGATGTAAGATCCAGCAAAAAGATTATATATTTATTCAACAGATTATAGTTACAATACAAGCTTAATTAATAAACCATAACACAATTAAGAATCCTGAAAAAATCCCACTAAATAAGCATACCAATTATGCCACATACCTAAAATTCAAAAACAACCTGTTAACAAGCATAATCGGTCAGAATCCCAAAAAATAAAATAAAGGTTATTTCCTTTGAAGCCTAAGCGCTTAGCGTACATATTGCGGTGCAGAAAACCATAAAACCCAGTAAACCATCCGAGTACAAAACTAAACAGGTAACAATAACAGAAAATGCTCGAAGAACAGCCAACAAAACAAGCAAGAGTTCCAAACAAATTCCATAAGATAAGAAATACACATTACCCGGCTCAAACACCCAAATTCAAAACCCAACCTAACAATTACCCCAATCATAGAAAATCTGCAACAGGAAAAACGTTTTCCTTTAAACCCATGTGCTTATGCATGCAAAATGTCACCAAAAAGATCAAACTAATAACCTTTTAAGTTCTAGATAACTTAAAATGCCAAAAAAATTGGGTAAAAGCTTCCCGTAATGATAAATCTAAGCAACAAAAATAGACCAATTGAAGCTTTTTCTCAAGAAAAGCAATAAACCTAAATTCTTTGTTTCTTTTCCCTAAATAAATCAGAGCTTTTTGCTCAGAAAATAAACCGAATAATCTACAACAGTGAGCTTAAGATAACCTAATTCATGAGAAATTTATGGAATTTAAAGCATTTAAGCAATTTGGAAAACAGAAGACTAACCAAAAAAAAGGTTCTCAGTTTTGAGTAAAGAAAAACCCTAAGCATGAAAGAATAAGGGGTAAAAACTAAAAAGAGGTACCTTTGAAACAAAAAGAACAAAGCTTACATAGACCGATTCAACCCTTCATTATTTCTTTGTTCCTCTTTATTTAGGTTTTTTCCCCTTTTATTAAAAAGGGTAAACTACATAAACACTGTAGGAGTGTTCATAAACACTGTAGGAGTGTTCATAACCGGGTACCCGGTTTCTTGGGTAGTAGAAAAATTGACTTGTGTCCCTGCCCGTCAAATTCGGGTACCCACAAACCCGGATAATCGCTAACCGGATCACATGGTACCCGGTTTATATTTTTTCAAATCATAATTTTAAAAAACATAGAAAAAACATAAATATAAAAATCAATGATAATATTAATTAAAGCATGCGTGGAGGATGCAATTTGTCAAACATAAGTAACTAAAGAAGAAAATTTAACTTACCAATCTTTGCTAAAGCAAAATGAACAAAGCACAGTAATGGGTAAAGCAAAAGCATTATACAATCAAAGCCAAAAAGCAAGGGCAATAGCTTAAACATTATACAAAACTAGAAAATGAGCAATGGGTAAAGCAAACAATAGCTTAAAACCTAAACATAAACCAAATAGTCAAATACAAAATGGCAACTAAGATGGGTAGTGCTTTACAAACCAGCAGCAGCTGGACTAAGGGTGTTCACGGTAGGTTAACTGTACCGTTTAGCTTAAACAGTTGGTTAACCGTTATAGAGGCTATTATTTGTAACTTAACCGTTACTAACCGTTAAAAAACGATTAACCGTTAATTTTTTAAATAATTAACCATTATAGTGGGTAAACGTTAAATAACGGATCGGTTGCAGGTTAAACTGTAACCTAATATGATTTTTTTTCAAATGTTCATTATTTTTAAAATAATAAATATATCTCTCCGATAAATATTGTATTAATTTTTTAAAAAAATTAACTTAAATAGAGAAATTTTAAACACAAATTTTATACTTAGTTAAAATAAAGTACATATAGGTTAACCATTTTTAGCGGTTCGGTTAACCTGTTAAGTTAATTAACCTATAAAATAAACGGTTATACCGGTTAACGGTTACGGTTTATTTATCACAAACCTAAGCTGGACTATAAAAATACAGAAATACAAAAGAACAGCAAAGTGATTCCATACAAGTAGCTATGTAAACATTAGAAAAGAACTATCTACTTAGAAATTCAATACTTCAGAAGAAGGCAGTAGCCAATTTACAAACCAAAACAGAAAGTCACATAATAACACCCAAACGTGTGTCCTAAATTTTTTTTACCGCACAACACAAGCAAAACTAAGGAGAGGAGAGACTATCGATGACTATGAGTAGACAGAGTAGTTGAGTACCTGAAGTTTGAGACAGAGATATGGCTGGTGAGATGAGATTATCGAGCGGTGACACCGTCGGTGACGAATGGCAACAGTGCGCGACGATCGGACGCAGGAACTGAGGAGATGAGATACTGAAATTTTGATTTAGGGATTTGGTTGAGTTTTAGCCTTCAGGGGAAAATATTCTGGGAAGGTAATAATAAAAATTTTAGGTGTATACATATGGTTATTGAAATTTGTTAAATTGTTTAATTTAATAATTAAATTTTTATTTGTTTCAGTTTTAGCATTAAACTTTTATTTTTAAAGTTTGAAAATATTTTTAATGTTTAATTGAATAGTTATTTTTTTCTTATATTCTTCTTTTTTTTTGAATAGTTAATTTAACCCTCAACATTTTATTTTGGGTCAAAATGACTCCTCTACAGATGAAAATTGTTAAAAAAAACTGATATTAAGCAGTTTGAAATGACTTGACAAAATTATAAATCAACAGAAAAAATTATTTTATATTTTATATAATTTTATAAATTTATTTTTTGACTGGTGTAACATTTTTATCAAGTCAATGCATTTTTTTATATGATATTGTCATGTCAGTGTGCACTATCATATAGGTTTGTCACGTCATTTCAAGTCATTTACCATCAGTTGACTGACAGATTTTATCCGCAGAGAGATTATTTTAGCCCAAAATAAAATGTTGATGGTTGAATTTCTCAAAAAAAAAACAAAAACAAAATAGGGCCCAAAGTGGCCCCTACTTCACCCTTACATAGGTGACTTATGTTGCTCAGCCTCGCCGATGCACACAATGGACATTAAAAGTAATGCTTAGGTTGTTCCGTTTTTAGTCACTGTTTACATCATAGGAATGGACTTGGGAGAGTAACCCCCACAGTGATCGCACAAGGTCTATGTGATTAGGTTGTCCCTTTGAACCTAGATTTTGGGATCTCCAGTCAACTAGGTTGAGTTTTCCTTCTCATAGCGCCTTAAATTTTCATGGGTTTTAGTTTCATTCCTTTCGATGTTTTCTCAACTTGATCTCGGTTTAACCCTTTGGTTAGCGGATCTATGACGTTATCCTTTAATTTTACAAGATCAACAGAGATAACTCATTTGAGATCAATTGTTTAATTGATTTCTGGTTATACCAAAATCATCCTTGTCAAATTCCTCAAGAATTTATCCACATGGTGTGACTTAATTAATATGAGACCTGTAGGTGATCGTTTGATTTGGATGCCCAATGTAACGCCCCTGTTTTGGGCATAGAGGTTTTAAAAGCGGTTTAGGGTCACCAAATCTATATTAGAGATCTAGGTCGGTTCAGAGAAATCTTAGTTCGGGATGTGATAAAATCATGTGGAAATTTTCTAAAATCCTAATTAAATATGCAGTGAAAGAAAAAGAAACCATTTTTGAGAAAGAAGTTTTGGAAAGTCGACATTTCGGCTTGGTGACTAAAATGTAAAAATTGAAAATTCTGTCTTAATGGCTAAATCGAAGGGAGCCAAAACTTAGGATCCTTAGGGAGCTAATACACCATGTTGGCATCAGCTAACTCCCTTGATTTGGTGTTTTAAATGTTTTAATTAAGAGTTTTAATAAAGTTGTTTTAATAAAAAGAGATTTTATTAGCCAAATCATTTTCCCACGTAACTTCTATTCTTCAAACTTTTCCCTCAACTTTCCCAGCAGCCAAACTCTCTTTTCATCATTAGAATCTTCAGATAATTCTCCTATTTCATTAGCTTTTGATTCCTAAATGATGCCCATGAATTTCTACAACATGTAGCAAGAGTTTTCTTAAAGGATTTCACCAAAATCTTTGCAAATCAAGGGAAGGCTTATGTTAGAGGTGATCTTTCATTTCTCTTCTCTAATTAAGGTTCTTTATTGAAATTCCCAAGTCTTTGGCTCTCTATTTTTGTTTATCAACAAGATTTTGTAAATGAATTGATGGAAATTGCTAGTTAAAGCTTTGAAAGATGTGTTTTCCTTTGGGCATTGTTTTGATTAATTTGTGAATGATTTTAATCATAATTTGGATGTTAAATGATAAAGAAATAATGGTTTGTGATAATAATCCTGAAATGAGTTGGATCTCTAATTGCTAGATTGTTAGATTTTAGGTTTCTGAGTTATATTGTGAAATCTGAGTTGTTGGAGGTATAAGGATGGTATTAGGATGTTTTTGGATGTTGATTTATGTTTAAAATGTGATGGAAGTGTTTGTTGATGGTTGGGCTGAGTTTAGTGATCAATCGAAGATGATTTCAGTTGATTAGGATGGGTATTTTGGTGCTTTAGGAAAGAGCAACAAGATTGTTTAAGTTGCCGGTGGTTTTAATGCATTATGTTGTATTGATCCCCTGTTCTTGTGTGGTATAAACAGAGGAGAATACTTTTGAAGCAATCGACAAAGATCTGGGGGCTTCGGACGCTTGATTTTCGCGTCGGCAATTGAGGTTTCGCGAGTCGGTGAGCGGAAATGGAATTTCCAGCTTTGAAACATCTTAAAAGTGGTTTTGGGAACTTAGTGTAAGCTTGAAACGGTTTACTGAGTTCAAAAGTAAGTAAAGTGATTTTCTCCCTCAGATTGTGCTATTGTAAGCTTGATGATGCACTTGATTTTATATATGTTATCTACTATTTTAAAGCATGTTTTGAGAAAGAGATTTGTTGTATATGATGCCATAGTGTTAAAGGATGTACTAGGTAAGTGATCCTTGTATGTATATGCTTATACATGTTTAATGAAGCATGGTTTAATGCTTGGAATATGGTTTATTGTGAATGCTTTGAAAACAGTGAGGTTTGTACTAAATGAGAATTATATTGGCAAGTGATGCTGTGTAAAGTGGTTTACAAATGAAATCGTATATAGTTAGCTGACTATAGGATTGATTATTGAGTGCACTATAAACAAGTCACCTTGGATGTTGAGGGGTTGTGTATGTACCGGAAACTCCATCCAAGTACCCTAACGATTGAGGAAATTGAGTTGTGTCCCGTCTCTCATTAGTGGGGTTATACATCTACCGATGAGTGGTGTTGAGGGGTTGTAAAGTACCGAATACTCCACCACAGGTGTCACAACGGTGAAGGGTAGCTCCCGTGTGTGAACCTTGAGATGTCGGTGAGAATGTATGAAGTGTTAGGACAACACTTGGGAATCTGTGTGTCCGATATGTTTCGAGAATTCTGAATGTTGATGATCACTTGTGAGCCAATATGATTGATACATTGTTATGAAATGATTATGGGTGCATGATGTGAATAAAATGCATGTTTTACTCTTTAAGCTTTGCATATGGTGTTTATGCATGGAAAGGCTTAGAACGAGTTTTAGCAAATGTTTTTAATGTTGAATGTAATACTTGTTGCATGATGTATAACATGCTGATATTGTTAATGAAGTGCGTGGATTTCAAATAGGGCATGATGGTTTTTAAATGGCGTAAAATGATTTTGAGCATTGATGGTATTTTTAGTTTTGAGCACTCCTCACTAAGCTTGTATGCTTACGCTCTCTTTTGTCCATCAATGCAGATAACTAAGTGTTTAGAGGAAGCAACTTGCAAGGGGACCATAGGAGACTTCGCTTCGAATGTATGTTTCATTTTATGGACTAGAGTAATAAGGCCAATGGGGTTCCATGGATTATTTGGGTGATGTGTTTGAACACCCTTTTGAGCATGTTTGCTTTATGGAATTATATTTGTAAAGGCCTATATTTGGTGTTTGGAGTATTGGTTTGAGTTTTGCCTCTTGAGTGACTTATTTGTTAATTTGCATGCCTTTAGTTTCCTATTGATGCTAATTGCTATGGTATGATGCTAAATATGCTATGATTGCTTGTGGATTAATGTGTAAGTATGACGCATGTATGTTGGAAACATGTTGGATTGGTTTAGCCTTTTAGGATGGTTTTAGGAGTGAAAAATCAGTAAAAAGTGTCATTACAGGCCCAGGTGTTTCGGTACACTCGAGCATGTACCGAAACGGTGAGCTTGAAATGGCCTAAGTGTTTCAAAACGGGGAGGTCTATTCTGGTACGTTTTGCCACTAGAAACCACAGTTTCGAAACCCCTAAAAGGTGTTTCGACACAGCCTCATGTTTCGAGCTGTGAAGTACCATTTCGATACACCCGTTTCGATACAGGGCTAGCATGTACCGAAACAGATGGCAGTTATGTTAGTTGATGGAATATTTTTGAAATTTTGAATCTTTACGTTTTGGTCCCTAAATGTTGTGAATGCAATTAAATGAGTTTGAATGATTATTTTGGGCTGAGTTTTGATAGAGATACATGTAATATGATTAATCTAATGATGGTAATCTAAAATTGGTAAAAATCCCTGTAATTTTCCAAGTTTGCAAATTGGTCCCTAAAAGCTGTTTATGCATGCAATTGATGTTCGACTGCTGCAACATTAAACACTTAGGTCTGTAACGAGCATCTAGACATGATAAAAGAAAAAAAAATAGAGTCGTTTATTGAGGTAAACCTTCTCGGTTTACTTCAATATTCCCCGTGTGACCCGTTCAGTTTGGTCTCTCGCCTAGGCCGGGTCGATGGGGTTACACGCAAAATTAATTATGTCAGTCTCATATTTTTCATGTCAAATCTTGAATTTAACATGTCATTGATATGTTTACCATTTCATTTTTACATATAACAATGAGCGTGTCATAGGATCATATATCCTAATGCACATTTTTGCCACACTTTTCTTTTTCATTATGACAATGTTTTCGTTTTAACCTCTCTTTTTTTGAACGCATAGACTATTTCTCATTGATGATCTCTAAAGTTATATTAAACTTGGACCTACTTCCCTAACTATTTAGGAAATATATTCTAAATAATGAGACATTCTTTGTTTTTCATTTTCACATTCTTGTGAATCTATTTGTCCACAAGAGTTTTACACAGTGAATAAAAATATAGTCCATTTTTTCATTTGCTTAGGTAATAGAAATATTACCTTTGCAAGACACCCCACATTTTTATTTAGTTGTAGGAAGGTTTAATTTCCTTCCATAACTCATATGATGTCTAAATTAGTTAATAGAACAACTCCCCCCATATGTTAGGCACATTTTGAAGTTGCAATTCTTATCTTCAAAATAATTGTACCCTTTGATGTTGTGATGTTACTCACATAGAGTTTCCCCAAATTAATCAATTTATTAATTTTGAGTTTTAACATCTTACTCATAGAGAACAATTTCTCTATATTATCCTTTGCTCTTAAGCAATTCAGTTTGTTCTATCGTGAAGATAACACATCACACAGTTTTAATAGAAAGAGCAATAATGAACAGTGCACCAAGTAGGTAACTTATGAAAGAGAGATTGCGCAATAGGCACGTTTAAACACAAATTCTTTCAAAGAACCAATCCTTGACATGCACTTTCATATTGTTTTTTTTCAATCACCGTTTATGGTCCAATGACCCTCACAATTCTTTGGCCATTTTTAAATATTGTGCACTCCACAACATGCATCAGAATAGGCTTTAAGAATTTAATTTGACATAGAGAACCAAGTTCTTCTATGTTTTTATTTGAGACCTTAGTCGGAATCAACGCTTTGAATTTAGTAAGCAATGTTACTTCCCGGAATAAACTCACCGATTCATTTCCAGAATAGAATCATCCTTGATTCTTTAAGAAATAATAACTTTAAGTTATTTTTCTTTCCAAAATAAATTCACTAATTTATTCCAAGATTGAATCTTTCTAGATTCTTTTGAAGTTAAATCCAACAACTTATTTCCCTTAAAGAGTTAGAATCAATAAATTCAATAATTTATTTTCTTTTTTAAAATTAGAATCATACTTGATTCTTGAGAAATTAATTCCACGATTTATTTCCCCGCATTGTTAGAATCAACACAAGATTCTAATAAAAAAAATAAATTTAGTAATTTATTTCCATCATATCTTATGTTAAACATTGAGATTAGTAGCACTAAAAACCCAAACAGAGATATCACGGTCAACTGGATCAAGATCTTTGTTTTTTTTTTAAATTACAAAATTTTCTCATAGTTATCCTACACTTTCTCAAGGAATATTATTGGTTAAATAATAATCTCAAGTGTTTCCAACCATAAATAATAATTATCTCAATAATTATTATTTCCCATGAAAAAGATATTCTTTTCCCATGTCATATTCGCTCGTTAGTTTCCACCAATAGATAACCTTGCCATAAACCTTTTACTCACATGGTAAAAGTTTTACAAGATATGCAACCATGTATTTTTTATATGATTTTAATTATTTCCCAAACTGAAGGTATTAAATCAAACATGTATCCTCATGATACATACCAATAAACTGAAAAATTATTTCGTTTATTTCTGATTTTGATTTTTCACAAAATTCACAACATTTGTTTATATTCAAAAGAAACAAAACTTGGAATTAAAAATAATTCCGATAAACCAAAATTTTATTTCGTTTATTCCTTGTAACCTTGGTTACTTTCAACGACAATTTATGTAACACAGATTTTTTCCGTTTAATTTTTGAGATCTAAGCAAACCCGTTAAAACAACATGATTAATCCCGAAACAAATTTATTTGCTTGACTCACGCACTTATCTTGAACCGCCTTTTGAAAATCGGAATGAAACTCTGTCCTAAGATTGTTAGACAAAAGGGTTAAATTCAAAATAAATGTGACGAAATTAAAATAAATTAAAGTAAAAAAATTACCGTAATTAATTAGATAGAGATAAACGATTAATAATATTGAAATAACTGAAAAAAGGGTTGACTAAGGCCTGCACGAACACAATTTCCTTAAGACAGATTCAACCACTCCGAGGTGCTAGAGTTGATTGATCTTCGGTCTCCCAAGATACAACAGTCGGGTGAAATTCTGCAACATCACTACTGGAGATTTCATGAACAATCTCGAGCCTTCGACTATCACCAGAAAAACACTATGCAAATTTTGAAGAGAGAAAAACAAATTTTTTGGTTGTATTTTAAAACTGAAAACTGCTCGTGTATTTATTGGGGAAAAGTAGGGCAAACATGAGAAAATATTATACCGATCATGCCCCTAATTGGATAACATGAGTAGGTTGCAAGTATTTAATTCGAGTTCAATTAATTCGAATTTATACCTTAATTTTCGAGATATTCTACTATCCAAAAGGAAAAAATCAATTCAGATAGGGCCCGACCAGTTCAAACATTAGCATCGCCAACATCTTGCAGATGCGCCCCAACCCAAATAGGATTGGATTCACACCCCTTTGCGCGCGAGGCACAATTTCATCTCAAGACATTCAATGATTACAAGTAGGGTAAGTGTATATAAACACTTCTCAATCCATTTATTCTATCAATGTGGGCTTTGGGGTTTACATTTCCTTTTCTTGTCTCTTTGACCATCAATTTCTCATTCATTACTCAACCATTTTAAGCATATGAGATAACATTGTAAAGATCTCATGGAGTAGAATAAGTTTCCGTTGAATCTTTATTCGAATCTCCATCTTTACTTATTCAAAATATGACTCAAAGTTTCCATTTTCTCATATTTTTCCAACAGTTTCGTCCGACGATGAGAGTGTAAACGAAAGGAGTGACTACTATCAACTTTATGTTTGAGAAACTTAGGGTTTTGGGGCGATACGGATGACTTAAACGTGTCACGTCAATATTCTTTAATGACAGTTAATGAGAGTGACCTTAATGAAATTAAATTAAAAGTTTTAAAAGTTCAATGACCAAATTGCAAGTATTCTAAAAATTTAATGACAATTTTACGTAGTTTATCCAAAAATAAATGAAAAAATGACAAAGTAGACACCGTGGGGTCGAGAGGCAATTTCTACGAGGAGAAAGGGATAGTATTAATAAGTTGACCCAAAAGGCTCTGCCACTTTACTTCCTTTGCTCCCTGTTTCCATAAAAGAGCGGCACAACTCACGCTGACCCCTCTTCTCATTTTACTTTCTTCGACTACTATTTATATATTTATGGCTTAAATGAAAAATCAGTTACTTTAATTATGCATTTTTCTGTTTTAAGTACTTAAACTATAATTTGAGGAAAATAAGCTTTTAAATTATTATTTTGGCCACTTTAAGTCTTTAAACTATTTTTTGGTCAAAATAAATACTTAAATTATGTATTTTTCTTCTTTTAGTCCCTAAACTATCTATTGGTCAAAAAAATTGTGATGTGTCAACATCTTATAGTTGAAATAATTTTCTTTTGACTTAAATAACTATTGGACTTAAAGGGACCAGAAATGATAGTTTAGAGGCTTATTTTACTCAAACGTAGTTTAGGGGCTTAAAATAGAAAAAAGACAAAGTTTGAGGGCTGCTTTTTTGTTTAAGCCTATATTTATTTATCCAACTCTTATGGGTGAGGTGGCTTGCGACAGGTTTAAGGTACAACTAAAAAATGGTAAGTTTCGAAATTTGTCTAAGAATTTTTAATGTTAAATTTTTAGATAATTTTTTAGGTTAATTTATTCGTGATTTTTGAGAAATTTCGATACTTACAAGACAAGTTTTGATACTTTATTTCAGAACTTAAAATATTATAAAACAACAAATATCGTAACTTACAATTTTTTACCGCACCTTAGGCCTGCCGAAATTTAGACTAGCCTCACTCTTATACATCGTTTTTCTGATTCAATTTTGTTACCGATTAGATATATATATTCAACTCAAATTAATATATCACTGATCTAAACATTTTAATTTCATCTGGCCATTTTATTTAATAATATAGTCTACTAAGCTTTATTTAATTTTAAATTCTTTTTTATATTACTTCTCTCTAAATAAATTCATTCTCCCATTTGCTCGGTTACAATGAATTTTTTAAATTCTTTAAAGTTTTTATTCTTCTTTTTTATTTTTATTTTTTTCACCAGAGCGACAGCCTTTAGTCGTTTTGTTAGTTTCACATAGATAAAATTCTTCTTTGCTGATGAATATTTTTTTTCTTGTTTTTTACTTTGCTAATTTCATATCACATTCGCTTTTATGACAGTCATTTCGTCTATTTTTATGGCAATTTCTTCGTCTATTTTTATAGCAGTTATAATTTGTCCTTTAACAATTTAACACGTTTAGGTGACGAGTATCAACGAACGTTTTTTTAACGAAAGAAGTTGATCTGTATATGCTTATGATTTCTTGTTGTGGTTGTGCCGATATGCCAATAACAAGTAGCGGAAGAATTTCTTGTTTGTGGTGCGATTCCTTTGTAATCCTATCACTTTGAATATAATTCAGTATATTTCAAAAAAAAATCATCAAACAGTTTTTTCAAAAGCAATAGTCCAAAATACAAAAAATGGCAAAAATACTTATTATCAAATATTGGATTGATGAACTTAGTTCAAGTCGTTTTCTCTTATAAAAAACATGATTTTTTTATTAAAATGGGGATATACAATAACAGGCCTCATTAAAAACCTCCCTAACCTAGGTGGAGGAAAAGAGTACCTGTTGTGTATATAAAAAGGCCAAAAGCACATCAAAGCAACTGCATGAGCACATGGATATCGCCACGCTTGGAACTCGCCATAGTCACACCAGTTACGTCTGAAATCTACTCGAAATACGTTCGAGTGGGGGGCTCCGTGTCGGGATCTGGAAGCAACAACATCGAAAGTCTGATTATGGCGGTCGAATGCGTGAACCACCAACGCCGTTTCCCTCGTCACATTTGCATCCATTTTTTCAACCATTTTCTCCGGAAATAGTTGTCCACTATTTATTAATGACTGCACCTTCTTCCCTTTGACGGCCCAAACCTTAGCCAAACGGTAGTATGTCTCGGTTACCAAGCTGGCTATTGGAAGATGACGCGACTCCTTGAGTACTCCATTAATGCACTCCACAAGGTTGGTAGTCATTTGCCCGTATCATCTACCACCTTCATCATATGATTGGGCCCATCTCTCTCTCTCGATGATGTTGGCCTAACTCCAAACACACTCACCATATTTCATTAACCCCGCCATCTTCCTTTCAAATTCTGGCCGTAGTAATTGATACCCTGTGCCATAATTATTGTTTGACTTAGCATCGACATAAATCAAAACACATCACTGCATACACATATATAACTTAATTTGAAAGAATGATACTTACCCATCGTCATAATATCACTGCGAAGGTACTGATTTTTGAATTTTTTAACGGCATTCTTTCCGATGTGACGAACACAGTATGCAGGGTATGCATAGGGAGGTGTCCAACGACTTCCCTCTCGATTAATTGCTGCTTTGATACCCGTCCCTCGATCAGAGATAATACAAACCCCGTCTTGGCGGACCACATGCTCACGCAAATTTGTCAAAAAGAAATCCCAAGCTTCAGCAGTTTTCCCTTCAACAATTGCGAATGCAATCGAAATGACATTGTTCTCACCATCTTGCATAACGGCAACCAGTAGTATGTGAGAGTATTTCCCGTAAAGCCACGTTCCATCCACTTGGATCATACGCTTACAATACGGAAAGCCATCAATGCATGGCTTGAAAGCCCATAACAGTCGATGGAAAAATTTATACCCTTGAAGCAATTGCCCTTGTCGGTTGTACGCATCTTTTGTTTGATACCTGACTATGGTGCCTAGGATGAACTGTGTCATTGCCATCAACAACGCTGGTAACTCATTATACGATCTGTCATAATCACCGTACACTGAATTCAATGCCTTTTCCCTTGCACGCCACCCCTTCATGTATTGTATTTGATATTGAAATAGTTGTGCAACGAATGCTTGAATGGTTGAAACTGGAACCCTTGGATTTGCTTCGACCAACTTCATCACGTGATGGCTTATTACGCTAGAGTCCAATTTCTTGTGGTCATGGTCGATGGCTGTTCGTAAACATGTGTGATCGCCATTGTACTTCGTGACCTCCCAACGACCACTCTTCTTAAGCTTCGTTACATGAATCTTCCAGTTGCACCCTGCTCCGTACTTCACACACTTCGCAAGGGAAGTTTTTGTGTTGGATTCAGCAACCGCATAATCTACATGTTGTCTGATATTATACTCTTTAATTGCCAATACAGCTTCATCCTTTGCCTTAAATTCCAGCCCCTCAGCCAAGTCGCCATTCTGACTAGAACTTATTTGGGGCATATCTGGAAATTGTGGCGCCCTCATCGCATCAAAATCCACCGAGTGCATATGAGCAGGAGCTTCGTATAATGTAATGTCGCCCCCGTTCGGAACAAATTCTCCAACACCGAAGTCAGGGTCTTGACCATCGTTATTCGGGAATAAATCAGGATCCCCAATATCTTTATCTTCGCTGGAATCTTCTAATGATTCTCCCCACCTGCCACGTCCAAGTGCAATATGAGCATCAACATCAACAGTCGGTCCGTACGATGGATCATATGTTGACGACCCACCTTCATGAAATCCACTAGATGTCCCAGTTGCCAACATTGCAACAAAACTGCCGCCAGACATATCAATTTCGTTACCGACACCCATTTGACTAGATTCCCCAGTTGCATTTCTAGAGGGGCCGGGAATATCAAGCATCGTGGCAAACATCTCGACATTTCGAATTCCCATTGACTCATGCTCTGCGATCATAACTTCCACATCTTCATTATCTTCGAGAGCAATCGCGGAATATATGACTGGATTCGAACATGTCATCCATCGGTACTGCAAACTATGAATCAGAGCTCCAATTTTTCCTGATATCTCCTCTTTCAATACTCGAAGTGTGATTTCTTTGTTAATTCTCATCTTCGTAGGCCTCTCCGAATGAAATACGACACCAACATCGGATTTTACCATTTGTCCGTTGTAATGGACAGTCACAAAACAACTGTTGTTGCTCATTTTCTCTGCATATTCAAAAATATATTTTACAATTAATTTTCAAATAACATAAAAATATACAGATAAAAAAATATTTCAAAACAACTTACATTTTTTTCTTCCAACTTTCTTCTTCTTCTTCTTCTTCTCTCTCTTTACTCAAATATAACTTAAACGATTTTCTATCAAACGACATTCTTCAACACTAAATGAACCTATTTAAAATAAAATTCAACTTGAATATTTCCCTATAATACCCCTACACGAAATTTAATATTCACTAACAGATTTACAATAAAAAAACTACACTACCCTACATAATTTAAAATTATTTAACAATTAATTTTTTTACTAACCTACACCTACACCTGCACCTACACCACTATTATTTCACATCACTGAAACCTACACCTGCACCTATATCACATCACCGAAACCCTACACCTGCACCTACATCACTATTATTTCACATCACTGAAACCTACATCTGCACCTATATCACATCACTAAAACCCTACACCTGCACCTACACCACTATTATTTCACATCACTGAAACTTACATCTGCACCCACACCTGCACCTATATCACATCACTGAAACCCTACACCTGCACCTACACCACTATTATTTCACATCACTGAAACCCTACACCTGCACCTACACCACTATTATTTCACATCACTGAAACCCTACACATGCACCTATATCAATTAAAAATATTTTAAATCATATTAAAAAATATTAATTAAAATAATTATTCAAATATTTTTTTCAGTCTGAAAAGATTGATCACTGGATTAAAAAGTAAGTTATATTTTAGTACATAATTAGTGTAAAATATTTTTTCAAATATAAATAAAAATTATGATCTCATATTTATAATATTTAATATTCAAATAATAATTACTTATTATTTTATATTCGATCCAAAATTAAAATAAAAAATATCACCTTTTATTCATCCAATCAAACCCCCAAATTCAGTCAACCCATGCACCTACACCTACACCTACACCTCCCATTCACCCAATTAAAAAAATCAGATTCAAACTTAAAAGCTTGTACACCCAATTAAAAAAAATCAGATTTGATTTATAATCACCTATATTAATTTACACTTGGATACTTCATTATTTTTTTAATCACCTATATTCCATTTATAAACAGATTAATTTTAGTCAACTCCCAATCAACCAATAAAAAAATAAATAAAAAATTAAAGCTGCAACCCTAAACCCACCCGTAAGCCTGCCACCCGCACCATTATTCGGTGCACTGTTCAAAATCGGGGGGTGGGCAGTCCGATTTTGAACAGTGCCCGAGTCTCCCAGCTTGCGTCACATGGCAGCGTGGTTTCTTCAAAAGGGGGGGAAAGGAGTCCGACTTTGAACAATGTTTCAGCTTGGAAAACACTGTTCAAAAACATGTTGTGCACTGGTGGTCTTCTGATTTTGAACAGTGAACATCCCTAAATCTGTAAATAATTTTTAGGGATCCCTATTTTTGAAAATAAAAAAAATCAAAAGTAATATTAGGGTAAATATTCCGCAGTTTATGATAAATATATTCTATTTATATTCATAAAGTAAATCTTCAAACCAACATTGATAACATCAATGTGCTGAACAAAAAAATGAAATGTTAATCTTAATATATATATATATATCGTAAAAGGAAGCATTTGAGATTCAAAATCAAGAAAATTAGTAACGCACAATATAGAATAATATGCTAAAAAGTCAATATATGTTCTCTTGATTTGCTGCAATGAACTCATTTCATGACATTAGAAAAAAATACCCAATAAAATATTGGCTAAAAGCTTCGTATGTCAAAGCATTCTCACTGAAAATTATGAAAAAAAGAACTCTTGTAACAGTTCTAAATTTTAATAATCATGATTCTCTGATCAACAGAAAAAATTTCAGTTAAGTCAACGAATATCGAACTTGTAATTGCTTCCTACAAATAGAGTTTAAATATAAACAAACAAAAATCAACAATCCTACAAATTTTGAACCCTACAAATTTCCCCTATTTTAAACCCCATACCGCCATTACTTCCTTCAACAATCTGAACTCAAATCACACAACCCACCATTACTTCCTTCCAAACCATTGAATACTAATGCATAATCACAAAAATTTTGAACCAAAACTAAAAGCATCGATTATACCTCAACATCGTTTTCCTCTGTCGCTCCTTAACTTCCAATTCGATGTCTGCGTTCAGATGAAGGGGCTTGAGTTTGAGAGTATCGAAACCCTATCTGCTTTTTCCCTCTATCACGCGATATGGGTGTTTCAAAATGTTTGTGGGTTAGTAAATAACCCGCTCATTTTAAAGTTACCGGTTTAAGAACAAATATGTCATTCTTCTTCTAAAACATGTCTCTTTTCTTTTAAAAGTAGCAATGCATTCGCTTAATTATAGGTTTAGGAACAAACAAGTCACTTTGTCATTAAAATTGAAACAAGGGCATGGTATAATAACAATTGACCCCAAACTTATGAATTATATTAATTTGATATTAATTCAAAATAATTCACTAAACTTAATCCTTCATATTTAAAAAATTCGACATTGCATCATCCTAACACACCCTTCTACCACTTACCACACTAAATGCTATTCTTCTTTTGTTCGATAATCAACAAATGTGATAGCTTGACGTACACAATCACTTCACTACTGGACAATTGACAGACTAATGTAATAGACGCATTATGACCTCAATGTAACCTGCTAGTAGACACAACCATTTCACCAATAGAAATTTTAAATATGCAGGTTTAAGTTTATATGAATTATTTCTAATTATGATCAATTTAATGTAATGAATAAGTTTTGTAGACTAAAAATGTTATTATGCCAATCTCTTGTTTCAATTTTAATGACATATTGACTTGTTTGTCACAAAATTTTAATTGAGTGACTTGTTTGTTCCTAAACATATAATTGAATGACTGAATTGTTACTTTTTAAAAAAGAGTGATTTGTTTGTTCCTAAAACTATAATTAAGTGACTCGATTCTTAATTTTAGAAGAACAATGATTTGTTTGTTACTAAACCTGACATCTAGTATCAATTCACACATGCCTTTTTCTTAACGATGATAAAGCACAAGGGCGCTTATCGAGCGAGTCGGTCGCGAGTTGAGTAGTGCTCAACTTGTGCTTGTTAAAAAATCTCGTTGCTCGTTAAAATCGATAAAATTTTGCTCAACTTGTGCTCCTTAAAAAGTCGCGTTGCTCGTTAAGCTCGACAAAATTTTTACCTTATTTTTTTAATATAGGTAAAATCTAGTAGTATTATTAGAGCTTAATAAAAACATAGAAGTTCAAAAAAAGTGCGGTCTGAGGAGATAAATAAACGAACCTCCCATGACCGAGTTAGAGATGAATTCGATATTCGAGTGTAAGACTCTTTTTAGTTTCTCAAAAATCTTCAATGAACAACAAAAGAGAAAATGCCTTAGGAATTTCGAAATTTAACTTTCAATAGTAGTTTTTTATATGGGAAGCGGAAACCGAAGATTTTTCTCTTTTCTACTTTTATACATAAGGTAATAATAAAAGAAAAATGACAAACTTTAATAAAAAAAAGGAAAAACTCATTATTATAATTCAATTTCTTATTAATACAAATTAATATTTTAATTTTCGGGAAATACAAAACGTTTTGGAAATTTGAAACCAAAATTTTATGAGTGAATTACCTCAACTTTTCTAGAGTTTTCAACTAGTATTTAAACTCCTTGAAAGATATTTTTTTAAGGTAGCTACCAAAAAAATCATAAAAGACTTTATAAAAAAACGAGTTGCTCACGAACTTAACGAGTCGAGTTGGGCTTTGCTCGACTCGACAAGATCCCGAGTCGAACTCAATTTCAAGTCAAGTCAACTTAAATCAAATGTTAACCGAATTTTGACCAAGTCAAACTCGAATTGTTTACGAGCTGCTCAACTCAATAAATACCCCTAATAAAGCGACCATGATCATGATAATAGGTCCAACACATGCAATTCCTACCAAGAAGTAAACGACTAGTCAGTTAAGATGTGAATATATTATATATATTTGATGAAAAGTTTTGGGAAATCTATATGTTTTTTTACAGTTTATTATGAATTTTTTTGATACATAAGCCGTGTAAAATTTAGTTTATATGTGCTTTTTAGTTTTAGGGGTTAAAGTTTTAGTTTAAGGTTTGAAACTTAGGAGTTTAGGTTGTAGAGTTTAGAATTTAAAGTTAGAGTTTAGAATTTAAAGTTAGTGTTTAGAATTTAAGGTATATGGTTTAAATTTTAGAGTTTAATTTTTTAGGATTAGGGTTAAAAATTTAGGATTTGAGTTTTATAATGTAAATATACATGCTTGTGTAAAATTAGTTTTACACAAAACGTGTATAAAAAATTTACCCTTTTTTTATTATAATGTTTTTTCTGTATGAAATCCATGGAATAATTCATTATCTTGAAATTTTATAGATTTTATTTATGAGTCAGATATGATAGGGGTATAGTTAGAAATTTTAGATTGCAGTGCTAATTTTTTTATATTAATTCATATTTTATTAAAAGCGGGTAGAATGAAATGATAAATGTTAAATTTAAATTCTTTTAAATAATCTTAATTAATTTTTATACCATTATCATTTTTTCTAAAATATATCGATTTCCTGTTTTTATATATTCTTATATAAGGGGTATTTGGCAAGATATCCCTTTTTGAGAATTTATCTGGAAAATATCACCCTAAGAACAACATTTGGAAAAATACCCCCTATTCGGCCCAAGTAAGGGTAAATTGCGTTCTACAGGATGCGATTTTCAAACTCGCGTTATACAGGGCACGACTTCAGTCCGATGTGGATTATATTATCCGGTATTTATTTTTTTAAAAAAATTGAAGTCGCGTTCTACAGGATGCGACTTCCACGAGAATTTCAAACGATTCATCACGATTTTATCGAGAAATATGCAAAAGTCGCGTTTTACTGAACGCGACTTTTGCCTAATCCTGTTTTTTAAACAAAGCTCGATAGGGTTCTTAACGGTTAATTTTCATGGTCTTGGGGGATAATTTTTCATGGTTTTGATCTTTTACCTCAAAATAGTGATGCATCTCTTCTAAATGGTGTAAAAATCAGCATATATAAGGCATCCAAAACGGTGTATAAATCGCGTTAAAAATGCTACCTTGCCATGTTTCTTTGCATGAAGAAAATGGAAACATTAGTCGATATGGTTATTTATGGTTAATTTTCATGGTCTTTGGGGATAATTTTTCATGGTTTAATCTTTTACCCCATAGTATTGATGTATCTATTCAAAATGGTGTAAAAATCGACGTATATAAGGCATCCGAAACAGTGTCTAAATCACGTTAAAAATTCTACCTTGCCATGTTTCTTTGCATGAAGAAAATGGAAACATGGGTCGATAGAGTTGTTTATGGTTAATTTTCATGGTCTTGGGAGATAATTTTTCATGGTTTTGATCTTTGACCTCATAGTAGTGATGTATCTTTTGAAACTGGTGCACAAATCGGTGTATATGAGGCATCCGAAACGATGTATAAATTTTGTTAAAAACGCTACATTGGCGTGTTTCTTTGAATGAAGAAAATGGAAATATGAACCGGTTGTTATTTTTGAGTTGATTTTGTGGTAATTTCGTGGTTTTGTTTTGTTATTTAAATTTCACGTCGTAGTACGGGAACACATGTTTACAATGGTGCAGAAATTGACGTGTATAAGGCATTCTAAAGAGTGTATAAATTGTGTTAAAAATGCTATCTTGGTATATTCCTCTGCATTAAGAAAATGGAAACATGGGTCGATATTCATGTTTTACTCGATTTTGTTGTTCTAGTGTATGGTTGTGGTTTTTTTTTTGTTATTTAACGTTCACGTGGTAGTACGAGAACACATGTTTACAATAGTGCCTAGAAAGCGTAGCTTTGGAGGTTGATAATGTTATTTAAGATTAAAGCATTAGAGTTACAATTACAATTAGTTGATTCGAGGGCGGGTCTTAGAAGGACATTTTCTGATGTCGTGTCCAGGGTTCCTACAATTTCCACACAACTTAGGTTGGCCGGTCCGTTCTCGAGGAACCATATCCTTGGCACAATGAATCCTACTTGACTTTGGATTACCTTTTTTGTTTCGTCGCAAGGATTGATTTGGCTGTATCTTTGGTTCATTTTCAACCACATCACGATGACGTTCATTTTCGATTGTAGGAAACTCAGCTCTATATACCTTGAAAATGTTTTCAAGTCTGTATACAAGATCAATGAGTGTCTTTGAGTTGAAATGAATGGATGCACATACAGCGAAGGCGTGCGCACATGGGTACTTGAATGTCTGGACATTCGCATGTTCGCTTTTTTAGATTAACAACGTAGTTGTGGTGCATAATTCCTTCTAGCGGTCGTTAAAATTCAGTAACCGTAAAGCGATGTTCGTGACGAGAGAAGCACGTGGCACCCATCGCGTTTGCTTGCACATGGTATATTTGAAATTTTTGCTGGAGATCTGGATGGAACCTGTGGCCACCTACCATCCATTTCGTAGCTTGTTTTCTGATGGTTGCAAAAAGGGTAGCCAGTCGATAATATGTTGCCTTCACAACTGATGTGATAGGTAAATGACATGTTCCCTTCAGAGACGAATTGATCGCCTCATCCAAGTTCGTCGTTATGTGACCATATCGACGACCCCGATCATAACACCACAACCATTTCTCTCTCGGGATATCAAGAAGATAGTTATATCCATACTGATTTCTAACTTTCAACTCTTCTAGCAGCTCCTCAACCTTCCCTACTTGGTATGCATAGCCTATTCAAAAAAATACAGAATAATTAACGAGAATTAATAATAAAAAGCAAGTTAATTAATAATTTTGAGAGTGAAAGGTGTACATATGCGAAGAACCATTATACGCTCATCATTGTTCTTATACCTCTGATAGTAATTTGCAGCAATATGTTGCAAACAGTACCGGTGATGAATATACGGAGGTTCCCAAGACGGTCCCAAACGTTGAATTGATCCTCAAATCCCTGTGCCTTTGTCAGAAATAATACATATGTCGTCTTGTCTTGCCCGTAGGACCTGGCGTAAGACATGGGTGTGCAGGTTGGTAAGAAAAGCGTTCACAAAGGGATATCTTCCTTTCAATGATGGCAAACGCTACCGGAATGCATTTTCTGTTGCCGTCATTTGCAACTGCCACTAGTAAGATCTTGGTGTATTTTTCGTACAAGAATGTGTCGTCGATCTGCAGCATCGGCTTGCAGTGGCTGAATGCCTTAACGCATTGTGGAAATGTCCAAAATAGGCAAAAAATAAATTGCGCTCCCCAGGTACGACACAATCCATTTTCTGTTCAGTGGATCAAATTAACTAATATTGTCAAGAGGGGGTGAATTGGCACTTTAGAAATTGGAGGGAGCAAAAAGAACAAGTAAAAATGATAGACAAGGCACTTACAGTGGTTCAAGCTTCTAAACAAGCTATACATCCACTACCTTAGCTCCCACTAAGGATTTTCAACAAACACTCCACAAATTTGTTCTTCCCCTTTTATAGGCTAAGGAGACAACCTTTATAAATGTCCAATCTTTCTACCCAAAGATTGAACCACAAGATTCTCACTTTACAAAGAAGAATATTGGCTATTACAATTTATAAAACCAGTGTTTGATTTTGATATAACAAATAATCTAAGGATTAAATTGCAAAGTAAATAAATTTTTAAGTACTCAAAAGAATCACATTTGACATGTAAATTTTAGACTTAAAATGTTTTGAAGTCAAAACTCCCCATAAATTTTTCTACGTATTTCAAAGCCAAAATGCTCAAAATTGCCCAGGCGTTTCGAAAAACCCCAAAGTGTTTCGATACGTTTTGCCACTGGAACATCCATTTTGATATGAACTAATTTGTTTTGAGATAAGGGTTTCGAAACGGGAAAGCTCGTTTCGATACAGCCTTTATCTGGGCTTTTGATTTTTTAGTGTTGTTTCGAAACGGATCATACCCGTTTCGATATAAGGGGTTAAGTATTTTCAAAATCGAGCATTAAATGAATCAACTGTTACTTGTCAGAACCGAACTTTTGAAAAATTGGTTAAGTGTTTTGATACGCCCCTTTAATGTATTGAAACACAAATTTACAGTTCCAAAACGTTTCGATACAACCTATAGCAGTTTCGATACGACCCTTTTTTACACTTAAAGGCATTTTACAGTTTCAATTTGTTTCGATACGTCCTATAGTTGTTTCGATATGGGTCCCATTTTTACACACAACGACTCTTTCTATTTTTTTGGTGTCTGTTTCGATACGAGGCCCTGTGTTTCGATACAGGTAGTTGCAGAACAAAATTTATGGAGGGAAGAGAGAGCCCCAACGGCTCTATTGATGATCTCAACCACCCAAACGGCTAGAAATCAATGAGAATGTATAAAAGCAAGCCTCAAAAGCACCAACAACAACTATTAAACCTTCAAGCAACATCCAAGCAATTATTCCAAACCTTTGAGCCTATATAGTCAAATTTGTGTACCCAACTTGTAAAATTCTTCATTGTTTATCTATCTTTCAAGTTTGGGGAGTGTTTGTTTGTAATTGGGTAGTTAATTAGTCTATTGAGAGATACATTTCAGATTGCCTTTCTTTCTTTGTAATTGCGAGTGAATTTGATTTAGCTTTGGGTAGAAAGCTTAATCGGTTTGTAAGGTTTCCTCCTAATCCGAGAAAAGGGGAAGAATCAATTTGTGGATTGGTTGAAAATCCTTAGTGGGTGCTAAGGTAGTGGATGTAGAGCTTGTTAGAATCTTGAACCACTCTAAATTGTCTTGTCTCATCTTTTTCACTTATTTCTTTCCTCCATTTAAATTTTTAATTGCCAATTCACCCCTCTTGGTCATTTGCAATTGTGTGACCAACTCAACAATTGTTATCAAAGATACACTCATTGGAAGGGTTACAACCCTCTTGAGTCGATTCTTGGAGAGTTCGATCAACAACAACTAGAAGCAATGACATCTACCTCCAACAACAACTACGAGTCACAATTTATCACAAAGTCTCCTTACTTCAATGGGGATAACTATCCCTATTGGAAGAATAAGATGAATCTATTCATCAAATCTAATGATTATCTCATATGGGATGTTGTGGAAGATGACCCAACCATTCCCTTGAAGAGAACTGATGAAGGAAGACTTGTTCCAAAGTCCTAGCACAAAATGATCAATGAAGAACGAAAGAAGCTTCTAATCAATGACAAAGCTCTACACATGATTTTTTGTTCTCTTGGACCGGATATGTACTCGAAGATGTCTTCGTGTACAAGTGCTAAGGAGGTGTGGGATAAGCTAGAGACAACATATGAAGAAATCAACGACGTCAATGAGATCAAGACTAGGATCCTTAACTATAGCTACGCGTGTTTCAAGATGGAGCCCAAGGAAAGTGTCACTCAAATGTTCAATCGCTTCTCGGTCATCGTCAATGGTCTAAAGGGCTTCGGTGAGACCATTCCCAAAGACAAGCTAGTTCAGAAGCTCTTCTATTCTCTCCCGAATTCATGGGAAGGAAAAAGAACCACAATCATCGAGGCCAAGAACTTGAAGACACTAAAGCTCGATGAGTTGGTGGGATCTCTCCTCACTCATGAGATCATGAAGAAAGGAAGAGATAAAGAAAAGTAGAGAGAAGAGAGAATAGTAGAGAAGAAGAAGGTAGAGGAGAAGAAGCAAGGAATTGCTCTCAAAGCTTCACATGAAGAGAGTGATTCTAGCTTAGATGAGGAAGAAGAAGAATTGGTTTTGATAGCCAATAAATTCACTCGGTTCTTGAAGTCAAATAGAGGAAGAAAGTTCCATAGAAGATGAGACTTCAAGAACAAGAACAAAGAGGAAGAAAAGGACCAACTCATATGCTTTGAGTGCAAGAAGCCGGAGCATATTCGATCTGATTGTCCTCAACTCAAAAGGAAAATCTTCGTGAAGAAGAAGCTCAAGGAAAACATTGCTACTTGGAGTGATGAGGAGTCATCCGAAGAGGAGTAAGAAGTTGCCAACCTTTGTCTCATGGTGTTTGAGGAGATCCAAAGGTAACATCTAACCCATCTACTTTAGATTTCACTTTTGATGAACTTCATGATGCATATGCTGAGTTACAAGAGGTGTATGATAAGTTGGTTGAGAAATACAAAAAAACGGTTTTGAAAAACAATCAAATGATTTCGGTTTTAAGAGCTCAAAACGATTCACTTTCCAAGACCAACTCGGAACTTGAATAGAAGGTTTTGCTTTTACAAAATTCCTCACATGAATTTGAAAAGAAATACATTAATTTGAATAACCACTACAAGGAATTTATATTGTTGTGACAAATTTAATTTTGACAAAATTCCTTTTGTCACTATTAGTAGCTTTATTGTGACATAATAAATAAGCATCACTTTAAATTAAAAAAACATATAAAATTGTGACAGAAACTAAAATCGTCGTAATATTTTGTCACGATTATAAAACTTGTGTAACGTATGGTGCTAAAATATATTTTGTTACTATTTTTTGTCATAAATGTTTCCCTCCAATTTTAGCGCCAAAAAACTTTGACAAGTTTTGTAACTAGAAGTTTTAATAATTATTAGAGAAAAATTGGCACAACAAATAATGAGATTCAAATTTTTTGTGACAAAAATTATGTTTGTAGTTATATATTTTAATTATAGTGACAAAATGTATGCTATCAAATGTTTCCCTCCATTTTTCGGTGAAAAAAATCATATATTAACAAGTTTTGTAACTATAAATTATAGTTATTGTTACAGAAAAATTGTCGCAACAAATAATGAGATTGAACTTTTAAAAAATCATTTAAAAAGTTGTGAGAAAATAAACTTTTTTGTCATTTTTGTTTTTGTAAAAAAAACACAATTTTTTCGATTGTAAAAATGAAATAAATAAATAGAAAACTTGCTTAAACATTGAAAGACATGAAAGATTAAAATTTCAATAAGGAATATTAACTTGAGCCAAATTAAAATCAATCACAAATTTTACAAATTATCTAAGAAATTAAATTTTCACTACAGCAAATTTCATAGTGTGACTCACTGATCGCCCCTGTGAAACAAAACATGTGACTCATTTTGTGGTCGTACACACATATGTACCTAGGGTTTAGGGTACTAACTAGGTGACCCGTATTAGTATGCCACATGACATAATTTCATAATGTCACAACATTAAAATGACTAAAATGAAAAAGCTAATAAGTTTATAAATTAATATGGACCAAAAAAGTCTAGGGACTATGTTAGAAAAATATTAAATTTAGAGACTAAAAATTAATTTATTCTTAAATTCAAGTATAAAAATTAGAAAATGATTATAGTTTAGAGGCTAAAATTGAGTATTAAACTTTTGTTCTATTATTTTTTTTACAAATGAATTGCATTTGTGCAATAGAATACAAATATATCATCTCAACCACGACCCTTAGTATTTTTTAGGGATCCTCATCTCTATCGTTCCTTTTTTTTTGTATTCCGGTTCCACCGATGGAGAAGCCGGCGAAAGGTCATCACCAGAGCCGTCTCTGGGCATGGGCAATAGGAACGCCTGCCCAGGGCCTACTTTTTTTTGAATATTTATAGTTAAGGTTTAATATTTTTTTAATATTTATTGTTTAAAGTTTAATTTCTTAATAATTGTTTTTAGAGTTCTATTCTTAAAATTTATTTTTTTGATATTTTTTATTAGGGGTATATATTTTTTTCAATACTTGTTATTATATGCTCATTTTTTGAATACTTGTAATTAGGGGCCCATTTTTTATTATTTATTGTTATTTCAATATTAGTTATTAGGGTACAAAATTTTCAATACTTGTTATTATGAAGCCAATTTTTCAATACTTGTTACTAGGGGCCTATCTTTTCTAATATTTGTTATTAGGACCCTACTCTTAAAATTTATTTTTTTCAATACTTGTTATTACGAGTCCAATTTTTTTCAATACGTGTTATTTATGGTCTATTATCTCTAATATTTGTTATTACATGCATACTCTTAAATTTTAATTTTTCAATACTTGTTATTAGAGTTCCATTTCCCCTATATTTGTTATTACAAGAATACTCTTAAAATTCATTTTTTTTTCAAAAATTTATTAATAGGGACTCATTTTTTTATATATCACTTGTTACTAAGGGTATAATTTTAAATTTTTTCCCCAATACTAGTTATTGAGGGAAAGGGTGAGCAAAACTCCACTCGACTCGAAAAAATTGATTTTTTCGACTTGACTCGAAAAAAATTTCAAATAAAGTTTGAGTTGTAAATTAAAAATTCTAATAACTCAAAATTTTAGTATTTAGTAGATACATTTTTAAGTTCGAATCGTAAGGACTCGTAAACTCGCATAACTTGATTTTTTTACTCAATTTAACTCGATTGAACGCTCACCCTTAATTAGGGGCCTATTTTTTATATTCGCCCATGGGCCACCAAAATCTCAAAAACAGGTCTGGCCATCACTCAACCTTATTTTTGGCACTAGTGCCTATTTCCTTTCTTGTGACGGTCACATTCTTACTCCGACTCAAACTTCCAACTCTTGCTCTCACTCTTGGTCTTGCACCATACTAGAACTGGAAATCTGTTTTGTATGGTAGCCATGTTTTTTCTTGTAAAAAATTATTTTCTTTGCAAATTCTTAGGTTGCAAGTGTTGTCGTTTTAAAAAGCTTAGATTGTGGGATTAGGTTGCAAAAATTTTCTCTATACTACACCATGCTTTTTCCTTCGGTTTTGTTTTCTTCTTCTGATTTCCTTTGTTTCTATGCAGATTCGGCTTAGGTGTGCATGGGTAATGAGTGCGTGGTGGCTTGGTCGGGCTAATGATGTCGTGTGAGTGTTGTTGGCAACTTTCAAGAGAAAAAAGAGTGTTGTTGGCAGTCGGGCTAGTGAATGGACGGTGTTTGAGCGTGGGGTTAAGGGTCATGTTGGTTTGTTGGCTTTAAGTGACGTGAGGACGTAGAAGTACACTCAGATGAGTGGGAGAATTGGTGTTTGAATAGAAATGTTGGTTTGAATGGATTTGACCCGTGGAAGGGGTTGTGCAATATGTTTACTGATTTTGGTTTGGGCCAAGTTTCCTGATAAATTTGATGCTTATTGTGATGAAATAATTATTTTATTTTAACAAATATATTGTCCTTATAACTAACATTTAGTGACGAAATAAAGTAGTGAAACTTAAATTTTATTGTAATATGTAATTTTGTCACGAAAATATTTTTGTTTGATTTTAAAATTTAAAGTAATTGTGACAAAATATACTTTTCTGATGCAATAAATATTTTATTCCAACAAATATTTTCTCTCTGTAAGTTACTTTTATTGACGAAATAGAAACAATGAGAAATTAATTTTTGTTATAATATGTACTTTTGTCACAAAAACCTTTTATATTTTATGTTAAAATACATGTTAGTTGTGACAAAACGTACTTCTCGTGATGAATGGTTTAAAACATAATTTGTTGACCATTAGTCAATTTTGTGATAAAGATTTTAATGTTTTTTTGATGTTAATGGTTGCAAGATAATGAACATTGAAACTAATAAGACTATGCTCATAGGTCATTTCATAGGTAATATATATATATATATAGTGCATTTAGATGACATAAACATTTCAAATGCATGTTTTGTAGCTAAAGATGAACATGATGCATGGTTATGGAACATGAAACTAGGACATGCTAGCATGAGTGTCTTAGAGAAATTGGCTTCTCAAAATCTAGTTAGAGGTTTACCCAAGATAAAGTTCTCATTAGATAAAATTTGTGATACATGTGCCAAGGGTAACCATAAAAGAACCTCATTAAACCTATTAATGATGTTTCAACTAGTAGGGTATTACAATTGATCCATATGGATCTCTTTGGGCCAATTAAGACAATTAGCTTGGGTGAAAAGTCATATGCTTTTGTGCTTGTTGATGATTTCTCTAGATACACTTGGGTTCTCTTTTTAAGTATTAAAGACGAGGCTTTAGAAAAATTCATCACATTTTCAAAAATCACTCGAAATGAACTTGGTCAAAATATTTCCCATATTTGAAGTGGCCATAGAACCGAATTTCAAAATCTAGGTTTTGATGATTTTTGTAATGATAATGGTATAAGCCATAATTTTTCCGCATCTCGCACTCCGCAACAAATGGGGTAGTTGAGAGGAAAATCGAACTTTAGAAGAAATGACTAGAACCATCTTTGTGAAAATAATTTACTTAAGTATTTTTGGGTGGAAACCACAAACACTTAAACTTATGAATAATACTGCATTCATCTCAGGCATAGAGCCTAAAAATATCAAAGAAGCATTACATGATGAATTTTTGATATTGGCTACACAAGAGGAATTGAATCAATTTGAGAGGAGTAATGTTTGGACATTAGTTGATAGGCCTAGTGATAAGTCTACTATAGGAAATAAATGGGCTTTTAGAAACAAACTAGATGAGAGTGGTAACATTGTGAGAAACAAGGCTGGGCTTGTTGCTTAAGGTTACACTCAAGAAGAGGGAATTGATTTTGATGAGACCTATGCACGCGTAGCTAGGATGGAAGCAATTAGGATGCTTCTTGCATTTGCATGCTTTAATGAATTCAAGATTTTTCAAATGGATGTCAAGAGTGCTTTTTTAAATGGTTTTATAAATGAAGAAGTGTATGTAGAAAAACCACCCAATTTTGATTATCCAAACTTTCCAAACCATGTTTTAAACTAACAAAAGCTTTATACGGTTTAAAACAAGCTCCTAGAGCTTGGTATGAAAGACTTCAAACTTTTTAGTTGAAAAAGGTTTTGAAAAAGGGAAGGTGGACACTACATTTTTCATTAAAAGAAATGACAATGACATATTAGTAGTTCAAATTTACGTTGATGACATTATATTTGGTTCTACTAATGAGTTTTATTGCCAAGAATTTTCTAAGCTAATGCAAGGTGAATTTGAGATGAGTATGACGTGGGAGCTCTCATTCTTCTTGGGACTCCAAATCAAGCAAAGGAATGATGGCTTCTTCATCAATCAAGCTAAATACATCAAGGATATGCTCAAGAAGTTTGGCTTGGAGAATGTGAAGCCTCAAGCCACTCCTATGAGCTCATCAATTAAGCTTGACAAGGACGAAGGAGGTAAGTGTGTTGATTCTAAGCTTTATCATTCCATGATTGGATTTTTGCTTTACCTTATCGTAAGCTGACCCGGTATCATGTTTAGTGTTTGCTTGTGTGCTAGGTTTCAAGCTAGTCCTAGAGAATCTCACCTTATATTCATTAAGAGAATCTTTAGATACCTTAGAGATACACCTTATTTAGGTCTTTGGTATCCTAGAGACTCTTCCTTTGACCTTCATGCCTTCTCCAATGCAGATTATGAGGGATGTAAAGTAAATAGAAAAAGTACCTACAGGACATGTCAATTCCTAGGT
The DNA here is from genome assembly GCA_958450335.1 of Hibiscus tridactylites. Classification (NCBI taxonomy): domain Eukaryota; kingdom Viridiplantae; phylum Streptophyta; class Magnoliopsida; order Malvales; family Malvaceae; genus Hibiscus; species Hibiscus tridactylites. Next base: position 23,081,270 of record OY288286.1, on the reverse strand, counting down.
AGTATGCTCATATCTTGGTTCTCTAAGAAACAAAATAGTGTAGCCATATCTACCACCGAAGCGGAATATATATCGACCGAGAGTTGTTGTGCTCAAGTCCTTCCGATAAAGCAACAACTCTGAGATTATGGAGTTGATGTAGGTACCATACCCCTTAAGTGTGACAATACTAGTGCAATATGTCTCACTAAGAATCCTATCCAACATTCTAGAACCAAAAACATAGAAATAATACATCATTTCATTAGGGATCATGTCTTAAAGAAAGATGTAGTTCTAGAGTATGTTGACACCTTAAACCAATTAGCAGATATCTTTACCAAATCTCTAGACATAGAGCGTTTTTGGACTCTTAAGAGGGAGTTAGGTCTAACTAGCCTATCTTGACCTTTTAGAGCCTTTAAGTGCAACAATTTTCTTGAATTTTGAATGATGATCATGCTTATGTGATTTTGCTTCTTAATGCATCTATACTTGTTGCTTGGGGGAGTATGCATCAATTTTAGTCTTTATATCTTGCTCATAAATCATCCACATGCATTTAGGCTCGATCTAAGTTGGCATTTTGATATTAAAACTACCTAAAATGTATTTTCTAGCAAAGGTGTATCGAAATAGGTACATCTGTTTCGATACGGGCTCGATCTAAGTTTGTCACAGTAATGAATCGTATCGAAACAAGCTCTTCACGTTTCAATACGGGTTCGCGGTGTTGTTTTGAAACAGGGTCAACTTGTATTGAAATAAGTCTCGTACCAAAACGTCTCAAAAGCGTTTCGAGACCCCCGTTCCGATACACCAAGTGGCGTATTGATACGCGTCCGCGCAGATTGTTTTAAATAGCCTTAAATGAGTATCCAACTTTAATTAAAACACCAATTATCATTTTCTCTCAATCCCTGACCAAAAACCCTTATATAAACTCCTCAAATCTCTTGATTTTTCACATCAAAACCTAATTTTTTAGAGTTTTGAATCTACACTTCAAGGCTAAAGCTTTTCAAGCAATTTGGTGCATTAATCATCCCTCATTCATCCATTATCCTATATCAAGGTATAAACCCTTTTCTTTTCTTTTTTAAATTTTCGTTTGATTTTCTTTAATGTTTTTACCCAATTTTGTATAGAATATATGCTTATAGTGCGTGTTTTGATGTTTTTGCAAAAAAATTTTAAAACTCGATTTTTTTGTTCGAATATAAAAACTATATCATATATTTTTCTTTACTGTTTTATGAAATTCTTTTTTACCAAAGATTTGTTTTATATTTATATATGTTTTTAAACTATATTGTATAGATTTTTATCAACACCTTGACTTTTGGATTGCCTATTGGATTGAATTCGGTTGATTTACACATACATGTGTTTTTGTGTCTTGATTTATTTCCAGATTTTAAATATGAGTTCTAGAAAGAGAATATGAACCAATGAGGCTGGTGGAAGTTCTAACATTGATGAAGATTCATCTCGTCCCAACTGCACTCTACTCTATCAAAAGAGTCTTCGAAAAAAAGACACCCATACCAACTTCAAGCTCTTTCAACATCATACAATCTGTCGTGATCGTATTGTCTCTATAACATTTTTGGACTCTGAACGTTTTTAATTTTGTTATCTCGCTTTATTGAGGCGTTGAAATTTCTTACCCTTTTTGATCTTACTTGGTATTTTGTAGCGTAACATGGTTCTTCTCTTTTATGCCAATGCCCAATGTATCTCCAATGATGATCATTCTCAAGTGATTGCCACTGAGTCCTACCTAATGGAGAAGAAGTTTCGGGTTGATCCAGAAACCTTGGTTAATGTTTCTAGGTTTGAAGATGAGGGTATTTCAGATGAGAACTCGTTGGAACATACACTTGGTGGCTCCGTCACGGTCCTTGATGCTCATGATCACATCCTTCATCTCATGGTCTCGGGATGGTTTCATCCTTCCGGAGGAAAATTCTCACACATTCGGCAAGTCGACGATTTTTGGATTCATTGCTTTCTTTAGGGACATCGACCAAATCTTTGTCAAATCATGTTTGCCGAGATGATGCATCTTGTTCAAAACCGCAACTCGAATCTTGTCACCTCCTTCACTTATGGCATCGCCTAGAGTTACTTGTTCTTAAAGTTGGGGGTCGATTGCTCTCTTGACTTTCCAGAATCTCTCAAGGATCCTATCAATGAGAGCACACTTCTCCATTGCAAATTTCATTACATTGATGGAGAGTGGGTTTGTGTCAAGCATTCTCCTCAAGTTGCGGCCCCCGGACCTCAACCTTAAGGTGCTCCACCAAACAATGAAGCCCTCATGACCTTTCTTACCGAGCAATTTAATGGCTTGCGAACCCAAATAGACTCCAGTTTTTCCACTCTTGACACTCGCCTCACTTTTGTGGAGGGATGTATCCAAAGTGTTGAGAATCGACTCACTTCGGTTGAAACTCAACAAGCCTCAATGGACATGTCTTTTACTGACATCTATGGCGAGTAGAGACAATTTCGAAGGAGCACCGCCAATGATGAAGATGACGATGAGCCTTAGATCTTTGCATTCCATTGCATATCATCTAGACTATGATTTCCTTATTTATGCACCTATCTATGTTTTTGCTTTAGGACCTATGATTTGATCTATTGTTTTTTAAGTATTAAGTTTGGATATTATGTTTGGATATTGTGGAATTATTTTGCTTTGGTTTATTATGCTTAATGAAATTATGTTGCTTTATTTATGTTTTGTCTTGTGCTCTATTGCTTTCTCTCATGATTATATTCCTTCATTGATTTTTATCTAACAAAAAAGGGAGAAGGGTTTAGCTAAAATTTTCAAAATCTTTTTCAAAACCTAGCTTCAATTTAGGGGGAGTTTACTTAAAAAAATTACTTTGGTTTTGTTATATCAAAAATGGGGAGATTGTAAAATCAATGTTTGATTTTGATAAAACAAATAATCTAAGGACTAAATTGCAAATTAAATAATTTTTTAAGTACTCAAAAGACTCATATTTGACAAGTAAATTTTAGAATTTAAATGTTTTAAAGTCAAAACTTAAACTCCATAAATTTTTCTAAGTGTTTCAAAGCCAAAATACTCAAAATTGCCCAGGCATTTCGAAACACCCTGTAACACCCCAATTTTGGGCTTGGAAGTTTAGGGTCTGAACCGGACCGGTCTGATTTTCGGTTCGAATATAAAAGGTGGTTTTAGGGAAAGCCTAGTTCAGGTTGCATTAAAAATATGGAAAAATATCTAAAAATCCTCTTTTAATATATATAAGAGAGTGGTGAAATCAATTTTACAAAATAAGGTTTGGAAGTGTGACATTTCGAATTAGTGACTAAAATGTAATTTTTTGAAAAGTTCGGTGGTGACTGTTTTGTAAGGATTGAAACTTTGAATCTTTAAGGAGCTAATTTACCCAAGATTGATTTCTCCAGATTTTTCTTAGTTTTAAATTATTCATTTAATGTTTAATTAATTAAAGGAAGATGGGGAAAAACTAATTTTGAGATTTCATAACTAACTTTCTTAAAAACTTTCTCATCTCATTTTCTCTCAAAATTCTCTCAGCCAAACACATTTCTACAGCAACTTTTCTTTTGATTTTCACACCAAATGATGAGATTTCAATCCTCAAATGATTCCTAATCATTTCTACATCAAATCCTCTTCATTTGCTTATTGAAATTTCAAGGATTTTGGCTCTAATCAAGGAGAAATCTACAATTAGAGGTAAGGATGTCCTTCTCCTCTAAATACTCAGTTCTTTACTGAAATTCCCAAGTTCTCATTCCTTAAATTAAGTTTTATTAAAGGTTTTAATGTTGTGATCTTGATTTTGGCTTAAAACTCAAGTTTTGGACTAAATCTCAAAGAAATTCGTGGTGATTGTTTGGGCTCTGTTTTGAGATGACATTTTAATGTATTTTAGATGTTTAATGATGTGTAATTGAGTTTTAATCAATGAAATCCCGAATAGGTTGATTTTCCTAAGTTTTTGCTTGTGAAAATGGTGGTTTTTGGGGTGATCTTGGTGTTCTGTTGTAGCTGGAGGTATAAGGACGAGTTTAGGTTCTTTTTGGATGTTAATTGATGTCTAAGAATGTTTAGAAGTGATGGATCTTGGCTGGGTAATGTTGTGGGAGTGTTTGGATGTGATTTCAGTTGTGTTTGGTAGCCGAAATGTGAGATTTGATGAGAGCAGCGAGTTTAGGTGCAATGGCTGAAGATTTTAATGCATGATGATGCATTAATCCTCTGATTTGATGTGTTTAAAACATGGGAGACATCTTTGGATCCTTGTGGTGTTGATCCGGAGTCTTGATCGACATTTCGACAAGCTTGCAAAACGGAATTGGTGAGTGAAGTTGGGTTTTCAGCTTTGAAACCAATGTTTGAAGGTTTGGGAGCTTAGTTTAAGTCTAAGCAACTTAACTAAGCTCAAGAGTAAGTTTTCAGAGAAACTCTCTTTGATGAACCATGAGATGGTTGGATGCAATATGTTTAATTTGCATGTTTAAATTCTGTTTTGAAAGCATGTTTTAGCATGATTAATGCTGGTTTTGAAAGCCATGTGTTGAAGGATGCTCAAGGTAAGAGATCCTTGGTTTGACATTGATAAATGTGGTATGATGCATTAGTGATGCATAATTGTTTAATGGCTTTGATTAATGCTTTAAAATAGTGGATTGTTGATGGTAAATGATGTATATTGGCAAGTGATGTGTTGGTTTAAAAGTACTTGAATCAGATATAGTTAGCCCGCTATAGGATTGGGTGCACCGTGAATAAAGTCGCCTTGGATGTTGAGGGGTTGTAATGGTACCGAAAACTCCATCCAAGTACACTAACGAGATGTCTAAGATCATAATGGTGGTTAAAATGCCATGTGAGGATCTTGTGTTGTGTGTCTCGTGTTCTCGTTAGTGATGTTATACAACTACCAATGAGTGATGTGGAGGGGTTGTGATTGTACCGTTAAACTCCATCACGGGTGTTGAGGGGTTGTGATTGTACCGGTAAACTCCACCTTGTGTGTTTGGTAGTGTGTATGAAGCGTATGGGACAACACTTGTAATCCGCGTATCCGATTGTGTTTTATATTGTAAAAGGTTATGGATTATCACTTGAAAGCCAATATGACATGATAATGATAATGAAGCATGAGATGCTTGATGTGAATGCAATGTTGCATGGATAACGTTGTTTATGTGTTAAATGCTTTATGGAAAGTGTTTTTATAAAGTGCATTATTGTGTTGTTTCTTTAGAGCATGCCTCACTAAGCATTTGTGCTTACGCTCTCTCTCTTGAACCAACAATGCAGATAATTGAGGTGTTTGAGGGCAGCAAGGAGGCTAAGAATCCAAGGGAAAGCTAAGCTCATGTATGGTGACTATTTTACAACATTATTAGATTTTGATATTTGGCAATGGGAACCTAGGTTGTGTTTTGGACTTCCTAATTGTGGCATGATGCCTTAATTGTTTTGGAGATGTAAATCGCCATTTTGGTGCTTGCTTTGATGATTTGATGATTGTTTGCCTTGGACATTAGGATGCATGCCTTTAGTCTTGTGAGTTTTCCTAATTGATGCCATAATCGTGTTTTGATGATGCATACATGTACCTAATATGTATGATGACTTGTTGGCATGATTAGGAAGTCCTTGGAATGTGTTTGAAAGGTTAAATGCATGTTAAACCAGAAAAATCTGCACTTTTTGGGCAGTCTGTATCGGAACGGGCACTACCATTTCGAAACAAGGGCCTGTAATGGCCCTTGTGTATCGAAACGGGTAGAGGCCGTTCCGAAACACTTTTGCCACTGCCAGGCCCTGTTTCGGAACTGGTCTCAAAACGAACCCACGTTTTGGAACGGTCAACCCCCGTTCCGAAATACTTGATCGTTGGGCACTGATTTGAATGGTTTATGGTTTGCAAGCTTTACGTTTTAGTCCTGAATTTTGTATATGCAATTGCTTGAGTTTGAGATGTCCGTTTAAGGTGAAATTTGATAGTGAAGCATGTAATATGATTAATTTGATATTGGTAACCTTGAAATCAGTTAAGTCCCTCATCTTTCCAGAATTTACATTTTAGTCCCTAACTTTGTATGTTGTGCAATTGAGCCCCTTATTGCTTTCCGATCGCTGTGATTTTTAAGTATTCTTTTCTCATGAGTACGCTTAGGGTTAATGAGCATCTAGATAAGACTAAAAAGAAAAAAAGGTCGTTAATCAAGGTTGACTTTCGGGTTGACTTTGGTTTTCCCCGTGTAATCTTCGTAGTTCGGGTCAACCGTCTAGGCTGGGCTAAGGGGGTTACACACCCCCCAAAGTGTTTCGATACGTTTTTCCACTGGAAGCATCCATTTCGATACGGACTAATCTATTTCGAGACAAGGGTTTTGAAATGGGCAAGCCCGTTTCGATACAACCTTCACCTGGGCTTTTGATTTTTAAGTGTTGTTTCAAAATGGTTTATACCCGTTTCGATGCAGGGGTTAAGTATTTTCAAAATCGAGCATTAAATGAACTAGCAGTTACTTGTCATAACCAAACTTTTGAAAAATTGGTTAAGTGTTTTGATACGCCCCTTTGTTGTTTCGAAACATAAATTAACAGTTTCAAAATGTTTTGATACAGCCTATAGTTGTTTTGATATGACCCCTGTTTTACACGTAAAGACATTTTACTGTTTCAATCTGTTTCGATACGGCCTATAGCCGTTTCGATATGGGTCCCTTTTTACACACCATGTCTCTTTCTTTTTTTTGGTGTCTGTTTCGATACAAGGCCTCGTGTTTCGATACAAGTAGTTGAAGAACAACATTTATGAAGGGAAGAGAGAGCCTCAACGGCTCTATTGCTGACCTCAACCACCCAAACGACTAGAAATCAATGAGAAGGTATAAAAGTAAGCCTCAAAAGCACCAAAAACAACTATTGAACCTTCAAGCAACATCCAAGCAATTATTCCAAACCTTTGAGCCTATAGAGTCAAATTTATGTACCCAACTTATAAAATCCTTCATTGTTTATCTATCTTTCAAGTTTGGGGAGTGTTTGTTTGTAATTGGGCAATTAATTAGTCTATTGAGAGAGACATTTCAGATTGTCTTTCTTTCTTTCTTTTTAATTGTGAGTGAATTTTATTGAGCTTTGGGTAGAAAGCTTAATCGATTTGTAAGTTTCCTCCTAATCTGAGAAAAGGGGAAGAATTAATTAGTGGATTGGTTGAAAATCCTTAGTGGGAGCTAAGGTAGTGGATGTAGAGCTTGTTAGAAGCTTGAACCACTCTAAATTGTCTTGTCTCATCTTTTCACTTATTCCTTTCCTCCCTTTAAATTTTTAATTGCCAATTACTCCTTCTTGACCATTTACAATTGTGTGATCAACTCAACACAATTGATCTCTCACAAGATAAATAAAGCCAATTTATTTATAAACACTCCCCAAACACTCAAATTTGATCTACAATAAGAACTCAAGGAGTTGGGTACAAGAATTTGACAATAAGTACTAAGGATTGGATTTGATTGCTTGGATGTTGCTTTGAGGTTCAATAGTTGTTGTTGAAGCTTTTGAGGCTTGTATTTATACCCTTGCATTGACTTCTAGCCGTTAGGGTGGTTGAGGTCATCAATAAAGATGCTGAAGATTTTATTTCCCACCATAAATGCACTTCTGCACTTGCCCGTATCGAAACACGAAGGCCCATACCGATCTCTATCTCAAAACAGAAAGAGTCGTTGCAAGTAATAAATAGGGGCGCATCGAAACGTGATGACACATATTGAAATTGCATTAGGGGTCGTAATGAAACGACTTTGGCCGTACCAATGAAATTTTTCTCACTTGAGCTACTGCCAAAATTCATATCGAAATGGCGCTGAGGCGTACCGATATGGGTTAACTGCCTTTTAAAAAATTGCTCATTCCCAATAACTGACAAGTAACGGTCAAAAATAATAAATGCTAAGATTTTACAAATCTCTCAGACCGTATCGAAACGACAAGGCCATATTGATACAAGATGCTTAAAATTCTTAAACCCTAAAGAAGGTTGCATCGAAACAGTATAAGCCTGTATCGAAACGATTTCTTTTAGTAGCCAAATAACGTTTATCCATATCGAAACACCCTTGGGTGTTTCAAAATGCTTGTACGTTTTTGTATTGTTTGGCATAAAAATGCTTAGAATTTTTTTTATAGGATTTAAGTTTTGACTTTGGAAAAAAATTTGGGCTTAAAAATATTTGTCAATTTTCAGTCAATTGTGAGACTTTAAAGTACTTAAAAATTTATTTACTTTGCAAATAATTCCTTAAAACAATTTGTTATATCCAAATCAAACATAGGTTTTACATTCTCCCCCTTTTTGATATAACAAAACCAAAACAAAATTTTAAGTACTCCCCTTTTCTTTAAGCTATGTTTTGGAGAAAAAATTAGCTTAACACTTCTCCCCCTTTTTGTTAGATCAAAATCAATGAAGAACCAAAGGATATAACCAAGGTATAAATCAATAAAGCATAAGACAAAGCAAACTTAAAGCAACATAATATCATTAGGCATAATAAACCAAAGCAAAGGTTCCAAAATATCCAAACATAATATCCAAACTTCAATCCTAAGAACAAGAAATCAAAGCATAGGTCCTAAAAGGAAAAAAAAGATAGATAGGTGCATAAAATGGAAATCCTAAAAGATGATATGCAATGAGATGCAAAATTCAAGGTTTGTCTTCATTGTCATCTTCATCTTCACCATCATCATTGTTCTTCCTAGATTGCCTCCACTCATGATGAAATGCCGCAAGAGACATGTCCAAAGAAGTTTGTTTAGAAGCACTCAAAGCAACACGATCATCAATGGACTTATGATGATTCTCAAGGACGGTGACTCGCTTTTCCAAAGATGTGAAACGAGTATCAATAGCAGCAAATCTGGCATTCATTTTGGTTTCCATGGAGCCAATAGATGTGTGAAAGCTTGTGAATTGCTTAGTGAGAAAGGTCATGAGTGTCGGGTGGAATAGCATCGGGTGGAAGCTCGGTGAGGAGCTGTTTGAGGAGCCGCTTGATGAAGTTTGTCAGGAATAGCATCAGGTGGAAGCTCGATGAGACAAACCCACTCATTGTTGATGTAGTGAAACTTAACACGAATGAAGGAGGTCTCATTGATTTGATCCTCGAGACGCGATGATTCATCATGAGAGCAATCTATCTCTAATTGAGTAAACAAGTAACTTAAATCGGCGCCGTAGGTGAAAGAAGTAACGTGATCGATGTGACGATATTGAACAAGGTAAACCATCTCGACAAACATGATTCGACCAAGATTTGGGTGTTTCTCTTCATAGAAGCATCGAAGCCAAAAATCATCAACTTGGCGGATGGCTGAAAATTTTCCACCAGAAAGGCAGAACCACCAAGTGATCATCAAGTGAAGAATGCGATCATGAGCATCGAGAACGATAATAGAATCACTCAAGATATGTCCTATTGAGTCCTCATCGGCTATACCTACATCTTCAAGACCAAAAGCATTGGTTAAAGTCTTAACGGTAACCCGAAACTTCTTTCTCATCAAATAAGATTCAATAGCAAGCACAATCTCTTTTTTTGGGGGACCAACAATACACTTGGCATTGACATAAAAAATCAAAACAAGATTTTTGTAGACAATAGGTGGTAATGCCAAAAATTTCATAAAGCTCCAATGCCTTAAAAGATGAAGATATCGAAAATGAAAGCACTTGAAATCTAAAAAGGGAAGAGATACAACCCGATCGCGACGAATATTATGAGTTTAAAATTGGCGAAAATAGTCCATCTCGTTCGTGGTGCGAAAACACCTTAGGTAAATAACCGCATGATTTGGGTGAGTAATCCCATCATTATCAACATTGGAGGATTATCCAACTTCCGTAGTTCTTGCTCTCTTTTAGGAGCCATAGAAAAATCTAAAAATAAATCAAGGCACAAGAAAACAATGAATGCATAACCATCACATTCGATCCAAAAATAATCTAATTGATCAAGGTAGGAAAAGAAAATTATATACAATATAGGTTAAAAACATATACATATATAAAAAGGAATTTTGGTAAGAAAAATAAAAAAAATAGTAAAATTAAATATACAATATAATTTTATATTCGAAACAAAAATTTTGGATTTTGAAAGAATTTTGCAAAATCTTGAAAACCTATACTATATATGTATTTTATGTACAAAAATCAGCATAAAATAGTAATAAAAGAAATTGAAAAGAAAAGATTTTTACCTTCATAAGGGATTAGGGATGAATGCATGAAGATGATGCACAATTTGATGAAATAGCCTTGAGTTTTGAGTTCTAGAGTAAAAACCCTCAAAGATTTGTGTGAAAAACAAAGGGTTTTGATGAGTATTTATAGAATGAAAACCTAGGGTTTGGGGGGGGGATTGAGTTTTAATGAAAGTAGGTTTAAATATGGAAACCAATTAATAACTCAAATTAATAGTCTCTGGCCGCGCGTACTGATATGTCAAAAGGCGTATCGAAACTGGTGTATTGGAACGTGTTTACGCATTCCAAAACACCTTATCATACCGATACATGTTTAATTGTACCGAAACCCGATTAAGCTTCCCCGTATCGAAACATGTTTAACCGTTTCGATACCATCTACCTAAGATTTAAGCTTAAGGATTTGCTCAAGCATTTCGTATCGAAACAACCTTGCGTGTTTCGATACACCTTGCCCAGAAGATATATTTTGGGCACAAAGGTGTCCAAAAATTAGATTTCTAATTATCCTAAATGCATGGACATGAGATATGAACAAGATATATGGACTAAAGCAGATACAGAATCCCCCTAACAACAAGCATAGATGCAAAAGGAGGCAAGTCAATATAAGCATTAACATCAAATAATTTTAAGCACATTTTTGGTCATTTGAGACCTAAAACGGTCAAGGAAGGCTGGTTAAACCTAACTCTCTCTTAAGGGTCCAAAAACGTTCTTTATCTAAAGGTTTGGTAAATATGTCCGCTAATTGGTTCAAGGTATCAACATATTCTAGAACTACATCATTTTAAAGACATGATCTCTAATGAAATGATGTCTAATTTCTATATGTTTGGTTCTAGAGTGTTGGATGCGATTCTTAGTGAGACAAATGACACTAGTGTTGTCACACTTAAGGGGTATGATATCTACTTGAACACCATAGTCTAAGAGTTGTTGCTTTATCCAAAGAATTTGAGCACAACAACTCCCTAAGGATATGTACTCCTCTTCGGTGGTAGATAAGGCTACGTTATTTTGTTTCTTAGAGAACTAAGATACAAGCATACTACCTAATAATTGACATGTTTCGGAGGTACTTTTCCTATCTATCTTACATCCCTCATAATCCACATCGGAAAAAACATGAAGGTCAAAGGAGGATTTCCTAGGATACCAAAGAACTAAATTAGGTGTATCTCTAAGGTATCTAAAAATTCTCATAATGGAAACTAGGTGTGATTCTCTAAGGGTAGCTTGAAACCTAGCACACAAGCAAACAGTAAACATAATATCCAATATACTTTTCCGTAAGGTAAAGCAAAGAGCCAATCATAGATCTATAAAGCTTAGAATCGACACACTTACCTTCCTCATCTTTGTCAAGCTTGATCGATGAGCTCATTGGAGTGACTTGAGGCTTTACGTTGTTCAAGCCAAACTTCTTGAGCATGTTTTTATGTATTTTTCTTGATTGATGAAGGTATCATCTTTCCTTTTCTTGATTTGGAGCCCAAAGAAAAATAAGAGCTTTTCCATCATGCTCATCTAAAATTCACCTTGTATTAGCTTAGAATATTATTGGCAATAAAATTCATTAGTAGATCCAAAAATAATATCATCAACATATATTTGAACTACTAAGATGTCATTGCCATGTCTTTTAATGAAAAGTGTAGTATTCACCTTGTCTTTTTCAAAACCTTTTTGAATAAAAAAGTTTGAAAACCTTTCATATCAAGCTTTAGGAGCTTGTTTTAAACCATAAAGAGCTTTAGTTAGTTTGAAAACATGATTTGGAAATTGGGGATCTTCAAAACTCGGTGGTTGTTCAACATACACTTTTTCATTTATAAAACCATTTAGAAAAAAAACACTTTTCACATCCATTTGAAAAATCTTGAAATCATGATAGCATGCAAATGCAAGAAGTATCCTAATAGCTTCCATTCTAGCTACGAGTGCATATGTTTCATCAAAATCAATTCCCTTTTCTTGAGTGTAGTCTTGAGCAACAAGCCTAGCCTTGTTACTCACTATGTTACCACTCTCATCTAATTTGTTTCTAAATACCCACTTAGTTCTATAGTAGATTGATTACTAAGCCTATCAACTAATGTCCAAATTTTACTTCTCTCAAATTGATTAAGTTCCTCTTACATAGCCAATATCCAAAAATCATCTTTTAATGCTTCTTTGATATTTTTAGGCTCTATGCATGAGATGAATGCAACATGATTCATATGTTTGAGAGAGGATCTAGTAGTTACCCCATTGGTTGGATCACCCAAGATTTTACCACCTTTGACGTAATTGAACTCCCTTAGGTATGTCATCTCATTTTCCTCAAGGGCCAAGTCATTCACGGCTTCAAGAGGTGGATCTTGTGTTTCCTCTTCTTTAGTTGGAATTTCATCCACCTTTGATGTTTGTCCTCCATCAATGGCTTCAATGATCCCTACATCATCATCATGACAAGATTTGTAACCCCCTTAACCCGGGCTAGACGGTTGACCCGAATTAAGAAGTTTACACGGGGAAAACCAAATTCAACCCGAAAGTCAACCTTGATTAACGACCCTTTTTTTTAATCTTGTCTAGATGCATATTAACCTTAATCATACACTCGAGTACAACATACTCGAAAACCACAGCAGACGGACAATGATCAGGGACTTAATTGCATAACAATCAAACTTAGGGACCAAATTGTAAACTTTAGAAAATTAGAGGACTTAATCAGTTTTAAGGTTACCAATATGAAATTAATCATATCTCATGCTTCTCTGCCAAATCTCAACTCAAACGGACACCTCAAACTCAATCAATTGCATATACAAACATTGGGACCAAAACGCAAGGATTTCAAAACATAAAACCGTCAATTTCAGTGCCCAACGGTCGGGTGTTCCGAAACGGGGATGATCCGTTCCGAAATGCGGGACCGTTCCGAAACAAGTTTCGGAACAGGGCTTGGCAGGGGCAAAACCGTTCCGGAACGGCTCTACCCGTTTCGAAACGCCAAGGCCGTTTCAGGCCTTATGTTCCGAAACGGTAGCACCTGTTCCGAAACGTGCTGCCCAGATTTGCAGATTTTCGCTGGTTTAAATCACTTTCAACCAATCAAACACATTCCAAAGACCCTCAAATCATATAAGCAAGTCATTAAACACTTAAGGAACATAATAGCATCATCCAATCTCAATCATAGCCCCAATTTAAGAAAAACCCTATTCTATAGGCATGCTTCCTATATAGAAAACCATGAAACCATCAATTCATCAAAACCACAAACCAAAGGCCATATACAAGTCTCAACATCACCAAAAGCATAAAACCAACTTAGGGAGTCCAAAACATCTCCCAAAAACACAATTTAGGTTCCCATTGCCAAATACCAAAAGATTAACAAGTTATGAAAATTGTCACCATACATGAGCTTAAGCTTCCACTTAGATTCTTGACCACCTTGCTGCCCCTTTAAGCACTTCAATGTTCTGCATTATTGGTTTAAGAAAAGAGAGAGCGTAAGAACATAGCTCAGTGAGGAATGCTCAATTAAAACCACGCAATAATGCATTTGTAAAAACACCTTTTCAAGGCCTTTAGTTTCAAAACAACATTTATCAAACAATTATGTTTACAAACCAAGCATTTCATGCTTCAATCCATCATCATGTCATATTGGCTTACAAGTGATAATCCAAAACATTTTCCAACTCAAAACACAATCGACAATCGGATACGCGGAATACAAGCATCGTCCCACACGCTTCATACACACTACCAATATCAAGGTGGAGCATGGTACAATAACAACCCCTCAACACCCGTGATGGAGACTATGGTACAATCACAACCCCTCCACATCACTCATTGGTAGTTGTATAACATCACTAACGAGATCACGGGACATACAACACAAGATCCACACATGGACTTTTAACCACCGTTGTGATCTTACAATACACAAGGTCCACACATGGACTTTTAACCACCATTGTGACCTTAACAATACACAAGGTCCACACATGGACTTTTAACCACCATTGTGACCTTAACAATACACAAGGTCCACACATGGACTTTTAACCACCATTGTGACCTTAACAATACACAAGGTCCACACATGGACTTTTAACCACCATTGTGACCTTAACACAAGACTCACCCATGGACTTTTAACCACCATGGTGTTCTTAACAATCTCGTTAGTGTACTTGGATGGAGCTTACGGTACAATCACAACCTCTCAACATCCAAGGCGACTTTATTCACGGTGCACCCATTCCTATAGCCGGCTAACTATATCCGATTCAAGTACTTTAAAACCAACACATCACTTGCCAATATACATCATTTAACATCATTAATTCACTATTTTAAAGCATTAACAAGCCATTAAATCAACATGCATCACTATGCATTAAAATCACATTTATCAAATGTTCAAAACAAGGATCCCTTACCTTGAGCATCCTTCAACACATGGCTTATAAAACCAGCAATAAACATGCTAAAATATGCTTTCAAAAACAGAATTTAAACATGCAACAAAACACTTTGCATTCAACCAACTCATGGCTCATCAACAAGAGAGTTTTTCCGAAAACTTACTCTTGAGCTTAGCTAAGTTGTTTAGACTTTAACTAAGCTCCCAAACCTTCAAAACATTGGTTTCAAAGCTGAAAACCAAACTTCACTCACCGATTCCGTTTCGCAAGCTTGCCGAAACGCCAATCAAGCTTCCGGATCAACACCACAAGGATCCCAAGATGTCTCCCCTGTTTTAAACACATCAAAGCAGAGGATTAATGCATCATCATGCATTAATATCTTCAACCAAAACACCTAAACTCACTGCTCTCATCAACACTCACATTTCGGCCACCAAACACAATCGAAATCACATCCAAACACCTCCACAACACTACCCAACCAAGATCCATCAACTCCAAACATTCTTATACATCAATTAACATCCAAAAAGGATCTAATCACGTCCTTAAACCTCCAGCTACAGCAGATCATCAAGATCATCCCAAAAACCATCACTAACTCAAGAAAAACTTAGAAAAATCAACCTATTCGGGATTGCATTGATTAAACCTCACTTTCACACCAATTATTCATCCAATTTACATCAAAAAGACATCTCAAAACAGTGCCCAATCATTTCAAAAAGACATCTCGGTAGTCCCTTTCAACAAAGCTGGCATCGAAACCAACTTTTGACCCGTTTCATCCCAACAAAGAGGAGTCCTACACTTCCTCCCGTACAAAGCTTCATAAGGTGCCATTTGAATACTTGCCTGATAACTATTATTATAGGCAAACTCCACCAAAGGCAAATGCTTCTCCCAAGAGCCCTGGAACTCAATCACGCAGCACCTCAACACATCCTCCAAAACCTGGATAACACGCTCAGATTGCGCTCAGATTGTCCATTCGACTGTGGATGATAAGAAGTACTGAAATTCAACCGTGTACCCAAAGCCTGATGCAAACACTGGCAAAAACGCAATGTAAACCTCGGATCCCTATCCGACACAATCGACTTTGGCACACCATGCAGCCGCACAATCTCAGCAATGTACAGCTCCGCAAGCTTATCCAAAGTGTACGTAGTATGCACAGGCAAGAAATGTGCACACTTCGTCAGGCGATCCACAATCACCCACACCGAATTCTTCTTCGATGGCGAAAGGTAAACCAGACACAAAATCCATGGTAATCCTTTCCCACTTCCACTCAGGAATTCTCAACGGTTGCAACAACCCTGAAGGAAACTGATGCTCAGCCTTAACTCGCTGACACACCATGCACTTGCTTACAAACTCCGCAACATCTTTCTTTAAACCCACCCAATAGTACTCATCACGAAGATCACGATACATCTTAGTACTACCAGGGTGCATAGCAAAAGGACTACTATGACCTTCAGTCAGAATAGCACGCCTCAACTCAGCATCATTGGGCACTACTATCCGACTCCCAAAACATAACACTCCATCATCATTAAAACAGAAATCTGAAGGCCTATCCACCGCAATATCCTGAACATGTGGCACCAAGGAATCATCCAACAACTGCTTTTCCTTAATCAACTGAACCAAAGATGGTTTCACTTGCAACTCAGCCACAAGACCACCATCACACGAAATACTCAAACTGCCAAACATATCCCTCAACTCAACAACTACCTTCCTACTCAAGGCATCCGCTACAACATTAGCTTTACCCGGATAGTACTCGATCGTCAAATCATAATCCTTGAGCAACTCCACCCAACGTCGTTGCCTAAGATTCAACTCCTTCTGAGACATCAGATACTTCAAACTCTTGTGGTCCGTGTACACAGTACACTTCTCACCATACAGATAATGTCTCCAGATTTTCAAAGCAAAAACCACTGCAGCCAACTCAAAGTCATGCGTAGGATAATTGCGCTCATGCACCTTCAACTGCCGTGACGCATAAGCCACCACCTTACCCTCTTGCATCAACACACATCCCAAACCAACGTAGGACGCATCACTATACACCACAAACTCTTTCCCTGATTCAGGTTGAACCAAGATAGGAGCTTGCGTTAAAGCCGCCTTAAGCTTCTCAAAAGCCTATTGTCTCGCTTCCGTCCACTCATACTTAACATCCTTTTGCAACAACTTCGTCAAAGGTGCAACAATCTTCGAAAACCCATCCACGAATCTCCAATAGTATCCCTCCAAACCAAGGAAACTACAGACTTCATGAACAGACTTAGGAGGCTTCCAACTCATCACCGCCTCAATCTTCTGAGGATCAACACGAATCCCCTCAGCAGAAACCACATGACCAAGAAACACAACTTCTCTAAGCCAGAACTCACACTTGCTCAGCTTGGCATAAAGCTGATTCTCCAACAAAGCTTGCAACACAATTCTCAAATGCCCTTCATGCTCTTCCTCAGTACGAGAGTACACAAGGATATCATCAATGAACACCACAACAAACTTATCCAAGTATTCATGGAATACTCGATTCATCATGTCCATGAAAGCTGCAGGAGCATTCGTCAAACCAAACAGCATCACAAGGAACTCATAATGCCCATACCTCATTCTGAAAGCTGTCTTTGGCACATCCACATCCTTCACCTTCAGCTGATAATACCCTGACCTTAAGTCAATTTTAGAGAACACAGCCGCTCCCCGAAATTGATCAAAAAGATCATTAATTCTCGGAAATGGATACCGATTCTTGATAGTCAACTTGTTAAGCTGACGGTAATCAATGCACATTCTCATAGTGCCATCCTTCTTCTTCACAAACAAGACCGGCGCACCCCAAGGCGACACACTCGGCCGAATGAAACCACGATCTAGCAACTGTTGAAGTTGCGTCTTCAGCTCCTTCAACTCTTTCGGTGCCATTCGATAAGGAGTAATGGACACTGGAGTTGTGTTTTCATACAGCTCAATCCCAAACTCCACTTCGCGATTAGGAGGCAACCCAGGCAACTCCTCCGGAAACACACCAGGAAACTCTCGCACAGTCCTGATATCTTGCACACGCAACTCTTTAGAGCTAGGATTCATCACAAAAGCTAGGTAAGCTTCACAACCCTGCCTCAACATCCGGCTCGCTTCCAAAGTAGACACCACATTGGCAAGAAACTTCACATTCTCACCAACCACCACTACCTCATAATCATCTGCAAGCTTCAACGAAACTCGCTTATTCTCACAATTCACTACAGCTCGATGCTCAACAAGCCAATCCATACCAAGGATTACATCAAAACCATAGAAAGGCAACTCCATAAGATCAACATGGAAAACATGATCTTGCACCACCAAGGGACATCTTCTAAAAAGCTTTCGAGTCACAATAGTCTCGCCAAAAGAACTATTGACACGCATACCAACATCCAAAGACTCAACAGGCAAACCAAGAAATTCAGCATGCTCACGCAATATGTATGAGTGTGTAGATCCAGAATCAATCAAGGAAAGTAATGACAGGGATTGCAAAGTGAAAGTACCTGCGATCACATCCGTGTCATTTCTCCCCTCCCTCTGAGCATACACTCTGGCCTGACCACCACCCTCAGGCTGAACAACTACAACATGAGCCACATTCCTTCCACCATCCTCTCTACGCTGGAAGTTACCACGGCCGCGCCCACGACCTCTCTGTGGTGCAACAACTCCAGGTCTACGCCCTTGGCCACCACCGGCCAACAGAGGACACTCCCTCCTCATGTGATCCGCTGATCCACAGTTCTAGCACGAGTTACCAGTCGTCACAACAGGAGCCTGCACCTCCCTCACTGGTCGAGGACAATCACGCCTCAGGTGTCCACGCGACCCACATGTCCAACATGTGTTCGGTTCAGCTCTCGCCTTGTCCCCCTGAACAGGCGCACCTTGGCCTCCACCACCTCGCCTAGCTGAAGACTGATACTTTCGTTCACGTCATCTCTTGTTCCGTCCGCCACCGGAACTATACTCAGCAGCTCCCTTGCCCACACTAGGACCAGCACCTCTAGAAGATAGACTCAAATTCAACTCAATGTCCTTTGCTCTACCAACCAGCACATCAAAGTCAGTATACTCAGCAGCGAGCATATACGTCTTTACTTCCGTCACCAAACCATAACGGAACCTTTCACACCTCTCCCGCTCATCAGAAATAAGCTCAGGTGCATACTGACTAAGCCGGACAAACTGAACTTCGTACTCAGCTACAGACATGCTCCCCTGAGTAAGAGACATGAATTCCCTTTTCTTCTCATCCAGGTATTGTAGACCCAGATACCTCCTCTTGAACGCGTTCAGAAAGAACATCCAAGTTACATCAGCTTCCGCCATTCCAGAGATAGAGGTCGTCCACCAAGTATACGCATCATCGTGAAACAATGATATTACACAGCCAAGCTTCTGCACATCATTGCAGTTCATTTGACCCAAGATTCTCTTGGTACTTTCCAGCCAAGATTCAGAACCTTCAGCAGAAAAACCCCTGAACTCAGTCCCTCCCAGATTGTTCAAACGTTCCAAAGGTAGTCTAGCATTAGCATCTCCCTGATGCCCAGCTCCTTGAGCTCCAGCTACTGCCGCCCGAAAAGCTTCGGCAATGGCTTGTATCAGCATTGTAAAGTCGGGAACAGCTTGCCCCTGACCAGCTTCAGGTCCAGCGACCCCAGCACCAGCAGCAACACCAGCTCCTTCACCCCCAGCACCACCACCACCAGGTGGAGGAGGTAAATCCACCACATTTTCAGCGTTCTCCTCATTCTCGTTTTGAGCCATAGCTCGCGTATTAATCCTCGTCTCTCTACGAGGTGCCATACTAAACAATGCAATCACAATGCTATAAACAAAGTCAGGCTCAGCAAGGTAAGCAATCCAAGTACTCAAGCTCATTTCCAATTAAAAACAAATCATTTCATTAGCTTTGATTTGGCAATGGGTCCCTCTAACATGCTTCACCACAGCATACACCACAATTGTAACATACTTACAATTCACACAACATGCTTTCACTCAACAAGCATACAAAGCAATCATACACTTACCACCCACACAACCGTTCCCAATTACTCGAGAACTCAGCTCTGATACTAACAAATGTAACCCCTTAACCCGGGCTAGACGGTTGACCCGAATTAAGAAGTTTACACGGGGAAAACCAAAGTCAACCCGAAAGTCAACCTTGATTAACGACCCTTTTTTTTCTTTTTAATCTTGTCTAGATGCATATTAACCTTAATCATACACTCGAGTACAACATACTCGAAAACCACAGCAGACGGACAACGATCAGGGACTCAATTGCACAACAATCAAACTTAGGGACCAAATTGTAAATTTTAGAAAATTAGAGGACTTAATCAGTTTTAAGGTTACCAATATGAAATTAATCATATTTCATGCTTCTCTGCCAAATCTCAACTCAAACGGACACCTCAAACTCAATCAATTGCATATACAAACATTGGGACCAAAACGCAAGGATTTCAAAACATAAAACCGTCAATTTCAGTGCCCAACGGTCGGGTGTTCCGAAACGGGGATGATCCATTCCGAAACGCGGGACCGTTCCGAAACAAGTTGCGGAACAGGGCTTGGCAGTGGCAAAACCGTTCCGGAACGACTCTACCCGTTTCGAAACACCAAGGCCATTTCAGGGCTTATGTTCCGAAACGGTAGCACCTATTCCGAAACATGCTGCCCAGATTTGCAGATTTTTGCTGGTTTAAATCACTTTCAACCAATCAAACACATTCCAAAGACCCTCAAATCATACCAGCAAGTCATTAAACACTTAAGGAACATAATAGAATCATCCAATCTCAATCATAGCCCCGATTTAAGAAAAACCCATTTCTATAGGCATGCTTCCTATATAGAAAACCATGAAACCATCAATTCATCAAAACCACAAACCAAAGGCCATATACAAGTCTCAACATCACCAAAAGCATAAAACCAACTTAGGGAGTTCAAAACATCTCCCAATAACACAATTTAGGTTCCCATTGCCAAATACCAAAAGCTAAACAAGTTATGAAAATTGTCACCATACATGAGCTTAAGCTTCCACTTAGATTCTTGACCACCTTGCTGCCCCTTTAAGCACTTCAATGTTCTGCATTATTGGTTTAAGAAAAGAGAGAGCGTAAGCACATAGCTTAGTGAGGAATGCTCAATTAAAACCACGCAATAATGCATTTGTAAAAATACCTTTTCAAGGCCTTTAGTTTCAAAACAACATTTATCAAACAATTATGTTTACAAACCAAGCATTTCATGCTTCAATCCATCATCATATCATATTGGCTTACAAGTGATAATCCAAAACATTTTCCAACTCAAAACACAATCGACAATCGGATATGAGGAATACAAGCGCCGTCCCACACGCTTCCTACACACTACCAATATCAAGGTGGAGCATGGTACAATCACAACCCCTCAACACCCGTGATGGAGACTATGGTACAATCACAACCCTTCCACATCACTCATTGGTAGTTGTATAACATCACTAACGAGATCACGGGACATACAACACAAGATCCACACATGGACTTTTAACCATCGTTGTGATCTTACAATACACAAGGTCCACACATGGACTTTTAACCACCATTGTGACCTTAACAATACACAAGGTCCACACATGGACTTTTAACCACCATTGTGACCTTAACAATACACAAGGTCCACACATGGACTTTTAACCACCATTGTGACCTTAACAATACACAAGGTCCACACATGGACTTTTAACCACCATTGTGACCTTAACACAAGACTCACCCATGGACTTTTAACCACCATGGTGTTCTTAACAATCTCGTTAGTGTACTTGGATGGAGCTTACGGTACAATCACAACCTCTCAACATCCAAGGCGACTTTATTCACGGTGCACCCATTCCTATAGCCGGCTAACTATATCCGATTCAAGTACTTTAAAACCAACACATCACTTGCCAATATACATCATTTAACATCATTAATTCACTATTTTAAAGCATTAACAAGCCATTAAATCAACATGCATCACTATGCATTAAAATCACATTTATCAATGTTCAAAACAAGGATCCCTTACCTTGAGCATCCTTCAACACATGGCTTGTAAAACCAGCAATAAACATGCTAAAATATGCTTTCAAAAACAGAATTTAAACATGCAACAAAACACTTTGCATTCAACCAACTCATGGCTCATCAACAAGAGAGTTTTTGTAACACCCCAATTTTGGGCTTAGAAGTTTTGGGTTTTGGACCGGACCGGTCGGGTTGCGGTTCGAATATAAAAGGTGATTTTTAGGAAAGCCTAGTTCAGGTTGCATTAAAAATATGGAAAAATGTCCTAAAATCCTCTTTTATTATATATAAGAGAAAGGTGAAATAAATTTTACAAAATGTGGTTTGGAAGAGTGACATTTTGGGTTAGTGACCAAAATGTAATTTTTGAAAACTGTGTGACTGTTTTAAAAAGGATTGAAACTTTGAATCTTTAAGGAGCTATTTACCCAATGGGAGTTTCTCCAGATTTTTCCTAAATATTAAAGATTTAATTAAAGGTTTTTAAATAAAACTAAAAAGGAGGGAAGATATTTTGGCATTTTCCAACTAACTTTTCCTAAATTCCATTTTCATTTTCTCTCATCTTTTCTCTCAAACCAAACACATTTCTCCAGAGCATTTTCCTCTGATTTTGTCATCTAAATAACACATTTCAATTCTCTTTTGATCTCTAATCATCTCTTCAACAAAACCTTTGCATTTGCTATTTG
Source organism: Hibiscus tridactylites (assembly GCA_958450335.1). Classification (NCBI taxonomy): domain Eukaryota; kingdom Viridiplantae; phylum Streptophyta; class Magnoliopsida; order Malvales; family Malvaceae; genus Hibiscus; species Hibiscus tridactylites. The sequence continues at coordinate 23,058,700 of OY288286.1, read as the reverse complement.
GATTTTCAAGAATCTTGGTTCCAAAAAGGGAGAAACTCAAGTTTGGAGGTAAGAACGTCCTTCTCCTCTAAACTCTCAGTTCTTTACTGAAATTCCCAAGTTCTCAATCCTTGATTTGTGATTTATTAAAGGTTTTACAATTGAACTCTTGATCTTGGCTTTAAAATGCAAGATTTGGTTGATTTTTGATAAAATTTGAATGATCTGTTTGAGCAGTGATTTGAGGTGTCTTTTTGATGTTAAATGAATGTATAATTGATGAGAAGTTGAGGTTTAATCAATGCAATCCCGAATAGGTTGATTTTCCTAAGTTTTGCTTGAGTTTTTGATTGTTTTTGGAGTGTTTTTGATGATCTGTTGTTGCTGGAGGTATAAGGACGTGGTTGGGATCATTTTGGATGTTAATTGATGTTTATAAATGGTTAGAAGTGATGGATCTTGGCTGGGTTAAGTTTTGGAAGAGTTTGGAGGTGATTTCGGTTGTGTTTGGTAGCCGAAATGTTGGATTTGCTAAGAGCAGCGAGTTTAGGTGTGTTGCTGGTGTTTTTAATGCATGATGATGCATTAATCCTCTTTTGTTATGTGCTTGAAACAGGGGAGATTGATCCTTGAGCAATAGAGGAGGCGTTGAAGGTTTCGGATGCTTGGAAGGCTTGTTGGCTAGCCTTGTTTTGTGTATCGGTGAGTGAAGTTGGGTTTTCGGATTTAAAACCAAGGTTTTAAGGTTTTGGGAGCTTTGTTTAAGTCTAAACAACTTAGCTAAGCTCAAGTGTAAGTAAATGGAATTTCTCTCTTGGTTGTGTTATGAAATGGTTTTAAAAGCACTTGTGTTTGTTGGATGCTATGCACGTGATTTGCATGTTTAAAATTCTGTTTTTGAAAGCATATTTTAGCATGGTTTAATACTGGTTTTGAAAGCCATGTTTGAAGGATGCTCAAGGTAAGAGATCCTTGGTTTTGTACATTGGAATTGTGAAAATTGATGCATAGTGTTGCATGTTGTTTTATGGCTTTGTTTAATGCTTCAAAAACAGTGGATTGATAATGGTAATTGATGATGTTGGCATTTTGATTATGCTTGCAAAACATTGGACTAATGTGGTAAGAAAGTTATATTGGCAAGTGATGTAAGTGGTTCTTGGTTACTTTGATCGGATATAGTTAGCCGGCTATAGGATTGGGTGCACCGTGAATAAAGTCGCCTTGGATGTGGAGTGGTTGTGATTGAACCGGTAAACTCCATCCAAGTCCACTAACGAGATGGTCAAGAACACCATGGTGGTTAAAATTCCATGGGTGGGTCTTGTGTTAAGGTCATAATGGTGGTTAAAATTCCATTTGAGGACCTTGGGTAAGCAAAGGTTATAATGGTGGTTAAAATTCCATATGAGGACCTTGTGCTTGTTAAGATCACAATGGTGGTGTAAAGTCCATGTGTGGATCTTGTGAAGTATGTCCCGGATTTCGTTAGTGATGTTATACAACTACCAACGGGTGATGTTAAGGTCATATGGTGGTTAAAATTCCATATGGGGACCTTGTGTGCGTCACGGTCATATGGTGGTTAAAATTCCATATGAGGACCTTGTGTAAGGTAGGGTCAAATGGTGGTTAAAATTCCATTTGGGGACCTTGAGGTTGGTAGTGTGTATGAAGCGTGGGGACAACGCTTGTGATCCGCGTATCCGATTGGATGTTGAGTTGAAAATGGAAATGGTTTATCACTTGGAAGCCAATATGATGTTCTTGATTATGATGAAGCATGAGATGCTTGAATTGATGCATGATTGCATGAGAAGTGTGTAATGTTTTATGAATGCATGTTTTGCTTGTTAGCTTGAACAAGTGTTTATCTCCTATTGAGGAAGTTGCATAGTGTGCATGGAATCTCTTTAATGCATTGAAGTCTTGTGAAGGCTTGTTTAAAAGGGCATATAATGCAAATGTTGAGTTGGTGATTCATGTGGTGCATATGTTTAATGCATGTGGTTAATTGAATGAGTAAGTGGTATCTAAAGGTTTCTTGTTTTGAAATGATTTTCAAGTATGAGATAAGCATGATGTGAAGTGGAAGTGTTTTTCCAAGGATCTTGAATTTAACTTTGCATATGGTGTTCATGCATGAAATGGTTAAATTGATGGTTTTGCAAGTTTGTGCTTTGAAAAGGATTGCTTAGCTTTCTAAGCTAAGGGTTGGTTTCATGTTGAGCAATGCATGTTTTGAGCATGTTGTCATAAAGGGGGTTTTCAAACATTGCTTTGGTTTATTGAACTATGTTGCTTGTAAAAGAGGTTTTATGACTCGCTGCATTGATGGTGTTTTGGTTTTGAGCATTCCTCACTAAGCATTATGTGCTTACGCTCCTTTTTGTCCATCAATGCAGATATTTGATGTTAGAACAGCGAGAAGCAAGGGATTCAAGGAAAGCTCCACTTGAGATGTATGTCTCGGTAAATAGCTATAGATAATAAAGGCGATGGGGGGAGAATCTCTTAGGTTGTGGTTTAATGAGATTATGTACGTTGGACAAGTTAGGTTTATGGTTTTGAACTATGTGGTTTAATGCTTGTAACCTTTGGATCTTCTTATTCATAAGTTGGTATGCTATGCTTCTTGTTTTAAAAGCATGAATGAATGTTGGATGTGTTGAATGAGTTGGTGCACCTAGGGGTGATTTGTATCTAGGTTTTTGATGCAATTATGTCCCTTGTGTGTTGAATGACTTGCTGGTATGATTTGGTTGCCTTTGGGGCGTGTTTGATGGGCCAATCGTGTGATAAACCAGCAATTTTTCTACAATCTGGGCAGCCTGTTTCGGAACAGGTGCTACCGTATCGGAACGGGGGCCTGAAATAGCCTGGGCGTTTCGGAACGGTCCCACGTTTCGGAACGGGTCTTCCCTGTTCCGAAACACTCGATCGTTGGGCACTGAAATTGTTGGTTAAATGTTTTGAAACCTTTGCGTTTTGGTCCTGAATGTTGTTTATGCAATTGAATGAGTTTGAGATGTCCGTTTGAGCTGAAATTTGGCAGAGAAGCATGAAAGATGATTAATTTCATAATGGTAACTTTGATTTGGGCTAAGTCCTTATAATTTTCAGAATTTACAATTTGGTCCCTAAAGTTGTAATTTGAGTAATTGAGTCCCTGAATGATCTTTGATTGTTATGATCTTTGAATATGCTGTTCTTGTGAACTTGTCTAGGGTTAATGTGCATCTAGATAAGTTTAAAAAGAAAAAAAGGGTCGTTAATCAAGGTTGACATTCGGTTGAGTTTGGTTTTCCCCGTGTAAACTTCTTAATTCGGTTCAACCGTCTGGGCCGGGTTAAGGGGGTTACAGTTTTTCCGAAAACTTACTCTTGAGCTTAGCTAAGTTGTTTAGACTTTAACTAAGCTCCCAAACCTTCAAAACATTGGTTTCAAAGCTGAAAACCAAACTTCACTCACCGATTCCGTTTCGCAAGCTTGCCGAAACACCAATCAAGCTTCCGGATCAACACCACAAGGATCCGAAGATGTCTCCCCTGTTTTAAACACATCAAAGCAGAGGATTAATGCATCATCATGCATTAATATCTTCAACCAAAACACCTAAACTCACTGCTCTCATCAACACTCACATTTCGGCCACCAAACACAACCGAAATCACATCCAAACACCTCCACAACACTACCCAGCCAAGATCCATCAACTCCAAACATTCTTATACATCAATTAACATCCAAAAAGGATCTAATCACGTCCTTAAACCTCCAGCTACAACAGATCATCAAGATCATCCCAAAAACCATCACTAACTCAAGAAAAACTTAGGAAAATCAACCTATTCGGGATTGCATTGATTAAACCTCACTTTCACACAAATTATTCATCTAATTTACATAAAAAAGACATCTCAAAATAGTGCCCAATCATTTCATACGAATTTCATCAAAATTAAACCAAATCTTGCATTTTAAGCCAAGATCAAGAACAAATCATTAAGACCTTTAATAAAACTCAAATCAAGGATTGAGAACTTGGGAATTTCAGTAAAGAACTGAGTATTTAGAGGAGAAGGACGTTCATACCTCCAAATGTGAGTTTCTCCTTGTTTGGAACCAAGATTCTTGAAAATTCAATAAGCAAATGCTAAGGTTTTGATGTAGGAATGATTAGAGACCAATTGAAGATTGAAATCTCATTTTTTGATGTCAAAATCAGAGGAAAATGGCTGGGGAAAAGTATTTGGGTTGAGAGAAAAGTTGAGAGAAAAGAAATGGAAAATTTTGAGAAATGTTAGTTATGACAACAAAATATCTAATTCCCTCCTTTTTCCTACCATTAAAAACCATTAATTAAATGTTTAATATTAAGAAAAATCTGGAGAAACTCTTCTTGGGTAAATTAGCTCCTTAAAGATTCAAAGTGTCAATCCTTTTAAAACAGTCACCAACTTTTCAAAAATTACATTTTAGTCACTAACTTGAAATGTCACATTTCGAAACCTCATTTTGTAAAATTGATTTCACCACTCTCTTATATATAATAAAAGAATTTTAAGATATTTTCCATATTTTTAATGCATCTCGAACTAGGCTTTCCTAAAAATCACCTTTTTATATTCGAACCGCAATCCGACCGATCCGGTCCAAACCCAAAACTTCTAAGCCCAAAATTGGGGTGTTACAACTCTCCCCCCTTAAGAAATTTCGTCCTCGAAATTTACCTGAAGGAAAGAGGCACGAAAACTGCTTCAACATGTCATCCTTCTGTTCCCACGTGGCCTCTTCAACACCACGATGTTTCCACATCACCTTTACCAACTCAATGGTCTTGCCTCGAAGAACTTTACTATCCGAATTCAATTCCGGATTCAATTCCACATCCTCCACAGGCATCACATGCGAAGGATCCGACCTATACTTTCGAAGCATAGAAACATGAAACACATCATGAATCTTTTCTAACCCTTGCGGTAACCTCAACTTGTACGCAACAGGACCCACACGTTCAATCACCTCGTATGGTCCAATGTACCTAGGGCTCAACTTACCCTTCCGGCCAAACCTCATCACGTTCCTCCAAGGCGAAACTTTCAAAAACACACGGTCACCCACCGCATACTCAATCTCCTTACGCTTCAAATCCGCGTAAGACTTTTGCCGATCAGAAGCTGCCTTCAAACGCTCGCAAATGAGCTTCACCTTCTCGGTAGTCCCTTTCAACAAAGCTGGCATCGAAACCAACTTTTGACCCGTTTCATCCCAACAAAGAGGAGTCCTACACTTCCTCCCGTACAAAGCTTCATAAGGTGCCATTTGAATACTTGCCTGATAACTATTATTATAGGCAAACTCCACCAAAGGCAAATGCTTCTCCCAAGAGCCCTGGAACTCAATCACGCAGCACCTCAACATATCCTCCAAAACCTGGATAACACGCTCAGATTGCGCTCAGATTGTCCATTCGACTGTGGATGATAAGAAGTACTGAAATTCAACCGTGTACCCAAAGCCTGATGCAAACACTGGCAAAAACGCAATGTAAACCTCGGATCCCTATCCGACACAATCGACTTTGGCACACCATGCAGCCGCACAATCTCAGCAATGTACAGCTCCGCAAGCTTATCCAAAGTGTACGTAGTATGCACAGGCAAGAAATGTGCACACTTCGTCAGGCGATCCACAATCACCCACACCGAATTCTTCTTCGATGGCGAAAGGTAAACCAGACACAAAATCCATGGTAATCCTTTCCCACTTCCACTCAGGAATTCTCAACGGTTGCAACAACCCTGAAGGAAACTGATGCTCAGACTTAACTCGCTGACACACCATGCACTTGCTTACAAACTCCGCAACATCTTTCTTTAAACCCACCCAATAGTACTCATCACGAAGATCACGATACATCTTAGTACTACCAGGGTGCATAGCAAAAGGACTACTATGACCTTCAGTCAGAATAGCACGCCTCAACTCAGCATCATTTGGCACTACTATCCGACTCCTAAAATATAACACTCCATCATCATTAAAACAGAAATCCGAAGGCCTATCCTCCGCAATATCCTGAACATGTGGCACCAAGGAATCATCCAACAACTGCTTTTCCTTAATCAACTGAACCAAAGATGGTTTCACTTGCAACTCAGCCACAAGACCACCATCACGCGAAATACTCAAACTGGCAAACATATCCCTCAACTCAACAACTACCTTCCTACTCAAGGCATCCGCTACAACATTAGCTTTACCCGGATGGTACTCAATCGTCAAATCATAATCCTTGAGCAACTCCACCCAACGTCGTTGCCTAAGATTCAACTCCTTATGAGACATCAGATACTTCAAACTCTTGTGGTCCGTGTACACAGTACACTTCTCACCATACAGATAATGTCTCCAGATTTTCAAAGCAAAAACCACTGCAGCCAACTCAAAGTCATGCGTAGGATAATTGCGCTCATGCACCTTCAACTGCCGTGACGCATAAGCCACCACCTTACCCTCTTGCATCAACACACATCCCAAACCAACGTAGGACGCATCACTATACACCACAAACTCTTTCCCTGATTCAGGTTGAACCAAGATAGGAGCTTGCGTTAAAGCCGCCTTAAGCTTCTCAAAAGCCTACTGTCTCGCTTCCGTCCACTCATACTTAACATCCTTTTGCAACAACTTCGTCAAAGGTGCAGCAATCTTCGAAAACCCATCCACGAATCTCCGATAGTATCCCGCCAAACCAAGGAAACTACGGACTTCATGAACATATTTAGGAGGCTTCCAACTCATCACCGCCTCAATCTTCTGAGGATCAACACGAATCCCCTCAGCAGAATCCACATGACCAAGAAACACAACTTCTCTAAGCCAGAACTCACACTTGCTCAGCTTGGCATAAAGCTGATTCTCCAACAAAGCTTGCAACACAATTCTCAAATGCCCTTCATGCTCTTCTTCAGTACAAGAGTACACAAGGATATCATCAATGAACACCACAACAAACTTATCCAAGTATTCATGGAATACTCGATTCATCATGTCCATGAAAGCTGTAGGAGCATTCGTCAAACCAAACGGCATCACAAGGAACTCATAATGCCCATACCTCGTTCTGAAAGCTGTCTTTGGCACATCCACATCCTTCACCTTCAGCTGATAATACCCTGACCTTAAGTCAATTTTAGAGAACACAGCCGCTCCCCGAAATTGATAAAAAAGATCATCAATTCTCGGCAATGGATATCGATTCTTGATAGTCAACCTGTTAAGCTGACGGTAATCAATGCACATTCTCATAGTGCCATCCTTCTTCTTCACAAACAAGACCGGCGCACCCCAAGGCGACACACTCGGCCGAATGAAACCACGATCTAGCAACTCCAAAAGTTGTGTCTTCAGCTCCTTCAACTCTTTCGGTGCCATTCGTGTAACCCCCTTAACCCGGCCTAGACGGTGGACCCGAATTAAGAAAGTCACACGGGGAAAACAAAAGTCAACCCGAAAGTCAACCTTGATTAACGACCCTTTTTTTCTTTTTAATCTTGTCTAGATGCACATTAGACCTAATTGTGATCACACAAAAATCATACACAAAGATCACAAACATCAGAGATCAAACAGGGACCCAATTGAACAAATTACAACTTTAGGGACCAAATTGTAATTTCTGATAATTAGAAGGACTTAACCAAAATTAAAGTTACCAACTTGAAATTAATCAGGTTTCATGCTTCTCTGTGAAATTTCAGCTCAAAAGGACTTCCCAAACTCATACGATTGCACAAACAAGATTTAGGACTAAAACGCAAACAATTCAAAACATATAACTGCCAATGTCAGCCCCCAACGGTCGACCGTTCCGGAACAGGCAGACCCCGTTTCGAAACACGGGCCGTTCCGCAACGCGTACCGGAACACGGGCTGGCAGTGGCCAAACCGTTTCGAAACACCATGAAAGAGGACCACACAAGGACTTTTAACCACCTTTGTGTCCATAGCTTGAATCACCCCAAGGACTTTTAAACACCTTGGCCCCATGGACTTTTAAACACCATGGCCCCATGGACTTTTAAACACCATGGAAAGGATCACCTAAGGACTTTTAACCACCTTAGTGTCCGCAACAAGAACCATCCAAGGACTTTTAACCACCTTGATGTTCTTAAGTAACAAGGCTCACTCAAGGACTTTTAACCACCTTGGTGACCTTAACCCTTTTTAAAACATCACTTGCCAATATACATCATTTTCATCATTTAATCCACTGTTTTTAAGCATTAAACCAAGCCATATTCATCATGCATTTAAAAGCATCAAACCACATTTAATCAATGTACAAAAACAAGGAACTCTTACCTAGAGTTTCCTTCAACATATGGCTTACAACAACAGCAAATACCATGCTAAATCATGCTTTCAAAACAGTAATTAAAACATGCAATAAACCACTTTGCATCACAACAAAATCGTGGCCACCACTAGAGAGTAATTCCGAAAACTTACACTTGAGCTTAGCAAAGTTGTTTAGACTTAAACTAAGCTCCCAAGACATTGGTTTCAAAGCCGAAAACCCAATTTCACAAACGCACTCACAGATTCCACTTTGCTTCAAGCCAAAGCACCAAATCAAGCTTCCGGATCAACAACTCTTGGATCCAAAGATGCCTCCCCTGTTTCAACACATCAAAGCAGAGGATTAATGCATCATCATGCATTAATTGCTTCAATGAAAGCACCTAAACTCGCTGCTCTCATCCACACACCATTTTCGGCCACCAAACACAACCGAAAATGCATCCAAACCACTTCTAAACAAAGCCCAGCCATAAACCAGCAAAACCACACATCCTTTAACATCATATAACATCTAAAAACAACCTATTAACATCCTTATACCTCCAGCAACATCAGATCCACAAGATCACCTCAAAAACAACCTTGAATCACAAGCTAAACTTAGGAAACTCAACCTATCCGGGATTGCTTTAATCAAAACTCAATTCCTTATCAATTTAGAGTTCATTTAACATCAAAAACACATCTCAAATCACAGATTAATCAGATCTAACGAAAATCATCAAAAATCACCAAATCTTGCATTATAAGCCAAGATCCATTTCACCACTTAAAAACCTTTAATAAACATCAATTAAGGATTGCAAACTTAGGAATTTCAGTAAAGAACTGATAGTTTAGAGGAGAAGGACGTTCTTACCTCCAAACTTGAGTTTCTCCTCTTTTTGGAATCAAAAACCTTGTTGAATCAAGTAGCAAATGGTGAGGTTTTGTAGATACTTTGATTAGGAATCAAAAGAGAGTTGAAAGGAGGGATTTAGGTGAGAAAATCAGATCAAATTCTCTGGAGAGAAAGTGTTTGGGTTGAGAGAAAATGAGAGAAAGAAAATAGGAAAGTTAGTTATCCAAAATAGCCAAATGGCTTTCCCTCCACTTTTAATATCATTTAAAATCAGAATTAAGTCTTAAAATATCTTAGAAAAATCTGGAGAAACTCCCTTTGGTAAATAGCTCCTTAAAGATTCAAAGTTTCAACCCTTTATAAAACAGTCACCAAACTTTCGAAAATTACATTTTGGTCACTAACCAAAATGTCACACTTCCAAAACTCATTTTCCAAAATTGATTTCACAGTTCACTTAATTATATTAAAAGATGATTTTAGAACATTTTTCCATATTTTTAATGCAACCCGAACTAGGCTTTCCTAATTTCACCTCTTTAGATTCGAACAGCACTTTGACCAAACCGGTCAACGCCCAAAACTCCTAAGCCCAAAACCGGGGCGTTACAACTCTCCCCCCCTTAAGAAATTTCGTCCTCGAAATTTACCTGAAGGAAAGAGATAAGGAAACTGCTTCAGCATGTCTTCCTTCCCCTCCCACGTGGCTTCCTCAACACCTCGATGCTTCCACAACACCTTCACCAACTCAATGGTCTTGCCACGAAGAACCTTGCTATCCGAATCCAGAACCTTCACCGGTTCCTCATCATAGGTCAAATCCGGATTCAAAACCACTTCCTCCACAGGCATCACATGCGAAGGATCAGATCTATACTTCCGGAGCATAGAAACATGGAACACATCATGAATCTTCTCCAACTCTTGAGGTAACCTCAACCGATACGCAACAGGACCCACACGCTCAACCACCTCATATGGTCCAATGTACCTAGGGCTCAACTTACCCTTCCGGCCAAACCTCATCACCTTCTTCCAAGGCGAAACCTTCAAAAACACACGGTCACCCACCGCATACTCTATCTCCTTACGCTTCAAATCCGCGTAAGACTTTTGCCGATCAGAGGCAGCCTTCAACCGCTCACAAATGAGCTTCACCTTCTCGGTGGTCCCTTTCAACAAAGCCGGCATCGAAACCAACTTTTGACCAGTTTCAGCCCAACAAAGAGGAGTCCTACACCTCCTCCCATACAGAGCCTCATAAGGTGCCATCTGTATACTCGCCTGATAACTATTGTTATAAGCGAACTCAACCAAAGGCAGATGCTTCTCCCAAGAACCTTGGAACTCAATCACGCAGCACCTCAACATATCCTCCAAAATCTGGATAACCCGCTCAGACTGACCATCCGACTGAGGATGATAGGATGTACTGAAATGCAACCTTGTACCCAGAGCTTGATGCAAACACTGCCAAAAACGCGATGTGAACCTCGGATCCCTATCCGACACAATCGACTTAGGCACACCATGCAGCCTCACAATCTCAGCAATGTACAGCTCTGCCAGCTTATCCAAAGAAAACATAGTATGCACAGGCAAGAAATGCGCACACTTCGTCAGGCGATCCACAATCACCCAAACAGAATTCTTCTTTGATGGAGACAAAGGTAAACCAGATACAAAATCCATGGTAACCCTCTCCCACTTCCATTCAGGGATTTTCAACGGTTGCAACAACCCAGAAGGAACCTGATGTTCAGCCTTAACTCGCTGACACACCAAACACTTGCTCACAAACTCTGCAACATCCTTCTTCAAACCCACCCAATAGTACTCATCACGAAGATCACGATACATCTTAGTACTACCAGGGTGCATAGCAAAAGGACTACTATGACCTTCAGTCAGAATAGCACGCCTCAACTCAACATCAGCAGGCACTACTATCCGACTACCAAAACACAACACACCATCATCATTAAAGCAGAAATCCGAAGGTCTACCCTCCGCGATATCCTGAACATGAGACACCAAGGAATCATCCAGCAACTGCTTTTCCTTGATCAACTGAACCAACGATGGTTTCACTTGCAACTCAGTAACAAGACCACCATCTCGCGATATGCTCAAGCTAGCAAACATAGCCCTCAGCTCAACAACTACCTTCCTACTCAAGGCATCAGCAACAACATTAGCCTTTCCAGGATGATACTCAATCGTCAGATCATAATCCTTGAGCAACTCCAACCAACGCCGCTGCCTAAGATTCAACTCCTTCTGAGACATCAGATACCTCAAACTCTTGTGATCCGTGTACACAGTACACTTCTCACCATACAGATAATGTCTCCAGATCTTCAGAGCAAAAACCACTGCAGCCAGCTCAATATCATGCGTAGGATAGTTGCGCTCATGCACTTTCAACTGCCGCGATGCATAAGCCACAACCTTACCCTCTTGCATCAGCACACATCCCAAACCAACATAAGATGCATCACTATAGACCACAAACTCTTTCCCTGATTCAGGCTGAACCAAGATAGGAGCTTGCGTCAAAGCCGCCTTAAGCTTCTCAAAAGCCTACTGTCTCGCTTCCGTCCACTCATACTTAACATCCTTTTGCAACAGCTTCGTCAAAGGAGCAGCAATCTTGGAAAAACCATCCACAAACCTTCGGTAGTATCCCGCCAAACCAAGGAAACTACGGATCTCATGAACAGATTTAGGAACTTTCCAATTCATCACCGCCTCAATCTTCTGAGGATCAACACGAATCCCCTCAGCTGAGACCACATGCCCAAGAAACACCACCTCCTTAAGCCAGAACTCACACTTGCTCAGCTTAGCATAAAGCTGATTCTCCAACAAAGCTTGCAGCACAATCCTCAAATGCTCTTCGTGCTCCTCCTCAGTACGCGAGTACACGAGGATATCATCAATGAACACCACAACGAACTTGTCCAGGTATTCATGAAACACACGATTCATCATGTCCATGAAAGCAGCAGGAGCATTTGTCAAACCAAACGGCATCACAAGAAACTCATAATGCCCATACCTTGTCCTGAAAGCTGTCTTAGGCACATCCACATCCTTCACCTTCAACTGATAATACCCTGACCTCAAGTCAATCTTAGAGAACACTGCAGCTCCCCGAAATTGATCAAAGAGATCATCAATCCTCGGCAAAGGATACCGATTCTTGATAGTCAACTTGTTCAGCTGACGGTAATCAATGCACATTCTCATAGTGCCATCTTTCTTCTTCACAAACAAAACTGGTGCACCCCAAGGTGACACACTCGGCCGGATAAAACCACGATCTAGCAGCTCTTGCAACTGCGTCTTCAGCTCCTTCAGCTCCTTAGGTGCCATTCTATAGGGAGTAATGGACACAGGAGTTGTATTCTCATACAGCTCAATTCCAAACTCCACCTCGCGATTAGGAGGTAAACCAGGCAACTCCTCAGGAAAAACACCAGGAAACTCTTTCACAACTCGGATATCTTGCACCCTCAACTCCTTAGAGCTAGGATTCATCACAAAAGCTAGATAAGCTTCGCAACCCTGCCTCAGCATCCTACTCGCCTCCAAGGTAGACACCATATTGGCAAGAAACTTCACATTCTCACCAACCACAACAACTTCATAATCATCCGCAAGCTTAAGCGAAACCCGCTTATTTTCACAATCTACCACAGCACGATGCTCAGCAAGCCAATCCATACCAAGGATCACATCAAAACCATAAAAGGGCAACTCCATAAGATCAACATGGAAAACATGTTCTTGAACAACCAAGGGACACCTTCTATAAAGCTTTCTAGTCACAACAGTTTCACCAAAAGAACTAGTGACACGAACACCAACATCCAAAGACTCAACAGGCAAACCAAGCAATTCAGCATGCTCACGCAAAACGTATGAATGTGTAGATCCAGAATCAATCAAAGAAAGCAATGACAAGGACTGCAAAGTAAAGGTACCTGCAATCACATCCGCATCATTCCTTCCCTCGCGCTGAGCATACACCCTAGCTTGGCCTCCACCTTCAGGCTGAATAGCCACAACATGGGCTACTCCACGACCACCTTCCTCTCTCCTCTGGAAATTACCACGGCCACGCCCACGACCTCTCTGTGGTGCAGCAACAACAGGAGCACGCTCTTGGCCACCAGCCAACCTCGGACAATCTCGCCTCAAATGGTCTACAGAACCACAATTCCAGCATCCATTACCAGCCGCTGCAACAGGAGCTTGCACCTCCCTCACAGCACGAGGACAGTCACGCTTCATGTGACCACGTGAACCACAGATCCAGCAAGCACTCGGATCAGCTCTAGCATTACCTCCTCTAGCAGGTGCACCACCACCTCTCTTGGCTGAGGACTGATACTTCTGATCACGTCCCCTCTTGTTCCGTCCACCTCCCAATTACTCGAGAACTCAGCTCTGATACCACCAAATGTAACCCCCTTAACCCGGCCTAGACGGTCGACCCGAATTAAGAAAGTCACACGGGGAAAACCAAAGTCAACCCGAAAGTCAACCTTGATTAACGACCCTTTTTTTTCTTTTTAATCTTGTCTAGATGCACATTAGACCTAATTGTGATCACACAAACATCATACACAAAGATCACAAACATCAGAGATCAAACAGGGACCCAATTGAACAAATTACAACTTTAGGGACCAAATTGTAATTTCTGATAATTAGAAGGACTTAACCAAAATTAAAGTTACCAACTTGAAATTAATCAGGTTTCATGCTTCTCTGTGAAATTTCAGCTCAAAAGGACTTCCCAAACTCATACGATTGCACAAACAAGATTTAGGACTAAAACGCAAACAATTCAAAACATATAACTGCCAATGTCAGCCCCCAACGGTCGACCGTTCCGGAACAGGCAGACCCCGTTTCGAAACACGGGCCGTTCCGCAACGCGTACCGGAACACGGGCTGGCAGTGGCCAAACCGTTTCGAAACGGTGCCTACCGTTTCGGACGCTTGGGTTCATTCAAGGCACCCGTTCCGAAACGGTGTGCACTGTTCCGAAACACCCTGCACAGATTGCAGCAAAATGCACACTTAATCATGCAATTGATCATTCAAACATGCTCCAAATGCTACCAAACTTTACCAGCATGCAATTCAACATATAAAAGACTTATAAGCATCAACAAATCATCAGAACAACATCATATGCAAAAAGCCCCAAATCTATAGGCATGCTTCCTACACAAGCTAGCTATTCAAGCACAAACTTCCAATTCAAGCATGTAATGATCCAACACAAAAACCAGCATTCTTATCATCATTCAACATACTTAGGGAGTTCCAAACACCTCCCAAAACATACACATTGGTCCCCCATTGCCAAATTACCAAAAGCTAAAATGTACTAACAAAACCTTCCATACTTTGAGCTCTACTTTCACTTGAATGCTTGCCCTCCTTGCTGCCCTCAAGGTTCTCTAATGTTCTGCATTATTGAATTAAGAAAACGAAAGAGAGCGTAAGCAAAAGCTTAGTGAGGAATGCTCTTAAAAACCATTCAATAATGCATTTAAAAACATTTACAAATCATGCTTTAATTCAACCTTTGCACATGCTCAAAAGCATACTTAAAACAAGCATCTCATGCTTCATAACATAACATGTCATATTGGCTCAAGTGATAGATTCCATTTCTTTAAAACAAGTTCATCAACTTTCCCAAGGACTTTTAAACACCTTGGCCCCAAGGACTTTTAAACACCTTGGCCATGGACTTTTAAACACCATGAAAGAGGACCACACAAGGACTTTTAACCACCTTTGTGTCCATAGCTTGAATCACCCCAAGGACTTTTAAACACCTTGGCCCCAAGGACTTTTAAACACCTTGGCCCCATGGACTTTTAAACACCATGGCCCCATGGACTTTTAAACACCATGGAAAGGATCACCTAAGGACTTTTAACCACCTTAGTGTCCGCAACAATAACCATCCAAGGACTTTTAACCACCTTGATGTTCTTAAGTAACAAGGCTCACTCAAGGACTTTTAACCACCTTGGTGACCTTAACCCTTTTTAAAACATCACTTGCCAATATACATCATTTTCATCATTTAATCCATTGTTTTTAAGCATTAAACCAAGCCATATTCATCATGCATTTAAAAGCATCAAACCACATTTAATCAATGTACAAAAACAAGGAACTCTTACCTAGAGTTTCCTTCAACATATGGCTCACAACAACAACAAATACCATGCTAAATCATGCTTTCAAAACAGTAATTAAAACATGCAATAAACCACTTTGCATCACAACAAAATCATGGCCACCACTAGAGAGTAATTCCGAAAACTTACACTTGAGCTTAGCAAAGTTGTTTAGACTTAAACTAAGCTCCCAAGACATTGGTTTCAAAGCCGAAAACCCAATTTCACAAACGCACTCACAGATTCCACTTTGCTTCAAGCCAAAGCACCAAATCAAGCTTCCGGATCAACAACTCTTGGATCCAAAGATGCCTCCCCTGTTTCAACACATCAAAGCAGAGGATTAATGCATCATCATGCATTAATTGCTTCAATGAAAGCACCTAAACTCGCTGCTCTCATCCACACACCATTTTCGGCCACCAAACACAACCGAAAATGCATCCAAACCACTTCTAAACAAAGCCCAGCCATAAACCAGCAAAACCACACATCCTTTAACATCATATAACATCTAAAAACAACCTATTAACATCCTTATACCTCCAGCAACATCAGATCCACAAGATCACCTCAAAAACAACCTTGAATCACAAGCTAAACTTAGGAAACTCAACCTATCCGGGATTGCTTTAATCAAAACTCAATTCCTTATCAATTTAGAGTTCATTTAACATCAAAAACACATCTCAAATCACAGATTAATCAGATCTAACGAAAATCATCAAAAATCACCAAATCTTGCATTATAAGCCAAGATCCATTTCACCACTTAAAAACCTTTAATAAACATCAATTAAGGATTGCAAACTTAGGAATTTCAGTAAAGAACTGATAGTTTAGAGGAGAAGGACGTTCTTACCTCCAAACTTGAGTTTCTCCTCTTTTTGGAATCAAAAACCTTGTTGAATCAAGTAGCAAATGGTGAGGTTTTGTAGATACTTTGATTAGGAATCAAAAGAGAGTTGAAAGGAGGGATTTAGGTGAGAAAATCAGATCAAATTCTCTGGAGAGAAAGTGTTTGGGTTGAGAGAAAATGAGAGAAAGAAAATAGGAAAGTTAGTTATCCAAAATAGCCAAATGGCTTTCCCTCCACTTTTAATATCATTTAAAATCAGAATTAAGTCTTAAAATATCTTAGAAAAATCTGGAGAAACTCCCTTTTGTAAATAGCTCCTTAAAGATTCAAAGTTTCAACCCTTTATAAAACAGTCACCAAACTTTCGAAAATTACATTTTGGTCACTAACCAAAATGTCACACTTCCAAAACTCATTTTTCAAAATTGATTTCACAGTTCACTTAATTATATTAAAAGATGATTTTAGAACATTTTTCCATATTTTTAATGCAACCCGAACTAGGCTTTCCTAATTTCACCTCTTTAGATTCGAACAGCACTTTGACCAAACCGGTCAACGCCCAAAACTCCTAAGCCCAAAACCGGGGCGTTACAATTCGATAAGGAGTAATGGACACTGGAGTTGTGTTTTCATACAGCTCAATCCCAAACTCCACTTCGCGATTAGGAGGCAACCCAGGCAACTCCTCCGGAAACACACTAGGAAACTCTCGCACAATCCTGATATCTTGCACACGCAACTCTTTAGAGCTAGGATTCATCACAAAAGCTAGGTAAGCTTCACAACCCTGCCTCAGCATACAGCTCGCTTCCAAAGTAGACACCACATTGGCAAGAAACTTCACATTCTCACCAACCACCACTACCTCATAATCATCCGCAAGCTTCAACGAAACTCGCTTATTCTCACAATTCACTATAGCTCGATGCTCAACAAGCCAGTCCATACCAAGGATTACATCAAAACCATAGAAAGGAAACTCCATAAGATCAACATGGAAAACATGATCTTGCACCACCAAGGGACATCTTCTAAAAAGCTTTCGAGTCACAATAGTCTCGCCAAAAGAACTAGTGACACGCATACCAACATCCAAAGACTCAACAGGCAAACCAAGAAATTCAGCATGCTCACGCAATATGTATGAGTGTGTAGATCCATAATCAATCAAGGAAAGTAATGACAGGGATTGCAAAGTGAAAGTACCTGCGATCACATCCGTGTCATTTCTCCCCTCCCCCTGAGCATACACTCTGGCCTGACCACCACCCTCAGGCTGAACAGCTACAACATGAGCCACATTCCTTCCACCATCCTCTCTACGCTGGAAGTTACCACGGCCGCGCCGACGACCTCTCTGTGGTGCAACATCTCCAGGTGCACGTCCTTGGCCACCACCGGCCAACAGATGACACTCCCTCCTCATGTGATCCGCTGATCCACAGTTCCAGCACGAGTTACCAGTCGTCACAACAGGAGCCTGCACCTCCCTCACTGCTCGAGGACAATCACGCCTCAGGTGTCCACGCGACCCACATGTCCAACATGTGTTCGGTTCAGCTCTTGCCTTGTCCCCCTGAACAGGCGCACCTTGGCCTCTACCACCTCGCCTAGCTGAAGACTGATACTTTCGTTCACGTCCTCTCTTGTTCCGTCCGCCACCGGAACTATACTCAGCAGCTCGCTTGCCCACACTAGGACATGCACCTCTAGAAGATAGACTCAAATTCAACTCAATGTCCTTTGCTCTACCAACCAGCACATCAAAGTCAGTATACTCAGCAACGAGCATATAGGTCTTTACTTCCGTCACCAAACCATAACGAAACCGTTCACACCTCATCCGCTCATCAGAAATAAGCTCAGGTGCATACTGACTAAGCCGGACAAACTGAACCTCGTACTCAGCTACAGACATGCTCCCCTGAGTAAGAGACATGAATTCCCTTTTCTTCTCATCCAGGTATCGCAAACCCAGATACCTCCTCTTGAACGTGTTCAGAAAGAATGTCCAAGTTACATCAGCTTCCGCCATTCCAGAGATAGAGGTCGTCCACCAAGTATACACATCATCATGCAGCAATGATATTACACACCCAAGCTTCTGCACATCATTGCAGTTCATTTGACCCAAGATTCTCTTGGTACTTTCCAGCCAAGATTCAAAACCTTCACCAGACAAACCCCTGAACTCAGTCCCTCCCAGACTGCACAAACGTTCCAAAGGTAGTCTAGCATTAGCATCTCCCTGATGCCCAGCTCCTTGAGCTCCAGCTACTGCCGCCCGAAAAGCTCCAGCAATGGCTTGTATCAGCATTGTCATGTCGGGAACAGCTTGCCCCTGACCAGCTTCAGGTCCAGCGACCCCAGCACCAGCAGCAACACCAGCTCCTTCACCCCCCCCACCACCACCACCAGGTGGAGGAGGTAAATCCACCATATTTTCAGCGTTCTCCTCATTCTCGTTTTGAGCCATAGCTCGCGTATTAATCCTCGTCTCTCTACGAGGTGCCATACTAAACAAGGCAATCACAATGCAATAAAAAAAGTTAGGCTCAGCAAGGTAAGCAATCCAAGTACTCAAGCTCATTTCCAATTAAAAACAAATCATTTCATTAGCTTTGATTTGGCAATGGGTCCCTCTAACATGCTTCACCACAGTATACACCACAATTGTAACATACTTACAATTCACACAACATGCTTTCACTCAACAAGCATACAAAGCAATCATACACTTACCACCCACACAACAGTTCCCAATTACTCGAGAACTCAGCTCTGATACCAACAAATGTAACCCCCTTAACCCGGGCTAGACGGTTGACCCGAATTAAGAAGTTTACACGGGGAAAACCAAAGTCAACCCGAAAGTCAACCTTGATTAACAAGTTTCAGAACAGGGCTTGGCAGTGGCAAAACCGTTCCGGAACGGCTCTACCCGTTTCGAAACGCCAAGGCCATTTCAGGCCTTATGTTCTGAAACGGTAGCACCTGTTCCGAAACGTGCTGCCCAGATTTGCAGATTTTTGCTGGTTTAAATCACTTTCAACCAATCAAACACATTCCAAAGACCCTCAAATCATACCAGCAAGTCATTAAACACTTAAGGAACATAATACCATCATCCAATCTCAATCATAGCCCCGATTTAAGAAAAACCCAATTCTATAGGCATGCTTCCTATATAGAAAACAATGAAACCATCAATTCATCAAAACCACAAACCAAAGGCCATATACAAGTCTCAACATCACCAAAAGCATAAAACCAACTTAGGGAGTCCAAAACATCTCCCAAAAACACAATTTAGGTTCCCATTGCCAAATACCAAAAGCTAAACAAGTTATGAAAATTGTCACCATACATGAGCTTAAGCTTCCACTTAGATTCTTGACCACCTTGCTGCCCCTTTAAGCACTTCAATGTTATGCATTATTGGTTTAAGAAAAAAGAGAGCGTAAGCACATAGCTTAGTGAGGAATGCTCAATTAAAACCACGCAATAATGCATTTGTAAAAACACCTTTTCAAGGCCTTTAGTTTCAAAACAACATTTATCAAGCAATTATGTTTACAAACCAAGCATTTCATCCTTCAATCCATCATCATGTCATATTGGCTTACAAGTGATAATCCAAAACATTTTCCAACTCAAAACACAATCGACAATCGGATACGCGGAATACAAGCGTCGTCCCACACACTTCATACACACTACCAATATCAAGGTGGAGCATGGTACAATCACAACCCCTCAACACCCGTGATGGAGACTATGGTACAATCACAACCCCTCCACATCACTCATTGGTAGTTGTATAACATCACTAACGAGATCACGGGACATACAACACAAGATCCACACATGGACTTTTAACCACCATTATGATCTTACAATACACAAGGTCCACACATGGACTTTTAACCACCATTGTGACCTTAACAATACACAAGGTCCACACATGGACTTTGTAACACCCCAATTTCGGGCTTAGAAGTTTTGGGTTTGAACTGGACCGGTCGGATTTTTGGTTTGAATATAAAAGGTGGTTTTAGGGAAAGCCTAGTTCGGGATGCATTAAAAATATGGAAAAATATCTAAAAATCCTATTTTATTATATAAAAGAGAGTGGTGAAATCAATTTTGCGAAATGAGGTTTGGAAATAAGACATTTCGAGTTAGTGACTAAAATGTAATTTTTGAAAAGTTGGTGACTATTTTAAAAGGATTGTAACTTTGAATCTTTAAGGAGCTAATTTACCCAAGAAGAGTTTTCTCCAGATTTTTCTTAACATTAAAGATTTAATTAATGATTTTTAATTAAAGGAAAAAGGGGAAATAGATATTTTGATGTCATAACTAACTTTTCTCAAAATTTTCCATTTTTTTCTCTCAATTTTTCTCTCAGTCCAAACACATTTCCCCAGCCATTTTCCCTCTGATTTTAACATCTAAAGATGAGATTTCAATTTTCAATTGATCTCTAATCATTCCTACATCAAATCCTTATTATTTGCTTATTGAATTTTCAAGAATCTTGGCTTTAAACAAGGAGAAACTCACATTTAGAGGTATGAACGTCCTTCTCCTCTAAATACTCAGTTCTTTACTGAAATTCCCAAGTTCTCAATCCTTGATTTGAGTTTTATTAAAGATTTTGATGTTGTGATCTTGATTTTGGCTTAAAATGCAAGATTTGGATTTAATTTTGAAGAAATTCGTAATAATTGATTGCGCTCTGTTTTGAGATGTCTTTTTGATGTAATTTGGATGTCTAAATGATGTATAATTGAGGTTTGATCAATGCAATCCCGAATAGGTTGATTTTCCTAAGTTTTTACTTGTGAAAATGGTGGTTTTTGTGGTGATTTTGGTGTTCTGTTAATGCTGGAGGTATAAGGACGTGTTTGGGATCATTTTGGATGTTAATTGATGTTTATAAATGGTTAGAAGTGATGGATCTTGGCTGGGTTAAGTTTTGGAAGAGTTTGGAGGTGATTTCGGTTGTGTTTGGTAGCCGAAATGTTGGATTTGGGTAGAGCAGCGAGTTGAGTTGTGTGGCTGGTGTTTTTAATGCATAATGATGCATTAATCCTTTGTTGTTATGTGCTTGAAACAAGGGAGAATGATCCGTGAGCGATAGAGGTGGCGTTGAAGGTTTCAGATGCATGGAAGGCTTGTTAGCTAGCCTTGTTTTGTGTATCGGTGAGTGAAGTTGGGTTTTCAGCTTTAAAACCAAGGTTTGAAGGTTTTGGGAGCTTAGTTTAAGTCTAAACAACTTAGCTAAGCTCAAGAGTAAGTAAATGGAATTTCTCTCTTGGTTGTGTTATGAATTGGTTTTTAAAGCACTTGTGATTGTTGGATGCAATGAATGTGATTTGCATGTTTTAAATTCTGTTTTGAAAGCATATTTTAGCATGGTTTAATGCTGGTTTTGAAAGCCATGTGTGAAGGATGCTTAAGGTAAGAGATCCTTGGTTTTGTACATTGGAATTGTGGAATTGATGCATAGTGTTGCATGTTGTTTAATGGCTTTGTGTAATGCTTCAAAAACAGTGGATTGATGATGGTAATTGGTGGTTTTGGCATTTTGGTTATGCTTGTAAAACAATGGATTAACGTGGTAAAATGGTTATATTGGCAAGTGGTTCTTGGTTACTTTAATCGGATATAGTTAGCCGGCTATAGGATTGGGTGCACCGTGAATAAAGTCGCCTTGGATGTCGAGCAGTTGTGATTGTACCGTAAACTCCATCCAAGAATCCTAGCGATTGAGGAAATTGGTGTCACCACGATGGAGGTTGGCTCTCGTGAGTGGGCTTGGTTTGGTGCCACCACGATGGAGGATGGCTCTCGTGGGTGAACCGTATTAAAAGTCACCATGATGGAGGTTGGCTCTCATGGGTGGACTTTGTTAAGCGTCACAACGGTGGAGGGTTGCTCCCGTGTGTGAGTTTGGTTAAGGTGATTACAATGGTTGTGGTAGCTTCCATGTGTAAGCCTTGTGATGTGTCCCGCCTCTCGCTAGTGTATTATACAACTTCCGATGAGTGATGTTGAGGGGTTGTGATTGTACCGTTAAACTCCATCACGGGTGTTGAGGGGTTGTGATTGTACCGGTAAACTCCACCTTGTGTTGTCTGAAAGTGTGTATGAAGCGTGTGGGACAACGCTTGTAATCCACGTATCCGATTGTGTGTTGAGTCTTGTGTATGGTTAAGATCACAATGGTGGTTAAAAGTCCATGTGTGGATCTTGTGTATGGTTAAGATCACAATGGTGGTTAAAAGTCCATGTGTGGATCTTGTGTATGTTTAAGATCACAATGGTGGTTAAAAGTCCATGTGTGAATCTTGTGTATGGTTAAGATCACAATGGTGGTTAAAAGTCCATGTGTGGATCTTGTGTATGGTTAAGATCACAATGGTGGTTAAAAGTCCATGTGTGGGTCTTGTGTAATGAAGCATGTGATGCTTGAAGTGATGCAAGGTTGCATGGAAAGTGTGCAATGTACAAAGAATGCATGTATTGCTTGTTAGCTTGTACAAGTGTTTATCTTATATTGAAAATGGTGCATATGTGCATGTGAATCTCTTTAGTGTATTAAAGTCTTGTGAAGGCTTGTTTTCAAAGGCATGTGATGCAAATGTTGATTTTGTGGTTCATGTATTGCATTTGTTTAATACATGAGTTAAATTGAAGGAGAAAGTGGTTTTCAAAGGTTTCTTGTTTTGAGATGATTTCCAAGAATGAGAAAAGTATAATGTGAAGTGGAAGTGTTTTCCAAGGATCTTGTATTTAACTTTGCATATGATGTTCATGCATGGAATGGTTAAATTGATGGTTTTGCAAGGTGGTGCTTTGAAGTGATTTACTTAGCTTTTCTAGGCTAAGGGCTGGTTTTCAGGTTTGAGCAATGCATGATTTAAAGCATGTTGTTAAAAAGGGTTTTCGAACATTGCTTTGGTTTATCGGATTGTGTTTACTTTTAAAAGAGGTTTTATGACTCGCTGCATTGATGGTGTTTTGGTTTTGAGCATTCCTCACTAAGCATTATGTGCTTACGCTCCTTTTTTGTCCATCAATGCAGATATTTGAAGTTGGGACAACGAGAAGCAAGGGATTCAAGGAGAGCTCCACTTGAGATGTATGTCTCGGTTAATAGCTATAGATAATAAAGGCAATGGGGGAAGAATCTCTTATGTTGATGTTTAATGAGATTGTGTATGTTGGACAAGTTTGGTTTATAATTTTGAACTACGTGGTTTAATGCTTGCAACGTTTGACTATTTTTATTCTTAAGTCGATATGTTATGCTTCTTGTTTTAAAAGCATGATTGAGTGTTGGATGTGTTGAATGAGTTGGTGCACCTAGGGGTGGTTTTGCATCTAGATTTTGATGCAATTTGGTAGGTATGATGTTTGGCATGTTGTTGATTTATTGTGGAATGGTTTGGAGCATGTTTGATGGGGTTTAAATGTGTTTAAGCAGGCCTATCTGCTGTTTCTGGGCAGGGTGTTTCGAAACACCCTTGCCTGTTTCGAAACAGGCCCTTGTTTTGGCCTGGGCGTTTCGAAACGGGTTGAGGCGTTTCAGAACAATTTGGCCACTGCCAAGGGGTGTTTCTGAACGGCCTAGACCCGTTTCGAAACACTTGACCGTTGGGCATAAAATTTGAATGGTTTTGAGGTTTGCAAGCTTTACGTTTTAGTCCTGATTCTTGTTTGTGCAATTGCTTGAGTTTGAGATGTCCGTTTGAGATGAAATTTGGCAGAGAGGCATGAAACATGACTAATTTCATAATGGTAACTTAAAATTTAGCAAAGTCTTCTTAATTTTCAGAATTTACAAATTGGTCCCTAAATTTGTATTTTGTGAAATTGGGTCCCTTATTGTTTTCTGATTGCTGTGATTTTTGAGTATGCTTATCTCAAGTTTATGCCTAGGTTTAGTGTGCATTTAGACAAGTTTAAAAAGAAAAAAAGGGTCGTTAATCAAGGTTGACTTTCGTGTTGACTTTAGTTTTCCCCGTGTAATCTTCGTAGTTCGGGTCAACCGTCTAGGCCGGGCTACGGGGGTTACAGACTTTTAACCACCATTGTGACCTTAACAATACACAAGGTCCACACATGGACTTTTAACCACCATTGTGACCTTAACAATACACAAGGTCCACACATGGACTTTTAACCACCATTGTGACCTTAACACAAGACTCACCCATGGACTTTTAACCACCATGGTGTTCTTAACCATCTCATTAGTGTACTTGGATGGAGCTTACGGTACAATCACAACCTCTCAACATCCAAGGCGACTTTATTCACGGTGCACCCATTCCTATAGCCGGCTAACTATATCCGATTCAAGTACTTTAAAACCAACACATCACTTGCCAATATACATCATTTAACATCATTAATTCAATGTTTTAAAGCATTAACAAGCCATTAAATCAACATGCATCACTATGCATTAAAATCACATTTATCAATGTTCAAAACAAGGATCCCTTACCTTGAGCATCCTTCAACACATGGCTTATAAAACCAGCAATAAACATGCTAAAATATGCTTTCAAAAACAGAATTTAAACATGCAACAAAACACTTTGCATTCAAGCAACTCATGGCTCATCAACAAGAGAGTTTTTCCGAAAACTTACTCTTGAGCTTAGCTAAGTTGTTTAGACTTTAACTAAGCTCCCAAACCTTCAAAACATTGGTTTCAAAGTTGAAAACCAAACTTCACTCACCGATTCCGTTTCGCAAGCTTGCCGAAACACCAATCAAGCTTCCGGATCAACACCACAAGGATCCGAAGATGTCTCCCCTGTTTTAAACACATGAAAGCAGAGGATTAATGCATCATCATGCATTAATATCTTCAACCAAAACACCTAAACTCACTGCTCTCATCAACACTCACATTTCGGCCACCAAACACAACTGAAATCACATCCAAACACCTCCACAACACTACCCAGCCAAGATCCATCAACTCCAAACATTCTTATACATCAATTAACATCCAAAAAGGATCTAATCACGTCCTTAAACCTCTAGCTACAGCAGATCATCAAGATCATCCCAAAAACCATCACTAACTCAAGAAAAACTTAGGAAAATCAACCTATTCGGGATTGCATTGATTAAACCTCACTTTCACATCAATTATTCATCCAATTTACATCAAAAAGACATCTCAAAATAGTGCCCAATCATTTCATACGAATTTCACCAAAATTAAACCAAATCTTGCATTTTAAGCCAAGATCAAGAACAAATCATTAAGACCTTTAATAAAACTCAAATCAAGGATTGAGAACTTGGGAATTTCAGTAAAGAACTGAGTATTTAGAGGAGAAGGACGTTCATACCTCCAAATGTGAGTTTCTCCTTGTTTGGAACCAAGATTCTTGAAAATTCAATAAGCAAATGCTAAGGTTTTGATGTAGGAATGATTAGAGACCAATTGAAGATTGAAATCTCATTTTTAGATGTCAAAATCAGAGGAAAATGGCTGGAGAAAAGTGTTTGGGTTGAGAGAAAAGTTGAGAGAAAAGAAATGGAAAATTTTGAGAAAAGTTAGTTATGACAACAAAATATCTAATTCCGTCCTTTTTCCTTCCATTGAAAACCATTAATTAAATGTTTAATATTAAGAAAAATCTGGAGAAACTCTTCTCGGGTAAATTAGCTCCTTAAAGATTCAAAGTTTCAATCCTTTTAAAACAATCACCAACTTTTCAAAAATTACATTTTAGCACTAACTTGAAATGTCACATTTCGAAACCTCATTTTGTAAAATTGATTTCACCACTCTCTTATATATAATAAAAGAGAATTTTAAGATATTTTTCCATATTTTTAATGCATCCCGAACTAGGCTTTCCTAAAAATCACCTTTTTATATTCGAACCGCAATCCGACCGATCCGGTCCAAACCCAAAACTTCTAAGCCCAAAATTGGGGTGTTACAAGATTCCTTCCTCGGAAGGAGGTTATCATCAAAAACATGTATAGACTCTTCAACAACCAAAGTTATTTTATTAAATACCCGGTAGGCTTTAGAGTTTAGAGAATAACCCAAAAATATTGTTTCATCACGTTTAGCATCAAATTTACCTAAGTTGTCTTTTCCATTGTTTAAAACAAAACATTTACAACCAAAAGGGTAGAAATATATAATGTTAGTTGTTGAGTGTGCAAAAGTTCTACTTTTTACCCCTATTTAACCCATATTTCTTCTACATTCAAGCATAATTCATTGCATTTAGGATAGATTTCATATATACATCACAATTATATAAAATGACACAGTTGCTACTGATTTTGGTTACTTTTGCAGGTAGCTGTTGTAGCAGACTCAGGGCAGTGGAGAAGCAGAGCTGGAACACAAGACTGAAGTCGAGAAGGACGACGATGTCGTGGCAGCCAATGACGACATCAATGTTGAAGGGAAAAGTAAAGTGGAGCTCGACAGAAAGAGGAAATTAAGCCGGTCTGTCGTGGGTCACTCCAATATTTTTCTAAGCCCTAGATCAGAATGAAGGCCAAACCCAAAGTTCAAGAAAGAGGACGAATTAAAGGCATCTACTCTGAAGATTTAGTCTTTAATAGAGTTGTACTTTAATTTAAACTTATATTCTTTCCATATTAGAAAACTTGAACCTCCTCACCGAGATCTGCCGCGGCCACAACGTTCCTGAAATCCCTGAAGATTACAAGGTCCGAGAAAAGGTATGGACGAAACGCAACATATTCAGTTTGATGGAACTGAAAGCACCTCCAGTTATATGAAATGTTTTTGGTTCAAAATTGTGTCTAAGTGTTAAGTTTTATTTAAGTTTATTTTTTTAAAAAATGGCTTGAGTCTGTGAACTGAACTTACCTGCCGTGACAGTCTCTGTCGTGGCAGTGCCTTTAGGATATTTTTAGGAGCAGTTTAGAGCCTTACTATAGTTCTGATCCTTAAACACCCTTGGTGACTTTTATACTGTCTAGAACTCTACTAGTAAACTAGAATAGAAAAAAGCTTAAACACTTGAGTTGCCCATAGAGGTGCCTAACACTGGATCTTGGAAAAGAAGTTAAGAAAAAGTAGACTCTATACACCTAGAGGTGCCCCAAACCGGCTCTAGGAAGTTAGCTAGAGGTTCTTGAAATAGGCTCTAGTCAAACTTAAATTAAGAAAAGAAAATCGAGTATAAGGAAAAAATAAAGGAGCCTAAGAATTGCCTCCAAAAAAATGAAAGTTGGCATAAAAATTGAAGTGAGTGGCTTAGCTATTCTAGTAAACTAAGAGAGTCTAGGCATATAATTGTTCACAAAACATGCACACACTACACGAGAATTATAGCAAGGATCTGAATGAATCCTAGAATATCCAACAAGGTGTTGTTTGCAATAGGGCATGGAGGGTAGGTAAGGAAAAGTTCACTATTTTAAGCCAAACAATAAGTTATTATTTCTTTATTTTTAGATCTTAATTGATTGAGGACAAACAAGAACTTGAGTTTGGGGGGTGTTGAGTGTGTAAAAGTTCTACTTTTTACCCCTATTTAACCTATATTTCTGCTACATTCAAGCATAATTCATTGAAATTAGGATAGATTTCATATATACATCACAATTATATAAAATGGCACAGTTGCTACTGATTTTGGTTACTTTTGCAGGTCGCTGTTGTAGCAGACTCAAGGCAGTGGAGAAGCAGAGCTGGAACACATGACTGAAGTTGAGAAGGACGACGTTGCCGTGGCAGCCAATGACGACAGCAATGTTGAAGGGAAAGTAAAGTGGAGCTCGACAGAAAGAGGAAATTAAGCCGGTCTGTTGTGGGTCACTCCCATATTTTTCTGAGCCCTAGATCAGAATGAAAGCCAAATCCAAAGTTCAAGGAAGAAACCCAAAGCAAGAAAAGAGGATGAATTAAAGGCATCTACTCTGAAGATTTAGTCTTTAATAGAGTTGTACTTTAATTTAAACTTATATTCTTGCCATATTAGAAAACTTGATCCCAAGGCCTATATAAATGCATGTAATTTGACCAAGGGAAGGACATCTCATTCTCTAGCCGTCTTCCCCTAAACCGTAGTTGTTTTCCCCCTTCTCATTATATTCTAAACTTCCCCTAGGGCTAAGGGTTGATTCTGTAAAGTAGTTGCAAGGATTGTACTGTTTTAGGATTTTTTCTATTCAATAAAATAGACTTCAAGTTTGTTTATTCTGGTTATCAACATCTTGGAAGAGTATCGGGAGAGCATTGTGAGATTACACATTTACTTAATATCAGGAGAGTTAAGTATAGGAAATGAATAAGTACGAGTTCTCCAGTTTATGGTTGAACTATCTCGGATCTAGGGATAGGACGAGGTTAAGTGGCTAAGGAAGAATTCAACAACATCGATGATCATCCTTCGATTCACGCTGAGAGGTATCATCTAAGACGTGTTCATCGACAGACTTGAACCTAGGGATAGGACGAGTCACAACAGGGATTCTTGCAAAGCTTGAAGTACAGAGTTGTGTGATCACTGCCGCGACAACAACAGACTGGTGTCGCCGCAGGTGCTGCCGCGATAGGGACGACGACAGAACATGAAGTTCTATACAGTGCAACACCTGCACTACTAATCAAATCAATACCGGACTATTTCTTTACCCCGAATCTTTTAATCTTTTATCTTCAGTATTCTTCAATATTTTCCTACAAACAATTAAATTATCTTCTTTCTTTATTGTGCAGCAATCCAAGGTTAAAGCTATTTTCAGTCCCTGTGGATTCGACATCCGATACTTCGTGTATCACTTTACTACTTGCTTCGTGTACACTTGCACTCTATTGTGATAGACTATTTTACACACAACAAGTTTTTGGCGCCGTTGCCAGGGACTGTCAATATATCTTTACCCTACTTTTACTGCACATTCTTTTTAATTTTTTTGTTTTTATTTGGATTGTTCATCCTGTGCTTTTCATAAGGTTTTTCGTTTGCTTATGCACAGATCTAGACGAGGCAAAGAACCTGAGTATCAGCTAGATCCTAAAATCGAACGCTCGTACAATCTCAGAAACCGAGTCTGTCTTTTGATAGCCAGAAACGATTATCTTGAGGTACAATTAGAAGCCATGCATAACGGGAGGAACAACCAAGGGAATCCCCAAGATCCTGAAGATCCTATTAGAGATGAAGGAAACGGACAACCTGAAGCTGCCGTGGCCGCACGACAATGATGTCGTGACAGTGATGCTGTGATAATGATGTCGTGACAGTGATGCCGTAACAGTGATGCCGTGACAGTGATACCGTGACAGTGATGTCGCGACAGTGATACCGTGACAGTGATACGTGACAGTGATGTCGTGATAGTTATGCCGTGATAGTGATGCCATGACAGTTATGCCGTGACAGTGATGCCGTGATAGTTTCCGTGACAGAAGTGGCGACAGTGTTGAAGCAAACTGCCTTATAACTCGATGTCGTGACATATGCTGTGACAGAGGTGTCGACAGTGAAGAAGAAGAGATGGAAATGCGAAGTGGAGTTCGACTTATAGAGGATTTCAAGCCTAATTTTTAGAGACCACTCGCATAATTTTTGGAGCCTAGAAGCACAAGAAAGGCCTTGCCCAAAGTTTGAGGAGAAAGTCAAAGCAAGAAGATAGGGCGGACTAAAGGACGTTTATCTAGAGATTTAGTCTTTAATGAATTGTACTTTAATTCAAACTAGTATTCTTGGCCATTAAGAAAACTTGTACCTAAGGCCTATATATATGCTTGTAATTCGACCTAGAGAAAGATAACCTAGTTCCTAGCCGTTTTCCATTACAAACCCTAGCTTCCCACTTCTCCATCATGTTCTAAACTTTCCCCATGGCTAAGGGTTGATCTTGTAAAGTAGTTGTAAGGGTTAAACTGTTTCTTAGGCATTTTTCTGTTCAAATCAATAAAACTTCAAGTTTATTCATTCTAGTCTCAACATCTTGCAAGAGTATCGGGAGAGCATTATAAGATTATATATTTACTTAATATCAGGAGAGTTAAGTATATGAAAGGAGTAAGTACATGTTCTCCAGTTTATGGTTGAACTATCTTGGACCTAGGGATAGGACGAGGTTCAGTGGCTAATAAAGTATTCACAAACATCGGTGTTCATCCTTTGATTCACATTGGGAGGTATCATCCAAGACGTGTTCATCGACAGACTTGGACCTAGGGATAGGACAAGTCACTCTAGGGATTCTTGCCAAACTTAAAGTACAAAGTTGTTGATAATTGTCGCGACATCAACAGACCTCTGCCGCGAGAGGTGATGTTGCGACATGCTCGACGATAGACACAACATAAGACCTTTGAACAGTGCAACACCTGCACTATTGAGCAAATCAATACCAGCCTATTTCTTTACCATGTATCTTTTAATCTTTTATCTTCAGTATTCTTCAATATTTTCCTACAAACAATTAAATTATCTTCTTTCTTTCTTGTGCAGCAATCCATGGTTAAAGCTATTTCTAGTCCCTGTGGATTCGACATCCGATACTTCGTGTATCGCTTTACTACTTGCGTCGTGTACACTTGCACTCTATTGGGATAGACTCTTTTACACGCAACATGTTTTTGGCACCGTTGTCGGGGACGTTCATGCCGTGATTACATGATCAATGATCATGTGGAACTGTAGACCACCCTGCCAGACGTGGAAGCTGAAAATTTCAAGCCGAAACCTGTCATGTTCAGCATGATTAATTCCGCTGGCCAGTTTAGTGGTGCTGCTACAGTGGATGCCAGAGAACATCTGAAAATGTTCCAAGAAATATGTGGATCGTTTAGGTTACCAGGAGTAAATCCGGAGATACCGAGGCTTTGGTTATTTCCTCATTCATTGAGGGACAAAGCGAAAACTTGGTGGAACAAACTAACGCCAGGTTCAATACGAACTTGGGCGGATCTAACTCGTGAATTTTTATCTCATGTTAATCCTTCCCATTTATCTGAGCGATTACGTAACGAAATTGCTACTTTTCAACAAGAAGATGACGAGGCAATGCATAAGGCATGGGACAAGTTTACCACTCTTCTGAGGAATTGCCCGATGCACGAATTCCCTATTTGGAATCAAGTAATTAAATTTTACAATGTTGCCAACACACATACCCGTTTGAGAATAGATTCAACAGCAAATGGATTGCTGTTGGACAAAGATCCAGATGAAGCCATGGTAGTATTGAAAAATTTGGCGAAGAATGAAGAGCAATTTCCCACAGTGAGGAGAGGTAAACGAGTGCTAGCTGTGAAGGACTATGAAGCCGACAATTCCATAAAGACACAGGTTGCGTACCTCACAAAGGCAATAGAAAACTTGCTGAAGAAAGATTCACAGCCAGTCTACTCTACAAAAGAGGTATATGGTACTTTCAGTGGGAATCACAGTTTGGAAGACTGCCCGCTACAGCTAGAGGAAGGGATGTATGTTGGAAACTATAACAAGCCGAGGAACTATGACTCCAACAATTACAATCCCAGCTAGAGGAAAGACCCCAAGTTCTTCTGGAGTAACCCAAACAACGCCCTGAATACTCAAGTGCAGAACACTCAAAATCAGGGGGCACTGAGAATTCTGACACGACAGCAGCCGCAATATCAGCCACAACAGCAGCCGATAGCTGCACCTAGTATACTGGAGCAGACTTTGGCCACATTCATGTTACAAACTGGAGCTGACATGGCAAACATGGATAACTTTGTTGAGAAGACTGAGTCGTTCATGGATAAAACAGAGATGAGAATTACTAACCATGAAGCTACAATGAAGTCACTGGAGACACAAATGGGTTAGGTTTCCCATCATATTAAGCCAAGGTAGAATGGAGGATTCCCTAGCGATACTGAGGTCGCTAGAAAACCCACACATAAGCAATGCAAAGCCATCACAACAAGGAGTGGGAAACAACTACCAGGGCCAGAGAAGAAAGCCGAACCGGTTAAGGAACCAGCGCTAGAAAAATCTGCCGCCAACACTACCCCGGTAGACGATAAACAGCCTGCTGCCGCTACACCTGTCCCGAAAGCAGAAGGGACAGAGGAGAAGGATGAAGAACCTAAGCCTCCTTAGATCCGAATACCATGTGAAGGACGAATTGAAGATTATCACCCTCCACCTCCTTTTCCACAGTAGTTACAGAAGCAGAAACAAGAATACCATCTCAAAAAGATCTATGATATTTTTAAGCAGGTTCACATCAATATTCCACTGTTAGAGGCTATCAAGGAGATGCTCTGTTATGCCAAATTTCTTAAGGATGCTATGTCGAAAAGATCCAGACTTGGGGAATTTGAAACGGTAAAAATGACAGAAGGATGCATGACTATTCTACACAGGCATCCACCCAGAAAAGAAGGATCTTGGTAGTTTCATCATACCGTGCATAATTGGTGATAAATTCGTGGGTAAGGCACTTTGTGATTTAGGTGCTGGTATTAATTTAATGCCAAAATATGTATTTCAGAAATTAGATATTGGACGAGAACGGCCTACGACAGTTATGCTGTAGCTGGCAGACCGCTCTTACGTGCAACTAGAAGGGAAGATTGAAGATATTCTGGTAAGAGTGGAGAAGTTTATTTTTCCTGTTTACTTTCTTGTTTTAGATTGTGAAGCAGATGAGAATGCACCAATCATCCTGGGGCGACCTTTCCTAGCCACAGGCAAATCACTGATTGATGTAGAAAAGGGAGAACTTACAATGCGAGTGAATGATCAAGAGATCAAGTTAAATTGCTTCCAGGCAATCAAACATGCTGATGTAGGAGAAGAATGCAAAGCTATCACTGAAGTAATTCTGGACCAACCCTGCATCAGGTCTAGCTGCTATGACATCAAATTTGGTCACTGCTACAGCAGCCATCTAGAAGACTGTCACGGCAGCGACGACGACAACAGCGACGATGACAACAACTCCTTAAACTATACCTCGAATGAATACATCATCCAAAAGCCCTCAACTGTTGAACCACCTATTTTAGACCTTAAGCCCCTGTCAGGGCAACTCAAATATGTTTTCCTTGTATTAAATGATACGTTGCTCGTAATCATCTCTTCCAAGC
This sequence comes from Hibiscus tridactylites, assembly GCA_958450335.1. Taxonomy (NCBI): domain Eukaryota; kingdom Viridiplantae; phylum Streptophyta; class Magnoliopsida; order Malvales; family Malvaceae; genus Hibiscus; species Hibiscus tridactylites. The sequence goes on along the minus strand of OY288286.1, from coordinate 23,025,314 downwards.
TAATGCAGGAACAGGAACAATAGCTGATAGGGATGCTGCAGCAGCACAAAAAGGCTATTGGATGGACGATAGCTGATATCCAGGGCATCAGTTCGGCACTATGCATGCACAAAATTCTCCTAGAGGATGATCATAAGCCGACCATTGATGCCTAGAGACGTTTAAACGATGCTATACGAGAAGTGGTTTGAAAAGAAATTTTCAAATGGCTTGATGCTGGGATAATTTATGTCATCTCGGATAGTAAGTGGGTGAGCCCGGTGTAGTGCGTTCTTAAAAAGGGAAGAATAACCGTGGTGACCAAATAAGAGAACGAACTAATCCTAACCAGGACTCTGACCGGTTGGAGGGTTTGTATGGATTACTGGAAGCTTAATAAAGCTACCCGGAAAGACCATTTTCCCCTACCTTTTATTGATCAAATGCTTGGTAGATTAGCGGGAAAACCTTATTATTGTTTTCTTGATGGTTACTCGGGTTATAACCAGATAGCTATCGCACCAGAGAATCAAGAGAAAACGACTTTCACGTGCCCATACGACACATATGCTTTTCGGAGAATGCCATTTGGACTCTACAATGTACCAACAACATTCTAGAGGTGTATGATGGCAATCTTCTCTGACATGGTGGAGGACTTCCTGGAAATATTTATGGACGATTTTTCTGTCTTTGGAGACAATTTTGAAGGCTGCTTAGGCAACCTACAAAAGGTGCTCGGAAGATGAGAGAAAGCGAACTTGGTATTAAACTGGGAGAAATGTCACTTTATGGTGGATGAGGGGATAGTCCTAGGCAACAAGGTAAGCTGTCGCGTCATAGAAGTCGACAGAGCCAAAATAGAAGTGATTGAAAAACTGCCGCCACCCACCACAGTCAAGGGAATTAGGAGTTTCTTAGGGCATGATGGGTTATATCGAAGGTTTATAGCAATTTTTTCGAAGATAACCAAGCCTTTATGCCATATACTAGAGCAGAATCGTCCCTTTGACTTCAATACTGAATGTACTGAGGCATTCAGAATCCTGAAAGAGAAACTAGTAATAGCCCCAATTGTACAACCACCAGACTGAAGTTTGCCATTTGAAATTATGTGTGATGCCAGTGATTACGCTGTAGGGGCAGCACTTGGGCAGAGGAAGGACAAGTTATTCTATGTAATTTATTACGCCAGCAAAATTCTAAACGATGCCCAAGTGAATTACACCACAATAGAAAAGGAACTGTTAGCAGTGGTGTTTTCGATTAACAAGTTTCGTTCATACATACTTGGAACGAAGGTGGTGGTCCACACAGACCACTCTCCACTGAAGTATCTGTTTGCTAAAAAGAATGAAAACCTAGACTGATACGTCAGATTCTTCTATTGCAAGAGTTCGACATTGAAATCAAGGATAAAAAGGGGACAAAAAACCAAGTTGCAGATCACTTGTCAAGATTGGAGATGGGAAAGGGTCTGCCAATAGACAAGACACACATACTGGAAACTTTCCCTGACGAGCAGTTGTTTGTTGCCACAAGCACTGTCGCGGCAGCCATGGCGGCAGAAAAGTTTTCTAAACTTCCCTGGTATGTTGATTTTGTTAATTATATAGTTAGCAGAATATAACCCCCTGAACTAAATTACCAAGCAAGGAAGAGGTTCCAAAATGATGTTTAACATTATTATTGAGACGAACCTTTTCTTTTCAAACATTGTGCATATCAGATAATTAGGAGGTGTGTACCACAGGACGAGCAGGAAGCTGTGCTTCACCACTGCCATGCTTCACCATATGGAGGACACTTAGGTGGAAACAAAACCGCTGCCAAGGTTTTGCAGTCTAGATTTTACTGGCCCTCACTATTCAAGGATGTCCAAGCATTCTACAAAAGTTGTGACAAGTGCCAACGGACCGAGAACATCTCAAGACGAAATGAGATGTCGCTGCAAAACATCCTAGAAGTCGAAATCTTCGACGTTTGGGGGATTGATTTCATGGGACCGTTCCCAACATCATGTGGGAATTTATACATCCTACTAGTAGTGTACTATGTATCCAAATGGGTCGAAGCGATCGCCACATAGAAAAATGTTGCGAAGACTATTCAGAGATTTTTGCACAAGAATATTTTTTTTCCAGATTTGGCATACCTAAGGCGATCATCAGTGATGAAGGGAGACATTTCGACAACAGGGTAATTGATGCTGCCTTAAGAAAATATGGCGTAAAGCATCAGATCACAACAACATATCACCCTCAGACCAATAGATAGTCCAAAATATCCAACAAAGAGCTAAAGAACATTCTTGAGAAGATGGTTAATCTGACTCGAAAGGACTGGTCCTTACACCTTAATGATGCACTCTAGGCCTATAGAACAACATTTAAGACACCATTGGCAATGTCACCCTACCGGCTGATATATGGAAAAACATGCCATTTACCTGTTGAGATAGAGCACATAGCTTACTAGGCTATCAAGGCAGTGAACATGTACTTAGACAAGGCAGGACATAAGAGGGTACTTGACTTGAATGAAATTGAAGAAATTCGAGCAATGACCTACGACAACGCAAGAATTTACAAGGACAAGATAAAGAGGTGGCACGACAAGAAGTTGCTGCCATGACAGTTCTGCCCATGGCAACTTGTGTTATTATTTAAATCTAGGTTGAAACTCTTCCTAGGGAAGCTGAAATCTAGATGGTCCGGCCCATTCCAAGTTGTGCAAGTTTTTCCTCATGGTGTCATCACGATCAAATCTTTAAAAGACGGGCACCAATTTAAAGTCAACGGACAGAGACTGAAGCATTAATAGGGGACTAAAGCCCCAATGATGCAGGAAATGGTTACTTTAGGAGATGCCCCTCAAGGCATCCCTAATTTAACTTAATTTTATTTTTTATTATATATATATTTATTAGGAAATAAGGGAAACAAGGAGAGGAGGAGGAGAAGAAGTGAACCAGCCCACCATCTCACCAGCAGCCTAAAAATCCCAAATGAGGAGTCTGTCGTCACAGCATGTCAACAGCTGTTGCGACAAACGCGGAAAAGATAACCTGTCACCACACTGCCACGGCAGACACGCAAACGCATAACAGACGCGCAGCAGACACGAAAACGCATGACAGACACGCAACAGACACGTAAACGCGTGACAGACGCGTCAGAAACCGCGTAACAGTTGGCCCCGTTATTCGTGACTGCCGTTACAGCTCCAACGGGTAACAAACCCTTCATCTATATAAACCCCATTTTACTATTCATTTTTCACATTACTTTTACTCTCTCAACTTGCTTTCTCTCTAGATCTCAAATTTTCTCAACTTGCTTTCTCTCTAGATCTCAAATTTTCTTTCATTTTCTACAGCCTTGCAATTATGAGTACCAGACAAACAAGACGAAGTGCTGCCTCCAGCTCTGCCGCAACAGCCGGCACACCCAACCACGACACACTCTCTAACCGTTTTTCCACCACCGACTCCGTCGACCGATACTACACCTCATTCCAAAAGTGGGAGATGTGGGAAGATAGAGGTTTCCTCTACACCAAACACATGGAAGATTTCGGGCTCGAACCGTTCATAGCTCGAAAAATTAGAGACCTAAAATGGCAGATGTTTGCTGCCCAACCAGAGGAGATGAATGTCACGTTGGTCCGAGAATTCTACGCTACCATCGACAACAAGGACACGTAGATCATGACAATGCGAGGTAAGGAAGTCACTTTTGAGCCAGAATACATCAATACCCTCTATGGAATCTACGTCAGCAAAAAGGGAAAACGGGCACAAGAGGTTCGTGAAAAGTCTGTTGCCGGCAGACTACGATGCTGTCATGGCAGAGCTAACGGAAGAAGGAACAGAGTGGAATACTGATCCCAAGCATCGTTGGACGGTGAAACGCACTCAACTCACTCCAGAGGCAAAACTATGGAACCACTTTGTCAAGAAGAGGATAATGCCTTCTTCCTACAACAGCACGGTCGATCGACCCAGGTTAGCTCTCGTTCACTCCATTTTAAATGAGAGACCTATTAATGTCGGTCGGTATATACGAGAGGGAATTTTTGAGTGTGCCCTTAAGCCATCGGGACCCTTTTCCTTCCCATACCACATCACCGAGATCTGTCGCGCCACAACGTTCCCGAAATCCCTAAAGATTACAAGGTTCGAGAGAAGGGATGGACGAAATGCAACATATTCAATTTGATGGAACTAAAAGCACCTCCAGTAATATGAAATGTTTTTAGGTTCAAAATTGTGTCTAAGTGTTAAGTTTTATTTAAGTTTATTTTTGTCAAAAAAATGGCTTGAGTCTGTGAACTGAACTTACCTGCCGTAACAGCCTTTGTCGTGGCAGTGCCTTTAGGATATTTTTAGGAGCAATTTAGAGCTTTACTATAGTTCTGATCCTAAAACACCCTTTGTGACTTTTATATTGTCTAGAACTCTACTAGTAAACTAGAATAGGAAAAAGCGTAAACACTTGAGTTGCCCTTAGAGGTGCCTAACACTGGCTCTAAGAAAAGAAGTTAAGAAAAAGTAGACTCTATACACCTAGAGGTGCCCGAAACTGGCTCTAGGAAGTTAGCTAGAGGTGCCCGAAACAGGCTCTAGTCAAACTTAAATTAAGAAAAGAAAATCGAGTCTAAGGAAAAACTAAAGGAGCCTGAGAATTGCCTCCAAAAAAAGGAAAGTTGGCATAAAAATTCAAATGAGTGGCTTAGCTATTCTAGTAAACTAAGAGAGTCTAGGCATATAATTGTTCACAAAACATGCACACACTACAGGAGAATTATAGCAAGGATCCGAATGATTCCTAGAATATCCAACAAGGTTTTGTTTGCAATAGGGCATGAAGGGTAGGTAAGGAAAAGTTCACTGTTTTAAGCCAAAAAAAGTTATTATTGCTTTATTTTTAGGTCTTAATTGCTTGAGGACAAGCAAGAACTTGTGTTTGGGGGTGTGTTGAGTGTGTAAAAGTTCTACTTTTTACCCCTATTTAACCCATATTTCTACTACATTCAAGCATAATTCATTACATTTAGGATAGATTTCATATATACATCACAATTATATAAAATGGCACAGTTGCTACTAATTTTGGTTACTTTTGCAGGTAGCTGTTGTAGGAGACTCAGGGCAGTGGAGAAGCAGAGCTGGAACACAGGACTAAAGTCGAGAAGGATGACGTTGCCGTGGCAGCCAATGACGACATAATGTTGAAGGGAAAAGTAAAGTGGAGCTCGACAAAAAGAGGAAATTAAGCCGGTCTGTCGTGGGTCATTCCCATATTTTTCTGAGCCCTAGATCAGAATGAAGGCCTAACCCAATGTTCAAAGAAGAAACTCAAAGCAAGAAAAGAGGACGAATTAAAGGCATCTACTCTGAAGATTTAGTCTTTAATAGAGTTGTACTTTAATTTAAACTTATATTCTTTCCATATTAGAAAACTTGAACCCAAGGCCTATATAAAGGCATGTAATTCGACCTAGGGAAGGACATCTCATTCTCTAGCCGTCTTCCCGTAAACCCTAGTCATTTCCCCCCTTCTCATTATGTTTTAAACTTCCCCTAGGGCTAAGTGTTGATTCTATTAAGTAGTTGCAAGGATTGTACTGTTTTACGATTTTTTCTGTTCAATAAAATAGACTTCAAGTTTGCTTATTCTGGTTTTCAACATCTTGCAAGAGTATTGGGAGAGCATCGTGAGATTATACATTTACTTAATATCGGGAGAGTTAAGTATACGAAAGGAATAAGTACAAGTTCTCCAATTTATGGTTGAACTATCTCGAACCTAGGGATAGGACGAGGTTAAGTGGCTAAGGAAGAATTCAACAACATCGGTGTTCATCCTTCGATTCACGCCGGGAGGTATCATCTAAGATGTGTTCATCGACAGAATTGGACCAAGGGATAGGACGAGTCACAGTAGAGATTCTTGCCAAGCTTGAAGTACAAAGTTGTGTGATTGCTGCCGCGACAACAACAGACTGCTGCCGCCGCAGGTGCTGCCGCAACAGGGACGACGACATAATAGGAAGTTCTATACAGTGCAACACCTGCACTATTGAGAAAATCAATACTAGCCTATTTCTTTACCCTGAATCTTTTAATCTTTTATCTTCAGTATTCTTCAATATTTTCCTACAAACAATTAAATTATCTTCTTTCTTTCTTGTGCAGCAATCCAAAGTTAAAGCTATTTCCAATCCATGTGGATTCGACATCCTATACTTCGTGTATCATTTTACTACTTGCGTCGTGTACACTTGCACTCTATTGTGATAGACTCTTTTACACGCAACATTAGTCTTTATGGATTTCAAAATCTCATAAGATGTTTTCTTTAAAATAGGCCTAATCATTACTCTATTGATATATAACAAGTCGTATCAGTGACTTCCGCCCAAAAATACTTATGTAAATTGTTTTCACAAAGCATGGTCCTAGCCACCAATTCTAAATTTCTATTTTTCCTCTCAACTACCCCATTTTGTTGAGGAGTGCGAAGAGCCGAAAAATTATGGCTAATACCATTTTCATTAATAAAATCTTCAAAACTCATATTTTGAAACCTGGTTCCATGATCACTTCTAATATGTGAGATTTTAAGATCAAGATCATTTTGGGTAATTTTTGTAAATGTGATGAAATTTTCTAAAGCTTCATCCTTAGTACTTAAGAATAGAACCTTAGTGTATCTAGAAAAGTCATATACCAATACAAATGCATATGACTTACCACCCAAGCTCATAGTTCTAATAGGCCTAAATAAATCCATGTGGATTAATTGTAACACCCTACTAGTCGAAACATCATTAATGGGTTTAAATGAGTTTCTCTTTTTTTTTTACCCTTAGCACAAGCATCACATATTTTATCTAATGAAAATTTTAGTTTGGGTAAACCTCTAACCACATTTTGGGAAACCATTTTTTTTCTAAAACACTTATGCTAGTATGCCCTAGTTTCTTATGCCACATATAACGCCCTAGTTTAGGGCCTGGGAGTTATCGGTCTTGCTATAGGACTAGTTTCGGGTTAAAATTAGATTAAAATGATGATTTTATAAAAAAAATGCCAATATTTAAAATAACGCCATTAACGAATTTGAAAAGGGGATTTTGTGTTTGAAGAGTCATCTTCATTTCAAAAAAAGTAAACCGAAAAGCTAAACATTCTCCTAAAATCTCTCCACCACCTCTCATTTGGCTCAAAGGTTTTTCCATAGAAGATTTTCAAAGGTAATCATCACTTTTACCTTGACTTGTGTTTATTGAATCTTATATTTTAGAAAACCTAGCAAAGTATTGATTTCTCACTTAGGGTTTCAAAGTTTTAATGGAAAAGAGATGGGTTTGAGAAATTTTAGTATGGGTTTTTGATGGGTTCTTGGTGGGGTGTTTTTGAACTATTTTTGGTTGCTAAATAATGTTAAAAAGTAGCTTAAACCCATAAAACCTGAAACTAGGTGCATTGGGTAAGTTTTGAAAGTGAAAAAGTGGTGTTTTGGCATAGTTTTGTGGTAAAACGAGGGCTGGAGGTATACAGATCTAGGATGAGTGTTTTAGATGATTTTGGTGTGTTTTGGATGTTTAATTTGATGAGTTATTGCTGGGCTTTGCTTAAGAACGAATTTAGTGATATTTTAATGGATTTTGACTTTGTTTTGATTGAGTAAATGTGTCGTTTGATGGACTATTGCTATTCAGTGAATTTATGGAAGGGTAGGGGAGTAATACTTTGTTTTTGGCTGGTTAGAAATAGGTGAAACTAGTTTGGGTCCTTTGGACGCGATACCGGGTGATATGGGGGCTTGAGATCGGTGTTTCGGCTTTCGGTTGGGCTTAATCAGTGAGCAGTAATATTTTGAATTTTAAAATGATTCAAAGGGGATTCTTAGGGTTTGGGTGGAGCCTTAAAGGCTAACATAAACCAAAGTGTAAGTTTGCTAATTTACATTGTTTCGTTAAGTGTTGGTGTGTGTGATTATTTGTGTTGTTACGTGATTTGTGGATTGCCTTTACTCTCCGTTTTAATGTTATTGTGTGTTTGTTGTTGATGTAAAGCATCACGTGATGGTTAGTCGTTGTATACGATGATGTGTAGTCCCACCAGTAGTGAGTAGTAGATGAGTACGGTGATGTGTAGTCCCACCGGGATGGTTGTGCATGTGCAAACCATGATTCGTCTATGCTTGCGTTATTACATCTCTTCCTTAAATGGTCTTGCTTTTAAAACCATAATATATGTTTTAAATTGCATTGTTGTTGTGTTTTAGAGCTCCGCTCACTAAGCTTTTAAGCTTACGCTCTCCTTTTTAACAATGCAGATCGCTAGAGGTTTTAGAAGGCAAGTGGACAAGGGTGGAATTCTTGCTAAGCTCAAAGTATGATTTTACTAGTTGTAATAATGCTTAGACATTGGGAATACTAGATTTTTGTGTTAGGGAGTTGGTGATTCAAACTCCTATGTTTGGCCTTGTTTATGTTGCTAGCATGTTTTAATTGTTGTTACCGTGTATTGTTGGAGTTTGTTATGGCTTTTTGCGGATTACTTTGTATTTTGGCAGGTTGGTGTTTTTGAAGTGTTGTTGTGAGTTTGAGCTTGAGATCCATTTGATTGCGTGTATGCATGTTTGAAGTTTCATTTAGGATGTTTTGCCTCTAGATGGTTTGTATGTTAAGTTGCTATGTTGTTTGTGATGTTTCGGGGCTATTTTGGGTACGTTTGGAGATGTCAAAATATGTTTTCGGGCTAAACTGTGCCCAGGCGTTTCAGAACGCCTGATATGGTTTTGGAACGGTCGAGCTCCAGAGGTACCCGTATCGGAACGGGGGTGGTTCCATTTCGGTACGATTTGCCACTGGAAGATCTTGTTTTGGAACCATGTAGGGCCATTCCGGTACGTTTGGCCACTGGAGGTTCCCGTTCCAGAACAAGATGGGACTGTTCTGGAACGGCTTGATGTTGCTTTTAAATGAAGCTCGCGTTTCGGAACGAGCATGCCTATTTCGAAACGCATGTGGTTAAAACCGTTACAAGGCATCATGGAAGGTTCTCGGATTTTACTTTTTAGTCCCAAATTCTTGTATGCTTCCTAGTTGAGTTTAGATGTGTTGTCTGTGATGGTTTGCCTCGTGAGCATGGAATTTGAAAAATAATCTACTTGGTAAATTTTAATTATCGTATGCCTTTTGACTGGTTAATGTTTTCGCTTCCGTTCTTTAGTTGTTGCCTCCACGCATAGGATTAAAGTTGATAATGAGACTAGTAAAATTAAACAAAAAATAGGGTTGCTAATCAGAGTGAGGCCTTAACGAGTTTCGCTTTGGTTTTCCCCATGTAACTCATTTAGTTCGGTCTGTTGGCTAGGCCGGGACGAGGGGTAACATTTGGTGGTATTAGAGCCTCGGTTACGAGGTCTCCTGGGAAGGTAAGTAAGGTAAGTTGGTTTGTTGGGATTGGTTGCTATTACACGGTGTATGAAAGGATGTTTTATTGTTCTTGTTGTTGGTTGAAGTTTAGTCGAGTGTTCCCATTGCTAGGTGTTGTTATTGGAAAATGGTTTTGGTTAAAAGAGCTTGAGAACTTGGATGGTGTTTTTAGATGATTTTGGTGTTTTTTGGATGTTTAATTTGATGGGTTATTGCTGGGCTTTGCTTACGAAAATATTTAGTAATATTTTGATGGATTTCGACTTTGTTTTGATTGAGTAAATGTGTCGATTGATGGACTGTTGCTATTTAGTGAATTTATGGAAGAGTAGGGAGTAATACTTTGCTTTTGGTTGGTTAGAAACAGGGGAAACGAGTTTGGGTCCTTTGGACATGATATCGGGTGATATGAAGGCTTGAGATTGGTGTTTCAACTTTCGATTGAGCTTAATCAGTGAGTGATAATGTTTTGAATTTTAAAATGATTCAAAGGGGATTCTTGGGGGTTGGGTGGAGCCTTAAGGACTAACCTAAACCCAAGTGTAAGTTTGCTAATTTACCTTGTTTCGTTAAGTGTTGGTGTGTGCAATTATTTGTGTTGTTGTGTGATTTGTGGATTGCCTTTACTCTCTGTTTTAATGTTGTCGTGTGGTCGTTGTTGATGTCAAGCCTCACGTGATGGTTAGTCGTTGTATACGGTGATGTGTAGTCCCACCGGTAGTGACTAGTAGATGAGTACAGTGATGTGTATTCCCATCAAAAAATGCTAGTTGTTGTGAACGGTGATGTGTAGTCCCACTAGGATGGTTGTGCATGTGCAAACTATGATTCGTCTATGCTTGCATTATTACATCTCTTCCTTAAATGGTCTTGCTTTTAAAACCATAATATATGTTTTAAACTGCATTGTTATTGTGTTTTAGAGCTCCCCTCACTAAGCTTTTAAGCTTACGCTCTCTTTTTCCAAAACTGCATATCGCTAGAGGTTTCGGGAGGCAAGTGGACAAGGGAGAAGTTCTTGGAGTTCTTGCTAAGATCAAAGTATGATTTTACTAGTTGTAATAATGCTTAGACAATGGGAATACTAGAATTTTGTGTTAGGGAGTTGGTGATTCAAACTCCTATGTTTGGCCTTGTTTATGTTGCTAGTATGTTTTAATTGTTGATACCATGTATTGTTGGAGTTTGTTATGGCTTTTGGTGGATTACTTTGTATTTTTGCAGGTTGGTGTTTTTGAAGCTAAGTGTTCTTGTGAGTTTGAGCCTTAGATCCATTTTATTGAGTGTTTGCATGTTTGAAGTTGCGTTTAGGATGTTTTTCCTCTAGATGGTTTGTATGTTAACTTGCTATGTGGTTTGTGATGATTCAGGGCAAGTTTGGGAACATTTGGAGATGTCAAATTAAGTTTTTGGGCCAAATTGTGCCCAGGCGTTTCGGAACGCCTGATATGGTTTCGGAACGGTCGAGCTCCAGGGGTACCCATATCGAAAAGAGGGTGGTGCCGTTTTGATACAATTTGCCACTGGAGGTTCCTAATTCAGAACCATGTAGGGCCATTTTGGTACGTTTAGCCACTGGAGGTTCCCGTTCCGGAATAAGGTGGGACCTTTCCGGAACAACTTGATGTTGCTTTTAAATGAACCCCTCGTTTCGGAACGGGCAGACCTGTTTCGAAACGCATGTGGTTTAAATGGTTACAAGACATCTTTGAAGGTTCTCGAATGTTACTTTTCAGTCCCAAATGCTTGTATGCTTCCTAGTTGAGTTTAGATGTGTCCTCTGTGATGGTTTGCCTCGTGAGCATGAAATTTGACAAATAATCTACTTGGTAAATTTAAATTATCGTATGCCTTCTGACTGGTTCGTGTTTCCGTTTTTGTTCTTCCGTTGTTGCCTCCACGCATAAGATTAAAGATGATAATAAGACTAGTAAAATGAAACAAAAAATAGGGTTGTTATTCGAAGTGAGGCCTTAACGGGTTTCGCTTCAGTTTTCCCCGTGTAACCCATTTGGTTCGGTCTGTTGGCTAGGTCGGGACGAGTGGGTTACACCACAACCATGCATCATTCTCATCATGTGCAACTAAATATGCATGGGATGAATGTATGTCATCTAAATGCACCATATAAATGTTTCCTATGCGATGACCAAAGAGCATTATTTTATTTGTTTTAATGTTCACAATTTTACACCCGTTTTTATCAAAATTAACATCAAAACCTTCGTCACAAAGTTGACTAATGCTCAATAGATTATGTGTAAGACCATTTACATGTAATACATTTTTAATAAGAATGGATGAGAGGTTACCAATAGATCCAATGCCCTCAATATGGCCTTTGGAGTTGTCACCGAAAGCTACAACTCCACCATGCTTTGGCTTGAGCTCTATGAATATACTCTTGTCTCTGGTCATGTGTCTTGAGCATCCACTATCAAGGTACTATGTGTTTTGACTTGATAATTTGGAGTTGTAACAATGCTCCCCTACAAACAAAGATTAGTTCTTTGATTTTGGTACCCACACCATTTTGGGTCCATATGTGTTAGCTCCCAAAAACTTGGTTCCCTTAGGAATCCAAGAAGAAATAGCAACAATATTATTAGAAGCTACAAGTTCCTTAGGACCCCATACACTTCTAATCCTCTTAGCTCTAGGATGCCTTTGGGAGCCACTTTGTTTGTAGTTAAAAAGCTTTCTCTTTACATATCGAGTTTTTTTTTTTGAAAAACTACCCTTTTCAAAACAACTTTTTTCCAATAGAAAGAGAGTTTTAAGGTTACCCACCTCCTTAGTGTGATAATCTTGGAAATCGGAAAAAAGTTTTTCAACATCAAGAAATTTCTTTTAAGCTCGTTTGAAAGATTTATCAATTATAAAACCTTCTTTTCCAATTTGGAATTGGTTTTTCAAAGAGACTTATTTTGAGATTTCAAATCAGAAATATTTTTCTTGTTTTTCAAAATACACTATTTATATTTCTCCACCAATTCATCGTAAACATCTTGCAACTCATCATAGGCATCATATAGTTCATCATAAGTAAGAGATGATGAGTTATATTTTACCATAAGTTCCTCCTCAAGGACCATGAGGCAAAGGTTAGCCACCTCGGATGACGACACCTCATCACTCCAAGTTACTATTTGAGCCTTGAGCTTCTTCTTCTTCTCAAAGCTCTTCTTCTTTAGTTGAGAACAATCAATGTGATTGTGACCCGTCTTCTTGCACTCATAGCAAATGAGTTGGTCTTTTTCTTCTTTTTTGTTCTTATTCTTGAAGTGTCTTCTTCTTGAAAAATTTCTACCATGATTTGACTTCACGAACCTTAAGAATCTTTTGGCTATCATAGTCAATTCTTCAAATTCTTCTTCTCAACTAGAAGTGATCTCCTCTTGTGGTAGAGAGGCTTTGAGAGCTACTCATTGCTTCTTCTTCTCTACCAGTTGTTTGATTACTATTCTTTCTTCTTTTCTCTTCTCTTATTCTCTCCCTTGTTTCATGATCTCATGAGTAAGGATAAATCTTACCAACTCATCGAGATTCGAGGTCTTGAAATTCTTTGCCTTGATGATTGCAGTTCTCTTCCCATCCCATGATTCGGGAAGTAAGTAGAGAAGCTTCTGGACTAACTTGTCTTCGGGGATGATCTCTCTGATGCCCTTTAAAGCATTTACGATGACGAAGAAGCGATCAAACATCTTCATTAAGGTCTCATCAACCTCCATCTTAAAGTTCTCATAACTAAGGTTGAGGATCTCGATTTTCGTCTCCTTTACATTGTTTGTTTCTTCGTATGTGGTCTCAAGAGTGTCCCACACTTCTTTGACACTTGTGATCGAGGACACTTTGGAGTAGATGTCTTGTTAGAGTGAGCAAAATAGCATGTGCTAGGTTTTGTCATTCACTTGCATTTTCTTCCTACCCTCTTCACTCATCTCCACCTTCTTTGGAACAAGCATTCCTTCTTCATCTCTCTTCATGGGAATGGTTGGTCCATCTTCTACCACATCCCATGTGGTGTAATAATTTGAATTAATGGAGAGGCGCATTTAATTCTTCCAATAGGGATAGCTATCCCCATTGAAGAAGGGTGGTTTGGTGACATATTGAGACTTTTACATGCTTGGTCTGAAGGTAGATGCCATGGCTTGACTTGAAAGTTGATCAACACTCTTCTAGGATCTCCTCTTGTTGTTGTGAAGCCTTCAAAGAGGTAGTCTCTGATACCAATTGTTGAGTGGATCAAATTAACCGATAGGGCCAAGAGGGGGTGAATTGGCACTTTAAAAATTGGAGGGAGCAAAAAGAACAAGTAAAAATGATACACAAGGCACTTATAGTGGTTCAAGTTTCTAAACAAGCTTTAGATCCACTACCTTATCTGCCACTAAGGATTTTAAACAAACTCTCCACTAATTTGTTTTACCCCTTTTCTAGGCTAAGGAGGCAACCTTTACAAATGTTCAATCTTTCTACCCAAAGATTTAACCACAAGACTCTCACTTTACAAAGAAGAATATTGTCTATTACAATTGATCTCTCACAAGATAAATATAGCCCAATTGATTTACAAACACTCCCCAAATATAGCCTAATTCAAGGAGTTGTGTACAGAAATTTGTCAATAAGTACTAAGATTTGGAGTTGATTGCTTGGATGTTGCTTTGAGGTTCAATAGTTGTTGTTAAAGCTTTTGAGGCTTCTATTTATACCCTTGCATTTATTTCTAGCTGTTAGGGTGGTTGAGGTCATCAATAAAGACGTTGTAGCCTTTAATTCCAACCATAAATACACTTATGCACCTGCCTGTATCAAAACACGAAGGCACGTACATATCCCTATCTCAAAAAAGAAAAAAGTTGTTACAGGTAATAAATAAGGGCGTATCAAAACGCGGGAACATGTATCGAAACAGTATAAGGGGTCGTATCGAAACGACTTTGGCCGTATTGATGCAAATTTTCTCACTTGAGCTACTGCCAAAATCCGTATCGAAACGACCCTAAGGCGTACCGATACAAGTTAACTACCTTTTAAAAAATTGCACGTTCCTAATAACTAACAAGTAACGGTCAAAAATAATAAATGCTAAGATTTTACAAATCTCTTCAACTGTATCGAAACGACAAGGCGGTATCTATACAAGATGCTTAAAATTCTTAAACCCTAAAGAAGGCTGTATCGAAATAGTATAAGCTTGTATCGAAACGGTTTCTTCCAGTAGCCAAATAAGGTTTGGCCATATCGAAAAACCCTTGGGTGTATCGAAATGTGTGTACGTTTTTGTATTGTTTGGCTTTAAAATACATAGAAAATTTTATAAGGTTTAAGTTTTTATTTTTGAAAACAATTTGGGCTTAAAAATACTTGTCAATTTTGATTCAATTGTGAGACTTTAAAGTACTTAAAATTTGATTTACTTTGCAAATAATTCCTTAAAGCAATTTGTTATATCAAAATCAAACATAGGTTTTACAATTTTGTATCTTGGCACTGTCTCAAGTTTCACAACAGTTCCTAGGTTGTATTTATACATACAGTCCAGCTATGTTCGTAACTCATTGTAGGATTCCTCCCACTACCCATATAGTTGTTGGATGGCACAATATCTTGCAAACCACGCCTTATCGTATTTAACAGTGTACATGAAACAAGATTTGATCGATGCTATACATACCGACAAAAATACGCATAGATTTGCTTTCACGAGTGGAAGGATATGATTAGAGAGCACGTGCACATCCAAGTTAGGATTGTATTGATTCAGGTTTCCCACTTAGCATGTATGGGGTTTGTCGTATCTCATTATCTGCCACAGGTTGTTCATCCTCTACAAACATGATACACGGACCCTTCAGTTACATATGGAGTACTTGTGGAGGAATTCAGCAATGTATCTGTCCGCTTCAGTTTTCCGCACGATGGACATAACTGAGTTGTGTATGTTGTAAGGCTTGATGGCTGCCTCCACATGTGTTTTAGTCATGAAGACCATCCCAACATATAGTTCACCATTGTAACGTAGAAGCCTTCCATATCCATTGTTGTGATGTTGGATGGTGGATTGTAATACACGAAGCTTTTGCGAGTTCTAGTAAAACTGCCCGGAGCAACAACTTCCACAGGTTCTTACTCCGCAACATCGTCCGCGACTTCCACAGGCTCGTTAAGGTTTGGTGGTTGGTCTAGTAATAAACCCATCTTGTCACCTTCGGGCTCGAGCTCCCTCAACGGTTCCTCATCAAAATTATACCCTTCAAAACTATATAGTTATGATTCATCAGCAACGTGTACCCTACTAGGTTCTGCAAGCGTAACCTGATCGCGAGAATGTGTCCCCATCAATGAGAAATATATTGCGTTTGCCACACTGGGGATATAAGTTGAGTGACCTCCGGAAGAGAAGTCATCAAACTGAAAAAACTCTTCATGGTAGGACATCCTGATAGATGATGACGACCCTACACCTAGGATATAAGTTGAGTGTCTTCCGTATGAGAAATCATCTACGTTTGTCTCACTAGGGATATAAGTTAAGTGGCGTCCGAAAGAGAAGTCCTCGAATGGGTTAAACTCTTAACGGTGGGACGACCCAATAGATAATGACTGCCCTACACCCGTATTGTATGGATTGTACGTTGAGTGATGGGTTGGCGGCATATTAAGGTTAATGTCGAACCTGGCTACAAAAGAAGGCCTTGGCCTTGAGGTAGGAGACGCTAAAGCATGGTCATTGCTTGTACTTAGTAAGTTGAACCCTGGTCACAAATTTGATGTTGGACTCTGAGCATTTGGATCGAAGTCAAGATTCGCTTAGATCCAATTTGGCAAAACGGTTTGGAATCCGACATTTCGTTTAGAAAATGTTACAAAGAGCTCTATGAGGCCATTCCATGGAATACTAGTATGGGTGTCAATTATCATTTTTACATCTTAGTCGTGACTAACATCAAATATTATGAAATAAAGCGGATCTATCGACGAATGTAGTTGATACCTTAGTGAGTGTAACTCCCTCCCAAAAGCATATGGAATCTTCCTCGTTAGCACTCGCTTCAACCTTTCATACGTTACTTCGATCAGAATCTGTAGCGTAACATTGTTGGGGGATTGGAATATGACACATAGTTTGGCATCAGAGATCATCTCACCATCATAGTGAACCAGAATATCCACTATTTTTGGCATTGTTGAAAAAAGGAAGTTGTGTTTCTTCTTCGCACACAAAATGCTTTGAATGTTTGGTAGAAAAAAGCTTCTTGATTGACAATTTTTTTATCCTCCTTTTAATAAAATGTGAGGTGACATGACGTGTGAGTAGAGACAAAGCATAACTCTCGTTCTACAAAACGCGAGTTGTGCCAACTTTGCACTATACGTATCGTGTCAAGAAAAATCGCATTTTATAGAACGCGAGTTTTGCTAGCTTTCTGATTCCTCAAAGAACTCACGTTTTATAGAACGCGAGTTTCGATAGCTTTCTAATTCCTCAAAAAAGTCGCGTTTTATAGAACACGACTTTGGCCGGTCGTGTCATGATTCCTGTCATGTCATAGTATTTGTGTCCAATGGTATGCGATCTCTTCAGTATGTATATACACCATAAAGAATTTTACAACAAAGAGAAAAGTGTTACTCGTGTTTTACAAAACGCGAGTGGTCTAAGCTCTGCATGACACGGTACAAAGAACTCGCATTTTATAAAACGCGAGTTTCGCTAGCTTTCTGATTCCTCAAATAACTTGCGTTTTATAGAATTAGACATTGGCCAGCCGCGTCATGATTCCTGCCATGTCAAAGTATTCGTCTCAAATGGTATGTGATTTCTTCAATATATATATACGTCGAAATGAATTTTACAGCAAGGAGAAAAGCACAAAAATTTTGGTTCGTTGAAGGTTGGAATTTACTTTGTAAAGACTTCGATCGATATAATATGTTGAGATGAGAAACTATTACATCTTTGGTATACTACGATGGGCAGATAATCGATGATGCATCTCTCGGCGTAGTATTTCAGTCCTCAAGTACTATATTGCATTTGTTGCCATACAACTTATCGTATAAGAAATTGATGAATGGAGTGAAGAAACATGTTCCACATAGTCTTGAGCAAAAGCTGGAATTGTTGAAGTTTCGAATGTCGATGTCATTAGAACCATTAACGTACTCATTATTCGACATTGTGGACGACGCTGATGTGGAAATGATGGTGGAATCTCACCTACAGTTTTGTTCAGGGTAGGCCCTTGAGCTTGAGCTGTATGCAATTTTTTTTGATGGTAGGGATTTTATCAGAGTCCCAAATAATATGTAAATTTTATTTAAATTTTTAACGTTCTTTAAAGTTTGGTTAAAACACACCAATTTTAGCATTATATACATGACAATTTTAGCACCTTTAAAAGCAAGCATACCATATACACGATTATTAAAGCTCGGATGCTCTAAAATTTGAGTTGACGTGTCACGACAAGCCTGTAAAACGCGATTTCTGCCACCTTTTGCAGGACTTCTGACATGGCAGGTGAAATCGCGGCCTGTAAAACATGACTTCTTTGCATAATGGCGTAAGTCGGGTCCTGTTAAACGCGATTTCTTTGAATAAAGGCGTAAATCCCGTCATGTAAAACACGACTTTCCCATTTGAAAGAATATTTCAAAATTGTTCTACCCTATATATTTTCTACAGGAGTCACAAAACTTTTTACACAACTCAAACAATTTCTACATACACTCCGCTGCCAAACTACAATTAGAAATTTGCGCGCATTTTTCTGCTACTGTTTTCTTTCGTGGAACCTACTTCTACACTTATTTCAATGAGAAAATCACAATAGATGAATTGTTTGAGTTGATTTCAACACGGGTTAAGGAGTCTACAAGCTCCAAAATTTATGCCTTGCGTGTCAAAGTGCTAGTGAATGAGCCCGACCCAAAAGAACACTACATGCTAACACTATCCAATCAGAAATATATGCGCAAGATGTTTCAGGCATACAAACTTGCTGGGGGTACGAACATCGAGCTTAGTGTAAAATTTGATGATGGCTCTAGTTCATCAACAATACCTTAACTGTTGGAGTATGCCCAAAGACCAATCATGAGATGGTTGTAAAAGACATACTTATTTTATCTTGTTTATTAATAAAGTCATTATTATTATTTCAGTCTTATTTTGTGTATCTATAAATAAACTGAATTATAATAAAATCTTTAGAATAATATAGTTATTATTGAATGTCCTTAGTCGAGAATTATTGTGGGCGTGGACAACAATAATATATTAAGACTAATACGTAGTTGATAGAATACAAAGTGTTGTAATTGATATAGAGATGTCAAAATCAATACATAAGTATGTCTTAGAGAATGACATATTGGACTGACCCTCTATGAGCATGTTTCTTGGATTATTATGTGACAGTCACAACATTGCTCATGGTGATAACTAAGTGTATGATCCTCAGACATATTAAGGTAAGTCTATTGTGAATGCTTTTTTCGGAAAACCTCTTTAACTGTTAGAGAAGAGAAAATATTATTCGTTTCGTTCGGGTGGACTACGTAGAGGTCAAAACGCTATTGTGACGACTCAGATTCGATTTGATTTATCCTAACTCCCTAAGGATATCAAGATACCATATTTATTAAGGTAATATTTCATTCTTATTCACCATGAATTCGTCCATTATACATGGATCACTGGTGGAATTCGCTGGATAATTTTTCCCTGCACCATGAGGTGTACCAGCATTTCCCAAAAGTGGTATCAGAGCCACTTGTGTGATACGAATTCGAACTTAAATACTTAGATGATGCTTTTGTATGAGATGCATGTTATTAGATTAGGGGTTATTTATTTTTTACGAATATATGATATTTTCACGCATTAGATCATTTTACGCCTAATTTAAATAAATTAAATTGATTGTTCCAAGTGATTAATGAGTTAGTCACAAATATGTTAGGGTTTTTGGATGATAAGTGTTAACATATATGGGTGATAGTTATATTTAGAGTAATGGTTAGTCTATAAATAATGTGCGGGGAAAGTAACAAAGAGTTGTTCAAGTAAAAACCTTGTGGATTTTGAAATCCTAGAAAAACCGATAATGTTGATAAAAGTTGTCAATTTGTGAGGTTTTTACATAGCAATTAAGATGACGATCTTTAAAAATTTCCCCGCCACTGACCAGTCAACGGCACCCCCGTCGGCCGTTGCGGGGTGGCCGGAACCCTGCAAGGGGCTTCCCCCTTGACCATGCGTAGGGAAAATCTGTCAAGAACTCAATAATAAACTGTGTCGATGTTATGTTTGATATGCACGGTGTTTAAAATGCATGGTTATAGCCAATTTATTTTGGTTTTATATAAATACGGCCTACGTGTCGTGCTTTTCTTTCTTCAATTTTAATTCTTTTCTCATCTTACTCCCTCATATGTAAAATGAGTTTCTAAAAAATTGTAATACTTGCGGAGAAAGCGTGGATCAAAGGAGCAGAATGATGTGCCGATCAAAGGTGGATTAGATGCTTGAGAAGCAAGTTCTATCTTTAGTATTTTGGTTCTCCCATTGGCTTGGGATGGGCCACCTTAGTTTTAAGGGCTAAAATCAGAGCATTTATATTTACTGCTTTACATGCATATTATACAATGTATGTTTTTAGTTTGATGGTAGTTGATTAGATCATGGTAGAATGGTGAGAATAATATAACAAAAACCCTCCATATTCAATTAAAATTAGTCATCCAATATTAGCTCTCATTAAAACCTCGATCAATACTATGTAGGTTTTTCCAAAACAAAATACTTAGATCTATCTTGGTTAAACGTGAAGAATAAGAAAGTGATATTCATTGGTTGTAATATTGGTCAAACTAGGTTGTTCTAATGAGATTAGAAACCTAAAGAGTAATTATTTTGATAATCATGAGATAATTAGGAACAATAGTTGTTCAACAAGTATAGGAATTACATGAGATGTAATTAGCAAGTGTTGCTTACCTAAATAATTTAATTCTAGAAGTAAAGCCAAAGATGGCCTAGGATGAAATGAAATATGGATCCTTACCCACTACAAATACTTTTAGTAAATTTTTCAATTTTGAGGGTTTTTAATAGTGGGAATGTAATTTCTTTATAAACATGATAAAAGGTACTTATAAATCATATTTTATCGTAGTAGATTTTATGGAAAACTCAAACATATTATTATTGTGATCCGTCCTTGAGAAGGACAAATTGAATGGCTTGAACATCCTTGATTGGTTCTGAAACTTAAAGATTGTCCTTAAGCAAGAATAGAAACTGCAAATCATCGAAGAACTTGTCCCTAAAAAGCCAGCGGATGATGCCTCCAAAGATGAAAGGGAAGCCTTGAGAAATACTCTAATGACATGGTAGATGTCGGATGCTTGATGCTTGCGACCATGACCCATGAGCTTTAGAAGTACATGAGGACATGGTTTCCTATGAGATGATTAAAAATCTCAAAAAATTATATGAGGGGCAAGCTCGTAAAGAGAGGTATGAGGCCTCTAAGTATTTGTTTTGATGCAAAATATTGGATGGAACTCCAGTGGGCACTCATGTTCTCAAAATGATAGGGTATATTTAGACCCTTGAAAAATTGGGCTTCCCTCTAAGTGTTGAATTGGCTACTGATGTTATCTTGCAATCATTTTCGGATAGGCTTAATCAGTTTGTTCTTAATTTCAATATGAATGAAATTAACAAATCATTGCACCAGTTGCGTGGTCTCTTAAGAACAACATGAAAAAGGTTGGTTGCAAACCTATTCTGATGGTCTGAAAGGATAACAGAAAAGGAAAGCCCAACAAAGGAAAGGCTACATTGAAACCCAAATGATGAGTTGCAAAAGAAGGAAAGTGTTTCCATTGCAACAATGTTGAACATTGGAAGAGAAACTGCCTTGTCTATCTTGAGGACATCAAGAAGGCAAGAGAAAATGGACAATTCGGATCAGGTATTTATGTTATTGATATTAATATATCAACATCTACTTTTGGGTATTAGATACTGGTTTTGGTTCACACATTTGTACTTCTGTAAAGAGACTAAAAAGGAGTAGAAATTGGCAAAAGGAGATGTGGACCTACGAGTGGGAAATGGAGCAAGAGTTGTTACATTAGCTATAGGAACATTTACTTTGTCATTACCTAGTGGACTTGTTTTAGATTTAGAGGATTGTTATTTTGTACCTAGTTTGACTAAAAACATTATTTCAATTTCTTGTTTGGACAAGATTGGTTTTGAGATTATTATTAAGAATAATAGTTGTTCTTTTTCCCTCAATAATGTTTTTTATAGTACGACTTAATTAATCAATGGTCTCTATAACTGAGATTAAGATAATTCCATATATAACATAAATACTAAAATATCAAAAACAAATGACTCTAATCAAACTTATCTCTTGCATTATCGTCTAGGTCATATAAGTGAGAAACGCATATCAAAACTTCATAAAGATGGATTTTTGGATTCTTTTGTTTTCAAACAATTTGATATATGTGAACCTTGCTTAGTTGGAAAAATGAGCAAATCACCTTTTGACGGTAAAAACGAGCAAACAAGTGATTTATAAGGTCTAATACATAGTAATAATGTATGTGGACCGATGAATACACAAGCCGGATGAGGGTTTCAATACTTCATTACTTTCACTGACGACTTCAGTAGATATGGGTAAATTTACCTAATGCATCATAAATCTGAAGCCCTTGAAAAGTTCAAGGAATTTAAGAATAAAGTATAAAACCAGTTAGGAAAGAGTATCAAAGCTCTTCAATTAGATCGATGAGGAGAATACTTAAGCCTAGAGTTTGATGAACTTCTTAAAAGATGTGGGATTGTCTCATAACTTACACCTCCAGGTACTCCACAACAAAATGGAGTCTCTGAAAGGAGAAATCAAACATTGTTAGACATGGTTCGGTCAATAATGAATCATGTTGATCTTCCAACTTATTTTTAGGGACATGCGTTAGAAACAACTATTTTCACACTAAATTGTATTCCATCTAAATCGGTTCAAAAGACACCATATGAGATGTGGAGTGGGAAGCATCCTAAAACGTCTTTTATGAAAATTTGGGGATATGAAGTTTATGTTAAACACCAGATGTCTACAAAACTCGAACCCAAATCTCACAAATGCAATTTTGTAGGGTATCCTAAAGAAACTAAAGAATACTATTTCTTCAATCCATTTGAGAACAAAGTGTTTGTTGCTCAAACAAGAGTCTTCCTCGAAAGAGAATTTATTCTCAAAAAGGGAAGTGGATTGAACTTGAAGAAATTCAAAGTCAACCACAGATCACTGAACCATAGATTAAACAACCACTAGTTCTACAAAGACTTAAGGAACATCCAACCGTTCTTGAAACACAACCACTACGGAGATCTATGAGAGAATGCAATGCGCCTGAGAGATATGAATTTCTTGTCACATTGCATGGAGACGTTCTCCTCATAGACCAAGATGAGCCTAGGACTTATCATGAAGCAGTGGAGAGCCTAGACTCTAAGAAATGGCTATAAGCCATGAAATCTGAGATGGATTCCATATCAGAAAACCAAGTATAGACTTTGGTCGACCCACCCGAAGGGATTAAGCCCAAAAGGTGCAAATGAGTTTTCAAAAAGAAAACCGACATGGATGGAAATATACAAACATACAAAGGGTAATTGGTCGCTAAAATATTTCCTCAAATTTATGGTATAGACTATGATGAAACTTTTCCCACTGTTGCTATGTTTAAATCTATCCGGATATTGCTTGCAATAGCTGCATATTACGATTATGAAATCTGGAAAATTGATGTCAAAACCACTTCCCTTAATGTAAAATTAGAAGAGGATGTGTACATGAAACAGCCTGAAGGTTTTGTCGATCCTAAAGATACCCTAAAGTATGCAAACTACAAAGATCCATTTATGGGTTGAAGCAAGCTTCTCGAAGTTTGAATCTTCATTTTAATTAGGCAATCAAAGAGCTTGGTTTCATTAAAAATGAAGATGAGCCATGTGTTTTCAAGAAAACTAGTGGGAGCGATGTTGCATTCATGGAATTGTATGTTGATGACAAACTAATAATAGGAAATGGCATACCTACCTTACAGTCTGTAAAGACTTGGTTAGGAAACTGTTTTTCTATGAAAGACTTGGGGTGAAGCAACCTACATATTAAGAGTGGAGATTTATAGAGATAGATCAAGACGGCTCCTAGGACTAAGCCAAAATACATATATAGACAATGTACTGAAAATATTCAGTATGGAAAAATCTAAAAGAGGATTCTTACCTATGAAACGTGGTATTTCGCTATTGAAGGAAATGTTTCCTTCAAAGCCTCAAGAGAGAGAGAACAAATGTAACCCCCTTAGCCCGACCTAGACGCTCGACCCGAACTACGAAGATTACACATGGAAAACCAAAGTCAACCTGAAAGTCAACCTTGATTAACGACCCCTTTTTTCTTTTTTTTTTCTTTTCTAGATGCTCATTATTAGCCTATATGATTAGAAAATCATTTCAGCGGAAACGACACAGCGAACGGAACCCAAATAGGGGTTCAAATGCATAGAAACGTCTTTTAGGGACTAAAATGTAAATTTCCAGAATTATAAGGACTAAAAAAGTTTTAATGTTACCGATCCGTAATTAATCATATAACATGCCATCATGTCAAATTTCATCTCAAATAGATCATTCAAACTAATTAAATTAAGCAACCAAAACTGAGGGACCAAAATGTAAGAAACAGAAACCTGAAATAGTTCAAATTCAAACACAACGGTCAGGCGTTTCGAAACAGATGGCCCGGTACCGAAAAGATCGTTTCAAAACTTGATTGACCATTTTGATACTCGGGTGCGTTCCGAGACACGTATCGAAACACCCCTTTCCAGTAGCAAAACTGTTTCGGTACATCCCTACCCGTTTCGAAACCTCATGGCCATTTTAGGCCACTGTTCCGAAACAAGCAAGGGCATTCTGATACGCCTTGCCCTGCAATAGTAGATTTTGCTGGTTTTTCACGTCTTTTCATATTCGAAACATTCCCGAAACATGCCACAACATGCATACAACATAGATACACACCAATAGTCATCATTTTGAGGCATTAGCTACGACATGGCATCCAACATGCAAACATAGATACTAAAGGCTTGCTCCCTAGTCCACCAAAGCCATAACAAGCTAAAACCAACATTCACATCCAAAATCAAACCATAATGGCCAATTACAACTCAAGGATAAACCACCAAACATGCTCAAAGTTAAGGGAAACATCCTCAACCATTCAAAAATATAAATCCCACCCATTGCCTTTTATTACACCAAAATAAAACCACATACTTTGCAAGATTAAAAGCTTGGATTCCCCTTGCTTACTTGCTGTCTCGAATGCCTAGCTTTCTACATTGATGAAATAAAAGACCGTAAGCACAAAGCTTAGTGAGGACCGCTATGCAACATTCATCAATGCATTTCACACCATTGGCAAAACCATCATTTCATATCTCATGCCTTAACATAAAACATGTCCATTCAAGAACTTCAATGCACTTTCTAAAACATGCTCATATGCAACATTTAAATCAGCAAATAAACCTTTACTCATGCTTCACCAAGCATCTCATGCATCCTTGCATCATTTACAAGCATCTCATGCTTAACATTAATCATTTACATTATATTGGCTAACAAGTGATAATCCATAAACTATATCAACACAAGACACAATCGGATACACGGATTACAAGCGTTGTCCCACATGCTTCATACATACTACCGGACTACACAAGGTGGAGATCAATGGCACAATCACAACCCCTCAACACCCGTGATGGAGATTAATGTCACAATCACAACCCCCCAACATCACTCATCGGTACTTGTATAATTCCACTAACGAGAGTACGAGACTTATAAACAAGACTTACACACGGAATTAAACCATTCACCGTTGTGGTCTTAACCTCAATCGTTATGGTACTTTGATGGAGATTACGACACTATCACAACCCCTCGACATCCAAGGCGACTTTATTCACGGTGCACCCAATCCTATAGCCGGCTAACCATATTTGATTACCACAACCAAAAACCATTTCCATCACTTTCCAATATAATCATTTAACCTCATCAATCCACTGTTTTACAAGAATAAACACAATGTCATTTCCACAAGCATATTATGCTTAACATCACATGCATTCAACACATGAAAACCAAGGATCACTTACCTAGTGCATCCTTAACATAATGGCATTTAAATCCAACAACATTCATGCGAAAACATGCTTAAAAAAAGTAAACAAATCCACACTTAACTCAAGTGCATTTTCATCAAACATAGCACATTTCCAAGTTAGGGATTTCCGAATCACTTACTCTTGAGCTTAGCTAAGTGTATCAAACTTACACTAAGCTCCCAAGACCACGCTCAAAGCGGTACAAAGCAAGAAATTTCATTTCTACTCACTGATACGCGAAGCCTTACTCACCGACAAAAAAATCACTCTTTCGGAGCCTCCAACAACACCTCGTTTGCTTCTGGATCAAGATCCCCTATTTTCACATCATCAAAACATAGATCTAAATGCATTAAAATGCATTCCAACGCCATCAACAATTCACAAACTCGTTGCTCACCCAAACTACACCAAAATACCCATCCAAAACAACTTAAAACTCAATCGATTGCTTCCTAAACCAAGCCCAGCCAACATACATCACTTCCAACCCATTATAAACACCAAAACACATCTAATAAACAACCTAACCCAACCTTATGCCTCCAGAAATCAAGATTCCACCATTTCACCTCAAAAACTCACTTAAATCAACCAAGAAACTCAAGGATCTCAAGAATTTCGGGATCTATGTTATCAACATATCATTTTAACATATTAATCAATTTAGAACTCAATTAAAATCAACACAAATTAGAGTTTAACTCATCAAGTCCGAAAATTAAGATTTCAACTTCGTTATGTGCATGGAGTAATTTTACAACTTGTGGCTAAAAACCCTTAAAAAACTAAAACTTTTGTAAATAAAAAAATATTAGTGTGAACTAAATGGTGACAAATGTGATTAGAATCATTTTTTTTAGACAATAAACATAACTTCATTGAAAGTGAAAAGATTACAGTAAGAGCCTTGGTTGGAGTCAGGTGGACAAACCCCAAGTCTAATCGACTTAGCCGCCCAATCAACAACAACATTACATATCCTTCAAACAAAGGAAAAGAGAAATAAAAGAGTTAAGACTTCCCAGGATGTCTTTTTCAATACCAACAATAGTGTTCTTTACGATTTAGTCTATCGATAAGACTTGCATTAGCATTATCAGATTCAATAATAATGTATCGGAAACCAAACCCATTCTGAAAGCTTGTACTTCAGCTTCATTAGCGGAAAAAGAATAGATCGATTTAGAAGCCTCGAAAGTGAAATCAC
Organism: Hibiscus tridactylites; assembly: GCA_958450335.1. Classification (NCBI taxonomy): domain Eukaryota; kingdom Viridiplantae; phylum Streptophyta; class Magnoliopsida; order Malvales; family Malvaceae; genus Hibiscus; species Hibiscus tridactylites. The sequence continues at coordinate 22,998,379 of OY288286.1, read as the reverse complement.
ACTTGATCTTAACAAAAGGACAAAGGGGTAGATTAAGGCACTGAAGGGGGAGAAACTAAAAAATTCAAGAAAGGACAATTATAAAATTCTTCAATCCTCAACTGGGGTTTTGCATATACCATTAAAGACACATTAGTTTTGAGCTTTCCGTAGCTGACAACAAACAAAGAAAATAAGATGCAAACCTTCTTTAAAATCAGATTGTGAAAAAACTGAAATTTATTGCATATACCATTAAAATCAGCTTGGAAATCCTTCAGAATAAAGACAATAACTGAAATTTATTGCTCTCCTCACAGCTTGAGTAAACGAAAAAAAGAAGATATGTTCTACACTTTATTCTTTATAGGAGCGTCGAATGCAAGGAGAAGGGGAATCGAATCTTCTATGCGAATTCCCATTTGCTGCAATAGCATTATGACACAACTTTCAAAGAAAAGTTTGAATTTTGAGAGGGACATTTAAGCTCCGGATCGATCTCCATAATATCTTTTCAAGTCGAGGATCGTTACTTGAAGATGGAGCTACACAAGAAGCTTTCATATTCATAAGAAATGATAACCAGATTTCACATTGTACTCTCTAGATTTATTAGAATACCAAATGAAATCATTGCATACTGTTGGTGCCCAAATGGAAACTTTAAAGATGCTTTTAGCTTTCCCTTCGGGGAACACGTTCATAATTTTGTTTTTGTTCCATTCTCTTCCTCATTATAAATCAAAAGTGCAACAAGGGTATCCTAGCTAGGGGTGTTTATCGAGCGAGTCGATCACGAGTTGAATAGTGCTCGACTCAAGCTCACTAAAAATTTCGTTGCTTGTTAAGCTCGTCAAAATTTTTACCTTATTTTTTTAAAATACAGGTAAAGTCTAGTGATATTGTTAGAGCTTAATATATAACTCCTTAGCCCGGTCTAGACGGTTAACCCGAACCGAGGTGATTACACGAGAAAAACCGAAGCCAACTCGTTAAAACCGACTCCGATTGACGACCATTTTTTTGTTTTTATCTTTTCTAGATGTAAATTAAATCATATATGATCAACAACGAGCATAGGAAGAAACGACACAAGGATCATAACTCCTTAGGGGTTTAATTACACAAGTTGGACATTTAGGGACCAAAATGTAATTTATACAAATTACAAGGACTTTTTAGATTTTAAGGTTACCACTATTCAATTAGTCATGTTTCATGCTTCTCTGGAAATTTTCATCACAATCAGACCTACCATACTCATCCAATTGCATACGTGAAGATCATGTACTAAAATGCAACATTCCAAAGCTTTAAAAGATGCTTATAACTGATTTTAACGGTCGCGTATCGCTACGCCTAAGGACCGTATCGATACGCGGGGAGGCAGTGACCAAACTCCCAAAAAGGGTATCGATACGCTCTCCCGCGTATCGATACGCCTTTCAAACTTAGCCTACATGTATCGAAACACTTTCCATTCGTACAGATACCCTTGTACAAAAAGGCACAAGTTTTGTAACCCCCTTAACCCGGCCCAGACGGTTGACCCGAATTAAGAAAGTCACACAGGGAAAACCAAAGTCAACCTGAAAGTCAACCTTGATTAACGACCCTTTTTTTTCTTTTTAATCTTGTCTAGATGCACATTAACCTTAGATGTGATCATACAAACAGCATACTCAAAGATCACAAACATCAGAGATCAAACAGGGACCCAATTGAACAATTTACAACTTTAGGGACCAAATTGTAAATTCTGAAAACTTTAAGGACTTAACAAAATTTTAAGTTACCAACTTAAAATTAATCAGGTTTCATGCTTCTCCGCCAAATTTCAGCTCAAACGGACATCCCAAACTCATACAATTGCACAAACAAGTTTCAGGACCAAAATGCAAACATTTTGAAACATTTAACCGCCCATGTCAGCCCCCAACGGTCACCCGTTCCGAAACAGGCAGAGCCCGTTTCGAAACTCGAGGCCGTTCCGCAACGCGTTCCGCAACGGGGGTCTGGCAGAGACCAAACCGTTTCGAAACGGTGCATACCGTTTCGGACGCCTGGGTTCATTCAAGGCACCCGTTCCGAAACGGTGCACACTGTTCCGAAACGCCAGCACAGATTGCAGCAAAATGCAATTCCAAAACATGCAATTCATCATTCAAACATGCTCCAATTGCCACCAAACTTTACCAGCATGCAATTCAACATATATAAGACTTGCAAGCATCAACAAATCATCAGAACAACATCATATGCAAAAAGCCCCAATTCTATAGGCATGCTTCCTACACAAGTAACCACTTAAGCACAAACTTACCAAAACAATCTCATTATAGCCAAATCATGATTCAGCAACATCAACAACATTAAAACATACTTGTCCGAACATATACGAATACAAAAAGATCAATCCGAGAGATTCTACCCCCATTGCCTTTATTAACTATAGTTATTCACCGAGACATACATCTCAATTGGAGTCCACCTTGAATCCCTTGCTCCTTGCTGCCCAAACCTCAAGAATCTGCATTGATGGACAAAAAAGAGCGTAAGCACATAATGCTTAGTGAGGAATGCTCAAAACCAAAACACCATCAATGCAGCGGGTTACAAAACACTTTAAAAGCAACCCGATTTGACCAACCAAAACCATGTTTGAAAACTCCTTTTCAACATCATGCTTAAACCATGCATTGCACATACATGAAACCAAACCTTAGCTTAGCAAGCTAAGAAAACCTTTCAAAGCATAAATGGCATAATCATCCATTTACCCATTCCATGCATAAACACCATATGCAAAGTTAAATCAAAACCTTGGAAAACATTCACACTTCACAACATACCCTTCTTATACTTAAAAACCATTTAAGTAAGAAGCCCTTTAAAATCATTTACTCAATCAATCCAATACATGCATTATCCAAAGACAACCCATGAACCACAACATCATTATCACATGCCTTTTTAAACAAGTCTTAACAAGACTCCAATGCATTAAGGAGATTTCATGCACACATGCATCATTTACCAAATGATAATCGACACTTGTTCAACTTAACAAGTAAACATGCATTCACTAGCATCATACACTTTTCATGCAACCATGCATCTTTTCAAGCGTCTCATGCTTCTTTATGATCAAGAACATTACATTGGCCTCCAAGTGATCAACCACATCCACTTTTCAACTCAACAACCCGATCGGATACGCGGATTCCGAGCGTTGTCCCTACGCTCCATACACCCTACCAATCCAAGGCCTCCCAAATGGACTTTTAAACACCATTTGACCTTACAAGCCTAAAGTTCCCATGTATGGACTTTTAAACACCATACAACCTTAGCTTTTCCCGAGGTTCCCATGCATGGACTTTTAAACACCATACAACCTCAACATGCACAAGGTTTCCTTGTATGGACTTTTAAACTCCATACAACCTTTGCATAACCGATTGGTAGTTGTATAAATCACTAACGAGATCCGGGACACCCCACACAAGATCCACACATGGTCTTATACCGCCATTGTGATCTTAACAAGCACAAGGTTCTCACATATGGACTTTTAAACACCATATAACCTTTGCTCAACCAAGGTCCTCGAATGGGCAACACCTCCATTATGACCTTAACCATCTCGTTAGGATACTTGAAGGGAGCTTTCCGGTCCACTCTTGACCACTCCTCCTCCAAGGCGACTTAATTCACGGTGCACCCAATCCTATAGCCGGCTAACTATATCCGATCAACGAACCAAGAACCACTTTCATCACTTGCCAACATAACCATCTTACCATATTAATCCAATGTTTCACATGCATAATCACAATGCAAAAACCATCACCACAATAGTCCAAAGATTCACATGCATAACCATTATGCAAAACCATTACCTCATTAATCCAATGATTCACATGCATAACCAATATGCAAAACCATTACCACATTAGTCCAATTAATCACATGCATAACCAATATGCAAAAAGAAACATTTACCATCATCAATTCATTGTTTTAAAGCATCATACAAAGCCATTGATCAACATGCAACACTATGCATCAAAATCACAATTTCCATGTACAAAACCAAGGATCTCTTACCTTGAGCATCCTTCACAAATGGCTTTCAAAACCAGCAATAAACCATGCTTAATATATGCTTTCAAAACAGATTTAAACCATGCAAAACATATGCATCTCAATCATCAACCACAATAGCTTTTAAAACCAAACACAACACAATTCAAGAGCGAAAATCCAATCACTTACTCTTGAGCTTAGCAAAGTTGTTTAGACTTAACTAAGCTCCCAAAACCTTCAAACCTTGGTTTAAAAGCTGAAATCCCAACTTCACTCACCGATACTCAAAACAAGGCTAGCCGACAAGCCTTCCAAGCATCCGAAAACCATCCGCAACACCTTCAAAGCTCACAGATCAAACTCCCCTGTTTCAAGCACACAACAACAGAGGATTAATGCATCATTATGCATTAAAAACACCAGCAACAAGACTCAACTCGCTGCTCATCCCAAATCCAACAATTTGGCTACCAAACACAACCGAAATCACCTCCAAACACTTCCAAAACTTAACCCAGCCAAGATCCATCACTTCTAACCATTTTTAAACATCAATTAACATCCAAAATGATCACTAACACATCCTTATACCTCCAGGCATAACAGATCACCAAAAACACTCCAAAAACAACCAAAAACTCAAGCCAAACTTAGGAAATTCAACCTATCCGGGATTGCATTGATTAAACCTCAACTTCTAATCAATTTAGCATTCATTTAACATCATTTTGACACTTCAAAACACTGCCCAAACAGATCACACGAAAATTTCACCAAAATCACCAAATCTTGCATTTTAAGCCAAAATCAAGATTTCAATTGAAAAGCCATTAACAAAAAACAAATCAAGGATTGAGAACTTAGGAATTTCAGTAAAGAACTGATAGTTTAGAGGAGAAGGACGTTCTTACCTCCAAACTTGAATTTCTCCTTTTTAGAGCCAAAATGCTTAATGAAACAACTTGCAAATTGAGAGGTTTTGTTGATGAGATGATTAGGAATCACAAGAGAGTTGAAATGAGTGATTTAGATGCCAAAATCAGAGAAGAAAATCTGGAGAATTGTGTTTGGGTGGAGAGAAAATGAGGGAAAAGGATAATTGAGAAAAAATAGAAAGTTAGTTAAGAAATGGTGAAAATGATTTCCCTCCACATTTCATAATCTTTAAAATCAGAATAAAGCCTTAAAATATCTTAGAAAAATCTGGAGAAATCCTTTTTGGAATAATAGCTCCTTAAAGATTCAAAGTTTCAATCCTTTATAAAACTGTCCCGCAACTTTCAAAAATTACATTTTGGTCACTAGCCAAAATGTCAACCTTCCGAACCTCATTTTCCAAAATTGATTTCACAGTTCACTTAATTATAATAAAAGATGATTTTAGAACATTTTTCCATATTTTTAATGCATCCCGAACTAGGCTTTCCTAAATTCACTCTTATATATTCGATCAGCACTTTGACCGAACCGGTCAACGCCCAAAATTTCTGAGCCCAAAACCGGGGCGTTACAAGTTTGGCTTATGCGTATCGATACACAAGCCCGAGTATCGATATGCATACCAAAAATGTCCCACAAACAGCCTCAAATTCGTATCAGACTTCAACAAATCATCACCAAATCATATGGACATGTTTATGAGATCCACTCTAGCATGCAATTCTTAGCACATGGTAAACATTTGATAGATCTTCACAAGCATAGCAAGACATATAATAGAGCATGCTTAAACCACAAACCATTAGCATACCAAAAGGAAAAGTAAAACATCAAAACCATTTTAAAGGCCTTCTATAAACCAAATAGGACACATATAACTTGCATCAACATTAGGGAGTCCAAAACACATCTCCCAAAACAAACCCATAAAATCCCATTGTCGTATATCATTACTAAAGTAAAAGTATAACACCATACTTGAGCTTAACAATCCTTGAATTCCTTTAAGCCTCATTGCTGCCCAAAATGTGTCAATTATCTGCATTATTGGTAAAAGAGAGCGTAAGCACAATAGCTTAGTAAGGCACGCTCTAGAAACACCAACACAACAATGCAAGCATTAAAACTCTATCTTGAAAACTATTTCTAAAATCATGCACTTTCTATCTCATGCTTGAAATCCATTTCAAAGCAAAACATCATTTGAAAACCACATGTACCATTTATCTATCTATCTATCTATCTATCTATCTATCTATCTATCTATCTATCTATCTATCTATCTATCTATCTATCTATCTATCTATCTATCTATCTATCTATCTATCTATCTATCTATCTATCTATCTATCTATCTATCTATCTATCTATCTATCTATCTATCTATCTATCTATCTATCTATCTATCTATCTATCTATCTATCTATCTATCTATCTATCTATCTATCTATCTATCTATCTATCTATCTATCTATCTATCTATCTATCTATCTATCTATCTATCTATCTATCTATCTATCTATCTATCTATCTATCTATCTATCTATCTATCTATCTATCTATCTATCTATCTATCTATCTATCTATCTATCTATCTATCTATCTATCTATCTATCTATCTATCTATCTATCTATCTATCTATCTATCTATCTATCTATCTATCTATCTATCTATCTATCTATCTATCTATCTATCTATCTATCTATCTATCTATCTATCTATCTATCTATCTATCTATCTATCTATCTATCTATCTATCTATCTATCTATCTATCTATCTATCTATCTATCTATCTATCTATCTATCTATCTATCTATCTATCTATCTATCTATCTATCTATCTATCTATCTATCTATCTATCTATCTATCTATCTATCTATCTATCTATCTATCTATCTATCTATCTATCTATCTATCTATCTATCTATCTATCTATCTATCTATCTATCTATCTATCTATCTATCTATCTATCTATCTATCTATCTATCTATCTATCTATCTATCTATCTATCTATCTATCTATCTATCTATCTATCTATCTATCTATCTATCTATCTATCTATCTATCTATCTATCTATCTATCTATCTATCTATCTATCTATCTATCTATCTATCTATCTATCTATCTATCTATCTATCTATCTATCTATCTATCTATCTATCTATCTATCTATCTATCTATCTATCTATCTATCTATCTATCTATCTATCTATCTATCTATCTATCTATCTATCTATCTATCTATCTATCTATCTATCTATCTATCTATCTATCTATCTATCTATCTATCTATCTATCTATCTATCTATCTATCTATCTATCTATCTATCTATCTATCTATCTATCTATCTATCTATCTATCTATCTATCTATCTATCTATCTATCTATCTATCTATCTATCTATCTATCTATCTATCTATCTATCTATCTATCTATCTATCTATCTATCTATCTATCTATCTATCTATCTATCTATCTATCTATCTATCTATCTATCTATCTATCTATCTATCTATCTATCTATCTATCTATCTATCTATCTATCTATCTATCTATCTATCTATCTATCTATCTATCTATCTATCTATCTATCTATCTATCTATCTATCTATCTATCTATCTATCTATCTATCTATCTATCTATCTATCTATCTATCTATCTATCTATCTATCTATCTATCTATCTATCTATCTATCTATCTATCTATCTATCTATCTATCTATCTATCTATCTATCTATCTATCTATCTATCTATCTATCTATCTATCTATCTATCTATCTATCTATCTATCTATCTATCTATCTATCTATCTATCTATCTATCTATCTATCTATCTATCTATCTATCTATCTATCTATCTATCTATCTATCTATCTATCTATCTATCTATCTATCTATCTATCTATCTATCTATCTATCTATCTATCTATCTATCTATCTATCTATCTATCTATCTATCTATCTATCTATCTATCTATCTATCTATCTATCTATCTATCTATCTATCTATCTATCTATCTATCTATCTATCTATCTATCTATCTATCTATCTATCTATCTATCTATCTATCTATCTATCTATCTATCTATCTATCTATCTATCTATCTATCTATCTATCTATCTATCTATCTATCTATCTATCTATCTATCTATCTATCTATCTATCTATCTATCTATCTATCTATCTATCTATCTATCTATCTATCTATCTATCTATCTATCTATCTATCTATCTATCTATCTATCTATCTATCTATCTATCTATCTATCTATCTATCTATCTATCTATCTATCTATCTATCTATCTATCTATCTATCTATCTATCTATCTATCTATCTATCTATCTATCTATCTATCTATCTATCTATCTATCTATCTATCTATCTATCTATCTATCTATCTATCTCATGCATCCTCTGAAACCTCCCGCTAAATATGCTTTGCATCCTTAACGCAACAACCAGCTCGCTTCAAGCGTCGAAACCACATTAGATAGGAACTTTACGTTCTCTCCTACCACCACAACTTCATAATCATCAGCAAGTTTTAGCGAAACTCGCTTATTCTAAAAATCCAGAACAGTCCTATGCTCAACTAGCCAATCCATACCAAGGATTACATCGAAACCATAGAAAGGTAATTCCATGAGATCAACCAAAAAACATGTTCTTGCACCATTAAGGGACATCTCCTATACAACTTCCTCGTTATAACCATTTCACCAAACGAACTGGTCACACGCAAACCAACATCCAAAGACTCAACAAGCAAACCAAGCATTTGAGCATGTTCACACAATATGTATGAATGTGTAGACCCAGAATCAATCAGAGAAAGTAATGAAAAAGACTGCAAAGTAAAGGTACATGCGATCACATCAGTGCCATTCCTCCCTTCACGATGGGCATACACTCTGGCCTGACAACCTCCTCCGGGCTGAACAGCTACCACATGTGCTACATTTCTCGCACCATCATCTCTACGTTGAAAATTGCCATGGTCGCGCCCACGGCCCCTCTGTGGCTCAGCTGCTCTCAATGGAGCTTGTCCCTCTCTCATCGGCCGAGGACAATCCCATTTCATATGCCCACGAGAACCACAATTCTAGTATGTACCAATATTATCCCAACACTCTCCTGTGTGCCTCCTACCGCACCGGTTACACTCAGGTGTACGAATAAAAGCATTTGGTCCTTGTTGATCTCTCCCTGGGTTACCTCCCCCACGTCTAAAATCCACATGAGACCTTCGATCCCTAGGCCTCTTAAAACGATCCCTTCCAGCATCACGATCCATAGCTCGCTTCCCTGAGCTAAGTCCTCCTGCTTGACTTGCCAGACCAAGGTTCAGCTCAATGTCCTTGGATCGAGTGACCAGGACATAAAAATCAGTGTAATCTGATGCAAGCATGTATGTCTTCACATCTGCCACCAGCTCATACCAAAAACGCTCGCATCTCTCTCGTTCATTAGGGATCAACTCAAGTGCATACTAACTGAGGCATACAAACTGTACTTCAAATTCAGCCACTGGCATGCTCCTTGTACCAGGGACATAAATTCCCTCTTTTTCTCGTCCAGATAACGGACACCCAGATACTTCCTCTTTAACACATTCAGAAAGAACGTCCAAGTCACCTCATCCTCTTCTAATCCAGCTATAGTGGTCGTCCATGAGGTATAAGCATCACCATGCAACAGGGATACAATACACCCTAACTTCTGGATATCATTGCAATTCATTTGCCCAAGGATCCTCTTGGTGCTCTCCAAGCAAGATTCGGAACTCTCAGGGGTCAGCTCTCTACTCAGTCCCACCAAAACTGTGGAGTCGCTCCAACGACAAACTCACACTAGCACCAGCCTGAGGTGCAGCCACATGAGCACCGGCTACAGCTGCCTGAAAGGCTCCGGCAATAGCCTGAATTAACATTGTCATATAAGGGTCAGCTTGCCCACGTGCTCCCTCGAGTTCATCAACCCCTACCCCAGCTCCAGCCCCTACTCCACCACCACCGGGTGGTCCACCAGGAGAAGGAGGCGGCAAATTCTCAACACGCTTATCTGTCTCATTCATCTCGTTCTTATCCATGCTACGCGTATTAATTCTAAGCTCTCTACGTGGCCCCATTCAAAACAATGCAACTAGAAAAATGCAATAAAACTCAGTTAGGCAATATAAGGCAAGGAAATCCAAGGTGCTCAAGTTCATTTTCAAATCAATTCTTTTCAATAGAAATGATATGGTAATGAGTTCCCCATCTCTACCCCAACTATAGCATAACAACACAATTTCATCTCAATAAAGCTCAAACATTGTATAATTATAGAACATGTTTTCACAGAATTCATAACAACACGCATTTACACTTACCAACCACTTACCAACGCCCCAATTATTTGCAAACCTAGCTCTGATACCAATAAATGTAACCCGCTTAGCCCGGTCTAGACGGTTGACCTGAACCGAGGTAATTACATAGGGAAAACTGAAGCCAACTTGTCAAAGTTGACTCCGATTGACGATCCTTTTTTATCTTTTCTAGATGTAAATTAAATCCTATGTGATCACCAAAGAGAATAGGAAGAAACGACACATCGATCGGAAGTCGTTTAGGGGTTTAATTATACAAGTTAGACATTTAGGGACCAAAATGTAATTTCTGCAAATTACAATAACTTTTCAGATTTTAAGGTTACCACTATTCAATTAGTCATGTTTCATGCTTCTCTGGAAATTTTCATCACAATTAGACCTACCATACTCATACAATTGTATACGTGAAGATCAGGGACTAAAATGCAACATTTCAAAGCTTTAAAAGATGCTTATAACTGATTTTAACATTCGTGTATCGGCACGCCTAGGGACCATATCGATATGCGGGGAGGCAGTGACCAAACTAGCCGAAAGGGTATCGATACGCTCTCTTGCGTATCGATACACCCTTCAAACTTAGCCTACTCGTATCGAATCACTTTCCATCCGTACCGATACCCCTGTACAAAAAGGCACAAGTTTGGCTTATGGGTATCGATACACAAGCCCGAGTATCGATACGTATACCAGAAATGTCCCACAAACAGCCCTAAATTCGTATCAAACTTCAACAAATCATCACCAAATCATATGGACATGTTTATGGCATCCACTCTATCATATAAGCATGCAATTCTAAGCACATGGTAAATATTTGATAGATCTTCACAAGCATAGCAAGACATATAACAGAGCATGCTTAAACCACAAACCATTAGCATACCAAAAGGCAAAGTAAAACATCAAAACCATTTTAAAGGCCTTCTACAAACCAAATAGGACACATATAACTTGCATCAACATTAGGGAGTCTAAAACACATCTCCCAAAACAAACCCATAAAATCCCATTGCGTATATCATTACTAAAGTAAAAGTATAACACCATACTTGAGCTTAACAATCCTTGAATTCCTTTAAGTCTTCTTGTTGCCCAAAATGTGTCAATTATCTGCATTGTTGGTAAAAGAGAGCGTAAGCACAATAGCTTAGTGAGGCATGCTCTAGAAACACCAACACAACAATGCAAACATTAAAACTCTATCTTGAAAACCATTTCTAAAGCCATGCTCTTTCTATCTCATGCTTGAAATCCATTTCAAAGCAAAACATCATTTCAAAACCACATGTACCATTTATCTATCTATCTCATGCATTCAACCAATGTAAATCTCATGGCAAAGCCACACATGCTTGATATACAAAAGCATTTCATAATCTCAAAATCTCATATGCATTTCTCATAGGATAAAATCATTTCAATCATTGGTACATGTGAATCAAAGCTCATTCTCATATATTGGCATTTTATATTATATCTTTACTCAGATATGCAGATAGCTTGACTCGAGGCGAAGTCCTACCCCGGTGGAATCTCGCATCACCGGACTCTCATGGCGGTATCTATCTTCACCACAAAGCTTGGTTGTTTCACCAAGACCTACCCCGATAGAATCTCTCATCATCGAACTCTCACTTTGGATCGGGATGGCACTACCCCTATTGCTCTACTCCAAAGAGCACGTACAAACTTTTAGTTTATAGTGCACTTTACATCCTATTGGTCAACCAATTATATCTGGTAATCGTTTCATCATTTATTCCAATATTTTACATTAAAATCATTATCTCACCTACTTTTTTGATGCAACATTTCTAAATCAATCTCATCCCACTTCAAAACCACAATTCATGTATAGCATTTAATCAAAATCTCAAAACTCTTTACAATGCTATTCTATCTCATGGGATCAATATGAAACATCATTTCATGTCATAAATCATGCACAAAACAGTAGGAATTTGTCTATCTCAAATCAAGAGCATGTCAAAAGCATTTAGGGGCATCATCCATATTTCGAGAGCAAATCTAAACATACTTACTTCCAGACTTAGGATGGTGTTTCAAACCAATTCTAAATCCCAAAACTTATTTCCTTGTCTCTTAAGGACTTCTAAACCATTTTCACTCACCGATAATGTTTTGCTTGCTTGCCGAAACGATTTCTAAGCTTCCGGCACTTCCAGATCAACACCAAACACGTCCGAAGATGTCTCCCCTGTTCATTACACATAATAGCAGAGGATTAATGCACCATCATGCATTAAAATCACCCGCCACTCATTCTAAGTCGTTGCTTTACTCAAAACTAGCATTTCAGCTATTCGAAATAACCAAAATCACTGCCAAGATCTATCAATTCTAATCTTTTATAAACCTTAAGCAACATAAAAAATCAACATAAACATGGCCTTATACCTCCAGCAATAGCAGATCACCAAAAACAACTCAAAAACCACAAATCTAGCATCTCAAACTTAGGAACCCAAACCTATTCGAGATTAATTTGTTAAAACCTCATTCTCAACATCAAATAACATCCAAAATATGTTAGAAATCAACCTCAAATCAGAGCTTTTCATAGAAATACGAAAATCACCAAGATCTCATCAAGAATCTTGATTTTAACAAATATTTCATGTTTATAACATTATAACAACTCAAAAACCATTAACAAAGGATTGATAACTTGAGAATTTCAGTAAAGAACTGATCATTAGAGGATAAGGACGAAGTTTACATCTAATGGTTGATATCTCCTTAATTTGGGCAAGTTTCTTTGAAAATCCAAAGTAAAATCAAAAAGATTTGATGAAACAAAGATAAGAAATCTTTTGGAAGATGAAATCTCAGCAACCAAGATGGAAATCAGAGGTTCTTTGATGAGAGAAAAGTGTTTGGCTGATTGGAAGTTGAGAGAAAATGAAAAGAAAAAATCTATCTAAAGTTGGTTATGAAAAGTCAACCTTTGATTTCCTTTTTAATTTCCCTTTATTTCTTTAATAAAATCATTATTAAAAACTCCCAAATTAAAGAGAAATCTGATGAAAACAAATGGTAAAATCAGCTCCTTAAAGATTCAAAGTTTCAATCCTTTACAAAACAATCACTAGTCAACTTTTGCAAAAACTTCATTTTTGTCACTATACCAAAATGTATTATTCCCAAAGCTCATTTCGTAAAATTGTTTTTATCATAATCATTTACATAATAAATGGGGATTTTTAGATATTTTTCCATATTTTTAAAACATCCCAAATTAGGTTTTCCCTAAACCAACCTCAAGGGTTCAAACCGTTCCCGACCGACCCGATTCAATGTCTAAAACATCTAGGCCCAAAACCAGGGCATTATATAATATAAGCATACAAATTCAAAAAATAAAATGTGAGAATTAAGGAGATAAATAAATGAACATGCCATGACCGAGTTAGAGATGAAGTTGATATTCGAGTGTGAGACTCTTTTTAATATGTCAACAATCTTCAATGAACAATAAAGGAGATAAAGCCTTAGGGATTTTGATGTTTTGTCTTTCAATCGTATTTTTTATATGTAAACTAAAGATTCTTTTTCCTTTTCTACTCCTATACATAAAGTAATAATAAAAGAAAAAGACAAGATTTTAATGAAAAAAAGAAAGATTGATTATTATACTTTAATTTCTTATTAATACAAATTAACTTTTTAATTATCAGAAAATGCAATACGTTTTCGAAATTTGAAACCAAATATTTATTGGTAAATTACCTAGCAAATCACTGAAATTTTTTAAAGTTTTCAATTAGCATTTAAACTTCTTGGAACATAATTGTTTAAGGTAGTCACAAAAAATATTGTAAAAATAATGAGCTGCTCGCGAAGTAATCAAGTCATGTTGGGCTTTACCTAACTCAGTTCGTTAAGATCTCGAGTCATGCCAACTCGAGTTGAGCGTTGAACGAGTTTTGACCAAGTTGAGCTCGAGTTGTTTGTGAGATGCTTGACTTAATAAGTGTAACGACTCGAATTTCAGAATTCTTGAGTCGAATACACCGGAGCCTCGAGTCTCATTGAGTGGGCCATGTTGTTGTGTCGTGAGTGGCTCAAAGGGGCATCTTTGGGTCCGTTTCTTGTTGTTGGGCTTGGTTATGAGTTGGAGGAGGGATATAGGGGAAAAAAGTAATTTCCCTTTTTTGAAAAGAGGAAGGTTGCTCCCTCTTAATTCTCTCTGCAAAATTTTGAGGGAGATGATCTCACCTTGTCCCTTTTATGTATCTCTTCATCCCCTTCCTCATCTCTTCCCTAAGTAACCAACAAAAGGTGCAATCATTACCTTCTCTTGTGTGGATCTCATAATTGTGGCAGAGGGAAAGTTGCTCATCATCCAAGGATCTATCAATCAAGGTAAAAATGAATGGAAATGGTGGAGTTTAGAGAAATTAGATTTTTGGTGAGGGTTGAGGAGGAAGAACGTGAATTGAAGATTTAGCTTCATTTCTTGCTATAAAGCTCTTCCTTTTATATTCCTTAATCTTCCAGCAAGGTTGTAACTTGTTTTGCAACATCTCCTTGTAGTGATAGAGGTTGGAGAAGCTTCCAAGGCTCAAGGGAAGAGGAAGACTTGAGGTTTGGGCTATGAGCTTATTTCTCAACTGTAGGAGTAAGGTTAGTACACCTTTAACTCTTTTGTCTTCATGGATATCGTAAAAATGATGCCTTGTATGTTATTTAATAATTTTGGTGTTTTTGGTTACTCAAGCTTTGTTAATGGTAAAATCTGTATTTGTTGTTAAAAACATGTAAAACTTTAGGAAACCACCTAAAATAACTCTCATAATGTGTAGGATTAATTTGGAGGTGTTTAAGGGTCGTTTTGGGACCCTTGATATGATTTTCGAGCTGTGGACCCGAAGTTCTGGGCTTGAGTACCTATATGGGATGAACTCGTATTGGTGCCCTATATAAAAAAATAATGAACACCTAGGATTTATGAAGGGTGTACCGGTACGAGCTTTCATTTATACTGATACGAGATTCAAAGGTGTTGTTGAGTGGATCGCAAGATCGATATTGACCAAGAGGGGGTGAATTGGAAATTTAAAGGTTTTGTGGTGGAAATTGCAAATTGAAAATAATAGACAAGGGATTTAGAGTGGTTCAAGTTCCAAATGAACTCTATATCCACTACCTTAGCTTCACTAAGGAATTGCAACAATTCCACTAATTGATCTTCCCCTTTTCTAGGACAAGGAGGCAACCTTTACAATTTCGGTTGATTTTTCTACCCAAAAATCAACCCAATCCTCACACGAGTAAACAAAGAGATTTGATGGCTAATAAGGTATCTCTCAATACAAATGATAGCCCCAATACAAGCACTCAACCCAATTGAACAAAATATGAATGAAGATTACAATTGGGATTTCTAGACAAATAGGAATTTTGGCACAATTGTTTGGATTTGATGAATAAGTGTTTTCTTGAAGATCAATAGTTGTTTCTGTTGCTTTTGGATGTGTCTTTTATACCTCCCCATTGATTTCTAGCTGTTTGGGTGGTTGGGAACATAAATGGAGCCGTTGGAACCCTCTCTTACCACCATAAATGCACTTCAGCAGCTATCGGTATCGGTACGTGGGAAGGTGTATCGGTACCTGTCTCAGAAAAGAAAGAGTTGTTGTGTGCATTTAATAAGGGGTATCGATACGCACGTAAGCGTATCGGTACGGGGTATCGAAACGGCAAGGGCCGTATCGATACCATTTTCTGAACTTAGCTCACTATCAAAACCTGTATCGGTACGGGGGTTAGGCGTATCGATACTGGTCAATGATCTTTTAAAGTTTGGTTACCAACCAACTGACACCAACAGTCATATTTTTAAACCGACTTAATATTTTAAAATTTATAAAGCTCGTATCGATACGAGGGTTAGCCGTATCGGTACGCTATTCAAACTCGTTTAATTTTAACACAGGGGGTATCGATACTAGGGTTTGGGGTATCGATACTGGTTCCGACAGTAACCAAGTTTTGCAAAAAGGTATCGATACGGTGGATGGTGTATCGATACGCCTGGACGATTTTCAATGGTTTTGCCTTGGAACACTTAGAAAATATTTTGAGTGTGAGTTTTATAAATCAATTTTAAAGTGTTGGTGTTTTAAAAACTTATTAAGGGACTTATAAAAACAATTTTAAGTTTTACAAATTGATCCTTAAAGATCTAATTATATCAAAATCAAACATAGGTTTTACAATATCCCCCTTTTTGATATAACAAAACTAAAACTTAAAATTTTTGACATTTTTGAAAAACCATTACAAAGTTAACTCCCCCTTAATATAAGCTTGGTAACCTTTGAATTAAAATCAAAATATTTGAAGTGTGAGCTAGTTACTTCTCCCCCTTTTTGTTAGATCAAAAATTCTTTGAGACAATTAAGTGCATAAAGAAATCAAAGGTATAATAAGCAACATAGAATTTATTCATTATAGCAACATACTTAAAATCCAAACAAAGGCAAAAGAGAAATCAAAGCATAGGATATGCATGACAAACATGAAGAAACGTCTAAGCATCGTCTTCTTCGTCTTCATCATCTTCATCATCATCTCCCAAAGGCTCATTAGTTCGCATACTATTACGCCACTCATCATGAAAAGCGGCAATGGAGATATTTAAAGAATTGTGCCCGCTTTCAAGAGATGCGAGGTGATTCTCCAAACCCGTCATCCTAGTATCAAAGGTAGTTTCCATTGAAGTAAGACGAGTGTTCATGTCCGTACGTAACCCGGTAAATTGCTCATTAAGATAGGTCATGAGAGCATCCATGTTGGGTTGTTGGACTTGAGGAGCTTGAGCTTCTTCGAGAACGGCGGCGGCTTCCGGTGGCAACTCGGCAAGACGTACCCATTCACCATTAAGATAAGTAAACTTTGCCCGAGCAAGAGATCGCTCATCAATGGGATCGGTGAGAGGAGTTGGGTAGTCATAGGAGCAATCAATATACTTTTTAATAAAGAAAAAACTCAAAGCCGTACTGTATGTGAAGGAGGTGACTTGAGGTGTGTGACGATTTTGCACAAGGTAGACGATCTCCGCGAACATGAGTCGAGCAAGATTTGGTCGCTGTCTTTGACGGAAACACCGAATCCAAAAATCATCCACTTGACGAATGGTGGAATACTTTCCTCCGGAGGGACGGAACCACCAAGACACCATCAAGTGTAAGATCCGATCTTGAGCATTTAGGGCGGTGACGGATCCATAAAGAACATGCCTCAAAGCATGCTCATTGTCAAGGCCTTCATCCTCTAAATCGAAAACCTCACAAATGGATTGGACATCAAGAATAATTTTCTTCCCCATGAGGTAAGAGATAATAGCAACAACTTCCCCATCACGACTAATACATTTGGCATTGGCATAGAAAATCAAAACCAAAAGGCGATAGAAAACCCCAGGAATAGAGATAAACTTCATGAAGTTCCAACGATGAAATAAAGGAAGATATTCAAACTTAAAACATTCTGAATTGAGAAAAGGAACGGAGATTACCCTTTTGGCACGGATCTTGTAATTCTCATATTGACGAAAGTGAGTGAGACCCAAACTGCCATGAAAACATTGATCATAGATGATGGAATAGTTTGGACGAGCAATTTCTCCAATGGTGGAAGATTCACCGGCTTGAGTAACCCTTGAACGCTTCCTCGAAGGTTCTTTTGGTGCCATGATCTAAAAGAGAGATTAAGCAAAGAGGATTTCTTCAATTTGAGTAAAAATCAAGGTAACAAATTTAAAAAAAATTAAAAGAAAAATTTTGATGAAAAACA
The DNA here is from genome assembly GCA_958450335.1 of Hibiscus tridactylites. Lineage (NCBI taxonomy): Eukaryota > Viridiplantae > Streptophyta > Magnoliopsida > Malvales > Malvaceae > Hibiscus > Hibiscus tridactylites. Next base: position 22,980,161 of record OY288286.1, on the reverse strand, counting down.
AAGTTTTGATAAAAGAATGAAACAAAAAAATCAAAACAACAAAAAAATTGAAAAAGAAAAAAGAAAGAGATTACCTTGATAGAAACTTGGAAGATTGAAGAAAACTAGCACAAGGATGAGAAAGAGAGCACAAAGCCTTGCTTGATTCAAAAACTCTTTTAGATTTGAGTTTGAGGTGTGAAAAATTTGAAGGAGGAAGTGCCGTTTTATAGGCAAAAACGGCTAGGGTTAATTAGGTTTTGAAGAGTTTGAATTATGGTAAAAGTTGAACTCATTAAAAGCTTATTTAATGCCATCAGCGCAGTCGAGTATCGATACGCCCGTTGGGGTATCGATACGGGGATAGAATAGACCTTCCCGCAAAAATGCCCGTTGGAAAGTCGTATCGAAACGGAGGGGTCCGTATCGAAACGACCTGTATCGATACAATGTTAATCGTATCGATACCCGTGAAACAAAGAGTATTCTTGGAAACGGAATGAAGAACATGTATCGATACGCGTAGAGCCGTATCAATACTAGATGCCCAGAAATGCATATTTGGTTCAAAGAACAACCAAAGGCTCGAACTTAACATCTCCTATGAGTATGCAAATGATGTATGAACAGTTCTAAGCATATTTTAACATAAACATACTCCCCCTAACTATAGGCATGGATGAAATTGGGAGTCTAGGCATACAAGCATGGCATTTCACAAGATCAAGCATATTTTATCACAAAAAGAGGTCCTAAAAGGTCAAGATAGGCTAGCTAGACCTAACTCTCTCCTAAGGGACCAAAAACGCTCTTTTTCTAAGGGTTTTGTAAATATGTCCGCTAGTTGATTCAAGGTGTTTACATACTCTATAACCACATCTTCCTTAAGGACATGATCTCTAATGAAATGATGCCTTATTTCTATATGTTTGGTTCTAGAGTGCTGGATGAGATTTTTTGTTAAACATATTGCACTAGTGTTGTCACATTTTAGGGGAATGGTTTCAACTTTAATTCCATAATCTAAGAGTTGTTGCTTCATCCAAAGGACTTGAGCACAACAACTCCCTAAGGATATGTACTCGGATTCGGTGGTAGATAAGGCTACACTATTTTGTTTCTTAGAGAACCAAGATATGAGCATACTACCTAAGAATTGACAAGTTCCCGAAGTACTTTTCCTATCGATTTTACAACCCCCATAATCCGCATCCGAGTAAGCATGAAGGTTGAAGGTAGAGTCTCTAGGATACCAAAGACCTAAACAAGGAGTATCTCTAAGGTATCTAAAGATTCTCTTAACGGCTATAAGGTGAGACTCTCTAGGACTAGCTTGAAACCTAGCACACAAGCAAACACTAAACAAGATATCCGGTCTACTTGCGGTAAGGTAAAGCAAAGATCCAATCATAGAACGATAAAGCTTAGAGTCAACACACTTACCTCCTTTATCTTTGTCAAGCTTTGTAGATGAGCTCATAGGAGTGGCTTGAGGCTTTGCATTCTCCAAGCCAAACTTATTGAGCATATCCTTTATGTATTTTGCTTGGTTGATGAAGGTGCCATCCTTCTTTTGCTTGATTTGGAGTCCCAAAAAGAATGAGAGCTCCCCCATCATGCTTATCTCAAATTCACCTTGCATTAACTTAGCAAACTCTTGACAATGATATTCATTAGTAGAACCAAAAATAATACCATCAACATAAATTTTAACTACCAAGATGTCATTTTTATACATTTTTATAAAGAGTGTAGTGTCCACCTTACCTTTTTCAAATCCTTTTTCAATCAAAAAATTTGAAAGCCTTTCATACCAAGCTCTAGGAGCTTGTTTTAAACCATAAAGAGCTTTGGTAAGTTTGAAAACATGATTTGGAAATTTTGAATCTTCAAAACCTGGTGGTTGTTCCACATACACTTCTTCATTTATAAAACTATTTAAAAATGCGCTTTTAACATCCATTTGAAAAAGCTTGAAATTATGATAACATGCATATGCAAGAAACATCCTAATGGCTTCCATTCTAGCTACGGGTGCATAGGTTTCATCAAAATCTATTCCCTCTTCTTGAGTGTAACCTTGTGCTACAAGTCTAGCTTTATTTCTCACAATCTTACCACTCTCATCTAGTTTGTTCCTAAAGACCCATTTAGTTCCTATTGTAGATTGATTACTAGGCCTATCAACTAATGTCCAAACATTACTTCTCTCAAATTGATTTAACTCTTCTTGATCTTTCAATGCATTTTTTATATTTTTAGGCTCTATGCATGAGATAAATGCAACATGGTTCATTAATTTAAGAGAAGAACGAGTGGTTACCCCCTTGGATGGATCACCCAAGATTTCACCATCTTTGACATAATTCAACTCCCTTGGGTAGCTCACTTCCTTTTCCTCAATAGCCAAGTCCTTTAAGGCTTCAAGAGGTGGATCTTGTGAGTCCTCTTCCTTTGTAGGAATCTCATCCTTTTTTGAAGTTTGACCTCCATCAAAGACATTTATGATCCCTACATCATCATCATCACAAGAATCCTTTCTAGGAAGGAGGTTATCATCGAATACAACATGAATAGATTCTTCTACTACTAAAGTTCTTTTGTTAAATACTCGATAGGCTTTAGAGGTTAAAGAGTAACCTATAAAAATGGCTTCATCACTTTTTGCATCAAATTTACCTAAGTTATATTTTCCATTATTTAAAACAAAACACTTGCACCCAAAAGGGTGGAAATAGCTAATGTTAGGCTTTTTAGATTTTAAAATCTCATAAGGTGTTTTCTTTAAAATTGGCCTAATCATTACTCGATTTACAATATAACAAGTGGTGTTTGTGGCTTCCGCCCAAAAGTATTTAGGTAAATTATTTTCACAAAGCATAGTTCTAGCCATTTCTTGTAAAGTTCTATTTTTCCTCTCAACTACCCCATTTTGTTGAGGAGTTCGAGGAGCCAAAAAATTATGGCTAATACCATTTTCATTTAAAAAAATCTTCAAACCCTAAATTTTGAAACTCGGTTCCATGATCACTTCTAATATGTGAAATTCTAAGTTCAAGATCATTCTGGGTTAATTTTGAAAATGTGATGAATTTTTCCAAAGCCTCATCTTTAGTACTTCAAAAGAGAACCCAAGTAAATCTAGAAAAATCATCAACAAGCACAAAAACATAAGACTTACCACCCAAGCTCATAGTCCTAATTGGCCCCAATAAATCCATGTGAATTAGTTGTAAACATCTACTAGTAGAAACATCATTAATGGATTTAAAGGAAGACCTATGTTGTTTACCCTTTGAGCATGCATCACAAATTTTATCATTTGAAATTTTTATCTTGGGTAAACCTCTAACTAGATTTAGAGAGACTAGTTTTTCCCAAACACTTATGATAGCATGTCCTAGCTTCCTATGCCACAACCATGCATCATTTTCATTTTGAGCAACTAAGCATGCATGAGATGTATGAATGTCATCTAGATGCACCATGTATATATTCCCTATGCGATGACCTATGAGCATAATATTATTAGATTTAATGTCTACAATTTTGCATCCATTTTTATCAAACAAAACATTAAATCCTTTATCACACAATTGACTTATGCTCAATAAATTGTGTTTAAGACCATCGACATATAAAACATTTTCAATGAGAATAGTAGAGTGATTACCTATGGAGCCAATACCTTTAATGTGGCCTTTGGAGTTGTCACCAAATGTTACTTCTCCTCCACTTTTTGGATTTAGATCCATGAATCTACTCTTATCTCCGGTCATGTGCCTCGAGCATCCACTATCAAGGTACCATGAGTTTTGACTTTGTGCTTTGGCCTTGTAGCAATGCTCCCCCTACAAACAAAGATATTAAACTTTGGTTTTTGGTACCCAAATCATTTTGGGTCCATGAGTGTTAGCTCCCAAGACCATGGTTCCCTTAGGAATCCAAGATGACATAGCAATAATATTGTTAGATTTAACAAGTTCCTTAGGAACCCATACACTTCTAATTCTTTTAGCACTACTATGTCTAGGGTAGCTACCTTGTTTGTAGTAGTTAGTCTTTCTCTTAGGTTGGTGTGTTCTAGAGGATTCTCCTACTTCATGCTTGACACTACCAACATTTTTTAAATATTTTTAAGCTCATTTAGCTCACCCAACACCTTTTGGTGTTCACAATTACATTGAGATAAAAGATTATTAAGATCAACGTTTTCATCTTGAAAGAATTTTAGTTCATCTTTTAATCCTAATATCTTTTTTCTCAAATTTAGAATTAGCTTGATTAAGTGAGTCATTTTTCTCATTTAATTCTAGAATAATCTTTTTATTCCTAATGACCGACTCCTTATATTTCTCAACTAATTCATCATATACCTCTTGCAACTCAACATATGCATCATTTAACTCTTCATATGAAAAATCTAAAGTAGATGAGTTAGAGGTTACCAAGGAGGAATCTTCCTCAAGTGTCATGAGGCAAAGTTTAGCCACTTCTTGTTCATCATCCTCCGATGACTCCTCATCACTCTAAGTAGCAAGCTTGGCTTTGAGACTCTTCTTCTTCTCAAAACCCTTCTTCTTGAGTTGAGGGGACTCCGAACGTATGTGGCCGGATTGTTTGCACTCAAAGCAAATGATAGGATCCTTTCCTTCTTCTTTGTTCTTGCCTTTGAAGTCCATCTTCCTTTGGATTTTTCTTCCCCGGTTGGACCTCATGAAACGTGAGAACCGTTTGGCTATCATAGCCAATTCTTCAAGTTCATCCTCCTCACAAGATGAGCTCTCATCATTTTGTGAAGCTTTAGCCTTGAGAGCTATTCCCATCTTCTTCTTCTTCTCAACCTCAAGCTTCTCTGCCCTTTTCTCTTCTTTCTTCTTCTCATCTTCCCTTCCTTGCTTCATGATCTCATGAGTAAGGAGAGAACCCACAAGCTCATCAAGCTTCAAAGTCTTCAAATTCTTTGCTTCGATGATAGCGGTTATCTTCTCATCCCAAGACTCAGGAAGTGAATAGAGTAACTTCCGGACAAGCTTGTCTTCAGGTATGATCTCTCCAAAGCCCTTTAGACCATTGACAATTGTGGAGAAACGATCAAACATCTTAGACACCGTCTGTTCGGGCTCCATCTTGAAATTTTCATAGCTAAGATTGAGAAGTCCAATCTTAGTTTCTTTAACATCATTGGTGCCTTCATAAGTGGTCTCAAGAGTGTCCAACACTTCTTTGGCACTTTCAATTGATGAGACCTTTGAGTAGATGTCCGGACCGAAAGCACAAAATAACATGTGGAGAGCTTTATCATTGACTTGAATCTTTTTCCTCTCCTCTTCACTCATCTTCACTTTCTTCTTTAGCACCATCTTGCCTTCACCATCTTGCTTCAATGGAATATATGGCCCATCCTCAATGACATCCCACACAAGATAGTCATTTGACTTGATGAATAGACGCATTCTATTCTTCCAAAAAGAATAGTTATCACCGTTGAAGAAGGGAGGCTTTGTAGTGGATTGTGACTCGTACATGCCGGAACCGGAGGTTGAAGTCATCTCTTGATATTTTGATGATCACACTCTTCCAAGGAACTCCTCTTGTGGTTGTTAATCCTCAAAGAGGTAGGCTCTGATACCAATTGTTGAGTGGATCGCAAGATCGATATTGGCCAATAGGGGGGGTGAATTGGAAATTTAAAGGTTTTGTGGTGGAAATTGCAAATTGAAAATAATAGACAAGGGATTTAGAGTGGTTCAAGTTCCAAATGAACTCTACATCCACTACCTTAGATTCACTAAGGAATTGCAACAATTCCACTAATTGCTCTTCCCCTTTTCTAGGACAAGGAGGCAACCTTTACGATTTCGGTTGATTTTTCTACCCAAAAATCAACCCAATCCTCACACAAGTGAACAAAGAGATTTGATGGCTAATAAGGTATCTCTCAATACAAATGATAGCCCCAATACAAGCACTCAACCCAATTGAACAAAATATGAATGAAGATTACAATTGGGATTTCTAGACAAATAGGAACTTTGGCACAATTGCTTGGATTTGATGAATAAGTGTTTTCTTGAAGATCAATAGTTGTTTATGTTGCTTTTGGATGTGTCTTTTATACCTCCTCATTGATTTCTAGCCGTTTGGGGTGGTTGGGAACATAAATGGAGCCGTTGGAACCCTCTCTTACCGCCAAAAATGCACTTCAGCAGCTACCGGTATCGGTACGCGGGAAGGTGTATCGGTACCTGTCTCAGAAAAGAAAGAGTTGTTGTGTGCATTTAATAAGGGGTATCGATACGCACGTAAGCGTATCGGTACGGGGTATCGAAACGGCAAGGGCCGTATCGATACCATTTTCTGAACTTAGCTCACTCTCCAAAACCGTATCGGTACGGGGGTTAGACGTATCGATACGGGTCAACGACCTTTTAAAGTTTGGTTACCAACTGACACCAACGGTCATATTTTTAAACTGACTTAATATTTTAAAATTTATAAAGCTCGTATCGATACGAGGGTTAGCCGTATCGGTACGCTATTCAAACTCTTTGAATTTTAACATAGGGTGTATCGATACTAGGGTTTGGGGTATCGATACTGGTTCCGACAGTAACCAAGTTTTGCAAAAAGGTATCGATACGGTGGATGGTGTATCGATACGCATGGACGATTTTCAATGGTTTTGCCTTGGAACACTTAGAAAATATTTTGAGTTTGAGTTTTATAAATCAGTTTTAAAGTGTTGGTGTTTTAAAAACTTATTAAGGGACTTATAAAAACAATTTTAAGTTTTACAAATTGATCCTTAAAGATCTAATTATATCAAAATCAAACATAGGTTTTACAGGTGCACCGGTACAGGTTGTCTCGTACCGGTACCTCCCCAACACCCTTGGGTTATTGGGATTCTAGTAACCAAAATTGGCATCGTTACGTGCGAGGGCGTATCTGTACCCTCTGGCCTTTGGGATTCTAGAGAGCTAATTTTGTACCAGTATGGGTCGACCCATATCAGTACCCTTTGTTGGTGCTTTGACGTATCGGTACGCGAGATAGGGTTTTAGTATCCAATGGGCATTATGCCCGAAAACTTTGATTTTAAGTTTGGGGGATTCATAATTTGAGGACTATGATCCAATGGGCTCTTAAGGTGGTAAAATGAATTGTAAAACTGAGAAACTGAGAAATTAACCTCTTACTCAACCATAACGTGTAATAAACTTGGTAATTTGCTTGAGTGCTTGGGTGATATAGAAACCATAAGGTAGTATGGGTTCCTTGATGCTATTGCGTGCCATGATGGCACTTATTTGGTGAGATTCGGATACCCAGGTAACGTGTAGCAACACAACGGTAAGAACCGAACGGAGGATTCCCGATGCTTTGTGTTCTCGAGCCTCGTTCGAAGGTACTCGATGGGTAATTTCGAGTATGAGGTGTGGAGTCTCGATGCTTTGAGTCCCCGGGCCACCCTCCGAGTGATTGTGTCCCGATGCTTTGTGTCTATGGGATTCACTCCAGGTTTGTGTATTGATTGTTGTTATTGTGTATTGGATGTTGGATGCTTGTGTTGATCCTTATACCATGTCATAGTAGAGTGGTAGTGTACCCACTGAGCAGCGTTACCTCGACATTCATAATCGATGTTTTCGTTTGCAATTTTCTAAGTTGGCACATGCATTGGAGGATCACCATCGGTGTAGGTTTCAACACATCGTTTGTTCAGAGTACATCATTTAGGTCTTATTGGGCTATGTATTTTGTAGGAACCTATTGTAACGTTGTAACTCTTCTTTTGGTATTTTATTAAGCAAGGGAATGTTTTATTATTTCAACTATTTGGAGCTCCCTATGTAATCGTTTTAAACTGTTTAATAATGTTTTAATTTTTGATTTGATTGAATGTTTTATGGTATGAACTCTTTTGGACAAAACCAGGTCAAAATTTTGAAGTAACGATTTGGGCTTAAGGCCCAAATGTGACATACGGGCTTAGGGTGTTACAATAAGAACCCCCAATTATAGCAGTGAGATGGTATTTTAGATGAGATAGAGAGGTCTAGAACATTTGGGATACATCACTTATATAGGGATATATTTTCATTTCTAATATCCCAAAAGGTATCATTTTTAATGGTCTGAATACCATTGAGAAGACTATTCCAACTTTAAGAAAGATTTTGACATTTAGAGGCATAAAAAGTTACCATTTATAAAGTAAAGCCCTCTCATAAGTCGAGCTATGAGAGAATCTAGATTTTTGATGATTCTTCATCCTTTTTTGGCAAGTAAAGCTTTGTTCAAAGTATGAAGATAAAGAAATCCCATACTTCCCATCTCTTTTGATTTGCACATATTATCCCAATTGATCCAGTGAATACCACTTATTGGATCAGTAGAACTTGTCCATCAAAATCTGCTTATGAATTAATTAACTTTATTGTAGAACATACGTGGGAGAAGAAAATATTGCAAAACAAATGGGAGAATTGGAGTGCATCTTTTTTCCTCTTCCTCACACCGAGGGAAGTCTAAGGTACCTTCTGCCCTCCTCCATTTGATTAAAGTCAATAACATTAGTCAAATGGAGTTTCAAGCTTGAATTAATAATAGGTGAAAGATAGACTAGAGATTTTCTACTATTCATTGTTTTTTACAGTAGGCCAGTTCTTCTCATTTGATTTGGTGAAGAGAATGTAGTCATCGACAAACAACATGTGGTTTATTATGTGACATATTCTTCCCATTTTAAATCTTGACAAGTTTTGACAAAGTTGTTCCTTTTCAATCATCCATGAGAGTATGTTAGAGACCAGAAGGAATAAAAAATGAGATAGGGGATCTCCTTGTCTAAGTTTTCTTTGAGGTTTGAACTCACCTCTTCTTTCTCCAATCACTACCAAACAAAATGAGGGGGGTTAAATGCATTTCATAATCCGTAAAATCCACCAGGTTTTATTAATGAAAATAGTTTTTTGAACCAACTCAATTTTTTCAAGGACTAAGTAATTTTAAGTGAAAATAGTTTTAAGCATTTTGATTTTAAACCTGATTGAATTGTTTTGATTTTAAGTGATTTAATGGTTTGAGGGGTCTGTTGGGAAGAAAAAACTTTATAGATGGGAGAGAAATGTCAACTGGTTGCAATTTGCAAATGCATGTCTCCATCTTCACAAACCTTTAGCCAATGAATCTACTTTCATGTCCATTTCTTCCCAACACCTTTAAAACCCACACCATTTTGCATCATAGATGTGTGAATCAATAGTTAATACAATCAAGAGAAAATTACAAGGAGAATAGTTGGTTCAGGAGAATGGAAGGACTTTGCCTTTAAAATCGAACATTTTTATTATTTTTTAAGTTTAGGGTCTAGGGTTCAATTATTTTTTATTAAAATAAGGTCAAATTAAAATAACGTGTAAATATCGAGGGTTATTATTTTTTCAAATTAGACTAAATTGTTTGAATGTGTATACATGGAGTACTAAATGTGCTATTATACAAACTTTGTTAACATCTTTTCAACGTCTGTTACATCTCAATGGTCTAATTGGAGCAAAAGTAAAAGTTTAATGGTAACCTTGAAGCAATTGGGAGTTTGGTTACCAAATTGAATAATTGGTCAACATTTAGTGACCATTTATGAACTTTACCCAATATATTTTTTAAAATAGGTAGAGCCTCATTAAAAACCCCTTTCCAAACCAACCTTGAATCTAAATTCAAAGTTAGGAATGAGAAAGGGGAAGAAGTGCCTAGGAAACATCTTATTAATACAAAAAAAAGGATTCTTACATCTTAGAGGTTGTACATGTAAATAAACAAAAGGCCAGAAAACAATCCAAGGTAAAAAAAAATATTGAGCCTTGTACTTCACTTGAGCCATGCAACATTTTGCATGTTCGCTTTAATGCATAATTAGTCTATTTTCTTGCACATCTAGAGTGCATATTTTATTTTCCTACATATTTAATAAGATGAAATTCTTGCATATTTAGTTGTTGTGTTGTTACATATTTATAGTTGTATGATTAGCTTGAATACACATCTAATATATGTCACAAATTAGTGTGCTATTTACTATGTCCCGAATGTTTATTTATGTGTCTTGTAAGAGTTACATTGGAAGAAAATAGTTTGGAAGAAAAAAACACACAAGAAAGAATTATTTCTTGTAAGATCAAAGGTCATGGACATATTAAAGATGGAAAATCAATGACCTTCTTCATATTCAAGATTGCAAACCAAAGGTCATATTCATATTCAAGATGGCAAACCAAAGGCCATATTCACATATTCTAACAATGAATCTAGACAAAAAAGTGTGTAAAAGGGAGAATAGACATTATAATATGAATTGTTAGACATTTATGGTCATTGAAGATATAATTTAATCCTTTCAACTCATCTTTTCAGCTACCTTGTGCCAATCCTATAAATAGGAAATATTGTAAAGCATTTGCACACAACTTGAATTTGAATGAAAATTATTTTGTAAGTGTTCAAACTCCCTTTTTTCTTTAAGAACTCTATCAACTTATCAAGCATAGTATTTGTTGATTCGTAAGGTTCTCGATTCGTTCAACCGATGTTGCTCACCAAGTGGTGGAGAGGTGGAATTTTGGGTGGATGTGGTAAGGAAGCTAAAAAGATAATTGACACAATAATTTTAGAGTGGTTCAACCTTCTAACCAAGGTCTACATCCACTACCTTAGCTTTCCACTAAGGATTTCCAATCAATCCACTATTATTTCGTCCCCTTTTCTAGGCTTAGAAGGAAACCCTTATACACCGATCAAGCTTTCTACCCAAAGCCTTGATCAAACCCTCTTTACAAGAGAAAAGAAAAGCAATCACAAATCATTCTAATAGGTGTTTGTTTGCACAATAAAAGCACTAATCCAAAACCTAAAACACTTGAGCAAATTTGACAATTTTGGCTCACTAGTTTTTGTCTATACAATAATTGACAATTTAAGTACAAAGACTATATTTGATCATTTGTTGATTGACAATTGAAGCATTAACCATATCTTGATGCTTGGAGGTCCCTTTTATACTCATTGATGAGTTTATAGCTGTTACTAGCCGTTGGGGATGATTTGGAGCCGTTGAGGACTTTATTTCCCTTCATTAATGTTGTTCTGCAGCCTTCCGTATCGATACGCTTGGACCCGTATCGGTACAAACTTCATCAGAAACTAGCCGTTAGGGGTTGAAAAAGTTAGGATGGTTTCGATACCACCAAGGTGGTTTCGATACCTCTAGCCCTGCATCTGGGTTTTGCTTACTGGAAATGGTGGTATCGATACAGATCAAAGGTGTATCAATACGAGCCTTGTAAAAATGATATTTTGGCCATTTAAAAAGTGTTTTAGACATGTTAAAATATGAAACCATTTCAAACATATTTTCAAGTTGTTTGGACTTTAAATAAGTTTTCAAAATATTCAAACAAGTCCAAAAACATTTTTCAATTATTATATCAAAACATTAGTTCTACAGTCTTGTGGCGTCAATCCTATTCTTGCAATATCGTTGGTTCCTAGTTTTTCTATAACTAGTGGGACATGATCATATTCGATTTTAGAAAACCATAAGATATGGGTCAACATTTCCTTCTATAGTTTTGGTTCTATATTCATTCCATAACCAAAGTTCAAATCTCCATTCACCATCCACTCATCACTTTATCGTACATTACATTACCATCACCATCACTTACACCGTTACAACCTTCATCCAATTACCTTCTAACCACTTGCTAAAACACCCTTTGATTTCTTCACCAACGCTTCCATCCAACATAAACACATCATTTCAAACCCAACTTTACCATCGTCAAACCACTTACTCAATTTACAATTCAGCAACAAGTAATCTCGAATCTTCCACAACTTGAATCACATTATTTGGTATCAGAGTTAAGTCGAACAAGTATCGTAATTTTACTCTCCCAAGGTTGAGAAAAAGTCATAAAAATTTAAAAAAGTACAAATAAATGATTCAAAAAAAGAAAGATGGGAGAAGTTTGGCAAATTCAGATCAAAAAAAGAAAGAAGTGTTTTTTCGATCTTTCCAATCACAAGATTTGATTACTTACCACCATACTCCGCCACACTCCACCCCTCCATTTTCAACCTACCTTTTTCACCCAACATTATTACCCATCCTACCTCAATTTGTTTCAGCCGATTCCACATGGTAATCTTTGATTCAATCAACAAAATTCACTTAAGAACTCAAGGAGTGAACTGGAGTTGAAAAAAGCAAGAGCGTGTGAGTGCATCTGAGTTCTAAAAGCCATAAACATCGAGTGCAAACGTGAGTGGAGTGATAAGTTTTTTTTGGAGTGATGGTAAGGTTTTTATTCATGAGGACTTACTTTGTTACTACTCATTTTGTTTCACCATGTTTCAAAGTTTCAAAAGAAATAGTAGATTTGTGTTAATCCAAGTTTGAGTAGCCAAGACATGCCAGATGAGCAGCAGCATACAAACATCTTTCAGACACGTTGCCATGTCCAAGGCAAGGTATGTAGTGTTGTTATAAATGGTGGAAGTTGCACTAATATCGCTAGTACTTTAATGGTGCAAGATCTTGTGGTTCAATGATGATGATGAGATTGAAGTCACCGAACAAGTTACCATCTCATTTTCCATTGAAAGGTATAACCAGTCATCTATTGTTGGACAGACCATGTCAATTCGATTGAAGAGCATTACACAAATGCTTCACCAACCGATACACTTTCAAGCACGAAGGAAAGAAATTCGCTTCAATACCGCTCTCTTTGACACAAGTCCAAGAATAGAAAAATGCTTTAAAGAGAGCTATGAAAAGATTAAGAAAGAAAAAATTGAAAGAGAAACATCAAATGAAAAAGAGAATGAGAGTTTCAAGAGTAAGAAGTTTGAAACAAGAGTGTTGATGTTGTTGAGTGTGAGATTGAGAAAAAAAAATAGAGAAAATAAACATGAGTGAGATTAAAAAAAGATATTTTTAGAGAAGAAGAAAAAAAGAGTGAAATTGAAAAATATGAGAGTGAAAAGAACTAGACTGAAAAATCAAATGTTTGTACAAAAGAGAAACATAATCAAATTTCTTTATGCACTAACAACTTTAACAATATTTTCCCTAATCTTGTTTTGACATTTCCACATGACCTTGAGGAAAGAGTATCCAGAGAAACACCAATGGAGTAGCTATTTGTCAAGTGCATCAAGCATAAACTAGCCAGAATAAGTAGTTTTCGACATCATTGTTTTGATATTTCCTTTGATTATGTGATAAGAATCCCCCATCCTAACGTGGATTTGTTTTTCAGGTAAGTGATTCGATTTCAAAAGGGATAAAATTCAAGCCAAAATACTAAGTCCCTTAATTATTTTTGGAGAATTTCTGAGAGGAAAATGAACGCTACACGATTAGCGTACCACCCACCATTTAAAGAAACAAACATGTTCTATTCTGCATTTTTGACAAACTCCATTTTCTTTTCGACTAACCAAGTTGTGGACACATGAGGCAAAGAAGAGGTACCGATAGGGGTGTAAATAAACCGAGCTTGAACGAACAAGACCATGTTCATGTTCGTTTGTTTATTTTTAAAGGTGTCATGTTTGATTCGTGTTCGTTTAAATTTTTAATATTGTGTTTGTGTTCGCTTATTTATTTTTGAAGGTGTTCACAAACGTGTTCATTTAAGTGTTCACAAACGTGTTCATTTAAGTGTTCATGGATGTGTTCATTTAAGTTTTCGCGAATGTGTTCGTTTATTTGTTCTCGAACATGTTCGTTTTTATGTTCAAAAATGTTAACTAAATTAACAATAAATAAATAAATAAAACAAGATAAACAAGATAATACTTAAATTTCAACATGAACTTATATAACATCCTTAGCAACAACAAAAAGTTGTATTTAGATACATCTACAAGCATTTTCATCCTATAAATAGGCTTATAAACAAGCCTATAAACGAGCTTGTTCGTGTACATAAACGAACCAAACACGCCTACGTTCATGTTCGTTTGTTTAACAAACAAATATAAAAATTTTGTTCATACTCGTTTATTTAGCTTAATAAACGAACGTTATACGAACAGTTTCACGAACGGTTCGTTGAACACTCTATTCATTTACACCCCTAGGTATCAAGGTCAATTTTGAACAATTGTAGCAACAAATTCGAGAACTCAAAGGATTCAAGATTCGAAATTCTAGAACTTTTTGGCATTTTTTGGAAATTTTTGTGGAGTGAACTCAAGCAAATTTTCTCCACAACATACCCTTAGTTGATCACTAAATTTTCATATTTGCAATGACAATTGTCTGCTCAGTCGATAGCGATTATTCAGAAAAGTTTGAAAGCCTGGGAAGGATTGATGTTTGCCACATGGCTTTGTGATTAGTAAACAATCAAAATTTTCTGCCACCATGCATCCACTATTTAAAGACCTTGATATGTTTAATTTTTCTATTCATCAACATTTGATTTCTTTAGATAATAATCCAATTATGATTGTAGAAGATGAAAGGAAATACAAGTTTGAAAAGGAGTTGCACCGGAAGGTGCGCATAAACAAAGAAAGAAATTTTAGTGTTTTGTAAACCAGAGCTCCAAATGCCACACAAAATTCATTTATATACCGATAATGCAAAATGCGAGAAAGCAAAAAGGACATTATTTGAACTAGTAAATTGATTTTTGGTCCGTTCAAAAGAAAATAAGTTTTTTGCTAAACGAAAGTTTGAAACTGTTCTCTTTCATAGTATGTCGATTCGGGGACAAATTGCTTTCAAGGGGGGGGGGAATGATGCGAGCAAGATCGATCAAGAAACTCATGGAGCCATGCAAGATCAATTAGAGGTGCCTTGTGAACCCATCACTCGTGCATGAGCCAAATATTTAATGATTTTGTCGCCATTTTGATTGCTCATGTTTTGGAAACAAATATTGAGCTTTGTTCTTCACTTGAGCCATACAACATTTTGCATGTTCACTTTAATGCATCCATGCATAATAAGTCTATTTTCTTACACATCTAGAGTGCATATTTTATTTTCCTACATATTTAATAAGATGCATTTATTGCATTTTTAGTTGTTGCATTATTACATATTTATAGTTGCATGATTAACTTGAATAAACATCTAATTTATGTCACAAATTAGTGTGTTATTTACTATGTCCTAAATGTTTATATATGTGTCTTGTAGAAGTTGTATTGGAAGAAAAAAGGTTGGAAGAAAAAAAGGCACAAGAAAAGATTATGACTTGTAAGCTCAAAGGTCTTGGAAATATTGAAGATGGGAAATCAATGGCCCTATTCATATTCAAGATAGTTGATGCGTAAAATATAGTATGCACAATTAGAACAAGTATATCCACCGCACAAGTATTATAATGATGAGTATCGAGTATCGTATCCACATGGATTAGAGTGATAAACTAAAAGTAATCGCACAAAAAGAATATATATAATGAATATTAAGATATGATGGTGATAACAATAAAGTAATGATGTAGCAAAAAATAAATTGAAGCAATTATTGAAGAAGAACAAACTGATGCTACAAAGATTTCTAATGGGAATGAATAAGTGGGTTTATTTCTAAATACAATACTCAACTATTACTTGAATGCTATAGCAATGAAACAATGCTCATCTACTCGACAAGGTTTTCGTAGAAACTCCTAAACTATGTCTAATTAGAAGTTGATAAAAGAATGCTAGGACGATACATGTATGTGTTAACCCTAACAAACTTATTATCTATTTTAGTTCCCTTTATTAGTCGTTGAAACTCTATCTTATGTCTAAGAAGGATTAGAGCTCAAGTTAACAGCTTAAGCTCCATTGTTCACACAATTTAATTTAACTCTCTCGATCTTAAGCCACAAATCATAGCTAAAAGATGCTCTTGGTAGCTCTTACATGACTAAGAATTAACATTAATGAACATCATAGGTAAGGAAAAGAACGTTTGATTGGGTCAAGCTAAACACGGACGGTGCCGAGAGGGGAGTTGATGGATTAACTTCTTGCGGTGATGTGACCTATGATCATGTGGGATTGTGTCTTGGGGATTTCTCCAAGTTTATTGGTGTTTCTTTTGTTGTAGAAGCCGAGTTATGGTGTGCTTAAGCTGGCCTTTCCCTTGCGTGGGAGTTGGGTTATCGACGAATCGTGCTTGAGGTTGATGGTCTTGATGTGGTCAACATGTTGAAAATGGACGGCCATCGACGTGAGGGTCTCTCTCTTTCGGTCCATTTGGAGGCACTTCACAATAGAGCTTGGTGTGTTCGGTTAGAGCATGTTCGCTGGGGTGGTAATAGGATGGCGGATGCCTTAGCCAAGTCTGCTGATTTCGGAACTTTTGTCGCTATTCTCTTTCAAACACCCTCTCATGGGTCATGGTGTTGCTACAGGAGGACTTGGTTGGCAATTGAGGGTTGTTATAGTTGTGTCTTTGTCGGGTTTATCCTTGTATTTCAAACTTTAATTATTGTCATGTGCACTTTTTTCCTTCACCTAGGTTTATGGAGGTTTTTCTAACGAGACACGTGGCAATAATCTCTTTTCTCATCTAAGAAAAAGAATATTAACATTAAATAATAATTAAACAAAGTATTTTAACAATAAACCTAACCAAAGAGTATTTAGCTAATGTACGAGCAATAAACATCAGTCCAAATAATGTATAAATTCATGGTAGTCAAATAAAGCAACAAAAAAAAAGAATCAAAGTGTTCTAAGAATCCTCCTTCATGCTCTTGAGTTTCGTTGTAGCGTCTCCAAACTCCTCAAGCCTCTCTCAATAGCTCTAGTTGATTAGAGACTCCTTTTGACCTTTGACAATGGTGGTTCTCCGATGTTGAAGACAAAGAAAGGGCTTGTTTCCTCCAATGAAAGCTTGCCTTAATTGTTGCCTTCCTTGTCTTTATATAGAGGCGGCTTTCCTAAGGTTTTATGTCCTATTATGGCAAGTGATCTAATAAAAGAGGATCTTTGCTTTTCATGTATATCATGGATCATAAAGGAAAGGAGGACCACACATTAAATAACGTTAAAAGATTGAGATTTGGTCTCCAACTTCCTAGGAATGTTGTGGCATTTGAATTCCATCATGAGAGAATGCTGCACCACTTCTCCAACATGCTTTTGCTTCTATCAATCGCTAATTCATGTACAAACACCACCAAAACGTACTACATTTCCCATTAAAAGCATCAATATATAATCATGTTAAGCTCAAAAGTAAAGTCCCTAAATGTATGCATAATGATCCAAAATGCAACTACATGAGCTTGAATACATGCAATGTTTTCAAGTAAAAGGGCATAAAATATAAGTTTTCTATAAAGTTATCAATAGAAAACCAAATGCCATATTCATATTTAAGATGGAAAACCAAAGGCCATATTCACATATTCTAGCAATGAATTTAAACAACAAAGTGTGTAAATGGGAGAATAGACATTATAGCATGAATTGTTACACATTTATGTTCATTGAAGATATGATTTAATTTTTTCAACCCATCTTTTCAACTGCCTTATGTCAATCCTATAAATAGGACATATTGTAAAGCATTTGCACACAACTTGAATTTGAATGAAAATTATTTTGTAAGTGTTCAAACTCCTTAGTTCTTTAAGAACTCTATCAAATTATCAAGCATAGTCTTGTGGCTTCAATCCTATCTTTCATACATTGTTGGTTCCTAGTTTCTCTACAACTAGTGGGTCACGGTCATATTCGGTCTTAGAACACCATAAGATACGGGTCAACACTTCCTATTATAGTGTTAGTTCTCTCTTTGTTCCATAACCAAAGTTTCAATCTCCATTCACCATCCACTCATTTGTAACCCCCTTAGCCCGGCATAGACGCCCAAACTAAACTAGGAAGATTACACGGGGAAAATTGAAGTCAACTCATAAAAGTCAACCTCAATTGATGACCCTTTTTTCTTTTTATCTTCTCTAGATGTAAAATATTAACATATGTGTCCAACAAGACCATTAGAAAGAAACGGCACAACGATCGGAGTTCAATAAGGGATTCAATTGTATACTTGTGACTTTTAGGGACCATTTTGCAAATTATAAAAATTACAGGGACTTTTTATGTTTTAAAGTTACCAATCCTCAATTAGTCATGTAACATGCTATCACGTCAAATTTTAGCTCAAACCGGTCATCCAAACTCATCCCATTGATCAAATAACATTCAGGGACCAAAACGTAACATTTCAAGACTTAAAAAGATACTTTTAACTAAATTTTAACTACATGTATCGATACACCTGAACCTGTATCGATACATGGGAAGACAATGGCAAAAAAAGGAAGAGTGTATCGATACGCTTCCCCGCGTATCGGTACGGCCTTCAAACTTGGCTTGGGCGCATCGATACGCGGGCAATCCGTACCAATACCCTTGTACCGAAAAGCCTGAAATTGGCCTTAGCGTATCGATACACTTCCCCGTGTATCGGTATGCATACCAGAAAAGCTCATTCCAAAAGCATTTAAACATACTTAACCATATCCAAACAAGCTTAAATCATGCATACAAGTTATAATCAACCTACTAGACATCCAGACATCAACAAATAGTAAATCATACTCATCGAACACATCAATCCATGATGATACGTTAGCTATTCAATCATGTTTAAGAAAACAAGCTAAAACATAGGCAAAATACCATAAGCAAACCATGAAACAAATTATAGGCCGATTACAAGTCCAAAATCAGAAACCAAACATGCTTAAGATAGTAAACATCACCAACAAATCCAATAAGTAAGAATTCCCACCCATTGCCTCTTATTACACCTAGGGTGAACCACATACATCGCTTAACCAAAACTCTTGGAATCCAATTGCTATTGGGCTGCCTTGAATGTTCAATTCTCTGCATTGGTGAAACAAATGGGCCTAAGCATATAACTTAGTGAGGACCGCTAAAACAACATTCATCAATGCATTACATAAAACCATTGCATCATCATTTGTAACCCCGTGCCTTTCTTTAAAACATGCCCATTTAAGCATTAATGCACTTTTAAGTCCACATGCATATAGCATCATTTTAAACAACATCAAACTTCCTTTATTCATGCTTAAACCAAGCATCACATGCATTCTTGCATCATTCGTAAGCATCTCATGCTTAATCATTAAACATCAACATTATATTGGCTTGCAAGTGATAATTCTCAAACCATACCTAAACAAATGACACAATCAGATACGCGGATTACAAGCGTTGTCCCACACGCTTCATACATACTACCGGACTACACAAGGTGGTCAATGGCACAATCACAACCCCTCAACACCCGTGATGGAGATTAATGGCACAATCACAACCCCTCAACATCACTCATCGGTAGTTGTATAATTCCACTAACGAGAGTACGAGACACATAATACAAGACTCACACACGTGATTAAACCATTCACCGTTGTGATCTTAGCCTCAATCGTTAAAGTACTTGGATGGAGATTACGGCACAATCACAACCCCTTGACATCAAATGTGACTTTATTCACGGTGCACCCAATCCTATAGCCGGCTAACTATATCTGATTAAAGTAAGAAAAAACCATTTCCATCACTTGCCAATATAATCATTTAACATCAATATTCCACTATTTTACAGGCATAAACACAATGCCATTCTCACAAGCATAAACATGCTTAATATCAAATGCATTTATCACAAAAAACCAAGGATCACCTACCAAGTGCATTCTTAACAAAATGGCATTCAAATCCATCATTAATCATGCTTAAACATGCTTAAAACAGTAATCAAAACCACATTTAACTCAAGCTCATTTCCATCAAAACATAGCACATTTTCGAGAGGGAGACTTTTGAATCACTTACTCTTGAGCTTAGCTAAGTGTTTCAAACTTACACTAAGCTCCCAAGACAACGCACAAAGCGTTAAAAGCTGGAAAATCCATTCCCACTCATCGATACGTGATGCCTTGCTCGCCGACACGAAAATTACTCTTCAAGAGCCTCCAAAAACGTCTCATTTGCTCTCGAATCAAGATCCCATGTTTTCACTTCATCAAAACAGAGATCTAAATGCATTAAAATGCATTTCAACACCAGGAACCAATCACAAACTCGTTGCTCACCCAAACTTCACTAATTTACCCATCCGAAACAACCTAAACTCAATTGATTACTTTCTAAACCAAGCCCAGCAACATACATCACTTCCAATCAATTATAAACATCAAAACACATCTACAATCAACCTAAACTCTTCCTTATACCTACAACAATCATTACTCTAACATTTCACCTCAAAAACCCAACTAGAACTATCAAGAAACTCAAGGATCTCAAGGATTTCAGGATCTATATCAACAAAACCTCTTTTCAACATATTAACCACCTCAAAACTTAATTAAAATCAATCCAAAACAGAGCTTAACAAAACAAGTCCGAAAATCAAAAGTTTCATCATATTTTTGCAAGATTCCAATCTCAAATCAATACTATAATGAAAACTCAACTAAAAACATTAATTAGAAGCCAAAGATCTTGGGAATTTCAATAAAGAACCTAGATTGAAGGTTGAGAATGGGATTTACCTCCAATCCTTGCTTTCCTCAATGAATGACAAGTTTTCCTTAGGAAAAATCTTGAAGAACTTAAAAGAACTCTTGAAATTTATTTAGAAAATATTGAGAGAGTGTTTGGGAGAAAATAATTCTAGAGAAAATGAGTTAAAATGGTGTTTGGCTGAAAATGAGAAGAGAAAGGTAGTTACGTCAAATGTAATCTCACTTTTCTTATTTATTACTTTTAATTAAATAAAAACCCTTTTATTAAATCACTTTAAAATCCCTTTTAAAACACATGTCATATTAAGGAAAGGCTAAATTGCCATAAAGCTCCTTAAAGATTCTAAGATTTTGGCTCCTCTTCTAAAAATCGCATTTCCCTCAGTTTTGAAACTTTACATTTTGGTCACTACCCAAAATGTATTACTTTCGAAACTCTTTTTGTAAAATTGATTTGACCAACCTCTTAAACATAATTTTATAGGATTTTAGCAATTTTTATCATATTTTTATCCTATCCCGATCCTTAATTTCCTTAAATCACCAAACTCGATTCGAACTGTTTCCGACCAGTCCGATCCGATATCCAAAACATGAAGGCCAAAAACCAAGGCGTTACAACTAGTGGGTCACAGTCATATTCAGTTTTAGAGCACCATAAGATACGAGTCAACACTTCCTATTATAGTGTTGGTTCTATCTTCGTTCCATAACCAAAGTTTCAATCTCCATTCACCATCCACTCATCACTTTATCGTACATTACAATACCTGCACCCTCACCTACACCTTTAAAACCTTCATCCAATTACATTTGAACCACTTACTAAAACACCCTTAGATTTCTTCACCAACACTTCCATCCAGCATAAACACACCATTTCAATCCTAACTTTACCATCATCAAACCACTTACTCAATTTACGATCGGACAAGAAATAATCTCGGATCTTCCGCAACCGGGATCGCAACAGAAACCCATCATTTCCATTAGTTTTCTTAACACCTTCAAATCAACTTTATCATAAGCTTTTTCAAGATCCAATTTGATAGCCATAATACCTACTGATCATTTCCTTCTTTTGATTGCGTGGATAGCTTCATGAACTATTCATATATTATCTTGGATTAGTTTCCGCTAACAAAAACAACTTGCATAGGAAAGATGAAACTGATGAGGAACCATTTAAGTTTAGACGCTAAAATCTTAGAAATGATTTTGTATGCAAAGTTACATAGGCTTATGGGTTAAAAGTGGTTAATTCATCGGGGTTAATTTCTTTGGTATGAGTATCAAATCAGTTTTGTTTAAATCCCTTGAAAGGAAACCAATCCTCATAAACTTTCATACTATTTTTGGACATTATCTCTTACTAATTCCCAACATGAGTGGTAAAACACCCCCAAGAATCCACCCGGGTTGGTGCTTTGAAAGCTCTAAGGCTGAAGACATCTTCTTTGATTGCTTGTTCATATACTTCTTTACATAGCTCTGTATTTATATCTTCGGTTATAACTCTTGAAATCAGCTCAAAAACATAATGTAAGTTTGTAGTTGTATCTTTTGTGAACAGATTCTTGAAATGCTCTTAAAATAGGTTTATCACTCCTTCCTCAATTTCTATCTAGCTTCTATCATGTTGCTTCAGTTTTAGAATGACTTTCTTTTGTCTATTCTGAATTGTTGTAGTATGGAAGAATTGGAAATTTCAATCTCTTAATTTCAGCTAATTTAACTTTGCTCTTTGATGTCAATGTCTTTCTTCTCTTTCTCAGATCTTATCCAATTCGCCTTTTAAACTTTTGACTTCATCAGTTGATTCTTTAGTTAGGGATAAACTCTAAACTTTTGATATATTTCTAGAAAAAACAAAATGGCCACTGAGCTTTGTTAGAAAAAAACAAAATGGTAATCAAATTTCAAATGTTCTAAAATGTTAATTAAACTTTATGTTTTGTAACAAAATGATAATTCGGCCGTGAAAGACTTAACGTGATTGTTTTGAGACTTTGTATAATAGCACATTTAATCCTTTATACTTACACATTCAATCAATTTAGTCATAATTTTTTTAAAAAAATTCAATAAATTTAGCTCACATTCTTTCAATTTGGTCATATTTATAATTAAAAATAATATTAAATATTTAAATTTGGTCACATTTACTCTACTTGTTAAGTGTTTCCATGCCATCAAATCAATCATAGAAATAAAATTCTCCAGCAATGAAATACTAAGAAAAACTATATGGAGATCCCAACGGCAGGGAACCAATCCTGACCAAACTCCAAATCATTTTTGAACACCCAAATTAACCTGAATTCTCATGAGAAGATCAGAAATGTGCCTTTTCTGGAAACGATTATCCCGGAAACTCTGACGAGCCATTTCCACCTTAAAAAGCTCTTCTGGGGTTCTTGATTCAGGGCAGACTTCCCATACTTGACGACCCACGTGATTGTTCAAACTCCTTAGCCATCCCCCACTATCGCCATCGCCAACACTCTCTTTCGCAATCTTAAGTCTCCACATTTTGTTGAAAAAAAAAGAAAAAAAAAAGATCACGATTCTTTAGAATCTTGACTTCTTTGGTAAAGGCGTTCAGTTTTGTCAACTATGAATGAAAATTGCTTTTCAAGTGATCACAAATCGTCATTGGCATGATAACAAAATCAAAGGTTTCAATGGTTGGATAAACAAATGTCAAATATTATTGAAACTGCTCAAACTCATATGGGGACAAATTTAAATATTTAATATTATTTTCAATTATAAGTAGGACCAAACTGAAAGAATATGTAAATAATAAGGGCAAAATTTATTAAGTTTTTTTCAAATTAGAACTAAATTGATTGAATGTATAAATATGGAAGAATAAATGTGCTATTATACAAAATCTCATAATAGCCACGTTAAATATTTAACAGCTTTCAACGGTCGAGTTACCATTTTATTACAAAACATAAAGTTTAATTGTCATTTTGTAGCATTTGAAAAATTAATTACCATTTTTGTTTTTTAAACAAAGTTCAGTGACCATTTTCATGAGTTTCCATTAAACGAAGAGTGACTACTTTAGTTACTTTGTTGGTTCCGTGCATCTTCAATGGTTGGTTTGTGATCTTTCTCACACAATTACTTGATTCGAATTTAAAATTCCTCCTCCTTTTCTTTTGAATACTATGAACCCAATGACGAAACCATGATTTTCATATAGTGGGGTCATAGTAGGATATAGAGTACGGGAAATTATCATACTACTCCAATAAGTATTGTTGACTTTATACCCAATAAATTAAGTAGGATCATTTTAATATTCCTGATGAAAATTATGATACAATTCTAATATTTCCATGCAATATGTACATTTTACTAGGGTCAATTGAACCCTAATCTTTCTATATAGGTCCGCCCATGCATATACTTGGACAACGATCCGAACCTATGGTTGGTTACATCACTCCAATAGCTTTATTGGACATATAATTCGAGGGAGAATTTAATAGGACCCTATAAATTTTTTTCCATAATACCATCATCTTCTATCCTTTGATTCGACCTTTGATTGGTATTCCAAGCATTGCACAGATTTTCATGAACTCATTAAACCATTTTGCTGAGATCAGAGTCATGGGGATTTCCACCATATTTGTCCCCTTGACTAGAATCTCCAATTATACACCCATGAAGTATCAATACCTGATCTGAAATTTACCATAGATTCTCAGAACTCCTTTCCCTTCTCTTTACATGGAAGACCATAAATAGAAGAGATAATAAGTTTTAGACATCGTAGGAGTGCTTTAGTTTCCTCTAAAATGATTTTCTAAACACGTATTTTTCAAGCCAAAGTAATTTTTGACACTGAAAACAGTTTCGACAGGTAAAATGTAGGGTAAGCGAAGAGCTTTTATATTATAATAATAATTGTAAGCTTATAACGTAACATAATGGTCCAAAAGTGTTTCCAATAGCTTCAGAACAATCGCCATAGCTTTGTAGCATTCAAAGCTATACAAACTCTATTATTACTCTTATCTATGTTTATTATAGCTGCTACGCTCTCGTTCCTTTGATCTTCTCGTGTGCGACGGTTGTTGTATCCGCTCGGCGGATGGTGAGCGTGAATACCTAGACCGCTTCCTTTTGAGATGTCCATCATCATCACTGGTTTCATAATCTACAGCATTGCTACGGCTGTTCTTCCTACCACCGCTGCTAGTACCAGAAATCACCTTAGTGGCTGCTAAACTACTCTTGTAGTCATCATAATGTCCATTGGAAGTTGACTTTTCATGGCCAGAAGATGCAGGTTCATCCGAAGATAGTCTGCGTTTCTTGTTTTTCTCTTCTGGAAAGCTAATGCGGGAAAACACACTTGACTTTTGGCTCTTATCCATTGCTCCTGCAGCTGTCGCAGAAGAAGCTTTGCTGGCTGTTTCAGGGCCAAGCTTGGAAGACTCGGATCGATGGTGATCACGTTCATGATGTTGGTCAGGTCTTCTCTTTGAAGGGCGGGGAGGTGCTTCATGGTCCCGCAAGGAAAGTTCATATGAGCTCCTCTCAGATTGGAGACGAGGATGTTCATGGCGATGGTCACCACCTAACATTTGTGGGGTAGGCTTCTGCAACAAAAAACCATGATTGAAATGATCAAGTTAAATGTGTTCTATCGCAACAAACAAATTGAGCAACTAAAAGAACCATTAGATCTGTTATAAAAAACATCTCCCATTTTGGTAAGTTGTTTAGTTTGTTCCTCTGAATTCTTTTCGACTAACTATCCACCCCTACTCAAAAGATCAAGACCATCTTATTTTCCATGTCACTGCCACTAAACATGAGCATGACCGATAATAGCAAGTCGAGAGAACCTTCAAGTAGAATTTCATGAATAGCAACCAGAAGCATATATCTCATACGTTCATTTCTCTCTAATGTTCATTTTGAGGATAGAAATAGAACAGAAAAACGCAAGAGCAATGGTAGATGAAAAGCCTAGAGGAGCTTGAGAATAGCAGATGGCAAGTACAGAATGATTACAAATTAATTTTGAAAATACTTGATAAACCAGCAACGAACAAACAGGATGAACTAGAAGGGAACTTCAGCTAGCAACTTAAAAGGACAAGTCTTGTGTCTTAACTATCTTCGAATAAACTGGTTATCTTCATTATGGCTTCAAGGTTTAAATTATCTTATTTCTACTTCATTACAAAATCGACAAACAGTAGAAATTGTCTTAAAGAAACAAAGAAGGAAGCAGAAGAAAGAGCACATATTTAGTAGCATAGATAATATGGTATCAGAAGGCTGTAAAATGACACCAATATGATGCTTAAACAGCGCAACCCTGCCCAACTCCAAGGGCTTATCCTCTTTCAATGTAAAGCACCATACAACTTTGCAGGAAAAAGAAAACAGATGATAAATTCCAGTTGAAATGTCAAGTTTTATACTATTATTTTGCCTTCCCTATGTCGATAAGTGGAAGCATATTTCAATAAAGAAAAATCACTGCTGCTACTCACTTCTCTACTGAATTCACGACCTCTGGAGAAATCCCTGCAAAAATTTTAAAATATCGTTAGTAAGCTATTTAATCATGTGTAATCCATATCTGTAAATAACAACACGAAACATAATATCCCCACGATAGTTGAAAGTAGTAAGTGAACAATTAGTGTAAATGGTAAGCTTAGATTGAGAGTATGTTCAATACCTTTCACCTCCTCTCTGATTTTCATTCCGCCTCCGCAAATCAGCTTGTCGAGCACCAAATCCGTCTCTACTCATATTTGGTGGGGCAACATTCATACCCATTCCAAACTCAGCAAAATCTCTATTAAATATTCAAAACAAAGCTAGTCAGACCATAGATGTCCAAATAGTATCAAATTGCATATGAAGTTAAAACAGACAAATTCCATGCATACACCCAAACAATAAATTTGAAAGTGGTATAAGCATAACATACCGGCCATTCAACAAATATTACTCATACCTTTGAGGTGGGACAGGAGGAAACATGTACCCCTGAGCACCAAAAGGATCTGGAGGCGTGACACTTCTATATGGCATGTCCATTGGACCTAGTCCATATCCCCCCGTATAAGGCATCCCACCAGCATAGAGACCCATAAACCCATCCATTCCTGGCTGTATACCAGTCCAGTAAGGGTTATAGGCTGAAGGACCCATAGACATCATATAGTTCTCAGCTGCAAAATCCTGAGGGGTTTTCCAATGCAAGTCTATAGGGCAAAAAGAATCAGATTCAGGTTAAACATTCCTGATGAGTTTATGAATCTCACATGCATCATTTAATATGAAAAAGGGGCTGTAGATCTACCATTTGCTAGCAAATGGACCTTCTTCTTTTTCTTTTTCTTTCCTGGAGAAGCAAAGCATCAAAATTAAAACTCAATCCATTTATTGATTCATTCTACTAGATAACAAAAACTACTTTCTCTCTCTATAATACACACCAACATCCATCCAACTACATGTGCAAGATGAAAAAAAGAAAGATCACATAAAAATTTACTACCCGAAGAACGAATGTTAATATATACCCACCAGAATATTCTTTTCAAAAGACACCCTAGACACAATCTTTCAAGAAGAGAAATGGTACTAAGACAGTCGTGGAGCAGAATAGCCCGACTTCAAACATTTCCAACCCAGTATTGAATCTAACCCTATGTTTTAAGGGAAAGGAAAGTAAGAACCTTTCCCTTCTTTTGAAAATTTTTCATTATAATTTAAGCAATAGAAAGTGAAGGGCGTCAAATATCCCTTGCTTTCCCTTAAAACACTCCATTTTTATTTACCCCAATCTGCAGGAAATCTAGGGAAAGGAAAGTAATATATATAAAAGATGTAAAATACCTTTTAATCCCTTTAATCGTTAAGATAAATTATTTATAAAAATAATATAATTGGAAAATCATTATAATGAATCTCTTTCTACCATTTAACCAACAAAGGTAGTGAATATTCCTTTACTTTGTTTTCTTACCAATTTCTAGAGGAGATTAGTATTTAGTACCAATATTCTTAAAGGTTTTCTTTCAAACCAACCAAATCAACGTACTCAATAAATTAAGAAACAAATAATCATTACCGGCCTCTCCAGAAGTCGCCTTCTGTTGCACTTCTTCCTCTGTAAGCGGGGCACTCCCTTGTGATGCAGGTTCCTTCACACTCATCGACTCCAGTGTAGCCTCAGATGCATCAGCAGGTTTAACAACCTTAACTTTCTCCAAGGCCTGGTGTGGAGGAATAGCTACCTTCATGTCATTAGCTTTTTCATTCACATCTGGGCATTCTTCCTTAGCAGATACTTGCTTCTGCCCTCCCTTTGATGCAGCAGATGTAGTAGGAGATGGAATTTTTGGCTGTGGACATCGAGCGGATTCCATATCTAAATTTGAGAAACAAGACAAATCAATAATGATTCTTACATCATAGAACTCATTCAAAACTTCATTTATCATGTAGATGGCTTATGAACCTTGAACTTGAAAAGTGCTTCCAGCATTGTCAGCACTGCTGTTACCAGATTCCAGTATACGGTTAATTGTATCTCTTAGGGTCTTATTTGGCAGAAGATCATCAGCAAGTATGTTAGAAGCCCCACATATGCACACTAATTTCAAGATAATGTGATCCCTTATACCTGAGTTACATTTTGTTAAAGTGAGCTTCAACATGCATAAACAAAAGCACCAGCAGGAAAAAAAGAACCAGAAAATGAATGGAATTAGTAGCTATGAAACTCACATTTATCACAAAAACTCGTAAAACAACATTTGCTAGTTAGAACAGCATCTTTCATTACTTCCTTGCACAATGGGCAGTGAAATTCAGGTGGAAGGTCACCAACAGAACGAGTGGAAGGTAAGCCCTCAATTTCTTTCTCAAAAGCAGCTCTGTTAGAAAAAACCAAATTAATTTTCAAGCATAAAAACAAAGAATTCCCTACAAGCATAGAGAAAACTGAACTTATAAGATAAAACAGTTACTCATTAGGCTTCAAAACTGCAACTGCTCCACTTGGCAATGCATAGGAGCCATCTGGAGTTGCCATCAGCATAGACTTTGGGATGCCAGTTGGAGGTTTTACCCTTTTGATATCATAGTTTGGATCACCATTTGTAGGGCAGTGCTGAATAAAATGGCCTACATGACAAATTCCATAATGAGCACAAGTTCGTTAAAATTCATAATCTCCAAGAAAAGTGTTATTATCAACATACCTGGCACCTTACACCGGTGACAAACATAACCCTGAGGAGGCGTTTTCCGCTCCAATCCTAATTGAGCTCAATGAAAACAAACATAATCTTCAGCTCCATATACAATTTCAGTACAACCACATGAACTAAATGTCCCACAAAATATCAAACCCCACTGATTAAAAATGAGACAAATGATCATCTTTGTTTCAGGCACAAATATTTACATAAAAATCATTATATGTTAAAAGCGGGAAAAAAAGAGAGAGATAGAGAGACTGAAAAGTTCAATAAATTTACAAGATCATTGACCACTGACAAGCTTAAGTAAACGGACTATGGACGAGGCCATCATACTACATACAAACATATATAGACAGTTGGATACAAAATGATAATAGATCACATAATTAATATCAGAGATTGTTTCCTAAAGTTCAGAAGATCTGTATATATTTTGTTATTTATAAGAATCCTTATTTATAAGGGATTGTATTTCTTTAATAGAATTAGTTTCTTTCATAGTTAGGAGTTTCCTTAGCCAAGACATAACTCTATATATTTAGTCTTTAAATCAGTGGCAATTTAACAGTCGAAATATAATAAAAAAGATCAGTTTTTGATCAGCCTTTCGACATGGTATCAGAGCCTCTTTTTCTTTAGGCTTTAACTGTTCTGTTATACAGTATTTGTTCGATTTCTCGTTCCCTTAGAGAAGTATGGTCGATACATTTGATTCCGGCAGTTCTACGACTGCCCAAGGAGATATGATAAATGAAGGAGGTCATTCTAGTTAGATGAATGACTTACAGAACATTCATGCCGCTTATAGACTCAATTGCAAGAATTACCTTAAATGGTCCCAATTGGTTCGAACCTTTCTAAAGGGAAAAGGAAAACTCAGTCATCTTCTTGGAAAGGGCCCTAAAGAAGGAGACCCTAAATTTGAAGCTTGGGATGAACAAGACTCATTAGTTATGTCTTAGTTGCGGAACTCAATGATGCTTGAGATCAATGACACTTGTATGTTTCTCAGCACAACCCAGGAAATATGGGAATCTGTAAAGCAAACCTATTCAAAGGTTCGTGATGCTGCCCAGATTTATGAGATCAAGAGCAAGATTTCAACCACAAAACAGGGAAGCAAATCAATCACAGAATACTCTAATCTGCTGCAAAATCTTTGGCAAGAGATGGACCATTATCAATGCATTAGATGAAATGCAGTGAGGATGCAACAGTTCTAAAAAGGTTTGTTGAAAAGGAAAGGATTTACGATTTTCTTGCTAGACTGAATATTGAATTTGATGCAGTGAGAATCCAAATTTTGGGGAAAGAAGATCTGCCCTCATTAAATGAAACCATTGCTTATGTTCGGGCTGAAGAAGGAAGAAGAGAAGTAATGATGATTGGAAATAATCAAGTAGAAAGCTCGGCTCTAGTGACTCAAACAGTTTTTGAAAAGACAACACGTCTGGAAAGTTTTGAAAGAAAATCAGAAACAACAAGGGCAATGAATCGAGATTCCATGTGGTGTACGTATTGCAAAAAACCTCGACAAACTAGAGAGAGGTGTTGGAAGTTATATGGGAAGCCTCAGTCCACAAACAGAAACTTCATAGAAAGGGAAGGATCAACGAGGGGGCATGGCCTATGCAACTAGAGAATTAGCCAAGGAATCCACTGAACAATCTGGTGAGTTCAATCAAGAGGAAGTAGAGAAGTTGAAGACTACACTGGAGTCCTTAGGGAAATCATCAATTGCTGGCACATGTAATCTGGTTTTCTCAAGTATATCCTCTTCCTCTTCTCAAAACTCTAATGCCTTTGAATCCTCCATACCTACTCAAACCTCTTGGGTAATAAACTCAGGAGCAACTGATCACACGACTAATTCCCCTCTCAACTTTCTCAATTATACATCATGCCCTAACAATAGGAAAATTACAGTTGCTGATGGTACCATGATAACAGTTGCTGGTGAAGGAGATGTTGTCATTAGTAAAAAAAATTTGCTTCGAAAAGTTCTACATGTTCCAAAATTATTTACCAGCCTTTTCTCAATACCAAAACTTGTCAAGGATACTAATTGCAGTGTTTTGTTTCATTCTACACACTGTTTTTTCCAAGAGTAGGAAACGAAGAAGATGATTGGGCGTGCTAAGGAGATCAATGGATTCTATTATCTTGAGAATCTTGGAGGACAAGTTAGAGTCTTGAACACTCCACCCTCATCTTTTTTATCTAATTCTCAAACAATAAAGGCCAAATCTGGCTCCAGCATCTTCGCCTTGGTCATCCACCTTTTAAACTTCTAAAGACTATGTTTCCTTCTTTATGTAAAACCTTAGATGTTGAGGAATTACATTGTGATGTGTGTGAACTTGCTAAACACAAATGTTCTTATTTTCCAGCAAGTAATAATAGAACCAATATTCCTTTTAATCTTATTCATAGTGATGTATGGGGACCTACTTTTGTTCCTAGTATAATTGGGGCAAGGTGGTTTGTATCTTTTATAGATGATCACACTAGGGTTACTTGGATTTATTTGTTAAAACAGGAATGTGATGTTGCATCTACCTTTCAAACCTTTTACACCATGATAAAAACCCAGTTTGGAGCCGAGATTAAAAGAATTAGATCAGATAATGCCAAGGATTATTTTAATCAAATATGTAAACACTCCCCAGCATAATGGAATTTCAGAAAGGAAGAATGGGCATATTGTTGCTATAACCAGAGCCTTTTATTTCTGAATAATGTTCCAAAAAAATACTGGGGGAAGCTGTCTGAACAGCTTCATTTATGATGAACAGACTACCCACAAAAGTCCTTGGATCCCAAAGTCCTATTCAAACCCTTACAAAATTTTTCCCACATTTCAACCCATCTCTTAACCTTCAGCCAAGAGTGTTTGGGTGTGTTGCCTTTGTTCATCTTCATTCTCCAAATCGAGGTAAGCTTGATCCTAGGTCAGTAAAGTGCATTTTTCTTGGGTATTCCTCTACTCAAAAGGCTACAAATGATATCATCCACCTACTAGAAAGGTCTATGTCACTGTTGATGTTACTCTTGTTGAAAGAGAGAGTTACTTCACTGCTTTTTATCTTCACGGGGAGATGTCTTTTAGGGAAGATCTGTTTTTACTTCAACACCAAGCTTTGTCCCTCATTGATCTACCTCCTTCTCATTCTGCAAAAATCCAGCCTTCTCATTCTGCAAAAATCCAACCGCCTTCACAGTCCTTACAAACAAAACCTTTACAAACAAAACCGAATAGCCCTCAACCTCCTCAACCAAACAGAAATATTTCTCAGCCCAATGTTCAAGAAACTGTTGGTCCTCTAAAGACATATTCGAGAAGGAAGATACCTATGCAGACTCAATCATCTCCTGCTCCTGCTCCCATTCCCATACATTTTGAGGTACATTCTAAAACTAAACCTGATCATAATGATATGAATTCCAATTCTGAGTTTGAATTTCCTATTGCTATTAGAAAGGGAAAAAGAACATGCACCACTAAACACCCTTCATATTTGTTTATGACCTATAATAATTTGTCCCCGAATCACAGAACATTTCTTACCAGCTTAAACAATATTGTCATCCCTAAAACAGTAGACGAGACATTTAATAATGAGAACTGGAAAAGAATAAGACCTTGGTTTTAAAAAGCGTGAGGCGGTCCCAAGACGTAAAAGGTCCCTAGAGTCGAGGCGCGAGGCGTGAGGCGAAGGCGCTCGCCTTTCGTAAGTGAGGCGCCTTTTTATCCTAAAAATTTATAAATTAATTATATAGCTTATTTTATACTTAAAAATATGATAATTATATTATAAATGCTAAAAGATTAAAAAAATTCAATTAAATATAAATTTCAAAATTATTAAAAATAAATATATTAAAATATTAATAAAGTATATTATTTAAATATGTAATTTTCATATTTTATTTAAATAAATAAATATTTAAAAATAAATCTTATTTTATTATATTAATTTATATTAAAATAAATATTAATTTCTTGGTTAGAATAAGTATTTGAGTAACAAAATTAATAATATAATAATAATTAACAATAACAAATTCCAAATAAAAAGATAATGAAAAGACAATATTAGACTTGAGATATTTTTTATGGGAAGTACTTGTTAAACAATGTATAAGGAAGGGTATTTTTGTCTGTTCACTGATTTTGATGGCCCCAAGGCTTGCTTCTGCCACTCAACAGATAAGAAAGCAAAACACGACTTTTCTTCTTCAAAACCATCTCCTGTTCATCTTCTTCAATCAGAGTTTCCTTGTTCTTCTTCTTTTTCACGTTTTTTTCTTCTAATTACAAGAAGTGCGAAAGCGCTCGCCTCACGCCTCAGGCGAAAAGCCCTTGAGGCGCACGCCTCCAAGCACCTCTTGTACCTCGCCTCGCCTCGGTCATTGGAGGCGTTTTTTCCTGCGCCTCAAGCGCGCCTGAAGCGCACTTTTTACAACTAAGGACTTGGGATTTAGTAAAGCGGGTGTACACTGTAAAATACAAATCAGATGGCTCTTTGGAAAGATACAAAGCAAGGTTGGTGGCAAAGGGGTACTCGCAAACCTATGGGATAGATTATCTTAGACATTTGCACGTGTTGCAAAGATGAACACAGTGAGGGTTCTACTCTCCTTAGCAGCTAACCAGGGATGGAATTTACTGCAGTTTGATATTAAAAATGCATTTTTGCATGGAGATCTCGAAGAAAAGGTATACATGGATGTTCCACCAAGGTTTAATTCGACTGTTGGACAGGTAGTTTGCAAGTTAAAAAAGGCTCTATACGGATTAAAACAGTCCCCAAGAGCTTGGTTTGGAAAATTTGCTAAGGTAATGTTAGGGCAGGGTTTCAAACAGAGTCAAGGTGACCATACCTTATTTGTGAAGCATTCATCTTCGGGGGGAGTAACCATACTACTAGTTTATGTGGACGACATCATAGTTACAGGTAATGATTCAAAAGGAATCATCAATCTGAAAAAGTGTTGTAAAAGAGTTTGAGGTGAAGGAACTTAGAAGATTAAAATATTTTCTGGGTGGCACACTCACAACAAGGAATTTTTATATCACAGCAAAAATATACCCTGGATCTTTTAAAGGAAACTGGAAAGCTAGGATGCAAACCAGCAGAAATGCCCATAGAAGTTAACCACAAACTTGGAGATTCAGATGAAGGTGATATGGCAGTTGAAAGGGGTTCATTTCAGAGACTTGTGGGAAGACTTATTTATTTATCGCATACCAGACCAAACATAGCATATGTTGTTGGAGTGGTGAGCCAATTTGTGCACAATCCTAAAGAGTCACACCTAAGAGCTGTAATGCAAATCTTGCAATACTTGAAAGGTACACCAGGTAAAGGAATCATGTTTAGAAGAGGAGGAAACTTGACTCTGGAAGCCTACACAGATGCAGACTATGCAGGTTCTAGAATGGACAGAAGATCAACTTCAGGCTACTGCACCTTCTTTGGAGGAAATTTGGTAGCTAGATCCAGTGCAGAAGTTGAATTTCGAGTTATGGCTTTAGGAATATGTGAGTTACTATGGCTGAAGATCATTCTAGAAGATTTGAAAGTAGAATGGAATGGACCAATGATGTTGTACTGTGATAACAAATCAGCAATCAATATTGCTCATAATCCAGTTTAACATGACAGAACAAAGCATGTTTAAGTGGACAGACATTTTATAAAAGTGAAACTCGACAGTGGTTTGATTTGTACTCCATATGTGACTACTGGTAATCAAATTGCAGATATTCTGACCAAGGGTTTACTTGGCAAGGATTTTCAGAAGTTAACAAGCAAGCTGAGGATGGAGGACATCCATACCCCAGCTTGAGGGGGAGTGCCAAAGATTGTTTCCTAAAGTTCAGAAGATCTGTAAATATTTTGTTATTTACTAGAATCCCTATTTATAAGGGATTGTATTTCTTTACTAGAATTAGTTTCTTTCCTAGTTAGGAGTTTCCTTAGCTAAGGCATAAGTCTATATATTTAGCCTGTAAATCAGTAGCAATTTAACAGTCGAAATATAATAAAAATTAGTTTTTGATCAGCCTTTTGCAATTAACATCACATGCAAAAAAGCACAGATGCACATTTGTGCCGAAATACTAAGTAACAGCATCGTACGTCAATGATCTAGAGATCAACATAAAAAGAACATCATAAAGACAAACACATACCCACCCACCAAGAATAGATGATGCAATAAAAAAGGGCATAAGAGAATCACCAAAACCGCGTCCTCCCATCCTTCCAACCATACCCCTTCCAAAGCCTCTACCAGGTCCAAAACCATCTGCACTTTGGCTGTTGATCCGAAATAATTAAAATCATTACTAATGAAAATTAAATCAATACAACAAGAAAGTAAAAGAAATTAGCATTCATCTCACCGCTGCCAGTCCAAGGAAGGGGTATCAATTAAAGCCCTAATCTTGTTGTCTTCATCAGCTTTATTGGTGGGGGGAGCATTATGAACCGGATTGCTAGACTGCACTGGCAGCGTTTCAGGGATTGAATATAAATCATTTCCAAATTCATCCCATTCAGTGTCTTCAGGCTATACGTACAAAAATCAAGGTCGATATTAGGTTTCTAATGTTTTTCCTTTGCTGATGTGTAGAATATTCCTCAAATACACATCAGTAAATACTAGTAGCATGAAGACAAACCAATTTTCCTCAAGGAAAATATGTTAAGAAAAAAGCTTACATATTTTGGGACAGATGGCTCAACATCGAGAAAGTTAATCTTTTCAGGTTGAGCATTTTCAGTCTGATTCTCCACCTTAGGTCTGTGAAGCATGACAAAACCCTAACTCAGACATATAATCAAGTTTCATCCACCAATAGTAGGCAGTACATGCCAGAGCAGATGTAAGCACACAACATATCAAGTCCATGCAGTAAATTGAACTTTTTACACCTGCTTTTTTAACAACTCTAATAAAGTAAAATATTTGACTGGTTAATTATCCAAAAAAAACATATTTGACTGGTTAGGTATCTAAAGGATCGAGATAATACTCTTCAGCAGCAACAATGGGCATGCGAGGCCTTCCAGGAACCCGGCGAATTAATACAGAAGTATTTTTTGGGATTAATATTGCTTCATCAAGATATTCTGAAATTGAAAGGAGAGAACAAGTCTATAAAACACTACAAACAGACTAATCCAATCCAATGAGGACAAACAATTTAAATATCCATTCAAATAAACAAAGTGAGCCAACATAAAGATAGATTTGACTATACTCCGAGCTGACATTTTTATGCTAATTTTAATTAAAAACCAGAACCCCTCCCTGACAAACACAATTATTTATATCGACTTGGCCCCCAAGTAACCAGTTGGTTACCCGACTTCTAAATTTAAAACCCGAATCCACACGCTCAAAGTACAGAAAGCTAGTCAAGGTTAGAACAATCTATACAAGAGAAGCTAGGCCCGTGATAAACTCTATTGGAAATTGAGGCAACCCAGTTGAAGGTATATAACAATCAAATTAGAAAGTTTAAACAACGAAAGAGAAGACAGTGTATTGAAGTAGTAAAGTACATGGTACTAAATGCAAGCAAAGACCAACCTTCGTTAGTTTGAGCATTAGTGACAACGAGGTCGAAATCTTTTCCCCTGCCCAAGTGCTTTGATTCAAATATTCTTTCTTTCAAAGTACCAACGCTTATAAACGGACCATCCATGGCAATTGAATCGTAATCTCTTGCACTCTTAAACTTGTAATAAACAGCCATTTTTTTCTTTTCTTTTGCCTCTTAATAATAAAAAAAGTGATGATGATGATATTAACAAAAAAATAATAGTAATCAAATTATTTATTTGCCTTAAAAAGGCCAGATAATAAAACAAAAACCAAATTGAACTGTACAAAAATTCTTTATTTTTTTCTTATTCTA
The DNA here is from genome assembly GCA_958450335.1 of Hibiscus tridactylites. Taxonomy (NCBI): domain Eukaryota; kingdom Viridiplantae; phylum Streptophyta; class Magnoliopsida; order Malvales; family Malvaceae; genus Hibiscus; species Hibiscus tridactylites. Next base: position 22,943,373 of record OY288286.1, on the reverse strand, counting down.
AAAGAAATACCAAACTCGTGATTCTTGGGCGATGCAAAACCCAAAGCTCTCCTTCGACAAATCTATTTTGACAATTTCTCCAGGATTTTATCCGAATTTTCCCAATTTGTAAGCGAATCCAGAAGTTTCGAAATATATCAGGGAAAATCACAAGGAATTATGTAAAATCCACTTGATCATTGACATTCGTGAAATTCACGCGATCTCTTGGATTGTTTTATTAGAAGAATGGCTCCGCTGACTCAAATCTTGTAAAAGTCGAACAAAAAGTAATCTTCAACAGACAATCCCACCACAGATGGATCTTCAAAGACAAAGCAGCATCGAAGGTTGAAAAGGGAATATTAAGATATTGTAGAACCTGGATCAGAGATTGGAGATGCTGAAAGGATTAGCGATCATCATCATGGATCTTCTAGGTTAGGGTTTCAAAGAGAGAGAAATCAATGGGAATTTCGTCGGAGGATACGCACAAAATCTGGCTCTTCTAAAATATATATAGATTTATCTAATCTGGATGATGGCACAATACCCGCACGTGTGGCCCTGGTGCTGGTTTAAAAGTAATTTCCCACGTAATAAACATTGTTTTTTTTTTAATGGCGCAAACGCCCTCGTACTTTTCCAAATTTTCGTTTTCTTTTTTGGGATCGATGCGACATGGGTTGGGAAGAAGCCATTGAGGCCCATCGAAGGAATGTTTGATGCCCTCTCCATTATCGTTGATCTTGGTTTCTCTATTCCCCTTCTTTCTCTTGGTTTTCTTCTTTTCTCTCAATCAATTCTAATCGTTTTGCGTCCATAATTTCTTTTTTTTTTATCGGATATTGTAAGTTCAAACATTTGAATTCTTCAAATCTGCTGCAGTTTGCAAAATAAATTTGAGCCTTTTTATGTGTATGATAAAGTTGTTTAGCATACGATATGTTTATTAGATTTACAAATTTAGGGTTCTTGAGCACTAGCTGAAAACTCATATTTACATTTGACCATTTAAGACGTTCAGGTTTTGACAGTCAATTGAAGTTTAGGTTTTTTAACCATTTTTCTTATCTGGCTTTAGGGATGAGCACGAGTCGAGTTTTTAGCCTACTGAACTCGACCCAAAAATAAATACTTTAAACCTGAACTCGACCCGATCCGAAAATAAATACATTAAATCCGACCCGACCCGACTTATAGAAAAAAAATTAATTTTAGGGATTTACTTGTAAAAAAAATAGTTTTAAAAGACTTAATCGTAAAAAAAAATATAAGTTTAAGGACTAAATTATAAATAAAAATTTAATTTTAAGGACCTAATTATAAAAAAAAAATATTAAGAGGGGTTATTATTAGAAATATCCCTAAAAATTTATAGAAAAATTACACAATTAGTCCCGAGTCAGGTCAGATATTTTCCACCTTAAACCCGACCTGACTTCACCATTAATAAAAAACTCAAACCAACCCGAACTCGATTTTTTATTAAAAATCTGACTCAGTTAAATTAGGTCGGGTCAAATCTGATCGGGTCGGATAAAATACCCATCCCAATCTGGCTTGTGTATGTTTTAGTTTGTTTTGTTTTAAGACGTAGGTAGAGCATGTGAATTTGGGGTTTGCGTCTATTTTTTGTTTCTTGAATGGATCAGTGATGTTATGCTCTTTTATGTATTCTTTTCATTGGTGCTTTATTTACTCTGACATATGATGATTAGTTATAAATGTTGAATGTATAGATAAAATACCAGATTTGCAAGTTGAACTCCAAGGCCGAAAGGTAAGCTTTTCGATTTATTAACCACGTCACCTTCTTACTTCTTGTAAGGTTTATTGTTTAGGACTTTCGACCAATATTACACGTTTCTTGTAAGAGAAGGAGAAGAAGATGAACAAAGAAGAAGATTCCGGCAGTTTAATACGTTCTTTTCCCCCTTTTTATTTTTACTTTAGAAAATTAAATGGTCAAATTGTTTAGACGCCTTTAGAAAATATTTTTCTTGACTTTCTTTACTAGAAATTCTATGTGGAAGTATATGGGCATGCCACATGTCCTACCACGTCATTAATTAATGACGTTAGACTCGGGGGCATTCTGAAAAATAGAAGCAAAATGTAAGAGGTACAGTGAACGTTTACAAAGTTCAGACACCACATTAAAAATTTGAGAAAGTACGAGGGCATTTATGTCATTATCATTTTTTTACAAACACATAAAACTTCATTAAGAACCAAAGCACATTACAACAAATTCCTCATGCCCAATGATCGACAAAGATCCAATTTGATGGACATGAATAAAAACGACAACTTTAGCAATCCAGTCAGCTGTCTAGATACAAATTCTCTTAACGAAAGAGAAAAACAAACACAATATATGAATGAAAAACCGATTGTATCATGTTCAATAACGGTAGAACCCTAAGCTGGGTGGATTTTAGAGTTCAATATGGAAATCAATCCAACGTTATCAAATTCTACATAAATTTTTTGAAAGCCCTCGTTAAGAGTTGTAATCATACTTAAGCGAACAACAACTACTTCAGCCATACTAGCTGAGGAAGTAGAAAAGCTTTTCATCACTCCATCGACAATAGTGCCTCGATCATCGTGGGTAATGACAAGAGAGCTAGCAATTCCTAAGGATGCGTCAAAAGAGACATCACAATTAACCTTCACGAAATAAAAAAGATAAGAAGTCCACCGCAGCTTCTGAATTTGTTTCCTATATGTTTTACAAGCCTCAATAGGCCAAGGTTGCTTGAATTCTTCAAATACACATTTGGTCAAAAGCCACACATCAATTGGATCATCAAAATGTCTCGACAAAACCCAACCATTTCTTGCCTTCTAGACATGCCGACAAAGGAAAGCAATGAGTTGAATACCTTCCATAAAGTGACCCTTGATGTAGATTTTCACGTGTTTAGACCACCACGAACAAAATCCCAAGAAACCAATAACGTTTAGACGATAACTAAAACTTGAAGCTCTCTAAACTGCTTGGGAAAAAGGAAAAGGAGGACATGTTCAATGCTCTCATTACACTCACCGCATCTTGAACAGTCCGAAGAAGCTGTCTAAATTCTAGTCATAAGGTTGTTAGATGCCAACACATTGTGGCAGGCTTTCCAAATAAAAATTATGATTTTAGGCAGTAAATTTAGTTTCCAAATTGACCTTCATAAACTTTGTCCAAACAAGGATCGTAACTTGTTTTAGGTGAAAACCAAAAATTCTGATACTTTGAAAGAAAAAGATATCGTGATTTCACTTAGTATGCACCATCTTTGCTGTCATGCCAAATCAATAAATCTTGTACATTAGGACCTTCGATAGGGATGGTTTGAATTTTACAAATTTCTTTATGTGAGAACAGTTCATGGAGTCGATTAGTCTTCCACTCTCATTCCTTCATATTTATCAAATGGGAAATCAGGGAATCCTCACAGTGAGTTAGTTTAGTAGAAGAGATAGACAAATTAGGAAGTCTATGGGTTCATTGATCATCTTAGAAGGAAATAATAAAATCTCCAAAAAGATTTTTAGGGTTTCAATGACATCTCTTACACTAATCCAAGCTCAAGACGGATTTTGACACTTTGGCGTCGAGAATATATTATTGTTTGGGAAAAATACCCCCTCAAGACTCAAGCAACCATAAAATTTAGATTCTTTTTACTATTCTTCATGTTTGCTTTGCCACAAGGGCTTTATTAAAGACTTTTAGATCCCTAAATTCCAATCAACTTGTATATTTAGATTTACATATTTTTCTTCCATCTTATCCAATTGACACTACTACGAGACTCAATGGAATTATCCCACCAAAATCGATCAATGATGAAATTAATCTCATCGCTAAAGATGGATGGTAGAATGATGCATTGCATCACATAGGATGGAATGACAATGACAACCACTTTTCTTAGAACTTCTTTGCTGGCTTGTGGCATAAATTTTGATTTCTATCCCTCCAACTCGTTTAATAATAAATATGAGGGCATCGTTTTTACTCCTGCCCCCAAATCAATGGTAGGCCTAAATATTTGCTCCTTTCCTCCATTAGGCTAAGTCCAATGACATTTTTCAAATGTTGTCTTTGATTTGGAGAAAAAAAAAGCATTGAGGATTTGCTGGAATTTATAGACTAACCAATGGCCTTCTCGAAATCCCCCAGAATGCTCTTAACACAATCACAATTTGCTTTGTCGATTTTAATAAAAAGAATGCAATCATATGTGAACATAAGATGACTAATAGTGGGACATCTCTTCCCAAATTTAAAGCCTAAAAAATGTTGATTCCTTTGCTCATTTTCCATCAGCCAAGACATAATATTAGAGACAAATAAAAATAGGTACGAAGATAAAGGATCTCCTTGTCAAATGCCCATTTTAGGAAAGAATTTGCTCATATGCTCCCATTAACAACAACAGAGAAGGAAGTGGTGGTGACACATTCCATAACTTTACAAATCCGCCATTGAAAAAATCTCATTTTAGCCATAAGCTTTTCAAGCACTTCATAGTCGACTTTATCATAAAGCCTTCTCAAGATCAATTTTCAGTGTCACAACGCAACCAAAGCCTTTTCTTTCCCTCTTGATAGCATGAAATGCTTCATATGAAAGAATAATATTGTCTTGAATCATTCGACCATAGACGAAAGCTGATTGCATAGGATAAATAATATCCAAGAGAAAGCCTTTAATTCCCGTGGTCATGATTTTTTAAATCACCTTGTACAGAAAGTTGCAAAAAGTGATGTATCGAAAATGGTTGACCTTAGAAGGATTATTCCTTTTTGGGATAATATATATTAGTCTTGTTAATTACCGGAGGGAGGATTCCAAAAATAAAGAACTCTTGGACCATCTTGACAAGACCAATCTTAAACTGTCCTAAAACGAATGAAAGAATATGCTAGGGAAACCATCAGAAACTGGGGCTTTCAATGGGCCCAGACTAAAAATGAAATCTTTAATTCTTCGTCAGTCACTTCTATACTGAGGAAAATGGTTATTTCATTTGATATCAACATATGGATACAATTTGAAAGACTGTCAATGTTAATATATTGATATTTAGAGAATAACTTTTGGAGATGTTCCTCTAGGTAGGGGTGTACAAAAATCGAATCGAAAAAATTGAATTATTCGACTCGTACTTTCATAAACTTGGCTCACTCAAAAAAAAATCAAATAAAGTTTGAGTTATAAAATAGAGATTCAAATAACTCAAAATTTTTAGTAATTAGTGGATCAATTTTCAAGTGCGAGTCGAGTCTCTCAATTTCTTCTATATATATATATATATATATCACATATGAAAATTGTTAGGCTTGTTGCACACTCGAATCGATCACCGAAATCTGTCAAGAGGGTTGATTTTGCTCCTTGGATGAATTGGCTAAAAACCTGTAACGCCCTGGTTTTGGGCCTAGATGTTTTAGACATCGGATCAGATCAGTCGGAAACAGTTCGAATTGTGTTAGGTGATTTAAGGAAATCAAGAATCAGGAAAGGATAAAAATATGGTAAAAATTGCTAAAATCCTCTAAAATCATGTGGAAGAGGTTGGTCAAATCGGTTTTACAAAAAGAGTTTCGGAAGTGGTACATTTTGGGTAGTGACCAAAATGTAAAGTTTCAAAACTGTGGAAAATTACAAAATTTCAAAAAGGAGTCAAAATCTTAGAATCTTTAGGGAGCTATAGTGCAATTACACCTTCCTTAAATTGACCTGTGTTTTAACAGGGTTTTTAGATGATTAAATAAAAAGGATTTTTATTTAAGGCTTAAACGTCATATAGGTGCCCAAACTATACTTTTTTTTCAGTTAGGTACCTAACGTTTGTTTCGGGCCACTTAGGTGCCTAACGTTTCATTCCGTAACCCATTTAAGGTTTTAGCCGTGAAGGACGTTAAAATTTTCCGTTAAGAGACACGTGGCACATTTTTAGTGCTTCTGATATTAAAAATAATTAAATTAATTAAATTAATTAATTAAAAAAATTAACCTTTAACCCATCTTCTTCCCCATCACCATCCCCCCTCTTCCCCCTTCAGTTTAATACAGATAAATTTCAAATTAAAAGAACTGATGGATTTAATCCTTTTAATGGCATCAGTAAAGTGATTGCTAAAAATTGAAGTTGGACTTAGAGCCTTGTTTTTCTTCAACAATCAATTTCATCATAAACTTAACCAAACTGACTAATTCGAACTTCGGTACATAGTAACATTACATATTTTTCTTCATTTTCATCAAGGGGTGAGGAAGGCAAGAGAAACCATTCCTTTATTCTTCTGCAGTTTTCTACAATTGCTTGCTTATTTATTCTGGAGAGAAAAACAGGTCTAAAGATGCAGAGACAAATCTACATTTACTGGACCTTTCTCGGCCCCAAAAAAGGCTCTCGAAGCAGGAACTAAATTATCAACATCCACGAAAAGAGGTAGCTCTTTTTTTCCCAAGATTCTCAGGTTTCAAATCAGCATTGGGAACTATCTTAGGCTTCTCAGGTTCCACATTAACACTGGGAGAAATCTTAGGCTTTTTCAACACATTTGTCACACCAGGCTTCCCAGATTCATCAGCTAAGTAGAGCCTCTTACCTTTTCCGCACATAACCAAACTTCTACCGTCATTCTGACCGCCTTTGTCCGGGCTTGAGCTTGGAGGAGGACCTGAGAAAAGGCACATACAGAAGTAGATCATCTAAGATAGGCAAGTGATATGACCCGAAACCAAGGTCATGGTTAGTTACAACAAACGTAGGATTTGGAAGCTTACCAAGGTTATAGCCTTGTACGGTCTACAAGGCATCTCCACGAGTAGGTGGTAAACCATCGCGGCTAATTTGAAATTCATCGGTATTAAACTGAAGGGGAAGAGGGGGGATGGTGATAGGGAAGAAGATGGGTTAAGGGTTAATTTTATTTTTAATTAATTTATTTTATTATTTTTAATATCAGAAGCACTAAAAATGTGCCACGTGTCCCTTAACGGAAAATTTTAACGTCCGTCACGGCTAAAACCTTAAATGGGTTACGGAATGAAACGTTAGGCACCTAAGTGGCCCGAAACAAACGTTAGGCACCTAACTGGAAAAAATGGTATAGTTTGGGCACCTATCTGACGTTTAAACCTTTATTTAATTAAAATGTTAAGATAGAATAATGGGAAGTTTTTTCACGTAACTAAGTTTCATTATTCATCAAAATCATTTTCTCAACACTTTCTCCAGAATTCTTTTCTCCCAAACACTCTTTCTTTGATTTCTAAACCATTTTCAAGAGTTCACTTCAAATTCTTCAAGTTTTGTGAAGAAAAAACTTGTCAATCATTAAGGAAGGCAAGGATTGGAGGTAAATCCCGTTCTCAACCTTCAATCTAGGTTCTTTATTAAAATTCTCAAGATCTTTGACTTTTAAATGTTGTTTTTGGCTGAGATTTGATAATAGTTTTGATTTCAGATCAAAATCTTGCAAAATTATGATTTAAATCTTGATTTTTGGATTGGTATTGATGAGTTCTAAATGTTGTTTTTGGCTTTAATTGAGTTTTGAGTTGATTATTATGTTGAAAAAGGGTTTTGATAATATAGATCCCGAAATCCTTGAGGTCATTGAATTTCTTGATGGTTTTAGTTGGGTTTTTGAGGTGAAATGATGAGGTCATGCTTGCTGGAGGTATAATGATGAGTTTAGGTTGTTTCTAGATGTGTTTTGATGTTTATAAATGGTTGAAAGTGATGTATGTTGGCTGGGCTTGGTTTAGGAAGCAATCGATTGAGTTTTCGGTTGTTTCGGATGGGTAAGTTGGTGTAGTTTTGGTGAGCAACGAGTTTGTGTTTAGTTGCTGGTGTTGAAATGCATTTTAATGCATTTGGATCTCTGTTTTGATGATCTAAATACAGGGGATCTTGTTCCGGAAGCAAACAAAGCATTTTTGGAGGCTTCAGAGGGGTGATCTTCGCGTCGGCAAGTTAAGTTTCACGTATCGGTGAGTGGAAATGGAATTTCCAGCTTTGAGCGTGGTCTTGGGAGCTTAGTGTAAGTTTGAAACACTTAGCTAAGCTCAAGAGTAAGTGATTCGTAAGTCTCTCTCGGAATGTGCTATGTTTTTGTTGGAAATGCACTTGATTTGAATGTGGTTTAATTACTGTTTTAAAGCATATTTTTGAGCATAGAGGATGTTGGTTTTAATGACATTTTGTTAAGGATGTGTTTGGTAGGTGATCCTTGGATTTATGAGATATATGCATTTGAGTTTAAGCATGTTTGTGCTTGTGAAAATGGCATTTTGATTTATGCTTGTAAAACAGTGAATTGTTGACATTGAATGATTAAATTGGCAAGTGATGGAAATGATTTTGGTTACTTAAATCGGATATAGTTAGCTGGCTATAGGATTGGGTGCACTGTGAATAAAGTCGCCTTGGATGTCGAGGGGTTGTGATTGTACCGCATACTCCAACCAAGAACCCTAACGATTGAGGCTAAGATCACAACGGTGGATGGTTTAATCTCGTGTGTGGATCTTGTGGTATGTGTCACGTGCTCTTGTTAGTGGAATTATACAACTACTGATGAGTGATGTTGAGGGTTTGTGATTGTACCATTAAACTCCACCATGGGTGTCACAACAGTTGATGGTCTAATCCCATGTGTGAGCCTTGTATAGTTCGGTAGTGTGTATGAGGCGTGTGGGACAACGCTTGTAATCCGCATATCCAATTGTGTTAATTGTGTTGGTTTTGATATGGTTTGAGATTGATCACTTGTGAGCCAATATAATGTTGATGATTAACAATTAAGCATGAGATGCTTGGTAATTATGCTAGAATGCATGTTTTTCTTAGTTTAAGCATGAGCAAAGGATTTTTGTTGTTGTTTTAATGATGCTATGAGCATGTGGTTTTAAAAGTGCATTGATGCTTTAAAGAGCATGTTTTAAAGGAAGGCATGAGTTTGTAAATGATGATATATAGGTTTTATAAAATGCATTGATGAATGTTTGGTTTTAGCGACCCTCACTAAGTTGTATGCTTACGCTCATTTGTTTCATTAATGCAGAGAATTGAGCAATCAAGGCAGCCCAAGAGCAAGGGGATTCCAAGAGTTTTTGGCTAAACAATGTATGTGGTTTACCCTTAGTGTAATAAGAGGCAATGGGTGGGATTTCTACTCTTGGTTTTGTTGGTGATGTTAAACACCTTGAGCATGTGTGGTATATGTTTGTGGATTTGTAAATGGCCTCTAGTTGGTTTATGGTTTGCTTATTGTGTTTTGGGTATGCTATGGTCTATATCTCTAAAGCATGCTTGAATAGCTAATATTCCTCCATGACTTAATGTGCTTGAGGGTTATGTTATGCTGTTTGTTGATGCTTATATGTTTAGTAAGTTGATTATAGCTTGCATGTATGATCTAAGCCTGTTTAGATGTGGTTAAATGTGTTTAAATGGTGGTTGGAAGTGCATCTCTAGTATGCGTATCGATACACGGGGTTGAGTATCGATACATTAAGGCCAAATCCTAGCTTTCTAGCTTAGGTGTACCGATACGATTTGCCCGGGTATCGATACGCCTAGGCAAAAGTTTGAAGCCCGTTTCGGTACGTGCTTGGGCGTATCTATACTCTTTTCCCAACCATTGCTACTATCGATTTGCGTATCAATACGGGGAGAGGCGTATCGATACGAGTTCGTTAGTTTCAGTTAATGGAATCTTGGAAGTTCTGAATTTATGCATTTTGGTCCCTGAGTAATGATTGTTCATTTGGTTGAGTTTGGATGGACCGTTTGTGATGAAATTGGTCATGCTGGCATGTTACATGATTAATCATGGATTGGTAACTTTAAAATTGAAAAATCCCTGTATTTTTCTAGAAATTACAGTTTGGTCCCTAAATGTCAAAAATATGCAATTGAACCCCTAAATGATCTCCGATCACTGTGTCGTTTTCTTCTAAGTGCCTTGTGGGACACACATGATAATAATGTGCATCTAGAGAAGATAAAAATGAAAAAAGGGTCGTTAATCGAGGTTGACTTTTACGAGTTGACTTTGGTTTTCCCTGTGTAATCTTCTTAGTTCAGGTTGGGCGTCTAGGCTGGGCTAAGGGGGTTACATTTCTTGGTATTAGAGCTAGGTTTAGAAAGAATTGGGGATGAGGGAAAGTGAAACTGGTATGTTTTGATGTATGTTGTTTGAAAAAGCATGTTTTTGATGAAATGTTGGAGCTTTTGCCATGCTTGATTGTTGTGAATCATATGTGAGTTAGATATGATTGCATGATGATGATGTGATAAGAATATGTGCTGATTTTGGATGATGTAAAGCATGATGAACATGATATGTTATTGTATGCTATGTTATTCTTGAGAGAAATCAGGGTGCCCATTGCCTTATTACACTAGTTAAATATTTTTGTGAACTTGGATCCTTGCTTGAGGATGGCCAAAATCATGGTTTGATTTGTTTTTTTGTTATGCTTTGTTAAAAAATAGCACTATGGGTCAAAGGAGAGAGCTTAGATCGAACACGACAGTGCTTGCGGCTGAGCAGGGCGACCAAGGTAACCAAGGGGCTGATGTTGCTCCTGGTGGAAACTTACCTCCTCCGCCACCACCTAGGGGTGGAGAGCCGGAGAAATAAGGACAAGCTGGTCCAGGATTGAGTGATCTAACGCCATTGGTTCAGGCGATCACCGGAGCGTTTCAGGCTGTGGTAGCCGGAGCGCATGTTCAGGCCCCTGCAGCTGGGCATGTGGGTTTGCCTTTGGAAAGGCTGAAGAGTTTAGGAGCTGTTGAGTTCTATGGAATGTCTCATGAGGCATTAGAAGCCTGGTTAGCTAGCACGATATGTGTAACACCACAATTTTGGGCTTAGAAGTTTAGGGTTTGGTCGGACCGGTCTGAGAGACGGTTCGAATATAAAAGGAGGTTTTAGGGAAATTCTAGTTCGGGATGCTTTAAAAATATAGAAAAATATCTTAAAATCCTCTTTTAATATATATATAAGAGAGTGGTGAAATCAATTTTACAAAATAAGGTTTGGAAATGCTACATTTCGGTGTAGTGACCAAAATGCGATTTTTGCAAAGTTTAGTAGTGACTGTTTTGTAAAGGATTGAAACTTTGAATCTTTAAGGAGCTAATTACCCAAAATGTTTTTCTCCAGATTTTTCCGTAATTTGGGTGATTTAATTAATGTTTTAATTAAATAAAAGAAAAGTAAAACTACCTTTTAATTTTCATAACTATCTTTTCTCTAATTTTCTCTTATTCCTTTTTCTCTCAAAATCCCATCATCCAAACACTTTTTCTCCAGCAACTTCCACATAGATTTTTACTTCAATTGATGAGATTTCCATCATCTATTGGTTCCTAATCAATCTTGCATCAAATCCTTTTGATTTCCACTTTGAATTTTCAAGGAATTTGGCCCAAATCAAGGAGAAATCATCATTTAGAGGTAAGATTGTTCTTCTCCTCTAAATACTCAGTCCTTTACTGAAATTCCCAAGTTGTCAATCCTTAATTTAAGTTTTATAAATGGTTTTAATGTTAGAAACATGATTTTGGCTTAAAACTCAAGATTTTGGAAGAGATCTTGAAGAATTTCGTTGTGATTGATTGGGCTCTGTTTTGAGGTGGTTCTTTAATGTATTTTGGATATTAAATGATGTTAGAAATGAGGTTTTATCAATCCAATCCCGAATAGGTTGTGTTTCCTAAGTTTTTGCTTAAGAAAATGGTGGTTTTTGAGGTGTTTTGTTATAGCTGGAGGTATAAGGTCGAGTTTAGGATTGTTTTTTATGGTGATTGCTGTTTTGAAATGCTTAGGAGTGATGGATATTGGCTGGGTAAAGTTTTGGAAGAGTTTAGAGGTGATTTCGGTTGTGTTTGGTAGCCGAAATGTTGGTTTTAGGTAGAGCAGCGAGTTTAAGAGTGTTGGCTGAAGATTTCAATGCATGATGATTCATTAATCCTCTGCTTTGATGTGTCTAAAACAGGAGAGACATCTTCGGACACCTTTGGAGTTGATTTGGAAGCTTAATTGGCGTTTCGGCAAGCAAGCCAAACGTAATTGGTGAGTGGAGATGGTTTTCCAGCTTTGAAACGATTATTTGGAGTTTTGGGAGCTTAGTTTAAGTCTAAACAACTTAGCTAAGCTCAAGAGTAAGTTTTCGGAAAAACTCCCTCGGATGTGCTAAGATGTGGTTTGATGCATTAGTTATAAAATGCATGCTTAATTTCTGTTTTGGAAGCATGTTTTAGCATGATTAATGTTGGTTTTGAAAGCCATGTATTGAAGGATGCTCAAGGTAAGAGATCCTTGGTTTGACATGTTATTAATTTGGTAATAATGCATGGAGATGCATGATGTTAAATGGCTTTGATTAATGCTTAAAACAGTGAATTGATGATGGTATTTGATGTATATTGGCAAGTGATGAAATGAGTTTTAAGTACTTGAATCGGATATAGTTAGCCGGCTATAGGATTGGGTGCACCATAAGTAAAGTCGCCTTGGATGTTGAGGGGTTGTGATTGTACCGTAAACTCCATCCAAGTACCCTAAACGATTTACGTAAGATCACAACGGTGGTTGTAAATTTCGTGTGTGGATCTTGTGTTATGTGTCCCTTACTCTCGTTAGTGGAATTATACAACTACCGATGAGTGGTGTTGAGGGGTTGAGATTGTACCGTTATACTCCACCACGAGTGTCACATCAATGGAGGGATTGCTCTTGAGTGTGCACCTTGTATAGTCCGGTAGTGTGTATGAAGCGTGCGGGACAACACTTGTAATCAGCGTATCCGATTGTGTTTTGGGTTGAAATGGTTATGAACTATCACTTGAAAGCAAATATAATGTATTTAAATGTAACGAAGCATGATATGCTTGAAAATGATGCAAAGTAGCATGAGAAAGAGTTGAGCATGTGGTTTTAAAGTTTGTTGAAAGTGTTTTCTAAGAATGCATTGTTGTATTGGTTTTAGTTAGAGCTTGTCTCACTAAGCATTTGTGCTTACGCTCTCTTTTACCAATAATGCAGATAATTGAGGTGTTTAAGGGCATCAAGGAAGCTAAGTGTGTCCAAGGGAATCCAAGCTCACATATGGTGATGTTTTCATACACTATTAGATTTGATAAATTGGCAATGGGAACCTAAATTTTGTTTTGGGAGATGTATTAAACTCCCTAAGGTTGTGGCATGTGTGCATTGGTTGAATTGAATTGTAAATTGCCTTTAATGCTTGATTTGAAGATTGTTTGCCTACTTGGTTTTGATAATAGGAAGCATGCCTCTAGACATGTGAAATTTCATGTTTGATGCTATGAATGTGTTTAGGAGTTCTAAACATGCACCTTATATGTTTGATGACTTGTTGGTATGTTTGGGAAGTCATTAGGATGAGTTTGAATGGGTTTATGTATGAAAAACCAGCAAAATCTGCAGTTTCTGGGCAAACCGTACCGAAACACTCTCTGGCGTATCGAAACGGGGGCCTGTAATGGCCTTCGTGTTTTGAAACGGCTGGAGGCTGTTTCGAAACAATTTGGCTACAGGAAGGCCTCGTTTCGGAACCAGTCTCGGAACCAACCCGCGTATCGAAACGGTCAACGTCGTTTCGATCCTACGTTTCGATACAACATGTGGGTGTTCCGAAACAGGAGACCGTTGGGCACTGATTTGAATGGTGCTGAAGTTTGCAAGCCTTACATTTTAGTCCCAAATGTTGATGTTGCAATTGCTTGTGTTTGAGATGTCCAATTAAGTTGAAATTTGCCAGAGAAGCATGAAATGGGACTAATTTCATATTGATAACTTTAAAATTTGTTATGACCCTTAATTTACAGAAATTACATTTTGGACCCTAAACTTGTAATAAGTGCAATTGGTCCCTCTTTGTTGTTCGATCGCTGTGCCTTTCTCATATATGTTTCACAAGTACTCACTTTAGGGTTAACGTGTATCTAGACAAGATTAAAAAGAAAAAAGGGTCGTTAATCAAGGTTGACTTTTGGGTTGACTTTGGTTTTCCCCGTGTAATCTTCGTAGTTTGGGTCAACCGTCTAGGCCGGGATAAGGGGGTTACATTTGGTGGTATCATAGCTTAGTTTCGTGTAAATGGGAATGGTTATGTGGGTTATGTATGTGTATTTGCATGATATGCCTTTTGGGTGAAAGAATGTTGTATGAATAGTGATGCATGGTTTCAATTGTGATGATATGATACGTTGGAATGTGTTAGGGGATCCCATTGCCATATCAAAACTAATGAAAGGGAATGTGTTTTCGAAAAAGAGCTTGAGTACTTGGATTACTTACCTTGTTGAGCCTAATTATGTTTATTGCATTTGTGTCAATGCATATTTTTCTTGTAAATGGGGCCGCGTAGAGAGATGAGAATGAATACAAGAGCTATGGCTCAGAATGAGAATGAGGAGAATGTTGAGAATTTTGTGGATTTACCTCCTCCTCCTGGTGGTGGACCACCCGGTGGTGAGGGTGCTGGAGCTGGTAATGCTGGTGCTGGGGTCGTTGGACCTGAAGGTTTGCAGGGGCAAGCTTCTCCTGACATGACTGTGTTGATTCAGGCTACTGTTGGAGCCTTTCAGGCAGCAATAGCTGGAGCTCATGGAGCTGCGCATCAGGATGATGCTAATGTGAGATTGCCTTTGGAACGTCTTCGTAGTATGAGAGGGACTGAGTTCAGAGGTTTATCTCCGGAAGGATCTGAATCTTGGTTGGAAAGCACCAAGAGGATTTTGGGGCAAATGAACGACAATAATGTGCAGAAGTTGGGTTGTGTGGTGTCACTGCTGCATGCTGATGCTTATACGTGGTGGAGGGCCACTGTCTCTGGAATGGAGGACAATGATGTGACTTGGACGTTCTTCTTGAATGCGTTCAAGCAGAAGTATCTAGGTGTGCGATACCTAGATGAGAAGAAAAGAGAATTTATGTCTCTTGTGCAAGGAAGCATGACGGTAGCTGAGTACGAGGTCCAGTTTGTCCACCTTAGTCAGTATGCACCTGAGCTAATCCCTGATGGGCGGGAGAGGTGTGAACGTTTCCGTTATGGATTGGTAACGGATGTGAAGACTTTTATGCTTGTGGCAGAGTATACAGATTTTGATGTGCTTGTGTGTCGAGCGAAGGACATCGTGCATAACTTGGGTTTGTCTTCTAGAGGCGTTAGTTCTAGCTCGAAAAAAAGAGCTGCTGATCATAGTTCTGGTGGTGGACGGAACAAGAGAGGACGAGATAGGAGGTATCAGTCTACTGCTAGGCGTGGTAATGGAGGACATGGTACGCCTATTCAGGGAGACAGAATGAGGGCTGATCAGAACACGTGCTGGACGTGTGGATCTCGTGGCCATTTGAGGTGAGATTGTCCTCGAGCAGCGAGGGAGGTTCAGGCTCCTGTTGCAGTGACATGTAACTCATGTTGGAATTTTGGTTCGATAGACCACATGAGGAGGGAGTGTCCTTTGTTGGCCGGTGGAGGTCAGGGACGTGCTCCTGGGGTAGTTGCACCACAGAGAGGTCGTGGGCGCGACCGTGGTAACTTTCAGCGCGAAGATGATGGTGGGAGGAATATGGCGCATGTTGTGACTGTTCAACCTGAGGGTGGTGGCCAAGCTCGAGTGTATGCTCAGCGTGAGGGGAGGAATGATACGGATGTGATCGCAGGTACCTTTACTTCGCAATCCTTGTCATTACTTTCCTATATTGATTCTGGATCTACACACTCGTACATATTGCATGAACATGCTAAAATGCTTGGTTTACCTGTTGAGTCTTTGGATGTTGGTATGCGTGTGACTAGTTCTTTTGGTGAGACGGTGGTGACACAGATATTGTATAGAAGATGTCCCTTGAAAGTGCAAAACCATGTTTTTCTTGTTGATCTCATGGAATTGCCATTCTATGGTTTTGATGTAATCCTTGGTATGGATTGACTTGTTGAACATCGAGCTGTAGTGGATTTTGAGAACAAGCGAGTTTCGTTGAAACTTGCAGATGATTATGAGGTAGTGGTGGTGGGTGAAAACGTAAAGTTTCTTAGTAATGTGGTGTCTACCTTGGAAGCAAGTCGGATGTTGCGGCAAGGTTGCGAGGATTATCTAGCCTTTGTTATGAATCCAAGTTCGAAGAAGGTGCGCGTTCAAGATATAAGAATTGTTCGTGAGTTCCCTGGAGTGTTTCCGGAGGAGTTACCTGGATTGCCGCCTAGTCGAGAGGTAGAGTTTGGAATTGAGCTGTATGAAAACACAACTCCAGTGTCCATTGCTCCTTATCGCATGTCACCTAAGGAGTTGAAGGAGTTGAAGACGCAACTTCAGGAGTTGCTTGACTGTGGTTTCATTCGGCCGAGTGTGTCACCATGGGGTGCACCGGTCTTGTTTGTGAAGAAGAAGGATGTCACTATGAGAATGTGCATCGATTATCGTCAGCTGAACAAGTTGACTATCAAGAATCGGTATCCTTTGCCGAGGATTGATGATCTTTTTGATCAGTTTCGTGGAGCGGTTGTGTTCTCTAAGAATGACTTAAGGTCAAGTTACTACCAGCTTAAGGTGAAAGATGTGGATGTGCCAAAAACAACCTTTAGGACGAGGTATGGGCATTATGAGTTCCTTGTAATGCCGTTTGGCTTGACGAATGCTCATGCAGCTTTCATGGACATGATGAATAGAGTGTTCCATGAATACTTGGACAAGTTTGTTGTAGTGTTCATTGATGATATCCTTGTGTATTCTCGTACCGAGGAGGAGCATGAGGGGCATTTGAGGATAGTGTTGCAGGTGCTGTTGGAAAATCAACTTTATGCTAAGCTGAGCAAATGCAAATTCTGGCTTAAGGAAGTTGTTTTCCTTGGTCATATGGTTTCTGCTGAGGGGATTCGTGTTGATCCTCAGAAGATTGAGGCGGTGATGAATTGGAAGCCTCCTAAGTCTGTTCATGAAGTCCGTAGTTTCCTTGGGTTGGAAGGATATTACCGGAGGTTTGTGGATTGATTTTCGAAGATTGCTGCCTCTTTGACGAAGTTGTTGTAAAAGGATGTCAAGTATGAGTGGATAGAAGCAAGGCAACAAGCTTTTGAGAAGCTTAAGGCAACTTTGACGCAAGCTCCTATCTTGGTTTAGCCTGAATCGAGAAAAGAGTTTGTGGTGTACAGTGACGCATCCTATGTTGGTCTGGGGTGTGTGTTAATGCAAGATGGTAAGGTGGTGGCTTATGCATCGTGCCAGTTGAAGGTGCATGAGCGCAATTATCCTACGCATGATATTGAGTTAGCTGCGGTGGTTTTTGCTTTGAAGATTTGGAGACATTATCTGTATGGTGAGAAGTGTACGGTGTACACGGATCACAAGAGCTTGAAGTATTTGATGTCTCAGAAAGAGTTGAATCTTAGGCAACGACGTTGGGTGGTGTTGCTTAAGGATTATGATTTGACGATCGAGTACCATCCGAGAAAAGCTAATGTTGTAGCGGATGCCTTGAGTAGGAAGGTGGTAGTGGAGTTAAGGGCTATGTTTGCCAGCTTGAGTATTTCGCAAGATGGAGGTCTTGTGGCTGAATTGCAAGTGAAACCATCTTTGGTTCAGTTGATAAAGGATAAGCAGTTGTTGGATGATTCTTTGGTGCCACATGTTCAGGATATTGCTGAAGATAGACCATCGGATTTCTGTTTTAATGATGATGGAGTTCTATGTTTTGGAAGTCGGATAGTAGTGCCGAGTGATGCGGAGTTGAGGCGTACTATTCTGACTGAAGCTCATAGTAGTCCTTTTACTATGCACCCATGTAGTACGAAGATGTATCATGATTTAAAGGATGAGTACTATTGGGTGGGTTTGAAGAAAGATGTTGCGGAGTACACGAGTAAGTGCATGATTTGTCAGCGGGTTAAGGTTGACCATCAATTTCCTTCAAGGTTGTTGCAACCGTTGAGGATTCCTGAGTGGAAGTGGGAAAGGATTACCATGGACTTCGTGTCTGGTTTGCCTTTGTCGCCATCGAAGAAGAATTCGGTGTGGGTGATTGTGGATCTCCTTACGAAGTGTGCGTATTTCTTACCTGTGCACACTACATATACCTTGGACAAGCTTGCCGAGTTGTACTTTGCCGAAATTGTGCGTTTGCATGGTGTACCAAAATCTATAGTGTCGGATAGAGATCCGAGGTTTACATCGCGTTTTTGGGAGTGTTTGCACCAAGCTTTGGGTACGCGGTTGAATTTCAGTACTTCTTATCATCCACAGTCGGATGGACAATCTGAGCGTGTTATCCAAGTACTTGAGGATATGTTGAGGTGTTGTGTGATCGAATTTCAAGGCTCTTGGGAGAAGCATTTGCCTTTGGTAGAGTTTGCTTATAACAATAGCTACCAGGCAAGTATTCAAATGGCACCTTCTGAAGCCTTGTGTGGGAGGAAGTGCAGAACTCCTCTTTGCTGGGCTGAAAAAGGACAGAAGTTGGTCACGATGCCGACTTTGTTGAAGGGAACCACCGAGAAGGTGAAGCTCATTTGTGAGCGATTGAAGGTAGCTTTTGATCGACAGAAGTCTTACGCAGATTTGAAGTGTAAGGAGATTGAGTTTGCGGTAGGTGACCGTGTGTTTTTGAAGGTTTCACCTTTGAATCTTTAAGGAGCTAATTACCCAAAATGTTTTTCTCCAGATTTTTCCTTAATTTGGGTGATTTAATTAATGTTTTAATTAAATAAAAGAAAAGGAAAACTACCGTTTAATTTTCATAACTACCTTTTCTCTAATTTTCTCTTATACCTTTTTCTCTCAAAATCCCATCATCCAAACACTTTTTCTCCAGCAACTTTCACATAGATTTTCACTTCAATTGATGAGATTTCCATCATCTATTGGTTCCTAATCAATCTTGCACCAAATCCTTTTGATTTCCACTTTGAATTTTCAAGGAATTTGGCCCAAATCAAGGAGAAATCATCATTTAGAGGTAAGATTGTTCTTCTCCTCTAAATACTCAGTTCTTTACTGAAATTCCCAAGTTGTCAATCCTTAATTTAAGTTTTATAAATGGTTTTAATGTTAGAAACATGATTTTGGCTTAAAACTCAAGATTTTGGAAGAGATCTTGAAGAATTTCGTTGTGATTGATTGGGCTCTGTTTTGAGGTGGTTCTTTAATGTATTTTGGATATTAAATGATGTTAGAAATGAGGTTTTATCAATCCAATCCCGAATAGGTTGTGTTTCCTAAGTTTTTGCTCAAGAAAATGGTGGTTTTTGAGGTGTTTTGTTATAGTTGGAGGTATAAGGTCGAGTTTAGGATTGTTTTTTATGGTGATTGCTGTTTTGAAATGTTTAGGAGTGATGGATCTTGGCTGGGTAAAGTTTTGGAAGAGTTTGGAGGTGATTTCTGTTGTGTTTGGTAGCCGAAATGTTGGTTTTAGGTAGAGTAGCGAGTTTAAGAGTGTTGGCTGAAGATTTCAATGCATGACGATGCATTAATCCTCTGCTTTGATGTGTCTAAAATATGGGAGACATCTTCGGACACCTTTGGAGTTGATTTGGAAGCTTAATTGGCGTTTCGGCAAGCAAGCAAAACGTAATTGGTGAGTGGAGATGGTTTTCCAGCTTTGAAACGATTATTTGGAGGTTTTGGGAGCTTAGTTTAAGTAAAGTCGCCTTGGATGTTGAGGGGTTGTGATTGTACCGTAAACTCCATTCAAGTACCCTAACGATTGAGGTAAGATCACAACGGTGGTTGTAAATTCCGTGTGTGGATCTTGTGTTATGTGTCCCTTACTCTCGTTAGTGGAATTATACAACTACCGATGAGTGGTGTTGAGGGGCTGAGATTGTACCATTATACTCCACCATAGGTTTCACATCAATGGAGGGATTGCTCTTGAGTGTGAACCTTGTGTAGTCTGGTAGTGTGTATGAAGCGTGTGGGACAACGCTTGTAATCCGCGTATCTGATTGTGTTTTCATGCATGGTAGCATGAAAAAGAGTTGAGCATGTGGTTTTAAAGTTTGTTGAAAGTGTTTTCTAAGAATGCATTGTTGTATTGGTTTTAGTTAGAGCTTGTCTCACTAAGTATTTGTGCTTACGCTCTCTTTTACCAATAATGCAGATAATTGAGGTGTTTAAGGGCATCAAGGAAGCTAAGTGTGTCCAAGGGAATCCAAGCTCACGTATGGTGATGTTTTCATACACTATTAGTTTTGATAAATTGGCAATGGGAACCTAAATTTTGTTTTGCGAGATGAATTAAACTCCCTAAGGTTGTGGCATGTGTGCCTTAGTTGATTTGAATTGTAAATGGCCTTTAATGCTTGATTTGAAGATTGTTTGCCTACTTGATTTTGATAATTGGAAGCATGCCTTTAGACATGTGAAATTTCATGTTTGATGCTATGAATGTGTTTAGGAGTTCTAAACATGCACCTTATATGTTTAATGACTTGTTGGTATGTTTGGGAAGTCATTAGGATGAGTTTGAATGGGTTTATGTATGAAAAACCAGCAAAATCTGCAGTTTCGGGGCAAACAGTATCGAAACACTCTCTGGCGTATCGAAACGGGGCCCTGTAATGGCCTTCGTATTTCGAAACGGCTGGAGGCTGTTTCGAAACGATTTGGCTACTAGAAGGCCTCGTTTCGGAACCAGTCTCAGAACCAACCCGCGTATCGAAATAGTCAACACCGTTTCGATCCTGCGTTTCGATACGACAAGTGGGTGTTCCGAAATAGGAGACCGTTGGACACTGATTTGAATGGTGCTGAAGTTTGCAAACCTTACATTTTAGTCCCAAATGTTGATGTTGCAATTTCTTGTGTTTGAGATGTCCAATTAAGTTGAAATTTTCCAGAGAAGCATGAAATGGGACTAATTTCATATTGATAACTTTAAAATCAGTTATGACCTTCTAATTTATAGAAATTACATTTTGGACCCTAAACTTGTAATAAGTGCAATTGAGTCCCTCTTTGTTGTTCGATCGCTGTGCCTTTCCCATATATGTTTCATGAGTACTCACTTAGGGTTAACGTGTATCTAGACAAGATTAAAAAGAAAAAAAGGTCGTTAATCAAGGTTGACTTTCGGGTTGACTTTGGTTTTCCCCGTGTAATCTTTGTAGTTCGAGTCAACCGTCTAGGCCGAGCTAAGGGGGTTACATTTGGTATTATGGATCAAATGGGATGTAACGATGTGCGCAAGCTGGGATGCGCAATTTCTCTGCTTCAGGGTGACGCCTATAGTTGGTGGACGACTATCACCGCTGGTATGGAACCCAATGAGGTAGATTGGGAGTTTTTCAGAAATGCCTTTAAGAGGAAGTATCTTGGAGTGAGATAATTGGATGAGAAGAAGCACAAATTCATGTCGCTTGTTCAGGGGAGTCTCTTTGTGGCTGAGTACGAGGTTCAGTTCGTATGTTTGAGTTAGTATGCCCCAGAGTTGATGTCGAGTGAGAGGCATCGTTGTGATCACTTTAGATATAGGCTGGTGCAGGAAGTGAAGACTTATATGTTGGCTACAGACTACACGGATTTTGATGTGCTTGCATGTCGAGCTAAGGACATCCAGGAGAATTTGGGTCTGTCATCTCGTGGAAGTGGTGCTAGCTCTGGAAAAGAGAGCAACTGAGTCTAGTTCCGGTGGTGGGCGGAACAAGAGAGATAGAGATAGGAGATACCAGCTTGCTGTTAGGTGAGGTAATGTTGGTCATGTGCACCGGCTCAGGGAGACAGGATGAGGGCAGAACAGAACACGTGCTGGACGTGTGGTTCACGGGGTCATCTGCGGCGAGATAGTTCTCGTGCGGCTAGAGAGGCTCATGCTCCTGTTGTGGTAACAGGGAATTCTTTTTGGAACTGTGGTTCATCAGATCATTTGAGGCATGAGTGTCCTCTGTTGGCTGGTGGAGGCCAGGGACGTGCACTTGCTGTGGCTGCACCTCAGAAAGGCCATGGGCGCGGCCGAGGGAATTTCCAAATGAGAGATGAGGGGAAGTGAGGCATTTTTCACGGACTAATTCTCTCAAACCCAATCCGTGCGGCATTAGCAACTCTCGACAATGCTAACAAGCCTTGAAGTCCCTCGCAACACTTGGCTAAAACGATCAGAAGAGAAGGCAAGAAGCTTTACAAGTAAAGGAACTTGTATTAGCTAAGAAATAAGGCTTACAAGAGTGTTTTGGATGCTTACAATGCTTAACTTTCTAAGTGAGTACAAAATGAGCGGGTGGCCCTATTTATAGGCTCCCACCTCCCTAATGGACGACTAGGATCTATTTGATCCAATGGTCACGATTGTGACTCCTAAAATATCTAGCATACATCCACATCTTTCTAGAGTATTCTATACATATCTATACATGTCTATAGATATCTACAACTATCCAACATGTTCTAGAGAACTTCAGGGTCTTCCAGAGTAGTCTCGATCCTTCCCGAGCTTTCTCGAGCCTTCTAGGGCCTTCTGGTGCCTCCCGGGTTTGTCTAGACTTGGATAGAACGTCCCGGACCTTTCTAGAACGTTGTGGCTGGTTCCTTTAAGTGCTTGGTCGTCCATGACCCTTGTGATATCCTCCTTGGTGCTAGTTGGCGTCAAAATGGCCCAAGGAGAGTCCCGAACCTCGGTTTGGACTTGTGGGAGAAAATAGGCGGGTCGTGACATCCTCCCCCACCTAAGCTCGCGACGCACTCGTCGCGCCTTGGTTGAATTGATCGAGTCGGTCCTTGAATTGCCATAGAGCTTCTTCGGTCTCCCAACTTGCTTCGGCAATGGGTAGTCCCTTCCACTTGATGAAGTACTCTTTGTAGCTTGGAACACCCCTCCTTCGAACAACTCGATCGGCTAATACCTCTTCTACTTCCTTATCAAAGGAAGTGACCACGGCTGTGGGTGCTCGGCTGGACACCCCTCGTGTTGGGTCTTCCATGTCTTCATGATAGGGCTTCAACAAACTTACATGGAAGACTGGATGAATCTTGAGCCTCGGAGGCAGTTGGAGCTTGTAGGACACCTTGCCCACTCGCTTGATTACTTGGAAAGGTCCCTCGTACCTGCGAACAAGTCCCTTGTGCACCTTTCGAAAGACATTGAATTGTTGAGGCAAGAGTTTGAGCATAATAAGATCACCTTCTTTGAACTCCAAATGCCTTCGCTTAGAGTCAGCCCACTTCTTCATTCTCTTGCTAGCCTTGTGAAGTGCGGCTCGGGCTAACTCGTTTTGCTCATGCCAAGACTTGGCAAACTTAAAGGCAGCAGGGCTCTTCCCTTCGTAGCGTGTGGCAAGGGAGAGCGGGGTGGATGGTTGTTATCCTAATACAACTTCAAAGGGACTTTGTTGAGTGGCGTCACTCTTTTGCAAGTTATAGGAAAATTGTTCCACATCTAGGAGCTTGGCCCAATCCCTTTGGTTGGAACTTACATAGTGCCTCAAGTATAGCTCTAGCAAGGCATTGACCCTCTCGGTTTGCCCATCACTCTAAGGGTGGAAGCTAGTGGAGAAATTCAGATCATACCCTAGCATTTTGAATAACTCTGTCCAGAACCTTCCTGTGAATCGAGGGTCACGATCACTCACAATGCTTGTCGGGACACCCCAAAGCTTGACTACATTGCGTAGGAAAAGCTTGGCTGCTTCCTCGGCGGTAAAATCAGCTGGGGCAGCAATGAATGTAGCGTACTTGGTGAAGCGGTCCACCACGACCATGATACTTCCAAACCCCTCGGACTTGGGTAGGCAAGTAATGAAGTCCATCGAGAAACTCTCCCAAGGCCTCTTTGGAATGGGCAAAGGGTCTAGGAGTCCACCTGGTTGGTGTTGAACCACCTTATCTTGCTGGCATACGAGACAAGTCCTCACATACTCCTCAATAGCATCCTGCATGTGAGGCCAATAGTAGGTGGACTGAAAGAGTGCTAAGGTACGTCGCATACCTGGGTGGCCTGCCCATAAGGAATCATGGCACTCCTTGACGAGTTCCTTGCGCAAGTTGCCCCACTTGGGCACGTAGAGCATGTTGCCTCGTGTGTAAAGTAGGCCATCACTCATCCAAAATCGCCGGGTCTTGCCTTCGTTCACCAATGCAATTATGCTTTGGGCAAGAGGCTCGTGTAGGAGGCCTTCCTTAATCCTCTCGAGGATGGGGCTGGTGACTTGACTTAAAGATGCAAGTTCCGCCTTGCGACTCAATGCATCCGCGACCATATTTGCCTTGCCTGGCTTGTATTGCATCACATAGTCGAACTCGGCTAAGAAGTCCTGCCATCGGGCTTGCTTTGGACTTAGCTTCTTCTGGGTCTGGAAGTAGCTTGTAGCGATGTTGTCGGTTAGAATCAGGAACTTGGACCCAAGAAGGTAGTGTCGCCACACTCTCAAGCAATGGATGATGGCTGTCATCTCCTTTTCTTGAACTGTGTAGCGCTTCTCTGTGTCGTTGAGCTTCCGACTCTCGTAAGCAATCGGATGCCCTTCTTGCATGAGTACTCCTCCAATAGCAAAGTCCGAGGCATCGGTGTGCACCTCATAAACCTTTGTGTGGTCGGGTAGGCTGAGTACTGGCTCCTCGCTTATGGCCTTCTTCAAATCTTCAAAGGCCTCTTGGCACTTGGATGTCCATGCCCACGACTTGTTCTTCTTTAGGAGCTCGGTGAGTGGCGTAGCTCTTGCGGAGTAGCCTTGGATGAAGCGACGATAGTAGTTCACCAACCCAAGGAAAGACCTTAGCTCGTGCACCTTAGTGGGTGGCTCCCACTCTTGAATGGCACGCACCTTGCCATCCTCCATCATGAGTTGCCCATCCCTGATCTTATGCCCCAAGAACATTACCTCGGGCTTGGAAAAGGAGCACTTCTCCTTCTTAATATATAATTGGTTCTCCCTGAGAACCTTGAGCACCACCCTTAGATGTTCCACATGTTCCTCTAAGGTGTTGCTGTACACCATTATGTCATCGAGATAGACCAGCACGAAACGATCGAGATAGGGATGGAACAGCTTGTTCATCAAGGTGCAAAATGTGGCTGGGGCATTCGTTAGACCAAAGGGCATGACTAAGAACTCGTAAGAGCCATACCTGGTGACGCACGTGGTCTTCGGTTCATCACCTTCCGCTATGCGCACCTGGTAGTATCCCGAGCAAAGATCGAGCTTGGTGAAGTAATGAGCATGCCCAAGCTAATCGAACAGGTCTGAGATCAAGGGAATAGGATACTTGTTCTTAATGGTGACCTTGTTGAGTGCTCGGTAATCGATGCACATTCTGAGAGAACCATCCTTTTTCTTTTGGAAAAGAACGGGTGCCCCATATGGTGCCTTGGATGGTCGGATGAAGCCTGCATCGAGTAGACCCTTGAGTTGCTTCCTTAGCTCTTCCAACTCAGGGGGTGCCATGCGATAAGCACTCATGGCTGGTGGCTTGGTCCCTGGCTCCAACTCGATAGCATGGTCCACCTCTCTCCTTGGTGGTAGCCTTTTGGGTAGCTCTGGGGGTGCAACATCCTTGAATTCTTCGAGCACTTGGGCTACTTCCCTTGGTAGATCTTCATCGGGCAAGAGTTCCTCGTCATCGTACTCTCGAAGGATTGCTAGGTAGATTTCCTCGTTCCTTTTGATGCCTTTCTTGAACTGGAGTGCTGAGAGCACCTTGGCATCTTGTTTGGTTGCCCTAGTCGTTGGGACCACACAAGCTCGGTTGCCATCCATGATGCACATGGAGTTGGCAAATGGCACGGGGAAGGCCTTGACTCGATCTAGGAATTCAAGTCCTAGAACAACCTTGAAGTCGTCCATGGGCACGACTGAGTAATCGATGTGACCCGACCAAGCCCCCACGTTGGTCTTGACTCCACGAGGTATGCCATGGATGGGTCGAGCGGCAGAGTTAACTGCTTTGATAGAACCTCCCCCTCCTGATGCCTTGAGCCCTAGCCTCTTGGCCTCTTCAATGGAAACAAAGTTGGGGGACGTACCTGTGTCTAGAATGGCTCTAGTCGCCTTCCCATTGATGGTCACGTTCACGTAAAGCAAGCCTTTAACTTCTGCCTTTGGGGCGGATTGAAGGACGTTAAGAAGTTGTAGGGAACCCATCTGGACACCCTCTTCATCCTTGTCGGTGTCGCTTCCCTCTCTATGCTTGGCTAGGAGCGAGTTAAGCGCTTGTCTTTGTGGGCACTCTCGGACCCAATGGTCGCCATCACAAATGAACCATTTGTTGGATGGGGGATGCCTCGTACCTCGAGTGTCCTTGGCTTTGCCTTTGTCTTTGTTCTTCCAAGAGGATGAATCCTTGTGCTTGGGCGAGCTTTCCTCTTGGTGGCTCTCCTTGCGATGGCCCTTGTCTCCCCCACCTTTAGCATGACCACCCTTCTTGTCCTTCGTCTTGGCGGTCGACTCCTTATGGCTTGAATAGTCAACAAGACTCTCGGCTACGGCTATGGCGTCGACAAGGGTTTGCACTCCTCTACGCCTTAGCTCGACTTTGGCCCACTTTTGGAGTCCATCCATGAAGATGAAGAGGGAGTCTTTATCAGACATGTCAGGAATCTCGAGCACTAGATTGGTAAACTCCTTGATATAATCTCGGATTCTCCCTGAGTGCTTTAGCCTTCGCAAGCGGCCTCGTGCTTCTTCCTCGGCATTCTCGGGGTAGAATTGTTTCTTAAGCTCCTTTATGAAATCATCGAGAGTTGAGATAGTACACGTACCTTTCTCAATGTCTTGGCGCCTTCTCCTCCACCATAGCCTGACGGTGTCGCTGAGGTACAAAGTAGCGGTTTGGATCTTGGAGGCCTCGTCCACAATGCCAACGACCCCAAGGTATTGCTCCAAGCCATATAGGAAGTTGTTGACTTCCTTAGCGTTGCGGGTTCCTGAGAAGGTCTTTAGTTTGGGCACCTCAACCTTCCTAGACTCATAAGAGGTGCTTGGCCCGGAAACCATAGCACGCTTACACAAGGCCACATCGCCTTGTAGTGCCTCGATTTGGGCACGGGTGTGGTCTAGCTCTTCTTGAAGGGAATCACGTACCTTGGAGAGCTCCTCCATGAGAAGGTCGCGAACTTGTCCCATCTCTGCTCGCATGGCCTCTTCTAGCTGCACCATCATGGCCTTCATGTCGGTGTGGAGCTCGGCGTCCTCTGCCTCAAGGCCTTCCACCCATTGGGTAAGGTCGTCCACATTGGCACTGATGCCCCCCACGTTCTCCTCTACGTGGGTTACACGGTTCTCAAAGCTAGAGATCACGTCCCTCGACTTGCCCCTTTGCTTCGTCACATTAGGGTCGGCCACCTCCTCTTCTCGCCCTCGATCATGCACGACTTCTGCCTCGGTTGAGCTAACACTTTGGTTCTTTCCTGTCTTGGCCATTATCCCGGGTCTCGTAACACGCTCTGATACCAACTGTCACAGACTAATTCTCTCAAACCCGATCCGTGCGGCGTTAGCAACTCTCGACAATGCTAACAAGCCTTGAAGTCCCTCGCAACACTTGGCTAAAACGACCACAAGAGAAGGCAAGAAGCTTTACAAGTAAAGGAACTTGTATTAGCTAAGAAAGAAGGCTTACAAGAGTGTTTTGGATGCTTACAATGCTTAACTTTCTAAGTGAGTACAAAATGAGGGGGTGGCCCTATTTATAGGCTCCCACCTCCCTAATGGACGGCTAGGATCTATTTGATCCAACGGTCATGATTGTGCCTCCTAAAATATCTAGCATACATCCACATCTTTCTAGAGTATTCTATACATATCTATACATGTCTATAGATATCTACAACTATCCAACATGTTCTAGAGAACTCCAGGGTCTTCTAGAGTAGTCTCGATCCTTCCCGAGCTTTCCCGAGCCTTCTCGGGCCTTTTGGTGCCTCTCGGGTTTGTCTAGACTTGGATAGAACGTCCCAGACCTTTCTAGAATGTTGTGGCTGGTTCCTTTAAGTGCTTGGCCGTCCATGACCCTTGTGATATCCTCCTTGGTGCTAGTTGGCGTCAAAATGGCCCAAGGAGAGTCCCGAACCTCGGTTTGGACTTGTGGGAGAAAATAGGCGGGTCGTGACACATTGCTCATGTTGTAGTAGTTCGACCTGAGGGAGGCGGTCCTGTGAGGGTCTATGCTTAGCGCGAGGAGCACAATGATACTGATGTCATCGCAGGTACCTTTGTTTTATAGTCTTTATCATTGTTGGCTTTGATTGATTATGGGTCCATGCATTCTTATATATTGAGTAAGCATGCGCATTTTCTTGATATACCTGTTGAGTTGCTTGAAGTAGGAATGCAAGTGACTAGTTCCTTTGGTGAGACTGTGGTCACTAGGAAGTTGTACCGGAGGTGTCCCTTATCTGTTTAGGGTCATGTTTTTCTTGTGGATTTAATGGAGTTACCCTTATATGGTTTTGTTGTGATCCTTGGTATGGATTGGTTGTCCGAGCATAGAGTAGTGGTTGACTTTGATGTTAAGCGAGTCACTCTAAAGCTTTCTGATGACTATGAAATTGTGATAGTAGTTGAGAATGTGAAATTCTTGTCTAATGTGATTTCGACTTTGGAAGCAGGTCGTATGCCAAGGTTGGGTTGTGAGGCTTATCTTGCCTATGTGATGAATCATGGTTCAAAGGATGTACGTGTGTAGGACATCAGAACAATTTGCGATTTTCCAAGTGTCTTTCCGGAAGAGTTGCTTGGGTTGCCGCCAAACAGAGAAGTTGAGTTTGGTATTGAGTTGTATGAGAATACGGCTCCGATGTCCATTTCTCCCTATCGCATGACACCTAAAGAGTTGAAGACGCAACTTCAGGAGTTGCATGATAGAGGGTTTATCCGGCCGAGTGTGTCACCTTGGGGTGCACCAGTCTTGTTTGTAAAGAAGAAAGATGGGACAATGTAGATGTGTATAGATTATCAACAACTAAACAAGTTGACGATTAAGAACAAGTATCCTTTGCCAAGGATTGATGATCTCTTTGATCAGTTTCGAGAAGCCTCAGTGTTTTCTAATATAGACTTGAGGTCAGAGTATTAAAAGTTGAAGGATGTGGACGTACTTAAGACGACCTTTCGGACTAGGTACGAGCATTATGAGTTTTTGGTGATGCCGTTTGGTTTGACCGACGCATCTGCTGCTTTGATAGACATGATGAATCGTGTGTTCCATGAGTTCTTGGATCAGTGTGTAGTGGTGTTGATCGATGATATCCTTGTGTACTATCGTACCGAGGAGGATCATGATAGACACCTAAGGATAGTTTTGCAAGTGTTGTTGGAGAACCAATTGTATGCTAAGCTGAGCAAGTGTGAGTTTTGGCTTAGAGAGATGGTCTTCCTTAGGCATGTTGTATCGGCTGAGGGTATTCGTGTTGATCCGCATAAAGTTGAGGCAGTGATGAGCTCGAAGGTGTGTAACCCCGTTAGCTCGGCCTAGACGGTTGACCCGAACTACGAAGATTACACGGGGAAAACCAAAGTCAACCCAAAAGTCAACCTTGATTAACGACCCATTTTTTTTAATCTTGTCTAGATGCTCATTAACCCTAAGCATATTCTTGAGAAACAATTATAAGAAAAGCACAACGATCAGATATCGATAAGGGACTCAATTGCACAAATCACAAATATTAGGGACCAAATTGTAAATTCTGGAAATTAGGAGATCTTAACTGATATTTAAGTTACCAATATTAAATTAGTCACATTACATGCTTCTCTGTCAAATTTCACCTTAAACGGACATCTCGAACTCATGCAATTGCAAATACAATTTTCGGGACTAAAACGTAAAGCTTGCCAACCTTAAAAACATTCAAATCAGTGCCCAACGGTCACCTGTTTCGAAACGGGGTTGACCATTCCGAAACACTGGTTCGTTTCGAGACTTGTTTCGAAATAGGGCCTTCCAATGGCCAAACTGTTTCGATACGGTCACCAGCCGTTTCGAAACACCAAGGCCATTACAGGCCCCTGTTTCGAAACGCATGTGAGTGTATCGATACGTGTTGCCCAGAAGCTGCAGAATTTGTTGGTTTATTATGCATTAAACCTCTCAAACACATCCGAATGACTTCCTAATCATGCCAACAAGTCATCATACATATAAGGTGCATGTTTGCAACTTCAAAACACATTCATGGCATCAATCATGGAATTCCACAAGTCTATAGGCATGCATCCTATTATTCAAAACCAAGCAACCAACAAAACACCAAACCAAGCATCAAAATGGCCATTTACAAATCCAAATCATCAAAGGCATCATGCCACAACTAGGGAGTCCAAAGCATCTCCCAAAACACAACCTAGGTTCCCATTGCCAAAATATCAAAAACTAATAGTATTATGAAAACGTCACCATACATGAGCTTAGTTTTCCCTTGGACTCTTAGCCTCCTTTATGCCTTCAAACACTTCAATTATCTGCATTATTGGTTCAAGAGAGAGAGAGCGTAAGCACAATTGCTTAGTGAGGCATGCTCTAAAGAAACAACACAATAATGCTTTTTATAAAACACTTTTAACAAAATCTTCCATCACATAATCATCATTATTCATGCAACCTTGCATACATAAACAAGCATCTCATGCTTCATTAAAATCAACATGTCATATTGGCTTTCAAGTGATCATCCATAACCATTTACAACACAAAACACAATCGGATACGCGGATTACAAGCGTTGTCCCATACGCTTCATACACACTACCAAACACACAAGGTGGAGTTTACCGGTACAATCACAACCCCTCAACACCCGTGATGGAGTTTAACGGTACAATCACAACCCCTCAACATCACTCATCGGTAGTTGTATAACTTCACTAACGAGAACACGGGACACACATCATGAGATCCACACATAGACTTTTAACCACCATTGTGATCTTACCTTTCTCGTTAGCGTACTTGGATGGAGTCTACAGTACAATTACAACCCCTCAAAATCCAAGGCGACTTTATTCACGGTGCACCCAATCCTATAGCTGGCTAACTATATCCGATTCAAGTACTTTAAAACCAACACATAACTTGCCAATATACATCATTTATCATCAACAACTCACTGTTTTAAAGCATTAAACAAAGCCATTTAACATCATGCATCACTATGCATCAAACCCACATTTACAACATATCAACCAAGGATCTCTTACCTTGAGCATCTTTCAACATACGGCTTTCAAAACCAGCATTAACCATGCTAAAACATGCTTTCAAAACAGAATTTAAACATGAAATTTTATAACAAATGCATCGAACCACTCCCTGGCTCATCCAAGAGAGTTTTTCCGAAAACTTACTCTTGAGCTTAGTTAAGTTGCTTAGACTTAAACTAAGCTCCCAAAACCTTCAAACATTTTGTTTCAAAGCTGGAAACCCAACATCACTCACCAATTTCGTTTCGCAAGCTTGCCGAAACACCGATCAAGCCTCCGGATCAACACCACAAGTGTCCGAAGATGTCTCCCCTATTTTAAACACATCAAAGCAGACGATTAATGCATCATCATGCATTAAAATCTCCGGCCATCACACCTAAACTCGCTGCTCTACATAAATCCAACATTTCGACTACCAAACACAATCGAAATCACCTCCAAACTCTTCCAAAACATAACCCAGCCAAGATCCATCACTTCTAACCATTTCTAAACATCAATTAACATCCAAAATGAACCTAAACTCGTCCTTATACCTCCAGCTATAACAGAACACCAAGATCACCCCAAAAACCACCATTTTCATAAGCAAAAACTTAGGAAACACAACCTATTCGAGATTGTAACCCCCTTAACCCGGCCTAGACGGTTGACCCGAATTAAGAAAGTCACACGGGGAAAACCAAAGTCAACCCGAAAGTCAACCTTGATTAACGACCCTTTTCTTTTTAATCTTGTCTAGATGCACATTAGTCCTAATTGTGATCACACAAACATCATACTCAAAGATCACAAGCATCAGAGATCAAACAGGGACCCAATTGAACAAATTACAACTTTAGGGACCAAATTGTAATTTCTGATAATTAAAAGGACTTAACCCAAATTAAAGTTACCAACTAGAAATTAATCAGGTTTCATGCTTCTCTGTGAAATTTCAGCTCAAAAGGGCTTCCCAAGCTCATGCAATTGAACAAACATGTTTCAGGACCAAAACGCAAACATTTCAAAACATATAACCGCCCATGTCAGCCCCCAACGGTTGACCGTTCTGAAACAGGTAGACCCCGTTTCGGAACACGGGCCGTTCCGCAACGGGTTCCGAAACATAGGCTTGGCATAGACCAAACCGTTTCGAAACGGTGCATATCGTTCCGGACGCCTGGGTTCATGCAAGGCACCCGTTCCGAAACGGTGCACACTGTTCCGAAACGCCTGCACAGATTGCAGCAAAATGGCATTCCAAAACATGCAATAGATCATTCAAACATGCTCCAAATGCTACCAAACTTTACCAGCATGCAATTCAACATATTTATGACTTATAGGCATCATCAAATCAACAATCTAACATCATATGCAAAAAGCCCCAATTCTATAGGCATGCTTCCTACACAAGCTAGCTATTCAAAACACAAAACTTGCAAAACAACCATGTAATGATCCAATTCAAAAACCAGCAATCTCAACAACATTCAACATACTTAGGGAGTCCCAAACACCTCCCAAAACATACACATTGGTCCCCCATTGCCAAATCACCCAAAAGCTAAATGTTTAACAAAAACCTTCCATACATTGAGCTTTACTTGTACTTGAATTCTTGCCCTTCTTGCTGCCCCTCAAGGTTCTCTAATGCTCTGCATTATTGAATTAAGAAAACGTAGAGAGCGTAAGCAAAAGCTTAGTGAGGCATGCTCTTTAAAAACCATTCAATAATGCAATTAAAACCATTTATAAACATGCTTGAAATCAACCTTTGCACATGCTCAAAAGCATACTTAAAACAAGCAATCTCATGCTTCATAACATAATATTAAAACAAGCATCTCATGCTTCTTACATACATAACATGTCATATTGGCTCAAGTGACAAATTCCATTTCATAAAACAAGTTCAACAACTCTCCCAAGGACTTTTAAACACCTTGGCCCCAAGGACTTTTAAACACCTTGGCCATGGACTTTTAAACACCATGAATTAGCACCAAATCAAGCTTCCGGATCAACAACTCTTGGATCCAAAGATGCCTCCCATGTTTCAACACATCAAAGCAGAGGATTAATGCATCATCATGCATTAATTGCTTCAATGAAAGCATCTAAACTCGCTGCTCTCATCCAACCTCCATTTTCGGCCACCAAACACAACCGAAAATGCATCCAAACCACTTCTAAACAAAGCCCAGCCATAAACCAGCAAAACCACACTTCCATAAACATCATAACACATCTAAAAACAACCTATAAACATCCTTATACCTCCAGCAACAACAGATCACCAAGATCACCTCAAAAACAACCTTGAAACACAAGCTAAACTTAGGAAACTCAACCTATCCGGGATTGCATCAATCAAAACTCATTTCCTTATCAAATTAGAGTTCATTTAACATCAAAAACATCTCTTAAATCACAGATTAATCAGATCTAACGAAAATCATCAAAAATCATCAAAATCTTGCATTAGAAGCCAAGATCCATTAATCAACTTAAAAGCCTTTAATTAAACATCAATTTAGGATTGAAAACTTAGGAATTTCAGTAAAGAACTGATAGTTTAGAGGAGAAGGACGTTCTTACCTCCAAACTTGAGTTTCTCCTCTTTTTGCAATCAAAATCCTTGTTGAAACAATTAGAAATTGAAGAGGTTTTAAAGATACAATGATTTGGAATCAAATGAGAGTTGAAAGGAGGGATTTAGGTGAAGAAATCAGATCTAATTCTCTGGAAAAGTAGTGTTTGGGTTGAGAGAAAATGAGAGAAAGAAAATTGGAAAGTTAGTTAAGAAAATAGCCAAATGGCTTCCCTCCAATTTTAATAACCTTTAAAATCAGATTTTAGACTTAAAATATCTTAGAAAAATCTGGAGAAACTCCCTTTGGGTAAATAGCTCCTTAAAGATTCAAAGTTTCAACCCTTTTATAAAACAGCCACCAAACTTGCGAAAATTACATTTTGGTCACTAGCCAAAATGTCACACTTCCAGAACTCATTTTCCGAAATTGATTTCACAGTTCACTTAATTATATTAAAAGATGATTTTAGAACATTTTTCCATATTTTTAATGCAACCCGAACTAGGTTTTCCTAATTTCACGTCTTTAGATTCGAACAGCACTTTGACCAACCGGTCAATGCCCAAAACTCCTAAGCCCAAAACCGGGGCGTTACAACTCTCCCCCCCTTAAGAAATTTCGTCCTCGAAATTTACCTGAAGGAAAGAGATAAGGAAACTGCTTCAGCATGTCTTCCTTCCGCTCCCACGTGGCTTCCTCAACACCTCGATGCTTCCACAACACCTTCACCAATTCAATGGTCTTGCCACGAAGAACTTTGCTATCCGAATTCAGAACCTTCACCGGTTCCTCATCATAGGTCAAATCCGGATTCAAAACCACTTCCTCCACAGGCATCACATGCGAAGGATCAGATCTATACTTCCGGAGCATAGAAACATGGAACACATCATGAATCTTCTCCAACTCCTGAGGTAACCTCAGCCGATACGCAACAGGACCCACACGCTCAACCACCTCATATGGTCCAATGTACCGAGGGCTCAACTTACCCTTCCGGCCAAACCTCATCACCTTCTTCCAGGGCGAAACCTTCAAGAACACACGGTCACCCACCGCATACTCTATCTCCTTACGCTTCAAATCCGCGTAAGACTTCTGCCGATCAGAGGCAGCCTTCAACCGCTCACAAATGAGCTTCACCTTCTCGGTGGTCCCTTTCAACAAGGCCGGCATCGAAACCAACTTTTGACCAGTTTCAGCCCAACAAAGAGGAGTCCTACACTTCCTCCCATACAGAGCCTCATAAGGTGCCATCTGTATACTCGCCTGATAACTATTGTTATAAGCGAACTCAACCAAAGGAAGATGCTTCTCCCAAGAACCTTGGAACTCAATCACGCAGCACCTCAACATATCCTCCAAAATCTGAATAACCCGCTCAGACTGACCATCCGACTGAGGATGATAGGATGTACTGAAATGCAACCTTGTACCTAGAGCTTGATGCAAACACTGCCAGAAACGCGATGTGAACCTCGGATCCCTATCCGACACAATCGACTTAGGCACACCATGCAGCCTCACAATCTCAGCAATGTACAGCTCTGCCAGCTTATCCAAAGAAAACGTAGTATGCACAGGCAAGAAATGCGCACACTTCGTCAAGCGATCCACAATCACCCAAACAGAATTCTTCTTTGACGGAGACAAAGGCAAACCAGATACAAAATCCATGGTAACCCTCTCCCACTTCCAATCAGGGATTTTCAACGGTTGCAACAAACCAGAAGGAACTTGATGTTCAGCCTTAACTCGCTGACACACCAAACACTTGCTCAATAACTCTGCAACATCCTTCTTCAAACCCATCCAATAGTACTCATCACGAAGATCACGGTACATCTTAGTACTACCAGGGTGCATAGCAAAAGGACTACTATGACCTTCAGTCAGAATAGCACGCCTCAACTCAACATAAGCAGGCACTACTATCCGACTACCAAAACACAGCACACCATCCTCATTAAAGCAGAAATCCGAAGGTCTACCCTCCGCGATATCCTGAACATGAGACACCAAGGAATCATCCAACAACTGCTTTTCCTTGATCAACTGAACCAACGATGGTTTCACTTGCAACTCAGCAACAAGACCACCATCTCGCGATATACTCAAGCTAGCAAACATAGCTCTCAGCTCAACAGCTACCTTCCTACTCAAGGCATCCGCAACAACATTAGCCTTTCCAGGATGATACTCAATCGTCAGATCATAATCCTTAAGCAACTCCAACCAACGCCGCTGCCTAAGATTCAACTCCTTCTGAGACATCAGATACCTCAAACTCTTGTGATCCGTGTACACAGTACACTTCTCACCATACAGATAATGTCTCCAGATCTTCAGAGCAAACACCACTGCAGCCAGCTCAATATCATGCGTAGGATAGTTGCGCTCATGCACCTTCAACTGCCGCGACGCATAAGCCACAACCTTACCCTCTTGCATCAGCACACACCCCAAACCAACATAGGATGCATCACTATAGACCACAAACTCTTTCCCTGATTCAGGCTGAATCAAGATAGGAGCTTGCGTCAAAGCCGCCTTCAGCTTCTCAAAAGCTTGCTGTCTCGCTTCCGTCCATTCATACTTAACATCCTTCTGCAACAGCTTCGTCAAAGGAGCAGCAATCTTGGAAAAACCATCCACAAACCTCCGGTAGTATCCCGCCAAACCAAGGAAACTACGGACCTCATGAACAGACTTAGGAACTTTCCAGTTCATCACCGCTTCAATCTTCTGAGGATCAACACGAATCCCCTCAGCTGAGACCACATGCCCAAGAAACACCACCTCCTTAAGCCAGAACTCACACTTGCTCAGCTTAGCATATAGCTGATTCTCCAACAAAGCTTGCAGCACAATCCTCAAATGCTCTTCGTGCTCCTCCTCAGTACGCGAGTACATGAGGATATCATCAATGAACACCACAACGAACTTGTCCAGGTATTCATGAAACACACGATTCATCATGTCCATGAAAGCAGCAAGAGCATTTGTCAAACCAAACGGCATCACAAGGAACTCATAATGCCCATACCTTGTCCTGAAAGCTGTCTTAGGCACATCCACATCCTTCACCTTCAACTGATAATACCCTGACCTCAAGTCAATCTTAGAGAACACAGCAGCTCCCCGAAATTGATCAAAGAGATCATCAATCCTCGGCAAAGGATACCGATTCTTGATAGTCAACTTGTTCAGCTGACGGTAATCAATGCACATCCTCATAGTGCCATCTTTCTTCTTCACAAACAAGACCGGTGCTCCCCAAGGTGACACACTCGGCCGGATGAAACCACGATCTAGCAGCTCTTGCAACTGCGTCTTCAGCTCCTTCAGCTCCTTAGGTGCCATTCTATAGGGAGTAATGGACACAGGAGTTGTATTCTCATACAGCTCAATTCCAAACTCCACCTCGCGATTAGGAGGTAAACCAGGCAACTCCTCAGGAAAAACACCAGGAAACTCCTTCACAACCTTGATATCTTGCACCCTCAACTCCTTAGAGCTAGGATTCATCACAAAAGCTAGATAAGCTTCACAACCT
This sequence comes from Hibiscus tridactylites, assembly GCA_958450335.1. Taxonomy (NCBI): domain Eukaryota; kingdom Viridiplantae; phylum Streptophyta; class Magnoliopsida; order Malvales; family Malvaceae; genus Hibiscus; species Hibiscus tridactylites. Next base: position 22,906,073 of record OY288286.1, on the reverse strand, counting down.
TGCCTCAGCATCCTGCTCGCCTCCAAGGTAGACACCTCATTAGCAAGAAACTTCACATTCTCACCAACTACCACAACTTCATAATCATCCGCAAGCTTAAGCGAAACCTGCTTATTTTCACAATCCACAACAGCACGATGCTCAGCAAGCCAATCCATACCAAGGATCACATCAAAACCATAAAAGGGCAACTCCATAAGATCAACATGAAAGACATGTTCTTGAACAACCAAGGGACACCTTCTATAAAGCTTTCGAGTCACAACAGTTTCACAAAAAGAACTAGTAACACGAACACCAACATCTAAAGACTCAACAGGCAAACCAAGCAATTCAGCATGCTCACGCAAAATGTATGAATGCGTAGATCCAGAATCAATCAAAGAAAGCAATGACAAGGATTGCAAAGTAAAGGTACCTGCAATCACATCTGCATCATTCCTTCCCTCGCGCTGAGCATACACCCTAGCTTGGCCTCCACCCTCAGGCTGAATAGCCACAACATGGGCTACTCCACGGCCACCTTCCTCTCGCCTCTGGAAATTACCACGGCCGCGCCCACGACCTCTCTGCTGTGCAGCAACAACAGGAGCACGCTCTTGGCCACCAACCAACCTCGGACAATCTCGCCTCAGATGGTCAACAGAACCACAATTCCAGCATCCATTACCAGCTGCCGCAACAGGAGCTTGCACCTCCCTTACAGCACGAGGACAGTCACGCTTCATGTGACCACGAGAACCACAGATCCAACAGGCACTAGGATCACCTCTAGCATAGCCACCTCTAGCAGGTGCACCACCACCTCTCTTGGCTGAGGACTGATACTTCTGATCACGTCCCCTCTTGTTCCGTCCACCTCCGGAACTATACTCAGCAGCTCTCTTGCCAGAACTCGCTCCAGCACCTTTCGTAGATAAACCCAAGTTCATCTCAATGTCCTTGGCTTGGCCCACCAACACATCAAAATCATCATACTCAGTGGCCAGCACATACATCTTTACATCCGTCACAAGACCATAGCGAAACCTCTCGCACCTTGCTCGCTCATCAGGTATCAGCTCCGGTGCATACTGACTGAGTCGCACAAACTGCACCTCATACTCAGCCACACTCATGCTCCCTTGGGCAAGAGACATGAATTCACGCTTTTTCTCATCAAGATATCTCACTCCAAGATATCTCCTCTTGAACACATTCTGAAAGAATGTCCAAGTAACATCAGCTTCAGCCATCCCAGCTATGGTGGTCGTCCACCACGTATACGCATCGTCCTGCAGCAAGGACACAACACATCCCAACTTTTGCACATCCGTGCAGCTCATCTGACCCAAGATACGCTTGGTACTCTCTAGCCAAGCTTCAGAACTCTCAGCTGACATACCCCTGAACTCAGTCCCACCAAGACTGCGCAGACGCTCCAAAGGTAGTCTAACTCCAGCATCTCCCTGATGCCCAGCTCCTTGAGCTCCAGCTACTGCTACTCGAAAAGCACCCGCAATAGCTTGTACCAGCATAGACATATCAGGCATAGCTTGCCCCTGACCAACCTCTGGTCCAGCAGCTCCAGCACCAGCTACAGCTTCAGCTCGCTCACCTCTAGCACCACCACCAGGCGGAGGAGGGGGTAACACAGCACTACCCGTATTCTCTTCATTCTCGTTCTCGTTGGGAGCCGTAGCTCGCACACTACCTCTTAACTCTCTACGTGGTGCCATACTTTTACCATGCAATCACAATGCAAAATAAAACAAGTCAGGCCCAGCAAGGTAAGCAATCCAAGTATTCAAGCTCAATTTCATTCAAAATCAACATCATTTCATTAGCTTTTGTTTGGCAATGGGTACCCTCAACATGCAACATCACATCATACATCTCAATTGCATCAACATCTCAAACCACTGAACATGCTTTCAAATAACAAGCATACAAGCCAAACATACTTCAATCATGCATACACTCATTCCCAATTACTCGCAAACTCAGCTCTGATACCACCAAATGTAACCCCCTTAACCCGGCCTAGACGGTTGACCCGAATTAAGAAAGTCACACGGGGAAAACCAAAGTCAACCCGAAAGTTAACCTTGATTAACGACCTTTTTTTTCTTTTTAATCTTGTCTAGATGCACATTAGTCCTAATTGTGATCACACAAACATCATACTCAAAGATCACAAGCATCAGAGATCAAACAGGGACCCAATTGAACAAATTACAACTTTAGGGACCAAATTGTAATTTCTGATAATTAAAAGGACTTAACCCAAATTAAAGTTACCAACTAGAAATAAAATCAGTTTTCATGCTTCTCTGTGAAATTTCAGCTCAAAAGGGCTTCCCAAGCTCATGCAATTGAACAAACATGTTTCAGGACCAAAACGCAAACATTTCAAAACATATAACCGCCCATGTCAGCCCCCAACGGTCGACCGTTCCGAAACAGGTAGACCCCGTTTCGGAACACGGGCCATTCCGCAACGGGTTCCGAAACATAGGCTTGGCAGAGACCAAACCGTTTCGTAACGGTGCATATCGTTCCGGACGCCTGGGTTCATGCAAGGCACCCGTTCCGAAACGGTGCACACTGTTCCGAAACGCCTGCACAGATTGCAGCAAAATGGCATTCCAAAACATGCAATAGATCATTCAAACATGCTCCAAATGCTACCAAACTTTACCATCATGCAATTCAACATATTTATGACTTATAGGCATCATCAAATCAACAATCTAACATCATATGCAAAAAGCCCCAATTCTATAGGCATGCTTCCTACACAAGCTAGCTATTCAAAACACAAAACTTCCAAAACAAGCATGTAATGATCCAATTCAAAAACCAGCAATCTCAACAACATTCAACATACTTAGGGAGTCCCAAACACCTCCCAAAACATACACATTGGTCCCCCATTTCCAAATCACCCAAAAGCTAAATGTTTAACAAAAACCTTCCATACATTGAGCTTTACTTGTACTTGAATTCTTGCCCTTCTTGCTGCCCCTCAAGGTTCTCTAATACTATGCATTATTGAATTAAGAAAACGTAGAGAGCGTAAGCAAAAGCTTAGTGAGGCATGCTCTTTAAAAACCATTCAATAATGCAATTAAAACCATTTATAAACATGCTTGAAATCAACCTTTGCACATGCTCAAAAGCATACTTAAAACAAGCAATCTCATGCTTCATAACATAATATTAAAACAAGCATCTCATGCTTCTTACATACATAACATGTCATATTGGCTCAAGTGACAAATTCCATTTCATAAAACAAGTTCAACAACTCTCCCAAGGACTTTTAAACACCTTGGCCCCAAGGACTTTTAAACACCTTGGCCATGGACTTTTAAACACCATGAATTAGGACCACACAAGGACTTTTAACCACCTTTGTGTCCAAAGCTTGAATCACCCCAAGGACTTTTAAACACCTTGGCCCCAAGGACTTTTAAACACCTTGGCCCCATGGACTTTTAAACACCATGGCCCCATGGACTTTTAAACACCATGGAAGGATCACCTAAGGACTTTTAACCACCTTAGTGTCCGCAACAAGAATCATCCAAGGACTTTTAACCACCTTGATGTTCTTAAGTAACAAGGCTCACTCAAGGACTTTTAACCACCTTAGTGACCTTAATCTTTTCAAAACATCACTTGCCAATATACATCATATTCATCATTTAATCCACTGTTTTAAAGCATTAAATCAAGCCATTTTCATCATGCATTTCAAAGCATCAAACCACATCATTTCAATGCACAAAAGCAAGGAACTCCTACCTAGAGTTACCTTCAACATATGACTTACATCATCAGCAAAAACCATGCTAAAACATGCTTTCAAAACAGTAATTAAAACATGCAAATCATCATTTTGCATCACATCAAAATCATGGCCACCACTAGAGAGAAATTCCGAAAACTTACACTTGAGCTTAGAAAAGTTGTTTAGACTTAAACTAAGCTCCCAAAACCTTCAAACCTTGGTTTTAAAGCTGAAAATCCAATTTCCACAAATGCACTCACCGATTTCCACTTTGCTTCAAGCCAAAGCACCAAATCAAGCTTCCGGATCAACAACTCTTGGATCCAAAGATGCCTCCCCTGTTTCAACACATCAAAGCAGAGGATTAATGCATCATCATGCATTAATTGCTTCAATGAAAGCATCTAAACTCGCTGCTCTCATCCAACCTCCATTTTCGGCCACCAAACACAACCAAAAATGCATCCAAACCACTTCTAAACAAAGCCCAGCCATAAACCAGCAAAACCACACTTCCATAAACATCATAACACATCTAAAAACAACCTATAAACATCCTTATACCTCCAGCAACAACAGATCACCAAGATCACCTCAAAAACAACCTTGAAACACAAGCTAAACTTAGGAAACTCAACCTATCCGGGATTGCATCAATCAAAACTCATTTCCTTATCAAATTAGAGTTCATTTAACATCAAAAACACCTCTTAAATCACAGATTAATCAGATCTAACGAAAATCATCAAAAATCATCAAAATCTTGCATTATAAGCCAAGATCCATTAATCAACTTAAAAGCCTTTAATTAAACATCAATTTAGGATTGAAAACTTAGGAATTTCAGTAAAGAACTGATAGTTTAGAAGAGAAGGACGTTCTTACCTCCAAACTTGAGTTTCTCCTCTTTTTGCAATCAAAATCCTTGTTGAAACAATTAGCAATTGAAGAGGTTTTGAAGATACAATGATTTGGAATCAAATGAGAGTTGAAAGGAGGGATTTAGGTGAAGAAATCAGATCTAATTCTCTGGAAAAGTAGTGTTTGGGTTGAGAGAAAATGAGAGAAAGAAAATTGGAAAGTTAGTTAAGAAAATAGCCAAATGGCTTCCCTCCAATTTTAATAACCTTTAAAATCAGATTTTAGACTTAAAATATCTTAGAAAAATCTGGAGAAACTCCCTTTGGGTAAATAGCTCCTTAAAGATTCAAAGTTTCAACCCTTTATAAAACAGCCACCAAACTTGCGAAAATTACATTTTGGTCACTAGCCAAAATGTCACACTTCCAAAACTCATTTTCCAAAATTGATTTCACAGTTCACTTAATTATATTAAAAGATGATTTTAGAACATTTTTCCATATTTTTAATGCAACCCGAACTAGGTTTTCCTAATTTCACCTCTTTAGATTCGAACAGCACTTTGACCAACCGGTCAACGCCCAAAACTCCTAAGCCCAAAACCGGGGCGTTACAGAGATTGCATTGATAAAACCTCATTTATACATCATTATACATCCAAAATACATTTAATAATCATCTCAAAACAGAGCCCAAACAATCACCACGAAATTCTTCAAGATTTCCTCCAAATCTTGAATTTTAAGCCAAAGTCAAGTTCATATCATTAAAATCATTTATAAAACTTAAATTAAGGATTGATAACTTGGGAATTTCAGTAAATAACTGAGTATTTAGAGGAGAAAAACAATCTTACCTCTAAATGGTGATTTCTCCTTGATTTGAGCCAATTTTCTTGAAAATCCATGAGCAAATAAAAAAGGATTTGATGTAGAATGGATTAGGAATTAATTGATGATTGAAACCTCATCAATTGGAGTGAAAATAAATGGAAAAGTTTCTGGAGAAAAGTGTTTGGATGAGAGAATTTTGAGAGAAAAAGAGATGAGAAAGTTTTAGAAAAAGTTAGTTATGAAAAATCTAAAAAGTGGTTTCTCTTTTTCATTTAATTAATTAAACATTAATTAAATCACTTAAATCTAAGAAAAATCTGGAGAAATCATTCTTGGGTAAATTAGCTCCTTAAAGATTCAAAGTTTCAATCCTTACAAAACAATCACCACTAAACTTTTCAAAAATCGCATTTTAGTCACTATTTCAAAATGTTGCATTTCCAAACCTTATTTTGTAAAATTGATTTCACCACTCTCTTATATATATTAAAAGAGGATTTTTAGATATTTTTCCATATTTTTAAAGCATCCCAAACTAGGCTTTCCCTAAAACCTCCTTTTATATTCGAACCGAAAATTAGACCGGTCTGGTTTAGACCCTAAACTTCTAAGCCCAAAATTGGGGTGTTACAAGGTGCTTAAGTCGGTGATGGAGGTGCGGAGTTTTCTTGGTTTGGCTGGATATTACCGTAGGTTTGTTGAGGGTTTCTCGAAGATTGTTGCACCATTGACCAAGTTGTTGCAGAAGAATGCTCTCTTTGAATGGACGGATGTGAGGCATCAAGCTTTTGAGAAGCTGAAGGAAGCTTTGACACAAGCTCCTGTCTTGACTCATCCTGAGTTCGGTAAGGAGTTTGTGATCTATAGTGATGCGTCCATTGTTGGTTTGGACTGTGTGTTGATGCAAGGGGGTGAGGTAGTAGCCTATGCATCTAGGCAGTTGAAGGTGCATGAACGTAACTACCCTACTCTCGATCTTGAGCTTGCGGCTATTGTGTTTGCCTTGAATATTTGGAGGCACTATCTGTATGGCGAGAAATGTGTGGTGTTCACGGATCATAAGAGCTTGAAGTATCTTACGTCTCAGAAGGAGTTGAATCTTAGGAAACATCGTTGGGTGGAATTGCTTAAGGACTATGATCTGTCGATCGAGTATCACCCGGGAAAGGCTAATGTTGTGGCAGATGCTTTGAGTAGAAAAGTGGCTGTGGAGTTGAGGGCGATGTTTGCTCGCTTGAGCATATTGCGAGATGGTGGTCTTGTTGCTGAATTGCAGCTGAAACCATCCTTGATTCAATTGATCAAGATTAAGCAGTTGCTTGATGATTCTCTTGTTCCTCACGTTCAGGACATTACAGAGGGTAAGCCTTCGGATTTCAGTTTTAATGATGATGGTGTTATGTGTTTTGGGAGTCGAATAGTGGTGCCGAATGATGTTAAGTTGAGGCGCACTATTCTGACTGAAGCTCATATTAGTCCTTTCGCTAAGCACACTAGTAGTACAAAGATGTATCATGATTTGAAGGATGACTACTATTGAGTGGGGTTGAAAAAGGATGTTGCCGAGTTTGTTAGTAAGTGCATGGTGTGTCAGTGAGTGAAGGCTGAACATCAAGTACCTTCTAGGTTGTTGCAACCTTTGAGAATCTCGGAGTGGAAGTGGGAAAGGATTACCATGGATTTTGTGTCTTGTTTGCCTTTGTCACAATCGAAGAATAATTCGGTTTGGGTGATAGTGGATCTCCTTACGAAGTGTGCACATTTCATGCTTGTGTATACTACGTATACCTTGGATAAGTTGGCAGAGCTGTATATTGTTGAGATTGTGCAGTTGCACGGGGTGCCAAAGTCCATAGTGTCGGATAGGGATCCGAGGTTTACGTCGCGGTTTTAGGAATGTTTGTATCAAGTCTTGGGTTCACGGTTGAATTTCAGTACTTCTTATCATCCTTAGACGAATGGACAATCGGAACGTGTGATCTAGGTGCTGGAGGACATGTTGAGATGTTGCGTTATAGATTTTTAGGGTTCTTGGGAGAAGCACTTACCGTTGGTTGAGTTTGCGTATAATAATAGTTACCAGGCACGTATTCAAATGGCTCCATACGAGGCTTTGTATGGGAGAAAGTGTAGAACCCCTCTTTCTTGGGCAGAAGCTGGGCAAAAGTTGATTTAGTTGCCGGATTTGAAGGCAGCATCGAATCGGCAAAAGTCTTACGCGGATTTGAAGCGTAAGGAGATTGAGTTCGCGGTTGGCGAATGTGTGTTCTTGAAGGTATCGCCTTGGAAGAAGGTGATGCGATTTGGGCGTAAGGGTAAGCTTAGCCCGAGGTTTGTTGGACATATAAGGTTGTGGAGCGTATTGGTCTTGTGGCATATTGGTTGAGGTTGCCTATTGAGCTGGAAAAGATTCATGATGTGTTTCATGTCTCGATGTTACCGAGGTACAAATCGGATCCTTCGCATGTGATGCCTGTTGAGGAGATAGAGTTGAATCCGGATCTATCTTATGATGAGGAACTGGTGAGGATCCTGGATGTGAGCAACAAAGTTCTTCGTGGCAAGACGGTAGAGCTTGTGAAGGTGTTGTGGCGACACCGAGGAGTTGAGGAGGCCACTTGGGAAAGCAAGGCAGACATGTTGAAGTAATTTCCGCACCTTTTTCCTTCAGGTAAAATTTTGGGGACGAAATTTCCTAAGCGAGAGAGAGTTGTAACACCTTGGTTTTGGGCCTAGATGTTTTAGACATCGGATCGAATCGGTTGGAAACAGTTCGAATCGTGTTAGGTGATTTAAGGAAATCAAAGATTGGGAAAGGATAAAAATATGGTAAAATTGCTAAAATCCTCTAAAATCCTATGTAAGAGGTTGGTCAAATATATTTTACAAAAATAGTTTCAGAAGTGGTACATTTTGGGTAGTGACCAAAATGTAAAGTTTCAAAAATGTGGAAAATTACAAAATTTCAAAAAGGAGAAAAAATCTTAGAATCTTTTGGGAGCTATGGTGCAATTACACCTTCCTTAAATTGACATGTGTTTTAAAAGGGTTTTTAGATGATTAAATAAAAAGGATTTTTATTTAATTAAAATGTTAATATAGAATAATGAGAAGTTTTTCACGTAACTAACTTTCATTATTCAGTAAAATCATTTTCTCAACACTTTCTCTAGAATTCTTTTCTCCCGAACACTCTCTCTTTGATTTCTAAACCATTTTCAAGAGTTCTCTTCAAATTGTTCAAGTTTTGTGAAGAAAAATCTTGTCAATCATTAAGGAAGGCAAGGATTGGAGGTAAATCCCATTCTCAATCTTTAATCTAGGTTCTTTATTGAAATTCCCAAGATCTTTGTCTTCTAAATCTTGTTTTTGGCTGAGATTTGATAATAGTTTTGATTTAAGATCAAAATCTTGCAAAATTATGATTTAAATCTTGTTTTTCGGATTGGTATTGATGAGCTCTGTTTTGGGTTGGCTTTAATTGAGTTTTGAGTTGATTATTATGTTGAAAAAGGGTTTTGATAATATAGATCCCGAAATCCTTGAGATCCTTAAATTTCTTGATGGTTTTAGTTGGGTTTTTGAGGTGAAATGATTAGGTTATGCTTGCTGGAGGTATAAGGATGGGTTTAGGTTGTTTCTAGATGTGTTTTGGTGTTTATAAATGGTTGAAAGTGATGTATGTTGACTGGGCTTGGTTTAGCAAGCAATCGATTGCGTTTTTAGTTGTTTCGGATGGGTAAATTGGTGTAGTTTTGGTGAGCAACGAGTTTGTGTTTAGTTTCTGGTGTTGAAATGCATTTTAATGCATTTGGATCTCTGTTTTGATGATCTAAAAACAGGGGTTCTCGTTCTGGAAGCAAACAAAGCATTTTTGGAGGCTTCGGAGGGGTGATCTTCGCGTCGGCAAGCGAAGTTTTGAGTATCGGTGAGTGGAATTGGAATTTCTAGCTTTCTAACGCTTTGAGTGTGGTCTTGGGAGCTTAGTGTAAGTTTGAAACACTTAGCTAAGCTCAAGAGTAAGTGATTTGAAAGTTTCTCTCGAAATGTGCTATGTTTTTGTTGGAAATGCACTTGATTTGAATGTGGTTTGATTACTGTTTTAAAGCATGATTTTGAGCACAGAGGATGCTGGTTTTAATGCCATTTTGTTAAGAATGTGCTTGGTAGGTGATCCTTGGATTTATGAGATATATGCATTTGAGTTTAAGCATGTTTGTGCTTATGAAAATAACATTGTGATTTATGCTTGTAAAACAGTGAATTGTTGACATTGAATGATTAAATTGGCAAGTGATGGAAATGGTTTTGGTTACTTAAATTATATATAGTTAGCCGGCTATAGGATTGGGTGCACCGTGAATAATGTCGCCTTGGATGTCGAGGGGTTGTGATTGTACTGTATACTCCATCCAAGTACGCTAACGATCGAGGCTAAGATCACAACGGTGGATGGTTTAATCCCATGTGTGGATCTTGTGGTATGTTTCCTGTGCTCTCGTTAGTGGAATTATACAACTAACGATGAGTGGTGTTGAGGGGTTGTGATTGTACCGTTAAACTCAACCACGAGTGTCGCAACTGTTGATGGTCTAATCCCGTGTGTGAGCCTTGTGAAGTCCGATAATGTGTAACGCCCGTGTTTTGGGGTTAGGAGTTAGTCGGGTTTGTAGTCAGAGTCAATAAAATTAAATTAAATCAATTCAACCTAAATTGTGATCTAATTGGACTTTAGTAAAAGAGGAGGGACTAAAAGAGTGTTTTGACCCAAAACTTTTTAAAAGCAAGACAACTTTAAAGAAAAAGTTGTCTTCTCTTTCTCATCACCCTTTCCAAACGTTGGAAACCATTTCCACCATCTTCAAAACCTCTTCAAACTTTGTTTACTATTCCATTGTGTATCTCCTTCAATTCAAGGTCTTTTTCAAAGGTAAGGATGTTTTCTTACTCTCCTCTTCATGCTTTATCTATCCATGGTTTTAGATTTTAAAGATATGAGATTTTGAAAATTAGGGTTTGATTTAAAGTTTGGGTTTTTAAGGGGTTTTCATCTTGTTTTGATAAATGAAGTTGGGTATTTGTTTATTCATGTTAAAATGCTCATTATATGTTAATTTGGTTGAGTTTTGTTGAAAACCCGAAGTGGGTTCTTGGAGCCATTTTTAGGAGGTCAAAACTTGACTTTTTGGTGGGTTTTAGAGTGAAATTGAAGTACTGATGGTTTAGGTATGTTAGGAGGGTGATTTGGGACCTTTTCGGGGTCATTTGGGTGATTGGAAATGGAAATTTCAGCAAGGTTTTGGGGAAGCACGAAAATTGGTAATTTGGGTGATTGTGTGGATTGGGAATTTGTTGAAGTTGGCTTATACATGTGATGTGAGATGGTGATTGAGTTTTAGCATTGAATTGTGATGTAATGAATGTGTTTTGTTTGGCTAGAAGCAAGAGGAAGCGTTGGAGAGGCATTGGGACTGAATCCGGGTTCGTAGGAGAATTGTTTCGGTTGCTAAGGAAGGGCGGTGAGTGGTTTCAAACTTGTTTTAAAGTTTGGTTCGAGTATGTGTAGTGTGTGTCTGTGAAGTGTGCTTGGTAGGCCATTTCTATTTAATTCAAGTTGTTAATTTAGCCATTGTTCTCCATTAAATGCTATTGTGCTTACCTATCTATGCTCTCGTGATTGTGGTTAATTGGTGCATGTATATCATGATATGTATATATGTGATGAGCATGAGTTGTGGTTGATGATATGTGATGTGATAATGAAAATTGGCACTAAATAAATTACCGGTTGTAAATGATCGATCATTAGGATTAGTGTGCACACAAATTGAGTCAAAACGTACGTGGCCTTGATGGCGTTAAGTCATCAAGGAGGTGTACGGTGATGTAATATTCCACTGGAAGCTTTTTATATATTTCTACGAGATGATGAGTGGAATCCCATCCGTAGGGCATGTGGCGATGAATGGAATCCCGCACATGCAAGGTCCGATGATGAGTGTAATCCCACCGAGGTAAAGTGTTGTTGAGATTTAATCCGCACATCCAGGTAATTAATAGTGGCCAATTAAACTCGTTCATGTGTTTTGATATATGATTGTGATATATGGTGTTGTTACATGATGTTGATATTGATGATTGAGCTTGGTGGATTAGGAGAAACCATATTATGCCACTTGAAAGACTAGCTAGGTCTACTTGATTATATGCCATTGTAGGTTGCATGTGAGATTTGGATTTACATGCTTGAACCCTGCATTGTTGATGGTTTTCGTTTTAGAGCACCCTCACTAAGCTTATAGCTTACGCTCTCAATGTTCAACAATGCAGATCATTAGCGTGCTGTTAGCTCGGAGCAAGGCAAGAAGGGTTTACCAAGTTTGTGGCTCAAGTACGGTGATAAATTCTGTATTAGTTTGCAATGTGGCAAGGGTTTTTGTATGAGCTATGTATGACTCATGTATGTTGATGTTTGAATTGGCTTTGGTTTGTAAAGCATGTTAAGCTATGATGAATGTTTGAGTGTGGTGGCATGCCCTCTAGATGTTTAGGTTGCCTTGTGTGTGAGTGCAAACCTCCTATATGTTGTCTTGTGCCTTTTAAGGCCTTTTAAGCTTTCATGTATGCCCATAAATGCTTAAATTGCTCTTTTGTTGGAATGCCATGTATGGATGCTTTGTCTCATGTTTGAATGCTTCCTTTGGCTTAAGTAAGATTGCTTAAATGTTAGTATGTGCTTAGGAGAGTCTAGAAATGCATTTAGAGTCGGGTTTGGGGTCGTCAAGTTGGAAATTGTGGAGTTACAGAGCAGGGTGTATCGGTATGCCTAAGGGCCGTATCAATACGGTATTGCCTGTAGAGCTCAGTTTTGGCTGGGCGTATCGATACACAGGGGGTGTATCGATACGTTTTTTGGTCACTGGAATTTTGAGAAATTAGGGAGTTTTTGGAGTATCGATACGGTGTTGGGGCGTATCGGTACGGGTTTATCTCGTTGACCACGAGATGTTGACTGAAGAGGGCGTATCGATACGCTCAAGGGCTGTATCGATACGGTCTTCTTCGAGTTGACTGTTTGGGTTGCCCAAGTCAAGGCGTATCGATACCCTTGATTGGTGTATCGATACGACCTGCCCTTTAAGCTTAAAATGGACTATTTGTGCATGGCCGTGGTTCGAATGTGATTTCCTTGATTGTTTTCCGCTGTCGTCATCACTTAGGATTTAATACGCCTCTAGTCAAGATTAAAATGAAAGAAAAAAAATAGGGTTGCTAAGCGAAGGGAACCTTAACGGGTTTCACTCGGGTTTCCCCGCGTGACCCACTCGGACCAGTCATCCTGCCAGACCGGGACGAGGGGGTTACATTTGTTGGTATCAGAGCCTGAGGTTACCAAGACTTCGGGCATGTAAGTGATGTAAGCTTAATGTGTTAAATGATTGTGTTGTTCGATGCATGTTTTTCCATTAATTCTTGAATATTTGACTGTTCGTATGATGTTTGAAGCATGTGCTATTGAGTCTGGTGTAGAGTGTGTGCCCATTGCTACTATTACTTAATTTAAAAAGATTTTTGGAAAAAGGAGTACTTGAGCACTATTAGACCCTTGCTTTGGCTAACGTATTCCTTATTTGTTTCTTGTTGTAGTTTATACCTTGCTAGCTGTATCATGAGACCATGTGGGAGGCCTAGGATGGTTCGACCAGAACCACGTGCAGCGGCTCCAGGAGTTGAGCCAGTAGTGAGAGTTGAGGCTCAAGTGGGAGAGCCTGTGGTTGGAGTTGGAGCTCATCCGCCACCTCCACCACCACCACCTCCTCCACCTGGAGTAGGAGGTGAGGCCGGGGCCGAATGAGAGGGACCGCAAGGAGGCCAAGGTGGCCAAGGACCGGCCGTGATAGACTTAGCTCCGTTGGTTCAGGCGATAGCCGGCGCATTTCAGGCTGCAGTAGCTGGAGGTCAGGCAGCTCATCATCAAGGTGAGGGCACTGGATTGCCTTTAGAGAGACTTCAGGGCCTTAGGGCCGAAGAGTTTAGAGGGGCTACTCCGGAGCGATCAGAGTTATGGTTTGAGAAGATTGTCCGTATCCTTGCTCAGATGGGATGTACTGATGAGCGCAAGTTTGGATGTGTTGAGTCTCTGCTTCAAGTGATGCCTACACTTGGTGGGTCACCATTACTACGGGTATGGATGAGGCCGAGATCACTTGGGAGTTCTTTGAGTCAGCATTCCGGAAGAAGTATCTAGGTCCGCGATACCTCGATGAGAGGAAGAGGGAGTTCATGGCATTGCTTCAAGGGAGTATGTCCGTGACCGATTATGAGATCCGATTTGTCAGATTGAGTCAGTACGCACCTGAGAGTGTACCTACTGAGGTGGAGCATTGTAACCGCTTCCGTTATGGGCTGAGTGAAGAGATCAAGACGTATACTCTAGCTTCAGATTACACTAATTTTGATGTCTTGGTCGCGAGGGCCAAGGACTTAGAGCATAGTTTGAGTTTGACCAGGCGGCCGGGTGGATCTAGTTCGGGTAAGAGGTCCAGCAACTTTGATAGAGGTGATGCCAAGAGGCATCGGGACAACAAGCATCATTATGATCATAGATGTGGTGACGGTAACCACGGTAGGGGCCATCAGGGCCAGAGAGCTGGTGGGAAGTTGCCCACATGTGCTACTTGCGGGAGGAACCACACCGGTGAGTGTTGGGGAAATTTTCATTTTTGTTGGAGTTGTGGGGCTAGGGACCACATTAGGCGTGACTATCCACATAAGGTGGGACAGGCACAAGCTCGGGCTCCTACTAGAGCCAATGACTTTCAGAGAGGCCGCGGGCGCGGTAGAGGTAACTTCCAGGCGAGGAACGAAAGGTGTTGGAGCGAGTTCTGGCAAGAGAGCTGCTGAGTTTAGTTCCGGAGGTGGACGGAACAAGAGGGGACGTGATCAGAGGTATCAGTCCTCAGCCAAGAGAGGTGGTGGTGCACCTGCTAGAGGAGGTAATGCTAGAGCTGATCCTAGTGCTTGCTGGATCTGTGGTTCACGTGGTCACATGAAGCGTGACTGTCCTCGTGCTGTGAGAGAGGTGCAAGCTCCTGTTGCGGCAGCTGGTAATGGATGCTGGAATTGTGGTTCCGTAGACCACTTGAGGCGAGATTGTCCGAGGTTGGCTGGTGGCCAAGAGCGTGCTCCTGTTGTTGCTGCACCGCAGAGAGGTCGTGGGCGCGGCCGTGGTAAATTCCAGAGGAGAGAGGAAGGTGGTCGTGGAGTAGCCCATGTTGTGGCTATTCAGCCTGAAGGTGGAGGCCAAGCTAGGGTGTATGCTCAGCGTGAGGGAAGGAATGATGCAGATGTGATTGCAGGTACCTTTACTTTGCAATCCTTGTCATTGCTTTCTTTGATTGATTCTGGATCTACGCATTCATACATTTTGCGTGAGCATGCTGAATTGCTTGGTTTGCCTGTTGAGTCTTTGGATGTTGGTGTTCGTGTCACTAGTTCTTTTGGTGAAACTGTTGTGACTCGAAAGCTTTATAGAAGGTGTCCTTTGGTTGTTCAAGAACATGTCTTTCATGTTGATCTTATGGAGTTGCCCTTCTATGGTTTTGATGTGATCCTTGGTATGGATTGGCTTGCTGAGCATCATGCTGTGGTAGATTGTGAAAATAAGCGGGTTTCGCTTAAGCTTGCGGATGATTATGAAGTTGTTGTGGTTGGTGAGAATGTGAAGTTTCTTGCCAATGTGGTGTCTACATTGGAGGCGAGTAGGATGCTGAGGCAAGGTTGCGAAGCTTATCTAGCTTTTGTGATGAATCCTAGCTCTAAGGAGTTGAGGGTGCAAGATATCAAAGTTGTGAAGGAGTTTCCTGGTGTTTTTCCTGAGGAGTTACCTGGTTTACCTCCTAATCGCGAGGTGGAGTTTGGAATTGAGCTGTATGAAAATACAACTCCTGTGTCCATTACTCCCTATAGAATGGCACCTAAGGAGCTGAAGGAGCTGAAGACGCAGTTGCAAGAGTTGCTTGATCGTGGTTTCATCCGGCCGAGTGTGTCACCTTGGGGAGCACCGGTCTTGTTTGTGAAGAAGAAAGATGGCACTATGAGGATGTGCATTGATTACCGTCAGCTGAACAAGTTGACTATCAAGAATCGGTATCCTTTGCCGAGGATTGATGATCTCTTTGATCAATTTCGGGGAGCTGCAGTGTTCTCTAAGATTGACTTGAGGTCAGGGTATTATCAGTTGAAGGTGAAGGATGTGGATGTGCCTAAGACAGCTTTCAGGACAAGGTATGGGCATTATGAGTTCCTTGTGATGCCGTTTGGTTTGACAAATGCTCCTGCTGCTTTCATGGACATGATGAATCGTGTGTTTCATGAATACCTGGACAAGTTCGTTGTGGTGTTCATTGATGATATCCTCGTGTACTCGTGTACTGAGGAGGAGCACGAAGAGCATTTGAGGGTTGTTTTGCAAGCTTTGTTGGAGAATCGGCTTTATGCTAAGCTGAGCAAGTGTGAGTTCTGGCTTAAGGAGGTGGTGTTTCTTGGGCATGTGGTCTCAGCTGAGGGGATTCGTGTTGATCCTCAGAAGATTGAGGCAGTGATGAATTGGAAAGTTCCTAAGTCTGTTCATGAGGTCCGTAGTTTCCTTGGTTTGGCGGGATACTACCGGAGGTTTGTGGATGGTTTTTCCAAGATTGCTGCTCCTTTGACGAAGCTGTTGCAAAAGGATGTTAAGTATGAGTGGACGGAAGTGAGACAGCAGGCTTTTGAGAGGCTTAAGACGGCTTTGACGCAAGCTCCTATCTTGATTCAGCCTGAATCAGGGAAAGAGTTTGTGGTTTATAGTGATGCATCCTATGTTGGTTTGGGATGTGTGCTGATGCAAGAGGGTAAGGTTGTGGCTTATGCATCGCGGCAGTTGAAGGTGCATGAGCGCAACTATCCTACGCATGACATTGAGCTGGCTGCAGTGGTTTTTGCTCTGAAGATCTGGAGACATTATCTGTATGGTGAGAAGTGTACTGTGTACACGGATCACAAGAGTTTGAGGTATCTGATGTCTCAGAAGGAGTTGAATCTTAGGCAGCGGCGTTGGTTGGAGTTGCTCAAGGATTATGATTTGACGATTGAGTATCATCCTGGAAAGGCTAATGTTGTTGCGGATGCCTTGAGTAGGAAGGTAGTTGTTGAGCTGAGGGCTATGTTTGCTAGCTTGAGCATATCGCGAGATGGTGGTCTTGTTGCTGAGTTGCAAGTGAAGCCATCGTTGGTTCAGTTGATCAAGGAAAAGCAGTTGTTGGATGATTCCTTGGTGTCTCATGTCCAGGATATCGCGGAGGGTAGACCTTCGGATTTCTGCTTTAATGAGGATGGTGTGTTGTGTTTTGGTAGTCGGATAGTAGTGCCTGCTGATGCTGAGTTGAGGCGTGCTATTCTGACTGAAGGTCATAGTAGTCCTTTTGCTATGCACCCTGGTAGTACTAAGATGTATCGTGATCTTTGTGATGAGTACTATTGGGTGGGTTTGAAGAAGGATGTTGCAGAGTTTGTGAGCAGGTGTTTGGTGTGTCAGCGAGTTAAGGCTGAACATCAGGTTCCTTCTGGGTTGTTGCAACCGTTGAAAATCCCTGAATGGAAGTGGGAAAAGGTTACCATGGATTTTGTATCTGGTTTACCTTTGTCTCCTTCAAAGAAGAATTATGTTTGGGTGATTGTGGATCGCTTGACGAAATGTGCGCATTTCTTGCCTGTGCATACTACGTTTTCTTTGGATAAGCTGGCAGAGCTGTACATTGCTGAGATTGTGCGGCTGCATGGTGTGCCTAAGTCGATTGTGTCGGATAGGGATCCGAGGTTCACATCGCGTTTCTGGCAGTGTTTGTATCAAGCTCTAGGTACAAGGTTGCATTTCAGTACATCCTATCATCCTCAGTCGGATGGTCAGTCTGAGCGGGTTATCCAGATTTTGGAAGATATGTTGAGGTGCTGTGTGATTGAGTTCCAAGGTTCTTGGGAGAAGCATCTACCTTTGGTTGAGTTCGCTTATAACAATAGTTATCAGGCGAGTATACAGATGGCACCTTATGAGGCTCTGTACGGGAGGAAGTGTAGGACTCCTCTTTGTTGGGCTGAAACTGGTCAAAAGTTGGTTTCGATGCCGGCTTTGTTGAAAGGGACCACCGAGAAGGTGAAGCTCATTTGTGAGCGGTTGAAGGCTGCCTCTGATCGGCAAAAGTCTTACGCAGATTTGAAGCGTAAGGAGATAGAGTATGCGGTGGGTGACCGTGTGTTCTTGAAGGTTTCTCCTTGGAAGAAGGTGATGAGGTTTGGCCGGAAGGGTAAGTTGAGCCCTAGGTACATTGGACCATATGAGGTGGTTGAGCGTGTAGGTCCTGTTGCGTATCGGTTGAGGTTACCTAAAGAGTTGGAGAAGATTCATGATGTGTTCCATGTTTCTATGCTCCGGAAGTATAGATCTGATCCTTCGCATGTGATGCTTGTGGAGGAAGTGGTTTTGAATCCGGATTTGACCTATGATGAGGAACCGGTGAAGGTTCTGGATTCGGATAGCAAGGTTCTTAGTGGCAAGACCATTGAGTTGGTGAAGGTGCTGTGGAAGCATCGAGGTGTTGAGGAAGCCACGTGGGAGCGGAAGGAAGACATGCTGAAGCAGTTTCCTTATCTCTTTCCTTCAGGTAAATTTCGAGGACGAAATTTCTTAAGGGGGGAGAATTGTAACGCCCCGGTTTTGGGCTTAGGAGTTTTGGGCGTTGACCGGTTTGGTCAAAGTGCTGTTCGAATCTAAAGAGGTGGAATTAGGAAAGCCTAGTTCGGGTTTCATTAAAAATATGGAAAAATGTTCTAAAATCATCTTTTAATATAATTAAGTGAACTGTGAAATCAATTTTGGAAAATGAGTTTTGGAAGTGTGACATTTTGGCTAGTGACCAAAATGTAATTTTCGAAAGTTTGGTGACTGTTTTATAAAGGGTTGAAACTTTGAATCTTTAAGGAGCTATTTACCCAAAGGGAGTTTCTCTAGATTTTTCTAAGATATTTTAAGACTAAATTCTGATTTTAAATGATATTAAAAGTGGAGAGAAAGCCATTTGGCTATTTTGGATACTTTTGCAACTAACTTTTCTCAATTTTCTTTCTCTCATTTTCTCTCAACCCAAACACTTTCTCTCCAGAGAATTTGATCTGATTTCCTCACCTAAATCCCTCCTTTCAACTCTCTTTTGATTCCTAATCAACATATCTTCAAAACCTCTTCAATTGCTACTTGATTCAACAAGGTTTTTGATTCCAAAAAGAGGAGAAACTCAAGTTTGGAGGTAAGAACGTCCTTCTCCTCTAAACTATCAGTTCTTTACTGAAATTCCTAAGTTTTCAATCCTTAATTGATGTTTTATTAAAGGTTTTTAAGTGGTGAAATGGATCTTGGCTTATAATGCAAGATTTGGTGATTTTTGGTGATTTTCGTTAGATCTGATTAATCTGTGATTTGAGATTTGATGTTAAATGAACTCTAAATTGATAAGGAATTGAGTTTTGATTAATGCAATCCCGGATAGGTTGAGTTTTCTAAGTTTAGCTTGTGATTCAAGGTTGTTTTTGAGGTGATCTTGTGGATCTGATGTTGCTGGAGGTATAAGGATGTTAATAGGTTGTTTTTAGATGTTATATGATGTTAAAGGATGTGTGGTTTTGCTGGTTTTTGGCTGGGCTTTGTTTAGAAGTGGTTTGGATGCATTTTCGGTTGTGTTTGGTGGCCGAAAATGGTGTGTGGATGAGAGCAGCGAGTTTAGGTGCTTTCATTGAAGCAATTAATGCATGATGATGCATTAATCCTCTGCTTTGATGTGTTGAAACAGGGGATGCATCTTTGGATCCAAGAGTTGTTAATCCGGAAGCTTGTTTTGGTGCTTTGGCTTGAAGCAAAGTGGAATCGGTGAGTGCGTATTTGAAAATTGGGTTTTCGGCTTTGAAACCAATGTCTTGGGAGCTTAGTTTAAGTCTAAACAACTTTGCTAAGCTCAAGTGTAAGTTTTCAGAATTACTCTCTAGTGGTGGCCATGATTTTAATTACTGTTTTGAAAGCATGTTTTAGCATGGTATTTGCTGATGTTGTAAGCCATATGTTGAAGGAAACTCTAGGTAAGAGTTCCTTGTTTTTGTACATTGATTAAATGTGGTTTGATGCTTTTAAATGCATGATGAATATGGCTTGGTTTAATGCTTTAAAACAGTGGATTAAATGATGAAAATGATGTATATTGGCAAGTGATGTTTTAAAAAGGGTTAAGGTCACTAAGGTGGTTAAAAGTCCTTGAGTGAGCCTTGTTACTTAAGAACATCAAGGTGGTTAAAAGTCCTTGGATGGTTCTTGTTGCGGACACTAAGGTGGTTAAAAGTCCTTAGGTGATCCTTTCCATGGTGTTTAAAAGTCCATGGGGCCATGGTGTTTAAAAGTCCATGGGGCCAAGGTGTTTAAAAGTCCTTGGGGTGATTCAAGCTATGGACACAAAGGTGGTTAAAAGTCCTTGTGTGGTCCTCATTCATGGTGTTTAAAAGTCCATGGCCAAGGTGTTTAAAAGTCCTTGGGGCCAAGGTGTTTAAAAGTCCTTGGGAAAGTTGATGAACTTGTTTTAAAGAAATGGAATTTGTCACTTGAGCCAATATGACATGTTATGTTGAAGCATGAGATGCTTGTTTTAAGTATGCTTTTGAGCATGTGCAAAGGTTGATTTAAAGCATGATTTATAAATGTTTTTAAAAGCATTATTGAATGGTTTATAGAGCATTCATCACTAAGCTTTTGCTTACGCTCTCTTTCGTTTTCTTAATTCAATAATGCAGAACATTAGAGAACCTTGAGGGCAGCAAGGAGGGCAAGCATTCAAGTGAAAGTAGAGCTCAATGTATGGAAGGTTTTGTTGGTACATTTTAGCTTTTGGTAATTTGGCAATGGGGGACCAATGTGTATGTTTTGGGAGATGTTTGGAACTCCCTAAGTATGTTGAATGATGATATGAATGCTGGTTTTTGTATTGGATCATTACATGCTTGTTTTGGAAGTTTGTGCTTGAATAGCTAGCTTGTGTAGGAAGCATGCCTATAGATTTGGGGCTTTTTGCATATGATGTTAGTTTGTTGATTTGATGATGCTTATAAGTCTTATATATGTTGAATTGCATGCTGGTAAAGTTTGGTGGTATTTGGAGCATGTTTGAATGATCAATTGCATGTTTTGGAATGCATTTTGCTGCAATCTGTGCAGGGCGTTTCGGAACAGTGTGCACCGTTTCGGAACGGGTGCCTTGAATGAACCCAGGCGTCCGAAACGGTAGGCACCGTTTCGAAACGTTTTGGCCACTGCCAGCCCATGTTCCGGAACCCGTTGCGGAACGGCCCGTGTTTCGAAACGGGGTCTACCTGTTTCGGAACGGTCGACCGTTGGGGGCTGACATTGGCAGTTAAATGTTTTGAATTGTTTGCATTTTGGTCCTGAAACTTGTTTGTGCAATTGTATGAGTTTGGGAAGTCCTTTGAGCTGGAATTTCACAGAGAAGCATGAAACCTGGTTAATTTCAAGTTGGTAAGATTAATTTGGGTTAAGTCCTTCTAATTATCAGAAATTACAATTTGGTCCCTAAAGTTGTAATTTGTTCAATTGGGTCCCTGTTTGATCTCTGATGTTTGTGATCTTTGAGTATGATGTTTGTGTGATCACAATTAGGACTAATGTGCATCTAGATAAGATTAAAAAGAAAAAAAAGGGTCGTTAATCAAGGTTGACTTTCAGGTTGACTTTGGTTTTCCCCGTGTGACTTTCTTAATTCGGGTCAACCGTCTAGGCCGGGTTAAGGGGGTTACATGTGTTTCCAGTGGATATGATGGAGCTTCCTTTCTATGGTTTTGATGTGATTTTGGGTATGGACTGGCTCACGGAGCATAGAGCTAGGATAGATTTTGAAACTAAGAGGATTTCTGTGAGGCGCACAGATGACTATGAGATTGTAGTGGTGGGTGAGAACGTGAAGTTCTTGTCCAATGTGGTTTCAGTGTTAGAGGCTAAGAGATTAGTTGAGTTGGGGTGTGAAGCATACTTGGCGTATGTGATGAACCCTAACATAAGTGTGGTTAGACCTCAGGACATCCGGACAGTATGTGACTTTCCTAGTGTGTTTCCGGAAGAGTTGCCAGGGTTGCCACCGGACAGAGAGGTAGAGTTCACCCTTGAGACCTATTCTGATTCAGCTCCTGTTTCGATTGCTCCGTATCGTATGGCACCAAAAGAATTGAAAGAGTTGAAGACTCAGTTGCAAGAATTGACAGATAGAGGTTTTATTCGACCTAGTTCTTCACCTTGGGGTGCACCAGGTTTGTTTGTGAAGAAGAAAGATGGAAGCATGAGAATGTGTATAGATTACAGGCAGTTAAATCAGTTGACAGTGAAGAATAAATATCCGTTGCCTAGAATTGATGACTTGTTTGATCAGTTGAGAGGAGCATTGGTCTTTCCGAAGATTTATTTGAGATCGGGTTACTACCAGCTAAAGGTAATGGAAGTTGATGTAGCGAAGACGACCTTTAGGACTAGATATGGTCATTATGAGTTTTTAGTCATGCCATTTGGGTTAACTAATGCACCGGCTGCTTTTATGGACATGATGAATAGGATTTTTCATCAGTATCTAGATCAGTTTGTAGTTGTGTTTATTGATGACATCTTGGTGTACTCACGAACTGAAGAAGACCATGACCGACACTTGAGACTTGTTTTGAAGACTTTGCTAGATCATCAGTTGTATGCGAAGCTCAGCAAGTGTGAATTCTGGATCCGAGAGGTAGTCTTCTTTGGACATGTAGTGTCAGCCGATGGGATTAGAGTTGATCCGAAGAAGATTGAGGCCATTATTGAGTGGAAGTAACCGAAGTCTGTGACAAAGGCACGTAGCTTCCTAGGCTTAGACGGATACTATAGGAGATTTGTAGAGGGTTTCTTTAAGTTAGCCACTCCATTGACACAATTACTTCAGAAGAGTGTTCAGTTTGAGTGGACAGATGCAAGACAGAGAGCCTTTGAGAAATTGAAAGAAGCTTTGACCCAAGCACCGATCTTGATTCAGCCAGAGTCTGGGAAGGACTATGTAGTCTACAGTGATGCTTCTTATGTAGGGCTAGGATGTTTTCTAATGCAAGACAAGAGAGTAGTGGCTTATGCCTCAAGACAGTTGAAGACCCATGAGCGCAACTATCCGACCCATGACATAGAGTTAGCTGTAGTTGTGTTTGCTCTGAAGATTTGGAGGCACTATTTGTACGGTGAGAAATGCACAGTGTACACCGATCACAAGAGTTTGAAATATATTATGACTCAGCGAGATTTGAATCTTAGACATTGTAGATGGTTAGAGTTGCTAAAAGACTATGATCTTACTATTGAGTACCATCCGGGTACGGTCAATGTAGTGGCTGATGCATTGAGTAGGAAGATGGTCGTGGACTTGAGAGCCATGTTTGCTAGATTGAGTTTGTCCGGAGATGGTGGCTTGGTAGCCGAGCTTCAGGTTAGACCTACTATAGGTCAGTTGATTCGAGAGAAACAACTCTTAGATAGATCTTTGGCACCTCACGTGCAAGATATAGCCGAGGGTAGATCTTCAGACTACAGTTTCAGTACTGATGGGGTTCTGTGTTTCAAAGATAGAATAGTTGTGCCAGAGGACAGTGACTTGAGAGGTACGATCTTGACCGAAGCCCATAGTAGTCCGTTTGCTATGCATCCTGGAAGTACGAAGATGTACCGTGACTTGAAGAATGAGTACTTTTGGGTTGGCTTGAAGAGAGATGTAGCCGACTTTGTGAGTAAGTGCTTAGTGTGTCAGAGAGTGAAGGCGGAACATCAGGTTCCCTCAGGTTTGTTACAGCCGTTGAGAATTCCATAATGGAAATGGGAGAACATCACCATGGATTTTGTTTCGGGTTTGCCTTTGACTCCTACGAAGATGAACTCAGTTTGGGTGATAGTAGATCGTTTTACGAAGTGTGCTCACTTCTTGGCAGTCAATACTACTTACACTTTAGATAGATTGACCGATTTGTACATTGGTGAGATTGTTAGACTGCATGGTGTGCCGAAGTCCATTGTGTCAGATAGGGATCCGTGGTTTACTTCTAGATTTTGGGAGTGTCTGCATACAGCTTTGGGTACCCGTTTGAACTTCAGCACTTCTTATCATCCTCAGTCCGATGGTCAGTCAGAGAGAGTTATTCAGATCTTAGAGGATATGTTGCGATGTTGTATCATTGACTTTCAGGGTACTTGAGAGAAACATTTGCCTCTAGTAGAGTTGGCGTACAATAATAGCTTTCAGTCGAGCATTTATATGGCTCCGTATGAGGCCTTGTATGGCCGAAAGTGTAGGACTCCAGTTTGTTGAGCCGAGGTGGGACAGAAATTGTTACCTATGCCAGATTTGCTCAAGGGGACAACCGACAAGGTAAAATTGATTTGTGATCGTTTGAAAGCTGCTTCGGATAGGCAGAAGTCCTATGCCGATTTGAAGAGGAAGGAAGTTGAGTTCTCAGTGGGTGAGAAGGTGTTCTTGAAGGTATCTCCGTGGAAGAAAGTGATGAGATTTGGCCGCAAGGGGAAGTTGAGTCCGAGGTACATAGGACCGTATAAGATTGTGAAGAGGGTTGGTCCCGTTGCTTATCAGTTGCGTTTGCCATCCGAGCTAGAGAAGATACACGATGTGTTCCATGTTTCGATGCTTCGTAAGTATAGGTCCGATCCATCACATGTTATGCCCATAGAAGAGATTGAATTGAATCCAGATTTGACTTATGAGGAAGAGCCAGTGGAGATCTTAGCTTCTGACAGTAAAGTGTTGAGGGGTAGATCGATTGAGTTAGTAAAGGTGCAGTGGCAACGTCGAGGTGTGGACGAGGCCACTTAGGAGAGGAATGAGGATATGGAAAAGCAGTTTCCGTATTTCTTTCACTCAGGTAATTTCGGGGACGAAATTCCTTAAGTAGGAGAGAGTTGTAACGCCCGTGTTTTGGGGTTAGGAGTTAGTCGGGTTTGTAGTCCGAGTCAATAAAATAAAATTAAATCAATTCAACCTAAATTGTGATCTAATTGGGCTTTAGTAAAAAGAGGAGGGACTAAAAGAGTGATTTGACCCAAAACTTTTAAAAAGCAAGACAACTTTAAAGAAAGAGTTGTCTTCTCTTTCCCATCCCCCTTTCCAAACGTTGGAAACCATTTCCACCATCTTCAAAACCTCTTCAAACTTTGTTTACTATTCCATTGTGTATCTCCTTCAATTCAAGGTCTTTTTCAAAGGTCATGTTTTCTTACTCTCCTCTTCACCTTTTATCTATCCATGGTTTTAGATTTTAAAGATATGAGATTTTGAAAATTAGGGTTTGATTTAAAGTTTGGGTTTTTAAGGGGTTTTTCATCTTGCTTTGATAAATGAAGTTGGATATTTGTTTATTCATGTTAAAATGCTCATTATATGTTAATTTGGTTGAGTTTTGTTGAAAACCCGAAGTGGGTTCTTGGAGCCATTTTTAGGAGGTCAAAACTTGACTTTTTGGTGGGTTTTAGAGTGAAATTGAAGGGCTGATGGTTTAGGTATGTTAGGAGGGTGATTTGGGACCCATTGGGGGTCATTTGGGTGATTGGAATGGAAATTTCAGCAAGGTTTTGGGGAAGCACGAAAATTGGTATTTTGGGTGATTATGTGGATTGGGAATTTGTTGAAGTTGGCTTATACATGTGATGTGAGATGGTGATTGAGTTTTAGCATTGAATTGTGATGTAATGAATGTGTTTTGTTTGGCTAGAAGCAAGAGGAAGCGTTGGAGAGGCATTGGGACCGAATCCGGGTTCGTAGGAGAATTGTTTCGGTTGCTAAGGAAGGGCGGTGAGTGGTTTCAAACTTGTTTTAAAGTTTGGTTCGAGTATGTGTAGTGTGTGTGTGTGAAGTGTGCTTGGTAGGCCATTTCTATTTAATTCAAGTTGTTAATTTAGCCATTGTTCTCCATTAAATGCTATTGTGCTTACCTATCTATGCTCTCGTGATTGTGGTTAATTGGTGCATGTATATCATGATATGTATATATGTGATGAGCATGAGTTGTGGTTGATGATATGTGATGTGATAATGAAAATTGGCACTAAATAAATTATCGGTTGTAAATGATCGATCATTAGGATTAGTGTGCACACAAATTGAGTCAAAACGTACGTGGCCTTGATGGCGTTAAGTCATCAAGGATGAGTACGGTGATGTAATATTCCACCGGAAGCTTGTTATATATTTCTACGGGATGATGAGTGGAATCCCATCCGTAGGGCATGTGGCGATGAGTGGAATCCCGCACATGCAAGGTCCGGTGATGAGTGTAATCCCACCAAGGTAAAGTGTTGTTGAGATTTAATCCGCACATCCGGGTAAATAATAGTGGCCAATTAAACTCGTTCATGTGTTGTGATATATGATTGTGATATATGGTGTTGTTACATGATGTTGATATTGATGATTGAGCTTGGTCGATTAGGAGAAACCATATTATGCCACATGAAAGACTAGCTAGGTCTACTTGATTATATGCCATTGTAGGTTGTATGTGAGATTTGGATTTACATGCTTGAACCCTGCATTGTTGATGGTTTTCGTTTTAGAGCACCCTCACTATGCTTATAGCTTACGCTCTCAATGTTCAACAATGCAGATCATTAGCGTGGTGTTAGCTCAGAGCAAGGCAAGAAGGGCTTACCAAGTTTGTGGCTCAAGTACGGTGGTAAATTTTGTATCAGTTAGCAATGTGGCAAGGGTTTTTGTATGAGCTATGTATGACTCATGTATGTTGATGTTTGAATTGGCTTTGGTTTGTAAAGCATGTTAAGCTATGATGAATGTTTGAGTGTGGTGGCATGCCCTCTAGATGTTTAAGGTTGCCTTGTGTGTGAGTGCAAACCTCCTATATGTTGTCTTGTGCCTTTTATGGCCTTTTGAGCTTTCATGTATGCCCATAAATGCTTAAATTGCTCTTTTGGTTGAATGCTATGTATGAATGCTTTGTCTCATGTTTGAATTCTTCCTTTGGCTTAAGTAAGATTGCTTAAATGTTAGTATGTGCTTAGGAGAGTCTAGAAATGCATTTAGAGTCGAGTTTGGGGTCGTCAAGTTGGAAATTGTGGAGTTACAGAGCAGGGCGTATCAGTACGCCTAAGGGCCGTATCGATACGGTCTTGCCTGTAGAGCTCAGTTTTGGCTGGGCTTATCGATACACGGGGGTGTATCGATACGGTTTTTGGTCACTGGAATTTTGAGAAATTGGGGAGTTTTTGGAGTATCGATACGGTGTTGGGGCGTATTGGTACAGGTTTATCTCGTTGACCACGAGATGTTGACTGAAGAGGGCATATCGATACGCTCAAGGGCTGTATCGATACGGTCTTCTTCAAGTTGACTGTTTGGGTTGACCAAGTCAAGGCGTATCGATACCCTTGATTGGTGTATCGATACGACCTGCCCTGTAAGCTTAAAATGGACTGTTTGCGCATGGCCGTGGTTCGAATGTGATATTCTTGATTGTTTTCCACTGTCGTCATCACTAAGGATTTAATACGCCTCTAGTCAAGATTAAAATGAAAGAAAAAATAGGGTTGCTAACCGAAGGGAACCTTAACGGGTTTCACTCGGTTTTCCCCGTGTGGCCCACTCGGACCGGTCATCTGGCTAGACCGGGACGAGGGGGTTATATAATGTGTATGAAGCGTGTGGGACAACGTTTGTAATCCGCGTATCCAATTGTGTCAATTGTGTTGGTTTTAATATGGTTTGAGATTGATCACTTGTGAGCCAATATAATGTTGATGATTAACGGTTAAGCATGAGATGGTTGGGAATTGTGCTAGAATGCATGTGTTGCTTGGTTTAAGCATGAGCAAATGATTTTTGCTGTTGTTTTAATGATTCTATGAGCATGTGGTTTTGAAAGTGCTTGATGCTTTAAAGAGCATGTTTTATAGGAAGGCATGAGTTTGTAAATGATGATATGTTGGTTTTATAAAATGCATTGATGAATGTTTGGTTTTAGCGACCCTCACTAAGTTGTATGCTTACGCTCATTTGTTTCATCAATGCAGAGAATTGAGCAATCAAGGCAGCCCAAGAGCAAGGGGATTCCAAGAATTTTCGGCTAAACAATGTATGTGGTTTACCCTTAGTGTAATAAGAGGCAATGGGTGAGATTTCTACTATTGGTTTTGTTGGTGATGTTAAACACCTTGAGCATGTGTGGTATATGTTTGTGGATTTGTAAATGGCCTCTAGTTGGTTTATGGTATGATTGTTGTGTTTTGGCTATGCCATGGTCTATATCTCTAAAGCATTCTTGAGTAGCTAATATTCCTCCATGATTTAATGTGCTTGAGGGTTATGTTATGTTGTTTGTCGATGCTTACATGTTTAGTAAGTTGATTATAGCTTGTATGTATGATTTAAGCCTATTTAGATGTGGTTAAATGTGTTTAAGTGGCGGTTGAAAGTGCATCTATGGTATGCGTATCGATACACATGGTTGAGTATCGATACGCTAAGGCCAAATCCAAGCTTTCCAGCTTAGGTGTACCGATACGATTTGCCCGCGTATCGATACGCCTAGACAAATGTTTAAAGCTCGTTTCGGTACAAGATTGGGCGTATTGATACCCTTTTCTCAACCATTGCTACTATCGATTTGCGTATCGGGGAGAGGCGTATCGATACGGGTTCATTATTTTCAGTTAATGGAATCTTGGAAGTTCCAAATTTATGCATTTTGGTTCCTGAGTAATGATTGTTTAATTGGTTGTGTTTGGATGGTCCGTTTGTGATGAAATTGGTCATGCTGGCATGTTACACGATTAATCATGGATTGGTAACTTTAAAATTGAAAAATCCTTGTATTTTTTTGAAATTACAATTTGGTCCCTAAAAGTCAAAAGTATGCAATTGAACCCCTAAATGATCTCCGATCGCTGTGCCGCTTTTTTCTAAGTGCCTTGCGGGATACATAGGATAATAATGTGCATCTAGAGATGATAAAAATGAAAAAAGGTTGTTAATCGAGGTTGACTTTTACGAGTTGACTTCAGTTTTCCCTGTGTCATCTTCTTAGTTCGAGTTGGGCGTCTAGGCCGGGCTTAGGGGGTTACAAAACCAAAATAAAGATGGAAAATTTGCACAAGGATTTTAGAGTGGTTCACTTACCTAACCGAGTCTACATCCACTACCTTAGCACATCACTAAGGATTTCCAAATTCACTAAGAATTCGTCCCCTTTTCAAGGCTTAGAAGGAAACCTTTACAACCCTATCTTTTATACGGCTAAGATAGAACCAATCTAGTTTTTGTCTAAGGCTAAACTAGAACCTCTTCTTTTACAAGGGATTTGTTTGGTAAACTTAATACCTCACAAGGTGGGTGTTTACACTAATTTAAGCTCACAAGAGTACAATGATTTACAATAAAGCTCACTCTCTAAAGACTATTTACAAGAGAAATGAAGAGATAAAAATTTTACTCAATTTATCTCGAACATGTTTCTTGGATGTTGTCTCTCTCAATTTCAAGTGTTCAATCCTTCATAATATAGTTAGGAACAAGCTTTTGGCCGTTGGAGATCGTTGGAGATGATCTGGAGCCGTTGTGGCATTTATTTCCTGCAGTAAGTACAGTTCTGGTGATGTCCGTTTCGATACGCTTGAAGCCTTATCGAAACGACCTTCTTCAGAACTAGCTGTTGGAGTCTGATGTAGTGTGTCGTATCAAAACACGTCAGAGCCGTATCGAAATGCCTGTATCGAAATGTCTTGTACGAGGTTTAAATTTTTTACACAATTAAAAACTTTGGTTTTAAAATTGGCCCCCCTTACTCAAGCATCAAATATTGTTAGTCTAACTATATAATAATCTAGTTGTAAAATAATAATCTAATTAAAAATAAAAACAACTAGAAATTTTACCAACACTTGACCTTCAAGGAAGGATGTGAAACCTTCATTCTTCAAGTGTCTTCTTTGTGTGTATGGAGCTCCCCCTCAAATTTGGACTTGTTGATCACTCTCCATCACACCTAAATAAGACAATCATGTAATTTTTGGTATCCAAGTTGCTTTGGATCCATAAACATTAGTGGCACAAAATTTAGTACCCTTAAGAATCCATTTTACAATTTCATCCTTTTTATGTAAAGTGATTAGTTCTTTTGGAACCCAAACACTTCTAAAACATTTTTCATTTACAAATCTAGGGACACTAGATTGTCTAACATAAATGTTTGATTTTCCAAAACTAATTTTCTTTTCAAGCTCTTTAGAAATCAAATCTTTTTCTTTCTTAAGATCATCCAAGGTATTGTGATGATCTTTTTCAATATTTTGAAGCAAATTTTGTAAATCAAGAACTTTTTGCTCGAAATCTTTTAATTTTGCCTCAAAATCCAAATTGGTTTTAGAAAGAATTTAATTTTCCTTTTTCAAATTTGAGATTAATTTCTTGGTTTTGGAAAATGATACCTTGAATTCAAAAACCAATTTATTATAGGCATCTTGCAACTCATCAAAAGTATATGAATTTGAACTAGATGAGTTAGAAGTTAACTCACCCTCTTGGAGGGATATGAAGCATAGGTGGGCTACCTCTTCTTCTTCGGTAGAGTCTTCATCACTCCAAGTTGCCACACATGCTTTCTTTGATGATGACCCCTTCTTGTATTTGATTTTCTTTGGGGAATTCACCATCTTCTTCTTCGATTCATGTTTTGATTTTTCTTTCTCCTTCTTCATGAACTGAACAAATTTATTGAAGAGAATGGTCATCTCTTTATTTTCACTATCCTCTTCACTCAATTGAACGTGTTTGCATGTAGATGATGAAAGGGCAATGTCATTTACATCGATGCCTTGCCTCTTGATATTCTTCTCCTTCTCTTTCTTCAAAGGTAGAGACATCATCTCATGGGTAAGAAGAGATCCGATTAGCACATCAAGCTTGAGCTTCTTCAAGTCTTTGGCTTCAATAATGGCCGTTTTATTTGAATCCCAGGACTCGGGAAGTGAATAGATCACCTTCCGAATGAGTTTGTCTTCCGGAATTTCTTCTCCAAAACCTTTGAGTTGATTGATGATTGTGGAGAATCGGTCAAACATCCTCTTGATGTCTTCATCCGGGTCCATCTTAAAGTTCTCATGCTCTAAGTTAAGAAGACCGATATTGGTCTCCATTACTTTGTTGGTCCCCTCGTATATGACTTCAAGCTTCTCTCATACTTCCTTGGCATCTTCGTAAGAGGACATCTTCTCATAGATGTTGGGGCTAAATGCACAAAAGAGGATGTGCAAAGCCTTGCAATTAAGCTCCATCTTCTTACGATCATCCACATTCCATTTCACCTCTACTCTTTGTGGCACATAAGGACCCTCTTTGTTTGGTTTTTAGGTACTCGATTCCTTCAACCGTTCTTGCTCGCCAAGTGGTGGAGAAGTTTAATTTTGGGTGATAGAGGTGTGGAAGCTAAAATTGATAAAGACAAGATGATTTATAGTGGCTCAACATTCTAACCAAGGTCTACATCCACTATCTTAGCTTCCCACTAAGGATTTCAAATCAATCCACTATTGATTCATCCCCTTTTCTAGGCTTAGGAGGAAACACTTATAAACCGATCAAGCTTTCTACCCAAAGCTTTGATCAAACCCTCTTTACAAAGAGATAAAGATAAGAAAACTCAAATCCCTCTAATAGGTATTTATTTGCACAATTAAGCTCTCACCCAATCCTAAAACACTTGAGCAAATCTAACAATTTTGGCTTACTAGTGTTTGTCTATACAAGGAATCTAAGACACATTTTGATCATATGTTGTATTAAAATTGAAGAATTAATCATTACTAGATGCTTGGAGGTCCCTTTTATACTCCTTAATGATTTTGTAGTCGTTACTAGCCATTGGAGGTTGAAATAGAGCCATTAGAGACTTCATTTCCCACCATAAATGCAGTTCTGCCGCTCCCCGTTTCGAAACGCTCGACCCCGTTTCGAAACACTCTTGAAATAGAAAGAGCCGTTGAAGCACCTGTATCGAAATGTCCTTGGCCGTATCGAAACAGTGTATCGAAATGCTCGTCCCCGTATCGAAACGTCCTGCATTTAAAAGGTAGTTGGGAACTAGCCATTGGGGGTTTTGTGACCGTTGAGGTCGATGCCATATAGGCGTATCGAAATGGCAGAGGCCGTATCGAAACGCTATGCAAAAATCTCATCCAGATTAAAGCCCATTTCAAAACACGTTTCGAAACGTTTTCCCACTGTAAAGACCCGTATCGAAACACCTAAAGGCGTTTCGAAACGCCTGGATGATTTTGTTGAATATGGCTTTGAAAACATATAAAAACCTTTTAAAATATCCTATAAACATAGTTTCAAGTTGTTTGGACTTTAGAAATTGTTTTGAATTCTTTTTAACTTTGTCCAAAACATTTTTATATTATTATATCAAAACATTAGTTCTATAATCTCCCACTTTTTGATATAAAAAACCAACTTGAAAAATTGTTTGGAATTCTCCCCTTTTAAGTTTAAAAATGTGAATAAGAGATGAAAATATTAAAATAAAGTAAAGTTCCCCCTTATTCATTTGTTATATCAAAAAGAATTCAAAAGACATTAAGTTCAAAATAACTTAGGAGGTTTTAAAAAATGACAAAAAATTAGAATTTTGGTTTAAAATGGCTCCCCCTTACTCAAAGCAACATCAAAATGTTAATCCAACATATGTCATAATCTAGTTGAAAATAAATAAATAAATCAAATTAAAACAAATAAAACAACTAGATTTTTACCACACTTGAATTTAAGGGAGGATGTGAAGCCTTCCTCTTCAAGTGTCTTTCTTGTGTGCATGGAGCACCCCCTTAATATTTGACTTGTTGATCACTCTCCATCACACCTAGAAAAAGACAATCAAGTAATTTTTGGTATCCAAATTGCTTTGGATCCATAGACGTTAGTAGCACAAAATTTAGTCCCCTTAGGAATCCATATTTCAATTTCATCCTTTTTAGTTGAAGTACTTAGTCCTTTTGGCACACAAATACATCTAAAACATTTACCATTTACAAATCTAGGGGCACTAGATTGTCTTACATAAAAGTTTGATTTTCCAAAATTATTTTTCTTTTCAAGCTCTTTGGAAATCAAATGTTTTTCTTCTTAAACTTTATGAAGCAAATTTTGTAAATCAAAACATTTTTGTTCGAACTCTTCGAGTTTTGCTATGGAAAATATCTTGGTCTTCTTCTTCAAACAATAAATCCCTAACCAATAATCACACACAAACCACCATTATTCATACCATCTCCGGCCACCATGACCCCTTTCTCACAAGTGAAAACTCAATTACCTAAACAAAATCCAATCGTTTCTCACAACCACAAAACACAATAACCCTATCTAACTAGATTTAGTTCATGGCTAGGTTCCAAAGAAACACAAAACAAAGTTTTCATACATAAACCTAATCGAAACAATAAGGAAAAGATGAATAAGATGGCGACAGTCCTCTTGGTCTCTCTCTCTCTCTCTCTCTCTCTCTCTCTCTCTCTCTCTCTCTCTCAATCGAACATGCTTTCACTTCGGCGGCTTGGCCTTCTTTATATATGAGTTGTCTAGGTCAAAGTCTTTCTTGAGGAGGAAGTTAAGTTGGAATTAAATAGCTTTAAAGAGATAAATCTCTTTAATTTATTTATCTTCCAAAAACTTCTCCTATTTTCATGGAACTAAAATATGTTGTGTGTTTTGAGTGCAACACAAATGGTGCAAGTATACACGTCGCAAGTAATAAAGTAATATGATAAATATCAAGTATCGTCTCTACAAGGATTGGTTTGGGCCATTTTGCTTTAGTTATCGCATTGTAAAAGTAAAAACACAAGTGATAATAGGGGTTCTAATTTACGAGTAAAATAAAAGAGCAATAAAATAAAAGAAAGATGTGATCAAAGGAGTGATAGTAGAGGCCAGGTTATCGTGAGTTTGAGGAGTGATAATTGAATAGACCTTCTTGGTATTTGAGTGCAAAAATGAATCAATTGCTTGGGCAGTGGCATCAATCTTATTGCTAGGGAAATGGGTTAAGCCGATGCCAGGGCAATGAAGGAATGAAGCTAATGCCAGGGCAATGAGTGAAGCCGATTCCCGGGTGTAGAACCCGTATTTTGTCCGGGCATACTTATATAAATATATACTATATTTTTTATATAAATAAAACAAAAACTAATAATAATTAATCAACCAAAAAAATCAGTCCAAAATCCTTAATAATGTCCTTTTACATAATAAAATACTGAAATCTCATTTACAAAATCCCTATCCCTATTCCATTTGGTTTGCTTGCCAAATTTCTATATCTTTCTCCCAACAAACACACATATAGCCCAAAGAAACACAAAATAATAAGATAAACCCAAATTCCCGCCCAAATTTACCATCAAAGAGCCACGTCTCGACCAAGCATTCGTCCAATTACCCTTCACACGGATTCAGATCCACATCCCTTATTCGCTGACGTCATCAACTGACACCCCTATAAATACAAGGGAGAGAAAAAGTCACCCCTATGAATTACTATCATTAAAATAATAATAATAATAATAATATAAAAATAAAAATAATAAACAAAGAGAGAGAGGAGCAATACTGGAATTTTACCTACTCTAGGGAGATGAACCGTCGACAACCAAGGAGTAAATGGCAATTCGAAGGGTTTCCGACACCGGTTGCCATCGTCGAGATGTTGTGAAGATCCGATTACAGCCATGGAAAGCCGATCGTTGCCGGGATATTATCGAAGTTGTAGCCATTCGCCATAGTAGACCAAGAGTCGCCGGAGCCGCGAACCGTTGCTGGGACACGAACCCTGACCCGTCGTAATAACCATCGCGAAGGTATTTTCTTCCTCATTTCTCTATTACCTGCGAAAGAATAGTGACCTTAGTGAAACAAAAATGAACCTTTAAAACTAAATCAGAAATAAGCTTTGGTTGGTGATCTCGCTGTTGCCGGTGGGAGTTGTACGTCGCTGGAGATGAGATAACCACTGTTGGAGTTGAAAATTAGAGAGATTGAGACTGGGTGGCGTAGGATTTGGGGAAGAATGAGAAACTCTATTGAATTTAGGGGTAGATTTAGGGTTTGGGGTTCAAAAAAATGAATTTTTTGGAAAATTAGAGTTCTGGCCGGATATCACCTCACGGCGACCGACCGAAGAAACGTGGTTGTTAGAGTTGGAGCGTTGGTGGACGTAGTCGGGCGGCCATGTACTTGGTAGAGAGAGTTTCGAGAGAAAGAAGGAAGAGTGAGAGGGGTAATGGGTGAAAATGAGCGAGTGAACCCGGTATTGGGGTTTTCATACCCGAGTCAAAACGACGCCATTTTGGCACCGAGTTTGAGCAGATCCGCAAACCAAGTCGGGTCAATAGGATCCGCGCCCTACTCTCAATTTCTCATGTTTTGGGCTTCACACTTTGTAATTCTTTCAATTTAATCCTAATTTCTTGTAATTTGGTACTTTAAGTTTGAATTTAGTTCAATTTTGTCCCTTTTCATCTTTCATTCGTTGGTTTAATTGTTTAATTATTTATATATATTTGTTTGCATACTTTAAATTGAGCATGTAGTTTTATTGTTTAGACAATTTGATCACCTAATTGATACTAGTAATTAGAGCCTTTTAGGGTTAAGTTCTCTAATTAAATTTAATTAATTGCTAAGAAAGGACATTGTAGCAAATAAATGGATATTTGAAATAGAGTTTGAATATTCAAGCTTGATTAGTATCATATTGTAGAGTGATGTTAATCAATGAATATTCAAATTAAAATTTCAATGTTTCCTTTTAACTTAGAAAATAGAAATTGCACATAGTTAGTTTAAATCAAAATACAAATAGGATTAAACAATTATGCGTAATTAGGGTTTACTTAGAAATGACAAGACAATAATTTGATATGCATTAAACTGTTGTGTTGAGATACATTTTGAATATAAATTGAAGTGTCCTAGTGTAATTGGACATTTCATAACTTATATTTGTCCAGAATGTATTTTCTTACAAAAGGATATTCCCATTTGGAATAAAATTCATTTTACGATTAAAAGACTTAATTGAATTCAGATTAATGTTCGAAATTCCAAAATCCCACGTGGAATTAATAAGGTACTGATAACGGGTGTTTGTAGGGGTGCTAACCCTTCCCTATACGTAACTGACTCCTGAACTCGAATTTTATTTAAAGAATCTCTGGTACGCCTTTATGGTGTCTGCTCTACCAAAGTGGTCGGTGGCGACTCCAAAATGATTTTTATGGAAATAAAGAAAATTTGATTATAATGGAAAACCTCCCAATTTCGAGATAAAATTAAAATGAAAAAATCGATTTCTAAAACCCTAATTGTTAGGCTATTTTTCCACAAATGGGTCCCAAAAATGGTCGCGACAGCTTGGCGACTCTACTGAGGACAAGGTTGAGAGTTATGCTTAGTAATTAATTCCACATGTCCTTTTCAACATTAATTTGAATTTTATTTTTTTTAAGAATTGTTCGATGGATTTTTAGGAAGAATGGGGATAATTTATGTGTATGCTATATCTGTAATCCATGCATAAACCCTAAACTCGGGTTTTCCACCCTTAAGTGGGAGAAAGATAATATCCGACGTGATGCTCTCCAGCTCCGAGCTCGGATTTTTGTCTTCTTTCGGTATACTAACCTTATGCATTGTGGGGCCCACACCTCCGTTATAAGGGACCTATACTACCAAATCAATGTCTTATTGTCGCAGTAGACGGTAATGACAGTTTGGGAACCAAGAGTCTAGAACAAATCCCACATTCTATTTTAGAAGCTCACCCCGATAGAGATAGACAGGGACCTAGGAGATGTGCTGCCGGTTTAAATACATTTCTCTAGTTATTTTCCTTGCTATATATAATGTGTTTCTCTGAATTAATAGTTTGTTTATTTACTTTTCATAACAATTCATAATATAGACACTGTTTCTTTTTGTTTTGTTTTGTTTCCTTGTTTTTTTACCTAGCATCATTTTGCATTCATTAGAGGTAATCGATTCAAGGATCAGTTAAGCTAGGTAGTGTTCTTAGTGGCCAATGTGTTCGATAGACAAGAAGAAGACAACACAACGGTGTGGACCCAGTTAGAGAAGACTCAATTCAAGAAAGCATCATTATCTATGAGAATGACGTGTCAAGGTGCAAGCAACCACAAGAAGTCGTGTGAAGAGGTTAAAAGCGCAGTGAGAGAGAAGATTAAGGAATTAGTGGATTTGAACGACCGTATCAAACATAAATTAAAGGGAGAGAAAACTCTGAGCCAAGAATTGTCATCACAAGTTCCAAAGCTGGAGAAAGTAATTAAGAGGATACAATAACAAGAAAAGTCAATCTTTAACTAGAAGATAAAAAAGGTGCATAATTGGAAAGTGTCATACAACATTTAAAGGTTAGTTCGGAAGTTTCAAAAGGGGCACTATAAATGAAGAGTAAGGTACTGAAAACCAAGCATGAGGTGGCTATCCAGATTATCCAAACAAATGATCAAGTTCATAAGCCATGCGGGGAGTCGCCCGATTCGTACAAATTTTATCCATTGAAGTCATGAACCTGTAACAACACCTTGACATTAGCACCAAGCTAGGGCATATGCCAACTCGGAAGCATAACAAAGTGATTAACCTAGGGACGATGACAAGCTGATCTCTGCAATTAAATTGTCTATTTCTTGTATTCGACCTTTTGGCTAATGGATGTTGTTCTGAAGACTAGTCCTTGAAATCAATACCTCATGCATTGCATTGCATAAACATTGCATTTTAGAAAAATCATCGCATTATTTTCCAGATAATAGGGTGAAACCTGAAATCCGATATTTTGATAAACATGAACAATATGCTTGTTAAGGTAGGGCAATTTCAAAAAGTTGTTGAGGACTGCTTGGGTGTAGTTGAGCAAAGGATTGACCAGTCCCAAAACGAGTTGGTAATTCGAGCTGTTGTTTTGTCTAGTATTAGGGAAACCAGAAAAAGAATGTTTCAAACAAAAATACTGATCTTGATAAGCAAGCAGGTATCACATCTCACATGAAGGTCCAACCTGAATGATTCTTCTTGCAAAAAAAAAAAGAAGTCAAAGAGAAAAATGAAAAGACCAAAAAAGACAAAAGGGGCAAAAAAAGTAAAAATTCAAAAAAGAAGAAGACATAATAAAGGGTAGAAACCAAGGTAAAAAAGAAGCAATTTCAGGTCAATAAAGCCAGGGCATTTTTTAGGAGTCCAATAGAACAGAAGGAAATAATGAAGTGAATGCACTGGAAATTCTGAAGATGCTAAGATGAAGATAGTCCAGTAGACAGACATGGAAGGATTGAATAAATCCAATTTTTGGTGCTTCTATAAAAAATTCTACTGATTAATGGTTCAGTGACAGGTTGAGTACACAATGAATCTAGAAAAGTTGAGGGACTGTAGAACCTTTTCTCTAAAGTGATGAAAGTTAAGGATCTAGTTGAAGATTAAATCTCTCACACAAAGGAATTAACTACAAGAGGAGAAAAGAACACAAAAATTCAAGACAGATATCGAATGGTTCGACAGGAAAATAGATATGATTATTCTTAGTCCAATTTCGTATTTAGATTTGATGCCCAACCTTGTGTAGATTCCACATTTGATGACAGTGCCCCGAAGTTTTACAAGTCTTTTTAGCGTATGGTTCTGAAATAGAGTCAATGATTTCATCCAAATGAATATTTATTATGTGAAGAATTTTGATGTTACAAAAGAGCATTGCCTACTGAAAGAATTGAGATAAAAAGGGAAAGGGTGTAGTCCACGATAAGCATTTGAGGGTGATCCGCTATAGTTCAGGGTCACTAAGAATCAAAATCATGTTTGAACATTTACCTCCTCAAAGTTTTTCTTTACTGAAGAAAACTCCAAAGTCAAATGCTCAAGGTGCTCGTGTTAGTGGACGATCAAAGAGTAAACCAGATCTCATTCATGTCTCTTATCGCAAGATGTACTTCAAATTGCTCGAGGCTTCACTGCATTATTTGAAGTCTTCAAAGCCTTGCCATTCAAGTTGTTACATCATCGAAAACTTTTTAGAATATTATAATGGAACTCATGACTACGATATTAAAGACTATTTCACTTTCAAGCGACAAGTTCAAATCTTTCTGAACCAAGGGATTTTTGAAGTCGACATTGAAGGACAGTTCATTAAGATTTCTAATTCTAGATGTAGTCACCTAATCATAGCCAATGTGATTGGGTTGCTTGGAAATCGAATGCTGAAAAGGCATCAAGAAAAAGAAAAGAATAAGCAAGAGCAAGGTGAATTTGATTGAGAATCAGTTGTAGTCAAGGAAGAAGCTTCGAATATACATGCCCATTAAAAGCTTCAACACATCCAGACAACATTTTGAAAAGTAGAGTTTATCCAAACACCAGCTAGAAGAAGTGGTCTATTTCCACATACAAATGACTGAAAATTCCACGAAAAAGAGCAAGCAATAGATTGAAGAAATAAATAAATTCGTAAGCAAAATGGTCATACTTCGAGATTTGATGATAATATCAGAACATGAGTAAAAAAGGGCATGTCTTTGTGCTAACATATGAGATAAATGAAGAATTATTGATGGAATTAAAGTGGCTGAAATTCACTCAGGGTTTTCTTGATCAATGACTGACAGTTTGACCCGAGGAGATATGTCTACACTTTTAGGACCGTTGTAGAATAATACCCTAAACCATCCCAATCACTTTTGCCCGCGAGCATTGGGGTCCTTTGTAAGGGAGGTTAATCGATTTATTTGTTTACGATGCTTGTTTCATACATAATTTTTCTCAAATGGCAATCATTTTGCATTCTTTGCTTCTTTTAAATGATTCATTTATTCTTTGTTATGGGTTAGTTTTTTTTCTCCCATACATATGTGTATATATCTTCTCTATCATGTTTTTATCAGGTCCCTAGATATTAATGGCAAGAGTGACTACAAATCGAATTCAGAGATCAATTTCGAAGTGTGGCTCTCTTCCAAGTTATTTAGGCCAACAAGAAGACATTAATGAGTGTTCAAGAATCATGGGAGAATCCAAAATACAAAATATGGATGAATTTTCCTCTCAGGCATTGTTGACTAAGGCCCTTGAATGAAGTAATAACCCAAAACATCTACCACCTGAAGGTTGCTTTTCTTCGAAGATATTCGTATATAGGAGGAAATTTAGCATTCCTTCATCTTCTAAGCATACACCTCTCCATTTGAGAACCTTGAGCTTAAGGTTTCCTTGATTTAAGAATATCAATTCATAGCTATCGATCGGGTAAGTGAAAGCCCTTAGTTAATCATCGATTCTCTTGATTATTAGATGATCAATTTCAAGCTTTAAGATAAGCTTTGTCTAATAGCTAATGGCTATTCAAGCATCGGTATTGTCATATTGATTCTTATAATCCCTTATTGCTCTTCCTAGTTCAAGAAGTGGAAAAGATTAATCCATCACCTCCATCGAAAGCTAGGGATAAGGGAATCACCATCTGAGAGCCTTAGAGTCTTTGGATTATCGAGGTGAGTGTATTCGGAGTGTCGAGAATGGCTAGGTTCCATCTCAAATCATTGTTTATTGATTCACAAACCATTGATTTAAGGGATTTGCATGAAGCATTATTGCAAGCCATGTTGGTAAGTGTTGGTGAGTATAGCATCGAATTATCATCCATAACATTGTTATTGTACTCATTGAAATCATCAAAGCATGTTCATATAGAATCATTGATTATTGAGTATTAAAGGAAGCATTGGAATACCGATTTATGAATTATTGTCATTGGATATCAACTTGAATCATTGCTATTGTTATTGATATTGCACTATTGAACTATTGATTATTGGACTTTGGATTCGAAGTATTGGATACCATTGTCATGCCATAGAATTCATGAGCTCAGTGTATGGGTGGACTATGGTCCTAGAGCTACGACCTATATTGATTTGGCAAGGCAGAGGGATGTATTCTGTATTGGTCTTATTGGCATTGTCGGCGGGTTGGCCATTCATTGATTTGGCGAGGAGGTGAAATTCATGTATCCATATACCATGATTCGATCCAAGAGGACTATTGGTTATTGATATTATTTTTCTATGAAACCATGATATTGCCATTGATGACATGATACTATGTTTTATTATGAATAAGGAGAATGCCATGTTTATTGCATAATTAATATTATGATTATCATTGAAGCATTTTATATGGCATACCATGTTCATCCACTTTAATTGTGACTACCTCACTAGGAAATGTATGCCTAATGCATTCCATTGCATAAATTTTAGGTTAGTCAAGTTTTGGGATCGAGATCGCAAGAGTTGAAGCGTTGCACAAGTCACAATCAAGCACTAAGTAATGTATATTGACCCTTTGAAATTCCTAGTTGGCGGCAAGGTCTATGTATAAGTCTATTAAGTCTCTTTTGATATGCCTATGTTATTGTTAAGTGGTATAAAAGTGATACATATAAGACAAGTCTTCTATCTAGTAAGAAATGGCCTTAAATCCATGTTTTGGTACTAAACGTAAAAAGCGGGTAAACAGATTCATATGGCTTTAAAATTTGATGTACAAGTAGAACTTATGATCATAATGTTGTGTGTAAAGTTTCACTGTATTTGGACAATGTTTGATAAGTTAAAATGAATAAAAACCAGCATGAATATGTCATTTTAGGTCATGCCGTATCGAAACGGGTGATGATGTTTCGATGTGGGTAAGCATAATTGAACCTAAGAAAGCAAAGCATAACAAAATGGTTACGGCTGTACCGAAACATATTGTTACGGAATCCATTGTTTCGATATGCAATCATAGCATATCGAAACTAGTCAAAGTTAAAGAAAGTCAACCCCTATCGATATGGGGCTTACTTGTATCGATACGGTATGAAGAGAAAAGTCAACAAGGTTGACCATCATCCACCCGTACCAATACGAGGCTTACCTCTAAAACATACTTGAGCAAAATATGCCTAATGCATTCCATTGAATGTAACGCCCCGATTTTGGGCCTAGGTGTTTTGTGAGTTGTGTTGGGTCGGTGGAATCGGTAATTAGTTGTTCAAATCGTTAAGATGTGGTTTAGGGAAATCAAGGTTCGAGATGGGATAAATATATGATAAAAATTCCTAAAATCCTCTAAAATGGTATTTAAGAGGTTGATAAAATCAATTTTGCGAAACAGGTTTTCGAAAGTATACGTTTTGGGAAGTGACCAAAATGGAAAGTTTTAAAGTTATGGAAAAAGTGTGTTTTTCATAAAGAGTCAAGATCTTAGAATCTTTAGGGGGCTAATTGGCAATTAAGCATTTTCTCTAATTTGGAATGTGTTTTCAATGGTTTATTAAGTATTTGAATGACTTTAATTAATATAATTAAGGAGTTATTTTAATTGATTAAAAGATTTTGACGATCATTTTCATTCTCTTACTTTCACTTCAGCCAAACACTCTCCATTTTCTCTCAAATTCCAGATTTCCTTCTCTCTCAAATTCTTTCTTGATTTCCAATTTCATCTTTGTGATTTCTCTCAATTTCCTTCAAGATTCTTGAAAGCTAAACTTGACAAAATAGAAGAGAAGCATGGATTGGAGGTAAATTCTGTACTAACCATCTAATCAAGGTTCTTTAATGAAATTCCAAAGATATTTGACCCTTTATTCATGTTTTTGACTAAGGTTTTGTTATTAATTTGATAAAAGGATGAAATCTTGGTAAAAAGGTGGTTTTAATGTGATTTTCGGAGTTGAGTTGATTTGATTTGTTTGAGGTGATATATAACTGAGTTTTGAAAGGTTAATTATGTTGAAATATAGCCTAAATCATATTAATCCCGAAATCCTTGAGATCTTCGGTTTTTAAGGTGTTTATAGTTGGGTTTTTGGTGTGTAATGTGGAATTCGAGTTGCTGGAGGCATAAGGACGGTTTTAGGATGCTTTTAAATGTTAATTGATGCTTAAAATGTGTTGGATGTGTTGGTAGATGGTTGGGCAGAGTTTAGAGATCAATCGATTGAGTTTTTGGTTGTATCGATTGGGTAAATTAATGATTTAGAGTAGGGTTGCGGGTTTCCTTTTGAGTGCTAGTGTTTTGGGTGCATTTTAATGCATTGAACCTTTATTTTAATGTGTTGAAAACATGGGATAGTGTTCCGGAATCAAACGAAGCGATTTTGGAGGCTTTGGACGGGTGTTTGTTGCGTTGGTAAGTGTGGTTTCGCAAGTCGGTGAGTGGAAACTTCGTTTTCCAGCGTGGAAACATTTTAGAAAAGGTTTTGGGAACTTAGTATGTAAAGTGAATTTCTCTCCCGAATTGTGCTAGTTTGAGCCTTTGGTTGCACTTGATTTTAA
Source organism: Hibiscus tridactylites (assembly GCA_958450335.1). NCBI lineage: Eukaryota > Viridiplantae > Streptophyta > Magnoliopsida > Malvales > Malvaceae > Hibiscus > Hibiscus tridactylites. The sequence continues at coordinate 22,863,043 of OY288286.1, read as the reverse complement.
ATGCGTTTACCTACTGTTTTAAAGTATGTTTTGAGTATATAAAATGTGTTTGATGACGCCATGTCGTTTAAGGATGCACTAGGTAAGTGATCCTTGTATGCATGTGTTGATGCATGAGTTTTTGAAGCATGCTTTAGTGCTTGAGTTATGACTATCATGAATGCTTTGTAAAAACAGTGAGGTGTGCTTGAAATGTGGATTATATTGGCAAGTGATGTTGTATAAAGTGTTTTATAAATGAAGTCTGATATAGTTAGCTGGCTATAGGATTGAGTGCATTATAAACAAGTCGCCTTAGATGTTGAAGGGTTGTGATTGTACCAAAAACTCTATCCAAGTACCCTAACGGTTGAGGATTGTTTAAGGTTACAACGGTTGAGGGTAGCTCCCGGGTGCAAACCTTGTGTGTGTCCCGTCTCTCGTTAGTGGGTATACATCTACCGATGAGTGGTGTTGACGGGTTGTAATTGTACCGAATACTCCACCATGGGTGTCACAATGGTGAAGGGTTGCTCCTGTGTGTGAGCCTTGAGATGCCGGTAGAGTGTATGAAGGGTTTGGGACAACCCTTGGTAATTCGTGTATCCGATGTGTTCTTTGAGAATGTTGTTAATCACTTGCGAGCCAATATAATGGAATGAAATGTTATGGAAATGTTGATGATGCACATTATGAAAAATGCATGCTTTACTTTAAGCTTAACATAATGGTGTTTATGCTTGGAAGGCTTGATGATGTGTAGCAATGGTTTAATTGCTGGAAAAATGTATGAATCATGTTGCAAGGTGTTTAGCATGCTAATTTTAAAGCCAAGGTGCATAGTTTGTTCGAAAAGGCATGAAGGTTTTGAAAATAGTGACAAATGGTTTTGGGCATTGATGATGTTTTTGGTTTTGAGCAATCCTCGCTAAGCTTCTATGCTTATGCTCTCTTTGTTTATCAATGCATATAATTAGGCATTTGGAGGCAACATTCTACAAGGGGTTTTCCAAGGGACTTTTCTAAATGTATGTTAGGGATTTTAACTAGTGCAATGAAGGCAATGGGGGTGTTCAATGCTATGAATGTTGATTGTTTGGTATTTCTGGTTTGGTGCAAGTTTGATATACATTTTTTGTTATGTAAAAGGCCTTTTAAGTGTTGGCTTATGCATGGGTTGAGATTTGAGCTTTTGGTGCTTATTTCTCTTAGGAAGCATGCCTTTAGTCTCTTTGATATTGAGAATTATGCTATGATGATAGTTCTACAATGAATCCTTGATTGTTGAAATGTAATTGAGTTGCAAGCATGTTTAGTCATATGTCGGGTCAGTTTTGGATGGTTATAACCGAGTTAAACCAACAAAGTAAAGCGTTTTAGGCCCATGTGTTTCGATACGTCCTCAATTGTTTCAAAACGGGGACATGAAATTGCCTTGGGGTTTCGAAACGGTGAGGCCTGTTTCGATACATTTTGCTTCTGTGAAATCCTGTTCCAAAATGGGTCCAAAATGGTTTTAAAACGATCTTGCATTTCGAAATAGGGTATCACTGCTTCAATACGCCCGTTCCGATACGGGGCCCACCGTTCCAAAACGTTTGGATGTTATTTCAGTTTTTGGAATATTCCAAGTTTCTATTTTTATGCGTTTTGGTCCTTGTTTGTCATGTATGCAATTAGATGAGTTCCTAAGGTAGTCTTGAGTTGAGTTTTTGCAGAGAAGCATATAATGAACCAAATTAAAGGTTGGTAATCCTAATTTGTAAAAACCCTTACTAATTTTTCAAATTTACAAAGTGGTCCTTAAACCTGAAATTGGTGTCAATCGTTGAGTGTTCATGTTGTCATTTGATCCGTTGTTTTGATTGAAAACATAGGAATCTAACTTGCATCTAGACAAGATGAAAAGAAAAAATGGGTCGTTTATTGAAGTAAACTTTCCCGGTTTGTTTCAATATTCCCCGTGTGACCTATTCGATTCAGTCTATCAGCTAAGCCGATCGAGGGTGTTACATTTGGTGGTATCAGAGCTAGGTTACGAAAGGTTGGGATGATGGTAAGTTGTTGGTAAGTGGTTTTTATGTGAATGTGTGTTTTTGGTGATGAATGCATAGTTCGGTGAATGTCTTGAGCATGTTAATGTTGATTATGTGATAGTGATGTTATATATGGTTATTGATTATGAATGTGAGTTGATATAAATGATGTTGGAATGGGCTGAATTTTAATGCTTGTGATGCATGATGATTGAGACATGCATTTTGTATGCTTTATTCTCCGCTGGGGGGAAATTGGAATGCCCATTGCCTTATTACCTAGTGAAATGTTTTTGAATTGGATTTGAAGTCTTGGATAGTTGTTAGAAGCTGGCCTGCTATTTTGTTTTGTTTTATATTCATGCCTTAATGTTACTAGCACAATGGGACCGAGACGAGAGTTACGTTATGGGGCAGTTGCTCCTATTGATGAGCCACGTAATCGGGAGAACGAGATTCTGCCTGGTGCGAATCTACCTCCTCCACCACTGCCACCACCTACGGGTGAGGAGCAAGAACAACAAGGACATGCAGGTCCGGTTTTGGGAGACTTAACGTCTTTGGTACAAGTAATGACAAGAGCATTCCATTCTGTTGTTGCTGGAGTGCATGTACAAGCGCCTGCTACGGGGCAAACGAGTTTGCCATTGGAGCACTTGAGAAGTTTGGGAAGAGTGGAATTTCGTGGCTTATCTCCTGAAGCATCCGAAGCATGGATGGCCAGCATGATCCGGATCTTGGATCAGATAGGGTGCAATGATACACAGAAGCTGGGGTGTGCAGTGTCATTGTTGCACGGTGATGCATACACATGGTGGACGACTGTGACTACGGCCTTGGAGCCGGAAGAGGTGGATTGGACTTTCTTTCAGTCTGCATTTAAGAGAAAATATCTTGGAGTTAGATACTTGGACGATAAGAAGCGGGAGTTCATGTCCTTGGTGCAAGGGAATATGATAGTGGCTGAGTATGAGGTCCAGTTTGTACAGTTGAGCCAGTATGATCTAGAGTTGGTGCCTAGTGATAGGCATCGTTGTGACCGCTTATGGTATGGCTTGGTGCAGGATGTGAATACGTTCATGCTTGCGTCTGATTATACACATTTTGATGTGCTGTGGCAACTTTCAAAGGAGAGACTATGGGCATAGAGGTGTAGCTCATGTCATTGCTGTTCAACAAGAGGGAGGTGGTCCTGCGAGGATGCATGCACATCACGAGGGACGAAACGACACCGTTGTGATTGCAGGTACCTTCACGTTGCAATCCTTGTCTTTGTTAGCATTGATTGATTCTAGATCTATGCATTCATACATCTTGAGTGAGCATGCACATTTACTTGATATACCTATTGAGATGCTAGACGTAGGGATGCAAGTGAAAAGCTCTTTTGGTGAAACTGTTGTTACAAGAAAATTGTATAGGAGATGGCCAATAGCTGTTCAAGGCCATGTGTTTTTAGTTAATTTGATGGAATTACATTTTATGATTTTGATGTGATTCTTGGAATTGACTGGTTAGTTGAGCATCGAGCTGTGGTGGATTTTGATGTTAAGCGAGTCACCTTGAAGCTTGCGGAATATTACGAGGTGGTAATCGTAGGCGAGAATGTTAAGTTCTTCTTTAATGCAATTTCGGCTCTTGTAGCGAGTGATATGATGGAGTTAGGTTGCGAAGCTTCTTGGAATATGTGATGAATCCTGGTACGAAGGAAGTACATGTGCAAGATGTACGAAAAATATGTGAGTTTCCAGGTGTTTTTCGGAGGAGTTGTCTGGGTTGCCACCAAATTGAGAGGTTAAGTTTGTGATTGAATTGTATGAGAATACGACTCCCATGTCCATTGCTCCTTATCACATGACACCTAAAGAGTTGAAGGACTTGAAGACGCAACTTCAAGAGTTGCTTGATCGAGGGTTCATAAGGGCTAAGGCCAAATGTCTCACCTTGGGGTGCGCCGGTCTTGTTTTTAAAGAAGAAAAATGGTACAATGCGTATGTGCATAGATGATTGGCAACTGAACAAGTTGACGATTAAGAACAAGTACCCTTTTCCGAGGATCAATGATTTGTTTGACCAGTTTTGTGGTGCTTTGGTGTTTTCAAAGATTGATTTGAGGTCAGGGTATTACCAATTGAAGGTTAAGGATGTGGATGTACCTAAAACAACTTTTCGGACAAGGTATGGCCATTACGAGTTCTTGGTGATGACGTTTGGTTTAAGCAATGCACCAAATGTATTCATGGAAATGATGAATAGGGTGTTCCATGTGTTTCTGGATCAGTTCGTAGTAGTGTTTATCGATGATATTCTCTTGTACTCGCATACCGAGGAGGATCATGATAAGCATTTGAGAATTGTGTTACAAGTTCTGTTGGAGAATTAGCTTTATGCTAAGCTAGGCAAGTGTGAGTTTTGGCTCAGAGAAGTGGTTTCTCTTGGACATTTGGTGTCAGCCGAAGGTATTAGGGTTGATCCACACAAGGTTGAGGCGGTGATGAGTTGGAAAATGCCTAAATCTGTGACAGAGGTGCGTAGTTTCCTTGGGTTGGCTGGATATTATCAGAGATTTGTCGAGAGTTTTTCTAAGATTGCTGCTCTTTTGACCAAGTTGTTGCAAAAGAATGTTCGCTTTGAAATGGAAGAATGTTAGGCAACAAGCTTTTGAGAAGTCGGAGGAAACTTTGACGCAAGCTCCTATTTTGATTCAACCATAATCGAGTAAGGAGTTTGTAACCTATAATGATGCATCATATGTTGGTTTGGGTTGCGTGTTGATGCAAGGAGGGAAGGTTGTAGCTTATGCGTCTAGACAGTTGAAGGTGCATGAGCGCAACTATCCTACTCCTAATCTAGAGCTAGTTGCGGTGGTGTTTGCATTGAAGATTTGGAGACACTACCTTTACGGTGAGAAGTGTGTGGTTTACACCGACCATAAGAGTTTGAAGTATCTTATGTCTCAAAAGGAGTTGAATCTTAGGCAACGAATGTGGTTGGAGTTGCTTAAGGATTATGATTTGAAAATTGAGTATCATCCTGGAAAGGCCAATGTTGTGGCCAATGATTTGAGTAGGAAGGTAGTTGTTTAGCTGAGAGCGATATTTGCTCGGTTGAGTTTATCGTGTGATGGTGGGTTGATAGCCGAGTTGCAAGTGAAACATTCCTTGATTCAGCTAATCAAGGAGAAGCAGTTGCTTGATGATTCGTTGGTGCCTCACGTTCAGGATATAGCTGATGGTAATGCAACAAACTTCTATTTCAATGATGATGGAGTTCTATGTTTCAAAAGCCGAATAGTTGTGCAGGAAGATGTTGAGTTGAGGCGCACTATTCTGACTGAGGCTCATAGCATCAATTTACCTATTAGATACAACCGAAAACTCAATCGATTGATCTCTAAACTCAGCCTAGCCATCTACCAACACATCCAACACATTTTAAGCATCAATCAACATCCAAAAGCATCATTAAACAATCCTTATACCTCCAGCAACTCGGATTCCACATTACATTCCCAAACCCCAACAATAAACACACTAAAAACCAAAGATCTCAAGGATTTCGGGATTAATATGATTTAGGCTATATTTCAACATCATTAACCTTTCAAATCTCATTTAGAAATCACCTCAAACAAATCAAATCAACTCAACTCCAAAAATCACATTATAACCATTTTCCTACCAAGATTTCATCCTTTTATCAAATCAATAACAAAACCTTGGTCAAAAACATGAATAAAGAGTCAAATATCTTTGGAATTTCATTAAAGAACCTTGATTAGAGGGTTAGCACGAAATTTACCTCCAATCCTTGCTTCTCTTCTAATTTGGCAAGTTTATCTTTCAAGAATCTTGAAGGAAATTGAGAGAAATCACAAAGATGAAGTTGGAAATCAAGAGAGAATTTGAGAGTGAAGGAAATATGGAATTTGAGAGAAAATTGAGAGTGTTTTGATGAAGTGAAAGCAAGAGAATGAAAATGATCGTCAAAATCTTTTAACCAATTTAACTAACTCCTTAATTATATTAATTAAAGCCATTTAAATATTTAATAAACCATTTAAAACACATTCCAAATTAGAGAACATGCTTAATTTCCAATTAACACCCTTAATATTCTAAGATCTTGACTCTTTTTGAAAAACACACTCTTTCCACAACTTTAAAACTTTACATTTTGGTCACTACCCAAAATATATACTTTCAAAAACCCGTTTCGCAAAATTGATTTAACCAACCTCTTAAATACCATTTTAGAGGATTTTACGAATTTTTATCATATTTTTATCCCATCTCAAACCTTGATTTCCCTAAACCACCTCTTAATGATTTGAACAACCGATTACCGGTTCCACCGACCCAACCCGACTCACAAAACACCTAGGCCTAAAACCAGGGCGTTAAAACTCTCCCCCACTTAGGATATTTCATCCTCAAAATTTTACTTGAAGGAAAAAGATGTGGTAACTGCCTCAACATGTCTGCCTTGCTTTCCCACGTGGCCTCCTCAACTCCTCAATGTCGCCATGACACCTTCACAAGTTCAATTGTCTTTCGAAGTAGAACTTTACTGTTCGAATCCAGAATTCTCACCGGTTCCTCATCATAAGATAAATTCATATTCAACTCAATCTCCTCAACTGACATCACATGAGATGGATCTAATATATACCCCCGCAACATAGAAACATGAAACACATCATGGATCCTTTCCAACTCGGGAGGCAACCTCAATCGATAAGCCATAGTACCAACTCGCTCCACAACATCATAAGGTCCAATAAACCTTGGACTGAGCTTTCCCTTACGTCCGAATCTCATCACCTTCTTCCAATACGATACCTTAAGGAACATGTGATCTCCAACCGCACACTCAATTTCCCTACGCTTTAAATCCACGTAAGACTTCTAACGATCCGATGCAGCCTTCAACCGCTCACATATGAGCTTCACTTTCTCAGTTGTTCCTTTAAGAATATCCGATATGGAAACCAACTTTTTTCCCCGCCTCAGCCCAACAAAGAGCGTTCTACACTTTCTCCCATACAAGGCCTCACACAGAGCCATTTGTATACTTGCCTGAAAATTGTTATTATAGGCAAACTCAACCAAAGGCAAATACTTTTCCCAAGAACCTTGGAAATCAATCACAAAGCATTGCAACATGTCCTCCAGTACCTGGATAACCCGTTTCAACTATCTATCCGATTGAGGATGATATGAAGTGTTGAAATTCAAACGTGTACCCAACGCCTGATGTAAACATTCCAAGAACCTTGCTGTAAACCTCGGATCCCTATCCAACGCTATGGATTTAGGCACACCATGCAAACGCACAATCTCAGCAATATACAACTCCGACAGCTTATCCGACGTATACGTAGTATGCACATCCAAGAAATGTGCACACTTCGTAAGACGATCCACAATAACCCACATGGAGTTCTTCTTAGATGGTGACAAAGGCAAACCGGATACAAAATCCATCGTAATCCTTTCCCATTTCCACTCCGGTATCCTCAAAGACTGTAACAGACTAGAAGAAAACTGTTGCTCAACTTTTACATGCTGGCAAACCATACACTTTCTTACAAAATCAGCAACATCCTTTTTCAACCCCACCCAATAGTACTCATCCTTCAAACCACGATACATTTTAATGCTGGTGTTTTGGGTGCATTTTAATGCATTGGACTTCTTTTTTAATGTGTTGAAAATAGGGGTTAGTGTTCCGGAATCAAACGAAGCAATTTTGGAGGCTTCAGACGGGTCATTGTTGCGTCGACAAGTGTGGTTTTGCAAATCGGTGAGTGGAAACTTGGTTTTCCAACGTGGAAACGTTTTAGAAAAGGTTTTGGGAACTTAGTAAGAGCTTGAAACGCTTTACTAAGTTCAGAAGTAAGTAAAGTGAATTTCACTCCCGGATTGTGCTAGTTTGAGCCTTTGGTTTCACTTGATTTTAAATGTCTTTACCTATGTTTTAAAGCATGTTTTTAGTATATAAAAAGTGTTTGATGATGCCATGTGGTTTAAAGATGCACTAGGTAAGTGATCCTTGTATGCATGTGTTGATGCATGAGTTTTTTAAGCATGGTTTAGTGCTTGAGTGATAGCTATCATGAATGCTTTGTAAAAACAGTGAGGTGTGCATGAAATGTGGATTATATTGGCATGTGATGTTGTATAAAGTGTTTTATAAATGAAATCGGATATATTTAGCCGACTATAGGATTGAGTGCACTATAAACAAGTTGCCTTGGATCTTGAGGGGTTGTGATTGTACCGAAAACTCCATCCAAGTACCTTAATGATTGATGATTGTTTAAGGTTACAACGGTTGAGGGTAGCTCCTAGGTGTGAACCTTGTGTGTGTCTCGTCTCGTTAGTGGGTTATACATCTACCGATGAATGGAGTTGAGGGGCTGTAATTGTACCGAATACTCCACCACAGGAGTTAGAACGGTGAAGGGTTGCTACTGTGTGTGAGCCTTGAGATGCCGTTAGAGTGTATGAAGTGTTTGGGACAACCCTTGGTAATCCGTGTATCCGATGTGTTCTTTGAGAATTTTGTTAATCACTTGTGTGCCAATATAATGGAATGAGATGTTATGGAAATTGATTTTGATGCATATTATGAAAAGTACATGTTTTATTTTAAGCTTAGCATAATGGAGTTTATGCTTGTAATGCTTGATATTTGTGTAGGAATGGTTTAATTGCAGGAAAAAAATGTGGTTCATGTTGCATGTTGATTAGCATGCTTATTTTGATGTTAAAGTGCATGGTTTTTCAAAGAAGGCATGCCGGCTTTGAAAAGAGTGAAAAATGGTTTTGTGCATTGATGATGTTTTTGGTTTTGAGCAATCCTCACTAAGCTTTTATGCTTATGAAGCATGCCTTTAGTCTCTTTGATATTGAGAATGATGCTATGATGATAGTTCTACCATGAATCCTTGATTGTTGAAATGTATTTGAGTTGCAAGCATGTTTAGTCATATGTCGAGTTAGTTTCGGATGGTTAAAATTGAGTTAAACCAGCAAAGTAAAGCGTTTTAGTTCTAGGTGTTTCGAAACGTCCTCGATCGTTTCGAACAAGGGACTTGAAATTGCCTTGGGGTTTCGAAACGGTCAGGCCTGTTTCAATACATTTTGCTTCTGTGAAACCTTGTTCCGCAACGAGTCCAAAATGGTTTTGAAACGATCCTACATTTTGAAACAGAGTATCACTATTTTGATACCCTTGTTCTGATACGGGGCCCACCGCTCCAAAACATTTGATTGTTATTTCAATTTTGGAATATTCTAAGTTTATGTTTCTATGCGTTTTGGTCCCTGTTTGTCATGTATGCAATTAGATGAGTTCCAAAGGTAGTCTTGAGATGAGTTTTTGCAGAAAAGCATGTAATGAACCTAGTTAAAGGTCGGTAATCCTAATTTGGTAATACCCTTACTAATTGTCAAATTTATGAAGTGGTCCTTAAACCCAAAATTGGTGTCATTCATTTAGCATTTGTGTTGTCGTGTGATCCGCTGCTATGATTGAACACATAGGAATCTAACTTGCATCTAGACAAGATAAAAAGAAAAAAGGGTCGTTTATTGAGGTAAACTTTCCCGATTGGCTTCAATATTCCCCGTGTGACTTGTACGGTTCGATCTATCGGCTAGGCTGGGTTGAGGGGGTTACATTGCATCTATTTCAGGTTAGTAAAGTTTTGGGATCGAGATTGGAGGAGTTGAAGCGTTGCACAAGTCACGATCAAGCTCTAAGTAATGTATATTGACCCTTTGAAACTCCTAGTTGGTGGCAAGGTCTATGTATAAGTTTATTAAGTCTCTTTTCATATGCCTATGTTATGGTTAAGTGGTATAAAAGTGATACGTATAAGACAAGTCTTTTATCTAGTAAGAAATGGCCTTAAATGCATGTTTTGGTACTAAATGTAAAAATCGGGTAAACGGATTCATGTGGCTTTAAAATTTGTCGTACAAGTAGAACTTATGATCATAATGTTGTGTGTAAAGTTTCATTGCATTTGGACACAGTTTGATAAATTAAAATGAATAAAAACCAGCAAGAATCTGTCATTTCATGTTAGGCCGTATAGAAACGGGTGATGAAGTTTCGATACGGGTAAGAATAATTGAACCTAAGAAAACAGAGCGTACCAAAACGGATTAGGGTCGTATCGAATCATTTTCTTACTAGAATCTATCCTTTCGATAAGGGTTCATAGAATATCGAAACTGGTCAGAGTCAAAGTCAAAGAGAGCCAACCCGTACCGATACGGGGCTTACCTTTATCGATACGGTATGAAGATAAAAGTCAACAAGGTTAACCATCGTCCACCCGTATCGAAACAGCCTTGAGCATTTTGATACATGGTTAGTTAAAGTGGTTATAAAGCTTAAACTGAAGGTTTGCATTGTTTACAGTTTAGTCCCCGAATTTAGGATGATTAAATTCGATAAGTAAACGATCACCGTTTTGTATGAAAATTTATAGACATGCTAATGTTGTATTGAATTTCATTGTGGTGTAGTCAATTGCATTAAAGGACGTATAATTTTGCAGATTTATAGAATAGTCCCTAAAACTTGTAATAACTACGAAATAGTCCTCAGTGGTTAATGATTGTTTTCTTATTGAGTGAATTGGACTAAGAGGTATATCCAGTAATGTTTTGTTGGTATACTATGGTTAAGACTTAAAATTGGAATGAAATTTTATTATACCGATCACCACATCGCTTATTGGTAACACGCTCTGACCCAGTTCTCGACCAGGCCGGGATGGGGTGTTACACCACTTAAAAATGACAAGACAATAATTTGACATGCATTAAACCTTTTGTGTTGAGATACATTTTTAATATAAATTGAAGTGTCCTAGTGTAATTGAACGTTTCATAACTTATATTCGTCCAAAATGTATTTTCTTACAAAAGGATATTCCCTTTTGGATTCATTTTACGATTAAAAGACTTAATTAAATTTATATTAATGTTTGAAATGCCAAAATGCCACGTGGAATTAATAAGGTACCGATAACGGGTGTTTGTAGGGGTACTAACCCTTCCCTACACGTAACCGACCCCCAAACCCGAATTTTTTTAAAAGAATCTCTGGTACACTTTTATGGTGTCTGGTCTACCAAAGTGGCCGGTGGCGACTCCAAAATGATATTTAAGGAAATAAAGGAATTTTGATTAAAAATGGAAAACCCCCTAATTTCGAGATCAAATTAAAATAAAAAAACCTGATTTTCAAAACCCTAATCGTCGGACGATTTTTCCACAAACGAGCCCCAAAAACAGTCGCGACACTAGGAAATGAAGAAACTGAGTGATTGCCTAGGCAATACGCGAAGCGGATGCCTGGGTAATGTGGAAACGACGTACTTGCCTGGGCAACATTAACCAACCTTCAAGGTACGGTGAAGCGTCCTTCAATGATTTCTTCATATCCCTAAGTCGAAATACTAGTTAATTGTGCAAGCCTTGGTAAAACCTCCTAGCGTGAACCAAGGGTGGACAACAACCGATCTTGCACTATTTTAGCCATTAAAATTCATGACTTATCCCTAAGCCGAATTAGTCTTCACCATCGATAGTTTGAATCAATACCATGTTCATTCGATTCATGAATCTAACTCTCCCGATATTAGATAAATAGATAGTTTCACGAGATCCTCTCCCAATTAACTCGCAAACAAGATTTAAAAACCAAGAATGAAAACACCATGAATTAAAATTGCAAACTCAAAAACCTAAACAAAATCCAATCGTTTCTCACAACCACAATCCCAAAATAACGCCAGCCAAGTTACATCAATTCATAACTGGTTTTGAAAGATATACAAAGAATAATCCCCAACCATGAATCAAATGGAAGCAAAGAAGAAGAAAAAGAAGAAATCAATCAACCCTCTTGAATTCACTCTCAATCGAACATGCTTTCACTTGGTCGGCTTGGCCTTCTTTATATAGGAGATGGCTAGCTAAAAGTCTTTCTTGAGGAGGAAGTTAAGTTGGAATTAAATAGCTTTAAAGAGATAAATCTCTTTGACTTTTTCATGGAATTCCAGCTCCTTTATGATTTCTTCTTGCTCCACACCATGTAGGGTTTATCCAGTCATCAAATTCGGCTGCAACATCAGCTTATCCTCCAGTCGGCTATTGCCTCAGTAACGAGTTCGACATGATCTTATTGAGTTGCCTTGGAAACTAGTTCAGAATGACCTTCCTGAGTTGCCTCAGCAATTTCAAGCTTGCCTTGGTATTAAATCCTGCATACACAACACAGCCTCTAGCAGTATCTTTTTCCACCAAAAACTAATCAAAACATGAACTCAAGCATAACAGTGAAGGATAATATGAAAACATGTATGAATGCCTAATAATGCAACTAAAACGAGCTTAAGTCTAACAGTAATATGAGTAAAAAGGGTAATAAAAATATGACTTTTGAACACTTAACAAAGTTCAAGCTGAACAAAATTCACGAAGCTTAGTAAACCAGTTTTATGGAGCCTGGCGTAAGCCATACAATGCTTTCTTGAGTTTTCACACCAAAAGCAGTCCTTCTTTATCATTATGCATAAAACCATCACGCTGCCTCATATACACATCTTCAAGTAGATCACCTTTAAAAATGGCGTTTTTGACATCTACTTAATGAATCTGCCATTTGTTAGTGATCGCGACAGATAACAAAACATTAACCGTGAAATGTCTGATAAAAGGACTAAACCTCTCAGTAAAATCACAAACATGCTACTAAGAATAACCCTTAGCTAATAGTCTAGCCTTGTATCCATTAACAAAACCATCAGAGCTGAGTTTTACCTTGAAAAAACACTTAGATCCAATCGCTCTTCGATTTGGGGGAAGAGACACCAATGCCCAAGTGCCATTGTTGATGAGTGCATTGTACTATGATAGAACAGCTTCATGCCACTGAGAATGCTCCAATGCTTGCTAAATAGAGATAGGTGTAACATGAACTTCTGCATTGTAAACCTTAGGTTTGAAGATCTATGCTTTACTTCTAGTTATCATTGAGTGAGTGTTGGTATGTTAACCTTCAAATGTTCTAGCAGATTGAGTAGTATGTTCAATTTCTAGTTCTGCCAGAGAACACGGATCAGATTGCTCACTTACAATTCCATTAAAGGTAGAAGGTATCAATTGTGCATTTTGATGGGAAGAAAAATAATCATGTTCAGAACCAGGGGATATTGACTGCTGAACACCACTAGTATCTTGTTTCAAATTAGATAGCTGACAAGGCTCAAACGATGTAAACGAATGAGCTGCTCCTTCATCTTTAGCAGTTGAATCAGTATGAAGTTTTGTAACCCCCTTGTCCCGGTCTGGCCGGATGACCGGTCCGAGTAGGCCACACGGGGAAAACCGAAGCGAAACCCGTTAAGGTTCCCCCTCGGTTAGCAACCCTAGAAAAATTCCTATTAATTTAATCTTGTCTAAAGGCATATTATTTTCCTAAGTGATCACGATAGCGGAAAACAACCATAAAGATACACAACTGAACCCCAAACAGCATGTTAACAGTCCATTTTATACTTATTGAGCAGGCCGTATCGATAAACCAAGCAAGGGTATCGATATGCCTTGACCAAGGTAAACATCCTTCAGTCAACGCAGGAAGACCGTATCGATACATCCCTAGAGCGTATCGATACGCCATTCTCGGTCAACATCTCGTCGTCAACGAGATGGACCCGTACCAATACGCCTCAACCCCGTACCGATACGCCAAAAACTCACCAAATTCTCAGAATTCCAGTGAGCAAAGAGCATATCGATACACCCCCGTGCATCGGTACGCCAAGCCAAAACTGAGTCCTGCGGGCAAGACCGTATCGATACGGCCCTTAGGCGTACCGATACGCCCTGCACTGCAAGTCTCCAATTTCAGCAAAAAACCAAACAAGACTCAACTCTAAATGCATCTTAAAACTTCCCTAGCCACCTTCAAACATCCACACAACATTTCACAACCAAGATCTAGCATATGAGGCATTTGAAACTAATAAGAACCATACAATCAAGGGATTCATGCAATTCCACAAAGAAGGCATGCTTAGAAATCATAAGGCTTCATACACAAGGCAACCACACATAGAGCATTTATAGGCCAAGTTCATACATTCTTAGGCACATACAAATAAGCTGAAAATTAGGCATGGTCCTCAATCCATGAAAATAAAACATAACACCTACATAATTTAACATGCTCGAACAACACAAAACACCTAAGGAGTTTGACACCAACTCCCACAAGTCTATATCCCATCGTTTAGGCATTATTACAAAACGCAAATCATACTTGTGCTAGCTTGAGAACTCCAAAAGCTCCTCCCTTGCCCACTTGCCTCCCAATCTCTAACGATCTGCATGTTGGAAACGAAAGAGAGCGTAAGCTAACTAGCTTAGTGAGATAAGCTCTACAAATCCACAACATGCAGTTTTCAAAACACTTTTCATAAATGGAAATAAAACAATGGATGCACGAATGACTTTCTCAACAACTATACATGGTTTGCACAAGCACCACCAACATACACACACGGTGGGACTACACATCACCGTTTCAACTAGTAGATTTCGAATGCGACTACACATCAAAGTACTTTCCTACTAGTCACTACCGGTGGGACTACACATCACCATAGTTTAGACCACCATCACGTGAGGCTCGACTTCAACTCGACTACACATTAACAATTGTATGAACAACTCAAGATGCACAAGATAATCACAACACATAACCATTCATCCATTCACAACAAGCATATGAGTAAAGGCTTACACTCGGGTTTAGGTGAACCCTCAAGGTCCCACCCAAACTCCATAGGTTCCATATCGAGCACAAAACAAGGATTAACAATTCTACTCACTGTTGCTTTCCAAGAGAAGACCGAAGACCAAGCTTAAGACTCTGAAATCTCCGGATTCGTCCCTGAAGCTTCACCACCCAAATTCCTTGTTTCTAAACAATCAAACACACTCTATTAATCACCAAAACAACTACAAACGACCGATGTGTCTCATAACACCAATTAAGCATCAAACCAAGCCAAGAACACCCACAAAACTTCTATTTTCGAGCAGCCATATTGCATATACCAAAACCTTTGATTTAGACCCCTTTTACACACTTAAATGCCTCCAACACAACCTCTAACTATCATGTTAACTTCATCCCCCAATTTCCAACATAGAACACCCTCAAAACCAACCTTAAAACCCTTCCAAAACCCCCTCAAAACCAAAATCTGGGAATATACATAAAACTCTTTAAAAAATCATATATAATGGATCCCATGAACAACAAACAACCCACACATCAATAACAAACCAAAAACTTTAGCTAAAAACCATAAAGGTAACATTTTTATCCAAAATCCTCCAAACTCCAAATCTCAAAAACATTTAAAAAATGAAAAGAAAAGGTATTAGCTTGTAGAGAATAACGAGGGCAAGTCAAAAACGAGGTTACCTTTGCAAAACCTTCAAAAATGAGCAAGATATGAGATGGAATGGTGTCTAGGGGGAGAGGGGTTCATTTGACGTCAAAATGAAAATGGAGAGAGGAAGAAGATGAGCCAAAAAGAATTTTTATGTTTGTTTAAAATTGAAAAGGCCAAAGACCAAAATACCCTTAATGAAATAGGGAAATCACAATAGGAGACATTCATGGCTATTTGGGCTTGTTTTGAAAATGGTATAACTTAATTTATTTATCTTAAAACCCGAGACCCAATATATTATTTTATTATTATAAATAGAAAACTGAAACCCGAACCATTATTAAATTACTATTTTCACTCGACCCCCGAACCCGGGTGTTACAACTCTCCCCCTCTTAAGGAAATTTCTTCCCCAAATTACCTGAAGAAAACAAGTATGGAAACTACTCAAGCATATCCGCTTTCCTTTCCCACGTGGTCTCTTCTACACCTCTATGTCTCCATAACACCTTGACCAACTCTATGGTCTTGCCACGCAACACCTTGCTATCAGAAGCAAGTATCTCGACTAGTTTCTCATTGTAAGACAAGTCCGGATTCAACTCTATTTCCAAAACTGGCATAACATGTGTAACCCCCGTAGCCCGGCCTAGACGGTTGACCCGAACTACGAAGATTACACGGGGAAAACCAAAGTCAACCCAAAAGTCAACCTTGATTAACGACCCTTTTTTTCTTTTAAAACTTGTCTAGATGCACACTAAACCTAGGCATACTCTTGAGATAAGCATACTCAAAAATCACAGCAATCGGAAAACAATATGAGACCCAATTGCACAAAATACGAATTTAGGGACTAATTTGTAAATTCTAAAAATTAAGAGGACTTTGCTAAATTTTAAGTTACCATTATGAAATTAGTCATGTTTCAAGCCTTCACAAGACTTCAATGCATTAAAGAGATTCCATGCACATATGCATCATTCTCAATAGAAAATAAACACTTGTTCATGCTTAACAAGCAATACATGCATTCTTTGTACATTACACACTTTCCATGCAACCTTGCATCATTTCAAGCATCACATGCTTCATTACACAAGACCCACACATGGACTTTAAACCACCATTGTGATCTTAACCATACACAAGATCCACTCATGGACTTTTAACCACCATTGTGATCTTAACCATACACAAGATCCACACATGGACTTTTAACCACCATTGTGATCTTAACCATACACAAGACCCAATACACAATCGGATACGCGGATTACAAGCGTTATCCCACACGCTTCATACACACTTCCGAACAACACAAGGTGGAGTTTATCGGTACAATCACAACCCCTCAACACCCGTGATGGAGTTTAACGGTACAATCACAACCCCTCAACATCACTCATCGGAAGTTGTATAATACACTAGCGAGAGACGGGACACATCACAAGGCTTACACATGGAAGTTACCACAACCATTGTAATCACCTTAACCAAGCTCACACACGGGAGCAATCCTACACCGTTGTGACGCTTAACAAAGTCCACCCATGAGAGCCAACCTCCATCATGGTGACTTTAACAAGGTTCACCCACAAGAGCCATCCTCCATCGTGGTGGCACTAAACCAAGCCCACCCATGAGAGCCAACCTCCATCGTAGTGGCACTAAACCAAGCCCACTCACGAGAGCCAACCTCCATCGTGGTGACACCAATTGCCTCAATCGCTAGGACTCTTGGATGGAGTTTACGGTACAATCACAACCCCTCGACATCCAAGGCGACTCTATTCACGGTGCACCTGTAACGCCCCGGTTTTGGGCTTAGAAGTTTGGGCGTTGACCGGTTTGGTCAAAGTGCTGTTCGAATCTAAAAAGGTGAAATTAGGAAAGCCTAGTTCGGGTTGCATTAAAAATATGGAAAAATGTTCTAAAATCATCTTTTAATATATATAAGTGAACTGTCAAATCAATTTTACAAAATGAGGTTTGGAAGGGTGACATTTTGGCTAGTGACCAAAATGTAATTTTTGAAAGTTGCGTGACTGATTTAGAAAGGATTGAAACTTTGAATCTTTAAGGAGCTATTTACCCAAAGGGAGTTTCTCCAGATTTTTCTAAGATATTTTAATGTTTAATTCTGATTTTTAAGCTAAAGAAAAGTGGAGGGAAATCATTTTGGCTATTTTGTAACTAACTTCCAATTTTTCCCTTTCTCTCATTTTCTCTCAACCCAAACACTTTCTCTCCAGAGATTTCTTTCTGATTTTGTCACTTAAATCTTCCTTTTCAATTCTCTTTTGATTCCAAATCATCACATCAACTAAACCTCACCATTTGCAAGTTGTTTCTTCAAGCTTTTTGGCTCCAAAAGAGGAGAAACTCAAGTTTGGAGGTAAGAACGTCTTTCTCCTCTAAACTATCAGTTATTTACTGAAATTCCTAAGTTCTCAATCCTTAATTGATGTTTTATAAATGGTTTTTAAAGTTGTGAAATGGATCTTGGCTTAAAATGCAAGATTTGGTGATTTTTGGTCAATTTTCGTTGGATCTGTTAAAGCTGTGATTTGAGATGTGTTTTTGATGATTAATGAACATTAATTTGATAAGGAATTGAGTTTTGATCAATGCAATCCCGGATAGGTTGAATTTCCTAAGTTTAGCTTGTGATTCTTGGTTGTTTTTGAGGTGATCTTGTGGATCTGATGTTGCTGGAGGTATAAGGATGTTGTTAGGTTCTTTTTAGGTGTTAAATGATGTTAAAGGATGTTTGGTTTTGATGGTTTATGGCTGGGCTTTGTTGAGGAGTTGTTTGGATGCATTTTCGGTTGTGTTTGGTGGCCGAAAATGGAGTGTGGATGAGAGCAGCGAGTTTAGGTGCTTTCATTGAAGCTATTAATGCATGATGATGCATTAATCCTCTGCTTTGATGTGTTTAAAACAGGGGAGTCATCTTTGGATTCAAGTGGTGGTGATCCGGAAGCTTGATTCGTGCTTCGGCAAGAGGCGAAGTGGAATCGGTGAGTGAAAATGGGTTTTCAGCTTTGAAACCAATATCTTGGGAGCTTAGTTTAAGTCTAAACAACTTTACTAAGCTTAAGTGTAAGTTTTCGGAAAAACTCTCTAGGTGGTGGCCATGATTTGGTTGTTGTGCAATGTGGTTTATTGCATGTTTTAAATTCTGTTTTGAAAGCATGATTTAGCATGGTTATTGCTGATTTTGTAAGCCATATGTTGAAGGAAGCTCAAGGTAAGAGTTCCTTGTTTTTGAACATTGATTAAATGTGGTTTGATGCTTTACAATGCATGATGAATATGGCCTGGTTTAATGCTTTAAAACAGTGGATTATTTGATGATAATGATGTATATTGGCAAGTGATGTTTTGAAAAAGGTTAAGGTCACTAAGGTGGTTAAAAGTCCATGAGTGAGCCTTGCGGATTCTAAGAACTTCATGGTGGTTAAAAGTCCATGATGATTCTTGTTAAGGTCACTAAGGTGGTTAAAAGTCCTTGAGTGAGCCTTGTTACTTAAGAACATCAAGGTGGTTAAAAGTCCTTGGATGGTTCTTGTTAAGGACACAAAGGTGGTTAAAAGTCCTTGTGTGGTCCTTGCCATGGTGTTTAAAAGTCCATGGGCCAAGGTGTTTAAAAGTCCTTGGGAAGAACACAAAGGTGGTTAAAAGTCCTTGTGTGGTTCTTGTGTACTATAAGATCACAATGGTGTTTAAAAGTCCATGTGTGAGTCTTATGTTGACCTTGTTTTTAAAAGATGGAACTTATCACTTGTGGCCAATATGACATGTAATGATATGGAAGCATGTAATGCTTGTTTAAATTTCTTTGAGCATGAGTAAATGATGAGTGAGACATGATTTATAAAGTGTTTTATAAATGCATTATTGAATGGTTTTAATGAGCATTCCTCACTAAGCTTTTGCTTACGCTCTCTTCCGTTTTCTTAAACCAATAATGCATATCGTTAAGGTACTTTGAGGGCAGCAAGGAAGGCAAGCAATCAAGGGGAAGTTAAGCTCAAGTATGGAAGGTTTTCTTAAACACTTTAGCTTTTGGGCATTTCGCAATGGGGGAACTATGTGTATGATTTGGGAGATGTTTAGAACTCCCTAAGTATGTTTAATGTTGATTGGAAATGCTGGTTTTGTAATTGGCCTTTACATGTTTGAATTGGAAGTTTTATGCTTGAATGGTTTGCTTGTGTAGGAAGCATGCCTATAGAATTGGGGCTTTTCTTATATGTGGTTAATATGTTGATTGGTTGATGCAAACATGTCTCTTATATGTTGAATTTGTTGCTGGTAAAGTTTGGTTGTATTTGGAGCATGATTGGATGATCAATTGCATGTTTAAGGAAGCTTTTTGCTGCATTCTGTGCAGGGTGTTTCGGAACAGTGGACACCGTTTCGGAACAGGTGCCTTGAATAAGCCCAGGCGTCTGAAACGGTAGGCACCGTTTCGAAACGGAAAGGCCACTGCCAGCCCTCATTTCGGTACGCGTTGCGGAACGGCCCCGCGTTTCGAAACGGGCTCTCCCTGTTTCGGAACACGTGACCGTTAGGGGCTGACATTGGTAGTTAAATGTTTTGGAATGTTTGCATTTTGGTCCTGAATCATGTTGGTGCAATTGTATGAGTTTGGGATGTCCGTTTGAGCTGAAATTTGACAGAGAAGTATGAAACCTGATTAATTTCAAGATGGTAACTTTAATTTGGATGAAGTCCTTATAATTTACAGAATTTACAATTTGGTCCCTAAAGTTGTAAATTGTTCAATTGGGTCCCTGTTTGATCTCTGATGTTTATGATCTTTGAGTATGTTGTGTGAATGATCATAACTAGGATTAATATGCCTCTAGACAAGTTTAAAAAGAAAAAAAAGGGTCGTTAATCAAGGTTGACTTTCGGGTTGACTTTGGTTTTCCCTGTGTGACTTTCTTAATTCGGGTCAACCGTCTAGGCCGGGTTAAGGGGGTTACATTTGGTGGTATCAGAGCTGAGTTCTCGAGTAATTGGGAATGAATGTGTGCATGATTGAAGTATGTATGCTATGTATGCTTGATTGAGTGAAAGCATGTTCAGTGGTTTGAGAATTTGATGCAATTGAGTTGTATGCTGTGGTGAAGCATGTCATGGGTACCCATTGCCAAATCAAAGCTAAGTAATGATGTTGATTTTGAATGAAATTGAGCTTGAGTACTTGGATTGCTTACCTTGCTGGGCCTGACTTTGTTTATTTGCATTGTGACTGCATGGTTAGAGTATGGCACCACGTAGAGAGTTGAGAAGTAATGTGCGAGCTACGGCTCCAAATGAGAATGAGAATGAGGAGAACGCAGGTAGTGCGGTGTTACCTCCTCCTCCACCTGGTGGTGGTGGTGCTGAGGGAGAAAGAGCTGAAGCTGCAGCTAGTGCTGGAGCTGCTGGACCTGAGGTTGGTCAGGGGCAAGCTATGCCTGACATGACGATGTTGGTGCAAGCTATTGCTGGTGCTTTTCGAGCGGCAGTAGCTGGAGCTCAGGGAGCTGGGCATCAGGGAGATGCTGGTGTTAGACTACCTTTGGAGCGTTTGCGCAGTTTTGGTGGGACTGAGTTCAGGGGTATGTCTGCTAAGGGTTCTGAGTCCTGGATGGAGAGTACCAAGAGGATCTTGGGTCAGATGAGTTGCACTGATGTGCAAAAGCTGGGTTGTGTAGTATCTTTGCTACAGGATGATGCATATACGTGGTGGACGACCACTATAGCTGGGATGGCTGAAGCTGATGTGACTTGGACATTCTTTCAGAATGCGTTCAAGAGGAGATATCTTGGTGTGAGATATCTTGATGAAAAGAAGCGTGAGTTCATGTCTCTTACCCAGGGGAGCATGATTGTGGCTGAGTATGAGGTGCAGTTTGTGCGACTCAGTCAGTATGCACCTGAGCTGGTACCTGATGAGCGGGCGAGGTGCGAAAGATTCCGTTATGGTTTAGTGACGGATGTGAAAATGTATGTGCTGGCCGCTGAGTATGACGATTTTGATGTGTTGGTGGGTCGAGCCAAGGATATTGAGATGAACTTGGGTTTATCTGCTAGAGGTGCTGGAGCAAGTGCTGGTAAGCGGGCAGCTGAGTATAGTTCCGGTGGTGGACGGAACAAGAGGGGACGTGATCAGAAGTATCAGTCCTCAGCTAAGAGAGGTGGTGGTGCACCTGCGCGAGGGGGCAATGCCAGAGCTGATCCGAGTGCTTGTTGGATTTGTGGTTCACGTGGTCACATGAAGCGTGACTGTCCTCGTGCTGTGAGGGAGGTGCAAGCTCCTGTTGCAGCAGCTGGAAATGGATGCTTGAATTGTGGATCCACAGATCACTTGAGGCGAGATTGTCCTATGTTGGCTGGTGGCCAAGTGCGTGCTCCTGTTGTTGCTGCTCCGCAGAGAGGTCGTGGGCGCGGCCGTGGTAATTTCCAGCGGAGAGAGGATGGTGGTCGTGGAGTGGCCCATGTTGTGGCTATTCAGCCTGAAGGTGGAGGTCAAGCGAGGGTGTATGCTCAGTGGGAGGGGAGGAATGACGCGGATGTGATTGCAGGTACCTTTACTTTGCAATCCTTGTCATTACTTTCCTTGATAGATTCTGGATCTACGCATTCATATATTTTGCGTGAGCATGCTGAATTGCTTGGTTTGCCTGTTGAGTCTTTGGATGTTGGTGTTCGTGTCACTAGTTCTTTTGGTGAGACTGTTGTGACTCGAAAGTTGTATAGAAGGTGTCCTTTGGTTGTTCAAGAACATGTTTTTCATGTTGATCTTATAGAGTTGCCTTTCTATGGTTTTGATGTGATCCTTGGTATGGATTGGCTTGCTGAGCATCGTGCTGTTGTGGATTGTGAAAACAAGCGAGTTTCGCTGAAGCTTGCGGATGATTATGATGTTGTTGTGGTTGGTGAGAATGTGAAGTTTCTTGCCAATGTGGTGTCTACCTTAAAGGCAAGCAGGATGCTGAGGCAAGGTTGTGAAGCTTATCTAGCTTTTGTGATGAATCCTAGCTCTAAGGAGTTGCGGGTGCAAGATATCAGAGTTGTGAAGGAGTTTCCTGGTGTGTTTCCTGAGGAGTTGCCTGGTTTACCTCCTAATCGCGAGGTGGAGTTTGGAATTGAGCTGTATGAGAATACAACTCCTGTGTCCATTACTCCCTATAGAATGGCACCTAAGGAGCTGAAGGAGCTGAAGACGCAGTTGCAAGAGTTGCTTGATCGTGGTTTCATTCGGCCGAGTGTGTCACCTTGGGGAGCACCGGTCTTGTTTGTGAAGAAG
This sequence comes from Hibiscus tridactylites, assembly GCA_958450335.1. NCBI lineage: Eukaryota > Viridiplantae > Streptophyta > Magnoliopsida > Malvales > Malvaceae > Hibiscus > Hibiscus tridactylites. The sequence goes on along the minus strand of OY288286.1, from coordinate 22,840,224 downwards.
AAGGATGGCACTATGAGAATGTGCATTGATTAACGTCAGCTGAACAAGTTGGTTTCGATGCCGGCTTTGTTGAAAGGAACCACCGAGAAGGTGAAGCTCATTTGTGAGCGGTTGAAGGCAGCCTCTGATCGGCAGAAGTCTTACGCGGATTTGAAGCGTAAGGAGATAGAGTATGCGGTGGGTGACCGTGTGTTCTTGAAGGTTTCGCCTTGGAAGAAGGTGATGAGGTTTGGCCGGAAGGGTAAGTTGAGCCCTAGGTACATTGGACCATATGAGGTGGTTGAGCGTGTGGGTCCTGTTGCGTATCGGTTGAGGTTACCTCAAGAGTTGGAGAAGATTCATGATGTGTTCCATGTTTCTATGCTCCGGAAGTATAGATCTGATCCTTCGCATGTGATGCCTGTGGAGGAAGTGGAATTGAATCCGGATTTGACCTATGATGAGGAACCGGTGAAGGTTCTTGATTCGGATAGCAAGGTTCTTCGTGGCAAGACCATCGAGTTGGTGAAGGTGCTGTGGAAGCATCGAGGTGTTGAGGAAGCCACGTGGGAGCGGAAGGAAGACATGCTGAAGCAGTTTCCTTATCTCTTTCCTTCAGGTAAATTTCGGGGACGAAATTTCTTAAGGGGGGGAGAGTTGTAACGCCCCGGTTTTAAGCTTAGATGTTTGGGCGTTGACCGGTTTGGTCAAAGTGCTGTTCGAATCTAAAAAGGTGAAATTAGGAAAGCCTAGTTCGGGTTGCATTAAAAATATGGAAAAATGTTCTAAAATCATCTTTTAATATATATAAGTGAACTGTGAAATCAATTTTACAAAATGAGGTTTGGAAGGGTGACATTTTGGCTAGTGACCAAAATGTAATTTTTGAAAGTTGCGTGACTGATTTAGAAAGGATTGAAACTTTGAATCTTTAAGGAGCTATTTACCCAAAGGGAGTTTCTCCAGATTTTTCTAAGATATTTTAATGTTTAATTCTGATTTTTAAGCTAAAGAAAAGTGGAGGGAAATCATTTTGGCTATTTTGTAACTAACTTCCAATTTTTCCTTTTCTCTCATTTTCTCTCAACCCAAACACTTTCTCTCCAGAGATTTCTTTCTGATTTTGTCACTTAAATCTTCCTTTTCAATTCTCTTTTGATTCCAAATCATCACATCAACTAAACCTCACCATTTGCAAGTTGTTTCTTCAAGCTTTTTGGCTCCAAAAGAGGAGAAACTCAAGTTTGGAGGTAAGAACGTCCTTCTCCTCTAAACTATCAGTTCTTTACTGAAATTCCTAAGTTCTCAATCCTTAATTGATGTTTTATAAATGGTTTTTAAAGTTGTGAAATGGATCTTGGCTTAAAATGCAAGATTTGGTGATTTTTGGTCAATTTTCGTTGGATCTGTTAAAGCTGTGATTTGAGATGTGTTTTTGATGATTAATGAACATTAATTTGATAAGGAATTGAGTTTTGATCAATGCAATCCCGGATAGGTTGAATTTCCTAAGTTTAGCTTGTGATTCTTGGTTGTTTTTGAGGTGATCTTGTGGATCTGATGTTGCTGGAGGTATAAGGATGTTGTTAGGTTCTTTTTAGGTGTTAAATGATGTTAAAGGATGTTTGGTTTTGATGGTTTATGGCTGGGCTTTGTTGAGGAGTTGTTTGGATGCATTTTCGGTTGTGTTTGGTGGCTGAAAATGGAGTGTGGATGAGAGCAGCGAGTTTAGGTGCTTTCATTGAAGCTATTAATGCATGATGATGCATTAATCCTCTGCTTTGATGTGTTTAAAACAGGGGAGTCATCTTTGGATTCAAGTGGTGGTGATCCGGAAGCTTGATTCGTGCTTTGGCAAGAGGCGAAGTGGAATCGGTGAGTGAAAATGGGTTTTCAGCTTTGAAACCAATATCTTGGGAGCTTAGTTTAAGTCTAAACAACTTTACTAAGCCTAAGTGTAAGTTTTCGGAAAAACTCTCTAGGTGGTGGCCATGATTTGGTTGTTGTGCAATGTGGTTTATTGCATGTTTTAAATTCTGTTTTGAAAGCATGATTTAGCATGGTTATTGCTGATTTTGTAAGCCATATGTTGAAGGAAGCTCAAGGTAAGAGTTCCTTGTTTTTGAACATTGATTAAATGTGGTTTGATGCTTTACAATGCATGATGAATATGGCTTGGTTTAATGCTTTAAAACAGTGGATTATTTGATGATAATGATGTATATTGGCAAGTGATGTTTTGAAAAAGGTTAAGGTCACTAAGGTGGTTAAAAGTCCATGAGTGAGCCTTGCGGATTCTGAGAACTTCATGGTGGTTAAAAGTCCATGATGATTCTTGTTAAGGTCACTAAGGTGGTTAAAAGTCCTTGAGTGAGCCTTGTTACTTAAGAACATCAAGGTGGTTAAAAGTCCTTGGATGGTTCTTGTTAAGGACACAAAGGTGGTTAAAAGTCCTTGTGTGGTCCTTGCCATGGTGTTTAAAAGTCCATGGGCCAAGGTGTTTAAAAGTCCTTGGGAAGAACACAAAGGTGGTTAAAAGTCCTTGTGTGGTTCTTGTGTACTATAAGATCACAATGGTGTTTAAAAGTCCATGTGTGAGTCTTATGTTGATCTTGTTTTTAAAAGATGGAACTTATCACTTGTGGCCAATATGACATGTAATGATATGGAAGCATGTAATGCTTGTTTAAATTGCTTTGAGCATGAGTAAATGATGAGTGATACATGATTTATAAAGTGTTTTATAAATGCATTATTGAATGGTTTTAATGAGCATTCCTCACTAAGCTTTTGCTTACGCTCTCTTCCGTTTTCTTAAACCAATAATGCATATCGTTAAGGTACTTTGAGGGCAGCAAGGAAGGCAAGCAATCAAGGGGAAGTTAAGCTCAAGTATGGAAGGTTTTCTTAAACACTTTAGCTTTTGGGCATTTGGCAATGGGGGACCTATGTGTATGATTTGGGAGATGTTTAGAACTCCCTAAGTATGTTTAATGTTGATTGGAAATGCTGGTTTTGTAATTGGCCTTTACATGTTTGAATTGGAAGTTTTATGCTTGAATGGTTTGCTTGTGTAGGAAGCATGCCTATAGAATTGGGACTTTTCTTATATGTGGTTAATATGTTGATTGGTTGATGCAAACATGTCTCTTATATGTTGAATTTGTTGCTGGTAAAGTTTGGTTGTATTTGGAGCATGATTGGATGATCAATTGCATGTTTAAGGAAGCTTTTTGCTGCATTCTGTGCAGGGTGTTTCGGAACAGTGGACACCGTTTCGGAACGGGTGCCTTGAATAAGCCCAGGCGTCCGAAACGGTAGGCACCGTTTCGAAACGGAAAGGCCACTGCCAGCCCTCGTTTCGGTACGCGTTGCGGAACGGCCCCGCGTTTCGAAACGGGCTCTCCCTGTTTCGGAACACGTGACCGTTAGGGGCTGACATTGGTAGTTAAATGTTTTGGAATGTTTGCATTTTGGTCCTGAATCATGTTGGTGCAATTGTATGAGTTTGGGATGTCCGTTTGAGCTGAAATTTGACAGAGAAGTATGGAACCTGATTAATTTCAAGATGGTAACTTTAATTTGGATGAAGTCCTTATAATTTACAGAATTTACAATTTGGTCCCTAAAGTTGTAAATTGTTCAATTGGGTCCCTGTTTGATCTCTGATGTATATGATCTTTGAGTATGTTGTGTGAATGATCATAACTAGGATTAATATGCCTCTAGACAAGTTTAAAAAAAAGGGTCGTTAATCAAGGTTGACTTTCGGGTTGACTTTGGTTTTCCCTGTGTGACTTTCTTAATTCGGGTCAACCGTCTAGGTCGGGTTAAGAGGGTTACATCACCCAATCCTATAGCCGGCTAACTATATCCGATTAAAGTAACTAAGAACCACTTGCATCACTTGCCAATATAATCATTTTACCACGTTAATCCATTGTTTTACAAGCATAACCAAAATGCCAAAACCACCAATTACCATCACCATTTCACTGTTTTGAAGCATTAAACAAAGCCATTAAACAACATGCAACATTATGCATAAATTCCACAATTTCCAATGTACAAAACCAAGGATCTCTTACCTTGAGCATCCTTCACACGCGACTTTCAAAACCAGCATTAAACCATGCTAAAATATGCTTTCAAAACAGAATTTAAACATGCAAATCACATGCATTGCATCCAACAATCAAAAGTACTTTAAAAACCAATTCATAACACAAACCAAGAGAGAAATTCCATTTACTTACTCTTGAGCTTAGCTAAGTTGTTTAGACTTAAACTAAGCTCCCAAAACCTTCAAACCTTGGTTTTAAAGCTGAAAACCCAACTTCACTCACCGATACACAAAACAAGGCTAGCCAACAAGACTTTCAAGCATCCGAAACCTTCAACGCCACCTCTATTGCTCACAGATCATTCTCCATTGTTTCAAGCACATAACAACAGAGGATTAATGCATCATAATGCATTAAAAACACCAGCAACACACCTAAACTCGCTGCTCTTTGCAAATCCAACATTTTGGCTACCAAACACAATTGAAATCACCTCCAAACACTTCCAAGACTTAACCCAGCCAAGATCCATCACTTCTAACCATTTTTAAACATCAATTAACATCCAAAATGATCCCAAACACGTCCTTATACCTCCAGCATTAACAAAACACCAAGATCACCCCAAAAACCACCATTTTCACAAGTAAAAACTTAGGAAAATCAACCTATTCGGGATTGCATTGATCAAACCTCAATTATACATCTAATATACATCCAAAATACATCAAGAAGACATCTCAAAACAGAGCCTAATCAATTATTACGAATTTCTTCAAAATTAAATCCAAATCTTGCATTTTAAGCCAAAATCAAGATCACAACATCAAAACCTTTAATAAAACTCAAATCAAGGATTGAGAACTTGGGAATTTCAGTAAAGAACTGAGTATTTAGAGGAGAAGGACGTTCATACCTCTAAATGTGAGTTTCTCCTTGTTTAAAGCCAAGATTCTTGAAAATTCAATAAGCAAATAATAAGGATTTGATGTAGGATTGATTAGAGATCAATTGGAGATTGAAATCTCATATTTAGATGTTAAAATCGGAGGAAAAATGGCTGGGGAAATGTGTTTGGCTGAGAGAAAAATGAGAGAAAAAGAAATGGGAAAGTTTTGACAAAAGTTAGTTATGAGGTCAAAAATATCTATTTCCCCTTTTTTCCTTTTATTAAAAATCATTAATTAAATCTTTAATATTAAGAAAAATCTGGAGAAAACTCTTCTTGGGTAAATTAGCTCCTTAAAGATTCAAAGTTTTAATCCTTTTAAAATAGTCACCAACTTTTCAAAAATTACATTTTAGTCACTAACTCGAAATGTCTTATTTCCAAACCTCATTTTGCAAAATTGATTTCACCACTCTCTTATATATAATAAAAGAGGATTTTTAGATATTTTTCCATATTTTTAATGCATCCCGAACTGGGCTTTCCTTAAAATCACCTTTTCTATTCGAACCGCAAATCCGACCGGTCCAGTTCAAACCCAAAACTTCTAAGCCGAAAATTGGGGTGTTACAACTCTCCCCCCCCCCTAAGAAATTTCGTCCTTGAAATTTCAACCGGCGAAAGAGCACAACCAAGCTTCTCAAAGCAACCCACAAGGCGACATAGGAGACTTAACCACCACTGAACACTCTCCACACAAAACTCCACCAAACTCAACACCACCACATTCTGCTCACAAATTCCAGAACACTCAGATGTTAACCACATCTTAGCCTTTCACATTTCCGGACTGCATATAGCCCCAACAACAACCTGAAGAACCTCCAAACTTTTACAACATACACCACCTTAACTCATAACTCCCAAAACTTGTTCACACAGTGACACAAACCAATCCAGTTCAGCCACCATGTGACCCACAACCTTCACTGCTTCTAAAACTCCTTGCAAAACTACTCAACCTCTTTCAAAGACTACCACAACAAGCAAAAATTCTTAAGCATCAACTGCTTACCCAAACTTCTCAACGTATTGTTGACATTCCTTCACATCCGCCGCTATCATTACCATAACGATTCACTAGGACTACTCACCTAACATCCGAAAATCACATCACAAAACCCCAACCTTGACTCCGCCAGCCGTTCCATACACCACCAGCTGTCTTCAGACGGAATTTACCTATTCACAACCAGCCAACCACTTCTCACAAGAACCCGTCCAACCAACAATGGCCTTTGATCTTACATTGCCTTTCCACTTCAAGTTTTGACTACAACACTTGCCTTACTAGAACATCGCCCAACCAATACATACATATTTAGGTTACGAAGCTTCTATTCTCCCAGGCTAACCCTTTTCTACAACCCACAACAAAACCTCTTCTCAACTCCTCAAAGGTTGCTACGAACCATCACCTATAAAAACAACCCTTCTACTACTACATCACTTAACGCCAAGTTACCCCAGCACTTTGGAAACACATCCACTAACCTGCAACATCACTTAACGCCAAGGAACTACCACTTCTACTAGCTATTCAAAACCACCTGACCGGTTCTAACTTCAACCGGTAATCTCCTCACCACCATACCGCTAAACTCATCAAGTGCCAAACACTTTCCTTCTACCAACATGCTATATCGCACTCACTATTACTGACAACTCGCTTAATACCCTCCATTACTTCTAACATTCTCCTAGCACCAACACAACTTTTAAAACCCACCATCCAATCTAACCCTATCACAACACTACCGACCCGATTAACTATCAGCGAGTGTGAACGTTCGTATGCATGGTCACCAATATGCCCTATCAATGCCTGATGTACATGCATGCAAAACCTCTAATGTCATGCCACATTTATGCATGGACCAGTACATATATAATATAGCATATAACAAATGATTTTAACTGTGCATGTATGTCAGTTCACACCCACTAATAACATCCTCAGAATCCGCCTAAGAACAACCTCCTATCTCACTTCCAACTTGACCAACTCCATCATTCTAACAACCTATTATTCACAAAATACTCACTAATGCCCTCTTCACACTAAAGTTGTTTTCAAAACAACACCAACTACTACCCAAAACATGCTAGCAACGAGACCATACCCACTACGCAAGGAAATACCAACTGAAACCAAACTAAGATACTAGAGGAAAGGTTACTTAACAAGGTTACCTGTAAACACCTCACTGCCCCGGAGCTTCAACAGACAAGCTCTCTTCCTCGCAGAACCATCACCCTCCAGCCGCACCGCTGCAGCATCAGCTCACACATTAAGGTCTTCACCATCTCCCTGCGGTAAAGAACCCTGGCTACCCCGAGCCAACTTCAAACAATTTCGTCTCAAATGCCCAACAGACCCGCAATTCCAACAAGTTTCATTCCCCAAGCTCCTCACACCTTTCCGCCCTTCCTGCCACCTTCGAACTTTGTCTCGGCCGCGCTCACTACCCTTCAGAGACCCTTTTGCTACCACTGAAGCTGATCTTACCACATGAGGACAATTTCGGTTCATATGCTCTTTAGAACCACAGTTCCAACAAACTCCTGTGCCCCAACAACCTCCAACATGACACTTCCCACATCGGTCACACATCGGCAACCGAGCTATCCCTCCTTGATCAAGTAGCACTTACCCCAAATCTGCACTACCATCCAAGCTTCGATTCAAGCAAAACCTTCTATCACGTCGCCTCTTCCGCTGACCACTCCCGAGGCCAGTACCCACAGCGCTCTTGCTTAAACTTTTCTCACCATCATAAGCTAAAACCACACCCTCACGTTGCTTAACCCAGGGAAACTTCTCTCCAAGGTACCTTTCATAAAAGGCAGACACAAAGAAGTCCCAATCTATATCGTGGATATGCGATGCCACCGCCACAGATGTCCACCAGACACAGGCGTCCTCCAACATCAATGAGACAACACTTTCCAGCTTACATGCATAGTGACAACCTTCCTGATCCAAAATCAGAATTACACTGGCCAACCAGGCCTCGAACGTCTCAGGTGTCGAACCATGATACTCCACAGCTCCCAAATCATGTAAACGCTGTTTCGACAAACTCGCACGTCTCACAGTCGGAATGTCTACACGCCTCACTTTCGCCACAGCCTGAGATATTCCCAACACCTCTTGAACTATAGGTGATGAACTCTTCACCACAGAACCAACTTTCTCTTCCTGCCTCACTACCTCAACTCCTGGCACTAAAAACTGAGACGAAACACCTCTACTAAAAGGTGAATTCCACGCCTTAACAACCTGCTCTAAAGCAGCAACCATCTCACCTAACTGCCATTCTCTCATCGATTTCACCATGCTATTAACAACAACAATCATAACAAAAGAAACAAAACGATCAGGCCAGCTTCAAGCAAGGATTCAAGACTCCAATAACAACATAACACAATAGCTATAATAATAAGGCAATGGGTATCCCGAATTCTCCCCTTTTACATGACATAACAGTCAATAAAAACATGGATATCACAACATCGAGCATATCAATCAACATACCTCGATCATGCTCTCATCAAACAACATTCACCCACAACAGCATAATATCAACATATCATACCCATTACACTTTCATCATTCATAAAATCAGCTTACATCACCAGCATATCATCAATACAAATCCACATTAGCTCAATGAAGATTCACAATCAAAAAGCATGCTAAAACATCAACAATTCTCTCAAAGACACACATTTCAACAGACTTTCAACCACACATCAGAATAAACATTAAACACTTATTACAACAATTTACCATTTCCCAAAGCATTCGCAACTCAGCTCTGATAACACCAAATGTAACCCCCGTAGCTCGGCCTAGATGATTGACCCGAACTACGAAGATTACACGGGGAAAACCAAAGTCAACCCGAAAGTCAACCTTGATTAACGACCCTTTTTTTCTTTTAAAACTTGTCTAGATGCACACTAAACCTAGGCATACTCTTGAGATAAGCATACTCAAAAATCACAGCAATCGGAAAACAATATGGGACCCAATTGCACAAAATACGAATTTAGGGACCAATTTGTAAATTCTAAAAATTAAGAGGACTTTACTAAATTTTAAGTTACCATTATGAAATTAGTCATGTTTCATGCCTCTCTGCCAAATTTCATCTCAAACGGACATCTCAAACTCAAGCAATTGCACATACAAGAATCAGGACTAAAACGTAAAGCTTGCAAACCTCAAAACCATTCAAATTTTATGCCTAACGGTCAAGTGTTCAGAAACGGGTCTAGGCCGTTCAGGAACACCCCTTGGCAGTAGCCAAAGTGTTCAGAAACGGTCTAGGCCGTTCCGGAACACCCATGCCAAAACAAGGGCCTGTTTCGAAACAGGCAAGGGTGTTTCGAAACACCCTGCCCAGAAACAGCAGATAGGCCTGTTTAAACACCTCTAAACCCCATCAAACATGCTCCAAACCACTCCAGATTAAATCAACAACATGCCAAGCAACATACCTACCAATTTGCATCAAAATCTAGATACAAAACCACCCCTAGGTGCACCAACTCATTCAACACATCCAACACTCAATCATGCTTTTAAAACAAGAAGCATAGCATAACGACTTAAGAATAAGAAGATTCAAATATTGCAAGCGTTAAACCACATAGTTCAAAATCATAAACCAAACTTGTCCAACATACACAATCTCATTAAACATCAACATAAGAGATTCTCCCCCATTGCCTTTATTATCTATAGCTATTAACCGAGACATACATCTCAAGTGGAGCTCTCCTTGAATCCCTTTCTTCTCGTTGTTCCAACTTCAAATATCTGCATTGATGGACAAAAAGGAGCATAAGCACATAATGCTTAGTGAGGAATGCACAAAACCAAAACACCATCAATGCAGCGAGTCATAAAACCTCTTTAAAAAGGAAACACATTTCGATAAACTAAAGCAATGTTCGAAAACCCCTTTTTAAACAACATGCTTTAAATCATACATTGCTCAAACATGAAAACCAACCCTTAGCTTAGAAAAGCTAAGTAACTCACTTCAAAGCACATCCTTGCAAAACCATCAATTTAACCTTTCCATGCATGAACATCATATGCAAAGTTAAATACAAAATCCTTGGAAAACACCTCCACTTCACATTATACTTTTCTCATTCTTGAAAATTATTTCAAAGCAAGAAACCCTTGAAAACCACTTACTCCTTCTATTAATCATATGCATTAAACAAATGCAACACATGAACCACAAACTCAACATTTGCATTACATGCCTTTTAAACAAGCCTTCACAAGACTTCAATGCATTAAAGAGATTCCATGCACATATGCATCATTCTCAATAGAAAATAAATACTTGTTCATGCTTAACAAGCAATACATGCATTCTTTGTACATTACACACTTTCCATGCAACCTTGCATCATTTCAAGCATCACATGCTTCATTACACAAGACCCACACATGGACTTTAAACCACCATTGTGATCTTAACCATACACAAGATCCACACATGGACTTTTAACCACCATTGTGATCTTAACCATACACAAGATCCACACATGGACTTTTAACCACCATTGTGATCTTAACCATACACAAGACCCAATACACAATCGGATACGCGGATTACAAGCGTTGTCCCACACGCTTCATACACACTTCCGAACAACACAAGGTGGAGTTTACCGGTACAATCACAACCCCTCAACACCCGTGATGGAGTTTAACGGTACAATCACAACCCCTCAACATCACTCATCGGAAGTTGTATAATACACTAGCGAGAGACGGGACACATCACAAGGCTTACACATGGAAGCTACCACAACCATTGTAATCACCTTAACCAAGCTCACACACGGGAGCAATCCTCCACCGTTGTGACGCTTAACAAAGTCCACCCATGAGAGCCAACCTCCATCATGGTGACTTTAACAAGGTTCACCCACGAGAGCCATCCTCCATCGTGGTGGCACTAAACCAAGCCCACCCACGAGAGCCAACCTCCATCGTAGTGGCACTAAACCAAGCCCACTCACGAGAGCCAACCTCCATCGTGGTGACATCAATTGCCTCAATTGCTAGGATTCTTGGATGGAGTTTACGGTACAATCACAACCCCTCGACATCCAAGGCGACTCTATTCACGGTGCACCCAATCCTATAGCCGGCCAACTATATCTGATTCAAGTAACTAAGAACCACTTGCATCACTTGCCAATATAACCATTTTACCACGTTAATCCATTGTTTTACAAGCATAACCAAAATGCCAAAACCACCAATTACCATCACCATTTCACTGTTTTGAAGCATTAAACAAAGCCATTAAACAACATGCAACATTATGCATAAATTCCACAATTTCCAATGTACAAAACCAAGGATCTCTTACCTTGAGCATCCTTCACACATGACTTTCAAAACCAGCATTAAACCATGCTAAAATATGCTTTCAAAACAGAATTTAAACATGTAAATCACATGCATTGCATCCAACAATCACAAGTACTTTAAAAACCAATTCATAACACAAACCAAGAGAGAAATTCCATTTACTTACTCTTGAGCTTAGCTAAGTTGTTTAGACTTAAACTAAGCTCCCAAAACCTTCAAACCTTGGTTTTAAAGCTGAAAACCCAACTTCACTCACCGATACACAAAACAAGGCTAGCCAACAAGTCTTCCAAGCATCCGAAACCTTCAACGCCACCTCTATTGCTCACGCATCATTCTCCCAAGTTTCAAGCACATAACAACAGAGGATTAATGCATCATAATGCATTAAAAACACCAGCAACACACCTAAACTCGCTGCTCTTTGCAAATCCAACATTTCGGCTACCAAACACAACTGAAATCTCCTCCAAACACTTCCAAGACTTAACCCAGCCAAGATCCATCACTTCTAACCATTTTTAAACATCAATTAACATCCAAAATGTTCCCAAACACGTCCTTATACCTCCAGCATTAACAAAACACCAAGATCACCCCAAAAACCACCATTTTCACAAGTAAAAACTTAGGAAAATCAACCTATTCGGGATTGCATTGATCAAACCTCAATTATACATCTAATACACATCCAAAATACATCAAGAAGACATCTCAAAACAGAGCCCAATCAATTATTACGAATTTCTTCAAAATTAAATCCAAATCTTGCATTTTAAGCCAAAATCAAGATCACAACATCAAAACCTTTAATAAAACTCAAATCAAGGATTGAGAACTTGGGAATTTCAGTAAAGAACTGAGTATTTAGAGGAGAAGGACGTTCATACCTCTAAATGTGAGTTTCTCCTTGTTTAAAGCCAAGATTCTTGAAAATTCAATAAGCAAATAATAAGGATTTGATGTAGGAATGATTAGAGATCAATTGGAGATTGAAATCTCATCTTTAGATGTTAAAATCAGAGGAAAAATGGATGGGGAAATGTGTTTGGCTGAGAGAAAAATGAGAGAAAAAGAAATGGGAAAGTTTTGACAAAAGTTAGTTATGAAGTCAAAAATATATATTTCCCCTTTTTTCCTTTTATTAAAAATCATTAATTAAATCTTTAATATTAAGAAAAATCTGGAGAAAACTCTTCTTGGGTAAATTAGCTCCTTAAAGATTCAAAGTTTCAATCCTTTTAAAACAATCACCAACTTTTCAAAAATTACATTTTAGTCACTAACTCGAAATGTCTTATTTCCAAACCTCATTTTGCAAAATTGATTTCACCACTCTCTTATATATAATAAAAGAGGATTTTTAGATATTTTTCCATATTTTTAATACGTCCCGAACTAGGCTTTCCTTAAAATCACCTTTTATATTCGAACCGCAAATCAGACCGGTCCCGTTCAAACCAAAAACTTCTAAGCCCAAAATTGGGGTGTTACAACATGGGACGGATCCGATCTATACCTCCTAAGCATCGACACATGAAAGACATCATGAATCTTCTCTAGTTCAGTCGGGAGCCTCAATCTATACGCAACGGGGCCAACCCTCTCAACTATCTCATAAGGCCCAATGAATCTTGGGCTTAACTTGCCCTTCCTTCCAAACCTCATCACCATCTTCCAAGTTGAGACTTTCAAAAACACTTTATCCCCCACGTAATACTCTGCATCTTTCCTCTTTAAGTCGAAATAGGAATTTTGTCGATCTGAAGATGCTTTCAAGCGATCACATATCAACTTTACCTTCTCGGTGGTGCCCTTAAGCAACTCGGGCATCTGCACAAGTTTCTGTCTGGCTTCGGCCCTACAAATCGGGGTTCTACACTTCCTACCATACAAGGCCTCATAAGGAGCCATCTGAATACTCGACTGAAAGCTGTTATTATACGCAAACTCCACTAACGATAGATGTTTCTCCCATGACCCCTGAAAATCAATGATACAACACCTCAACGTATCTTCCAATACCTGAATCACTCTCTCAGACTGACCATCTGACTGCGGATGATACGAAGTGCTGAAGTTCAACCAAGTACCCAAGGCTCGATGCAAACACTCCCAAAATCTAGCGGTAAATCTCGGATAACGGTCTGACACAATCGACTTCGGTACCCCATGTAGTCTCACTATCTCACAGATATACAGATCATCCAACTTGTCTAAAGTATAGGTGGTATGAACTGGTATGAAGTGGGCACACTTAGTGAATCTATCCACAATCACCCACACTAAATTCTTCTTCGAAGGAGTCAACGGTAGCCCTGACAAAAAGTCCATGGTGATGCGTTCCCACTTCCATTCCAGAATCTTCAACGGCTGTAACAATCCTGAGGGAAACTGGTGCTCAGCCTTGACTCTCTGACAAACCATACATCTACTTATAAACTCAGCCACATCCTTTTTCAAACCAACCCAATAGTACTCCTCCTTTAACCCTTGATACATCTTTGTGCTACCCGGATACATAGCAAAAGGACTATTGTGAGCCTCATTCAAGATTGTACGCCTCAACTCGGCATCCTCCGGAACCACTATCCTATCCTTGAAACATAGGATCCTATTCTTTCCAAAATAATACTCGGTATGCCTATATTCGGCTATGTCTTGCACGTGAGGTGCCAAAGACTCATCTCGCAACTGCCTCTCACGAATCAACTGAACCAATGAAACCTTAACCTGAAGCTCGGCTATCAACCCACCATCCGTAGACAAACTTAACCTTGCAAACATTGCTCGTAACTCAACGACCACTTTTCTACTCAAGGCATCGGCCACTACGTTTGCCTTACCCGGATGGTACTCTATGGTGAGGTCATAATCCTTAAGGAGCTCTAACCACCTACGTTGTCTGAGGTTCAACTCCCTCTGAGACATCAAATATTTCAAACTCTTGTGGTCGGTATACACGTTGCACTTCTCACCATAAAGATGGTGTATCCAAATCTTCAACGTGAACACCACTGTAGCCAACTCTAAGTCATGTGTGGGATAATTCTTCTCATGGACTTTCAAACTATCGTGAAGCATACGATACCACCTTACCTTCTTGCATAAGCACACAACCTAGCCCTACGTAGGACGCATCACTGTAAATCACAAACTCTCTCCCCGGTTCCGGCTGAATCAAGATAGGAGCTTCGGTCAAAACTTTCTTCAATTTCTCAAACGCTGCTTGTCTTGCATCTGACCACTCATACGGAACATTCTTCTATAACAACTTAGTCAACAGAGCCGTTATTCTCGAGAACCCCTCAACAAACCTTCTATAGTATCCCGCGAAACCTAGGAAATTGTAGATTTCTGTCACTAACTTCGGTTGTTTCCAATTTACTATAGCTTCTATCTTCTTGGGATCTACAGTAATCCCACTAGCCGAGATCACGTGACCTAGGAAGACTACCTCCCTAATCCAAAACTCACATTTTCTTAGCTTGGCATACAACTGATTCTCATGTAGGGTCTGAAGTACTAACCGCAAGTGCTCATCGTGTTCCTCTTCGGTCCTAGAGTATACTAGGATGTTATCTATAAACACTACCACAAACCTGTCCAAGAACTCATGAAACACATGGTTCAGCATATCCATGAAGGTTGCTCGAGCGTTAGTGAACCCAAAAGGCATCACCAAAAACTCATAATGCCCATAACGTGTACGAAAGGCTGTCTTCGGTATGTCCACATCCTTTACCTTCAACGGATAGTATCCAGACCTCAAGCCAATCTTCGAAAATACAGAAGCACCTCTCAACTGGTCTAGCAAGTCATCTATCCTAGGCAAGGGATATTTGTTTTTCACTGTCACCTTATTCAACTGTCTATAATCTATACACATCCTCATGCTACCATCCTTCTTTTTCACAAACAAGACCGAAGCACCCCACGGGGACACACTAGGCCTAATGAAGCCTCTATCAGTTAACTCCTGAAGTTGTGTCTTCAACTCTTTCAACTCTTTCGGTGCCATTCTATACGGAGCAATCGACACCGGTGTAGAATCAAAATATGTCTCAATAGCAAACTCAACCGCTCTGTCTGGAGGCACGCCCGGTAGCTCTTCCGGAAAAACACTCGGAAAATCACATATTGTTCTGATGTCCTGAGGTCTCACCTCAATCATATCCGGATTCATTACATAAGCCAAGTAAGCCTGATATCCTGATCTCAACAACCTCTGAGCTTCCAAAGCTGAAACAACATTGGACAAGAACTTGACATTCTCCCCAACTACCATAACCTTAAAATCATCGGTAAGCCTCAAAGAGACTCTCTTGGTCTCAAATTCAATCTTAGCTCTATGCTTTACAAGCCAATCCATGCCCAAAATCACATCAAAACCACAGAAGGGCAACTCCATCATATCGACCGGAAAGATGTGGCCCTGAACCATCAAGGGACACCTTCTATACACTTTCCTAACTACCACTGTATCACCAAAAGAGATAGTAACATTTACACATATCTCTAACCAATCACATGGTAACCCTAATGACCTTGCATGCTCAGCCAATATGAATGTGTCGACCCCGAATCTATCAACGAAAGCAAACTCAAAGACTCTGAAGAGAAGTTACCTGCTATGACATCAGTGTCATTCTCAGCCTCTCGCTGAGCGTACACCCTAGCTGGTCCTCCACCCTCGGGCTGGACTGCTACAACATGAGCCAAGTTCCTCTGACCCTCATTCCTTGGCTGAAAGTTCCCAGGACCGCGCCCACAGCCTCTCTGATGCTCAAAGCCCCTAGCTGGAGTCGGTCCGCCCCTAACCGGGTGTGGACAGTCACACCTCAAATGGTCTCGGGAGCTATAGTTCCAACACGCTCCATAAATACCCATACACTCGCCCGGGTGGCGTCTCCCGCACCTAGTGCACTCCGGATTCTGTCCAACAGCTCCCTGGCCCTAACGGCCCTGACCATAGTTACCACCCCTATGTCTCGTATCCTGCTGGTACCTCATATCCCTATGCCTCTTGGCATGATCTCTATCTCAGTTCGCATGTCTCTTTCCGGAGTCTGACCCACTAGCACGTGCTCTAGAGCTTAGGTTATGCTCTATATCATTGGCCCTAGAGACCAAGACGTCGAACTGAATGTAGTCGGAGGCTAGCATGTAGGTTTTCACATCTGTAGTCAATCCATATCTGAAACGCTCACACCGCTCCCTCTAACCGAGACCAACTCTGGTGCGTACTGGCTCAACCTCACAAACTGAACCTCGTATTCAGACACGGTCCTGTTTCCTTGAACCAAAGCCATAAACTCTCTTTTCTTTTCATCCAAGTACCGAACTCCAAGGTACTTCCTCTTTAAGGCTTTTCTGAAGAACTCTCATGTGACATCTGCCTCGGCAATACCAAAAGTAACAGTGGTCCACCAAGTATTGCGTCTCCCTGAAGCAAAGAGACGATGCGTCCCAACTTACGGGCATTCGAACACTCCATCTGACCCAAGATGCGAGTAGTGCTCTCGAGCCACCCTTCTGAACCCTCCGGGGACAACCCACGAAACTCCACTGCCCCCAAATTATGAAGCGTCTCTAAGGGTAATCATGTCCCTGCACCCTGAGGTGGTGCTGGAGCCTGCATACCGGCCAAAGCTGTCTGAAAAGCTCCGGCTATGGTCTGAATCAAATGGGCCACATCTGGACTTGCCTGACCTTTTCCCGCTTGAGCCCCGTTACCTCCCACATTAGCCCCAACCTGAGGCCCATTACCACCGCCTCCAACATTATCTCCATTACCATCGGGAGCATGAGGAGCAGGAGGCACATCCTCGGGTGCCTGGTCACCCGCTCTAGGTTGTCCCCTCGGTCTCACCATTGCAAAAATAATAATCTAAAACAGCAAACACACAACAACAAATGAAACGTTAGGTTAGCAAAAGGGCAAGGACTCCGGTTCTCAAGATCGTTAAACCAAAATAATTTTCCTCTTTATTTTTACAACAATGCCTAACAATAGGGACTTTGGACCTACTCCCAAGCAACAACAGAGTCATCACAACATGTAATCATACACCGTGCTAGCAACAGAATTTAGGCATACATGGCAAAACACCTGTAACACATTAACTCACCTCACTTACCTACCTGAGGTCTCAGAAACCTCAGGCACTTATACCACTAAATGTAACCCCCTCGTCCCGGTCTGGTCGGATGACCGGTCCGAGTAGGCCACACGGGGAAAACTGAAGCGAAACCCGTTAAGGTTCCCCCTCGGTTAGCAACCCTAGAAAAATTCCTTTTAATTTAATCTTGTCTAAAGGCATATTATTTTCCTAAGTGATCACGACAGCGGAAAACATCCATAAAGATACACGACCGAACCCCAAACAACATGTTAACAGTCCATTTTATACTTATTGAGCAGGCCGTATCGATACACCAATCAAGGGTATCGAGACGCCTTGACCAAGGTCAACATCCTTCAGTCAACGAAGGAAGACTGTATCGATACAGCCCTAGAGCGTATCGATACGCCCTTCTCGGTCAACATCTCGTGGTCAACGAGATGGACTCGTACCGATACGCCTCAACCCCGTACCGATACGCCAAAAACTCACCGAATTCTTAGAATTCCAGTGAGCAAAGAGCGTATCGATACACCCCCGTGTATCGGTACGCCAAGCAAAAACTAAGTCCTCCAGGCAAGACCGTATCGATACGGCCGTTAGGCGTACCAATATGCCCTGCACTGCAAGTCTCCAATTTCAGCAAAAACCATACAAGACTCAACTCTAAATGCATCTTAAAACTTCCCTAGCCACCTTCAAACATCCACACAACATTTCACAACCAAGATCTAGCATATGAGGCATTTGAAACTAATAAGAACCATACAATCAAGGGATTCATGCAATTCCACAAAGAAGGCATGCTTAGAAATCATAAGGCTTCATACACAAGGCAACCCACACATAGAGCATTTATAGGCCAAGTTCATACATTCTTAGGCACATACAAATAAGCTGCAAATTAGGCATGGTTCTCAATCCATGAAAATAAAACATAACACATACATAATTTAACATGCTCGAACAACACAAAACACTTAAGGAGTTTGACAACAACTCTCACAAGTCTATACTTCACCGTTTAGGCATTATTACAAAATACAAATCATACTTGTGCTAGCTTGAGAACTCCAAAAGCTCCTCCCTTGCCCACTTGCCTCCCGAACTCTAACGATCTGCATGTTGGAAACAAAAAAGAGCGTAAGCTATCTAGCTTAGTGAGAGAAGCTCTACAAATCCACAACATGCAGTTTTCAAAACACTTTTCATAAATGGAAATAAAACAATGGATGCACGAATGACTTTCTCAGCAACTATACATGGTTTGCACAAGCACCACCAACATACACACACGGTGGGACTACACATCACTGTTTCGACTAGTAGATTTCCAATAGGACTACACATCAAAGTACTTTCCTACTAGTCACTACCGGTGGGACTAAACATCATCGTAGTTTAGACCACCATCACGTGAGGCTCGACTTCAACTCGACTACACATTAACAACTGTATGAACAACTCAAGATGCACATGATAATCACAACACATAATCATTCATCCATTCACAACAAGCATAGGAGTAGAGGCTTACACTCGGGTTTAGGTGAACCCTCAAGGTCCCACCCAAACACCAAAGGTTCCATATCGAGCACAAAACAAGGATTAACAATTCTACTCACCGTTGCTCTCCAAGAGAAGATCGAAGACCAAGCTCAAGACTCCGAAATCTCCGGATTCGTCCCCGAAGCTTCACCACCCAAATTCCTTGTTTCTAAACAATCAAGCACACTCAATTATTCACCAAAACAACTACAAACCACTGTTGTGTCTCATAACACCAATTAAGCATCAAACCAAGCCAAGAACACCCACAAAACTTCTATTTTCGAGCAGCCCTATTGCACATACCAAAACCTTTGATTTAGACCCCTTTTACACACTTAAATGCCTCCAACACAACCCCTAACTATCATGCTAACTTCAGCCCCCAATTTCCAACATGGAACACCCTTAAAACCAACCTTAAAACCCTTCCAAAACCCCCTCAAAACCCAAATCCGGGAATATACATAAAACTCTTTAAAAAATTCACATATATTGGATCCAATGAACAACAAACAACCCACACGTCAATAACAAACCAAAAATTTTAGCTAAAAACCATAAAGGTAACATTTTTATCCAAAATCCTCCAAACTCCAAATCTCAAAAACATGTACAAAAATGAAAAGAAAATGTATTAGCTTGTAGAGAATAACGAGGGCAAGTAAAATACGAGGTTACCTTTGCAAAACCTTCAAAAATGAGCAAGATATGGGATGGAATAGTGTCTAGGGGGAGAGGGGTTCATTTGACGTCAAAATGAAAATGGAGAAAGGAAAAAGATGAGCGAAAAAGCATTTTTTATGTTTGTTAAAAATTGAAAAGGCCAAAGACCAAAATACCCTTAATGAAATAGGGAAATCATATTAGGAGACATTCATGGTTATTTGGGCTTGTTTTGAAAATGGTCCAACTTAATTTATATCTTAAAACCCGAGACCCAATATATTATTTTATTATTATAAATAGAAAACCGAAACCCGAACCATTATTAAATTATTATTTTCACTCGACACCCGAACCTGGGAGTTACAAGTTTTGTATCCCTCATAGATTGTGACACACATGTGAACCATTTCCATAGTATGTAGCACATCACATGACCCATTACTTGTACCAACATCAAGCTGACCATCTTCTACAATATGCAACACATCATGTGACCCATCAAGCTGACAATCGTCTATAGTATGCAACACATCAGGAGGCTCATTACTAGTACCAATATGAAGATGTCCCTCTTCCATGGGACGTGAAAAACCAAGCGAGCCATGAATAGAGCACATAGGAGGTTGAACATCCTCCACAGTACATGCCACATCATGAGGAGATTTAGATTGATTGTAATGTTGTGCAACACATGGTTTAGAGAAAAAAGCATCCTGGTTCGAATCATGACTAACATCAGCTCCAAGTTGATCAGTGGAGCATTGCAGCAAGGAAGAGGTAATCATTGACTCTTGATCAGGTAATGAAAAAATAACTGAGGGAGAAAAGTTATCAACTTGAGTTTTAGAAGCAGGAGCACGAAATGTAAAAATGTGTTCATTAAACTTGACATGCATATGTATGCATATTCTGCCATTAGGAGCCAAACATTGATAACCATGATGTTTTGGGTAATACCCAAAAAATACACAGACTTTTGATCTAAAGTCGAATTTATGTTTATTATACTCTTGTAAACATGGAAAACATCGAGAGCCAAAAAATTTAAGAAATTGATAGTTTGGCCTCTTTCCATACAACTTCTCATGAGGAGACTTACCCTCAAGATTATCGGAAGGTAATCTTTTATTTAAATAAACAACAGTTAACACGGAAAATGAACAATACTCCAAAGGCACAAAGGCATGAACATGTAATGTCAAAGTAGTATTAATTATATCTAACCCCTTCGACCAGACCTAGCCGATAGATTGAACCGAACGGGTCATACGGGAATATTGAAGTAAATCGGGAAGGTTTACTTCAATGGACGACCTTTTTTTCTTTTTTTTTTATCTTGCCTAGATGTAACTTAGGTTCCTATGTGTGTGCACAAGCATCAGATAAGACAACATCACAATTGATCATTGATTAAAACCAATTTAAGGTTTATGGACCATTATGTAAACTTGTCAAACTGCAAGGATTACACCAAATTCGGATTACCAATCTTTAATTAAGTTCATTACAAACATCTCTGTGAAATCTCAACTCAAAATGACTACAAGAACTCATTTAATTTCACTCAAGAAAACCATGGACCAAAACATAAAGATTCAAATCATTCAAGACAATTTTTAAATAAATTAACAGTCAGCGTATCGGTACCCTTAGGGAGGGTATCGATACACTCCAATGGTCAAGCTTCCCAAGCTTTGTGTCATAAGACCGTACCGGTACGCTAGGGCATTGTAGAGCGTTTTAGTGTTCTTTAAATATGAGCGCAAGTTCACACTCTTGTCAAGTAATAGTATGAAAGATATCGTCTCCCATAGGGATTGGACATCTTGAATAGAATCGTAACTCTTGCACAAAGGAAAATTAAATATACAAATAAGTTGAACCGTTTAAGAAGAAAATAAAATAGAACACAAATAAATAAAAGGGAAGAGTTCAGATTGATAGAATGGACTGTGTTATGTTTCTGTTTAGTGTGAAACTGTGTTGAATAGGATAAGTTGTTTTGCGCTTCCAGACTTCACTGCCTCAGTGGGAGATGGCAGGTTGGCTGTTGTTACGCTCTCGCTGCCCCGTTAGTGGAATGGATGTGTGTCTCGGCGGCGAACTCAGTAGAACTACAAGGTTCGGCAGAATGCTTCAAAAGTGATCCCGCTTATGACTAAGTCAGAATACTATTGAAGCCTACTGTAGATAATACTAGTCACAGCGTGAATCGATCAAAGACAACAATGTTTGGTTCGTTCTCTTTTGGCCGACTTAAACCCTAACCTATGTCTAAGCTGGATTGATCAACACCGTCTATAGATTAGATCATGCTTACTTCTTTCGTGAGTTCAACTCTCTCAATACAAAACAAATGGATAGTAATCAACTAATCTTTCGCCTTAATTGAAAACTATGAAGAGCATGGAATAAGCAAACCTTGAAGCTTTATTGCAAAAACAAACATAAAATCCTAAACAACATAATCCAAACCCAAAGAGAATTTTAGAACATAATGGCGACAAGAAAACATAAACTATGCCTAAGGGAAAACTTTCGTTGTTTTGTAGTAAAAGTACAATGGGTATTTATAGGCATTAGCTAGGTCTAGTCCTTCTTGGAGTAGAAGTCTTCAAAGTAGCTTTTGCTTTAAATACAACCTTAAATTCTGAATTCTTTGAGTTGAATGTGGACTTTTTCATGTTACCTTGCTCCACAAATAATCTCGCATTCCTCCTTCGACGGCTCTGCATGCTGCTACAGTCATTGAAAAATTGAGTGGACAACATCATTAAAATCAGGATTTATGCTCTACAGATTGCGCTCCAGTTCTCCAATTCCTCAGTTTGTTGTCTTGGGCAGCAGGTAGGGCGGCGGCAGCTACTCGGTAGCTGTTGTCTCTGTCTGGAACTACATCAGTACACCTCCTTAGTTTGTTGCCTCAGCATCATGTCCTCAGCTCCTCAGTTTTTCTACCAGCCTTTTCTTTACCAAATAAAAGATAATAAATGAAAAGCATAGCCAAGTAAAGAACACCGTAAAATGCAATGCATGATCCTAATTATGCCTAAAATGTACTTAAAAACAAAAATAATATGAGATGGAATGTGCATGAAATATATAAGTTATGAACACTTTACACACCCCAAACACGAGCTATTGCTTGTCCCCAAGGAATGCAACCTAAACATACTTGCCCTTTAAACTAATCAAAAAGAAAAAAATTATGTTTAAACTTGATTTAACACCTCAAGGTCGTGGCACATGTCATTAGATTAGTGAGAGGGGAATAACATGAATTACCTCAGAACTAAACTATAATATGCTAGTGAAGTGTGTAGAACTGTGTACATGATGAATTTGATGAATATTCTAAGTAAAGAGAGATGTTGTCATGATATACAAGGTTGTTGCCGAGATAGCATAATTAAGCACAATTAAATTAATCGTGGCAATAAGGGCTTCAACTTATCACAACTACTCTTCTATGTCTGAAGTTAAGATAGGAGCAAACTACAAAACCTCGAACCCATTGAGTAGAGTCATCCTGTGAAGACTTTCATTCACTCATGCTAATTTGTCTGTCACTTCAAAATTTTGAGATTCATGAACTTTGATAGTAGCAGAGCATCCTCGCACATGATTCTTCCTAGAGCCTGTTTGGGGCACCTCTAGGGATAGACAACCGAAAATTTTTCTTTTGCTTGCCTTGGCAGCTTCCTGCAACCATTTTAGAATTTTACAAATAATTCAACAGTCAATGTTTATCAGAAACTCAAACAAATTCAGCAAGTAACAATAGTGTTTTTAATTTTTTGCAACTATAGAAAAATCCTAAGTTTACTTATGTAACACCCCCTCCCCGTCCTGGTAGAGAACTAGGTCGGAGTGTGTCACTGAAAAACAATACGGAGATCGAAGACATAAATCTTAAAATTTTAATCAATATTTTAGTGACAAATATGTCATTGCAAGTGATATACATATATCAAAATAACTAAAGTCGATTTAACTACTTCGCCACCAAACTAAGAGTTCATAAGAACAAAATACATTACTCTAAGCTCGTAGTGACTTGCTGGTCTGTCGACTTCTCTTATCTCAAACCAAACACCTTGCTAGCTTGTAATGTTATGAAGATGAATGCATTAGACTTATATAGTCTAAGTGAGGTAGCCAATAACAATGAATGAACATGGTATGCCATTTATCATGCTTTGATGACAATCATAATATCAATTATGCAATAAACATGGCATGCTCTTTATTCATAATAAAAGCATAGTATTAATCATTATATCATCAATGACCAAACCAAACCATAACAAAGCAATATCAATAACCAATAATTTTCCTTGGATCGATTCACAATAATTGGATATACAAATTCCACCTCCTCACCAAATCAATGAATGGTCAACCCGCCGACATCGCCAAATCATTATAGGTCGTAGCCCTAGGACTGTAGTCAACCCGTACACTGAGCTCATGAGTTCTATGGCATGCCAATTGTATCCAATACTTCAAATCCAAGGTCCAATATCAATAGTTCAATATTCATGATTCTTTAACAATATTTCCACATCAATATCGATATCAATAATTCAATACCAATAATGACACATCAATAACTCAATAATCACCATTTCCGTGTCAATAAGTAATAATAGTAATTCATTTCAATGATTCTTACATGTCGACGCTTCAATGATTTCCATGACAGTGATAGAAATGCTATGAATTATGAGTCGATGCAATACTTACCAAATACTTACCAATATGGCTATAATAATGCTTCATGCAAAACCCTTAGAAATGAATGATTAATAAATCGATAAGCAATGATTCGAGATGGCACCTAGCCACTCTCGAGACTCCGACTACACTCACCTTGCTCAGTTAAGGCTTTATGGTTGATAATACCTCGTTCGATGCTTAAATCCTCCTTCTCATATTTGAATGGATTAAATGAGACTCTTAAACGAAGAAGACAAAGTTTGGTTTTGTCTTCAATAGAGGTGCTTGCTTAAAGCTTGAGGTTGAAGATAGAAATGGATGAGCTTACTTGTTTCCTAAAGAATAGTTTAGGCTCGGTAGGAAATCAAAAATCCAAACTCCTCTTCATTCTCTTCCTATTTATAGAGGATTAAGGAATTATTAATTTATTTAGCACCTCTCTAACAACCAATAAAAGGGTTTCCCTTGCTTGAGGGTTTGCTAAGACTAACACACCTCATCAAGTAACCAGTAAGAACAATTCCTATTTTCCAAGATTTTCCTATTTAATTATTCCAATCAATCTCACATTATAATTGTTGATAAAAAGTCACTTACTCAACTTAAAAACATGTGACTTTGGGAGCACCTACTCTGTTTTCTGCAAGATATTGTACTGATACGCGCGAGGTCGTATCGATACGGGTAAGAAAAATTCGAAATGAGTAGTTAAAATCGTTACACCGTATCGATACTCCATTAGTCGTTCTGATACGCCTTTGCTCTACCATTTTGATATGCCCCTAAACCGTATCAAAACGCTGACCTTAAAATCTCTATTTGTAAACTTTGAGAAGGTTCTTGGCCACTGATAAATACAATTAATATCTCATGCAATTATCAAGGCAATTAACCAAAAATTTCTAGTGGATTTCCGGCCTCAGAAACCCTAATTTGAATAGGCTAGTTTTGGGGGTGATACAACTTCATGCCTTTCCCCTAAAATTAAGTTCATTTTAACTGGGTACGAAAATTTAAATCGGCTATCCTATCATAGGCACAATTTCTTTAAAAAAATTCGTTTTCAATTAATTTTTCTAAGGAAAGTACATAATGCAACCTAGAATGCCTTAAAATATGCCTAAACAAAAATAATGAATGCTACCCCCAAACTCAAAATGGACATTACCCTCATTGCACTAATTAAAAAAAATAAAACAGAAAAAAAAATAATTACAATTGATATAAAAACAGAAAAATAAAATAATAAAGATGAAAAGAAAAAAACTCTAGAAGTTGGCAGATGGTTGAGATGAGGCTTGGGTATTTGTTGCTGAGGAAGAGGATGAGGATTGGATGATTAGGTGGTGGACGACAGATGTCCAGGCAGCAAACTTGGCTGGTGAGACCTTTGATGTTTGTGACGGCCGGACTCTCTAAGAAGTGGGACAAGGTTCTTCACGAGATTCTTTTGGAGGGGCTTCACTCTCCACGGATCTTGTCTCCTTGTCCACTGGCTCAGCGGCTATGCTATGCCGCTTCCTCTTCCTTGTTCCTTTCGTTGGTGCAGCCGGAGGGTCCACCATTGGGACTGCTGCTTCTACTGCCATTGTTGCTGGTGGATGCTCTACCTCGTTGGAGAATGAGGTGTTGGCCATCGTTGCCACTGTGCACACGAAGGAATTATATTGTTGATGCCATTCTGGAGAGTCTGCCACCATGTTTGAAGTGGAGGTGGCAGAGTACGATGGATAGTGCGTCGGAGACAACATCAGGCGGCGGAAGGCGGATTGGCGGGCAGCTGCTTATGATGGTGTGCCTTCTCTGGGTGCAACTGCAGCGACGAGGTCGACAGGGATGGTGGGAAGGGTGGGGCTGTCGTTTGGAAATTTATGAAGGAGATATGCCACAAAGGCATCTTGGACCTCCCTTACGTACTTCATGAAGGGCAATTGCTGCTTCTCGATCAGTTTGTTTCTGTCAATGAGGGTGCGTAATAGAGTGAGGACTTCATTGGTTGGGGAAGCTTTAGTACTTCCGGGGGTGGCTGTAGTGGCTAGCGCGGCGGCAGAGGGCTGGCTGGGGGTGATGGGCTCTGTCTTTTGGGCCTGCATCATCTGCAAGCGAAAATTCCTGGTCCACCCCTCTTTGGAAATTGTCATCTCAACTTCGGGCTCGATTGGGACGTTGAAGTTGGCACTAAGGCATGTGATGAGAGACGAGAAGTACACCTTGCCCTTTGTCTTGCGAAAGAATGGATCTCCTTGCATATGATCTCCCCAACATTGATGGGCCGGTTCATCATGATGTTGTGGATGAGTGCAAAGAGCGGCCGGTCGACAATGGAGTTGTGGAAGGTGGGCAACAGAAGACGTTTATAAAGATAATCCATAACATAGGCTCAGACAGCAGGTGGCGGCGTTGGAAAGAGCCGCCATGCTTTCTTGCCAACCACGACGTGTTGGGCTTGCACAACTTGGACTTGAGTATGTCGTAGTCGGCAGCCGTTAGTGACTGCCTCCATTTCTCGTGAGGGTTGTCGTCCATCTCTAGGCTGTAGAAGCTGTGTATCACAACGGTGTTCAGCTTGACAGGATCACCTCAGACATAGACGAACGGCAGCTCTCGGCGGGGGTGATGGGCATAAAGCTCTCTGATCATGGTGATGTTGGCCATTTACGGCTGCCGTGCGAATATTTCCCATCCCTTGTTGTGGATGGTCTCGAACAAGGCAGGCTCTAAGCCAAGGTCCCCTGTTTGCTTTGTGTTATCGAAACCTTGCTCCTCCCAAACTGATTTTTGTATCTCTTCTCATCTGCCTTTGAGCAGAAGCGTTGAAAGTTGGGTTTGGGTGTTGATGTTGATGCCATGTGTGAGACGGTTTTGATATAACTGAAACTTAAAGAAAATATTTTGAGAAAAGAGAGATGTGGATTCAAGAAGAGTATAGCCAAGAGGTGAAAGTAAAATGAATGAATGAGATTAGAGAGGTTTAAATAGAGGTTACCGAGAGGTTTCAGGGTGGCATTAAATGTCCAACGGGCAAGATGTCTCGCGCACGTTACTAGATTTATTCACGTTATTTCTATAGCCGTTGGCATCTATCCGTTAGTGGGCAACTAGCCATTACGCGCTGTCTGCGCTGGGCCGCCCTTGGTTGTCTTGGCGGGATGGTGGGTGGGCTCTTTTTGGGCCTTCTTCTTGATCCAACTCTTTTATTCCTAAAACCTGAAATAAAAATAAAGGTAATTAAATAATAACTTCTAAAAATTGAAATGTGGAAAATAAATTTGACTAATAAAAAATCTAAAAAGAATAAATTGTAGAAAATTAAATTTTATTCCTATAGCATAAAAATAAAAATAAAGATTAAAATAATCAAGTTATGTTGGGAGTGCATTTGGGTGCATCTCCCAGACATAACCACTTCTTGAGGTGGTGTTTCTTGTCTTTCTCTCCTAGGGGGTCCTTCTGTTCTTTAAGGTGGTGTGCTGCTGGGTCCTTCAGGCTGCCCACTCGAACTAAGATGTCTTCGATCTTGTCCTTCGGTTGTATTAATGAATGATCAACAAGTTTCAACATAATGTAGGTATGTTTGGCTTGCTCAATACCTAGTTTGTCGAAGACTACCTTAGGCATCAAGTTTATGTTGGCTCCTAAGTTGCACAGAGATTTTGTTTCATGCTTGCTGCCTATTTTGCATGGTATAACAAAACTGCCTTAATCTGTTTGCTTGGGTATTTTGCATAGTTGGGCATGTCCTGAATGGCTTCTATGAAAAGGGTATTTATCTGCACCTATTTCAGAATATCTAAGAATTTCCTAAACTAGTGTTCTTGCTTTTGTTGATTAAGCCTTCGGGGGAAAAGGTGCTGGCAGGCAGATGTCCTCTATACGTTCTTTGCATGGTAACTGTTGAGTGTGTAAAAGTTCTATTATTTACACCCTTTTTAACCCATATTTCTGCTGCATTCAAGCATCATTGCATTGCATTTAGGTTAGTTTACAACAAAACATCACAAATATATTAAAGGCACATATTCTACTAAAGAATGGCTGATTTTGCAGGTTGCTGCCATAGTAGACGGAGAAGGCGGGCACAGGGCAGAGAAGTAGAAGAGCTGAACTGGACAAGCAGACAAAGAGGACGATGCTGCCATGGTGCTGCCGTGACAGCAGAGGATGACAGCAAGTTAGTGGAGAAAAAGCAAAGTGGACCTCGATATATAGAGAAAATTCTGCTCGTCTGTCGTGTGAAAACCATATATTTTTCCAAGCCTCGGATCAAAAGATATGTCAAGCCCAAAGCTCAAGGAGAGAAAATCCCAAGAAACAAGGAGGACGGTTGGAAAGTAGGTTCCTTGAAGATTAAGTCTTTATTAGAATCATACTTTTAATTAAAGTTGTAATCCTAGCTAACTTAGATAACTTGAGCCCAAAGCTTATATAAGGGCATATATTTTAACCTAGAAAAAGCATAGCCGATTACCCCATAACCGACAACCCAAAAAAAACCGTAGCCGTTTACCCGCCGCCGACATGTTCTAAATTCCCCCTAGGGCCACGGGTTGATTTGTAAAGTAGTTGCAAGGGTTGTTTTGTTTTAGGAATTTTCAAGTTCAATAAAATAAACTTCAAGTTATCTTATTTTGGTTATTAATATCTTGCAAGAGCATCGGGAGAGCATTGTGAGGTTATCCATTTACTTAGCATCGGGAGAGTTAAGTATACGAAAGAAATAAGAGCAAGTTCTCTATTTTATAGTTGAACTACCTCGTTCCTAGGGATAGGGCGAGGTTAAGTGGCTAAAGAAGAATTCATACACATCGGTGTTCATCCTTCGATTCACGCGGGGAGGTATCATCAAAGACGTGATCATCGACAGACTTGGACCTAGGGATAGGCCAAGGCAGATCTGGGATTCTTGCCAAACTTGAAGTACTGAGTTGGTGTGTTTGCTGCCGCGACGACCAACGGACTGTTGCCGCGATAGGTACTGCCGCGACGGGCGTGACGACAGAACTAGATTTCCTAAGCACTACAATACCTGCACTACTGAGCAATTCAATACCAGCCCATTCTCTCTATCTTGATATTTCTACTCTTTTATTTACGTTTTCATTATTATTTTCGTGACAATTCTCTCAAATATTTCCTTTACTTTCGTGTAGTAAATTAAGGTGAAGATATAGCCCAATCCATGTGGAGACGATATTCGATACTTCGTATCACTTTACTACTTGCGTCGTGTATACTTGCACTACCATTGCGATAGACTATTTTACACGCAATAGTAACATTATCTGTGGAGGATCATCTACCTCAGGGATGCTGTCAGGCTCATCTGCTGGGGCGGCTGGTGTGGATGCTACCGCGGCAGGTAGTTCTTTCTGTGCTGGCTATTTCTCAGCTCGTTTTTCCATTTTGGGCTCATTCAATTGTTCCCCACTTCTAGTTGATATGTCTTTGCTCTGCTCATACGTGGTTTTAGCTGCTGCCTATATACTACTAGATGCTGCACCCATTGTCCTGCTGGTGAAGATCGTAGTGAATTGCCCAAACAGGGTCTCCAGGTTCTTTATCGCACCCATTGTTTTGTGGTTGCTGAGGTTGCTGTCTGGACTGGTTTTGCTGGTAGCCTTCCTATTGCTGTTGTGGATTGGCAGCAGTTTTAAGATTGCTCCAAGAGAATTATAGACTGGTTTTGTTGGTCTCCTTTAAGAAATTGGCAGATGCGGTACATTCAGAGGAGTTGTGGTTGCCCCTACACTCATCGCAGAATGGCTCTATAGCCTTGGCCACATAGACTTTCCCAGTGGGCTTTACTATGTTCATAACCAGCTCTGTCAGCTTGTCGAGGAGAGCATTGACAGATTCTGAGGCTTCTACTTCATTCACAAATGTTTGCCGCCTAATGCCGCCTCAGTGGGCTGTTGGGTACTTATAGTCATATTTGGCGACTTGGTTCAGGATCCGCAGTGCCTCCTCTGGTGGTTTGTCGAGGATGATTTCGTTGGCCGAGGCATTAATCATCATTCGAGTTGGGTAGTTTACCCTGTTGTAAAACATTGACACTTGTGTCCAATCAGTAAAACCATGAAGCGAGCAGCTATTTAGCATCTGTTGGTACTACTCACATGCTTCATACATTGGCTCATCATCCCCTTGTTGGAAAGCTGCGATCTCGTTTCTCAATCTGTTTGTGTCATTAGATGGGCTGAAACAATCCAAGAAATCTTTACACAGCTCTGTCCATGTGTTGAATGATCCTTCTGGCTACTTGTTCAACCATTGTTTTGCCCTATACCTCAATGAATAGGGGAATAAGCTTAGCCTTAGCACATCTTGGTGGACTCCATGTATTTTGAAGGCTCTGCATATGTCCATGAATCCTCTTAAGTGCTGCCGAGCATCTTCTGTGGCAGTCCCTCCAAATTGCCCCAAAGTGTTGATCATGTTAAACATAATGAGCTTCAGCTCAAAGTGATCTGCCTCAATTTCAACTTCTGTCACTGTAGGGTCGAACCCTCTAAATTCATGCTCCAAATAATCCCTAGTGGTTCAAAGGTACTGTGGCTGCTTGGGCGGAATAGAGGGCGACTGCCTAGGTGGAACTTGCTGTTGTTCTTTGGGCGACGGGTCTTGCTGCCCATCCCTGTCATTTTGAGCATTGTTGGCAGGGTTGTCGTTTATTACTTTCATGATTTCCTCTGCTTTTCTCCCTTCTTTAGTTTTCCCTAGGACTGTTCTAATCTCCTTTTTGAGTTCTCTTGCTCTTCGTTCGATATCGTCAACGTAAATGATTTCACCTTTTGGGTTTGCCATGGTCATGCACTTAGCAAAGGAACTGTAAAATATTTTTTTCGAATGAAACTAAAAATTAAAAGAAAATAAATAAAGGTGCAGAAAATAAAAACAAATTTCGATGTTACCAATCCCCGGCAATGGCGCCAAAAACTAGTAGAACGTTTTAGTGTTCTCTAAATATGAGCGCAAGTGCACACTCCTGTCAAGTAATAGTATAAAAGATATCGTCTCCCACAGGGATTGGACAACTTGACTCGAATCATAACTCCTGCACAAAGGAAAATTAAATGCGCAAATAAGTTGAAATGTTTAACAAGAAAATAAAATAAAACACACGTAAATAAAAAGGAAATAGTTCAGATTGATAGAATGGGCCGAGTTATGCTATTGTTTAGTGTGAAACTGCGTTGATTAGGGTAAGTAGCTTTGCGATGCCAGACTTCGTTGTCTCGTCGAGAGAGGGCAGATTGGCTGCTGTGACGCTCTCGCTGCCCCGAAAATGGAATGGATGTGTGTTTCAGCGGCGAACTCGACAGAACTACAAAGGTCGGCTGAACGCTTCAAAAGTGATATCGCTTATGTCTAAGTTAGAATGTTATTGATGCCCACAACAGATAATACCAATCGCGACGTGAATCATGCAAAGATAGCAATGTTTGGTTCGTTCTCTTTTAGCCTCCTTAAACCCCAACCTATGTCTAGGCTGGATTGATCAACATCATCTATAGATGAGATCGGGCTTACTTCTTTTGTGAGTTCGACTCTCTTGATACTGAACAAATGGATGGTAATCAACTAATCTTTCGCCTTAATTGAAAACTATGAAGAACATGGAATAAGAAAACGTTGAAGCTTTATTGCAAAAACAAACTTAAAATCCTAAACAACCGTTCTCACACTATTTACAACATAACCCAAACCCAATGAGAATTTTAGAACATAATGGCGGCAAGAAAACCTAAACTATGCCTAAGGGAAAACCTCTGTTGTTTTGAAGTAAAAGTACAATGGGTATTTATAGGCAATAACTAGGTCTAGTCCTTATTGGAGTAGAAGTCTTCAAAGTAGCTTTTGCATTAAATGAAACCTTAAATTATGACTTCTTTGAGTTGAATGTGGAGTTCTTCATGTTGCCTTACTTCGTAAGTAATCTCGCATTCCTCCTTCGACGGCTCTGCCTACTGCTACAATCATCAGGAAATTGAGTGGTCAACATCGTTAAAATCAGGATTTTCTGCTCTACAGATCGCACTCCAATTCTCCAATTTTTCAGTTTGATGTCTTGGGCGGTAGGTAGAGTGACGACAGTTGTTGTCTCTATCTAGAACTGCATCAATACAACTCCTTAGTTTGCTGCCTCAGCATCCTGTCCTCAGCTCCTCTCTTCTTCTATCAACCTTTAGTACTTGAAACTAAAACTAAGCTAAAACAATACCTTTTCTTTACCAAATAAAAGATAATAAATAAAAAAGCATGGCCAAGTAAAGAATACTACAAAATGCAATGCATGATCCTAATTATGCCTAAAATGTACTTAAAAACAACAATAATATGAGATGGAATGTGCATGAAATATAGAACTTATGGACATTTTACAGGAGTCATATCGATACACCCTCAACTAGTGGCTAAAAAGGATATCGATACGACCTCGTATATTGGTACGCCCCTCCCATTTATGAAGGTCGTATCGATACACTATGAAGTGTATCGATAAACTTCAGTCTGTAAATGCCCAAAATGCAAGTTTGGCACTCCAAAAACCATCCCATCCCAAACCATTCCAATATCTATATAAGCATTCTTGAAACTCAATTGCACATCAATACTCAAGGTTACATGGCAGAGGCATCATCCATGCATCACTATCAACATCATTACGGATTAAAGGCATGCTTCCTAAGACAACTAAGCACCAAAAGGTCAAATTCCAAGTCGATGCTTAGACCAAAACTTAAAGCCCATTTACACAATCAAATATGCATAATAAACTTGCACCAAATCAGAAAATACCATACCGACAACATCCATAGCATTGGACACCCCCATTGCCTTTATTACTCTAGTTGTCTGCATTGATGAACAAAGAGAGCATAAAGCATACAAGCTTAGTGAGGAATGTTCAAAACCAAAAACATCATCAATGCACAAAACTATTTTTCATTCTTTTCAAAACCATCATGCCTTCTTTGACAAACCATGCACTTTATCATCAAAATCATCAAACTAAACATCATGCAACATGATTCATATAATTTTCCAGCAATTACACCATTGCTACACAATTATCAAGCCTTCCAAGCATAAACACCATTATGCTAAGCTTAAGTCAAAACATGCACTTTTATAATATGCATTACATCATTGTCCATAACATTTCATTCCTTTATATTGGCTCGTAAGTGATAAACAACATTCTAAAAAAATATCGAATACACGGATTACCAAGGGTTGTCCCACACCCTTCATACACTCTACCAGCATCTCAAGGCTTACAAATGAGAGCAACCCTCCATCATTGTGACACCCGTGGTGGAGTATTTGGTACAATTACAACCCTTCGACACCACTAATCGATAGATGTATAGCCACTAAAAAGAGACGGGACACACACAAGTTTCGCACCCGGGAGCTACCGTTAATCATTGCAATCTTAAACAATCCTCAATCGTAGGGTACTTGGATGGAGTTTTCTATACAATCACAACCCCTCAACATCCAAGGCGACTTGATTATAGTTCACTCAATCCTATAGCCGGCTAACTATATTTGATTTCATATACAAAACACTTTATTCAACATTACTTACCAATATAATCCACATTTCATATATACCTCACTATTTTTACAAAGCATTCATGATAGCCATAAAGTCAAGCATTAAACCATGCTTCAAAACTCAAGCATCAATATATGCATACAAGGATCACTTACCTAGTGCATCCTTAAACCACATGGCATCACCAAACACAATTTATATACTCAAAACATGCTTTAAAACAGTAGGTAAACACATTTAAAATCAAGAGCAACCAAAGACTCAAACTTGCACAATCCAGGAGAGAAATTCACTTTACTTACTTCCGGACTTAGTAAAGCATTTGAAGCTCTTACTAAGTTCCCAAAACCTTTTCTAAAGTGTTTCCACGCTAGAAAACCAAGTTCAACTCACCGAATTGCAAAACCACACTTGTCGACGCAACTATCGATTGTCCGAAGCCTCCAAAAACACTTCGTTTGATTCCAGAATACTATCCCCTATTTTCAACACATTAAAATAGAGGTTCAATGCATTATAATGCATCCAAAACACCAGCTCTCAAAAGAAAACCCGCAACCCTGCTCTAAAGCATCAAATAACCCATTCGAAACAATCGAAAACACAATCGAATGATCTCTAACTTCAGCCCACAATACCCACACATCTAACACAATTTTGGCATAATTCAACATCCATAATCCACCTAAAACCATCCTTATACCTCCAGCAACTCAGATTCCACATTACACCCCAAAAACCCAACCAAAAACACTTCAAAAACAAAAGATCTCAAGTATTTCGGGATCACAATGATTGAGACTCCATTTCAACACCAAAATCATTTCAAAACTCATTTAGAAATCATCTCAAACAAGCTAAATCATCAAAAATCCGAAAATCACTTTAAAACATCTTTTTCTAACAAGATTTAAACATCACATTAAAACTACAATGAAACATGAATTAAAAACATGAATAATGAGACAAATATCTTTGGAATTTCATTAAAGAACCTTGATTAGAGGGTTATCACGGAATTTATGTCCAATCATTGCATCTCATCTAATTTGGCAAGTTTAACTTTCAAGAATCTTGAAGAAATTGAAAGAAATCACAAAGATGAAATTGGAAATCAAGAGAGGATTTGAGAGTGAAGAAAATCTGGAATTTGGGAGAAAATGAAGGTTGTTTTGCTGAAGTGAAATGGTGGGAATGAAAATGATCGTCAAAAGTGTTTTAAGAAATTAACTAACTCTTTAACTTAATTAATTAAAGCCATTTCAATATTTGATAAACCATTTAAAACACATGCCAAATTAGAGAAAACAATTAATTACCAAATAGCTCCTAAAGAATCTAAGATTTTGACTACTCTTGAAAAACACACTTTTCCCAACTTTTAAATCTTTATCTTTTGGTCAGTGCCCAAAATGTATAGTTTTAAAAACTTGTTTTGCAAAATTGATTTAACCAACATCTTAAATATAGTTTTATAGGATTTTATGAATTTTTATCGTATTTTTATCCCACCCGAACCTTGATTTTCTCTAAACTACCTTTTAACGGTTTGAATAACTGACTATCGGTTCCACAGGCCCAACCCGACTTGCAAAACACCTAAGCCCAAAACTATAGCATTACAACTCCCCAACACTTAGGAAATTTCATCCTCAAAATTTTACCTTAAGGAAAAAGATGCGGAAACTGCCTCAACATGTCTTCTTTGCTTTCCCACGTGGCCTCCTCAACTCCTCGATGTCGCCACAACACCTTCACAAGCTCAATCGTCTTGCCAAGAAGAACTTTACAACTCGAATCCAAAAATCTCATCGGTTCCTCATCATAGGATAAATCCAGATTTAACTCAATTTCCTCAACTGCATCACATGCGAAGTATCCGATCTATACCTCCGCAACATAGAAACATGAAACACATCACAGATCTTTTCCAACTCGGGAGGCAACCTCAATCGATAAGCTACAGGACCAACTCACTCCACAACCTCATAAGGTCTAATAAACCTCAGATTGAGCTTTCCCTAACGTCCGAACCTCATCACCTTTTTCCAAGGCAATACCTTAAGGAACACGCGATATCCAACCGCAAACTCGATTTCCTTACGCTTTAAATCCGTGTAAGACTTCTGACGATCCGAAGCAGCCTTCAACTGCTCACATATAAGTTTCACTTTCTTAGTTATTCCCTTGAGCATATCCGGCAAAGAAAGCAACTTTTGCCCCGCCTCCTCCCAAAAAGAGGCGTTCTGCACTTCCTCCAATACAAGGCCTCATACATAGACATTTGTATACTTTCCTGAAAACTGTTATTATAGGAAAACTCAACCAAAGGAAGATGATTCTCCCAAGAACCTTGAAAATCAATCACACAGCATCTCAACATGTCCTCCAGCACCTGGAAAACCCGCTCTGACTGTCCATCCATTTGAGGATGATGTGAAGTGCTGAAATTGAACCGTGTACCCAACGTCAGATGTAAATATTCCTAAAACCTCGTTGTAAACCTCATATCTCTATCCGAAACTATGGACTTGGGCATACCATGCAACCGCACAATCTCAGCAATATACAACTCCGCTAACTTATCCAACATATATGTAGTATGCACAGCCAATAAATGTGCACACTTCGTTAGATGATCCACAATAACCCATACGGAGTTCTTCTTAGATGGTGTCAAAGGCAGACCAGACACAATATCCATTGTAATCATTTCCCATTTCTATTCTGGTATCCTTAAAGGCTGTAATAACCTAGAAGGAAATTGATGCTCTACCTTGACACGCTGGTGAACAATGCATTTACTTACAAAATCAGAAACATCCTTTTTCAACCCCACCCAATAGTACTCAACCTTCAAGCCCCTGTAACCCCCTTGCCTGGCCTAGATGCTTGACCCGAACTACGAAGATTACGCGAGGAAAGCTAAAGTCAACCCGGCAGTCAACCTTGATTAACAACCTTTTTTCCTTTTATCTTTTCTAAATGCTTTATGAAACTTATGTGATCACTCTAGATCATAGGAAGGAAAGGCACAGCGATCGGAATTCATTTAGGGGTTTAATCGTAAGAATTAGACTTTTAGGGACCAAATCGTAATTTTTGCAAATTATGAGGACTTTGCAGATTTTAAGTTTACCAATGTGCAGTTAGTCATATTTCATGCATCTCTGTCAAAAATCAACATAATTAGACATTCCAAACTCAACCAATTGCATCCACAATCATCAAGGACTAAAATGTAAGAAGCAAGAACTTGAAACCATTCAAAATGTAGTCCAACGGTATGGTGTTTCGAAACGCTGACCCTTGTATTGAAACGGCCGTATCGAAATGGAGTTGACCGTTTTAGTACTCGGGTGCGTTCCAAGACCCGTATCGGAACATGGCTCTCCAGTAGCTAAAGTGTTCCAAAACACTCTTACCCGTTCCGAAACACTATGGCCATTTCAGGACCCTATTCCGAAACATATAAGGGTGTTTCGATACACCCTGCCTTGAAACTATATATTTTCTGATTTTTCACATCTTTACACATTCAAACACATCCCAAATCATACCATATTACCCTAACAACATGATTAAACATCAAATATCATCATTATGAGGTTTAAACTAAATCATGGCATCAAGTATATGAGCATTGAGTCTATAGGCATGCTCCCCGGTCATATAAACCATATAAAAGCCTCAAGCCTCAAATCGAACCAAAAAGGACAATTACAATCCTCAAAACCATATTAAACTTGCAACAACCATAGGGAGTTCAAAACACATCTCCCAAAACCAACCATAGGTCCCCATTGCCAAATATCACTACTAAAGCATATGAAAACATCACCATACATGAGCTTCTCACTTCCTTGGATGTCCTTAGCCTCTTTGCTGCCTAAAAATGTCTCAATTATCTGCATTGTTTGTAAAAGAGAGCGTAAGTACATTTGCTTAATGAGGCAAGCTCTAAGAAAACAAACACAACAATGCATCTTTAAAACTCTTTCTCAAAAACCATTTTCTACAACGTGCTATTTCTATCTCATGCTTGAAAACCACTTCAAAGCAATTCTCCATTTGAAACATATGTACCTTTATTCTAACTCATGCATTAAACCAATGCATATCTCATGGCCAAGCCATACTCATGCTTAACAAAACAAGCATTTCATAAACCACAATCTCTATAACACCCCTAACCCCGATTAGGAGTAAGGAGCATTAAACAGATTCATATTAACTTGTTACAATTAGGCAGTGGAAAACATGTAATAATTCTTTTATTCGAATTCTAACTAGGTGGACCTACTTAAAATTCGATTAATTTAATTTACATATGATCTAACATTAAATTCTCGATCTTAATTATCCAACATATAACATATATATACATATACATATTTAAATACTTACTTTATCATTTTCGACAGATTCAATTTAGTGAGTGAAATTAATTCAAATCATGATCAACTAGAGAATTTCATCTTTGATATCATCATTATATCATCATATGCCATATGCATTAACAATCCATAATGTTTGTTTCCCTTATACAAAAGATATTTCGGGGTAGCTACCATTGGCTAAAACCTATCGGTTACCTATACAAAAAGTAAACAAAAAGGAACCAACCCCAAAACCTATAACAAGGGCTAAGCTATACCCCATATTTACCACATACATACATAACAAAATGAGGGAAACTTAACTTAAGAGTTTTTAAACAGTCTTAAGGTAATAGTTCATAAACATGACAATAAGTGCAAACTGAACTAGCATGCTGATAGCTAGGCCACCCATCATAATCAAAACAAAGATAATGAAAGGCATACTTCTATCTTCGACAACTAACATGATTAGAGGGTGAATCGATAACTCAGCTTCCTGTGGTTTTGAAAAGAAAGAAATATACGAGTGATAAGCACTTACAATACTTAGAGAGGAAACCTTAGTCTAACCATTTTAAAATTTCTTGCTTAAATTATCACACAAGAATCAAATATTTAATTTAGCATATTTACACGATTTAAGCAATCCTCAATCCATGTACATATGCATATACTCATAAATCACAGTTCAACAATAACTCATTTTTCAATGAATAGATCAACTTAGACATATAAACAGTCAACATATGACACATATACATCACCAACTTACTCAATCAAGCAATTCACTCAACAATCACAAGCAATTCAAATTTCAATTTCCATTAGCTTCCTTCTCTTATTAAATAAAGCCAATCTGAAATATAAGTCATTTTGAATGTAACTTTATAACAAAAATTTATAATTAAAGTAGCTGAGACTCTAATCTCAACTCTAATTGTGTTTCACTCACATTCTCCGGGCTACTTATGAATTAGGAGATTCTTCCCACGCTCCTTTGCCAATCCAGATACCAGATCTTCTTCGGTTCCTTCTCCTCTAGGCACTAATAAGTCATTCAAAATCATTTCGGACCAATTTCAGATTCAATTTACTGAATTTACAATTAAGTTTTAAAATTTAATTTTGGTCCCTAAACTAATTCTAATTTTCGGATAGACTCGAACTAGCTTACCAAATTTTCTTATATTTCTTAATCGAGCACTCAATTTTTCAATTACTAATGCCAATTTAGCACTAATAAATTTCACATTCTTGTTAATAATTCTCTTCATCAAATCTCATCGATTCAATTGAAATTGTCATTCATGGTTCGACATTTCCTTAATTGGACAATTTCGACCACCTATACCAAATTAGTTCCAGATTTCTCTATACTATTCGGAAATAAGTTCTGTTTGTTCCCAAGCTCAATTAACATCTTCAATTGCTATCTATCAAAATTTTAGACCAAATTTCTAAGTCTACCATTACATATGAATTTTCAAAGTTCACTGTCCATACTAAGATACCACTAGGCAGATTTGAGTACTCTATCTAATTTCGCTCCAGGTTTCTCCATAGAACTCGAAATTAGATTTCGTTAATTTCATATTAAAATAGACATACTAAGGTAGGTGGTGTTAAAATTTCAGATTCAAATTTCTAGTATTTTATTTTCTACAAATTTTCAAAGTTGGGTGTCTAACGAGCATATTTCTGGCCAGCTTTGCAATTCTTTACTTAGGAGTTTTGTTACACTCATCACATTTCCAATCTTTCTCATCATTGTTGTAAAATTTTACTCTCAACAATATTCTTAACAACCTTACAACAATCTAATTAGTTCAATCTTCCCAAGTTAAGCCAAAATTTAAAACACAATCAATCCTTTTAATAATGATGTATTCGAATAAAGAGGGAGGAGTTAGGCTTACTTATGGTGGCTGATTTGCTAATATAAGTCACTTTCTTGGACATGCAAAGCTCTCTTCTCCCTTTCCTCTGAACAATGGCCGAAAGGCTTCTTCATTCTCCAAATTTTTTTCTTAGTCTTTGTTAGACTTGTGGCTTACTTTCCCACTAAGGGAGCCGGCCAAGGGAGACACTATAATGGGTGACAAGATGGCCCCTAACTACCATCATAAGTGTCTAATTCACCCTTATTTCTTATGTTAATTAGCCTTACTAATAAGGGCAGATTTGGTAATCCCCTAAATGTTGCATGCAAACCTTCCTAATTCTTCTTTTATTCGGTTTAGTCACCTCTATTAGCTATTGAATTCTTTTAAGTTTTCAATTTAGTCTCTAATGTTATTAATCCAATTTAATTGATCCACTTTTCCTTACCTAATCGAGTCACTAATTATTCAATTAGTTCATAAAACTTCTAGGTTAATTTTTTGGGATGTTACATTTCTCTCCCCTTAAAGAAAGAATTCGTCCTCGAATTCTTACCTGAACTGAACAAGTAGGGATATTGTTTTCGCATTGTTTCTTCTGGTTCCCATGTTGCCTCTTCCATCTTATGATTTCTCCACAACACTTTGACTAGTGAAACGTTTTTTCTATGTCTTTTGGTTTCCTTGTCCAGAATCTGAATTGGTTCCTCTTCGTAGGACAAGTCAAGATTCAACTCTACTTCCTCCGGTTCTAGGATATGAGATGGATCACATCTATATTTTCTGAGCATTGAGACATGGAAAACATTATGGATTTTATCAAACTCGATGGGAAGTGCAAGTCGATAAGCTACTGGGCCAATTCTTTCATTAATTTCAAAAGGTCCAATAAAGCGAGGACTGAGTTTTCCCCTTTTTCTGAACCGAAATACTTTCTTCCATGGAGAGACTTTAAGAAAGACTTTGTCTCCCACATTATGCTGGATATCTCTTTGTTTCAGATCGTCATAGGCTTTCTGTCTATCAAAAGCCTACTTTAATCGAGAATGGATAATTTGGACTTTCTCTTCTGTTTCTCTGAGTAATTGAGGTCCTAATACTTTATTCTCACCAAGTTCAGACAAGAAAAGAGGAGTTCTTTATTTTCTTCCATACAATGCTTCAAAAGGAGTCATCTGAATAGAGGACTGATAGTTGTTGTTGTAGGCAAATTCTACTAAAGGTAGAGATTTTTCCCAATTTTTCCCAAAATCAACAATACAAGCTCTAAGCATATCCTCGAGGATTTGAATTACTCGTTCAGACTGACCATCACTTTGCGGATGGAAAGCAGTGCTTAAATTCAGTTTGGTCCCCATAGCTCTTTGCAGAGTCTTCCAAAATCGGGAAGTAAATCTTGGATCACGATTAGAGATAATGGAGATAAGAATTCCATGTATCCGAATTATTTATTGAATATACAGATTGGCTAGAGTCTCTAAACTGTAATTGATACGAATAGGGATGAAATGTGCTGATTTGGTGAACCGGTCAATAATCACCCACTTAGCATCATATTTTCGAGGAGAACAAGGAAGACCAGTCACGAATTCCATGGTAATTCGTTCCCATTTCCACTATGGATGTTTAAGTAGTTGGAGTAATCCAGTGGGAACTCGATGTTCAGCTTTGACTCTTTGACAATTGAGACATTTAGATACAAATTCATTGATAGTTGCTTTCCTACTAGGCCACCAATACAATGATTTAAGATATTTATACATCTTAACCAATCCAGGGTGGACCGAGAAAGAACTCTTGTGTGCTTCTTCCAAAAGATCTCTTTTTAGATTCCCATCATTTGGAACACAGATTCTCTCTTTAAAGTAGAGGAGACCATTTGTGTGAATAGGAAACCCTTCCTCAGCCTTTGTATCGAGTTTTGAAATAATATCCTGAAGTCTGGGGTCAGCTTGCTGAAGACTTCCAATCCTTGAGATTAGACTGGATTGAATTTGAAGTTCGGATAAAAATCCTTGTTTTGATACACTCGTAGATGAGCGTTGATAGCAGTCGGAGCTACAAGTATAAATTAAACAATTTAGGCAGAAATATTATTGATGGTATATTTATTTATTCTTATGGATTAAGGATTTGACAATTACCCAATGTCGGTTTACGACTTAAAGCGTCTGGAACCACATTGGCTTTTCCTGGATGATAGTCAATAACTATATCATAGTCTTTCAACAACTCCATCCATCTGCATTGTCTCAAATTTAGATATTTCTTAGTCGGGAGATACTTTAAGCTCTTGTGATCGGTAAATAGGTAAAATTTTTCACCGTACAAGTAGTGTCTCCATATTTTGAGAGCAAACACGATAATATCAAGTTCTAGATCATGTGTTGGATAGTTCAATTCATGAGGTTTCAATTGGCGAGAAGCATAAGCAATCACATTGTCCTCTTGCATTAAGACAGATCCAAGACCGGCATGTGAAGCATCGCTGTATACGGTATAATCTTTACCTGGTTCTGGTTGGATCATGACTGGGGCATGAGTCAAAGCTGTATGATTTGGTCAAAGCTTTTCTTTTACTTTTCAGACCATTCAAACGGTTGATCTTTATGAAGAAGTTTAGTCAAAGGTAAGGCTATAGTGAAAAACCCTTTGACGAATCTTCTGTAATAACCAGCCAAACCAAGAAACTCTGTATTTCACTGACATTTCTAGGAGGTCGCTAATCAACAATTGACTGGATTTTCTTTGGATCTGCTTTAATTCCTTTTGCTGAAATTACATGACCAAGAAAAGAAACTTTCGTTAACCAGAAGTCGCACTTGGAAAATTTTGTGAATAACTGGCGTTCCCGGAGAGTTTGCAAGACAATGCGGAGGTGATCAGCATGTTCTTCTCAATTGCGGGAATAGACTAGAATGTCATCAATGAAGACGATTACAAATTTATCGAGAAAGGGCTTGAATACTCTATTCATGAGATCTATGAATGCCATCGGAGTATTAGTTAATCTGAATGGCATTACCAGAAATTCATAGTGGCCATAACGAGTTCTGAAGGCTGTTTTTGAAACATCCTCCTCTTTGACTCCCATTTGATAGTATTCTGATCGAAGATCGATCTTTGAAAATACTGAAGCATCCCTAAGTTGATCAAACAAATCTTCTATTCTTGGGAATGAATATCGGTTCTTAATTGTGATCTTGTTCAATTGACGGTAGTCAATGCAAAGGTGCATCACTCCATCCTTCTTCTTTACAAATAGAACAGGTGCACCTCAAGGAGAAGTGCTAGGTTGGATAAAATTCTTGTCCTGAAGCTCTTGAAGTTGCTTTTGCAATTCTTTTAACTCGAGAGGTGCCATCCGATATGGAGATATAGACATCGAACTTGAGCCAGGTTGTATTTCAATCCCAAATTCAACTTGTCTAGTCGGAGGGAGACCAGGTAGTTCCTCGGGAAACACATCAATAAATTCAGAAATAACATGCATCTCAGGTAATCCAAATTCAATTTGATCTCATAAGACCATAGATGCAAATATGGAAGCGGGCTTTTATCAATTAGGAGTATGGATTCTTTCCCTAAACCCTGAAGGTATAATCTTTTATTTTGACAATCTACCCATGCCTCATGTTTACTTAACCAATCTAGCCCGAAAATTGAATCAAACTCAGAAGATGGTAATATGTAGAGATAAATAGAGAATGGCAAATTGCTAATATGTAAGGAACAATTTCTACATCTTAGGTTAATGTTTGAATTTCCTCCTAAAGGATTTGAAACTATCAGACTTGTTTTCACAATTTCAGGTTCTAATTTCAACTTTTTAACTACAGATAGACATGTAAATGAATGAGTGGAACCCGAATCCATTAAGGCATAAACAAGATGTGAATTTAGCTCAACAGTACATGCAATTACTTCAGAAGATTCTTCGTAATCTCTGTAACACCCCAATTTTGGGCTTGGAAGTTTAGGGTCTGAACCGGACCGATCTGATTTTCGGTTCGAATATAAAGGTGGTTTTAGGGAAAGCCTAGTTCGGGTTGCATTAAAAATATGGGAAAATATCTAAAAATCCTCTTTTAATATATATAAGAGAGTGGTGAAATCAATTTTACAAAATAAGGTTTGGAAGTGTGACATTTCGAATTGGTGACTAAAATGTAATTTTTGAAAAGATCAGTGGTGAC
This sequence comes from Hibiscus tridactylites, assembly GCA_958450335.1. Taxonomy (NCBI): domain Eukaryota; kingdom Viridiplantae; phylum Streptophyta; class Magnoliopsida; order Malvales; family Malvaceae; genus Hibiscus; species Hibiscus tridactylites. The sequence continues at coordinate 22,795,736 of OY288286.1, read as the reverse complement.
TGTTTTGTAAGGATTGAAACTTTGAATCTTTAAGGAGCTAATTTACCCAAGATTTATTTCTCCAGATTTTTCTTAGTTTTTAATGATTCATTTAATGTTTAATTAATTAAAGGAAAATGGTAAAAATCAATTTTGAGATTTCATAACTAACTTTCTTGAAAACTTTCTCATCTCATTTTCTCTCAAAATTTCCTCAGCCAAACACATTTCCACAGCAACTTTTCTTTTGATTTTCACACCAAATGATGAGATTTCAATCATCAAATGATTCCTAATCCTTTCTACATCAAATCCTCTTCATTTGCTTATTGAATTTTCAAGGATTTTGGCTCTAATCAAGGAGAAATCTACATTTAGAGGTAAGGATGTTCTTCTCCTCCAAATACTCAGTTCTTTACTGAAATTCCCAAGTTCTCAATCCTTAAATTAAGTTTTATTAAAGGTTTTAATGTTGTGATCTTGATTTTGGCTTAAAACTCAAGTTTTGGATTAAATCTTAAAGAAATTCATGGTGATTGTTTGGGCTCTGTTTTGAGATGGCTTTTTAAGGTATTTTGGATGTTTAACGATGTGTAATTGAGGTTTAATCAATGCAATCCCGAATAGATTGATATTCCTAAGTTTTTTCTTGTGAAAATGGTGGTTTTTGAGGTGATCTTGGTGTTCTGTTATAGCTGGAGGTATAAGGATGAGTTTAGGTTCTTTTTTGATGTTAATTGATGTCTAAGAATGTTTAGAAGTGATGGATCTTGGCTGGGTAATGCTGTGGAAGAGTTTGGATGTGATTTCGGTTGTGTTTGGTAGCCGAAATGTGAGTTTTGGTGTGAGCAGAATGGCTGAAGATTCTAATGCATGATGATGCATTAATCCTCTGTTTTGATGTGTTTAAAACAGGGGAGACATCTTTGGATCCTTGTGGTGTTGATCCGGAGGCTTGAACAGCGTTTCAGCAAGCTTGCGAAACAGAATTGGTGAGTGGAGTTGGATTTCCAGCTTTGTATCGAATACTTGAAGGTTTGGGAGCTTAGTTTAAGTCTAATCAACTTAACTAAGCTCAAGAGTAAGTTTTCGGAAAAACTCTCTTGGATGAGCCATGGATTAGTTCGATACATTTGTTGATAATTGCATGTTTAAATTTTGTTTTTGAAAGCATGTTTAGCATGGTTAATGCTGGTTATGTAAGCCATTTGTTGAAGGATGCTCAAGGTAAGAGATCCTTGGTTTGTTTTGTTAAAAATGTGGATTGATGCATAGTGATGCATGTTGTAAATGGCTTGGTTTTAGATGCTTTAAAACAGTGGATTATTGATGATGATTGATGTATATTGGCAAGTGATGTGTTGGTTTTAATGTACTTGAATCAGATATAGTTAGCCGGCTATAGGATTGGGTGCACCGTGAATTAAGTCGCCTTGGATGTTGAGGGGTTGTAATGGTACCGTAAACTCCATCCAAGTACACTAACGAGATGTTTAAAGATCACAATGGTGGTTAAAAGTCCATGTGTGGATCTTGTGTTGAGTGTCTCGTGTTCTCGTTAGTGATGTTATACAACTACCGATGAGTGATGTGGAGGGGTTGTGATTGTACCGTTAAACTCCATCACGGGTGTTGAGGGGTTGTGATTGTACCGGTAAACTCCACCTTGTGTGTTCGGTAGTGTATATGAAGCGTGTGGGACAATGCTTGTAATCCGCGTATCCGATTGTGTTTTATGTTGTAGAAGGTTACGGTTTATCACTTGGAAGCCAATATGACATGTTAATGATGTTGAAGCATGAAATGCTTGATGTGAATGCTATGTTGCATGAATAATGATGTTGAAGTGTTAAAGGCATTATGGATAGTGTTTTTATAAAGTGCATTATTGTTTTGTTTCATTAGAGCATGCCTCACTAAGCATTTGTGCTTACGCTCTCTCTCTTGAACCAATAATGCAGATAATTGAGGTGTTTGAGGGCAGCAAGGAGGCTAAGAATCCAAGGGAAAGCTAAGCTCATGTATGGTGACAATTTTACAACATTATTAGATTTTGATATTTTGCAATGAGAACCTTGGTTGTGTCTTGGGAGATGTTTTGGACTCCCTAGTTTTGGCATGATGCCTTAATTGTATTGGATTTGTAAAGGGCCATTTTGGTGTTTGCTTTGATGTTTTGATGGTTTTATGCTTTGGACATTAGGAAGCATGCCTATAGTCTTGTGAATTTTCCTAATTGATGTCATGATTGTGTTTTGATTATGCAAACATGTACCTAATATGTATGATGACTTGTTGGCATGATTAGGAAGTCATTAGGGTGTGTTTGAGTGATTAAAGGTATGTTAAACCAGCAAAATCTGCACTTTCTGGGCAGTCCGTATCGGAACGGGCACTAACGTTTCGAAACGGGGGCCTGTAATGGCCTTCGTGTATCGAAACGGATATGGCCGTTCCGAAACACTTATGCCACTATCAGGCCCTGTTTCGATACTGGTCACGAAACGAACCCGCGCTTCTAAATGGTCAACCCCTGTTTCGAAACACTAGACCGTTGGGCACTGATTTGAATGGTTTAAGGTTTGCAAGCTTTACGTTTTAGTCCTGAATTTTGTATTTGAAATTGCTTGAGTTTGAGATGTAATTTTGAGGTGAAATTTAACGGGGAAGCATGAAATGAGATTAATTTGATATTGGTAATTTAATAATCAGCTAAGTCCTTTGCCTTTCTAGAATTTACATTTTGGTCCCTAACTTTGCATGTTGTGCAATTGAGTCCTTTATTGCTTTCCGATCGCTGTGATTTTCAAGTATGCTTTTCATCAGAGTATGCTTAGGGTTAATGAGCATCTAGATAAGATTAAAAAGAAAAAAGGGTCGTTACTCAAGGTTGACTTTCGGGTTGACTTTGGTTTTCCCCGTGTAATCTTCGTAGTTCGGGTCAACTGTCTAGGCCGGGCTAAGGGGTTACATTTGGTGGTATCAGAGCTGAGTTCTCAAGTAAACGTGAATGATTATATGGGTGATGTATGTATGATTGCATGATATGCCTTTAAAATGAAAGTGTGATGTGTGAATTGTAAAGTATGTTACAATTGTGATGTATGCTGTGAGGAAGCATGTTAGAGGGACCCATTGCCATATCAAAACTAATGAAATGAATTGTTTTTTTTGGAAATGAGCTTGAGTACTTGAATTTCTTACCTTGCTGAGCTTGATTATGTTTATTGCATTTGTGTTAGTGCATTGTTTTAGTGAATGAGACCTCGTAGAGAGACGAGAATTAATACGCGAGCTATGGCTCAGAACGAGAATGAGAACAATGCTGAAAATGTTGTGGATATACCTCATCTTCCTGGTGGTGGACCGCCCAGTTGTGGTGGTGCTGGAGGTGATGGAGCTGGTGTTGGTGCTGGTGCTGGGGTCGCTGGACCTGAAGCTGGGCAGGGACAAGCTGCTCCTGACATGACAGTTTTGATACAAGCTATTGCTGGAGCCTTTCAGGTGGCGGTAACTGGAGCTCATGGAGCTGGACATCAGGGTGATGCTAATGCGAGACTACCTTTTGAACGTTTGCGCAGTCTGGGAGGGACTGAGTTCAGAGGTTTGTCTGCTGAGGGTTTCGAATCTTGGTTGGAAAGTACCAAGAGGATATTGGGACAAATGAAGTGCAATGATGTGCAGAAGCTAGGCTGTGTGGTGTCGCTGTTGCATGATGATGCGTATACCTGGTGGACGACCACTGTCTCCGGAATGGAGGAAGCTGATGTAACTTTGACGTTCTTTCTGAGCGCGTTCAAGCGGAAGTATCTCGGTGTGCGGTACCTGGATGAAAAGAAAAGAGAGTTCATGTCCCTTACTTAAGGGAGCATGACGGTGGCTGAGTACGAGATCCAGTTTGTTCGTCTCAGTCAATACGCACATGAGCTTATTCCTGGTGAGCGAGAAAGGTGTGAACGTTTCCGGTATGGTTTGGTGACGGATGTAAAGACCTTTATGCTTGCCGCTAAGTACATTGATTTTGATGTGCTGGTTAGTAGGGTGAAGGACATTGAGCAGAATCTGGGTTTGTCTTCTAGGAGTGCTGGTTCTGGCTCGGGAAGAGAGTTGCTTAGTATAGTTCTGGTGGTGGACGAAACAAGAGAGGACAAGATAGGAGGTATCAGTCTTCTGCTAGGCGTGGTGGTGGAGGGCATGGTGCGCCTGTTCAGGGAGACAGGGCGAGAGCTGATCATAACACGTGTTGGGCGTGTGGATCGCGTGGTCATTTGAGGCGTGATTGTCCTCAGGCAGCGAGAGAGGTGCAGGCTCCTGTTGTAGTGACTGGTAATTCGTGCTGGAATTGTGGTTCGGCGGACCACATGAGGAGGGAGTGTCCTTTGTTAGCCGGTGGTGGTCATGGACGTGCTCTTGGAGTTGTTGCACCACAGAGAGGTCATGGGCGCGGCCGTGGTAACTTCCAGCGCAGAGATGATGGTGGAAGGAATGTGGCTCATGTGGTGGCTGTCCAACCTGAGGGTGGAGGCCAGGCTCGAGTTTATGCGTAGCGAGAGGGGAGGAATGACACGGATGTGATCGCAGGTACCTTCACTTTGCAGTCATTGTAATTACTTTCCTTGATTGATTCTAGATCTACACACTCATACATATTGCGTGAACATGCTCATTTGCTTGGTTTTCCTGTTGAGTCTTTGGATGTTGGTATGCATGTAACTAGTTCCTTTGGTGAGACCGTTGTGACACGGAAGTTGTATAGAAGATGTCCCTTGGTTGTGCAAAACCATGTTTTTCATGTTGACCTCATGGAATTGCCTTTCTATGGTTTTGATGTAATCCTTGGTATGGATTGGCTTGTCGAACATCAAGCTGTGGTGGATTTTGAGAACAAACGAGTTTCGTTGAAGCTTGCGGATGATTATGAGGTAGTGGTGGTTGGTGAGAATGTGAAGTTTCTTGCCAATGTGGTGTCTTCTTTGGAGGCAAGCCGAATGCTGAGGCAAGGTTGTGAAGCCTACCTAGCCTTTGTAATGAATCCTAGTTCTAAGGAGTTGCGGGTGCAAGATATCAGGACAGTGCGAGAGTTCCCTGGTGTGTTACCAGAGGAGTTGCCTGGATTGCCTCCTAATCGTGAAGTGGAGTTTGGAATTGAGCTGTATGAAAATACAACTTCAGTGTCCATTACTCCTTATCGAATGGCACCTAAGGAGTTCCTGAAAATTTGTTATTACAAACACCGATGCCACGTAGACGAAACATGTGCTATGCAGAACACGAGTTCAAGCCTCGCTTCCCAGAGAACGTGAGGTTCAACTATGTGGAAAGTTTGGGGGTCATTTTTCCAAATAATCCTGGGAGGGAGCCAAGAATATATATAATTATTAAAAAAGGGTGTTTCACCCAAATATTCCATGCAATTGAGTCTCTATTTGTTGTCTAATCGAGCTGCAAATTGTTCCACTGCGAAGGTTATCACATAGGGTTTATAAGAGCATCTAGAAAAAGATAAAATGAAAAAAATTAGGATCGTTTACTGAGGTGAACTGTAACCCCTTAACCCGGCCCAGACGGTTGACCCGAATTAAGAAAGTCACACGGGGAAAACCAAAGTCAACCCAAAAGTCAACCTTGATTAACGACCCTTTTTTTTCTTTTTAATCTTGTCTAGATACACATTAACCTTAGATGTGATCATGCAAACAGCATACTCAAAGATCACAAACATCAGAGATCAAACAGGGACCCAATTGAACAATTTACAACTTTAGGGACCAAATTGTAAATTCTGAAAACTTTAAAGACTTAACCGGATTTTAAGTTACCAACTTAAAATTAATTAGGTTTCATGCTTCTCTGCCAAATTTCAGCTCAAACAGACATCCCAAACTCATACAATTGCACAAACAAGATTCAGGACCAAAATGCAAACATTCTGAAACATTTAACCGCCCATGTCAGCCCCCAACGGTCACCCGTTCCGAAACAGGCAGAGCCCGTTTCGAAACACGGGGCCCTTCCGCAACGCGTACCGCAACGAGGGATTGGCAGTAGCCAAACCGTTCCGGAACGGTGGCACCCGTTTCGGACGCCTGGGTTTATGCAAGGCACCCGTTCCGAAACAGTGTCAACTGTTCCGAAACGCCCTACCCAGATTGCAGCATTTTGCTCACCCAAACACACAATTGACCAACCAATCATGCCCCAAAAGCCACCAAACTTTACCAACATGCAATTCAACATAAATGAGACATACTTGCATCATCAATTCATCAAAATAACATCACATATGAAAAGCCCCAAATCTAAAGGCATGCTTCCTACACAAGCAACCACTTAAGCACAAACTTTCCAAATCAATCTCATTAAAGCCAAAACATGTTCCAACAACATCATCAACATAAAAACATCCTTGTCCAAACATATACGAACACATACATATTAACCCGAGAGATTCTACCCCCATTGCCTTTATTAACTATAGCTATTCACCGAGACATACATCTCAATTGGAGTCCACCTTGAATCCCTTGCTCCTTGCTGTCCAAACTTCAAGAATCTGCATTGATGGACAAAAAGGAGCGTAAGCACATAATTCTTAGTGAGGAAAGCTCAAAACCAAAACACCATCAATGCAGCGGGTCATAAAATCACTTTAAAAACAAACCCGATTTGTTTACCAAGCAAAGTTTGAAAACTCCTTTTCATCAACATGCTTAAAACCATGCATTGCACATACATGAAAACCAACCCTTAGCTTAGCAAGCTAAGAAAAACCATTTCAAAGTACAACTTGCAAAATCATCCATTTAACCATTCCATGCATAAACACCATATGCAAAGCCAAATTCAAAACCTTGGAAAAACACCTCCATTTCACAACATCCCTTTCTTATACTTAAAAACCATTCAAGCAAGAAACCCCTTAAAATCGTTTACTCAATCAATCCAACACATGCATTAACCAAAGGCAACTCATGAACCACAACATCATTATCACATGCCTTTTAAAACAAGTCTTAACAAGACTCCAACGCATTTAAGAGATTTCATGCACACATGCATCATTTACCAAATGATAATCAACACTTGTTCAATATAACAAGTAAACATGCATTCACAAGCATTAAACAATTTCCATGCAACCATGCATCTTTTCAAGCATCTCATGCTTCTTTATGATCAAGAACATTACATTGGCTTCCAAGTGATCAACCACATCCACTTTTCAACTCAACACCCGATCGGATACGCGGATCCCGAGCGTTGTCCCTACGCTCCATACACCCTACCAATCCAAGGTCTCCCAAATGGACTTTTAAACACCATTTGACCTTACAAGCCTAAGGTTCCCATGTATGGACTTTTAAACACCATACAACCTTAGCTTTTCCCGAGGTTCCCATGCATGGAATTTTAAACACCATACAACCTCAACATGCACAAGGTTCCCATGTATGGACTTTTAAACACCATACAACCTTTGCATAACCGATTGGTAGTTGTATAACATCACTAACGAGATCCGGGACACCCCACACAAGATCCACACATGGACTTACACCGCCATTGTGATCTTAACAAGCACAAGGTTCCCATATATGGACTTTTAAACACCATATAACCTTTGCTCAACCAAGGTCCTCGAATGGGCATCAACCTCCATTATGACCTTAACCATCTCGTTAGGATACTTGAAGGGAGTTTACCGGTCCACTCTTGACCACTCCACCTCCAAGGCGACTTAATTCACGGTGCACCCAATCCTATAGCCGGCTAACTATATCTGATCAACGAACCAAGAACCACTTTCATCACTTGCCAACATAACCATCTTACCATGATAATCCAACGATTCACATGCATAATCATAATGCAAAAACCATCATTTATCTTAACCAATAACCAACCATGTTGTTCTTAAATAAACAAGGCTTACACAAAGACTTTCAACCACCTTTGTAACCTTAAGCATCACTTACCAATGTACATCATTAACAACAATAATCCACTGTTTTTAAGCATCACACAAAAGCCATTAATCAACATGCAACACTATGCATCAAAACCACAATTTCCATGTACAAAACCAAGGATCTCTCACCTTGAGCATCCTTCTCAAATGGCTTTCAAAACCAGCATTAAACCATGCTAAAATATGCTTTCAAAACAGATTTAAACCATGCAAAACACATGCATTTCAATCATCAACCACAATTGCTTAAAAGCCAATTTCACAACACAATTCAAGAGAGAAAATCCATTCACTTACTCTTGAGCTTAGCAAAGTTGTTTAGACTTAAACTAAGCTCCCAAAACCTTCAAACCTTGGTTTAAAAGCTGAAAACCCAACTTCACTCACCGATACACAAAACAAGGCTAGCCAACAAGCCTTCCAAGCATCCGAAACCTTCCGCACCACCTCTAAAGCTCACGGATCAAACTCCCCTGTTTCAAGCACACAACAACAGAGAATTAATGCATCATTATGCATTAAAAACACCAGCAACAAGACTCAACTCGCTGCTCATCACAAAATCAACATTTCGGCTACCAAACACAACCGAAATCACCTCCAAACACTTCCAAAACTTAACCCAGCCAAGATCCATCACTTCTAACCATTTTTAAACATCAATTAACATCCAAAATGATCACAAACACGTCCTTATACCTCCAGGTATAACAGATCACCAAAAACACTCCAAAAACAACCAAAAACTCAAGCCAAACTTAGGAAATTCAACCTATCCGGGATTGCATTAATTAAACCTCAACTTCTAATCAATTTAGCATTCATTTAACATCATTTTGACACTTCAAAACACTGCCCAAACAGATCACACGAAAATTCCACCAAAATCACCAAATCTTGCATTTTAAGCCAAAAATCAAGATTTCAATTGAAAAGCCTTTAACAAATCACAAATCAAGGATTGAGAACTTAGGAATTTCAGTAAAGAACTGATAGTTTAGAGGAGAAGGACGTTCTTACCTCCAAACTTGAGTTTCTCCTTTTTAGAGCCAAAAAGCTTGATGAAACAACTTGCAAATTGAGAGGTTTTGTTGATGAGATGATTAGGAATCAAAAAAGAGTTGAAATGAGTGATTTAGATGACAAAATCAGAGAAGAAAATCTGGAGAAATGTGTTTGGGTTGAGAGAAAATGAGAGAAAAGGAAAATTGAGAGAAAATAGAAAAGTTAGTTATAAAATGGTAAAATGATTTCCCTCCACATTTCATAAATTTTAAAATCAGAATAAAGCCTTAAAATATCTTAGAAAAATCTGGAGAAACTCTTTTTGGAATAATAGCTCCTTAAAGATTCAAAGTTTCAATCCTTTATAAAACTGTCACGCAACTTTCAAAAATTACATTTTGGTCACTAGCCAAAATGTCAACCTTCCGAACCTCATTTTCCAAAATTGATTTCACAGTTCACTTAATTATATTAAAAGATGATTTTAGAACATTTTTCCATATTTTTAATGCAACCCGAACTAGGCTTTCCTAAATATACTCTTATATATTCGATCAGCACTTTGACCGAACCGGTCAACGCCCAAAACTTCTGAGCCCAAAACCGGGGCGTTACATGAACTTCCTGGTTTACTTCAATATTCCCCATGTGACCCATTTGGTTCGATCTTTCTCCCAGACCAGGTCGAGGGGGTTACAGTTGGTTGGTGAGTCGATAACCTAGACGTAACTAAATTCCAAGGCAAAACTATACTAAATTTCTTGAAACATGAAAAGCCATTCTTGAATAATGAAAGTGTAATCTTGTCCTTTATAATAAGCTTGTAAAATAATGGATTGAATGGTCACTTGTTTAACTTGTTTAGTACTTGATTATGTATTGTTTACTTGTATGTCTATTGCAATCCATGGATTGACTTTCTTGATCATTATTTACTTGTCATTTGAATGGTACTTGAAACATTAAGCTAGAACTTGATTTTAATTGTTAAGCCTAGAGAAGTTGCACTTGATTAAAGTCTTTAAAACATAACAACTTAATAACTTGCTAGTTCTAGATGCTACCTCACTAAGTACAATCTTATACTTATCACTCTCTTTTTTCCTTCTTCCCAAACCACATGTTAAAAGTGTTCGAAAGCCTTCCTTCTTGAACCCGAAGCAAGACACATGAGTAGCTTGAAGTATGATATTGTACTTGTTTGTGTACTCTCCTAATTGGTGGCACTTAGAGATGTATTTAGATCTCATGATAGTTCATGCATTCGATACCTTGAGACTTGTAATTATATGTGTATGACACTCATGGTTTGTAGGACTTAAATGCCTTGTATATGCCTTGATATCTAATGCTCTACTAGTTGCTATCATGTTTCGATAATATGATGTCTCAATGCTTGAATGTATATATACTTGTCATGGTTGAACATTTTTTAGGATTGGATATTACATGATTGATGATTGATGCCCTATTCCAATGAAACCTTGGCCTTTTATGATTTCCCTTGTTTGAATGATGTAGCAAAGTATGCTTACCTTCTTAGTCATCTATACGAACTAGTTTGAATGTGGTTGTATGCCTTTATTGATAAGTATGAGCTTGTGAACTACTAATGTATCCTAATGATGTTTACGTTGTTTGCAACAATGTCTAGTTAAACCAATATGTTGTACTCCTTGTATTGTTTGAAAACCTATGGATTGCCTTGAATTGATATCTTGATTGAAGTTTAATTATAGGCTTGTATGTTCTTTCTTGAAGTGTATCAAAAGTCGCGCATATTGTAATTGTTTAGTGTTTAAAATTGATTCATGCCTTGTACCTCGGTCGAATAACATGTATTGCTCCTTGATTTTGAATTGTTTTAATCGATTGACTAATGCCTAGATATGATCTTGTTCGAATTAAATGATTTGGTCTATATGTTCTTACATGATTGTTCGAATGATAGGTTTCAACTTGTTAGTTGAATTTGCTTAGAAGTCATGTCTAATTTGTATATAAAGCATGTTAGTATTTGTTCTTTCTAGTTGCAACTCATCTATTAGTGATGAGTTAGAAAAGTTTTAAATTGGCTTGTTTTTCATGTACCTTGATTGCTTGTCTTCTTGCAAAGTAACACTCCTGGCTCCTAACCTGGGCGAGGGGTGTTACACAAACCGTCCAAAGCCTCATCTCATTAATGCCATGTTTAAGGTAGGGGATGTGGAGGATGAACACAAGGAGTATACTGGCTCCATAACTACTGCCAAGAGAAAGAAGCTAATGGCAGAACTGCGCAAGGCTAGCACGACATGGATCGTTTCATCAAAGGGACACCGGACGGTGAAACGTTTGGCATTGAAGCCACAAATGTGAGGGTGGAATCATTTCATCAAGGCAAATATGTTGCCTACATCTCACAATGAGACTGTCTCAGAAGAACGACTAATGTTGTTGCACTACATAATCAAAGGAAACTTGATGAAGATCGAGGTTACATAATAAAGGGAACGACAATCACGACTACCGTATGGAAAAAATATCACGAATGTTGAGCCAAAGGAAAAGGGCAAAGGAAGGGCCAAAACTGCCACGCTAAAGTCAAAGCCAAATGCAGAGCCGACTAGTGTGCTAGAGTTCAAGCCAAACCGTTCGTTGGCAGTGTTGTCCTAAGTTTACCAGCGTTAGAAGATTATACGCCAAAAGCTTGAGACAGCCGAGGACCTTAACGCTAAGATGAGGCACTACACAAAGGAAAATGATGCTCTAATCATGGAGATGCTTGTCAAACTGGCCCATGAAGTTGTGTCAGCGTTCCCAGATTTCCCTACCGAGCCTTCTACCAATGAAGATACCATACCAACAAATCCAACCAGTACAGCCAGTTCAGAAACCAATGCCCCAATTCTTATGTCCCCGGTGCAAGTTGAATCTTCCAACACCGATTCCTCGACTAAGTCAGAGCAAATCCCAGTCAAAACACCCAACGCTAAGCCAGTTACACCGCAAGCCGACCCTACCAAGAAAAATGAGGACATTAGAGCCTCCACTGCCACTTCAAAGCTAGCTGAAAGGGGATGAAACAAATGGCCCCTGACTGTGGAAGTTGGATTGAAAACCTCGTGCCAAGCAAGCAACAGAAGACCGTGCCAAACAAGGAGAAGTCTCACTCGAAGGGGAGTCTTCTTCTTCCTAAACTCTTTACATCTCCTTTGCATTATTCACATGTTCATGCATTTTTTTTATTATACAAATGTGTTGTTCCATGCATTGAGAGTAATGTACATCTTGGGTTTGGGGGTCTACATTTCCTCACATTTATGCCATGACATTCATAGTTATTTTTTCTACTGTATTTTGTTTTCATGCCAATGCCATGTAGATTAGATTAGGGTTAATGCCATGCATATTGAACCACTAAAAATGAAAACGAAATTTTTTTCTCGACCTAATTTTGAAGCATGTTAACACTTGTTAGGCAAGCCTAATTTGATCTAGGTTTCTATCTAATGAGGAAATTTTAATCTTTAGTTGTCATGCCATGACAACGGGATAATATGCCATGATTGCTTGGAAATTGATCTCTAGTTTAGGAAACTGAATTTGAGTGTAACTTATGATATGCATCTAGTTCCCTAGAAAGCTTAGACTGTGTGACACTATGCTCAGATTGGAAAAAAATTGATGCCATGGTAAAAAAAGAAATAAATAAGGCATCAATGTTCTTCTAGGGAAATGAAAAATAGAACTCTCCTCTACCTTAGGGATAATAGGAATTTGGGGCTTCGTGGTTTGCTCCCTCATAGTGCTCGAGTTAAAAACTTTAGTGTAGGAGTTGAAGAGAAAACTCAGTGATGTTTGGATTAAGGTGTGGATTCGTGGTATGCTCCCTCGTTTCTCTTACGCAAAACAGTATCATGAGGCTAGCTTAAGTTAATGCCAGTATGAAAGGTTATTTTGTTGGCAAGTTTGCAGGTTTGGCGTAGTATTTGGCATAGAACAACAACACAGTTAGGATTGCCAAGGAGAATGCCAAGTGTTGTTGGCACATAAGAACTACACAGTGTCAAGTACTTGTTGGCAGAGAAGTGAACTTGATGGCACGCTAAGAGGATATTGAACCCCGAGAAAATAGGATATGATCGTGCTCATAAAAGATCGCAATTGTACCAATCTTCGAAAAAATAGATAAGGTAATGCAAAGTTATGTTGGCAAAGACATGCCAAGCTTGGATGCCAAGGCAACATCGACTTGTTGACATCAGCCTAGCATTATCAGCTTATCACCTGACCAGCTTATCACATTCAAATTTGGATAAGATCTCATCTCTTATCACTTGAACATTTAAAATTCAAATGCAAAGGCTTATCTTATGGCTTCCTCCCATGCCAAGCTTGGTTGCCAAGGCAGCGTTGGCACAATAACTTCAGCCATAATCCGATCAGCTTATTACACGTGTTGATTTGCTTATCAAGGATATGATGAATACATCTTTATCCCTTGGACATTAAAATTCAAATCAAAGACTTATCCTAGCCCTCCTTGCACTCCTATTTAAACACCAAGCAAGCAAGCATTTGGAGAACAACAAATTGAAGAAGGAGAAAAAGCGATGAGAAAGATGAAGGCTTGAACTTGAGAAGCGTTCTGCAACAATGGAGAAGGAGGAATCAAAGACTGCAAGATTAAAGGCTTCAAGATTCCATGAGACATCGAGAATCCATTGAAGGGCTGCATTGAGAGACCTCCTTCCTTGCTTTAATTCTTGTTGAACTTTTTTTATTTCTTTCATGTGTTTAAGAATGATTTCAAACCTATCTTTGTTGTGTTTTATGTTTAGTTGTTAATAATTTAAACACCCTGGCATTGTTCGTTTATCTTGCAATGCTTTATTGTTTTCTTACTGTCTTGCCTAGCTAGACCTGGCATTACTGTTTTTTAAATACTTTGCCAAGCGAGAGCTGGCATTGTTGGCCTATTGCTCCTCAATATCTTAACAGACTCTGGTGGCAACGATCAGTTGTTGGATACTAAGGCGAGATGCTTTGAGAGAATATGTTGAAGTAGATGAACTTACTTTAGGAGTGAGTCTACCCCTTAGGAGTATTGATTGATACTTAATCTAACTGATTTATGAAAACATCGCTATAGAGATATAGGAGTTTTTGCATGGTAATTTTCGGGCATTGCCATCGAGAGAGGCAATGCCAACTATGAATCTGCTTGACAATCAATGCCAAGGCAAGACATTATTACTAGCCGGCATTGCTAGCATGAAATTCAGACATTCTTTGCCAAAACTTTGTTCTCATCCTGCACCCATTGTTTTCTAGACTGTTATCAATTCATCACCGTAATCTTTGCTTTACTTTAGCTTATTTTACTTCTAGTCTTTTACTTTATTCGTTGCCTCAATCTATTACAATTATCTTTTATCTTCTAGTTCACAAGTAATAATCATTGCAAATAATTCCTAGGCAATCCCTATGGAGACGATACTCAAGTCACTACTATATTACTTGTTGACCGTGTATACTTGCACGTAAAAGACGTATCATTGGTATTGTTTTTACTTGCATATTTACTCTGAATACTTAATCTTTTGCCATACAATATTACGTCAACAGTTGTTTGAGCATGATGCAAGTATGGGATGTAGATCAAAGAGTCTTAAGCTTCGGAGTTTGAATGGGGCAAAGCTAGTGGTGATAGGTGAGAGGAATCCTTGTTTGTCCAATGTAGTGTCGGCTTTAGCGGCACAAAGGATGATTCAACAGGTTTGTGAGGCCTTCTTGGCTTATATGGTTGATACGAGAGTTGAGAGTCCGATGCTTAAGGGTCTTTGAACCGTTAGAGAGTTTGCTAGTGTTTTTCTTGAAGAGTTACCATGTTTACCTTCAGATCATGAGCTAGAGCTTTTAGTTGATGTGATGCCAAGTACGACACCGATTTCCATTGCTCCTTATCACAAAGCACTGACAGAATTAAGAGAATTAAAGAAGGACATTCAAGATTTATTAGAGAGAGGATTCATCCGACCAAGAATCTCACCTTGGGGTGCTCTAGTATTGATCTTTAAGAAGAATGATGGTTCGATGAGGTTGTGCATCGACTATCCCCAACTCAACAAGGTGACGGTGAAGAATCGGTATCCTTGTTCAACGATATATAATTTGTTTGACCAGTTTAGAGGTGCTCGTATGTGCTTGAAGATCGATATAGGATTAGGTTATTACCAGTTGAAAGTAAGGTATACGAATATCCAAAAGACCACCTTTAGGACACGGTATGGTCATTATGAGTTCTTAATTATTTCCTTTGGGTTGAAAAATGCTCCAATAGCTTTTATGGATTCGACGAACTGGATCTCTCAACCCTATTTAGACCAATTTGTGGTGGTCTTCATCGATGATATTTTAGTGTACTCAAGCTTGGAGGACGATCATGATTATCACCTTCGTGTTGTCCTTCATATCTTAAGATATGGACAACACTAAGCCAAGTTTAGTAAGTGTGTGTTTTGGCTTTTCGAGGTGGCATTCTTGATTTGCGTGGATCCTCAAAAGATTTAGGCTTTGGTAGAGTGGAAACCACCTAGGAATATATCAAAAGTTCGTAGTTTTTTGGACTAGCTGGAAATTACAGCCATTTCGTCAAGGGCTTTTCTATTCCATCGGCGCCAAAGAAAAAGATTTTACAAAAGGGAGTTTCGTTTGATTGGAAGAAGAGGAGTTTCGAACCGCTTAAAGCTTATCTAAAAGAAGCCCAGTGTTGCGCAACCTGAACCAGAAAATAATTATGTGGTTTTTAGTGATGCTTCGTTGAATGGGCTTGGTTGTGTTCTCATGCAAGAGGGTAAGGTAGTTGCTTACACCTCGAGACAACTTAAGCCTCATGAACAGAATTACCTTGCGTATGATTTGGATATTGCTATAGTTATCTTTGCGTTGAAGATTTGGAGGCACTATCTATATGGAGAGAAGTGCTACATTTACACCGACCATAAGAGCCTTAAGTATCTGCTCACACAGAAAGAGTTGAATTTTGGATAAACATGATGGAATGTACTATTTAAGGACTACGAATGTATCATTGAGTATCACCCTGGCAAGACAAATGTTGTGGTTGATGGTTTGAGTCGGAAGTCTGCGTCAGATTTGAGAGCAATGTTTGCCCATTTAAGAATGACTGGGGATGATGGGTTGCTAGTCGAGCTCCTTGTGGAACCTACCTTAGTACAAGAAATCAAGAGGACATCAGTGTTAGATAAAGAATTGGTATCAAAGATGGAGATGGTCTAGCGAGAAGAAACACAAATTTTTGAGGCACGAGACGATGAACTCTTGTACTTTAAGGGTCAATTATGTGTTTCGACCTTAAAGGATATGTGAGATGGAATTATTAGGGAGGCTCACCGTATCTCATTTGCGGTGCATCTGAGCAGTAACAAAATGTATCAAGACTTATGCTCTTTTTATTAGTGGCCTAGTATGAAAAGATATGTGTCTAAGTTCGTAACAAGCTGCTAGCTTGTAAGCACGTTAAGGCATAACATAAGTTACTTTGTGTTTTCTTCAACTCGTTCAGATTCAGCAATGAAAGTGGGATCGGGTGACCATAGATTTTGTGACGGGTTTCCATTAACCCAAATGAGGCATTATGACATTTGGGTGATTATGGATGTAACACCATCTACCCGGTTTAGGAGTTAAACTGGTTTTGGAAGTATTACCAAACAAACACTGACATTACAATGCATTTAAGACTTGAGACAAAATTATAAAACATAGAATTTTCAATATAAATTTAACACTTTTTTTAAATTGATTCATAGGTCAAGCTTTAGCAGCTTTACATGTAGAACCAATTATGCACTCATTATGTAATACACACCACTTAAAGCTTGTAACCTACACTATATTTAATAACCATCAGTTCTCAAAGCTTATCAAATCTCTTCGAATCATTTAAGACATTTAGATCATTGCATTACTAATGTCATAAGTTTCATGTTTCTAAAGTTACCATTTATTGAAACATTCCAAACAAAAAATAGCTTATGGGTTTGTTATGCTAAAAACGATTAAATATATGATAGATCTTAAGTCTTTTGATTCATATCATATAGTTCCCATTAATATTATCAAGATTGACAGCCCAATCACTGTGAAGTTGTATTCCTATTAAAACATTTTTAGACATCTTTTATTCCTTAACTTAAACATTTTTCATAACACAATTTGTATACTTATGAGGTAAATTGTAACGCCCTAATTTGGGGCCTAGATGTTTTAGAGTTGAATCGAGCCGGTCGAGAACGGTTCAAATCTTTAAGGGTGACTTAGAGAACACCTAGCTCGAGATGCTTTAAAATATGGAAAATATCTAAAAAAATCCTCATTTATTATATTTATGATTTTGGTGAAAACAATTTTACAAAATATGGTTTGGAAATACTACATTTTAGTGTAGTGACCAAATCGCAGTTTTTGCAAAAGTTGACTAGTGACTGTTTTGTAAAGGATTGAAACTTTGAATCTTTAAGGAGCTAATTTTACCAAAATGTTTTTATCAGATATTTCCCTAATTTTGGGTGTTTTAATAATGATTTAATAAAGGGAATTAAAAGAGAAATCTTATTTTGACTTTCATAACTACTTTACGATCTTTTTCCCTCTTTTCATTTTCTCCTAACTTCCACTCAGCCAAACACATTTCCTTCATCAATTAATGTCTGATTTTCATTCCTTTTCATGAGATTTTAATCTCCTATTGATTCCTAATCTTTTCCTCATCAAATCCTTTTGTTTTCACTTTGGATTTTCAAGAAAACTTGCCCAAATTAAGAAGAAATCAGCCATTAGAGGCAAGCTTCGTCCTTCTCCTCTAATGATCAGTTCTTTACTGATATTCCCAAGTTATCAATCCATTGTTAATGATTTTTGAGTTGCTTTAATGTTAGAAACATGAAATTGTATTAAAACTCAAGATTCTTGGAGAGATATTGATGATTTTCGTAACTATTGGTTAGGCTCTATTTTTAGGTTGATTCCTAATGTATTTTGGATGGTAATTGATGTTATAAATGAGGTTTTATTAAAAAAAATCTCTAATAGGTTTGGATTCCTAAGTTTTACATGCTAAATTGGTGGTTTTTTGGGGTGGTTTTGGTGTTATGTTGTAGCTGGAGGTTTAAGGATGAGTTTATGGTGATTTTTGGTGTTGATTGCGGTTTAGAAATGTTTAGAAGTGATAGATCTTAGTTGGGCTTTTTTTTGGAAGAGTTTGGAGGTGATTTCGATTGTTTTAGGTAGCCGGAATGGTGCTTTTGAGTATAGCAGCGAGTTTGTTTAGTTGGCTAGTGATTTCAATGCATGATGATGCATTAATCCTCTGCTCTTATGTGTAATGAACAGTGGAGACATCTTCGGACGCTTTTGGTGTTGATCCGGAAGTGCCGGGAGCTTAAATATCGTTTCGACGAGCAAGCGAAACGTAATTGGTGAGTGCGAATGATTTTAGAAGTCCTTGAGGGACAAGAAACAAGGTTTGGGGATTTAGAATTGGTTTAAACAACATTATAAGTTCGAAAGTAAGTATGGCTAGATTAGCTCTCAATTATGTGGTTGTTGCCCCTAAAATACTTTTACATGCTCTTGTTTTGAGATAGACAAATTCCTAATGTTTTATTCATTAATTGTAGCATGAAATGATGATTTCTAGAGGTTTCATGAGATAACATGTTGCATGGAAGAGTTTTGAGATTTTGACTTAATGCAAAGCATGTGTTGTGATTTTGAAATGAGATAAGAAAGATTTGAGAAATGTTGCATTAAAAACCGTAGGTGAGATGGTGTTTTGACATAATATATTGCCATAGAAGATGAGATACTTACCGGATAAATTTGATCGATCAATAGGATGAGAGTGCACTGTAAACTAAAATGCGTACGTGCTCTTTGGAGTCGGGCAATGGGGGTAGTGCCATCCCGATCCAAAGTGAGAATCCGATGATGAGAAATACCATCGGGGTAGGACTTGGTGAAATTCCTAAGCTTTGTGGCGATGAAAGATACCGCCATGAGAGTCTGGTGATGAGAGATTCCACCGGGGTAGGACTTGACCTTGAGTCAAGCTAATCTGCATATTCGAGTAAAGATGAAATGTGAAATGCCAATATAATATATGAAAATGTATTTGATTCACATGTACCAAATGAAGAGATATTTTTATGATATGAGAAATGCATATGAGAGTATGATATGAAATGCTTGTTTTCATTTATCATGTGTATGGCATTGCCATGAGATTTGCATTGGTTTAATGCATGAGATAGAACAAGGGTGCATGTGTTTTCAAATGGAGATTTGCTTTGAAATGGTTTTCAAACATGAGATAGAATGAGCATGTTGTTGAGAATGGCTTTTGAGAAAGTGTTTTGAGTAATGCATTGTTGTGTTGGTTTTCTTTAGAGCTTTCCTCACTAAGAAAATGTGCTTACACTCTCTTTTACCAACAATGTAGATAATTGAGACGATTTGGGCAGCGGGAATGTTAAGAATATCCAAGAAAGTGAAAAACTCATGTATGGTGATGTTTTTACACACTCTAGTATTGATATTTGGCAAAGGGGCTTTAAGGTCGTTGTTGGCATATGTTTTTGGAACTTCATATGTTTGTAGCAAGTTTGTTAAGGTTTTTGATGTTTGTAAATGGACTTATATGGTTGGTTTGAGGTCCATATTTGATTCATGTGAGTAGGAAGCATGCCTATAGACTCATTGGTCACTTGATTGATGTCATGCTTAGCTTAAGCTTTTTAAATATGTTCTTTAATGTCTAATCATGTTGCTGGTATGTTATGGTATGATTTGGGATACGTTTAAGTGTGAAGAGATGTGAAAAGTAGAAAATTATGTTGTTGCAGGGCAGGGTGTATCGAAACACCCCTATATGTTTCGAAACATGGGCCCGAAATGGCCATAGTGTTCCGGAACGGATGGAGTGTTTCAGAACACTTTGGCTACTGGAGAGGCATGTTTCGATATTGGTCTCGAAACGCACCCGAGTACCAAAACGGGCAACTTCGTTTCTATATGACCATTTCGATACAAGGGTTAGCGTTTCTAAACGGTTGACCGTTAGACTAAGTTTTGAATTGTTTTAAGTTTTCATGTCTTACATTTTAATCCTTGATGTTGTGGATGCAAATGATTAAGCTTGGAATGTTATTTTAAGCTGATTTTTTTACAGAGAAGCATGTAAAATGTTTAACTACATATTGGTAAGCTTAAAATCTGCAATGTCATTATATTTTCGAAATTTTACATTTGTGTCCCTAAAAGTGTAATTCTTACAATTAAATCCCTAAATGATTTCCGATCACTGTGCCTTTCTCTCCTATGATTCTTGAGTAATCACATAGGCTTAATGTGCATCTAGAAAAGACAAAAAGAAAAAAAAAATAGGTTGTTAAACAAGGTTGACTTTTGGGTTAAATTTAGTTTTCCCCGTGTAATCATCGTAGTTCGGGTCAAGCGTCTAGGCTGGGCTAAGAGGGTTACATTTGTTGGTATCAAAGCCAAGTTAGTGAATGTTTAGGGCTTGGTAAGTGGTTAATGTACGTGATTATGAATGTTTGTAACTTTTTAGTGAAAGTATGATGTATGATTGTTGATGTTAGATTCTATTGAGATGGGTTTGAGATGCTATGCTGTGTTGGGGTATAGTTGGGATCCCATTGCCATATCATTACTATCGAGAAGAATTGTTTTAAAAAAATAAGCTTGAGTACTTGGATTACATGCCTTATTATGCCTAATTAAATTTAATGTGTTTTGTCAGTTGCGTTGTTTTATTATGGGGCCACGTAGAAAGCTTAGAATCAAAACCCGTGCTACGGTTGAGAACGAGAATGTTGAGAATGCTGAGGATTTACCTCCTCCTCCCCCTGGTGGACCACCCGGTGGTGGTGGAGCTGGGGTTGGTGCTGGGGTTCCTGGACCCGAGGGAGTTCAAGGGCAAGCTGCTCTTGATATGTCTGTGTTAATACAAGCTATTGCTGGAGCTTTTCAGGCAGCAGTAGCTGGAGCTCATGGAGCTGCACCACAGGATGGTGTTAATGTGTGGTTACCATTGGAGCGACTCCGCAGTCTGGGAGGGACTGAGTTCAGAGGGTTGACCTTGGAAGATTCTGAGTCTTGGTTAGAGAGTACCAAGAGAATTCTTGGGCAACTAAACTATAATAGTGTTTAGAAGTTGGGATGTATTGTGTCCCTGTTGCATGGTGATGCATACACGTGGTAGACGACCACAATTGCGGGAATGGAAGATGATGATGTGACTTGGACATTCTTCTTGAATGCATTCAAGCGGAAGTACTTGGGTGTTTGCTACCTCGATGAGAAAAAGAGAGAATTCATGTCCCTTGTGCATGGGAGTATGACGATGGCGGAATATGAGGTTCAATTCGTACGCCTTAGCCAATATGCACCTGAGTTGATTCCTAGCAAGTGAGAAAGATGTGAAAATTTCCATTATGGTCTAGTGGCGGATGTGAAAACCTATATGCTCGCAGCAGACTATACTGATTTTGATGTCTTGGTCACCAGAGCCAAGGACATTGAGCTGAATCTTGGTCTGGCGAGTCAAGCAGGAGGATCTAGCTCAGGAAAGCGAGCTGCAAAGTGTGATCTTGGTAGAGATCACTATTAGAGGCATAAGGATATAAGGCCACATGGTGTTGTTAGACATGGGGGTGGTAACCCTGGGAGAGGTCAGCAAGGACCAAATGATTTTATGCGGACTCTTGAGTGTAACCGGTGTGGTAGGAGGCATACTGGTGAGTGTTGGGGCAATCTTGGTACATGTTGGAACTTTGGTAATTGAGGGCACAGAAGAAAGATTGTCCTTAGCCGTTGAGAGAGGGCCATGCTCCGATGAGAGCAGTTGAGCCACATAGAGATTGAGGGAGCGGCCGTGGTAACTTCCAGTGTAGAGATGAGGGTGGAAGGAATGTAGCACATGTGGTGGCTGTTCAGCCTGAAGGTGGTGTCCAAGCTTGAGTGTATGCCCATCGAGAGGGGAGGAATGACACGGACGTGATCGCAGGTACCTTTACTTTGCAATCCTTGTCATTACTTTCTTTGATTGATTCTGGATCTACATACTCATACATATTGTGCGAACATGCTCAAATGCTTGGTTTGACTATTGAGTCTTTGGATGTGGGTATGCCTGTGACTAGTTTCTTTTGTGAGACGGTGGTAAAAAGAAGATTGTATAGGAGATGCCCCTTAATGGTGCAAAATCATGTGTTTCATGTTGATCTTATGGAGTTACCATTCTATGGTTTTGATGTAATTCTTGGCATGGATTGTCTTGTTGAGCATAGAGCCATTTTGGATTTTGAAAGAAAGCGAGTTTCACTAAAACTTGCGGATGATTATGAGGTTGTGGTGGTGGGAGAAAATGTGAAGTTTCTATCTAATGTGGTGTCGACGCTTGAAGCAAGCCGGATGTTGCGTCAAGGATGTGCGGCATGTCTAGCTTTTGTTATGAATCCTAGTACAAAAGAGGTTCACGTACATGATATAAGGACCGTGTGTGAGTTCCCTGGAGTGTTTCCGGGGGAATTAACTGGTTTACCGCCTAGTCGAGAGGTTGAGTTTGGAATTGAGTTGTATGAGAACACAACTCCGGTGTCCATTGCCCCCTATTGCATGGCACCCAAAGAGTTGAAGGAGTTGAAAACGCAACTTCAAGAATTGCTTGATCGGGGCTTTATTCGGCCTAGTGTGTAACCTTGGGGTGCATCAGTCTTGTTTGTTAAAAAGAAAGATGACACGATGAGGATGTGCATTGATTATCGTCAGCTGAATAAGTAGACCATCAAGAACAAGTATCCTTTGCCAAGGATTGATGATCTTTTTGATCAGTTTCGAGGAGCGGTTGTGTTTTCAAAGATCGATTTGAGGTAAGGGCACTATCAGCTAAAGGTGAAGGATGTGGATGTGCCGAAAAGAGCCTTCCGAACGAGATATGGGC
This sequence comes from Hibiscus tridactylites, assembly GCA_958450335.1. Classification (NCBI taxonomy): domain Eukaryota; kingdom Viridiplantae; phylum Streptophyta; class Magnoliopsida; order Malvales; family Malvaceae; genus Hibiscus; species Hibiscus tridactylites. The sequence goes on along the minus strand of OY288286.1, from coordinate 22,772,754 downwards.
ATTATGAATTTCTGGTAATGTCGTTTGGATTGGCGAATGCTCATGCTGCTTTCATGGACATGATGAACATAGTGTTCCATGAATTCTTGGATAAGTTCATTGTGGTGTTCATCGATGATATCCTTGTGTACTCTCGTACTGAGGAGGAGCATGAGGGTCATTTGAGGATCGTTTTGCAAGCGCTGTTAGAAAATCAACTTTATGCTAAGCTGAGAAAATGTGAGTTCTGGCTAAAGGAAGTTGTTTTTCTTGGCCATGTGGTTTCGGTTGAAGGGATTCGTGTTGATCATCAGAAGATTGAGGCGGGTGGTGAATTGGAAGCCTTCTAGGCATGTTCATGAAGTTCGTAGTTTCCTTGGATTGACAGGTTACTACCGGAGGTTCGTGGATGGATTTTCAAAGATTACTGCCCCTTTTCCAAAGTTTTTATAGAAGGATGTTAAGTATGAATGGACGGAAGTGAGACAACAAGCTTTTTAGAAGCTTAAGTCAGCTTTGATGCAAGCTCCTATCTTGGTTCAACCTGAATCAGGAAAAAAGTTTGTAGTGTATAGTGACGCATCCTATGTTGGTTTGGGGTGTGTGTTGATGCAAGAGGGTAGGATAGATGCTTATGCATCGCGACAGTTGAAAGTGCATGAGTGCAATTACCATACGCATGACATTGAGTTGGTTGCAATGGTTTTTGCTCTAAAGATCTGGAGACATTATCTCTATGGTGAGAAGTGTATTGTGTACAAGGATCATAAAAGTTTGAAGTACCTGATGTCTCAGAAAGAGTTAAATCTTAGGCAGCGGCATTGGGTGGAGTTGCTTAAGGATTACGATCTAACGATCGAGTATCATCCAGAGAAGGCCAATGTTGTGGCTGATGCTTTGAGCAGGAAAGTGGCGGTGGAGTTAAGGGCGATGTTTGCTAGCTTGAGCATATCGCGGGATGGTGGTCTTGTGGCTGAATTGCAAGTGAAACCATCTCTAGTTCAATTGATTAAGGATAAACAATTGTTGGATGATTCTTTGGTGCCACATGTTCAGGATATTCTATAAGGTAGGCCATCAGATTTCTGTTTCAATGATGATGGTGTTTTATGTTTTGGGAGTCGGATAGTGGTGCCGAATGATGTTGATTTGAGGCGCACTATTCTTACTAAAGCTCATAGTAGTCCTTTTGCTATGCACCCTGGTAGTACAAAGATGGATCGTGATCTGAAGGATAGTACTACTGGGTGGGATTAAAGAAAGATGTCACTGAGTATGTTAGCAAATGCATGGTTTGTCAGCGAGTTAAGGCTGGACATCGGTTTCCTTTAGGGTTGTTGCAGCCGTTAAGGATTCCTGAATGGAAGTGGGAGAGGATCACCATGGACTTTGTGTATGGTTTGCCTTTATCGCCATTAAAGAAGAATTTTGTTTGGGTGATTGTGGATCACCCTACGAAGTGTGCGCATTTCTTGCCCGTGTATACTACGTACACCTTGCATATGCTTGTGGAGTTGTACATTGCTGAGATTGTACGGTTGCATGGAGTGCCAAAATCTATAGTGTCGGATAGAGATCCGAGGTTTACCGCAAGGTTTTGGGAGTGCTTGCATCAAGCATTGGGTACGCGGCTGAATTTCAGTACTTCTTATCATCCGCAAACAGATGGATAGTCGAAGTGTGTTATCCAAGTGCTTGAGGATATGTTAAGGTGTTGTGTTATTGAATTTTAAGGCTCTTGGGAAAAGCACTTGACTTTGGTGGAGTTTGCTTATAATAACAGTTACCAGGCAAGTATTCAAATGGCACCTTATGAAGCTTTACACGAGAGGAAGTGCAGAACTCCTCTTTGTTGGGCTGAAACAGAACAAAAGTTGGTCTCGATGCCGGCTTTGTTAAAAGGAACCACCGAGAAGGTGAAGCTCATTTGTGAGCGGTTGAAGGCAGCATCCTGTGGGCGAGCGTGTATTTTTGAGCCCAAGGTTCATTGGACCATACGAGGTGATAGAACGTGTGGGTCTTGTTGCCTACAAGCTAAGGCTGCCTCAAGAGTTAGAAAATATACATAATGTGTTTCATGTATCCATGCTTTGGAGGTATAGATCGGATCCGTCGCATGTTATGCATGTGGAAGAGGTTGAGTTGAATCCAGATTTGACATATGATGAGGAACTTGTTGAGAATCTGGATTCGGATAGTAAGGTTCTTCGAGGTAAGACCATTGAGCTGCTCAAAGTCTTGTGGAGACATCGTGGTGTTGAGGAAGCCACGTGGGAAAGGAAGGAACACATGAAGAAGCAATTTCCTTACCTTTTTCCTCCTGATAAATTTCGAGGACGAAATTTCTTAAGAGGGGTAGAGTTGTAACGCCCTAATTTTGGGCCTAGATCTTTTAGAGTTGAATCGGGCCGGTTGAGAACGGTTCGAATCTTTAAGGGTGACTTAGGGGACACCTAGTTCGGGATGCTTTAAAAATATGGAAAAATATCTAAAAAATCCTCATTTATTATATGAATGATTTTGGTGAAAACAATTTTACAAAATATGGTTTGGAAATACTACATTTCGGTGTAGTGACCAAATCACAGTTTTTGCAAAAGTTGACTAGTGACTGTTTTGTAAAGGATTGAAACTTTGAATCTTTAAGGAGCTAATTTTACCAAAATGTTTTTATCATATTTCTCTCCAATTTTTGGTGTTTTAATAATGATTTAATAAAGGGAATTAAAAGAGAAAATCTTAATTTCACTTTCATAACTACTTTACGATCTTTTCCCTCTTTTCATTTTCTCTCAACTTCCACTCAGCCAAACACATTTCCTTCATCAATTAACCTCTGATTTTCATTCCTTTTGATAAGATTTCAATCTCCTATGGATTCCTAATCTTTTACTCATCAAATCCTCTTGTTTTCACTTTGGATTTTCAAGAAAACTTGCCTAAATTAAGGAGAAATCAACAATTAGAGGTAAGTTTCGTCCTTCTCCTCTAATGATCAGTTCTTTATTGAAATTCCCAAGTTATCAATCCTTTGTTATTTATTTTTGAGTTGCTTTGATGTTAGAAACATGAAATTGTATTAAAACTCAAGATTCTTGGAGAGATCTTGATGATTTTCGTAACTATTGGTTAGACTCTGTTTTGAGGTTGACTCCTAATGTATTTTGGATGGTAATTGATGTTATAAATGAGGTTTTATCAAACAAATCCCGAACATGTTTGGATTCCTAAGTTTTGCATGCTAGATTGGTGGTTTTGGGGGTGGTTTTGGTGTTCTTTTGTAGTTGGAGGTTTAAGGACGAGTTTATGGTGATTTTTGGTGTTGATTGAGGTTTAGAAATGTTTAGAAGTGATAGATCTTGGTTGGGCTTTGTTTTGGAAGAGTTTAGAGGTGATTTCGGTTGTTTTGGGTAGCCGAAATGGTGCTTTTGAGTAGAGCAGCGAATTTGTTTAGTTGGCTGGTGATTTCAATGCATGATGATGCATTAATCCTCTGCTCTTATGTGTAATGAATAGGGGAGTCATCTTCGGACGCTTTTGGTGTTGATCCGGAAGTGCCGGGAGCTTAGATATCGTTTCAACGAGCAAGAGAAATGTAATGGGTGAGTGCGAATGGTTTTAGAAGTCCTTGAGGGACAAGAAACAAGGTTTGGGGATTTAGAATTGGTTTGAAACACCATTCTAAGTCTTGAAGTATGTATGGCTAGATTTTCTCTCAAATACGTGGTTGTTGCCCCTAAAATGCTTTTACATGCTCTTGTTTTGAGATAGACAAATTCCAACTGTTTTATGCATGAATTGTAGCATGAAGTGATGCTTTGTAGAGGTTTCATGAGATAGCATGTTGCATTGAAGAGTTTTGAGATTTTGACATAATGCAAAGCATGAGATATGATTTTGAAATGATATGAGAAAAAGTTGAGAAATGTTACATGAAAAACAGTAGGTGAGATGGTGTTTTGACATAATATATTGGCATAGAAGAAGAGATACTTACCAGATATAATTGACCGATCAATAGGATGAGAGTGCACTATAAACTAAAATTCGTACGTGCTCTTTGGAGTCGGGCAATGGGGGTAGTGCCATCCCGATCCAAAGTGAGAATCTGATGATGAGAGGTACCATCGGGGAAGGACTTGGTGAAATACCCAAGCTTTGTGCCGATGAGAGATACCGCCATGAGAGTCTGGTGATGAGAGATTCCACCGGGGTAGGACTTGACCTTGAGTCAAGCTAATCCACATATCCAAGTAAAGATGAAATGTGAAATGCCAATATAATATATGAAAATGTATTTGATTCACATGTACCAAATGAAGAGATATTTTTATGCTATGAGAAATGCATATGAGAGTATGATAGGAAATGCTTGTTTTCATTTATCATGTGTATGGCCTTGCCATGAGATTTGCATTGGTTTAATGCATGAGATAGAACAAGGGTACATGTGTTTTCGAATGGAGATTTGCTTTGAAATGGTTTTCAAGCATGAGATAGAATGAGCATGTTGTTGAGAATGGCTTTTGAGAAAGTGTTTTGAGTAATGCAATGTTGTGTTGGTTTTCTTTAGAGCTTGTCTCACTAAGCAAATGTTCTTACTCTCTCTTTTACCAACAATGTTTTTACACACTCTACTACTGATATTTGGCAATGGGGCTTCAAGGTTGTTATTGGGAGATGTTTTTGGAACTCCCTATGTTTGTAGCAAGTTTGTGAAGGTTTTTGAAGTTTGTAAATGGTCTTATATTGTTGGTTTGAGGTTTGAGGTCCATATTTGATTCATGTGACTAGGAAGCATGCCTATAGACTCATTGGTCACTTGATTGATGTCATGCTTAGCTTAAGCTTCTTAAATATGTTCTTTAATGTCTAATAATGTTGCTGGTATGTTATGGTATGATTTGGGATATGTTTAAGTGTGAAAAGATGTGAAAACCCATAAAATTATGCTGTTGCAGGGCAGGGTGTTTCGAAACACCCCTATTTGTTCGAAACATGGGCCCGAAATGGCCATAGTGTTTAAGAACGGATGAAGGTGTTTCAGAACACTTTGGCTACTGGAGAGGCTTGTTTCGGTACTGGTCTCGTAACGCACCCGAGTACGGAAACGGTCAACTCCGTTTCTATACGACCGTTTCGATACCAGGGTTAACGTTTCGAAACGGTTGACCGTTGGGCTATGTTTTGAATTGTTTTAAGTTCTCATGTCTTACATTTTAGTCCTTGATGTTGTGGATGCAATTGATTAAGCTTGGAATGTCATTTTAAGCTGATTTTTTTACAGAGAATCATGTAAAATGTTTAATTACATATTGGTAAGTGTAGTTCTTATAATTGAATCCCTAAATGATTTCCGATCGCTGTGCCTTTCTCTCCTATGATTCTTGAGTAATCACATGCGCTTAATGTGCATCTAGAAAAGACAAAAAGAAGAAAAGGTCATTAATCAAGGTTGACTTTCGGGTTGACTTTGGTTTTCCCCGTGTAATCTTCGTAGTTCGGGTCAAGCGTATAGGCCGGGCTAAGGGGGTTACATAAATGAATCTTATGTGGAACTTAAATTTCCTTACTATAGGTTTTGTACTTATACCATTTGATATAAAGATTTCATATTAATAAGTACTAGTCCTATTTACTAGGATAAGTTTTCATTGACAATATCATTATTAATTTAATCCAAACATAACTATAACATTTGTTGTAATACCCCAAACTAAGGCTTAGTAGCTTGTTACAAAAGTAATTAGAACCTAATTGTGTAAAAAATTTCTATATAAGGAGGATTAATTGAATTAGGGACCAAATCACAAGAATCGAATCATTTTTATCCAAATTAATATGATTGAAATGTTATAAGATGAAATCAAGCTAGCTTGCACGTAGATAAATTAAAAGATTAAGGGCCATGACACATGTCATGGGAGATGGAGACCATAGTGGTCCTCTTGACCTTACCAAAGGATAGATGAATCATCACCGTCTTCATTCGTTTCCCCTTCTAACCGAACAAGAGAGAAAGAAAACTCCATTGAAGGAGATTTAATCTTGCATGTGATGGTATTGTTCATGTAATTGGAAGCTAGGAAGATAGTAATTTTCTTCCATTGTTCGAATGAATTCCTTATTGATGTTAGAGATTGAGCTTGAATCTATAGAAATGTTTGTTGTATATTCATGCTTGAATTGGCCTTTTATTGTAACTTGATAAATGATTAGGATTTTATTGAATACATGATGAAATTAGGCTTGATCGAGTAGTGTATTGACATGGAAGCAAACCCTTTTTTGTATGATCATGTAAATGGATAGGGTAATTCGAATTTCACATGAATTGAGACTTGAATTGAATGAAATGCTTGCTTTAAAACTTGATTATGTGATGAATTATATTGTTGATAAAATGAAAATCAAGTTAGATAGTGAAATTTAAGCTTAAATATGAAACTAGTCACACTAGATTGACGAATTGCTAACTAGTGCCTAATTTGAAAGAATTTATAAATACTGGACTGAATTGCATGAAATAGGAGCTGTAAATGGCAACTTAAAATCATGGGAAACTATTTAAAAGTTTGTTAAAATGAATTGTGTGATACAATCTTGTTTTGTGGAAGTTTAGGAGTGTTTGTTGGCATGTATATAAACTTGAGACTGTTTTGGAGGAATGGATAATTTCGGGACTATTTTGACATGTTAAATGATGAAGAGGACTGTCTTGATTAAGTAAAAATTGATACCTATGTTTAATTGGGCAGAATTGGTGAAAAATAGAAGTTACAAGACTGTTTTTGAGCTGAAAATGAGAGTGCATATACATGCTGCCATGTTTTGAATAAACATCATTTGAGGTATTGATGATTGTTTTGTATGCTTGTTAACATTGTGGTGTCTCTTTGAATTGAACAACTAAACAATAAATCTTGCTAATCTGTTTTTCTTGTTGGAAGACTAGGAAATTTTTTAGAGTATACATTGCAATGATGAACCATTATGTATGTATATTTTTAACTAGATTGCTTGGAATTGTTTTGAAAGGAATGCTTGAATGCATTGTTATGATGCTGATTTTGATCCTATTGCATTGAATTGTATCCTAGCTGAATAAATCTTGCCTCGGGCGTTTCAAAATGATACTCTGCAGAGAACATGGTAAGTGCCCCAAAGTCAAAGATTTCGGCCCTTAAGTGAGTCACCGGCTTGTTTGGCATCATCTCACATGTTTCTAGCTGAATAAATAGCTGAGTGTCATCTATTGTGTTGTGAATTGATATTAATTGATAAGAATAATTATTAAAGAAACCATAAAGGGGAGGAAATCTTGTGATTGGTTTATAGGGAGGCAAACCCTTAGGTGTAGGAAATCTTTTTATTGGATGTTGAGGGAGGTGGAAGTAAATTAATAATTCTTTAAGTCCTCTATTCATAAGAGAGAGTTGAAGAAGAGTAGGATTTTTGAGTTTCCTACAAAGCCTAAATTTTCTCTAGTAAAAGCAAGTAAACACCTCCATTCTCATCTTCTACCTCAAGCTCTAGGCAAGCACCACCATTGAAGTTAAACTAAAGCTTTGTCTTCCTTTGTTTGAGAGTCTCTTTTAATCTGAACAATCACGAGAAAGAGAATTCAAGCATCGAACGAGGTATTAGTGACTCTAGAAGCCTTAACCGAGCAAGGTGAGTGTAGTAGCATCTCGATTTGGGCAATGGCCTACTCGAATTTATTGTTACATTTGTTAATGCTAACCTTTGAGATAGGGATTTTCATCATTGATTATACATTGGTAAGTCCGGTAAGCATCTTATTAATTCCATGATTCATAATATGTTTATTATTGTCATGAAGATCATTGGAAGCATTGACATGTAGAAGCTTGATATGAATCATTGTTATTGTGATTGACATGAAATGTTGATTATGAACCATGAGTGATGAACTATTGTTATTGGACCTTGGATTCGAAGTATGGGATACAATTGGCATGCCATAGAATTCATGAGCTCAATGTACGGGTGAACTACGGTCCTAGGGCTACGGCCTATATGATTTGGCGAAGCGGAGGGATGTATTGTATTTGGTCTTTGGCGATGTCAGTGGGATGACGATTATGAAATTGGCAAGGAGGTGGAATTCGTGTATCTATATACCATGAATCGATCCAAGGAAAATAAGAACTCAAGATATTGTTTTGTTATGAAATCATGATATTGACATATGCTTTGTTACAAATATGAAACATGCCATGTCATTGCATATTTAGTACTATGATTCTTGAAGCATGTTACAAGACATGATATGTATGTTCATTGTTATGTGACTGCCTCACTAGGTAAAGTGTGCCTAATGCATTCCATGCATCCATTTCATGATAAGCAAGTACCGGGATCGAGATCGGAGAAGTTGGAGTGTTGCACAAGTCACAATCAAGTCTTAAGTAATGTATATTGCCCTCTCGAACTCCTAGTATGGTGTCAAGGTCTATGTACAATTTTATTTTGTTTCCTTTAGTATACCTATGATATGTTTAAGTACTTCGAATGGTTGCAATGAATAGAGCCTTTATGTATCATGTTTGGTCCTAAAATGGTAAAACTGAGTTAATGAATTCGAATGGCTTTACAATTTGGCTTGACAATAGTTTATAGTGTTAAAATGTTGTGGGTAAAGTTTTATTGCTTTTGAACCATGTTGGCTAAGTTAAATTGATTAAAAACCAGCTAGAATCTATCACCACATGCCTAACCGTACCAGAACGAGTGATGGCGTTTTGATACGGGTAAGTGTAAATGGGACCTTAGAGAACAGAGTGTACCGAAACAGGGTAGTTCTGTTTCGGAACATTTTTACCACTAAAGCCTTTGTTTCGATACGAGTTTCGAAACGGGTCAAATCAAAGTCAAAGATAGTCAACTTGTACCGATACGGGTCAAGCCGTATCGATACGGTTGCATAAGAAAAGTCAATAAGTCGACCATAGTCAAGTTGTACCGAAACGGCTCAGAGCGTTTCGATACATGATAGTTTTCCTAAGTTTTCCTAAGATCAAGGATCAAAACTAGCTTGGAGTATTGTGAGTGTAGTTCTTACATAGGGTTAGGACTTAGGTCCTAACCAAATATGCTTGTTTACATTCTATTGCTATGATTATGCCATGAAATGAAATTAATCCATGCTTGGTAATAAAATAAGGGAAGAATGGCTAAATGGAATCTTGATATTGAGATATGCCTGATATATAACTTGATAATGAAAATGGATCATGTAAACACTTGATTGAACTTCTACGCCTTAGAACACTTGTTCGAATGACTCAAGAATATCTAGACATGGTCTTACTTGATGCTATTGATGACATGAAATGCATACTTGCTTGAATTGCAATGAATACATGATAAAATGAACTAAGGTTCGAATAGCCTAAGGGCTAGCTTGATCTTGGTAAGTACCACTTGAAAATGAAACCTTGAACAAACTAAATACTTTCCTTGATCATGAAATATATAATTTCCTTGTCTTGAATATTTGAAACTTGTGAAATTGTTTTATAATCAAACAAAGCCTTGGTTGCTAGTTGGTCTTAGGTAGGACAGCATGCCATAGAGTCTAGAGCTCATATGTGTTGGGTGGACTACAGTCTAGGGCCAAGGCCCCTATTTGGTGACAGTAGGAGGGATGTGTGTGTTATGGTCATTAACGATAGTAGGAGGGATATGACATGTTACTTGATTTGGCGACAGTTTGGTTGGTGACTCGATTACCTAGACATAACTATGTACCAATGCCTAATCTAAAGTAATAATCAAGAAAGAAAAGCATGGCATTAAGATTAAATGATACTTGACTTGATATCTTGAATTGTCTTTTTACATGATACTTGAATGAACACTTGAATTGTTATACATGAGCATTTTTTTTTTGACTTGGTACTTGATTAATCTTGAAATCAAAGCAACCTTCTTGTTAGCATGCTATTCGAATGTTGATTGGTAACATGAAATGATTTATGATGCTTGAGACTATAATCCTATTTTATGATCTTGATTTTGATATGATATGCATAATGGTATTAAGGTTTCTTTTTTACATGGTCGTACTCTTGACTTGAGATGCTTGGAACCTTAAGCTCGATTTGACTTATATGCTACAAACTTAGCTAGGTTATACTTGACTTAAAGAATGCTAAACTTTATAACTTGTTAGCTTTAGATGGTACCTCATTAAGTACATTATGTACTTATCACTCTCGTTTCCATTCTTCCCAAACCATAGGTTTAAAGAGATCGTGAAGCTATCTTCCTTGAGCCTGAAGCAAGACACAAACAAGTCTAGAAGTATGACTTCGATTCTATTTTTGTACTCTCTTAGTTGGTGGCACCTAGACTTGTGTATGGAACATGTTAGATCATGCATTTTTTCTAGTTTGTAAGTTTGTATATATATATATATATGACTTGATCAAAATGGCTTGTAAGACTTGTTTGGCGATGTTTAATGCCCATGATACCAAATGCTATGCATGATATAAATTTGACTTGTTAAACGTGAAATGCCATTTGGTTTACTTGATCTAGATATAATTGAATGTACATGAGAAATGGACCATATATGCTTGATTACTTGAATGCCTATTAAAATGAGATTGAGTATGGTTGCTTGCCCTTATTTGAATAACTTGGTCTTGTTAGCTAGACTTGGTTGCTATGTGATGTTAAACTTGCTTGAGATTATGATTGATTGAGTCATGGTTTGATTGTATACACCTAGTAACTTGACTAGTTTAACCAACGTGATATGTTTCATGTCTGGATTGTAAAATGTTGGAAACTCGTGCTTAGTTAACTAGACATAAGTATGATCTTGTAAGCATGATTGATCTTTACCTTGAATTGTAACAAAGTTGCGCATACATGTAATGGAATTGTATTGGATGTGATCATGTCTAAGTATGTGCCTGAATGCTATATAGGATTACTTGATTAGGAAGTAACCATCCTTGAAATGAACTTAATAGTGATTTCTTGCTTAGGTATGTTATTTGAATGCTTTTTGTGATCACATGAATATGAAGTAAACAATCTTGAATGTAAATTATAAGTGAATTAACTTAGTGGTAACCTATAATGTTTGAGAAGCATGTTATGTTACTTGATCAATTTGGATGTTATGCTCGCTTGTTAGACACAAAACTCATCTAGTATAAATGAGTTCGAAAGTTTTTAATTGTCTTGAATTCTTGTGCTTGTTTGTTTGCTTGATTAACACTCCTTGGCCGGTTTACTCCTAACCCGAGTAAGGGGTATTACATTTGTAGGTTCAAACACTTAATCATATACATTTATACATTAACATTGATCTCCACTCAATTATTCTTTCATCATTCTATCACATACAAATTACACTTGTAACAACATTAGCCATAAACATACATTCAATCATATAAACAAATGTCCATGATCAATTATTTATTCATACAAACAAGATCATTTGGATAGTTAAGGAAATAGTGACCAAATATGCATATATTTCCTTATCTTGTGATATCAACAATAATAAGGCAATCTATATTACGATTCCTATAGTTTATTTAATCTTTTCGTTATTGCTATCTATGATTCAAAACTATAAACATAAGTTTAAGGCCCTTAAGAGTTATTATCTTAAATTAGCATACCCTAAGACCAATCATAGAATTTACCATAATCATATTAACTTTTGGCATGTAATTTATCCTTAACCTGAAATCCTTTTTTGAGAAATTTTCGGATGGTCCCAAAGACTGATCCTATCAATCATAGATATAAAATTTTGTCTATTCATTAATCATCATTTCATTTCTAATACTAACTTATCAGTTTATCATGTATCAATACAACTCATGCTTATTAATAAGATCATAGTTCAACCTAGTCAGGAATATCATTGACTAGTATGACAAACTTTCATATATCATACCCGCTCAATCATATACAACCAACCATCTAAAATAAAATGAAATCAAATCACACACATATTCAATCATAAGCATCAATCACCTATCATAACTAACAACGAAAACACACACATGTATCAAAAATATTACACTCCTTGTACCTTTTTCTTAAGATACTATAAATATTACTTGAATGCACTTACATACTAACTAACCAAGTAGTTAACATAGCCTCAATCATGCATTTTCACCCTAGAATTTAAAGCAACTGCTACTACTCATGTACTCGAAATATGGGTTCATCGGTGATTATAGAAAACGGATTAACCAAGTGAATCATATATATATCAAACACATCGTAATAAATACCACGAACTTCAGTCCACCTCATTTCTAGTTGATCTATCACTCTGAGTAGGTCTACCGTTACTAGCATTACAACACTAGGCCTCCTTACTAATATGTCTTTGTTTTCTCTTTATAAACTACTAAAGATATTAGGATTAAGACTTGACATTCAAAGTTTCATAGTCTCAAATTTATTACTACTTATACTTACTATATAAACCCTTTATTTTATTTTATCATACATAATGTTGCATGAAGCTTTATATTTTATAAGTTTTGGGTACTTCACGTTATATTTCATGTTATATTCAACTTTTGTCATATACATGTATTTTACAATTTACATACATGTTTTGAACTGCATTTTTGAGTAGATGCTTTTAATTTAACAGACATGGTTTTACACTAAGAATCATAAACATTTGAATAATGTAACCCCCTGACCTGATCTAGGTGAAAGACTGAATTGAACAGATTACACGAGGAGTGTTGAAGTAAAGCGGGAAGTTTACCTCAATAAACAACCATTTTTTTCATTTTATCTTGTCTAGATGTTCATTATGATCTTAAGTGATAAATATCGCAACATAACAATTTACAACTCGATCAGACAATGATTTTGAACTCAATTGCATTCAAAAACTTTTTCGGGACCATTTTGTAATTTACACAAAATACAAGGACTTCTTCACTTTTAATGTTGTCAATCTTTAATTAATCATATTAAATACATCTCTGTCAAATCTCAACTCAAATTAATCATCCATGCTCATTTAATTGCATCCACAACATTCAGGGACCAAAACGTAAAGAAACAAAACTTTAGAAGATTCCATTAACTAACTTAACAACTTGTTGTTCCGGTACAGGTTGACCTATATCAAAATAGACGTATCGAAACAGGTTCAAGAGGCTCAAAGCTCAGGCTCCTATCGAAATAGCCTCAAGGGTGTTTCAAAACATTTAATTCTAGTAGCAAAATGTACTGAAATAGCCCTTCCTCGTTTTGATACCCTTAATCCATTTCAAGCACACCATTTCAGTACAGACTCGAGTGTACCGAAACACATGGGCTTGTAATGACACTTTTTGCTGGTTTTTCACACTTTAATCCATATGTTGGGTTTTTAGGTGCTCAATTCCTTCAATCGTTCTTGCTCGCCAAGTAATGGAGAAGTGGAATATTAGGTGATAGAGGTGTGGAAGCAAAAAAATGATAAAAACATGATGATTTATAGTGGTTCAACCTTTAAAAACCGAGCAAGCTTTCTACCCAAAGCTTTGATCAAACCCTCTTTACAAAGAGATAAAAAAGTAAACTCAAATCTCTCTAATAGGTATTTGTTGGCACAATTAAGCTCTCACCCAGTCCTAAAACACTTGAGAAAATATAACAATTTTGGCTCACTAGTGTTTGTCTATACAAGAAATTGACAATTAGGCACTAAGACACATTTTGATCATATGTTGTATTACAATTGAAGCACTTTTTCATTACTTGATGCTTGGAGGTCCTTTTTATACTCCTAATTGAGTTTGTAGCTGTTACTAGACGTTGGGGTTGAATTGGAGTCGTTGGAGACTTTATTTCCCACCATAAATGTTGTTCTACAACTCCCCCTTTCGAAACACCCAACCCTATTTCGAAACACTCTTGAAATAGAAAGAGTCGTTGCAGTCTGATGCAGCACTCGTTTCGGAACACCCTTGGCCGTATCAAAATGGTCGTATCGAAATGCTTGTTCCCGTATCGAAACTCTCTACAATTAAAAGGTAGTTGGGAAATATCTGTTGGGGGGTTTATGACCGTTTAGGACATGCCATATAGGCGAATCGAAACATCAGTGGCTGTATCGAAATGCTAGGCAAAATTCTCACCCAGATCAAGCCCCATTTCGAAACAGACAATGTTGTATTGAAACGTTTTGCCACTGTGAAGTCCCGTATTGAAACACCTAGAGGCGTTTCAAAACGCCTGGATGATTTTGTTAAGTTTGGCTTTGAAAACATATAAACCTTTTTGTAATATTCCATAAACATAGTTTAAAGTTTTTTGGACTTATAAATGGTTTTAAATTCTTTTTAACTTTGTCCAAAACATTTTTCAATTATTATATCAAAACATTAGTTCTACAATCTCCCCCTTTTTGATATAATAAAACCAACTTGAAAAATTGTTTGTGATTCTCTCCCTTTAAGTTTCAAAATGTGAATAAGAGATGAAAAATTGAAAAGTAACTAAAGCCCCCCTTATTCATTTAAAGATACAATTTTTCAAACCAAACTATCCCTTTTTTTGTTATATCAAAAAGAATTCAAAAGACATTAAGTTTAAAATAACTTAGGAGGTTTGAAAAGATGGCAAAAATAAGAATTTTTGTTTTAAAATGGCTCCATGAAAAATCTTGCCAAAAACCTCTTAAAATACCTCAAACATAATTCCAAGTTGTTTGGACTTAAAAACAAGTTTTAAATTCTTTTCAAATTAGTCCAAAACATTTTTCAATTATTATATCAAAACACTAGTTCTACATTCCCCCTTACTCAAAGCATCATCAAAAGATGCTAGTCCAACATATGATAATCTAGTTGTATTGAAATAAAATAAGTCAGATTAAACAAACAATGGCAACTAGATTTCACCAACACTTGAATCCAAGGGAGGGTCTGAAGCCTTCCTCTTCAAGTGTCTTTCTTTGTGTGCATAGAGCTCCCCCTCAAAGTTTGACTTGTTGATCAATCTCCATCACACCTATCATAAGACAATCAAGTAATTTTTGATATCCCAAATTGGTTTGGATCCATAGACGTTAGTAGCATATAATTTTGTCCCCTTAGGAATCCAATTTTCAATTTCATCCTTTTTAGTTGAAGTACTTAGTCCTTTTGGGACCCAAGTACTTCTAAAACATTTATCGTTCACAAATCTAGGGGCACTAGATTGTCTTACATAAAAAATTGATTTTCCAACATTATTTTTCTTTTCAAGCTCTTTGGAAATCAAATGTTTTTCTTCTTGGACTTAATCAAGAAAATTTTGTAAATCAAAACATTTTTGTTCAAACTCTTCAAGTTCAATTTTGGTTTTAGAAATCAAGTCGTTTTGAATTTTTCAAATTTGAAATCACTTTCTTGTTTTTCAAAATGTGATTTTTAAATTCTAAAACCAAATCATCATATGCATCTTGTAATTCATCAAAAGAATATGAACATGAAGTAGATGGATTAAAAGTTACCCTTGAATCTTCTTCGATGGCCATAAGGCAAAGGTTGACTTGTTCATCATCGGTGGAGTCCTCATCACTCCAAGTAGCCACATACGCCTTCTTCTTATGGCTTGAAGTGCTTTCCCTTTTCTTTTTCATGGAATCCCGTTCAAGTTCTTTCAAGGCTTTCTTCATGAAAGGGGCACACTTCTTGAAGAGATGAACTATCTCTTCTTCTTCATCCTTCTCTCCACTTGAATCTACATGATGGCATGTGGAGGATTTAAGAGCAATGGCATTTGTGTTGATGCCAAGCCCTTTGAGCTTCTTCTCCCCCATAGCTCTAATCCCTTCCCTCTTTTTCTCCTCTTCTTTGTTTTTTTTTTCATAATTTTGTGAGTGAGAAGTGACCCCATGAGCTCATCAAGCTTCAAGGTTTTGAGATTCTTGGCTTCGATAATGGTAGTCCTTTTTGAGTCCCATGACTCGGGAAGGGAGTAGATGAGCTTTCGGACAAGCTTTTCTTCCGGAATGATTTCTCCATAACCCTTGAGTCCATTGATGATGGTGGAGAATCGGTTAAACATCTTCTCAATATCCTCTTTCGGGTCCATTTTGAAGTTTTCGTACTCTAGGTTAAGGAGGTCGATATTGGTCTCCTTTACTTCGTTTGTCCCCTCGTATGTAACCTTTAGCTTGTCCTAAACTTCATTGGCACTCTCGCAAGAAGACATCTTTTTGTAGATGTTGAGGCTAAATGCACAAAAGATGAAGGGCAAAGCCTTGCAATTTATCTCCATCTTCTTGCAGTCGTCGACACTCCACTCCGCCTTGCTTCCTTGTGGTACGAACGGGCCATCTTCTATGATATCCCAAACCTTGTAGTCTTTGGATTTGACAAATAACATCATCATTGTCTTCAAATAAGCATAATTGGTCCCATCAAAGAAGGGCGGTTTGTCGATGGATTGCGCCATTGAGTCGGTTGTTTGAAATGTTGATCGAGCTTGTCGGATCTTCTCAATAGGGTGTTAATCCTCTTCAATTGAGCCAAGCTATGATACCAATTGTTAGGTTTTTAGGTGCTCGATTCCTTCAACCGTTTTTGCTCGCCAAGTGGTGGAGAAGTAGAATATTGGGTGATAGAGGTGTGGAAGCAAAAAATAATAATAAAGACAAGATAATTTATAGTGGTTCAACTTTCTAACCAAGGTCTACATCCACTACCTTTGCTTCCAACTAAGAATTTCTAATCAATCCACTATTGATTCGTCTTCTTTTCTAGGCTTAGGAGGAAACCCTTACAAAACCAATCAAGCTTTCTACCCAAAGCTTTTATCAAACCCTCTTTACAAAGAGATAAAATAAGCAAACTTGAATCCATATAATAGGTATTTATTTGCACAATTAAGCTCTCACCCAATCCTAAGACACGAGCAAATATAATAATTTTGGCTCACTACTGTTTGTCTATACAAGGAATTGACAATTAGGCACTAAGACACATTTTGATCATATGGTGTATTACAATTGAAGCATTTTTTCATTACTTGATGCTTGGAGGTCCCTTTTATACTACTAATTGAGTTTGTAGTCGTTACTAGTCATTGGGGTTGAATTAGAGCCACAGAATACTTTATTTCCAACCATAAATGCAGTTCTGCAACTCCCCATTTCGAAACGCCCGACCCTGTTTCGAAATACTCTTGAAATAGAAAGAGTCATTGCATTCTGATGCAGCACCCATTTCGAAACACCCTTTGCCGTATCGAAACGGTCATATTGAAACGCTTGTTCCCGTATCCAAACGCCCTGCAATTGGAAGGTAGTTGGGAAATAGCCGTTGGGGGTTTATGACCGTTGAGGTCGAGCCACATAGGCGTATCGAAACGGTAGTGGCCGTATCGAAACGCTAGGCAAAATTCTCACCCAGATCAAGCCCCATTTCGAAACAGACAAGGATGTATCGAAACATTTTGCCACTATGAAGTCCCGTATCGAAACACCTAGAGGTGTTTTGAAATGCATGTATGGTTTTTTTTTTTAATTTTGGCTTTGAAAACATATAAAACCTTTTTGAAATATCCCATAAACATAGTTTCAAGTTGTTTGGACTTAGAAATGGTTTTGAATTCTTTTTAACTTTTTCCAATATACTTCCTACATGCATACAACATATTTAAACATCAAACCACAATCATATATGGCAATACAAACCTCATAATATGTCAATGCGTCAAGGGAAACTATAGGCATGCAACCTATGCAAAATACCACTCAAGTGTCAAAACACAAACCAAGGCATAAACCAATAAGTAAAGGCCATTTACAAGTCATTAAGTGCATCATAAACTTTCCACAAAACAGGGAGTTTCAAAACACATCTCCCAAAAAATTAAGGCCTCCTCCCATTGCCAACTATTATTACTAATAAACAATCATAAAATCATACTTGAGCTAAGTCTCACTCCTTGGTTCCCTTCTTGCTTCTTCGCTGCCCCAAATATGCTAATTTTCTGCATTGTTGGAAAAGAGAGCATAAGCAATAATTCCTAGTGAGGGATGCTCAAAAGAAACCAACAACAACAACAACAATGCATTTTAAAACCATTTCTCGTTTATAAATCTCTATCTCATCGTTCTCATTCTATCTCATGCTTGAAACCATTCTCAAAGAAAAAACCACATCATTTAAACCACATGTACTATCTATCTCATGCATTAATCAAAATTCAAAGTCTCAAGGCAAAGCCTTACATGCTTGAATCAATAAAGCATATCTCAAAACATGATCTCATATGTAATCTCATTTCATAAAATCAATTATAAACAAGGTACATGTGAATCTCATATATTGACATTTTAGCAACATTACTCGGATATGCGGATAGCTTGACGAAATCGTCAAGTCCTACCCAGTGCAATCTCACATCACTGGACTCTCGTGGCAGCATCTCTCATCGCCACAAAGCATGATGGAATCTCTCATGATTAAGACCTACCGTGGTGGAATCTCTCATCATTATAGTGCACTTCTCGTCCTATTGTTTGACCAATTATATCCGGTAACAATAATCTCATCTTATGTCAATATACTCATTTTAAACATCATTACCTACTGTTTTTCAATGCATCAATATAAATCATTCTCATACCATTTCAAAAGTATAAACAATGCATAGCATTTTCTCAATAAATCTATCTCTTTGAAATAACAAATCTATCTCATGGGATCATGTAAATCATCATATCATTTTTCAAAACATGCATAAAACAGTAGGTGTAAGTCTACCTTCAAAATATGAGCATGATCATTAAACCAATAAAAAAACTGAGAAACAAGAGCGAAAAATCTCAAACTTACCTACGGATTTAGTTTTGTGTTTTAAACTCAACCTAAACCCCCAAACCTTGCTTTCAAGTCTTTGAAAGACTTTTAAAACCAATTCCACTCACCGAAAATGGCATGTTCGCTTCGTCGAAGCGTAATCAAGCTTCTGAAGCCTCCGAAACTTCACCGATTGTTTTCGATATTTTATCTCATGTTTATAACACACAAGAACAGAGGATTAATGCATCTCAATGCATTAAAAACACCAGCAATAAACGCTACCCCACTGCTTTGCGCAAAAACACCAAAACGCCTATCCAAAACAACCGAAAACACCTTCGATTACTCTACAATCTTAACCCAGCCAAAACCTAAAACTTTCATCCAATTTTAACCATCAAAAATCAATCAAAAGCAATCTAATTTCATCCTTATACCTCCCGCAACACCGGAACCACATTATCTCCATAAAAAACCACAAATCTAACCATCTAACAACTAGAGATCCAATCTATTTCGGGATTATTATGATAAAACCTTTATTTCAACATCGTTTAACATCTAAATCATGATAAAATTCAATATTAAATCAATCAAAATAGTAGCATTATGAAAATCTTCAGAAATCACTTTTTAAAGCTTGATCTCGCCATTTTCATCAAATAGATTACAAATCTTTGTCAATAAACAAGATTAGAGAGCCAAAGACTTGAGAATTTCATTAAAGAACCTTGATTAGAGGATTTGAACGAAATTTACCTCTAACCCTTGCCTATTCCTTCAATTGACAAGTTTAGATGAGAAATCTTCAAGAATCCTTTGAGTTGAATGGAAGAATCATCAAGAAAATTATTTGTAAATAAAAGTGAAGTAAGAAGATGGGAATCGTTGGATGTTTGAGAGAAAAATAAGTGTTTGGCTAATGGAAAAATGAGAGAAAATGAAGTTATGTAAAAATAAATTTTAGATGATTAAATCCCTTTTAATAAAATTCTCTTTTAATTCCTTTTTAATAAAACAACTATTAAAATGGTCAATTAAAGGAATATATAAGCTCCCTAAAGATTCTAAGCTTTGGCCCTCTTTCAAAACAGTCATCTTTTCTTAACAAAAATAGATTTTACATTTTTACAAAACAGTCACTAAACTGAAATCTCAATTTCCCAAAAGTCACTTTCCGAAATTGACTTTACCAAACCTAATTACATATTTTTAGAAGATTTTAGGAATTTTCCCATTATTTTACCACATCCCAAACCACGTTTTCCCTGAACCGCTCCCAAAAACTCGAATCTCTAGTCTAGGTCATATGAACCTCGAGTCAACCTCAAATACTTCTAGGCCCAAAATCGAGGCGTTACAAATAAACTACACCAATTTTTGAAACTTGTAAACTTTAAGATCAAATAATAGTTTTTCAAAAACAATTTCTAGATTCTTTAAATCTATGGTTTTGAAAAAATAACATTAAGAGATTTTTGGATAGAATATGTCAAATAAACTAATTTCTAAAATATCATAATCTAAAGATTATTTGGGTCTGTCCGATGACTAATGTAACTATAGAAATCTAATCATATTGTCTGAACTGTGTTTAGCGGGTTACAAAAATAAAATTAAGTCATAATTTAGTGATTCGATAAGTAGTTAAAAAATAACATGAAAATGATTAGAAAAGAGAGAAAAAGTGTAACTATGTTTGAATTTGGTCCAAAAAGAAATTAAAGATTTAGAAGAAGTAAACGGGTTCTTTGTAAGTTCATTATGAATTTATAATTTATTTTAGATGATTCTCTCATCTTAATTAAAAATATATTATAAAAAATTAAATTGTGACATCAAACGAATTTGGAATGTCATAGTAAAACTAGTCATCCCTATGATATCCTCTACCCTCACTCCTAAACCTCTTAACCTTAGTTTCCTTTGGCAACTAGTTGACGTTGGCGGCGGTGGCTGGCCTCCCACCCTGGTCGTTTCTTTACCTTCTACTCTCCTCATTTTTTTTCGTTTCTGGTTCTTCTCTTCCTTGTTGTCTGTTGTCACTGATTTTTAACTCAACATAAAAAATAAGGAAAGGGAATGCATCAAAAATAGAAAATAAAAGGAAACACAACTCCAAAATCAAAGTTGAATCGAGTGAGAAAAGGGGGAATCAGCTCAAATATTCAAGCAAGTCAAAACTATCTTCAAAACACAAGGAAAAAGGAAAGAAATGGATCGAATATGAAGAAAAGGGGAAAGAAAAAGCAAGCAATTAGGGGTTGATTCAGATCAAAAAGAAGAAATAAAATAGTCCCAATTTTTGGTAAATTCGATTCAAAAGGGGAACACATCATCAGATTTGGACATATTTTAGTCAAATTGGAGAAAAGGAAACTAAGAATCAAATCAAGAAAATTGGGCAATATTCTTACCCAATTTTTGAGATTATTGTTCCAATCTCCTATGTAACTATGGTAGAAAAATTTCTATATAAATTCCATTCCCCTTCACTTGTAAACACACACAACTCATACAATTCACTATATTGTATCCGAAAATTGCAAGAAAAGCAAAGAATTTTCACTAAAAATTTTAAGGAATATAAGGAGCAAGCTTTATTTTTAGGTATTTGTGTTCTTGCCTTCTTTTTATTATTTTGAATTGACTAATGAAAGAAAGATCCAACCTTCCTTTTGAAACTTTTGTAGCTATTACTCTTTTTTTTTTTTGTATGAACACTAGAACATTTTAAAACGTGATGTTTTGATCCATTTTTAAAGAGTAGATTATAGAAGGTGTTTTGGGGCTTATAGCATTTGTTTAAATAAAGTGGGCCAGTCAATTAAACCCTTTGCTTATCATTTTACAAAAGGGTTTTATTAGTCTTGTCAATAAGACTAGTAAGATTCTTATAATTAACACTTATTTTGTTTTTCAATGGAATTTAATAAATATAATAATTATATTCCCAAAAATGTGTTCCATCAATTTAATGGATTCTAATATATGTAATTAAAAAATGCTTGAACCCTAAACCTTAAAACTCTAAATCTATATCACCTAAAATAGAAATCACTAAAAATCAAACCCTAAACTCTAACAACAACCCATAAACCTTAAATCATAACCCCTAAATTGTAAAACCCTAAACCCTAAATTCTTAAACCCTGAGGTATAAAACCATGAACTCTAAAACATAAAGCCCTAAACCCTAACAACTAAATCATTAAAAATTTAATTACATTAAATCGATGGAACACATATTTTAGGGATGCAATTATTACATTTATTAAATTTGATAGAAGAACTAAATAAGCATTAATTATAAGAATCTTATTAGTCTTATTCACGACCCTAAGGGTTGTCAATAGTAAAACCCTTTATAAAATCCTTTCATTTTTTATCCTTCTTAAAATGGCCATTATTCTTTTCAAACTTGGATTTTAATTACCTTTAATTCGGTTACTAACCCATTTTACCTTTATATTTCGAATTTTAAATTATCAAACTCATTTCTATCATATTCTTTAAAATTAAAATTTTAATCAACTTTTTTACAAAATCAGTCCGAATATCGCGTGTTGACTCTATTTAGAGAAGTAGACATTTTTTAAAAACTATTAAATTCCCTTTCGTTTTATTATTTTATTTAATTTTGTATATTAAACTAATATTGTCTTTTTTGTCTCGCTAATTTAATTCATTTCGTTAGAATTTAAAATTGTTTTTTTTTTATATTCTTAGCTTAAATAAAACCCCTAAGATTAGAAACTTGATAGCCTTAGTTCAAACCTTGAAAATTGAAAATTCTTCTCACATCAAAAATTCATAAAACACACTTAATTATATTTAACCCTAATGAGAAAAATTTACTTAGACAATTTTTTAGGATTAATAATCATCGGCATAGGATAATATAAGTTTCAACAAACTAATTATCTCTTTGTTTGTTTGCTTAAAAAGTGCAACATAATTAATTCGGTGTCCTACTAGAAGGAGGTGACGAGTTAGCGCTAGAAATGTTGCCGATGATTATAGTTCACTCTTCCTATGGTGGACCGTTAAAATGGAAACATATTCATAAATGAAAAAAAGTTAAATTTTATACAGACTTGCAAAGTCTGACATTAAAACGTTTTGTAATCGGCTATGTAACAATTTTTGGGCAATGTGGAGGAGCTAATTCTTCCTCACGCGTAACCAAATTCCGATCCCGTTTTTGTTTTTCGCAGACCAAAATTGTTGTTTTAATGAAATAAAATTATTTTATTAAAATAACTCGATATTTAGGTGATCCAATCACACCTTTTAAAAATGAGTGTTGGCGAATCCATTATTTTGTTTTTAAGACCTTGGGCCCGAAAAAAAGGTTGCGATAGCTTGACGACTCCGTTGGGGACATTTTTTGTTTTTTTATAAAAAAGAGAGTCAGACCACAAGTCGATTACACATTATTTTAATGATTTCTAAGTTCGTGTACAATTTAATTTAATTGTCCATTTATGAATATGATCTCATTTTACGCATTTAAAGCTTGGTTATAAGCTATGTACCAGAGCTTCTTCCCGGTCTTTTCAGTGAGGGGAAAACATTATTGCTCACGTGAGAATATTGATTCTCCGTATGGGCCTAGCAAGTACCTTCGTGGCACATATGCCATATTTCTTCGTAAGGATATTGATCCTTTGTATGGACTTGCTACCCTTAATCGGGGACAACAAGGACAACTCGGAAACCTCTTTAGAACCAAACTTTTGTTTGTAAATCTAGGAGCCCACCCCAATAGAGCCATGTGTAAAACTTTAGAGTTAGAGTTTGGTCAAAATTATTTCATAAGAATAGTTTGTGGAGACATGTCCAGAAATGTTGGAATGGGCTGCCTAGTTGTTATTTGTAAAATGAAATTATTTTGGACAATTTATGCCTTTTCAAGAATGCTAATCCTTGCTTTGTTTTGTTTTGCTTTTTTGCATACTCATTTATTGCATCACCATTTCATATCTAGAAGGGGTCGAGTCTAAAGCGCACTGCTCAAGTAGAAAACAATTTTTTGCAATGGATAGAAGACTCCTTCAGAAAGAGGAAGATAATGTGAGTGTACGTCACTGGTCTGAGGTCAACCAGCGGGCACATGAAGAATATCATTCAAGAATACATGACAAAGATCTTGGTCCTCGAAGATATCAATGAAAACAAAAATGAATATTGGTTTACTCGTCTTAGGGACAATGCCATGAGATTTGAGAAGCGTGACGAGTTCAAAAATAGTGTTATAACCCAAGTCTAGGATGTATCCAGACACGCAATGATGTTGGCCAAAGAAGTTGCAGCTCTGCACCAATATGTTTGTATGGCTGATCGAAGAGATAAAATAGTTGGGTGCTCGAGCTGAGATGTTGTAACCCCCTAAACCCGGCCTAGGAAAAAATACTAAATTTAGGAAGTTACAATTGAAAACTTTTCCCTCAAGAAAACTTTAAATTAAAATAAAATAACATAAATTTAATAATAAATAAAAATATAAATATCATAATACATATTCGAATTATTATATAAAATCTCTGATTTAAAATAACAATATATGAATGCTAAAAATAATACCAAAACATAAATAGTCTAAAATTACATCCATGCCTCAAAATAATAAATAGAAATTTGATTAAACCTAGCCGATTATAAAACGTTTTAATGTCGGAATTTGCAAGTCTGTATAAAATTTAACTTCTTTTCTATTTATGAATATGATTCCATTTTAACGACTCCACCATTCAGAGA
Source organism: Hibiscus tridactylites (assembly GCA_958450335.1). Lineage (NCBI taxonomy): Eukaryota > Viridiplantae > Streptophyta > Magnoliopsida > Malvales > Malvaceae > Hibiscus > Hibiscus tridactylites. The sequence continues at coordinate 22,748,203 of OY288286.1, read as the reverse complement.
GTGAACTCTAATCACCGCCAACATTTCTAACGCTAACCCGTCATCTCCTACTGGTAGGACACCGCATTAATTATTTTCCACTATTTAAGCAAACACACAAAGAGTTAATTAGTGTGAGAAGAATTTTCGATTTTCAAAGTTATAGCTAAGGGTTTCAAGTTTCTAATCCTAGGGGCTTTTTTAAGCTAAGAATATAAAATAAACAATTTTAAATTCTAATGAAATAAATTAAATTAGCGAGATTAAAAACGACAATATTATTTTATTCTACAAAATTAAATAAAATAATAAAATAGGAAGGGAATTTAATAGATTTAAAAAAGTGTATTCTTCTCTAAATGGGGTCAACACGCAGTATTCAGACTGATTTTTTAAAAAAGCCTATTAAAACGTTAATTTCAAAGAATTTGATAGAAATAAGTTTGATAATTTAAAATTTAAAGGTAAAATGGGATAGTAACCGAATTAAAGGTAATTAAAATGTAAGGATTCTATAAAATGATAAAAAAAAAAGGGTTTAATTGACTGGCCCACTTTATTTAAACAAATGATATAAGCCCAAAAACACATTCTCTGATCTACTTTTTAAAAAATGGATCAAAACATCTCAATTTAAAAGGTTCATTCTAGTTTCATACAAAATAAAAAAAAAGAACAACGGCCACAAAAATCTCAAAAGGAAGGTTAAATCTATCTTTCTTTATTCAATTCAAAATCACAAAATAATAAAAAGAAGCAGGAACAAAAATACATAGAAACAAAGCTTGCTCCTTGTGTTCCTTGAAAATTTCAGTACAAATCCTTTGCTTTTCTTTTAATTTTCTGATACGATATAGTTAATTCTATGAGTTGTGTGTGTTTACAAGTGAAGGGGAAGGGAGTTTATATAGGGATTTTTCTACCATAATTACATGGAAGATTGGAATAATAATCCCAAAAATCGGGTTATATTATTGCCCAATTTCCTTGATTTAATTGCCACTTTCCTTATCTCCATTTTGACTGAAATCTGTCCAAATCTGATGATATGTTCGCTTTTTAATCAAATCTACAAAAATTTGGGACTAGTATATTTCTTCTTTTTTATTCGAATCAACCCCTAATTGCTTGCTTTTTCTTTCCCTTTTTCTTCATATTCAATCCAGCTTTCCTTCGTTATTCCTTGCATTTTGCAGATGGTTTTGACTGGCTTGAATATGTGAGCTGATTTCCCCCTTTTTCCACTCGATTCAACTCTGATTTGGGAGCTGATTTTGCTTTTATTTTCCACATTTGATGCGATCCCTTTCCTTGTTTTTTTATGTCGAGCTAAAAATTAGTAATAATAACTGCCCCTCTTTTCTAATTTCGGTGAAACAAAAATAGAGCAAAGAATAAAAGACACTGATTTTATCAAATAACACTACAAATTGGTTGATGGACATCAAAGAAAGGTTCCATTCTCTTTGCGCCTGAACGGTTAGGCGGATGTTACAAAATTAAAGGTTTCATTCTCCTCGTTCCCGAACAAATAGGCATTATGCTAAAAATAAAGCTTTCATTCTCCTCGTGCTCGAACAGATAGGTGTTTCGCTAAAAAGAAAGATTCCATTCTTCTAATGCCCGAACGGATAGACGATTTGCTAAAAACAAAAATTCTATTCTCATCATGCCTGATCGGATAGGCGGGTTACTAAAAAGCAAGGTTTCATTCTCCTCATGTCTGAACGGATAGGCGGGTTGCTAAAAAGCAAGGTTCCATTCCCCTCATGCCTGAACAAATAGGCAAGTTTCATTCTCCTGATGCCTGAACAGATAGGCGAGTTCCATTCTCCTTATGCCTAAACAGATAGGCAGATTTCATTCTCCCTACACTTGAACAGATAGACGAGTTCCATTCTCCTTATGCTTGAACGGGTAGGAGGATTCATTCCTTTTCTACTTGATGTTGCATGAGGACGTAACCAACTAATGCAATCATCTATGGATAGTGACAGAAATAGAGTTAACCGGTCACTTTAAAAGTAGGGTATGAGGATGTAACCAACTAATGCCCCCAGCTTGAAAGTGAGTCGACATGGGGACGTAACCAACTAATGTCAACTTCGGAAGGTAACGATAGGAACGTAGTCAACTGCTCGCTTTAAATAGAAGGGTATGGGGACGTAACCAACTAATATCTTATGCTTGATATGGCATGGGGACATAACCAACTAATGCCATCGTCATAGGATAATCCAAAATCCTACAGAAATTATAATGTTTATGATGATTATGCTTATTGGAATGTCTAGTACGTGAATGCATGTCTTTTCTCTTTACTTTCTTTTTATTTTTATTTTTTTCATTTGGTTTTTCCTTTGAGTTTTCTTCCTTTACTTATGTGCACATTTGCTCGTTCGGCCTAGATAGACAATTATTCCTTGTCATTTTATCCTTTTTATTTCTTTGCTTCATAGAAAATATCTGATATTTGTACATTTGTGTTGAGTATTATGGTGCTCGATTTCCTTCAACCGAATTGCTCGCCAAGTTGTGGAGAAGTGGAATATTGGGTGATGGTGGTGGAAGCAAAAAGATAGAAGTTTTGTACAATGATTTAGAGTGGTTAGGCTTTCTAACCAAAGCCTACATCCACTACCTTAGCTTCCTATCAAGGATTTCAAACAAATTCACTATGAATTTCGTCCCCTTTTCTAGGCTAAGGAGGCAACCTTTACAACCCTCAAAGCTTTTCTACCCAAAGCTTGAGTAAACACTCTTTACAAGAGAAATTCAAAGCAAACAAGAAATCCCTCGAATAGGTATGTGTTTGCAAATCTAAGCACTCACCCAAAACCTAGAACACGAGCAAATATGACAATTTTGGCTCACTAGTGTTTGTCTATATAAGAAATTGACAATTAGGCACTAAGACATATTTTTGATCATACGGTGTTTGACAATTGAAGCATTAGCCTTCTCTTGATGCTTGAAGGTTCCTTTTATACTCTTAATTGAGTTTGTAGTCGTTACTAGCCGTTAGGGTTGAATTGGAGCTGTTGGAAACTTTATTTCCCACCATAAATGCAGTTCTGGTGCCTACCGTATTGGTACACGGGGACCCGTATCGGTACGCCCTTCTTCAGAACTAGTCGTTGGGCTCTTGCCAGCCTAAGCGTACCGATACGCTAGGAAGCGTATCGGTACGATCTGCAATTTAAAAGACCGTTGGGGAATAGCCCTTGTGGTTTGTTAAAACAGGGATTAGTACGCTTTAAAGGCGTATCGGTACGACCCCTATCCGTATCGATACAGACAAGCCTGTATCGGTACGAGTTTTGGCAGAATCAAAACTGGAGTAAAAAAGTATCGATACGGGGTATATCGTATCGGTACGGTAGTGCTGAAAAGTCAGTTTTAAGTACTTTAAAACATTCCAAACTTTTCCAAAAAACTTTTTAAATACCTCAAACATATTTTCAAGTTGTTTGGACTTAAAGAGATGTTTTAAATTCTTTTCAAATATGTCCAAAACATTTTTCAATTATTATATCAAAACATTAGTTCTACAATTTGATCCAGGCGTTTATCAAAATAATATGCTTTGACATTCAGTAGTTTCTTATAATAATATCAAACACCTTCAGCGCTTCTTGTGAGTTCTTAGATTTTTGCCCCTATAGGGCACCTTGAAGCGGTTGAATGTAAATCCTCAGCAAAGCTTATTTCTACATAGAATGTCTTCAGATGATATTGTCGTATTCTTCTCATCCTCTTGCGGTTATTAACGTTGAAGCCTTAAATTCTTGGCCCATGCAAACTTATCTTGTGTTATTTCAATAAAAGATGCCTTTAAGACGAAGAGAATCATATTTTTAAAAAAAGAAAATAGAATAGGATGCCCTAGATATCAAGTGCATGAGTGTCTCTGACTCAACCTTACAGTGATCACTTTAAGCATAGCTTAAATCTTTGAAGACTTTGAATGTTGTGGCGATATTTCGAAGCTGTGAAATTTCTCTCAAACCGCTCGGTTCATCCTTCTGATTATCGTGTTACATGATTCAGTCGAAAACAACTACTTTTTAGTTCTCATCGTTGGAAACTATAGTTACATTACTCGGATACGCGGATTGGATTCAATGACATCTTACATCACCAAATCTATAAGAACAACAAGACTCACGATGGCATCTTACATCACCGATGTCTATTAATAAAGCTTCCGGTGGTATCTTACATCACTGTACTCCTCCCTAATGGCATCTCACATCACTAGTGTCACGCGCAAATGTACTAGTGCACTCTAACCCTATGGTCGACCAATTATACCCGGTAAAACTCTCATACTTGCCAATACTCATACACCATGTAATCCAACCATAACAAAACCACACTCATTTATCAAATGCACACATTCATCTCATCTCATATCAACAATACATAACAAGATTGAAGCATAGAATTCCGGAAAAGTAAAACGTAAACAATTAATACTTACTCTCAAGCTTAGGTTGGCCTTTCAAGAACAACCTAAACTCTCAAAGACATTTCCACTCATCGATATAACCCAACCATAGCCGAAACACCGATTTCAAGCCTCCGCAACACCGGGTATCGCGTCTAAAGTACCTGAATCTCTATCTACTGCTTCTACCCAAATCAAAACAAGGAGTTAACACACTTTTCAACAATCAAACCCACTGAAATCAACCGTATCACAATTCGACTACAACCATTCATGATTTCTACCCGAAATTAACCAAAACCATTCTCCTTTCCACTCTAACCGAAAATTAGCCATAACTTCATCAATTTAACATCCAAAACATACCTGAAAGCTTCAAAATCATCAATACACATCCACAAACCCCTTAGGAACCATTCCCAACCATAAACAACCCAAAAACCCATATTTCAGTAACTTAAAATTTACCCATATATTTCATTTCGGGATTTCTTGATAAACCCATCATCTTAACATTATTTTATACTTGAAACATGATTTTTAACTCACCTAAATTACTGCTTCAACTAAATTTGCTTAAACCCTTCAAAAACCTATTTTACCCAAAATGAGGAGATTGGAGAAATCACCAAGTTCTTGGAAAGGAAAAGCTACAAGCAAGATTGAAATGAAGAGAAGAGTAAAAACCAAGTTGTTTACCTCCTTGAATCCTTCAAAATGGTGAATATTGGTGAAAATGGATGGTGACTAGACTTAGAAAAATTTTAACGTGAAAAGGGAAAAGGGGAAGGGAGGAAGAAAGTGGATATTCTCTCTCTTTTTTTGAAATATACTATTTTATTTCCCTTTTATTTTAATACACTTGATTTACAAACCTTTCCCGGGTCTCAGTCTGAACTCCTAGACCCTAAACCTGGGATGTTACATAATATATTTCCTCATGGTGTAGTGAAAATACAAAACAGGCACACCAACAGGGTCTTGAAAGTAAATGGGCATCGATTGAAACCCTTCTATGAAGGATTTATCGAAGAATATGAAGAAATGAACAAGTTGGGGATCCACAATACGAGGAATAGAGGGTGCACGTCTAGCCAAATACGTTAAACAAAAGCGTTGCTTAGGAGGCAACCCATGATTTTATTTTTACTTTTTGTTATTTTCTTTTATTTTAGTATTTTGCAATTTTATTTCTTTTAGGTACAAATAGTAGGACTTATGGGATAAAGTGTGTTCATGCCTTAGAAAAGCCACACAAAGCAGAACCATATCGCGATTTAGGTGTGTCCCCTCTTTGAAAACTTTCATGAAAATTTTGGAGGGATGAGTTTTACCACCGGTGGTCACCTTGAAAAGTTTGAAAAATTTTGGAGTCCTTTTTGCCACAAGAATCCAAAATTTTAGGATCCGAAATTAAGAGAGAAGAACCAAAAATCCTTAAATTCTTTTACTTCTTTCACTTTAATTTAAAATTTTCATATTTTACCTCGCCCAAAACTCTATCTCTTCCTCTCTTTAGAAGTTTCTTTCAAGAACACCTTCTCCTCCAAGAATGCCAAGAACTAAGAAACAATCAATGAGAATTGACTCTCCCATCACCGACCAATGACATCGCACGTCACAGATACAAGAATAACCATTAGTCGAAATGCTTCCCGTCTCCAACTCATCCTTACGATCATGCCGCCTCACACCCACACCGGCGAAGACTGATTGAATGAGTTGGAACAACGAAAGTGATACATGAAAGCCAACCAAATGAAATTTTCAAACAAAAGAGATTACAACCGCCTTTCTCATCTACACCATGAGCCTTCTGATGTCGAATAAGGGAGCTTTCTTCTCCCTATAACTTTTTAATGTTTTCTTTACTTTATGCATAAGAATTTATAGAATAGTGGGGACAATGTTCAGTTTAAGTTTGGGGGGATTGATTTTGTTGCTTGCTTTCTTGCTGAACATGGGAATCAAATATGTGAATTTCATGCTTATTGATGATTAGAAATATTCTTCTCACATTGAATTTTTTTTGGAATCGACTCTGGTAGCTGCCTTGGAAGCTGAAGGCATCTCACTAGCTGGTCATGAAGAGGTCGCAACAGCAACATCGACAATCAAACCCTGGTACGCAAATATCGTGAATTACTTGGTAAATGGTGTTTTACCTTATGAACTTAACTTCCAAGGAAAGAAAGGATTCCATTATGATGCTAAGCATTATTTTTGGGACGAGCCTTTCTTGTTTCAAAAATTGTGCAGATCAGGTCATTAGACGGTGTTTCCTGGAGGATGAACAACAAGCCATACTGTAACAGTGTCACGCGGTACCATATTGAGGCCATTTTGGAGGACAGCGCACGACAGCAAAAGTACTTCATTCAGGGTTTTTTTGCCAACATTACATAAAGATGCCCAATCCTTCTACAAACAGTGGGATAGTTGCCAAAGAACAGGAAACATCTCGAGAAGGAACGAAATGCCCCTACAAACCATCCTGGAGGTTGAATTATTCGATGTTTGGGGGATAGATTTGATGGGACCATTCCTATCTTCTTGTGGAAACATGTAAATCCTCCTAGCGGTTGATTATGTCTCCAAGTGGGTAGAAGCCATTGCCACCCCTCACAATGATTCAAAGACCGTCCATAGATTCCTACGCAAGAATGTATTCACAAGGTTTGGGATTCCAGGAGCCATCATAAGTGACGAGGGCACCCATTTTGATAACAAGCTAATTACCAAGGCACTCAAAAAAGTTAGTGTCAAGTATAAGATTGTCGCGGCATACCATCGACAAACAAATGGGCATGTAGAAATATCGAAAAGAGAGGTTAAAACCATATTGGATAAAGTTTTTAATCCAAGTAGGAAAGATTGGTCATTGAAATTAGACGATGCTCTTTAGGCGTACCAGACAACATACAAAATGCCACTTGGAATGTCCCCATATCGACTAGTATACGGCAATGCCTGCCACCTCCCTGTCAAAATAGAACACAAGGCATATTGGACAGTCAATGCAGTGAACATGGATTGGAAACAAGCTGGCGAAAAGAGATTACTCGATCTGACCGAAATAGAAGAATTTTGGCGGGAGGCATACGAGAACGCCAAGTTGTACAAGGAAAACATCAAAAAATGGCATGACAGCAAGATCCAACAAAGGCAGTTCCTGCCCGGGCAGCAAGTGTTGCTATTCAACTCCCGCCTCAAGATGTTCCCTGGGAAGTTAAAATCCAGATGGTCAAGACCGTTCGAAATAGTCCAATCTTTCCCACTTGGTGTCGTGACAGTAAAACCAATAAATGGAGGGACAAAATTCAAAGTTAATGGGTAGCGACTGAAGCACTATGCAGGAGATTCTGCCCGAGAGAACAAGAAGTATTCACATTGGGGGATGTCCACCCCACTGTGACATGATTTTATCTTTCCACATCTTTACCGCTTTATCTAATTAGGAGTATTTTTTAGGACTAGATTTTATTTTTTTCTTTACCATTTATTCTCGTCTCAAAACTAATTATACAGATTCATATCGTTAAGAATCGAGTTGTCGCGCACAGCAGAGGGCAGCATTATTAAGCATGATGCAACGACCTGCAATTGACGGCATAGCAGATAACTCCTCCAAAACCTCTACACCATCTAACAACAACTAAGCCTAAGTCTCCTCCCCTTTTCTTATACTTATTTTTCAGTTATTCTGTTTTTATTTTTCGTCTTTCTGTATTTTATTTTGTGCATTGAGGGCAATGCCCGTTTCGAGTTTGGGGGGTTAGCACTCATCATGTTTAGGCATATTTTAGTGCATATTAGGTTGCATTTTGTACTTGCCTTGAAAATTAATCGAAAAATAACATTTTTGTTAGAACTTGTGCCTATGGCAGGATAGCCGACTTTAAAAATTTCGCACCAATTAAAAAGAACTTAATTTTGGGGAAAGCATGAAGTAAACTTAGGATTTTTCTATAATTTCCAAAAAAAATTAAAAACACCACTTTTACTTGCTGAATCTGTTAGAATTTCTAGTAAACATTGTCTGCTTGAATTATTTGAAAAATTCTAACATTAGTTGCAGGAAGCTGCTGCGACAGGCAACAAACAAAAAAAGAAGCACTGCCACGGCAGGAAAGAAATTTTTATGTTGTCTTTCTCTAGAGGTACCCGAAACCGGCTGTAGGAAGAATCATGTGCAATGACACTCTACTGCTATCAAAGTCCATGAATCTAAAAATCCTTGAAGTGAAAGACAAATTAGTATGAGTGAATGAAATTCCTCACGGGATGACTCTACTCAATGGGTTCGGGGTTTTGTAGTTTGCTCCAATCTTAATTTCAGACCTAGAGAATACTTGTGATAAGATGAAGCTCTTGTCGACATGATTAAATAATTGTTCTTACTTATGCTGCCTCGACAGCAACCTTATATACCATGACAACGTCTTTGTTTACTTGGAATGTTCTTCATATTCAGCTTGTTCACAGTTTCTGCAGACACTACACTAGCATTATAGTCTAATTCTGAGGTAATTTATGCTCTTTCCCTCTCACTAATCTAATGACAAGTGTCACGGCCTTTAGGTGTTAAATTAAGTTTAAAACAAAACTTTTCTCTTCTATTTAATCTAAAGGGCAAGTATGTGTAGGGTCATTGATTGAAGACAAGCAATAGTTCGAGTTTGAGGGTGTGTAAAATGTCCATAAGTTCTATATTTTGTGCACATTTCATCTCATATTATTGATGTTTTTGAGTACATTTTAGGCATAATAAGGATCATGCATTGTATTTACAGTATTCTTTACTTTGCCACGATTCTTATTGATTATCTTTTAATTTGGTAAAGAAAAGGTATTGTTTTAGTTTAGTTTTAGTTTCAGGTACTAGAAGGTAGAAGAAGAGAGGAGCTGAGGACATGCCACTGAGGTAGCAGATCAAAGAGTTGTACTGATGTAGTTCTAGAAAAAGACAACAGCGGCCGCCCAAGACAACAAGCTGAGGAATTGGAGAACTAGAGTGCGATCTATAGAGAAAAAAATCCTGATTCTAACGATGCTATCCACTCAATTTTCTGATGACTTTAGCAGCAGGCATAGCCTCCAAATGAGGAGTTCGAGATTACTATCAGAGCAAGGCCACGTGAAGAAGTCCATATTCAAATCAAAGAAGTCGGAATTTAAGGTTGCATTTAATGCAAAAGCTTCTTTGAAGACTTCTACTCCAAGGAGGACTTGACCTAGCTAATGCCTATATACACTCAATGTATTTTTACTTCAAAATAACTTAAGTTTTCCTTTAGGCATAGTTTAGGTTTTCTTGCCGCCATTATGTTCTAAATTCTCTTTGGGTTTGGGTTATGTTGTAAACTAGTGTGAGAACGGTTGTTTAGGATTTTAAGTTTGTTTTTGCAAATAAAGCTTCAAGGTTTGCTTATTCCATGTTCTTCATAGTTTTCAATTAAGGTGAAAGATTAGTTGATTACTATCCATTTGTTCGGTATCGAGAGAGTCGAACTCACGAAAGGAGTAAGTACGATCTTCACCTTAATCAAGTGTTGATCAATCTAGCCTAGACATAGGTTAGGGTTTAAGGCGGCTAAAAGAGAACAAACCAAACATTTATGTCTTTGCATGATTCATGCCGCGACTGGTATTATCTGCAGTGGGCATCAACAACATTCTGACTTAGACATAAGCGTAATCACTTTCAAAGCGTTCTGTCGAACCTTGTAGTTATGCCGAGTTTACCGCTGAGACACACATCCATTCCACTGTCGGGGCAGCGAGAGCGTCACAACAGCCAATCTGTCATCTCCCGCCGAGGCAGTGAAGTCTGGCAGCGCAAAGCAACTTGTCCTATTGAACGCAGTTTCACACTAAGCAGAAGCATAACCCGGCCCATTCCATCAATTTGATATCTTCCCTTTTATTTACTTGTGCTTTATTTTCTTTTCTTCTTAAACAATTCAACTTATTTAGGCATTTAATTTTCCCTTGTGCATGAGTTACAATTTGAGTCAAGTTGTCCAATCCCTGTGGGAGACGATATCTTTTATACTATAACTTGACAGGAGTGTGCACTTGCGCTCATATTTAGAGAACACCCACACGCTCTACAATGCCCATGATCTATCATTTAAATCATTAAGAACAGTAAACTGAATCGAGAAGCATACCTAAATTTATTAATGGACTAAAAACCTTGAATCCTTTGATGAAGATCACCTAAAAGGAGGTTGTGATCTTCCAAGAAGATAGGTTAGCCCTTGTCGTAAAAACTCTTTGACGGGGACAAGAGTAATACAAGTTAACCTATTCTTGGGGACCACTACCTCTTTATATAGTTGATTATTAAATCAACTATTAAATATTTATAACTTTGCCCCTCATTGAATTATAAATATATATTATGGTATCTACACTTTTATTTCTATGACACTTTAATACCTATGACACGCCTAACATAATTGGTCACTTGATTTTGTGTCATACTTTATAATAGCATCATAAATTTTACATATGTGCCCACAATTGAGTATTTTAATCCAACAATCTCCCACTTGGGTAACATATGTTTCCTTATAAATGTACAACCTTACGAGCTCAAAAATTTACTATTATATAATAGGTATTCTGTAACAATCTTGTCCATCAACTATATCCATATAGGATCAAAGCGGTCTTCATCATATCAATCATGACTGGACTCATCAATGGTCACGTATACAAACATAGTCAAATGAGATAGATCAATCATGGATGTATAGCATGGAAAATTACATGAAATATGAACCAAACATGTAAATTTCCAACTAGACCTTCTAAACCTTAGTGAGATCAACTTTACTAAATTCAGAGTGTGCATAAACCAAAGAACTTTATTTCTACAAAAAATAATCTTAAAATATCCTTAAACTGAAGTAACTGAAACTATGTCTAAAACGAATGAGCCTTTTTTTCAAAATTAGAAACTCCCACTAAATTGAATATCCTTAAATAACATTATACCCACATGAGTAGTGTGCTCATGAAAGACCTAGGGTGACAGTTTCTTAATATGCGTGCAATTATGGAATTTGTATCAACATGCTCTATAGACACACAACCACTCTGAATTTTCTTTAACAACTAGGAATTAAATATTTATGTGCTTCAAATTTGAAGTGTTCCTATTGTTTATAGAATAAATGCATGCATATTTATTGTCACAAAATAACTGAAGTGATATTTCTATTCAATCTACTAGTAGCAGCTCAAGTGACAAAATTCTTTTACATCAATATTCTATTAGAATCGAAGTCTGTAAACTTGATGATCCCTAACTTACCAAAACTTTGGTATGTGAGCATGCCATTTTTTTCTCTAATTATATCTCATAACTCTATTGGCTGCTATCCAATAGTCCGTACTATATTTTCTTAAATATATGTCTAACAATCCAACAATGTACGCAATATCCAAACACATACATAATTGAACATAAATTAGATTCTCAATAGCTCGTGCATATGAAATCATTTGTATTTTTCTAAATTTCAAGGTTACTTTTAGGGCATTGATTAAGACAATATTTGGCTCTTTTAGCAATATGAGTATCACTTGGTTTACTCCCACTGAACTTGTACTACATACAATTGTCAACCAAATGAGATAATCAATATGTAATTTATAATTTCATTAATGAGAGTCGTACTTAAGCTCATAGATGAATTTCTTTAATTTCCATATCATTGATATTGTATCATAAGACACAACTCTATGATTGTACCATATAAATAATTTCTTCAATGTTGCTATTAAAAAACATAAGCTTAACATGCATCTTATGTAGCTCAAGATTAAAATAAGCAACAAGCATCATGATTATCCTGAAAGAGTCTTTCAATGAAAATTGAGAGAAAGTCTCCACAAAATTAATGTCTTCTTTTAGAGTATACTCTTTAGATACAAGACGTAATTTATACTTATTCACATTACCATTTTCATCCCTATTGGTTTTAAATATCCATTTATAACCAATTGGTTTGCACCTTAAGGTAATGAGACAAGTTCCTTAACTTTATTATCTTGCATAAAATTATACTATTCTTGAATGACATCAATCCAGTTTTGAGAGTTAGAACTTTTATGGTCTGATAAAAAATAATTGAGTCACTTTCTATCATTCCATTGTTATCCTTATTTTCTTGAGGAAGTAGAATATAATAATCTTGAATAGTATTTCTCCTTCCTCTCATGGACCTCTTTAATGACACTTATAATTTTTTTAGGTTCTTGAGTTTGTTCTTCTGAAACAATTATCTTATCTTCAATGAGAGTTGTTCAACATTGTTTAGTTGGGGTACTTGATTCACTTCTTGATTAATGATAGGTGTGAAAACCTACATTATCAAAAGTGATAGTAGGAATTAAATTATAATTCGATTCCTCCTCAATAGCAATGTATCTAACCTTATTTCTCCCTCCAAACACAACATCCTAAAAAAGTTATAAATTTCTCCTTAAAATAATCTTTATTGTGAGATCATAAAACTTACAACCCATGTATCACTCAAAATAATCGAAGTAGTTGCTCTATTTTGAAGTTTAATATATTTACATGTGTCCTAACTTACACAAAAGAATCAACACTTAAAATATTATTTTCGTTTCTATTGGGTAGAACCCTTAGCAACTTTATTCTAATATTTTCTTTTATTGTCCTTATTTTTAGAGACACTAACTAAATGAGCACCAACCAAATGAGTACTTGTACACTTATAATGCTTCAACTTTTCTTCCTCTTGAACATAATGAGAAATGAGCCCAAATAGAGTTTGTTTCTCCCTTTGACAATTGTAACTTGAATTTGTTAAATTGTATAGAAAGCGGTGCCAAAACCATAAGAACAAACAATTCTTAGAAAGTTTGATCTTATGTGCCTTAAATTTTGAAGCAATATTAAACATTTTCATAATGTACTCCCTCACATTTACTTGACCTTTATACTTCATAGACATCAAAGAAGTCATAAGTGATGTCATCTTAACCTTAATGTTTTGGGTAAAATAATTCTTAATTTCGTCAAGGAAACCCTTAATATGAGTAATCTTTTTAGATTTGTGCTCCAAAAGACATCTAGAGTGTTGTGCTTTATGATCATTAGACTCATGCAATTCGAACGGTCTCACCTCTCAAAATACCTTTTATGGGTTCTTACCGCAGTGATAGGTGCAATATGTTCTTTCCTTAGTGCAAAGTCTATGCTCATACAACCAAATATTATATGTAAGTGTCTTTTCTATTCCTTAAAATTAGTTTCACCAAACATTAGTGTAGAATGTTATTAACAGATATTGTGACAGAAAAGATAGAATACGTAAATATAGAACAAACATAAGTAAATAAAATAAAAACAAGCTCACATAAATATTCATAAGTAAACAAATAAATTCTAAATAATGACTAGTTCCCCTCAAGATATCAAGCACAACATTAATATCAAGTCTTTGGACAGTAATATTAACTGTAAGCAGTAATCTTGTTGTAGCAATCATGTAACCCCTCGTCCCGGTCTGGTCGGATGACCGGTCCGAGTGGGCCACACGGGGAAAACCGAAGCGAAACCCGTTAAGGCTCCCCCTCGGTTAACGACCCTAATTAAAATTTCCTTTTATTTTATCTTGTATATATGCATAAATTATTCCTATGTAAGACATAGCAGCGGAAATACAAACATTGCAACATACATCGACCAACCGAACATAAAACAACTCATTTTACCCTTTTACAGCAGGCCATTCCGAAACGCCCATAGAGTGTTCCGAAACGCCTTGACTTAGTCAACGGGCCAGGGTCAACCATAAGGTGACCGTTCCGAAACAGGGGAGACCCGTATCGGAACGACCATGACGGTCAATATCTCGTGGTCAACGAGATTTGACCGTTTCGAAACATTAGAGGCCCGTTCCGGAATGCCTTTATCTCGTCAATTTCTCAAAATTCCAGTAGCAAAAATGTTCCGAAACGACCCCCATCCGTTTCGAAACGGCAGGCCATTTGCAAAGGAACCGTTTCGGAACAGGGTGAACCGTTCCGAAACGCCCCCTGTCTGCAGACACGTTTTGGCTGTTTTAGGGCACAAGTGTGCCCCAAAACATCACCAAAACACCCTATAACAGCATAGCAATTCAACCTAAGGCTTACCAACTATATTAGCATGCTTCAACAAGATTTAGACAAGTCTAACACTAGGCAAAACCTCACAACCATGCAATCGCTCAATCATCAATCAAACATAAAGATGGCCTCTAAGGCATTTAACTAACATTCAAAGGAGCAATTTAGGCATGAGTTAACATTCATCATGGCAACACAAACCATACAAAAGCAAGGCATTAGGGAGTCTAAACATGCTCCTAACAACCTACAACTATCCAAAAAAACATCACATGTCCCATTGCTCAAACCATTACATGTCTAACATTAAAAATCCATACTTGATGAACTCAAGCCAAAAACCACACTTGGAGGCCCTCCACTTGCCCGAGCAACCCACGAACTAAGGATCTGCAATGTTGAACAAAGAGTGCGTAAGCAATGATGCTTAGTGAGGGTAAGCTCTAAAAACAAACCTCAACATTGCAGGGTCCGAGCACGATCTAGCCAAGGCATTTCACAAACATGCCAAGGTTCCACAAGAGTCATAAGATGAAGATGCATGGGCAATGCACATTATAAATGTCATGATCATAAGCTTAACTCCACATTACAAGTAAACACATTCAAGCATCTCATCAATAATCATAAACCTCAACATTTTGATATACACATCAAACAACATTGGCACCTAGCTAAGACCCGAATACGCGGATAGACATGTTGGAACTCACATCCAACAACCACATTACCTCACGGTGGGATTTCACTCATCACCGGTCTTGCGGAGGGGATTCCACTCATCCTCACGCCCCGTCGATGGGATTCCACTCATCACCGACTACATTTAAATACAATTCCGGGCGAACCTGTACTCCTCCTTGGTGACTCAACGCCACCAAGGCCACGCGCGACTTTAGACTCATGTGTACACACTAACATCCTAATGATCGATCATTTGTATTCAAGTAACTAGTGCCAATATTTACTCACTTCACATTACTCATTTCAACCAAATCTCGTGCTTAGCACGTACTCACCAACAACTATCATCATGCATGTCTCAAGCATCACAAGTCATATCTCAACCCACATGTATAATACAATATACACAAGCATTCATACCACATTTCATACGAGACATACACAACAATGTAATGAGTTCATCCAAGGGCTCTAGATTAAGCTTAGGATTAGGCTACCGCCCTAATCCTAGCTCTAGGTGGGTCTACCAAGCCCAACCTAGTTCATATACTCGAACCAACTATTTTAAAGTCATTTAAAGCAATTAACCACTCACCTAAACACCCAAGCTCAACGACCAAGCTAGCAACAACCTTCAACTTTCCGGATTCACTTCTGATGCTTCACCGATGCCCAAACTCAATTCTAATCAATCCCAAATACAAACAAAACATCCACAATCAATAATTTATCATCGAAACTAACCCGGATTAACATTACCAAGCATCCAACACTCAAATCAACCCCAAAAACAGAATTTTCGAGCAGCCCTTAAAGCCCACCAAAATCTTCCATTTCAAGCACCCAAACAAGCATCAATTACACCCAAAATGATCCTCATATATCATACTACCTACAGCCCCCAAAATCCAACATTAAACAGCCCCAAATCCCACTTTAAAACCCTCCAAAAATCCTCTTAAAGCCCAATTCCGAAAATTGATTAAAATCATTTGAAATTCACATATATAGTATCATTTGGCTCTTATATTCCATAACTAACCATAATAAATCAAAATATTAGGTTTAGTTACACAAAGGCACCATTTTTAATCAAATTCTTTGAAAACCCCATTTTCAAATATTCAATGAAAATGGAAATAAATAGTACTTTTAAAGAGAGGAAGGTAAGGGGAAGTCAAAAACATTATTACCTTTCAATTTGGAGTTGAAATGGATGAGGAATAAGATGGAATAGTAGATTTGGGTAGAGAGCTCTATTTCACGTTAGAAATTTTGAAGAGGAAGACAATGAATAGTAAATGGGGTGTTTTATTTGAAATAAGGGGATTTAATTTGGAAAGGTGGGTAAATTACAATAAGGCCATTAATGAATAGTTTTCCTTGTTTTTAAATTAGCTCTTCAACTTTGAGTCTAAATCATTTTGGTCCTATTTTAAAATGTTTATTTTGAAATCCAAGATTTTAAAAGGATCATTTCAAAAACCAACCTGAGCCCAAATAATATTAAAATATCATTTTCACCTAACCCCTAAACCCGGGTGTTACAACTCTCCCCCACTCAAGGAATTTCGTCCCCGAAATTACCTAGTGGAAACAGATACGGAAACTGCTCAACCATATCCGCTTTCCTCTCCCACGTGGCCTCTTCCACACCTCTATGTCTCCACAACACCTTGACCAACTCTATAGTCTTGCCACGCAACACCTTGCTATCAGAAGCAAGTATCTCAACGGGCTCTTCATTCTAAGACAAATCCGGATTTAACTCTATTTCCTCAACGGGCATCACATGAGAAGGATCCGATCTATATCTCCTAAGCATAGATACATGAAAGACATCATGGATCTTCTCTAACTCCGAAGGTAACCTCAAACGATAAGCTACAGGCCCAATCCGCTCAACTATCTCATACGGACCAATGAACCTCGGACTTAACTTGCCCTTTCGGCCAAATCTCATTACCTTCTTCCACGGAGATACCTTCAGAAACACTTTCTCACCCACTGAGTACTCAATCTCTTTCCTCTTCAAATCTGTGTAAGACTTCTGACGATCGGAAGCTGCTTTCAAACGGTCACAAATCAACTTCACTTTTTCTGTGGTTCCCTTAAGCAAGTCTGGCATAGGTAACAACCTCTGACCTGTCTCAGCCCAACAAATCGGAGTCCTACATCGTCTACCATACAAAGCCTCATAAGGTGCCATCTGAATGCTAGACTGATAAATGTTGTTGTAGGCAAACTCAACCAACGGTAAGTGCTTCTCCCAAGAACCCTGAAAATCAATCACACAACAACAAAGCATATCCTCTAGAATCTGTATCACTCGCTCTGACTGCCCATCGGACAGCAGATGGTAAGACGTGCTGAAATGCAAACGGCTACCCAAAGCACTATGCAAGCAACTCCAGAACCTCGAAGTGAATCTAGGATCCCTATCTGAAACAATAGACTTCGGAACCCCATGAAGTCTCACAATCTCACGGAGGTACAAGTTTGCCAACTTGTCTAAGGAATCCGTAGTGTTCACTGCTAAGAAGTGAGCACACTTAGTGAACCTATCAACAATCACCCAAACTGAATTCTTCTTCGAAGGAGACAAAGGCAACCCCGACACAAAATCCATGGTGATCCTCTCCCATTTCCATTCCGGAATCTTCAAAGGTTGTAGCAAACCTGAAGGAACCTAATGTTCTGCCTTCACTCTCTGACAAACCATGCAACGGCTCACATACTCGGCTACATCTCTCTTCAAACCAACCCAGAAATAATCATCCTTCAAATCTCGGTACATCTTGGTACTACCCGGATGCATAGAAAAGGGACTCGAATGTGCTTCACTCAAAATCTGA
The DNA here is from genome assembly GCA_958450335.1 of Hibiscus tridactylites. Lineage (NCBI taxonomy): Eukaryota > Viridiplantae > Streptophyta > Magnoliopsida > Malvales > Malvaceae > Hibiscus > Hibiscus tridactylites. The sequence goes on along the minus strand of OY288286.1, from coordinate 22,730,080 downwards.
CGTCTCAACTCAACATCTTCCGGGACAACGATTCTATCCCTAAAGCACAACAAGCTCTCACCACTGAAACTATACTCAGTCGGTCTTCTTTCGGCTATGTCCTGAACATGAGGAACTAGGCTCGCATCTTGCAAATGCTTCTCTCTAATCAACTGAACCAAAGAAGGCTTCACTTGCAGCTCGGTGATCAAACCACCATCATCGGACACACTCAATCTAGCAAACATAGCTCTCAACTCAACGGCCACTTTTCTACTCAAAGCATCGGCTACTACGTTTGCTTTACCCGGATGGTACTCAATGGTCAAATCGTAATCTTTTAACAACTCTAGCCATCTCCTCTGTCTCAAGTTCAACTCTTTATGTGTCATCAAGTACTTCAAGCTCTTGTGATCGGTGTAGACAATACACTTCTCGCCATACAAGTAATGACGCCAAATCTTCAATGCAAATACAACTACGGCCAACTCTATATCATGAGTAGGATAGTTCTTCTCATGAATCTTCAACTGTCTAGAAGCATAAGCAACAACTCTCCTATCTTGCATCAAGACACATCCTAAGCCTACGTAGGAAGCATCACTGTAAATCACAAACTCCCTACCTGAAACAGGTTGCACTAACACTGGAGCATTCGTCAAGGCTTCTTTCAATTTCTCAAAGGCCTTCTGTCTTGCATCTGACCATTCAAACTTGACTCCCTTTTGCAACAACTTAGTCAAAGGAGCAGCTACTCTAGAGAAGCCATCAACAAACCTCCTATAGTAACCGGCTAATCCTAGGAAACTCCTAATCTCGGTCACGGACTTAGGTTGTTTCCACTCAACAATAGCCTCTATCTTCGATGGATCAACTCGAATGCCTTCGGCCGAAACAACATGGCCAAGAAATACCACCTCTCGAATCCATAACTCACATTTACTAAGCTTCGCATACAACTGGTTGCTCAACAATCTCTGTAAAACAAACCTCAAGTGCTCATCATGCTCTTCTTCTGTCTTCGAGTACACAAGTATATCATCAATGAAGACAACTACAAAACGGTCTAGATAGTCTCTGAAAATTCTGTTCATCATGTCCATGAATGTTGCTGGTGCATTCGTGAGCCCAAATGGCATCACAAGAAACTCATAGTGGCCATATCTAGTCCTAAAAGCTGTCTTCGGAACATCACACTCTTTCACCTTCAACTGATAGTACCCGGATCTCAAATCTATCTTCGAGAATACTAAAGCACCTCTCAACTGATCAAACAAATCATCTATACGAGGCAACGGATACTTGTTCTTCACAGTCAACTGATTCAACTGCCTATAGTCAATACACATGCGCATGCTACCATCTTTCTTTTTCACAAACAACACTGGAGCACCCCACGGAGAACTACTAGGCCTAATGAAACCACGGTCTAACAATTCTTGCAACTGACTCTTCAATTCTTTCAACTCTTTCGGAGCCATACGATACGGAGCTATCGAAACTGGATTAGACCCTGAAACTGTCTCAATCACAAACACAACATCTCTGTCAGGAGGCAAACCCGGTAACTCTTCAGGAAACACATCTGGAAAGTCACACACTGTCCTGATATCTTTCGGTCTAGCTTCACTCATATCCGGATTCATAACATAAGCTAAATAGGCCCCACATCCAGAGTCCATCAACCTATGGGCCTCTAAAGCTGACACCACATTAGACAAGAACTTAATGTTCTCGCCCACTACCACTACCTCGTATTCATCAGAAAGCTTCAAAGAAATTCTCTTTGTCTCAAAATCCACACTAGCCCGATGCTCAACCAACCAATCCATACCCAAAATAATATCAAAACCATAGAAGGGAAGTTCCATCATATCAACTGAGAACACATGACCCTGAATCTTCAGTGGACACCTCCTATACATACGTCTAACCACAACTGTCTCACCAAAAGAACTAGTAACATGCATGCCTACATCTAAGATCTCAACAGGGATATCTAACTCCTGTGCATGCTCACTCAAAATGTAAGAATGCGTAGAACCCAAATCAACCAAAGAAAGCAAAGACATAGATTGTAACTCGAAATTACCTGCTATCACATCGGTGTCGTTCCCGGCCTCTCTCTGAGCATAGACTCTCGCTGGTCCACCCGCCTCTGGCTGCACAGCCACAACATGAGCAAGGTTCCTCTGAGCATCTACCCTAGGTGCATCAGGCCTAGGCTGGAAGTAGCCACGACCGCGCCCACGGCCTCTCTGAAAATCATTAGCTCTCGCAGGAGCCTGAGCAATGTTCGGTGCCTGAGCCGCCTGATGCGGACAATCCCTCCTAAAGTGGTCCCTCGAACCACATTTCCAACAAGCATGGAAGTTACCCCAACACTCACCAGCATGCTGCCTCCCACAACGGGTACACTCGGGCAACCGCCCTCCTCCTCTATGGCCCTGATGGCCCCTACCATGGTGGCCACCGCCACGTCTATGGTCAAACTGATGTCCGCCACCTCTGTGTCTCTTAGCATTCTACCATCAAAGTTGTTGTGCCTCTTACCAGAACTAGATCCCCCAGAACGCTTGGCCAGCCCCAAGCTATGCTCAATGTCCTTGGCTCTAGCAACCAAGACATCAAAGTCAGAATAATCAGAAGCTAAGGTATACCTCTTAACTTCCTCATGGAGTCCGTATCTGAAACGATCACATCGAGCCCTCTCAGTAGGTACTAACTCCGGAGCATACTGACTCAGACGAACGAAACGAATCTCATAATCAATCACCGAAGCATCTCCCTGAGTGAGAGCCATGAACTCTCTCTTCTTCTCATCTAGGTACCTTGGTCCCAAGTACCTCTTCCGGAAACCAAACTCAAAGAACTCCCAATCAATCTCTGTCTCTGGAACCCCGGTAGTAATGGTGACCCACCAGGTGTAGGCATCACCCTGAAGCAATGAGATCACACAACCCAATCTACGTGCGCCCGCACAACCCATATGAGCCAAAATACGAACTGTCTTCTCCAACCATAACTCCGACCTCTCCGGAGTAGATCCCCTAAACTCCTCGGCCCCCAAGCTACGGAGCCTCTCCAAAGGTAGACTAGCATCATCACACCTAGGCTAAGCTGCAGCCTGAGCTCCCGCAACTGCGGCCTGAAATGCTTCCGCTATTGCTTGCACAAGCAGAGTCATGTCAATTCTAGCTGGACCTTGGCCACCTTGTGGTCCATTTCCTCCGACTCCATCCTCGCCCCCAACTCCAGGTGGAGGAGGTGGTGGTGGTGGAGGTGGTGGAGGAGCGCCAACTCTCGTGGCCACCGGCCCCTCAAGGTGAGCCTCCGCACCAAATGCCGGCTCAACAGGAGCCGCAACTCGTGGTTCCTGACGAACCAACCTCGGTCTACCTCTCGGTCTAGACATCGCTCTCACAGATATTAACTACAACCACAACAACGATACATACAAGCTGGGTTAGCAAGGCAAGGCTTCCAAGTGTTTCAAGTTCGTTCCCTTACTTAAAATCATTTTTCCAATGCAATAGTAGCAATGGGACCCACACACACATGCTTTAAAATAAAACAGTCAACATACTTGTCACACAAGCAATCATTCTTGCAAAACAAGCAAACACCGTGCATTTCAATTTAAAAACTTAAACTTACCTCACTTACCTGCCCAAGGTCTCGGTAACCTTAGGCTCTGATACCAACAAGTGTAACCCCCTCGTCCCGGTCTGGTCGGATGACCGGTCCGAGTGGGCCACACGGGGAAAACCGTAGCGGAAATACAACCCCCTCGGTTAACGACCGTAATTAAAATTTCCTTTTATTTTATCTTGTCTATATGCATAAATTATTCCTATGTAAGACACAGCAGCGGAAATACAAACATTGCAACATACATCGACCAACCGAACATTAAACAACTCATTTTACCCTTTTACAGCAGGTCGTTCCGAAACGCCCATAGGGTGTTCCGAAATGCCTTGACTTAGTCAACGGGCCAAGGTCAACCATAAGGTGACCGTTCCGAAACAGGCGAGACCCGTATCGGAACGACCTTGACAGTCAATATCTCGTGGTCAACGAGATTTGACCGTTTCGAAACATTAGAGGCCCGTTCTGGAACGCCTTTATCTCGTCAATTTCTCAAAATTCCAGTAGCAAAAATGTTCCGGAACGACCCCCATCCGTTTCGAAACGGCAGGCCATTTGTAAAGGAACCATTTCGGAACATGGTGAACCGTTCCGAAACACCCCCTGTCTGCAGACACGTTTTGGCTGTTTTAGGGCACAAGGGTGCCCCAAAACATCACCAAAACACCCTATAACAGCATAGCAATTCAACCTAAGGCTTACCAACTATATTAGCATGCTTCAACAAGATTTAGACAAGTCTAACACTAGGCCAAACCTCACAACCATGCAATCGTTAAATCATCAATCAAACATAAAGATGGCCTCTAAGGCATTTAACTAACATTCAAAGGAGCAATTTAGGCATGAGTTAACATTCATCATGGCAACACAAACCATACAAAAGCAAGGCATTAGGGAGTCTAAACATGCTCCTAACAACCTACAACTATCCAACAAAACATCACATGTCCCATTGCTCAAACCATTACATGTCTAACATTAAAAATCCATACTTGATGAACTCAAGCCAAAAACCACACTTGGAGGCCCTCCACTTGCCCGAGCAACCCACGAACTAAGGATCTGCAATGTTGAACAAAGAGAGCGTAAGCAATGATGCTTAGTGAGGGTAAGCTCTAAAAACAAACCTCAACATTGCAGGGTCCGAGCACGATCTAGCCAAGGCATTTCACAAACATGCCAAGGTTCCACAAGAGTCATAAGATGAAGATGCATGGGCAATGCACATTATAAATGTCATGATCATAAGCTTAACTCCACATTACAAGTAAACACATTCAAGCATCTCATCAATAATCATAAACCTCAACATTTTGATATACACATCAAACAACATTGACACCTAGCTAAGACCCGAATACGCGGATAGACATGTTGGAACTCACATCCAACAACCACATTACCTCACGGTGGGATTTCACTCATCACCGGTCTTGCGGAGGGGATTCCACTCATCCTCACGCCCCGTCGATGGGATTCCACTCATCACCGACTACATTTAAATACAATTCCGGGCGAACCCGTACTCCTCCTTGGTGACTCAACGCCACCAAGGCCACGCGCGACTTTAGACTCATGTGTACACAGTAACATCCTAATGATCGATCATTTGTATTCAAGTAACTAGTGCCAATATTTACTCACTTCACATTACTCATTTCAACCAAATCTCGTGCTTAGCATGTACTCACCAACAACCATCATCATGCATGTCTCAAGCATCACAAGTCATATCTCAACCCACATGTATAATACAATATACACAAGCATTCATACCACATTTCATACGAGACATACACAACAATGTAATGAGTTCATCCAAGGGCTCTAGATTAAGCTTAGGATTAGGCTACCACCCTAATCCTAACTCTAGGTGGGTCTACCAAGCCCAACCTAGTTCATATACTCGAACCAACTATTTTAAAGTCATTTAAAGCAATTAACCACTCACCTAAACACCCAAGCTCAACGACCAAGCTAGAAACAACCTTCAACTTTCCGGATTCACTTCCGATGCTTCACCGATGCCCAAACTCGATTCTAATCAATCCCAAATACAAACAAAACATCCACAATCAATAATTTATCATCGAAACTAACTCGGATTAACATTACCAAGCATCCAACACTCAAAATCAACCCCAAAAACAGAATTTTCGAGAAGCCCTTAAAGCCCACAAAAATCTTCCATTTCAAGCACCCAAAAAAGCATCAATTACACCCAAAATGATCCTCATATATCATACTACCTACAGCCCCCAAAATCCAACATTAAACAACCCCAAATCCCACTTTAAAACCCTCCAAAAACCCTCTTAAAGCCCAATTCCGAAAATTGATTAAAATCATTTGAAATTCACATATATAGTATCATTTGGCTCCTATATTCCATAACTAACCATAATAAATCAAAATATTAGGTTTAGTTACACAAAGGCACCATTTTTAATCAAATTCTTTGAAAACCCCATTTTCAAATATTCAATGAAAATGGAAATAAATAGTACTTTTAAATAGAGGAAGGTAAGGGGAAGTCAAAAACGTTATTACCTTTCAATTTGGAGTTGAAATGGATGAGGAATAAGATGGAATAGTAGATTTGGGTAGAGAGCTCTATTTCACGTTGGAAATTTTGAAGAGGAAGACAATGAATAGTAAATGGGGTGTTTTATTTGAAATAAGGGGATTTAATTTGGAAAGGTGGGTAAATTACAATAAGGCCATTAATGAATAGTTTTCCTTGTTTTTAAATTAGCTCTTCAACTTTGAGTCTAAATCATTTTGGTCCTATTTTAAAATGTTTATTTTGAAATCCAAGATTTTAAAAGGATCATTTCAAAAACCAACCCGAGCCCAAATAATATTAAAATATCATTTTCACCTAACCCCTAAACCCGGGTGTTACAAATCAAACATTGACAATAAACTATGTCAAACAATAGGTTAATCTTTGGACTAACGTACTTCTCAAATAAAATATCTAATAATTGTCACACATTTATCGCCATTGTCTTTGTAATTCTTCCAAATATTAACTTTTCTTTGGGCCAATTAATAAACGCATGAATTACAAAAACTCATAAATATCTTGATATTTTAAATAAACTAATCTACAGAAAAGCAATCACTTAGGTGACATCATGTTTCAATTAATATAATAAAATATTAGACATCCGAAGCCAAAATATGAATTTAATTGTTTCAAAATATTTGTCTTAATTTTATCTTTCAATTTAACTAAAAGATAATGGTGGGGGATGGGAGTCATGTACTTTTTTTGTTTGATGCATGGTGTGTGGAAAAACCTTTGAAGGATATTTTTCCGCGTCTATTCTCTTGTGCCCGTAATCGTCTTGCGTTGGTTGTGGATTATTTGGTGCAGGGGATCTTCGACATTCCAGGTGGGCTGATTTTTTCCGCCGTCCCCTTCGTTCTTTTGAGGTGGGGAAGCTTCGTGAATTGTGGTCTATGGTGGGCGACTATCGATTGCATGTTGATTATCGCGAAAAGCTGATTTGATCCCCGGATGTGCATGGATTATTTTCGGTTAAGGCTATCTCTTAGATGTTGATGCTTGATCGAGCGAGAGAAAGTGACTTTGGGGCTTGTTTCACGTGGAAAATTCTAGTTCCGCCTAAGATACAAGCTTTTTTATGGTTTGTTTGATTGCGTCGTTTGCCCACGTTTGATATTTTGAGGCATCGGGGTATAGTGTTTGAGGGCCAAAGCACGTTGTGCATATGGTGTAAGGAGCGTGAGAAGGATGTTGATCATTTATTGTATTCTTGTCTGTTGGTTCAAAGCATTTGGGATTGGTTTCGGAGTTGGTGGGGCGTGTGTATTCCATTGCCAAAGAACTTGTCGTATATTTTCTTACCAGATTTCCATTGTTCCTTTTTGGGTGTTCTTCGCTGCTTGTGGGTCTCGTGCGTGGCAGCTTTGTTTTGGTCAGTCTGGCTCACGCGAAACGAGATGGTTTTTTGTAGAACTAGTGTTTTGATATAATAATTGAAAAATGTTTTGGACTAATTTGAAGAGAATTTAAAACTTGGTTTTAAGTTTAAACAACTTGAATTTATGTTTAAGGGATCTTAAAAGGTTTTTGGCAATGTTTTTATTGATTTTAAATAGCCAAACTTATGTTTTCAAGCTACCCGTACCGATACGATCCAACCTATATCGATGCCTTTTTGCCCAGTTTGGTCACAGCCAAAACCCGTATCGAAACAGGCTTGGCCGTATCGATACGGATCAGGATCGTTTCGATACGCCTGGTAAGCGTACCGATCCCCTTTCCAACAACCCCAACGGCTATTTCCCAACGGTCATTTAAAAGTGAAACCGTACCGATACGCCCTCAAGCGTATCGATACGCCTAGGCTGGCAAGAGCCCAACGGCTACTTTCTGATGAATGTCGTACCGATATGGGTCCAAGCGTATCGATACGGAAGGCTGCAAAACAACATTAATGAAGAGAAATAAAGTCCTCAATGGCTCCAAATCATCCCCAACGTCTAGTAACGGCTATAAATTCATCAATGAGTATAAAAGGAACCTCCAAGCATCAAGTAAAGGCTAATGCTCATATTGTCAAACAACAAATGATCAAAGATTGTCTTAGAGTTTAAATTGTCTTTTATTGTATAGACAAACACTAGTCAGCCAAAATTGTCAAATTTGCTCAAGTGTTTTAGGTTTTGGGTGAGTGCTAAATTGTGCAAACAAATACCTATTAGAGGGATTTAAGTTTTCTTATTGTTTCTCTTTGTAAGAGAGGGTTTCAATCAAGGCTTTGGGTAGAAAGCTTGATTGTGTATAAGGGTTACCTCCTAAGCCTAGAAAAGGGGACGAATCAATAGTGGATTGATTGGAAATCCTTAGTGGGGAGCTAAGGTAGTGGATGTATACCTTGGTTAGAAGGTTGAACCACTATAAATCATTGTGTCACTTAGCATTTTAGCTTCCACAACCCTTCCACCCAAAAATCCACCTCTCCACCACTTGGTGAGCCACATCTGTTGAGCGAATCGAGCCCCACACAACTCAACAATTGGTATCAGAGCTTGGCTCAATTAAGGAGGATTCACATCCTATTGAGAAGATCCGGCAAGCTCGATCACTATTTCATCAACCGGCTCAAATGGCACTATCAATCGACAAACCGCCTTTCTTTGACGGAACCCACTATGCCCATTGGAAGACAAAGATGAAGTTCTTCATCAAATCTAGAGACTACAAGCTATGGGATATAGTTGAAGATTGTTCGTTCGTGCCTCAACGAAGCAAAGCGGAATGGAGTGCCGACGATCGCAAGAGGATGAAGCTTAATTGCAAAGCCTTGCACATCTTGTTTTGTGCTTTTGACCCAACCATCTATGAGAAGATGTCTTCTTGTGAGAGTGCCAATGAGGTATGGGACAAGCTTGAAGTCACATACGAGGGAACCGATGAAGTCAAGGAGACCAAGATTGGGATCCTAACCTTAGAGTATGAGAACTTCAAAATGGATCCGGAAGAGAACATTGAGAAGATGTTTGATAGTTTCTCCACTATCACCAATGGTTTCAAAGGCTATGGAGAAGCCATCCCGGAAGAAAAGCTTGTTCGAAAGCTCATCTACTCACTTTCCGAGTCTTGGGACTCAAAGAGGACCGCCATCATCGAAGCCAAGAATTTGAAGACCTTGAAGCTTGATGAACTCATGGGGTCACTCCTTACTCATCAAATCATGAAGAAGAATAAAGAAGATGAGAATAAGAGAGAAGAAATTAGAGCTATGGGAGAGAAGAAAATAAAAGGACTTGGCATCAATGCAATTGCCATGGCTCTCAAATCCTCCACTTGTCATCATGTCTACTCAAGTGAAGAGGAGGATGAAGATAAAGCCTTGAGAGAGCTTGAACGAGATTCCAAGAAAAAGGAGAGGGCAAGCACTTCAAGCCATAAGAAGAAGGCACATGTGGCTACTTGGAGTGATGAGGACTCCACCAACGATGAACAAGCCAACCTTCGCCTTATGGCCATCGAAGAAGATTCAAGGGTAACTTCTAATTCATCTACTTCATGTTCTTATTCTTTTGATGAATTATAAGATGCCTATGATGATTTGGTTTTAGACTTTAAAAATCACATTTTGAAAAACAATAAATTGATTTCAAAGTTGAAAATTCAAAATGATTTGATTTCTAAAACCAAACTTGAACTTGAAGCAAAACTCGAAGAGTTTGAATTAAAATGTTTTGATTTACAAAATTTGCTTCAAAAAGTTCAAGAAGAAAAAGATTTGATTTCCAAAGAGCTTGAAAAGAAAAACAATTTTGGAAAATCAAATTTTTATGTAAGACAATCTAGTGCCCATAGATTTGTGCAAGGAAAATGTTTTAGAAGTGTTTGGGTCCCAAAAGGACTAACCATTTTAATTAAAAAGGATGACATTGAAAAATGGATTCCAAGGGGGACTAAAATTTGTGCTACTAACGTTTATGGATCCAAAGCAATTTGGATACCAAAAATCACTTGATTGTCTTTTGCTAGGTGTGATGGAGATGTTCAACAAGTCAAACATTGAGGGGGAGCTCCATGCACACTAAAGAAGAACACTTGAAGAAGGAAGGCTTCACATCCTATCTTGAGTTCAAGTGTGGTAATATCTAGTTGTTTTTGCATTTGTTTGTTTTAAATTTTTATTTAATTCAACTAGATGATCATAAATGTTGGACTAACATTTTATTGATGCTTTGATTAAGGGGAGCCATTTTAAAACCAAATTCTTATTTTTGTCAATTTTTACCTCTATTGTTATTTTGAACTTAATGTTTTAAATTCTTTTTGATATAACAAAAAGGGGGAGAAATGGTTTGAAAAATTGAATTTTCAAATGAATAAGGGGGAGCTTTATTTGATTTGATATCTTTAATCTCTTATTCACCATTTTAAACTTAAAGGGGGAGAATCCCAAACAATTTTTCAAGTTGGTTTTATTATATCGAAAAGGGGGAGATTGTAGAACTAGTATTTTGATATAATAATTGAAAAACGTTTTGGACTAATTTGAAAAGAATTTAAAACTTGGTTTTAAGTCTAAACAACTTGAATTTATGTTTAAGGGATCTTAAAAGGTTTTTGGTAATGTTTTTATTGATTTTAAATAGCCAAACTTAAGTTTTCAAGCTACCCGTACCGATACGGTCAAACCCGTATCGATACATTTTTGCCCAGTTTGGTCACTGCCAAAACCCGTATCGAAACAGGCTTGGCCGTTTCGATACGGATCGAAATCGTTTCGATACGCCTGGTAAGCGTACCGATCCCCTTTCAAACAACCCCAACAGCTATTTCCCAACGATCATTTAAAAGTGAAACTGTACCGATACGCCCTCAAGCGTATCTATACGCCTAGGCTGGCAAGAGCCCAACAACTAGTTTCTGACGAAGGTCGTATCGATATGGGTCCAAGCGTATCGATACGGAAGGCTGCAAAACAACATTAATGAAGGGAAAAAATCCTCAACGGCTCCAAATCATCCCCAATGGCTAGTAACGGCTATAAACTCATCAAGAAGTATAAAAGGAACCTTCAAGCATCAACTAAAGGCTAATGCTCATATTGTCAAACAACAAATGATCAAAGATTGTCTTAGAGCTTAAACTGTCATTTATTGTATAGACAAACACTAGTGAGCCAAAATTGTCATATTTGCTCAAGTGTTTTAGGTTTTGGGTGAGTGCTAAACTGTGCAAACAAATACCTATTAGAGGGATTTAAGTTTTCTTATTGTTTCTCTTTGTAAGAGAGGGTTTTAATCAAGGCTTTGGGTAGAAAGCTTGATTGTGTATAAGGGTTACCTTCCAAGCCTAGAAAAGGGGACGAATCAATAGTGGATTGATTGGAAATCCTTAGTGGGGAGCTAAGGTAGTGGATGTAGACCTTGGTTAGAAGGTTGAACCACTATAAATCATTGTGTCACTTAGCATTTTAGCTTCTACAACCCTTCCACAAAAAAATCCACCTCTCCACCACTTGGTGAGCCACATCGGTTGAGCGAATCAAGCCCCACACAACTCAACATTTTTAATAAGAAGTCAATACCGATAGCGGAGGTTTGCTTCTTAATAAAATTATGATGGTACTATTGGATGCGGACTTTACAGGATGACCTCTTCATTGGAGAGGCGTTGTGGTGGGATTGTCCAAGCATATATATTGAACCTTCTGGTTCGCGGCCGATACGTAGCGGCATTTGTTGGGAACCACCGATGGCAGGGACGTTGAAATTTTTAGTCGACGGGTCCGCGCATGGTAAGTCGGGTCCAGCAGGTTTCGGGGGTGTGCTGCATGATGATCAAGGCAGGATTGTGGCTTTGTTTTTTGACCCGCTTGGTTGTATCGAGTCTAATGAGGCTGAGTTACGGGCAATTGCCTTTGCTTTAAGTTTCTTTCGGCAGTCGGCTTGGTTATCGTATCCATTGGTTTGGAGTCAGATTCCATGGTCGCTGTTAGTTGGGTGCTACACGTGGACAAGCGGTCATGGTGTTATTGGGAGGTGTTTCATAAGATAGACAGGGCTTGTAGTAGTTTGCATTCGGTGTGCTTTTCGCATATTTTCCGGGAGGCGAATGGTCTAGCCGATGCATTGGCTAAAGAGGGGGTATCACGCGTATCTCTATTTTATGCATGTTAATGCTATCGAGTGGGTGCTGGTCTTTTGTTCGTATGTTGTCTGGTTGTCTTTTGTTGTCACAAAAGGGTCATACTATTTTCCTTCGTTAGGATTAGGGAGGTTTTTAACGAGGCGGCCGTTGTGACGTATGGTTGTATATTTTCTTTTTAATATACGACATCTTGTTGAGCAAAAAAAATTAAAAGATAATCAAAATAAATAAAAATTTAAATAAAAATAAACCTCGTGTCAAAATAATAATTGTAATCAGGGATTTAGAGGAAATTGATTAAACATTAAGTGCCAAAAAAATACAATTCAAATCATACGAAACATTAAAACCCTGAGAATTCAACATCAATAATTAACTCAAATATCGGTTCAAAAATAAAAGCCCCAGAATATTTCAGAACGAATCAATCAAAATTATGTAAATCAATTGGTTCTCAATGATTCAAAATGATAAGGCACTGATGCCGCTTGTTGGAATCAAATCATAAATTAATATAAAACGTAATGCCCAAGATCTATCATGTCAAATCATCAAGAACAATAAACTGAAGTAAACTGAATGCAGAAGCGTACCTGAATTTATTGATGGACTGAAAACCTTGAATCCTTTGATGAAGATCGCCTAAAAGGTGGTTGTGATCTTCTAAGAAAATAGGTTAGCCCTTGCCGTAAAAATTCTTTGACGGGGACAAGAGTAATACAAGTTAACATATTTCTTGGGGACCATTACCTCTTTATATAGTTGATTATTAAATCAACTATTAAATATTTAAAAAAATTTCCCCTCATTGAATTATAAATATATCTTATGGTATCTACACTTTTATTTCCATGACATTTTAGTACCTATGACACGCCTAACATAATTGGTCACTTGATTTTGTGTCATACTTTATAATAGCATCATGCATTTTACATATGTGCCCACAATTGAGGATTTTAATCCAACAAGGAGGACTCTAGAGGAAGGAAGGGAAGTGCTTCTAGTGGGTTTAAAACCCATGACCAAAAGGAATATGAGGGAACAAAGATGAGCAGCTTGGCCAATCGGCCAAATGTGCTTGCTCACTTCAATTGTTTGTTTTATACAAACTTAATCTATTACCACTTTATGTAGATTTGACCCTGCTTATCACTACTACAAAGTTATTTTGAGTAGATATTTATTTTTGACGACTTCGACAACCGCTATCAGTGCTTGTTGTTGTTTCTATTTGTCATTTTGTTTCTACTTGTTTGTCGATTTACTTCTTCATTTACTTGTGACTGGTTGTTGTTGTATGTTTTTTATTTGTGTTGAATATCCGTTCCTCTCTTAAAAAAACTTTTCGTTGATGGGTTGAAAGTAAAATATTTCTTTTGGAAAGAAGTAAAGTAAATTATAAATAGTTAACAACTGAGAAATTTATTAAACTAAAATTGGGAATAAATAGAGAAAGAGAAAGCAATATGTCTACGTCTCCTGCATAGTACCCCAACACCAATATGCAACGCGATTCATTGCCTTTGGTTTGCACTTGGAAACTACGAAACCTTGTGTATCAACGCTTACATTCATATTTTGCATGAGAAGTGAAAATGGATTGGATTTGATGTGTGCACACCATGTGTTTGTGAATATTTCTGAATAAAATTGTGTGCACAATTGAAATTTCAAGTAAGAATCAGATTCAAAGAGTTTGGACGGTTTTTGTATCAAACTTGCTGGAACAACTACACTGGCAAGGCGTTTGGCAAGTTTTCGACAGACATAGAGTGGTTGTGGATGTGTTTGTACCAAGAAAGAGAGCGAGAGATGGAACCAGATTCAGATTTGTACGTTTGGGGTCAAAGGCGGATGTTGATCGAATCATAGAGCATTTTCATGGATTTCGGCTTTACTGGTACAAATTAAATGTAATGATGGTGCCAAGGGAGACTAGGGATACATTTTGGAGAAGAAAACGTGATAAAACTGATTCAAGGACGAACAAGGAGATCCAGAAACAGTGGGATGATCATGATCATACGAACAATTCCAAAAGGAATCTAGTGAGGTGACTTAACAAGGATGAGGATGGTGATGACCGGATCACAGCGAAAGAGCAATCTAGAGTGGAAGAGAAACGCAAATGTGTGGATGGGGTTGTTGGTGCCGATAAATGGGAAATTTTACAGAATTGTGCTTTGGGTTTTTGTCGTCAACCCAACCAAATAGCGGATCTTGCAAATGAGATTACAAAGGAAAAATTGATAGGTTTTACATTGATGCGAGTTGTGGGCTCTCTTGTATTATTCATGTTTGAAGATAAAGAATCGAGGAAGAGAATTTTGGAGACTAAGCGTCTAGAAACATGGTTTGAAAATTTAATTGAATGGTCGCCTACATCATTTTTACCGAATCGAAGGGTATGGCTATCAGTAAGTGGAATTCCTATTCATGGATGGTCTAAAGAAACATTTCAGAATATTGAAGCGATTTGGGGCGAACTCGTACGGATTGACATTGAGACTTTGGCACCTTTGACATTTGAACGATGTCGATTTCAGATCGAAACCGATTGGATTTCACACATAGATGAAGTAATGGACTTGCGCATTAACAATAACGTCTTCACAAATCGCGTTATAGAAATTGAGGAAGCGATTGGCACTAAGTGTGATTGTAGTTGTGAGGCGGCGAACTGCTCGGAAGATAGAGTGAGTATTGAGGATTTGAACATGGATTTGTCCAGCCTGGTTAAGGTTTCTATAAGTGGGAGGTCAACAAATGATACAGTGGTACCCAATTCTTTCTCTTATTCGGCTTTGGGTTCGAGCCACATTGATCGTATGTGGAATGAGAACAAGAGGGAGGATTGGAGTGTCATGAGCACGACAAGTTGGATGGCGAATGAAGATGTAAGCTTTGTCCATCGTGAAGGGGAAAGTCAGCGAATTCTGGATGTTTTGCCGAGTGATGCTGTGGTGGATGTTTTTCCAAACAATGTGGGAGTACCGTGTACTGAACTAGTTGCCGAATAACTAGTAGCTGATGAATTGAGCCCATGTGTTGATGGGTCAAGGATAGAAATTCCAATGGCTAATAAGGCTCAAACAATTGAATACAATGGAGAGTTTAGAAGGTTACGACAGGTTTCAGAAATCGAACTGAGTTTTTTATCGCCTGGTGAGCGAGATGAGGCTGAAGCGGAGCTGGTAAAAAAGGGCAGAGGTCGTCCGAAGAAAAACCAAAAATCATCAGAGGTAATTGCTAATGGCTCTTTGTCAGATTCAGACTTCTATAACCGGAAACGGGTTATTTTAAGAGAAGCGGAGGAAACATTGAAATTGGGTAAATTGATTGGGGTGAAAACAATTGGAAATGAACAAGACATTGTAAAGGATATCACACGTATAATTGAAGCGCGAGAACGACAATAATTGCGAAGAGCGTTGTGTTTGTGGTCGTGGAATGTGAGAGGGATTGGGTTAGCGTTGAAGCGTAAATCGTTTCAACGCTTTTTGAGACAACAAAGGTGTGCGATGGTCATTTTATATGTGACTAAATTAAAGACATCAAGTGATGGTATGGTGAATAAGATATGGTTTACGAATGATTTTGTTTATCTGTTTACACCTTCTTCAGATGTTTTTGACATTCGAGAGAGGAGACGGATTTGCTCGGTTCTTGGATATCTATTTTTTGGTATAGTAGGAGTATATGTACCGTGTGTGGGAGGGGATCAAGTGAGTTTGTTAGGCGATATGTGGTGTGGTAATCTACAACGAGGTATGGTGGTATTATTCATTGGCTATGGTGCGTGTTTTCCTTTGTGTCGATAGAGTGGCGTGGTGTGGTTTGTTCAAAGTGTGAGGATCGAATAGTATGGAAACACGCAACATTGGACCATTTTTTTGTTGGTACTTGACGACATCTTTTGGCCTGGAAATTGCATCCGAGGGGGATTATTCTTGAGCTCATGTAATCATGTTTTTATCGAGAAGCGAATTGCTTGGATGTCTCTTTGGCGAGAGGTGGTGTGATCGTACATCTTGGTTTTGCATGCTAGCGTGAATGTTTTGTGTTTTAGTTTCTTGCTTTAGTTTTTTCGTGTTTGTTCGATTGTTTTTAGCGTTTGTTCTTTATCTCATACTCCTCGGTACTATTTTCCTCCATTTAGGTATAGGGAGATTTTTAATGGGGCTATGGAGTGTGAGGGCAATGTATGATACTTATTAATAAAATCATACTCTTTTGCCGATCAAAAAAAATTATAAATATTTAAAATATTAAAATTATAATTTTATTATTGCTTTAGATTTGAAAGGTCAGATTCAATTGGCTTTGCAGCATTCATATATGTATCGGTTATTTACACACTAATTAATTTTTAAATTCGAAAATCAATCATAAATTTGAATCATAAAAAACTGAACTTATAATAGAATCGGAAACAATTTGGATCCAATTATTTATAATACCTATTTTTATCTATGTATCAACTAATAGAAAAATATAACAAGAACAAATTAAAACATATATTTTAATAATTTTTATTGGGTAAAATTTTGATATACGGACTGTGTAAAATTTATTTTACACAAATTTGTATATTTACACTATAAAATACAAACCCTAAATTCATAACCCCTAAAAATTAAACACTAAATTCTGTAATCTAAATTCTAAATACTAACACTAAATTCTAAACCTTAAACCTTAAAATTAAAAGACTTGTGTAAACTAAAGTTTACCTCGCATGTATTCAAAGTTTTTTTTTCATTTTTATGAGCGAAATAAAATAATTACTATTGCATGTAGTTTAAATAACAAAAATGCCAAAACAAAAAAAGAAGAATCAAATTATTATTATTAAAATATAATATGTACTAAGTATTTTTTATTAACAAATAAATTTATTAATTACTACTAAAATATAATAAATTAGTTTAAATAATTATTACAAAAATTTATTAATTGTTAGAAATAAAATAACCAAGAACAAATAACAAGAATAAAGAGATGAGAGAAAGGGGGAGATTTGTATTATTCTCAAAATGGGACTTGCGTACAATGCCTTCACTATTTATAGGCATAAGAAGTACATAATACATTAAACTTTAATTAATGGAGAGAATATTCCTAATGATAAAGTAAGTCAAATCTCCTAGATAAAATTCTTATCATTATAGACATCCACATAGATAAATATTCATAACACTCTCCCTTGGATGTCTATGAAGATAACGTGCCTCGATAAAATTTTACTAAGATAAAAACACAATGGGAAAAAAATTCTTTAGTGAAGAAAAAAGAGTACACACATCTTTGATATGTATAACATGTTGCCTCATTAAAAACCTTACTAGGAAAATTCATTGGGACAAAACCTCGTTCAAGGGAAAAAGAGTGCAACGCGTATTTACTCCCCCTCATGAAAACATCACAGAAGATCTTTGAATCTTCATAATTCAATCTTGAATATTATTTTTCTAAATATCACGATGGTCGAAATTTTGAAGTAATATGTTCCATTTTTTCATCTTTAATGTATCCACATTTCGATTGAGATATAGATCTTGCATTATCTCTATACAAGATAGCTTTGTATCATATATTGTGAAAGTAAATTCACATATCTTCTGGATATGTTGGGTCAATGGTCTTAGCCATACACATTTTTGGTTTGCCTCGTGCATAACAATTATTTTAACAAGATTTGAAGAGGCATCGACAAATGTTTGAAGATCGAAATATAATGATCTTTGTATAGCCATAAATATTTCTTGACCAACTAATATATGGTGCCTCAAGACCAAGAAAAGATATAATTATCTTTATTCACATCCAACAATCTTACAATAGATATGCTTTATCCATATTGAGTCTTCTTTAAGATTCTTTCAACTTATGTCCATTCATAGACAAAAATGCATATTGAAGTGCTCAAACTTTAGGTCGAGACAAACCCACATCTCAAGATTCTTTTTCTCAAATACTTTCATTAAATCCTTTGAAAGCTTTTCATGAGTTTCCAATTTAAAGCTCTTTAGGAGTGCTAATGCTTTAATGAATCTTGATCCAAATTCCTTTATAAAATACATAAGGAAATATGATCATTCTTATAGTATTTCCACAATTAGTACCTACTAAGGCGGTTATACCAAATGCGCCAAAATATGAATATTCAAGCGTACATATCTAAATAAATTTCCTCAAAAATTTCCAAATCCGTCACAGATAACTTTCCTTTTATAGGAATCCACAAAATAATTAGACGCATATATAATATTTCATAAATGCCAAATTAACTGCATCCACCATGAAGTAATTAAAACTCTTCATAAATCATAAGTCAAGTCGTATTTACAACTACTTATTTGTCCATCACTTGCATTACACCTTTAGGTGTTTGGACTGCTAGTCCAAATACTTCTCTTTTGGAAGTTCAAAGCGTCTTTCTATATTGGCCGATCATTTCAACATCTGTAGATTCTTATACAATATCTTCTTTTTCTTTCTTTACTTTTATAGAAGTATTCTATGTAAAATTGTTTGCAAAATCGTTGTCGACAACTTTCAATTTTCTGGTTCCATTCTCGTAGTGACATAACTCATCGAGACCTCTTCAAGATTTCAATCTTTTGTTTCAGGTACCTGAAACTCTTCAAGAGTTTTATAATTAGTTATGTTTTGGGTCTCTTCAAGAGTATCCGCCTCCAATATATGACCATCTCATACTACTTTCAATTTACAAGAATTTTGATCATTGGAACCAATTTCAAATATCATGCCTCAGGCATGATTTACTTCCATTCGCTCTATGTAATTTAAACTTAGAGCATTTTTAGCTGGTATATGAGACTTGATTACTCTCATTAGGTCAGTAAATATGTCTGGCAGTTGACATACAATAACTTGAATTATCTTATGAACTTTTAGTTCATATTCGAGGATCTAGATAATGATAATTCATTTTCCTTCTTTATCCATCTGATTATTCTCTCCCCTTGATGTTGAGAAAAATCATCTCATAAATGATTCTCCAATTAATTTTTAAGATTTTAAGCATAAAATGAGACTCGTACTCAACGTATATTCTCAACCCTTTTATTTTCACATTTTTTGTGCATTGTGGTGGAGCAATTCATATCATGCATTCAAAAAATTCTAAAATGAGAAATGTATGGCTTCTGACCAAAAACCAATCATAACAGAGAGTTTATTATAACTCGTTGGTCTGATGTGTATAAGTGTTCTATATGTGAAATACCATATAGATAACTTTGTTCTCATAGTTTAGCTATTAAAGAGGAGGCATCCAATTAAAAATTTGTTAAAATGTTTTGTTCATAATCAATTTGCTAAAATTTGCAAGACGAATAGTCTAATAGCATAATTTGAATTCTTTTAGAATCAATCTCACAAATTTTTGGTTGCAAGTTGATAAAAAAATTAGATGCATCTACTAAATTCACATAAAATTTTCCACATTTGTGGATATATGGGCCCATATTTCATTCAGATATGCAAGACATGCAGTCTCAACTTTAGTACAAGAACTTCAAGTTCTTTTGATAAGTGAGATCTTAATAATTTCCTTTGAGAACAAGCAACACAAGAACTTCATGTTCTTTCAATAAGTGTAATTTTGTTAATTCCTTTGAGAACAAGCACCACAAGAACATAGGGTTCTTTTAATAAATGTGCATATAAATCTCAATAGTTTTCGCAACATTATTGATCAAGATGGTCTAACTGATCATGCCAACTATATACAAGTGTGTATATACATTTTGAATTTGGTAAACTTCTGGCTTACCATAACATGTGATTCAATCTCACTCGTACATGTCTAGTACGACCATCGAAATTGTTCCTTTGAATAGGAATATATTTAGCTCTTTCGAAGCTTTCAATGAAAAAAATCTTTTGGTAGTAATATATATCTTCTCTACAGCTTTCAACTAACTTTTGTCTATCAGAACTTATATTCACATTAGCTTATTACAAATGTCAATTGATAACATATGTTATCTATAATTTTTAAAGGAATATTTTTGCGAACTCATATTGCTCTTTTAAAATTTCCACTTCAAGTGGTGACGATATTATTACCATTAGTGGTAATTATTGCAATATTCGTAATTTTGCACTTTCATAATGTACTTTCTCTCAAGAACTTATTGCTCTTTTGGAGCATCAATATTTTCAGTACTTTAAGATATAGTACTCACATTATCCCTTGCATTAAATGAGAAAAATATATCGTATGCTTCTGCTAAGCATAAATCGTCATCATAAATTGTATTTGATAAGTAATCAAGTTAAACAAA
This sequence comes from Hibiscus tridactylites, assembly GCA_958450335.1. Lineage (NCBI taxonomy): Eukaryota > Viridiplantae > Streptophyta > Magnoliopsida > Malvales > Malvaceae > Hibiscus > Hibiscus tridactylites. Next base: position 22,709,476 of record OY288286.1, on the reverse strand, counting down.
ATAAATAAATATCATAATATATAAATATAAAATGTAAATAATTAATATGTAAAGTAAATAAACAACAAATAAATAAAAAGATAAATAATTCTCTTCAAATTTATGAGAATAATTAGAAGACGACTTATTCCCTTCGAGGGTTATAAAGAAATCTACAACGTCCAAATGAGTTGGACCCGTAATGTCTAAATAAGTTAGACCAATATCATCTTCATCATTTTTCGCAAACAAAATTTGTATCTATTTTTTTCCTTTATCATTCAACGATTGTTGATTTTTCAGCATACGACAAATACGAGACCAATGGGTTATTACATCGCATTGGAAATAAAAAAAATATTTTACTTCCTTAGAATGATCTTTTATCACTCTTGTCATCCTTATAACATCACTACTGGTGGGTAGAAGTATTCTTAAAATGACCATAATGTCTATGTCCATGGCATCAACCATGACCACAACTACTAATGTGGCATTTATTCTTTCCAGTATAAAATCTCACATTCACTTCAGGGAATGAAGTAAAGCCAGTGGGCCTTTAAAATCTTTTTCACGATATTGTGTCTGAGGACAACATTATTTGTCGTGAAAAGTGGAGTATGTTTTTATTAACATATCCTCGTCACAGAGAATAAAGATTTAATTCTCATACACGACATTGTTAAACTAGTTCACAATGTCCTTTAAAAACATCCTTTGAGACCATTAGCCTTGCAGAACGGAATGTCCATCCAATATACTTGGATTATATCGAAGTTACGTCTTTAATTGAATAATTATTTACCATGTTTGTATTCACTTCAGAGAATGAAACAGATCCAATAATCGCATGGAATAAACATCATGCTTTGCATTCACTTCAAGGAATGTCTCCCACAGAAACTCTTGTCCAGCTGAAATTTTGTAACATGAACTTGGAAGAAGTCTATACTCGATTTTTTTCGACGTAGAATAAATATTGCTTTCGAGCAAAATCATCATGATTTATCAAAATTTAAAATAATAATTTAAAGAATAAAATAAAATTAGAATGTACCGATGTTGATTTTCCTCTTAAGGACAATGGAGATACAACAAACGACCAAAACGGCTTCTCATAATCTCTTTCTATCATGTCTCTTACCACGCCATTCAAACATATCATGTAAAACTCAAAACACAGCTAAAAATATCAAATATCATCAATAGGATAACATAAATTAAATATTGATGAATAAATCACAAGTATGTAGGGACTAAAGTAAATAAAATAAAAAAAATATGAAGAACATGACATAAATTTACCATTTTCTCTTAAAGTTTACGCATATGCAAAACACAACATAAGAAACTATTTTTTTATCGAAACGATGGAAAGCACTAACAAAATAAAAAACTAATCGATTGATAATGAAATTAAAATACAATCCATCATAGTATACCCATCTCTGTTAATGCGTCCTTTGATTTGTGAGAAATCACAAATTCATCTTTACCCAATGCTTAAATACAATCTAACACACCCCTCTTTGGTTTTTAAAAAAAAGAACTTATCTTTGGTTCACGCTAGAATCGAATTCTTTCCAATAAATTTTTTAGATTCGAACGACGAAAATCTCAATTGATTAGAAGCTCGTGCTGATAACGTGTTAGAAATAAAATAACGAAGAACAAATAACAAGAATAAAAGAACAAAGAGATGAGAGAAAGAAGGAGATTTGTATTATTCTCAAAACTGGACTTGTGTACAATGCGTTCATCTTTTTATAGGCATAAGAAGTAATAAAGTTCTTATCATTATAGACAACCACATAGATAAATATTCATAAGATTAATTGCTACTAAAATATAATAAATTAGTTTTAAATTTGTCACTAAGCATTTAATGAATGAGTGTATATATATATATATATAGTTTAACAATTAGGGGACCAAAACGTTAAATTATGTGACCATTTTAATTTTGAAAAAACACACAATTTTTAGAACAATTTCTACATTGGAAAGGGTGTATCTGCGAACTTTTAGCCACATTGAAAAAAAAAACACTTTCTAAATTATTATCATATATTCATTATAATTAATATAATTTAATAATACATTATATCAAAAATCACAGTTTCTTCTTGAGCATAAATATTTACATTTTATACAAAACAGAATGAATTCATCAGCTCTGAATCCCGCAAAAAACGGTTTGAACTAGTACAGATACTGAAATTCATCCAGATTTGACTGCATTAAGCCTTTAAGCCAAGCCCCAAAAAATATTATTAAAAGCAGAAATAACTATGCTTTCTTCTGAAAAGCTACTCTCTTTTTCTTCCACATAAATTTTGCCAATTTCACAGATTTCCAACGTCTGAATTTTTCTCGATTCTTCATCCATTCACCATAATCTTTTCCTGGCTTGCACTCAATGAAGTCGGCTAAATCTGCAACAGCAGATGAGTCACCGGAGCCTTTTAAAACGCATCTGAGAAAAATCTCACCATTACAAGTCCCCCCAGTACTTTCTTCCACGCTGAGAGCTGATTCAACATGATTTAGCATATGATTTTTCTCTAAACTTCCTGATTCCTGTTCTTGAGCTCTGTTTTCAGAACTTGTTCGAGATCTAGTTCTGCAACAATGAAGAAAAAGGAGAATAAGATTCCAACCCCCCACCCCTTAAAATATAGACAATAGAGGACTCTAAATATCTGTTACTGGCACTATACTGTTAAGTATCTAATAAGGGTATGTGTCGATAAGGCTATGTTCAAATTTGTTTTTAACATATTTGAAAGGTCCTTAAAAGGTCAGATTTAAACAAGTCTTACTCAAAAGGACTATCAAAGACTTGAAGAAAGAAAAACAGTTAACCGAAATGAAATTTATGCCGTAGACAAAAAAAAAATAAAGTGAAAGCACAAATTGGATCAATTAGGCACTTGGCATAATCAGCAAGAACATTTATTAAGATGAACGCAAAAATGTCACCTACCCCACGTACAGTGTCCGAATTTTCTGAAATTTTAGAGCAACAGCATGACTAGATTTCTGATCCACAAGAACCTGAATCATCATTCTCAATTAGTTTCTTAAGTCAAAAACGTATGAGCTTGACAAATGACAATGAAGAAAAAAAAACCTTACCTCTCTAGCATTATGGGAAGGGTCAGATTTTCCCACTTTAACACGGGATTTCTGTGATGAAGATTTTACACTTGAGTCTAACAAGGATCCAAATGCATGGAGATCACCCGCTTCATAAACAAATAGTTTCAACAGTAATACCAATGTAAATATGCAGTTCTTAACCAGAAAATCAAGCCCACTAGCATAACTTAGTGACAACAAGCCTGAGAAATGAAAGAACATCCATTTTGACTTCGTATGCCTTGTTGGCTGAATTTCCATCATGTCAAGTAAGAACTTCTGAACTGGTAAACTTATACCAAACTGCTGAAAACAATTGAAAGTAGACACCAAAAAATCATAATCCTTACTTAAGGCTACATTTTCCGATGTTTTCAAAGACCCCGAATTTCTACCTTGTGTTAGAATCCTTATAGCTTGTAACATAGCAGAACTCATTAGCTTCAATATAGATGCAAGAAGACAAATATCTTGAGGACTAGTATCTTCCTTGTTATGCAGTATAGTGTCATCAACATCATCAGAAGAACCCCGGAGTGTTATACAGCTTATGATTGATAGAATGTCATCTCTAGTGGATTCCTCAACAACATGAAGGGTCTCTTTTGTGTATGCAACAGAGGCAGCAACTAGCTCAGACCTTTCCTTTAGTAAAGTATTGCTTAAATATGAATTCCATAAATTATCAGATTTAGCAATCAGATTATAAATTTTCTCTTTCGTAGCTAGCAAAAGACAAGATTCAAAATCCATCTGACTGTAACTTGCACAAAAATGTGATTTCACAAAAGAATCATCTCCTGCAATGGGGTTGCCTTCCGTGTGCATTTTGGACATGTGTCTGGTGTACAAGGCAACTGACCTTTCAAATGCTGATAGGTATGCTCTTAGTTCACAGCTTGGAATCAAATGCTCAGAAGACATGTTAATTCCAATGACTTCGGAAACCAATAAAATCAGATATGCCTGAAACATTTTGGGGGCAGACAACATGATGGGGTTAAGAAACAATGACAAGGCTGTAGTCAAAGTCATTTCTGGAACTCTGAAGTTATTGTTAGGAAGCCAAAATAATCTATTCAGGAAATTCTTAAATGCTTGGTCATCAGAAAGGGAGAGTACAAAGTGAGCAGAAAGAACCTCCAGAACACTCCCAATATTACCATGGCCAAAGTGATGCGTGAATACAAATTCATTCCCACAAGAGAGAGAATCAACAAGCAAAAGGTACTGCCTCACAGATTTATGCATCAGAAGCTCGTCTGCAAATACCTACAGATGGCATTTTTAGTATTATGGCCCTCTTTTCCTGCTTAGGTAATAGTTTCTCATGGAAGTAGCCTAACTATCATGAACTATCTATCTACAATGAGAATAAAGTCACTTCAAAAGGCATGAATGAAACTCAGAAACCTAAAAAAGCAATGCCATCATTTAGTTTGAAAAGTTGCCATATTTTTTGAGAACAAAGTGCCACCAATATAGAATGAATACCAATAACTGCTTAAACCATATACAAAGGTGATGAGTAGTAGAACACAAGTAAAGCCATAGGCATAGCAGAGTAATATCAGCAATCTATGAGAAAAAATTTGTGTCGAATGCAGCGAGCAGGAACAGGGTAATGTTCAACAATCATTGACAAAAGAATAACGCTGACGCAAACCTAAAAACATTATTGAATATCATGGCTAAACCAAAAAGCAGCTTAATAAATCAATACATGGCAAAATATAAAACACAAGGACCTATGGATGATTATTTCACTCTCCAAGAGCTCAGAAATTTTTATATGAATCTATCTAGCCAGACTACTAACTTTTTTCCTATGAGTTTTCCTGCACCAAAACTAACAATTTGTTCCTATAATTCGATGGTTTATAACAAATAAAACCTAGATGAATGAACTTTAGTAATTTGCAAAAGGCACTAACATTACAAGCAATTGAATAATCGGACTTTGAATGAAAGCATGTGCAACCTCAGAATTCAAAACCAAAATCAAAATTACCTCAAGCACAGCACATAAAATGTCATGAAATGTATTGGAAAGTTCCGTGAAACATAAGGAAGTTACGGAAGTAACCAAGTGCTCAGCGTGAAGATTAGTGTCACCATTATGGACATAGATACATTTGCGTGAAACCTCCTTTTCAAAACTATTACAAGGTTTCTCATTCCCTCCCTTTAACTCCACAGAAACACATTTCCTTAGTATCCCTAAAAGAATTTGACCTTTTTCGACAAGAAGCTTCTGATCCAACTCAAGCAGTTTGAAAACAACAATGCAGCATCTCAAAAGCAAAGTTATCTCTTTAATGGCAGCTTCAACGTTGACATGGAAGATAGAGTGGGAATGGGCCGGGTGGGGGAAAACATCATTCAAAGCAGAGAATAATTCATTGAACTTGGCATTGAGTTTGTCGAGTAAGACATCTGAGATTTCACGGATATCCTTGAATTTGAGTTTTAAATCGTTGAAATTGAACTCGGTTCCCGAGAAATTCAAATTGCATTCGGAATCAACGCAACTTGAAGTAAGCAGTAGCAAATACAAGCCTTCCATTGTTTCTGGTTTTAGACCCTAAAATCAACCAAATTAAAATCAGAAAACAGAATTAAAAGAAGAAGAATGACTGTGGGAGTGAAACGATTGTAGAGGAAAGAAGAATGAAGAGAAAAATGACCTGAGGAGAAGAAAGGGAGGAGATTAGGGCTTGCAAGTTGAAAGAAGAGTTGTTCTTCCTAGGCTTCTTGGTCCTGCGGGTTCTTTTTGAAGCCATTTCTCGGAATACAAATCCCGCCACGCCAAACTTTCAGCACAAGAGATGTATAAACGGTGCTAGATTAGTGTTTACTGATTTCTGTGTGCGTGTGTGAAAAGGTTTTTCAATATCTGAAAATCAAACTAAATTATGTATCCAGTTTTTTTTTATTAACTTTATTTTTATCAATTTTGATAATTATTTTTTAATATTTTTTCTAAAGATATTATTGTCAAATGACACACTACAGTTTTGTTATGTGACATTTACTGAATTTTTAGAGAAGTATTTTTATAATATTTTCAGAATTTTTAAAACTTTAAATTTTTTTAAATAAAATTAAAAAATGTCAAGTGACAATACTGTAACACGACATACTGCAACAACTGATCCAAAAAATAATGTTAAAATTTTTGGAATTCGACTCGAAAAACTGAATTATTCGACTCGACTCAACGTGAAAAAAATGAATTGTTTTGACTCGACTCGTAGTTTTATAAACTCGACTCCCAAAAAATTCAAATAAAATTTGTTATAAAATAAAAATTTGAATAACTCGGATTTTTTAATAGTAACTAGTTGATCAATTTTCAAGTTTGAATCTAGTATGTCAATTTATCATTATATATTATGTATATCACACGTGAATATATATATATATATATATATATATATTTAACTCGACTCGACTTGTATTATAACATTATAAATAATTACAATTAAATTTGTACAAAACTTAAAAACTCGACTCGATTCGAAAAATTTTCAAATAAAGTTTGAATTGTAAAATAAGACTAGTAAGCACGAATAACTTGAAAATTTTTAACTCGACTTAATCGAACGCCCTGCCCTATTTAATTGGATGCAAAGAGTTCAGAGATTTAATTGTTTTTTTTTTCTATAAAAGTTCAAGGGTGTAGCGACTAATTTTGAAAAACTATAAGTTCTTGGATTTCTTAAAAAATGATTTTAGAGAATTTCTTGAAGAAAAAAAAAGCTCTTATTTTGAATAAAAATTAGGACTCGCAATCAGTCACTTGGATAAGGTAGACTAGACATTAAAAAAGAAACTATAGATAAATTAAGGTTTTGGAGACGGTTACGAGTAGGGAAGGACTCACACCTAACCACGCCCAAAATAAGTACATAATGGTTCAAATCGTATTTAAAAAAACAACTTAATCTAAAGATTAAACCCTAAAATGCATGCATGTACCGCACAAAAAAATGTCTCATCATTTACACAACCGAAGGAGATGACACTTAAATGGTTTAGGGTGACACTCCCATTAGGTCATCAAAACGTTGAGACCTAAATCTACTAGCATTATAAATATATGCATGAGCAATTAAATTTGATAACAATAAATAAGACAATAATAAGTAAAATATACATAACCTAACATAGATATGAGCAATAAATCGAATATATATATATATATATATATATATATATATATATATATATATATATATATATGAGCACAAGCAAAGAATCGAATAAATAATTAAGGGTAAAGTACACAGACGGTCACTGAACTTTGGTAAAAAAATAAATGATAACTAAACTTTCAAAACTCACAAAATAACAATTAAACTTTATGTTTTATAACAAAATGGTAACTAGACGTTAAATCCCGTTAAGTGACTGTTATAAAATTTAGTATAATCACACATTTAGTCCTTCATATTTATACATTCAATCAATTTAGTCCTAATTCGAAACATTTCACTAAATTTAACTCCCGTTATTTACGCATTCTTTCAATTTGGTCCTTAAAATACATTAATCATCTTTCTTCAATCCCACACATAGATTTTAAAATATCTTTTTACCCAAAAAAACAAAAGAAAAAGAAAATACAGTTATGTATAAATATTCCCACTTTCTCTTCAAGTTATCGTCCATCCATCATCTAATCATCACTTTCTTCTTCATATATAAATATCCCCACAAAAATTCCAAAATGAACATTTATAAGTAAATTTACAAAACATTTGTAAAATGCAGACTCATATAACTCGAGACGATAATCGAGCTCTTTTATTTCGAATCGAGCTCAAACTTTAAGCCTCAAATTTTAAATTAAACTCAAACATTCGAGTTCAACTTGGCTCAATTGACCCTACTCGAAATCATGTACCGGATAAATATCTCAACAATCTCCCCCTTTTTGATATAACTAAACTATTTGAAAAATTGTTTTTGAAAATGCTTCCCTTAGAAAAAATAAATTTAGAAAAAGAGAATAATTTTTAAAAATATTTAAAGCTTCATTTTTTCCTTTTGAAAGTTAATTTTTCAAACCTATCTCCCCTTTCTGCTATATCAAAAAGAATTTCAATCTTTAAAGTCAAAAAATATCAAGGGTAAACTATAACAGAGGTCACTCAATTATGGTCAAAGTTACATTTGGGTCACCCAATTACTACAAGTTACATTTGGGTCACTCAATTATGGTCAAAGTTACATTTGAGTCACTCAATTATTAAAGGTTACATTTGGGTCACTCGGTTATGGGTAAGGTTACATTTGGGTGGCCTCTTATATTTAAAAAGGTATATTAATTTAGTCATTTTCCTTCTAAATCACTTGTATACCCTCGTTAACATTAGACTACTTCATTTGAAATCATTAATTAATCTAATACACAAATTGCTTTTAAATATGAAGGGTGACCCAAATGTAACTTTACCCATAATTGAGTGATCCAAATGTAACATTTAATAATTAAGTGACCCAAGTGTAACCTTACCCATAATTGAGTGACCCAAATATTACTTTTAATAGTTGGGGGGCCAAATGTAACCTTGACCATAATTGAGTGACCTCCGTTATAATTTACCCAAATAATAATAGAGAGTAATTTGATTCTTTTGAAAAATAAAATCTCCCCCTTGATAAGTACATTCCATTCTTAAGTTTAGCTCAAAAATACTTTGACACTTAAGAAAATTATTAAATTTTAATAAAAATGATCAAGTTTAGAAATCCATGAAATTGAATTGATCCAAGTCTTTTTATAGTTTATGTATAAAAAAAATGAGTATGTTAAACACACATATGCATAGAAACTCTTTCGACGTCAGGCATTTATAAAACTTTAACAATTAAATATGCATGAACATTTTATCATTAAAAATAAGGAACCAAAGAAATAATCTGAAAGATTAAGCTTAGAGGTTACCCATCTTTAATATGTGAGCATGCCATCATTGCAATTGAGAGGAAGAAAACTGGTTCATCTTGATTCTTTGAGTTTGATGTCGAACAAATTAGCACTTCAAGGTTGGTTGAATGTAGAGATGGATCGAGCACTCCTAGGATCTCCTCAAAGGTTGTTAGATCGTCAATTTGAGTCCCACTCTGATACCAATTGAAAGACTCGATGTCTTCAGCCGAAATTAGCACCGATGAAGGGTGTAGAGATTTCATTTGAAATTGGGAAAACAAAAATCGGAAAAGAAATGACAATTTGACACATTCAATTTTAGAGTGGTTTTACCTTCTAACCAAGGTTTACATCCACTACCTTAGCATCCACATTAAGGATTTCCCAATTCACTAACAATGAATTCTTTCTTTTTACAAGCTAAAGGACTAACATTTACATCATATCTTTTCATGGGCTAAGATAGAACCCTCTTTCTAGTTTTTATAAGGATCAACTAGAACATATCCAACAATTACAAGATCTTGACATTTGTAAACAATATGCCTCTCTAGGTGGGTGTTTACACTTTTTGGTTCACTAGGATTAGACTAAAGAATTACAAGAGATTACAAAAAAATAAACAATGGAAAACTCTACTCTCTTGATCTTTAATCTTGGATGTCCATCATCTTATTCTTCAAGTGTAATTGGCTTGTATTTATAGTGTGAAATGAAAAACTAGCCGTTGGGGACTTTAATTCCAACCGTAAATGCATTTCTGCAACCTTGGATATCGGTATCGAAAGTGGGTATTGGTACGTACCAAAACAAGAAAGAGTTGTTGCACATAAATTCAGAGCATACTGGTACACAATACATCCGTATCGGTACGACACTTCGGGTATTGGTACGGAGGCTTCCATATTGGCACGCGAAGTGCTTTGAGGAAATCAAAATGCTTTTGCGTATCGGTACGAGGAAAGACCGTACCGGTACGCGCAGTTAATTTTTGACTTTTAAGACATTTTAAAATTTTGTTCGAGTGTAATCACTAATTTTTGTCCGGGAAAAACCTGTTTTAATATCGCCTTTGTCAAGTGGGCTTGTAATGGGTTGTTGTGTAATTTAAAACCAAAAAAGGGAAAGAAAGAAGAAAAGGAAAAAGAGAGAAAGAATAAACCTAAATACTATTGATAGTTATTATTATTATTGTTGTTGTTGTTGTTGTTGCAATCATAATATTATTATTATTATTATTATTATTATTATTATTATTATTATTATTATTAGCCACTACTATTGTGTTACTATTACTACTATTATTATTATCTATTATTATTTTTGATATTATTATCATTATTATTATTAGTAATAACATTATTATTTTATTATTTGTATTGTTATTATTATCACTTGTTACTATTAGTTGTATTGGTGGTGAAAATAAAGCCCAAATGCATTAATAATCAAACCCAATACATACAATAAATAAGCTCGTTTATACAAAACCCAATAATATTCATTACACAGATTGACCCAATGAGCCCATTACACAAAACCCTAATGCTATATTTTGTTTTTGCGCAGCCGCACCACACCCGTCAGATCTAATTCAGATCTTATGGTCCAGATTTGGTCTTGGAAGCAAACCCTAGGAGCTGTCTCCTTTGCTCCGCGTTGCACAAACCCGTAGCCGTTGGATCCCGAGTTGATCTAACGGTCCTAGATTGACGGGGAGAACATTCCAGAGCGCACACGCCCTTCACGCAGGACCTCTTGATGTACGACGAGTGCGTGCTGAAACACACCCTTCCTTTCGGCTTCACCTTCTGACGCCCTGACATCCACTCTCCACGCGCGTGTGCGAGAGTCGTGCGCCAGGCCGTTCAGATTCTCCACGCGTCTGCCATCTTCACGCCGGCTACCACGGCCAATGCATTGCCTCCTTTCGTTTTGGAAAAAACAGACATGCAACAGAAAAGTAGAGCCAAGTTAGATACCAGAAGTAAGATCAAAACAAAACAAGTTCAAATGTCAACTAGACCAAAAGGCAGAGATCAGGACAAAATAAAGGATTCACAGTTTTGTTTTTTTCTTCTTTGCATGTAACATTCGGTAATATAAAAATCGAACACAAACCATTGTAACCAAGGATTTTGGGGATTTTCACAGAAGCAATATGAAAAGAAAAAACTTGAGGTACCTCTGTTTTTTTCTCCTCCTCTCTCATTTGCTTGTAAAGAAAAAAAGAGAAAAGAGGAAAACTTTCTTTTTACCTTTGGTCACTTTGTTGTCTTCCTGGTGTCACTTCGCCTCCCGATGTCGATAAGACACCGAACTTTTGGCCATGTCGTATGTGGTGAGACGTCAGTGAGGTGAACGAAGAAGGGTTTTCGACTGTTAAAAAAGGGTTTTTTTGGATTTCTATTTCTAACAAAATGGGGAAGGGAGGTTTCCTTCGAGCTTTGCGGGTATCTGTGTGCTTGTTTTTAAAAAAAGAAACATAAAAAAAGAGTTTCTGTACGACTCGAGGTTCGCCGGCCGCCGATTAGCGACGGCCAATGCTTCAATTGCCAAGGTCGAGAGAGGGGGTGAGTTTGGTAGCTTTAGGTTTAGCAAAAGGGGTTTAAAATATTTAAAATTTGTTTTTATAGCGGTTTAATTATTTAAAAATGTCATAATCTTGTTTTGGTCCTTCCACGTCTTTCATTTTTTTACCCCAAGGGTTTCTGTTTTCTAAAATCCCATCTCCGGTCCTTATAACTTTAAATTTTCTTTAAATTTTACTCCTGACTAAATGGAATCGTTTTTTTGGGAAAATCTTTTATTCAACCTTCGAATCTTTGGTTCCTATTTAATTTCATTCCTTAATCAGGGGTAAAACCTCTTAATTAGCCCTTCAGTCTATGCATTTTTAAATTTTAGTCCCTTAATATTCATATTCGTGTTTAGATGTTAATGTGTTACATTGTTCATTATATGGTTGTTATGCAGACATGTTTACATATATATATATATATATATATATATATATATATAGCAAGGTTCACATGGTTATATATTATGTAGTCTTATATGGCCATGTATGTATATATTATTATAAAGTTTTCATGAAGCTATATATACATACATATATATATATATATGTATATATATATTTCTTAGTCCCTTATTGCATAGCAATACATATATATATATATATATATGTGTGTGTGTGTGTGTGTGTGTGTGTGTGTGTGTATGTCATAAAGTTTTTGTATTTATTTCATGTATTTTACTTTGCCTTTTTGTGCATGTATGTCCTCTACTTTAATTACATCTTGTTCATGCATTTAAATGTCGTGTTTATATACTTGTTTTTTATTTCCATTTCATGCCATGTATTTTTGTGGATTTGTTCATATTGTTTCATTCCTTATTTATTTGCTCCTGATATGCCTTTGGATGTATGCTATGATAAGTTGCATTTGGATTATAAAATGTTACGCGACGTCCTTTTATTCGGAAATGAATGAGGCCAATACCAGTCGTAATGGTGGTGGTTCGGACGTTCATTTTCGAAAATCGGGGCTTTTGAAATACACTCTCTTGTATAACCAAATTTTGATCTAATTTGTCACTTTAATTCGTAAAATCAGATATTAATTAAGCGATAATGATTTTGGTACCAATTTTGGGCACGACGGGGGTGCTCACCCTTCCCCGCGTGTAACCGACTCCCAAATCCTTTCGAATCTCTAGTTTTTTTTTCAGTGTCCGGTATACCCTTTAAAATGACCGGTGGTGACTCCAATTTTAATCGATTTTCTTTAAAAATGTCGTTTTGAACTAAAACCCGGTTCTTCTAAGTGAAACCGGAGGGGTAGCGACCTGATATTTTTTTAAAAAAATGCCGCAACAACATGGCGAATCTGCTGGGGACAAATTTTTGTTTAAAAAAACAAAAAAGAGAGTCAAGCCAAGAAAAAACCTTACCGACTAACTAATATCGGAAGTTGCGAATTAAAGTGATAAATTCAATCGATATTTGTTTATAAATGTGAGTTTATTTTAAACGCATGCAAAATTGGACATATAAACATGTTTGTCTAAGTGAAGGGAAAACGATAGTGCTTTCGCGGGGATATTGTTCCTCCGTATGGGCCTAGTAAGTACCTTCCGGGCTCGAATACCCTATATGTTCGTGGGAATATCGTTTCTCCATACAAATATAGCTAAAGGGTCCCCTCAAATTGAACTCAGTTGAGACGAGCCTCTAATGGGTGATGATCGAGGGCCTTGCTACCCATAGTAGGGGCCTTTACATTCAAATTAAAGTTGACCTAAGGGGAATCACCTATAGGACCAAAACCTTTTATTCGCATACATATGTGCACATATTTTATTGTATCATTCGTTTCATGCATCATTTCATAACATAATTATTACAACATTAAAATCGTTAATTATACATTCATTACATCACATTCATTGTTAATTGGGCATTAAATTTTTGTATAAATCCATAATACATTCATTACATCATGCATGTTGCTAATCAGGGAAATACTCATCTCAGAAAGAGGGAAGAATGGACAAAGGAACGGTTTCCAGCCAGTACACCTTCAAAAGTATGAATGACCTAGTAGCAAGGGTAGAGAGGCTTGAATAACTCCACGAACAGTTGGTTTGGAATTAGAAGGAGATGATCGTGTATGTGAAGAGGTTCCAAGATGAAACGATAGGGAAAATTAATGAATTGAGGGCTATGATAGCTGTTATGACTGAAGGAAGCGACATGAAGGGAGACCTCCAGCCTGACGAGAGTGAGAAGTGGGAGCATGAAATTGTGATGGAAGAAGCTTTGTCTGAAGAAGACCAGGCCATCATTGACTAGTATTAGGTAGACCACATTGTTTCAGAATGCCCCGTTGAGTTGGCGTTGGATAAGATCGAAGATTCTCTTAAGAGAATCTTTATCTTCTCCAACAAATGGAGAATCAGTTCAAAAGCAGTAAGACCACAAGGAAACCCCGAAGGGCGTTACGACTTCGCATCCCTGAAGTATGGCTGAGAGTCCTCGAAGTTTGAAGAAGACGAAAGGAACCGAGAAAGGAAATGAGAAGTTCACCCCTCTACAAATATCCTACAAGGAGATGTTTTCGCGGCTATACCATACGGATTTGGTTCGACCTTATCACGTGGTTCCTTACAAACCACTATACCCTTCTATGTTTGGTGATAGCGCTCATTACGAATACCATGCCAATGTTCAAGGACATTCTGTTGAAAATTGTGTAGCATTTAAAAGGCTAGTTCAGAATATGTTAGAAGTGGGGATAATGCAGTTAGGGGAACCGAGCTCAGCCACTCAGAAGGGGCATGACCCCCTAGTTTATATGAAGAAATCTAATCCAAGCACCCAACTTCAAGACCAATCTCTTAGTCAATCGGTTGTGTTTGCAAAGCCTCCAAGGGCTCCTCATCCGATTTCTATGCCGAATGTGACTACCATGTGGGAAGCACTGGCCACACCACGAAAAATTGTGGGGCACTGAAAAACAAGGTGCAGGCTCTGATCGAGAATGGTCTTTTGACATTCTGAAAAGAAAGAATGAGGACGTAACTTTTTGGAGGTGCTAATACCCGGTCATCTTTAGGAGTTTTGTGTATTTAAGTATCTTGCATGTTGCATTTCCTCTAAATGCGGCTTCCTATTATGCGCCTGAAGATAGCAAGGACCTTTGTAAGGGCTTGTGTTATGTTCTTTTGTTCAATTTTAATGGAGGAGACTTTTGCGCGCATTTCATTTGGCAAGCATTTTATATTCTTTGATTTCATTTAAACAATTTATTTATTCTTTATAGTTAGGACCTTATTTTTGTTTTTTCCCAAAACATACATGTATATATTTTTTTTGCAAAAATGACTTTAATTTAAAAAGTTCCAAAAAGCCGGATGTTGTGAGGATACTAAATATGAAAACCCTCGGTTCTACTTAGGCCAAGGAAGGAATGAAAATGAGTGTTCAGGAATAATAGTCCACTCCCATTGAGTGAATTTTCCTCTCGAACATTGTTTTTCAAGGTCCTTGAATGAAGCGATAACCCTAAAACATCTACCACCTGAAGACTATTTTTGATATCCACGTATGGGAGGACATTTGGCATTTCTTCACTTACCTTCACAAAGAAAGAAAATAAGAAAAATATCCATTGCAGTCCCTTGTTGAGCCTGAAGAGTTTCTTTCGATTGAACCCAAACGAAGGATCACCCCCTTATCGGGGGAAAAAGAGGTAAGTTTGTGGAAAAATGAACGACGTCAAGTTCTGAACATGATATAATGGTAACACGTCACGGACTCAAGAATAGCAAGGGAGAATAAATACATGGAATGCAAAATTTAGAAACACCAAAAGAAACGGTGAAAGGGAAAGCTTGTGCTAAAAAACCCAACCCAAACCAAGTTGAAAGTTACCAACATGAAAGTTGAAGAAATCAAAAGTGAAATCACTAAAGTGAAAAGTGCAATTTTGTTAAAGGAGAGAGAGAGTGTGTGTGTTTGTGTGAGGTAAATAAAGAAAAGAGCTACATGAATTCCCTAGCCAAATGAATCTCTATTTGAAAGGGCCGTGAAAGATTGATCGCCTTTGAATGGAGATTTGCATCAATACAATGTGAAGGTGCAATTTGATCCGAAACTACACTTGATGAAAGGAAATAAACTCTAGGGTGAAAAACCAAAAAATGGGCAGTCTGGAGCGATCCGAAGAAATAAGAGAGGAAATAATATTTCATCTGAGCATAATTGAGACTTTCAGTTGGAAGAATTGATCCTTGGTTTCACCACCCTTAAACACTTGTTTGGGCCTGTTTACTCTTTCTTTTATAGTCGTGAGCCTTAACCTACATTACAAGCCTCAAAAGACCATTTGGACCATACATGGATGGATGAATTTGTCTTCAAATCACATCCCGCCTATCAGGGTTAACCTTTCTTCAAGGATTGCCACACTTCTAATGCCTGATTGAGATCAGAAAAGAGAGAAATATGGGGCATGGTGAGTTTGTGAGAGCCACCTTAAAATTTGGTAGAAACTAGGTATGCGAGTTGCTCCTCTCGGAAGCATAATAGTCCAGAAAGGATTTCATATGTATATCCTCGCAACATTCAAAAAATGTCACTCGGGTTGACCTTTTTTCAAAGATCCAAAACTTGATTTTCTTAAATATCACTTGTCGTGATTCTTTAAAATGTATATTTATACATAATAAAATTATTTTCACCCTATCATTTTCATAAGTCTCCTACATTGGAATGAACAAGCGAAATGACTGTGACTCGAGGGAAAGCTAGTAGTACCAGAGGGGCACCCGCGAAGGTTCAAACATTTCTACTAGATGAAGAATACCACCAATTGAAATGTCAAGACTGCTTTCGGTGAAATATTGAGTTATGAAGTTGACCTTCTCTAAGAAGTGTTGCAAAGGTCAAAATAGAACGCGAGGGAAGAAAATTTGACGTTGAGAATCAAGGAACAAAGGTTAACCACGGGGCCTAATCATCTTGCCGGAAGGAATGTCCCGATAAGGGCCGCGTGTGCTGCGTTGTGAGCACGCGCCGAAATGAGATAGTAAGTGTCATATGAAATTAAGTTGACAAAAAGGCGATAAAGATAGAAGTATACCTAAGAAAAGAAAGAAGATGGAGATGAAGAAGAGAAGAGGAGCCAAGGCGAAAACCCAAAAGGCACTTTAGGGCAACAGAGTGAAAGTCAGAAGAGACTCTTTTACCACAAATTTAGAGGAACAAGGGCCAAAAAGTTATGGCATCTTTGGATAGAAGACACCATTTAAACTAGCCGACATTAATCGGAGGTCAGTTAGAAGGTACATAAGCCTGAATTAAGTGGAGGTAATGGAATTCTGACTAGTGTAAGTCATTATCCCCTTCAAGAAGAAGCGAAAGAGAGATGTTTAGTAAAGGTAAATAGAGACATGGCTTTATGGAGAATTAGAAGTTTAGAAGACTTAGAGACATGTGGTAACCCTAAAGATGTGAAAAGAAAATTTGACGTAAAGAGTCAAGGATAGAAGTTGATTTTTGGGTGAAAACTCGAAGGGGTGCCTAAAGAGAGAAAGAAAAAGAAGATGTTTTAGGATTACTGAAGATTATGTTCAAGAGATTTTCGGCAGCCTTTGTGCATGAGACCCCCAGTTTTCAAGAGATTTTTGGCAGCTTTTGCGCTTGAGTCCTTTAGTTTTTAAGAAATTTCCGGTAGCCTTTGAGCATGAGTCCTTCGGTTATTAAGGGATTTCTGACAGCCTTTGAGTGCAAGTCCTTCGGTTTTTAAGGGATTTCCAGCAACCTTCGAACTTGAGTCCTCTAGTTTTAAAGAAAAAGAGGTACAAAGTGAAGGCCCAAAAGTACGCTTTGAGATGAACAATTTTAAAATAGGATTCAAAATAGGGCACTTTGAGAGAGGAAAAATGGTCAACCAAAGAAGAGACACTGCTAGTGCAAAACATGAACAAGCAACAATTAAGCCCGAGTCAAGTGAGGGTAATGGAATTTTGACCAGTATAATTTGGTATCTCGTTTCATGAAGAAACTAAGGGGGAAGATCCAGTAAAGAAAATTGAAGATTAGACCTTATGGAAATAAGTGGGATTCATTAGGTTTAGGGGGCTCGTCATGAAGGGCCAATGAGAAAAGATAATGCTTAAGCCTAGGTTGAATGGGAAATGAAAGAGACTTCATGAGGTGACAGATTTCAGCCAATTCGATATAAGCAAAGATAAGATAGAAATGAAGACTTAAGAAACATAGAAAACACATAGAAGTTAAGGGCGATCGACCAGAAAACAAGGGTTTTCCCTTGCATCTTTAGAAATGACTTCATTCATGCACCATATTTAGTTAGGCATACCTAAGTTAGAAGAATGCTAACTCATACCATCATAGCATTTTATCTCTTTTCACAGATAGTTGAAAGACAAATCGGGTACCTCCCGGGATGAGGAGTAAACGATAAAGTGAGGACCAAAAAGGATTTCAGGCGAAGCTTTTCAAGCTGCCGCTCAAGGATTCTAGGTGAAGCTTTTCATGATCACCGCTCAAGGATTTCAAGTGAAGCCCTTCTTGTTCACCGCTCTCAGATCCCAAGATGAAGGATCTTACAGAGAAGGGGCCCAAAAAGGCTCAATATAGGAGGAACTTACGACTTCAGGATTTGAAAGTGGAGGGTCCTATGATGACGGGACTTGTGGATCCTTGATTTCAGATATGCAAAGAGGGGAGTTCTATAGAGGAAGAACTACTAATCGAAGAGTACGCCAAGGAAGAAGAGTTCTATGGGGAAAAGAACTCAAAATTCCAAGCCTTCACGAGCTCGAAAGCGGAAGGTCCTATAGAGATAGGACTTGTAGATCCCCGACTTCAGATATGGGAAGAGGGGACTTCCGTAGAGGGGAACTACTGCTCGAAAAATATGCCAAGGAAATAAGTTCTATGGAGAAAGAACTCATGTACTTAAGGCTTCAAAAAGAAAGTTACTCGGACTTGCGCGTTGCCGCCTCGGGAGAGAAATCATCCGACGGGGAAGTGGGACAAAATTAGTGCTTATAGCCTTTGCTTTATTCTTTTTCCACAAGTATAAGTAAAGGGGGGCAGCTGTAATACTAATTTTTGTCCGGGAAAACTTGTTTTAATTTCACCTTTGTCAAGTGGGCTTATAATGGGTTGTTGTGTAATTTAAAACTAACAAAGAAAAAGAAAAAAGAAAACAAAAAAAAGAAAAAAAAGAAGAAAAGGAAAAAAAGAAAAAGGAAAAACCTAAATACTATTGATAGTTATTATTATTATTGTTATTATTATTAGCCACTACTATTGTCTAATTAGTGTTATTATTGTTATTATCTAATCGTTATTATTGATATCATCATCATTTCATTATTATATTATTGTGTTACTATTACTACTTTTATTATTATCTATTATTATTGTTGGTATTAATATCATTAGTATTATTACTATCACTTATTACTATTAGTGGTATTGGTGGTGAAAATAAAGCCCAAATGAATTAATAATCAATCCCCATACATAAAGTAAATAAGCCCATTTATACAAAACCCAAGAATATTCATTACATAGATTGACCAAATGAGCTCAAATAGCCCATTACACAAAACCTTAATGCTCTATTTTGTTTTTACGCAGCCGCACCACACCCATCATATCTAATCCAGACATGACGGTCAAGATTTGGTCTCGAAAGCAAACCCTAGAAGTCGTCTCCTTTGCTCTGCGCCGCACAAACCCATAGCCGTTAGATCTCGAGTTGATCTAACGGTCCCAGATTGACACGGAGAATATTCCATAGCTCACACGCCCATCACGCACGACCTCTCGATGTCCGACACACACATGCCGAAACACACCCATTCTTTTAGCTTCACCATCAAACACCTTGACCTCCACTCTCCACGCATGCGTGCGAGAGCCGTTTGCCAGGTCGTTTAGATTTTCCACGTGTCTAACATCTTAACGCCGTCTGCCATGACCAACGCATTGCCTCCTTCCATTTCGGCAAAATTGACATGCAACAGAAAATGAGAACTAAGTCAGAAACCAGAAGTAAAATCAAAACAAAACAAGTTCAAATGTAACCTAGACCAAAAAGTAGAGATCAGGACAAGAAATAAGATTCACAATTTTTTATTTTTTCTTCTTTGCATGTAACATTCAGTAATATAAAAACTGAACACAAACCATTGTAACCGGGGATTTTAATAGAAGCAATACGAAAATAAAAAAACTTGAGGTATCTTGGCTTTTTTCTATTCCTCTCTCATTTGCTTGCAAAGAAATAAAAAAAAAGAGAAAAGAGAAAAACTTTCTTTTTAGCTTTGGTCACTTCGTTATCTTCCTAGCGTCGTTTCGCCTCCTGATGTCAATAAGCTACCGAACTTTAAAAAAAGGGTTTTTTGGGTTTCTATTTCTAACAAAATGGGGAAGGGAGGTTGCCTTCGAGCTTTGCGGGTATCTGTGTGCTTTTTTCAAAAAAGAAAAAGAAAAGGAGAGTTTCTGTATGAGCGAGGGTTCGCCGATCGCCAATTAGCGACGACCAACGCTTCTATTGCCAAGGTCGAGAGAGGGAGGTGAGTTCGGAAGATTTAGGTTTAGCAAAAGGGGTTCAAAATATTTTAAATGTGTTTTTATAGCGTTTTAATTATTTAAAAATGACATAATCTTTTTTCGGTCCTTTCGCGTTTTCAATTTTTTACCCCAATGGTTTCCGTTTTCTAAAATCCCAACTCTAGTCCTTATAACTTTAATTTTTCTTTAAATTTTACCCTTGACTAAATGGAATCGTTTTGGGCAAATCTTTTATTCAACCTTCAGATATTTGGTTCCTATTTAATTTCGTCCCTTAATCAGGGGTAAAACCTCTTAATTAGCCCTTCGATCTATGCATTTTTTAAACTTCAGTCCCTTAATACTCATAAAGTTTTTGTATTTATTTTGTGTATCTTACCTTGCCTTTTTGTGCATGTATGCCCTCTACTTTAGTTACATTTTGTTCACGCATTTAAATGTCCTGTTTATATACTTGTTTTTAATTTCCATTTCATGCCATGTATTTTTGTTGATTTGTTCATATTGTTTCATGCCTTATTTATTTGCTCCTGATATGCCTTTGGATGTATGCTATGATAGGTTGCATTTGGAATATAAAATGTGATGCAACATCCTTTTATTCAGAAATGAACGAGGCCAGTACCAGTCGTAATGCTGATGGTCCGGACGTTCATTTTCGAATATTAGGGCTTTTGAAATACACTCTCTTGTATAACCAAATTTTGATCTAATTTGTCACTTTAATTCTTAAAATCGGATATTAATTACGCAGTATTGATTTTGGTACCAATTTTCGGCACGACGAGTGTAACCCCCTCATCCCGGCCTAGCCAACAGATCGGACCGAACATGTTACACGGGGAAAACTGAAGCGAAACCCGCTAAGGCCTCACTCCGATTAGAAACCCTATTTTTTCATTTTATTAATCTTGTCTAAATGTCACGTTTAATCCTGTGTGAAGGGAAACAATGGAAAAGCAAACAACGGATACAAAACGAGCAAGGGCATAAAGGTAACTTAACCTTACAAGTAGTTATTAGTCAAGTTTCGAGCACACGAGGCAAAACCATCTCAAAGAATACATATAAACTCATTTAGGAAGCATACAAACATTAGGGACTAAAACGTAACATTTGGAAACCTCCAAAGATGCCCTTTATCCGTTTAAACTACTTGCATTTCGAAACAAGACTGCCCGTTCTGAAATACGGGCTCTCATTCAAAAAGAAACATTAGGCCGTTCCGGAACGTCCCACCTTTGTTCCGAAACGGGAGCCTCCAGTGGCAAAACGTACTAGAACGACACCACTCCAGTTCTGATACGGATGCCCCAAAAGCTTGGCCGTTCCGAAAAAACATCAGACGTTCTGAAACCACTAGGAACAGATTGGCCCGAAAATGCATTTGGCATCCCCAAACGTTCCCAAACTTACCCCGAAAGGTCACAAACCACATAGCAACATATTTAACAAACAATGTAGAGGCAAAACACCCTAAAGACAAGCTTCTAGCATGCATACATGCAAATAAGGATCTCAACCTCAAAAGCTCATAAGGACAGTTGGCTCAAAAAAACCAACACGCCAAATCACATAGCAATTAACCATAAGCCATAACAAGCCTCAACATAGCATGTTATCAACATTCAAAACATGTTAGAAACAAAAACAACTACAAAGGAGTTTGGACACCAACTCCTAAACACAAAAGTCTAGCATTCCCATTGCCTAAGTACTATTACAACCATAAAAACCATACTTTTAGCTAGCAAAGAACTCCAAGACTCATCTCTTGCCCTGCTTGCCTTCCTAAACCACTAACGATCTGCATTGATGGAAAAAAGAGCGTAAGCTTAAAAGCTTAGTGAGCGATGCTCAAAATCACAACAACAACAATGCAGTTCAAAACATATACTTTAGTTTAAAGAAAAAATCATTTTGAAGGGAAATACGATAATCCAAAGGCACAAACAAAATGTGGTATGCACATGCACAACCATTTCCGGTGGGACTACACATCATCGTTCGCAACAACTAGCATGATTCTAGTTGGACTACACATCACCATACCTATCTACTAGTCACTACCGGTGGGACTACACATCACCATAGTCAACAACATACTTTCCACTAACCATCACGTGATGCTTTGACAACAACTACGACAACAGAACAACATTAAAAAGTAGATAAAAGCAATTGCATTTCAACCAACAACGTGTATTAGCATATACACCGACACTTAACGAAACAAGGCAAGAACAAATACACTTGGGTTTAGGTTGTCCTCTAAGGCTCAACCCAAACCCCAAGAAACTTCTTTGCACATTTTAATTCTTCAAAACAATTTCCACTCACCAGCCAACACACAAACGCTATCCAAGATGCCGATTCAAGCCTCCGAACTACCCGGATTCGCGTCGACGAAGCCTAAATTTGTTTCCTCTACTTTAGGCAACCCAAAATAGAACATTAGGATGCTAATACACTCACAAACATAACAACAACTCAGAACTCAACATTCTTGCAACAAAACACATCGATTCGAGCCCAAATTTTACCCAAAACATATTCAATTCATCCCCAAACTACTTGCAACCAATACCAACGAATTTATCATCAAAAATCTATCTTTTAGCATCCAAAACATCAACCCAAAGCTACCAAACCATTAGTTGTCATTTAGACCCAAAACCCATCCAAAAAACTCAAGATTTCCAACTTCCAAAGTTACCCACAATACCCATTTCGGGTTTCCTATAACAACCCATCATTTCCATGTTATTTTAACAATAAGAAAAAGTTAAAAACACACCTAAAACCAGCCACAACCACCCCAACGAAAATCCCATAAACTCCCTTCCACTTCAAACCAAACTTTTAAATCAAAACAAGTTTAAATCATGGGGTTTTGCAAAAATCTTAGTATCTATGACTCAAGGAAGATAAAACCAAGTTAAAGAATCAATTACCTTGAAGAAATCGCTTGGATAGAAAGTTAGGAGCAATGGAATAGTGAAATGGGGTTTTGGGGAGGTTTAACGTGAAAAGGGAATTTTTCTAGAGAAAATGATAATATTTCCAAACCCTTTCTTTATTTCTTTTATTTGAAAATTCCCATTTTTTCCTTTTTATTAAAACCAAGGTTATTCAATTAAAATAGATTCAAAATTAACCTAGCCCAAATCGGTTTAACCAAACACGGTTATCTCCCTGACCCTAAACCCGGGCGCTACAACTCTTCCCCACTTAAGGAATTTCGTCCTCGATTTTTACCTAATGGGAAGAGGTACGAAAATTGTTTCTACATGTCGTCCTTTCTCTCTCAAGTGACCTCTTCCACACCTCAGTCTCTCCATAAGACCTTGAAAGTTGATGATGCAACACCTCAACATGTTCCCTAACACCTGAATAACTCTCTCTGACTGACCATCTGATTGTGGGTGATACAAAGTACTGGAGTTCAACCAAGTTTCCAAGGCTCGATGCAAACACTCCCAAAATCTAGCTGTAAACCCCGAATCTCTGTCTGACACAATCGACTTCGGTACACCATGCAATCTCACTATCTCACTGATGTACATATCAAACAACTTATCTAAGGTGTAGGTAGTATGAACATGTATGAAATGGGCACACTTAGTGAATATGTCGACTATAACCCATACTGAATTCTTCTTCAAAGGAGTCAATGGTAAACCTGACACAAAATCCATAGTAATATGTTCGCACTTCCATTCTGGAATCTCCAACGACTGTAACAAACCTGAAGGAAATTGATGCTCGACCTGAACTCGCTGACAAACCATACAATTACTCACAAACTCGACAACATATTTCTTCAACCCAATCCAGTAGTACTCATCCTTCAACCCGCAGTACATCTTCGTACTACCCGGATGCCTAGCAAAAGGACTGTTATGAGCTTCATTCAAGATAGTACGCCTCAACTCGGCATCTTCTAGAACAACTACCCTATCTTTGAAACATATGATCCCATTCTCACCAAAGTAGAAATCTGTGGGTTTACGCTCGGCTATATCATGCATGTTAGGTGCCAAAGACTCGTCTTGCAACTGTTTCTCTCGAATCAACTAAACTAAAGAAGGCTTGACTTGTAGCTCGGCTATCAAACCGCCATCTCGTGACACACTCAATCTCGCAAACATCGCTCGCAACTCAACTGTCACTTTTCTACTCAAAGCATCAACCACTACGTCTGCCTTACCCGGATGGTACTCTATTGTAAGGACATAGTCCTTAAGAAGCTCTAACCACCTACGTTGTCTAAGGTTCAACTCCATCTGATTCATAAGGTACTTCAAACTCTTGTGGTTTGTGTAAACTATGCATTTCTCACCACAAAGGTGGTGTCTCCAAACATTCAAAGCAAACACTACCACAACTAACTCTATTTCGTGAGTGGGGTAATTCTTCTCGTGTACCTTCAACTGTCTCGAAGCATAAGCTACAACTTTTCCTCCCTGCATAGGAACACAACCTAAACCTATATACGATGCATCACTGTAGATTATGAACTCTTTTCCTGGTTCAGGCTGAATCAAAATAGGCGCTTCTATCAATGCCTACTTAAACTTTTCAAATGCTTGCTGCCTTGCATCTGTCCACTCATACGGAACATTTTTTGAAGCAATTTTGTCAAAGGTGTCACAATCTTTGAGAACCCCTCAACAAATCACCGATAATACCCTGCGAAGCCTAGGAAACTACAGATTTTGGTCACTGACTTTAGTTGTTTCCAATTCACTATGGCTTCTATCTTCTTGGGATCCATACAAATCCCATCAACTGAGATCACATGACCTAAAAAGACTACCTCCATAATCCAAAACTCGCTCTTACTCAACTTGGCATTCAACTGATTCTCAAGCAAGGTCTGAAGTACTAATCACAAATGCTCAAAATGTTCTTCCTCGGTATTAGAGTACACTAAAATGTCATCTATGATCACTACTACAAACCTACCAAAAAGCATGTGGATCACTTGGTTTATCATGTCCATAAACACAGCTGGAGCATTAGTCAAACCGAAAGGCGTTACCAAGAACTCATAGTGCCCATATCCTATACAGAAAGCTGTCTTCGGTATGTCCACATCTTTCATCTTCAACTGATATTAACCGGATCTCATATCAATCTTTGAAAACACTAAAGCACCTATCAACTGATCAAGCAAATCATCTATCCGTGGCAAGGGATACTTGTTCTTTACCGTTACCTTGTTCAACTGCCTATAATCTATACACATCCTTATACTGCCGTCCTTTTTCTTCACAAACAAGACCGGAGCACCCCACGGTGAAATACTAGGCCTAATGAAACCTTTATCTGACAGTTCCTGAAGCTGTGTCTTCAACTCTTTCAACTCTTTAGGTTCCATTCTGTACGGAGCAATAGACATTGGTGCAAAATCTGAATACGTCTCTATAGCAAACTCAACATCCCTATCTGGAGGCAAACCTAACAACTCTTCCGGAAAGACACTTAGAAAATCACAAACTGTTCTGATATCCTGCGGTCTAACCTCACTCATATTCGGATTCATCATATAAGCCAAATACGTTGGACATCCCAAACCCATAAATTTCTGAGCTTCTAAGGCAGAAACAACATTGGAAAAGAACTTAATGTTCTCGCCAACTACAACTACCTCAAAATCATCCGCAAGTCTCAAGGAGACTCTCTTGGTCTTAAAGTCTACCCTAACTCTATGCTCTACGAGCCAATCCATACCCAAAATCACATCGAAACCATAAAATGACAATTCCATCATATCGACCGAAAACACATGATCCTGAATCATCAAATGACACCTTCAATACATTTTCCAAACTACCACTGTCTCTCCGAAAGAACAATTAACATTCACACCTACCTCTAACCACTCATATGGTAAACCTAGAGATCTTGCATGTTCACCCAAAATGTAGGAATGTGTTGAACCCGAATCTATCAATGAAGAAAAGGTAAAGATCGTAACAAGAAATTACCTGAGATGACATCCGTGACATTACTAGCCTCTCGTTGTGCATACACCCTAGCTGGTCCTCCACCCTCGGGCTGAACTGCCACAACATGAGCTAAGTTCTTCTAACCATCATTCCTCTACTGAAAATTACCTAGACCGCGCCCACGGCCTCTTTGATGCTCAAAACCTTTAATTGGAGCCTATCCACCCCTAGCCGAGTGAGGACAATTACGCCTCAAATGATCTCGAGAACCACAGTTCCAACCTACCCTAAAGGTACCCATACACTCGCCTGGATGGCGTCTCCCACACCTAGTGCACTCAGGAGTGTGAACAATAGCTCCTTGGCCTTGATGGCCACGTCCATGGTTACCGCCTCTATGTTTCGAATCGGGCTGATACTTCCTATCTCTGTGCCTCTTGGCATGTTCTCTGTCAAAATCCACATGTATCTTCCCTGAATCAGACCCACTAGCACGAGTGTTCGAGCCAAAATCTTTGGCCCTAGAGACCAAAACATCAAACTTGGAAGCGCTCACACCGTTCCCTCTCATTGGGAACCAACTCGGGAGCATATTGGCTCAACCTCACAAACTAGACCTCGTACTCTGGCACCATCTTACTACCCTGAACCAAGGCCATAAATTCCATCTTCTTTTTATTCTGATATCGGGTTCCAAGGTACTCCTTTCTGAAAGCTGTTCTGAAGAATTCCCAAGTGACATCCGCTTCCAGCATACCTGAAGTCAAACCAAGGATTCGTGTAGTGCTCTCAAGCTAGGCCTCTGAACCATCGGAAGTCAAACCACGACACTCAACTCCACCCAAACTATGAAGACTCTCATGGGGCAAACTAGTCCCCGCACCCTGAGGTGGTGCTGCAGCATGTATACCGGCTAAAGCTGTATGAAAAACCCTGACTATGGTCTGAATTAAATGAGTCATGTCCGCACCTACCGGACCTTGACTAGCCTGAGCTCCATTACCCTCAACATTTGCCCCATCTTGAGGTCCATTACCATTGCCTCCAACATTAGCACATGCTTGAGATACATTATCTCCGACATCCGCCCCATTACCATTGGGATCAGGAAGAGGAGGCACAACCCCGGGTGTCTGGTCACCCGCTCTAAGCCATCCCTTCGGTCTCGCCATTACGAAGATAAAATCTAAAACAACAAGCATAACACAAAAGAAAACATTGGGTCAGCAAGGGCAAGGATCCAAGTTCTTAAGCTCTTTTAACCAAGACCATTTTCCAATAAGAATACCTAGCAATGGGGACGCTCGACTACACTTCAACCAACAACAAGAACAAGAAAACACACTTTCACACACCGTGCAATGGCAAACAAACCTAACAAACCAACTTACCCGACTTAACTTCCCGAGAGACCTCGTAACCAAGGCTCAGATACCAACAAATGTAACCCCCACGTCCCGGCCTAGCAAACAGACCGAACTGAACGAGTTACATGGGGAAAATCAAAGTGAAACCCGCGAAAGCCTCACTCCGATTAGCAACCCTATTTTTTCATTTTATTAATCTTGTCTAAATGTCACGTTTAAACCTATGTGTGAAGACAAACCTCGGAAAAACGAACACAGATATGAACCAAGCAGGGGCATAAAGATAACTTAACCTTACCAAGTAGTTATTAGTCATGTTTCGAGCACACGACGCAAAACCATCACAAAGGATACATATAAACTTATTTAGGAAGCATACAAATATTAGGGGCTAAAACGTAACATATAGGAAACAAAGATACCTCAAAAAGGTCACACTAGGGACCGAAACACATGGGCACAGATTGGCCCAAAAATGCATTTTGGCATCGACAAACGTTTCCAAACATACCCCGAAAGGTCACAAACCACATAGCAACATATTTAACGAACAATCTAGAGGCAAAACACACTAAAGACAAGCTTCTATCATGCATACACGCAAATAGGGATCTCAACCTCAAAAGCTCATAAGGACACTTAGCTTCAAAAACACCAACAAGCCAAATTACATAGCAATTAACCAAAAGCCATAACAAGCCTCAACATAGCATGGTATCAACATTCAAAACATGTTAGCAACAAAAACAACTACAAATGAGTTTGGACACCAACTCCCAAACACAAAAGTCTAGCATTACCGTTGCCTAAGTATTATTACAACCATACTTTGAGCTAGCAAAGAACTCCAAGACTCCTCCCTTGCCCCACGTGCCTTCCAAAACCACAAACGATCTGCATTGTTGGAGAAGAGAGCGTACGCTTAAAAGCTTAGTGAGCGAAGCTCAAAATCACAACAACAACAATGCAGTTCAAAACATATACTTCATTTTAAAGACAAAATCATTTAGAAGGGAAATACGATAATCCAAAGGCACAAACAAAACATGGTATGCACATGCACAACCATTTCCGGTGGGACTACACATCACCGTTCACAACAACTAGTCACTACCTGTGGGACTACACATCACCGTAGTCAACAACATACTTTCCACTAACCATCACGTGAGGCTTTGACAACAACTACGACAACAGAACAACATTAAAAAGGAGATAAAAGCAATTGCATTTCAAACAATAACGTGTATAAGCATATACACCGACACTTAACGAAACAAGGCAAGAACAAATACACTTACACTTGGGTTTAGGCTGTCCCCTAAGGCTTCACCCAAACCCCAAGAAATCTTCTTTGAATATTTTAAAGCTTCAAAACAATTTCCACTCACTAGCCAACACACTAACGCTATCCAAGATGCCGATTCATGCCTCTAAACTACTCGGATTCGTGTCCACGAAGCCGAAATCCATTTCCTTTGCTTTAGGCAACCCAAAACAGAACATTAGGATGCTAATATACTCACAAACATAGCAACAACTCGGAACTCAACATTCTTGCAACAAAACACATTGATTCGAGCCCAAATTTTACCCAAAACATATTCAATTCAGCCCCAAACTACTTGCAGCCAATCTCAACGAATTTATCATAAAAAATCTATCTTTTAGCATCCAAAACATCAACCCAAAGCTACCAAACCATCAACTGTCATTTAGACCCAAAACCCATCCCAAAAACTCAAGATTTCCAACTTCCAGTGTTACCCATAATACCCATTTCGAGTTTCCTATAACAACTCATCATTTCCATTTAATTTTAACAATAAAAAAGTTAAAAACACACCTAAAACCAGCCACAACCAACCCCAACCAAAATCCCATAAACCCATTCCACTTCAAACCAAACATTTAAATCAAAACAAGTTTAAATCATGGGTTTTTGCAAAAATCTTAGTATCTACGACCCAAGGAAGATAAAACTAAGTTAAAGAATCAATTACCTTGAAGAAATTGCTTGGATAGAAAGCTAGGAGCAATGGAATAGTGGAATGGGGTTTTGGGGAGGTTTAACATGTAAAGGGAATTTTTTTTTGGAGAAGATGATAGCATTTCAAATCCCTTTCTTTATTTCTTTTATTTTAAAATTCCCATTTTGTCCTTTTTATTAAAACCAAGGTTATTCATTTAAAATAACTTCAAAATTAACCTAGCCCGAATCAGTTTAACCAAACACGATTATCTCCCGGACCCTAAACCCGGGCACTACAAATCTCCCCCACATAAGGAATTTCTTCCTCGAATTTTACCTGATGGGAAGAGGTACGAAAACTGTTTCTCCATGTCGTCCTTTCTCTCTCAAGTGACCTCTTCCACACCTCGGTCTATCCAAGAGACCCTAACTAACTCGATAGACCTCCTATGCAACACTTTACTATTCGTAGCAAGAATTTCAACCGGCTCTTCATCATACGAAAAATCAGGGTTCAATCCAATCTCTTCAACTAGCATCATATGGGTCGGATCTGATCTATATTTTATAAGCATCGAAACGTGGAACACATCATGAATCTTTTTGAACTCAGTCGAAAATCTCAATCTATAAGCAATGGGACAAATCCTCTCAACTAACTCATAAGTACCAATGAATCTCGGGCCCAACTTACCCTTTTTCCAAACCTCATCACCTTTTTCCAAGGTGAGACTTTCAAAAATATTTTGTCGCCCACAACATACTCCACCTCTTTTCTCTTCACGTCGACATACGGTTTCTGTCTGTCATAAGCTGCCTTCAAGCGATCACAAATCAATTTTACCTTCTCGGTAGTGCCCTTAGGCAAGTTTGGCATCGATACAAGCTTTTATCCCGCCTCAGCCCAACAAATAGGTGTTCTACATTTCCTACCATACAGAGCTTCATACGGTGCCATCTAAATACTAGCCCGATAGCTTTTGTTGTACGCAAACTCTACTATTGGTATGTGTTTCTCCCAAGAACCTTGAATGTTGATGATGCCACACCTCAACATGTCATCTAACACCTGAATAACTCTCTCTGAGTGACAGTCTGATTGTGGTGATAGGAAGTACTGAAGTTCAACCAAGTTTCCAAGGCTCGATGCAAATACTCCCAAAATCTAGCTGTAAACCTCGGATCTCTGTCTGACACAATTGACTTCGGTACACCATGTAATCTCACTATCTCACTGATGTACAGATCCGCCAACTTATCTAAGGTGTAGGTAGTATGACCATGTATGAAATGGGCACATTTAGTGAATTTGTCGACTATAACTCATATTGAATTCTTCTTCAAAGGAGTCAACAATAAACCTTACACAAAATCCATAGTAATACGTTCCCACTTCCATTTCGGAATCTCCAACGGCTGTAACAAACCTGAAGGAAACTGATGCTCGACCTTAACTCGCTGATAAACCATACACTTACTCACAAACTCGGCCACATCTTTCTTCAACTCAATCCAGTAGTACTCATCCTTCAACCCACGATACATCTTCGTATTACCCGGATGCATAGAATAAGGACTGTTATGAGCATCACTCAAGATAGTAGGCTTCAATTCGGCATCTTCTGGAACAACTACCCTATCCTTGAAACATATGATCCCATTCTCACCAAAGCAGAAATCTGTGGGTTTACCCTCGTTTATATCATGCACGTTAGGTTCCAAATACTCGTCTTGCAACTGTTTCTCTCGAATCAACTGAACTAACAAAGGCTTAACATGTAGGTCGGCTATCAAACCGCCATCTCGTGACACACTCAATCTCGCAAACATAGCTTGCAACTCAACTGGCACTTTTCTACTTAAAGCATCAACCACTACGTTTGCCTTACCCGGATGATACTCTATCGTAAGGTCATAGTCCTTAAGAAGCTCTAACCACCAATGTAGTCTGAGGTTCAACTCCCTCTGAGTCATAAGGTACTTCAAACTCTTGTGGTCGGTGTAAACTGTGCTTTTCTCACCATAAAGATGGTGTCTCCAAATAATCAAGGGTAAAGTACACAGATGGTCACTAAACTATACCCGAAAAAACAAAATGGTAACCAAACTTTCAAAAATCACAAAATAGCAATTAAACTTTATATTTTATTGCAAAAGGATAACTAGACGTTAAATTGCGTTAAGTTTCCCTTAAAACTTTGTTATAATAACACATTTAGTCCTTCAATTTTATACAGTCAATCAATTTAGTCTTAATTTGAAACAATTCACTAAATTTTTCCCTCGTTAATTACACATTCTTTCAATTTGGTCATTAAAGCAAAATTTCAAAGTATGGTAACATGATAAATAATTACAATTAAATTTTTATAGGAACTCGAAAACTCGACTCGACTTGGCTCGAATCGAAAAAATTTCAAATAAAGTTTGAGTTGTGAAATATGACGTGTCAACTCGAATAACTCAAAAAAATTTTACTCGACTCGATCGAACGCTCACCTCTATCTTAAGATATGACGTGTCAACTCGAACTCGAAATATTCGAATATTTTAAATTAATTTTTCTTTTAAATTGAATATTTTTTAAAATAGAGCATTTAATGGTTCATATTTAAATCGCATCGAATACTTAATATCTACTTTAAATATTCGATTTAAAAGAAAAAAAATTGACTTAAAGTTTTCATTGGTATTCGTCTTGAACAACAGTTCGGGTTTGGTACATCACCTTTCGGTTCAAATTTATCATGTTCTCCCTTTAAAACTGTGTGATGTTAGATTTTGAGATGTTACAATGATCTAATATACAAATTTAAAACATGGCAGTGCGGATTGGAATTCTCTATATCATGTCCGGATTCGGTGGAAGTGTACTCTCCTCTTTATTTTTCCGAAAAAACATCTCTGTTGGTGCATTCGGTGCTCTTTTCGGATATTCGAATATTTTAAATTATTTTTTTCTTTTAAATCGAAATTTTTTAAATTAAAATAAATATTTAAAGTAGTTATTAAATATTCGATGTGATTTAAATATGAAACATTAAATGCTCTATTTTAAAAAATATTCGATTTAAAAGAAAAAATGATTTAAAATATTCGAATATTTCGAGTTGACACGTCATATTTTAAGATAGAGGCGAGCGTTCGATCGAGTCGAGTAAAAAAATTTTAAGTTATTCGAGTTGACACGTCATATTTTATAACTCAAACTTTATTTGAAAATTTTTCGATTCGAGCCAAGTCGAGTCGAGTTTTCGAGTTCCTATAAAAATTTAATTGTAATTATTTATCATGTTACCATACTTTGAAATTTTGCTTTAATGACCAAATTGAAAGAATGTGTAATTAACGAGGGCAAAATTTAGTGAATTGTTTCAAATTAAGACTAAATTGATTGACTGTATAAAATTGAAGGACTAAATGTGTTATTATACCAAAGTTTTAACGGAAACTTAACGTGATTTAACGTCTAGTTACCGTTTTGTTATAAAACATAAAGTTTAATTGCTATTTTGTGATTTTTGAAAGTTTGGTTACCATTTTGTTTTTTCGGGTATAGTTTAGTGACCATCTGTGTACTTTACCTAATAATCAAAGCAAACACTACTGCAACTAACTCTATTCCGTGAGTGGGGTAATTCTTCTTGTGTACCTTCAACTGTCTCGAAGCGTAAGCTACAACTTTTCCTCACTGCATAAGCACACAACCTAAACCTACATACGATGCATCACTTTAGATTACGAACTATTTCCCTGGTTCAGGCTGAATCAAAATAGGAGCTTCTGTCGATGCCTACTTCAACTATTCAAACGCTTGCTGCCTTGCTTCTGTCCACTCATACAGAACATTTTTTTGAAGCAATTTAGTCAAAAGTGTTGCAATCTTTGAGAACCCCTCAACAAATCTTCGATAATACCCTACCAAGCCTACGAAACTACAAATTATGGTCACTGACTTCAGTTGTTTCCAATTCACTATGGCTTCTATCTTCTTGGGATCTACACAAATCCCATTATCTGAGATCACATGACCTAAAAAGACTACCTCCATAATCCAAAACTCGCACTTACTCTACTTGGCATACAACTGTTTCTCAAGCAAGGTCTGAAGTACTAATCACAAATGCTCATCATGTTCTTCCTCAGACTTAGAGTACACTAAAATGTCATCTATGAACACTACTACAAACCTATCCAACAACTTGTGGAACACTCGGTTCATCATGTCCATAAACACAGTTGGAACATTAGTCAAACCGAAAGGCATTACCAAGAACTCGTAGTGCCCATATCGTGTACGGAAAGCTGTCTTCGATATGTCCACATCTTTCACCTTCAACTGATATAACCGGATCTCAAGTTAATTTTCGAAAATGCTGAAACACCTCTCAACTGATCAAGCAAATCATCTATTCGTGGCAAGGGATACCTGTTCTTTACCGTTACCTTGTTCATTTGCCTATAATCTATACACATCTTCATACCGTCGTCCTTTTTCTTCACAAACAAGACTAGAGCACCCCACAGTGAAATACTAGGCCTAATGAAACCCCTACCTGACAGTTCCTGAAGCTATGTCTTCAACTCTATCAACTCTTTAGGTTCCATTCTGTACAGAGCAATAGAAACGGGTACAAAATCTGAATACGTCTCTATATCAAACTCAACATCCCAATTTGGAGGCAAACCCGACAACTCTTCTGGAAAGACACTAAGAAAATCACAAACTGTTCTGATCTCTTGCAGTCTAACCTCGATCATATTTGGATTCATCACATAAGCCAAATACATTTGATAACCCAAATCCATCAATTTCTGAGCTTCTAAAGCAGAAATAACATTGGACAAGAACTTCGTCAAATACAACTGCCTCAAAATCATTCGCATGTCTCAAGGAGACTCTCTTGGTCTAAAAGTCTACCATAGCTCTATGCTTTACGAGCCAATACATGCCCAAAATCACATCGAAACCATAGAACAACAATTCCATCATATCGACCGGAAACACATGACCCTGAATCATTGAAGGACACATCCTATACATTTTCCTAACTACCACGGTCTCACCGAAAGAACAATTAACATTCAAACCTACCTATTACCACTCATATGGTAAACCTAGAGATCTTGCACGTTCACCCAAAATGTAGGAATGTGTCGAACCCGAATCTATGCAAAGGTAAAGATCGTAACAAGAAATTACCTGTGATGACATCTGTGTCATTCCTAGCCTCTCGCTGTGCATACACCCTAATTGTTCCTCCACCCTCAGACTGAACTGCCACCACATGAGCTAAGTTCCTCTAACCATCATTCCTCGGCTGAAAATTACCTTGACCACGCCCACGTCCTCTCTGATGCTCAAAATCTCTATCTAGAGTCTGTCCACCCCTAGTCGAGTGAGAACAGTTACGCCTCAAATGATCTCGGGAACCACAATTCAAACATACCCCAAAGGTAACCATAAATTCCCTATTCTTTTCATCCTGATGTCGGGCTCCAAGGTACTTCTTTCTGAAAGTTGATCTGAATAATTCCCAAGTGACATCCGCTTCCAGCATACCCGAAGTAACTGTGGTCCACCAAGCATACACATCTCCCTGAAGCAAGGAGATGACACAACCCAACTTATTAGTGTCTGAGCACTTCATCTGAACTAGGATTCGTGTAGTGCTCTCAAGCCAAGCCTCTGAACCATCATGAGTCAAACCACGACACTCAACTCCACCCAAACTACGAAGTCTCTCATGGGGAAAACCAGTCCCTGCATCCTGAGGTGGTGCTGCAGTATGTATACCGGCTAAAGATGTATGAAAAGCCCTGGCTATGGTCTGAATCAAATGAGTCATGTCCACACCTGCTGGACCCTGACCAGCCTGAACTCCATTACCTTCAACATTTCCCCATCTTGAGCTCCATTACCATTGCCTCCAACAATCGCACCTACCTGAGGTACATTATCTTCGACATCCGCCCCATTACCATTGGGATCAGGAGGAGAAGAAGGAGGCACCACCCCGGTGTCTGGTCACCCGCTCTAGGCCTTCCCCTCGGTCTCTCCATAACGAAGATAAAATCTAAAACAACAAGCATAACACACAACAAAACATTGGGTCAACAAGGGCAAGGATCCAAGTGCTTAAGCTCTTTTAACCAAGACCATTTTCCAATAACAATACCTAGCAATGGGGACGCTCGACTACACTTCAACCAACAACAAGAACGAGAAAACATACTTTCACACACCGTGCAATGGCAAGCAAACCAAACAAACAAACTTACCTGACTAACCTTCCCGAGAGACCTCGTAACCAAGGCTCTGATACCAACAAATGTAACCCCCTCATCCTGGCCTATCCAACAGACCGGACCAAACGGGTTACACAGGGAAAATCAAAGCGAAACCCGCTAAAGCCTCACTTCGATTAGCAACCCTGTTTTTTCATTTTATTAATCTTGTCTAAATGTCACGTTTAAACCTATGTGTGAAGACAAACAACGGAAAAACGAACACAGATATGAACCGAGCAGGGGCATAAAGGTAACTTAACCTTACCAAGTAGTTATTAGTCAAGTTTCGAGCTCACGAGGCAAAACCATCTCAAAGGATACATATAAACTCATTTAGGAAGCATACTAAAATGTAACACTTAGGAAACAGAGATACCTAAAAAAGGTCACATTAGGGATCGAAACACATGGGCACAGATTGGCTCGAAAGTGCATTTTGGCATCGACAAACGTTCCCAAACTTACCTCGAAAGGTCACAAACCATATAACAACATATTTAACGAACAATCTAGAGGCAAAACACCCTAAAGACAAGCTTCTAACATGCATACACGCAAATAGGGATCTCAACCTCAAAAGCTTATATGGACACTTAGCTCCAAAAACACCAACAAGCCAAATCACATAGCAATTAACCAAAAGCCATAACAAGCCTCAACATAGCATGGTAACAACATTCAAAACATTTTAGCAAAAAAAAACAACTAAAATGAGTTTGGACACCAAATCCCAAACACAAAAGTCTAGCATTCCCGTTGCCTAAGTATTATTACAACCATAAAAACCATACTTTGAGCTAGCAAAGAACTCCAAGACTCCTCCCTTGCCCCACTTGCCTTCCGAAACTACTAACGATCTGCATTGTTGGAAAAGAGAGCGTAAGCTTAAAAGGTTAGTGAGCGAAGCTCAAAATCACAACAACAACAATGCAGTTCAAAACATATACTTTAGTTTAAACACAAAATCATTTAGAAGGGAAATACGATAATCCAAAGGCACAAACAAAACGTGGTATGCACATGCACAACCATTTTTGGTGGGACTACACTTCGTCGTTCACAGCAACTAGCATGATTCCGGTGGGACTACACATCACCGTACTCATCTTCTAGTCACTACCGGTGGGACTATACAACACCGTAGTCAACATCATACTTTCCACTAACCATCATGCGAGGCTTTGGCAACAACTACGACAACACAACAACATTAAAAAGGAGATAAAAGCAATTGCATTGCAACCATTAACCTGTATAAGCATATACACCGACACTTAACGAAACAAGGCAAGAACATATACACTTACACTTGGGTTTAGGCTGTCCCCTAAGGCTTCGCCCGAACCCTAAGAAACCTTCTTTGAACATTTTAAAGCTTCAAAACAATTTCCACTCACCAGCCAAAAGACAAACGCTATCTAAGATGTCCATTCAAGCCTCCAAACTACCCAGATTCGTGTCCACGAATCCCAAATCCGGTTCTCTACTTTAGGCAACCCAAAACAAAACATTAGGATGCTAATTTACTCACAAACATAGTAGCAACTCAGAACTCAACATTCTTGCAACAAAACACATCGATTCGAGCCCAAATTTTACCCAAAACATATTCAATTCAGCCCCAAACTACTTAAAGCCAATCTCAACGAATTTATCATATTAAATCTATCTTTTAGCATCCAAAACATCAACCCAAAGCTACCAAACTATCAACTATCATTTAGACCCAAAACCCATCCCAAAAACTCAAGATTTCCAACTTCCAAAGTTACCCACAATACCCATTTCGGGTTTCCTATAACAACCCATCATTTCCATTTTATTTTAACAAAAAGAAAAATTTAAGAACGCAACTAAAACCAGCCACAACCAACCCCAACGAAAATCCCATAAACTCCCTTCCACTTCAAACCAAACTATAAAATCAAAACAAGTTTAAACCATGGGTTTTTGCAAAAATCTTAGTATCTACAACTCAAGGAAGATAAAACCAAGTTAATGAATCAATTACCTTGAAGAAATCGCTTGGATAGAAAGCTAGGAACAATGAAATAGTGAAATGGGATTTTGGGGAGGTTTAACGTGAAAAGGGAAATTTTTGGAGAAGATGATAGCATTTCAAAACCCTTTCTTTATTTCTTTTATTTCAAAATTCCCATTTTGTTCTTTTTATTAAAACCTTATTCATTTAAAATAGCTTCAAAATTAACCTAGCCCGAATCGGTTTAACCAAACACGATTATCTCCCGAACCCTAAACCCGAGCGTTACAATGGGGGTGCTCACCCTTCCCCGCGTGTAACCGACTCATGAATCCTTTCGAATCTTTGGTTTTGTTTTCGAGTGTCCGGTCAACCCTTTAAATTGGCTTGTGGCGACTCCAATTTTAATCGATTTTATTTAAAATTTTTGTTTTGAACTAAAACTCTGTTTTTCTAAGTGACACCAGAGAGGTAGCAGTCCAATATTTTCAAAAAATGTCGCTACATCGAGTTAAAAATCTTTTCAAAAACCTTTCAAATGTATAGTTCAACTTGAATGGACCTTGAATTAATTTTGCAATATTTTTTCAAGTTCAAAAACATTTTTCATTGAGTTATATAAAAATAAATATATCAACAATCTCCCCTTTTTTGATATAACTAACTATTTGAAAATTTGTTTTTGAAAATGCCCCCTTAGAAAAAATAAATTTAGAAAAAGAGAATACATTTTAAATACATTTAAAGCTCCATTTTTTTCCTTTTGAAAGTTAAAATTTCAAACCTATCTCCCCTTTCTGTTTTATCAAAAATAATTTCAATCTTTAAAGTTCAAAAATAACAAGGGTAAACTATAACGGAGGTCACTCAATTATGGTCAAAGTTACATTTGGGTCACCCAATTATTCAAAGTTACATTCCGGTCACTCAATTATGGTCAAAGTTACTTTTGAGTCAGTCAATTATTAAAGGTTACATTTGGGTCATTTAGTTATGGGTAACGTTACATTTGGGTTGCCCTTTATATTTAATAAGGTATATCAATTTAGTCAATTTTCCATCTAAATCACATGTATACTATCGTTAACATTAGAGTACTTCATTTGAATTCATTAATTAATCTACTAAACAAATTGCTATACTTTGTTTAAATATAAAGGGTGACCCAAATGTAACTTTACCCATAATTGAGTGATCCAAATGTAACCTTTAATAATTAAGTGACCCAATTGTAACCTTACCCATAATTGAGTGACCCAAATATAACTTTTAATAGTTGGGTGGCCCAAATGTAACCTTGACCATAATTGAGTGACCTCTGTTATAGTTTACCCAAATAACAATAGAGAGTAAGTTGATTCTTTTGAAAAATAAAAACTACCCCTTGATAAGTACATTCCATTTTTAAATTTAACTCAAAATACTTTGACACATAAGAAAATTATTGAATTTCAATAAAAATAATCTAGTTTAGAAATCCATGAAATTCAATTGATCCATGTCTTTTTAGAGTTTATGCAAAAATAAGAATTAGTATGTTAAACACACATGTGCATAGAAACTGTTTCAACCTCGGGCATTTATAAAACTTTAACAATTAAATATGCATGAACATTTTATCATTAGAGGTTACCCATCTTTAATATTTGAGCATGCCATAATTACAATTGAGAGGAAGAAAACTGGTTCATCTTGATTCTTTGAACTTGATGTTGAACAAATTAGCTCTTCAAGGTTTGTGGAATGTAGAGATGGATTGAGCACTCCTAGGATCTCCTCAAAGATTGTTAGACTGTCAATTTCAGTCCCACTCGGATATTAATTGAAAGCCTCGATGTCTTCTGTCGAAATTAGCGCCGATGAAGGGAGTAGAGATTTCTTTTGAAATTGGGAAAACAAAACCAGAAAAGAAATAACAATTTGATACATT
Source organism: Hibiscus tridactylites (assembly GCA_958450335.1). Classification (NCBI taxonomy): domain Eukaryota; kingdom Viridiplantae; phylum Streptophyta; class Magnoliopsida; order Malvales; family Malvaceae; genus Hibiscus; species Hibiscus tridactylites. The sequence continues at coordinate 22,669,801 of OY288286.1, read as the reverse complement.
CAATTTTAGAGTGGTTCGACCTTCTAACCAATGTCTACATTCACTACCTTAGCATCTACACTAAGGATTTCTCAATTCACTAAAATGAATTCTTCCTTTTACAGGCTAAAGGGCTAACCTTTACATCCTATCTTTTCACGGGATAATTTATAACCCTCTCCCTAGTTTTTATAAGGATCAATTAGAACATATCCCTCAATTATGAGATCTTGACATTTGTAAACAATATGCCTCTCTAGGTGGGTGTTTACACTTTTTGGTTCACTGGGATTAGACTAAAGAATTACAAGAGATTACAAAAAATAAACAATGAAAAACTCTACTCTCTTGATCTTTAAGCTTGGATGTCCATCATCTTATTCTTCAAGTGAAATTGGCTTGAATTGATAGTGTGAAATGAAATACTAGCCGTTGGGGACTTTAGTTTCAGCCATAAATGCATTTCTGCAACCTTGGGTATCGTTACTCGGAAGTGGGTATCGGTACCTGCCAAAACAAGAAAGAGTCGTTACGCATAAATGCAGAGCGTATCGGTACACGATTCATCTGTATCGGTACGATACTTTGGGTATCGGTACGGAGGCTTCTGTATCGGTACTCAAACTGCTCTTCGAAAATTAAAATACTTTTGCGTATCGTAGGAGGAAAGACCTTACTACTACGAGCAGTCAAATTTTGACTTTTAAGACATTTTAAAAATTTGTTCGAGTCAAAAATCTTTTCAAAATCCTTTCAAATTTATTTTTCAAGTTGGATGAACCTTGAATTAATTTTGCAATATTTGTTCAAGTCCAAAAATATTTTAATTGATTTATGGGCTTATCACCCTGATGTCCATTCTTTATCAAGAAACCCTTGGAAGGACAAAAAGTTGGGCGGCAAAAGGTAAGACCTGAAACCCTAACCCTTTTTCCTTTTTTTTCAAATAGTAAATAAAGAGAACAAACTACCTCTACAATCTTGTTTCCTTGATTTCTAAATCATTTACATTGCTTTCAATTTCGGTTATATATCCGAAAATTACAGATTTAACGTCGTCCATGTTTGAGATGTCTTGAATTTTGTACCACCGTCCTCTGTGCTTGAGACTCCACTTTAACGTTGTTGTCTTTCGTTATTGAAGAGACGACCTACCAAAGTCAAGTATTCAACACTAGTCACTTATTCAATTCTGAAAGTTAAATTGCTCCTCCATCTTGGGGCGTTGGAACTTTGAAAATTAAATGCTCCTCCATCTTGAGCCATTGGAACTTGGAAAATTAAATGCTTCTCTGTCTTGAGGCGTTGGAACTTTGAAAACAAAATGCTCCTCCATTCTTGAAGCATTGGAACTTTGAAAATTAAATGCTCCTCCATTCTTGAGGCGTTGGAACTTTGAAAATTAAATGCTTCAAATGTTTGTTGTTTTTTTCTTTTTTCTCTCTCTTTTTTTTGTTGTTGTTATCCTCCATCTTGAGGTTTCAACTCTTTTTTTGGTTCAACTTCCTCTATTCTTGAGGGTTCGTCATTTGGTGTTGGGTGTTGTTATCCTCTATCTTGAGGTTTCAACTCCTTTGTGGGTTCAAGTTCCTCCATTCTTGAGGGTTTTCCATTTTTACAAAAATCAAAAGTTTCATCATAAGACATTCATTCATAATTGAACCATTTTCATCTCTTTTTCATTTCTTTTGTTCCATATATTCTTTTTGTTGTTGTTATCCTCCATCTTAAGGTTTCAACTATTCTTCTTGGGGTTTTTCATCTTTAACTTCCTCCATTGTTTAGGTGGTTCATCTTTGGCTTCCTCCACGCTTAAGGGTTCACCACTTTTTATCTTTTTCATTCATGGAGGTCCTCTTTCATCTTTATTGAACTTGTTTTCTTGTATGAGTAAAGTAAATGCACTTACCATGAATGCACTTAACTTTATGATAACCTATGCACTTAACCTAGATGCATGCTGCTTTCATGAATGCGCCATGCAATTCAATTATCTATAATGTCTTTCAAGGGATGCCCCTGACTTTTCACCGGTCTTGTCAAGTTCTTGGCCTTGTTTTCCTTTAAGCTTTATGTTCCGTCTTGCAAACTGATTAGATGGTTCTCATTATTTATGCCCCAACATCCTTTGGATTGAATCATCTTCTTCTAAATATCATCTCTCTAGGCGAATGTCAACTTTTGAGTGGTTTTACTCCCAGTTCATGAGTTTTCAAAGGGCTTTCTTCAATCAAAATTGTCTTTTCTCGTGCCAACAGGGTACACGTCTACATTTGGTCCCTGTATCTTTTAACCTCTTTGTAAAGTAATGTAGATAAATCTTTTATTTCACTAGAAAATCTTAGTCTACAAGTTCTCATTTAAATGTGAGGTGCTTATTAAGGAAAACTGGGGGGCGTTCAAGTGCAGGAACGCCACTAAAATGACTTACTGAGGATTTCCCCAAGCCTATCTTGTTTCTAGGAGACCTCAAAAGTCGAGTTGATATATGAAGATGTGGTGTACCTTTCGATTTACTTTGATCTTTAACAAATTTTCAAGCTATTTTCTGTAGGTTCCACCTTAAATTATTATTTCTTTGTCTCATTTCCTTTTCTTTTTCCCTTTTTTCCTTTAGAGGAATTCAATTCATCACATTCTTTTGGCTTGAGATAAATGGAGCATACAACAAAATCCCGAGTTACTCGACATTGTCATGATTTTGAAAATATTACCATCACTCATGAAGCAAAGATTTTTGATTTGGATGATGCATAGCTACTTTATTTGGCATATTACTTCAGCGGAGTGCCCCCAAAGTTTCCCCATTCTTATCTAGGAGTACCTTTTCGCAAACCTAAACATTGGAGTGAAATTTTGTGCTTGTTTTTTGTTTTGTCTCTAGATTTCATCTCATTTGTTGTTTGACATTTTCAAGATTTGAAAATCACTCATGGAGCCAAGATATAAAGTAGATAGAGCAGAGTTATCTTATTAAATACGCAATCTTATGGCTACAACGAAGTGCCCTTGAGAATTCTTTTTCTTTTTTTATAATTTTTGTGGAAGATTTTCATTGCTCCCCTAGATGTATTACAAATCCCCCATGCGTGGTCCTTAATAATTGGCCAAATTAAATCAGAACGTACGTCACATGTACATCATCTTCGCAGCTTCCGATCTCCACTAGACACATGCTGCTCGAAATCAATCTTTGACTGAAAATCATTGTCACTCGTGCAATTAATATAAGGGGACCCAATAGAAAAATATATACACATAATGAAAAGAGAATTGAGACACAAAATAGAATGCATCCTTTCATTGAAACTTAAAACATGTAATCTTAAACCCTTACAAAAGATTCCCACTGCCTTCAGGATTAAGCAAGTGAGATTGATTCATAAGCATTACTTTAAAAGAAATTAAAAGCTACAAGGAAACCTACTACAATCAAAGTAGTTTAGCATCTAGCCCGACATGTAAGGGCAAGTTTCTGAAAGATCCCTCTCTTCGGATCCTCTTCCGATGGCATCGAGATAATGCTTAGATTTTCCATGGCTTCTTCAATTGTTGGCTCTTTGGCATTCTCTTCATCCACCTTTTGGACGGTGCTGTCAAACAGTATCTCGAATTACCGAATTGGATAAACAACTCCTCCTGGCACGAAAGTCTCATCCAGAGGGAGATAATTCATTGGTCCATGCTCGACTCTTTTACCACGTCTCAATGTTCCAAATTTCTCTTAGTTTTCCTTTATCTCTTCCTTTCTAGGCTTATAGCCTAAACCGAAGTAATCGTTCATGGTGTTGTCACTACATTTTCACCCCAGAATTTAAAAATCTGAAAAATATATAAAAAATCCCTTTTTACTTAAATTAATAAAAGACCCTTTTATAAAATAAAAAAATAACAAAAAAACCCATCTTCAAAAACCCATTTTGAAGCCCATTTCAAAAGAGAAAAAACCAAAAGCCCACCTTGAAATACAAGCCCATCTTTTAAAAAGAAAAAAAGAAAAAAAAATGAGAAAATGTGATAATAATTAAATAATAATGGAGGAAATAAATGTAGGGAAAAGGGAAATAAAATGAAAACCAAAAGATAATAATTGTAATAAAAATAGCACAAAAGGGAAAAGTACAATAAAAATAATTAAAAAATAGTAAAAAGTAAATAAAAAACCAAAAGGGAGAACCAACGCGCGTCACGCGCCAACGCGTGAGCCGCACGCGCGCGGGCTGGTTCCCTAGCAAACCCTCCTGTCGAACACCAAAGGACGTTGACCGACGTCTACCGGCCACAATTGTCGACGTCGTTGTTGTCAGTCGACGCGTCTCGCCGTCGCCGAGCCAATGGCACCAACGCCGCTCGTCGCCACCGCCTATGGTTTCCGGAATCTACAAAAAACCGAGACAAATTGTCAACCCCTAGGCTCGAATCAAGGGGAAAATTCAGCTTCAAATCTGAACCAAATCGGATAGGATTTGAGGGGTTTTCCTAGAATCAAGTTTCTTGTCTAATTTTGGCTTCAATTCGGGGATTGAAATCCGATTTTGACTTGAATTTGAAGCTGAAATTCAAGTATAAATACCCCAATTTCTTCTTGTTCAACACACAATTTGAAGAGAAAATACAATTGAAAAAGCAAAAGGCTTAGTAAAATTCCGAAAAAATTCTCTAAAAATTCTTAAGAGTAGCTGGAAAATTTGGAGTTGAAGTTCGAGTTTGGAGGCAATTTCCCGGAGGCAATTAAGAGCATTTCTCGAAGTTCATATTCGAGTTCTTCGTTCGTCGTTTCGGTAAAATTTCTATCTTTCCTTTTAATTTTTATTTAGAAATCTTTATGTTTGTTCTCAATTTAATTTTTGTGTTTGTGTTTGTTTTTTGTGTGTATTTTAGGTTGTGTGCTTGAAGTCAGAATTTGTTTCGCGATTCCAGTAATGTTTTCGTTTTAAAGTTTCGTTTATTGTTTGGTTTGATCTTTAAAAATTTCATGCATTAAAAAATGTTGTTAGGAATGTTTTGATCTTTAGAAATGTAGGAATGAATTATTAAAAGTGTTTATATTAAAATGCAAGAATAAAATGAGTTAATGTGGTTTTATTAAAAAACTTAAAGTTAGAGATTTAATTTAGAATAAATAATAATGCATAGGTGGACATAATAAAAAAAGGCTTCATTTAAAAGGACAATAATAAAAGGTTTTTTCTTGAAATTTAGTTTTAAAAATAAAGCGGGTTAAGTAATTAAAAAAAGGAAAAATAAAGATGTTTCTTTAAAAATTATAAGTTTTTTTCCAAGAAAAAAAGAAAAAAAAAATTAAAAAGAGGTTTTAAATAAAAGTTTAGAGTTTTAGAAAAAAAATAATGTTTTGAAAAAGCTTAAAAAGAAATATTTTCAAAAAAAGAAAGTTTATTTTAAAAAGTCATGTTTTAAAGAAAATTTTTAAAAATGCAAGAGTTTTGAAAGAGAAATTCTTTTTGAAATAAAAAATAATTAAAAGGTGATAAACTAAAAAATGAAAAAAAAGGTAAAAATGTAAAAGGAAGGGTCTTAGTTTTAAGAAGTTCAAAAAAAAAGTTTTTCAAAAGAAATAATAAAAAAGAAAAACAACACAAAAGAAATTTGTGTTGCTTGTTTGTTCTTTAGAAATAGTATAAAATTTATGATTAGGTTCTTAAGCTTAGATAGAGACGTGTTTGTTGAAAAATTTACTTCACAAAAAAAATAAGATACACTTAAGCATACTTAAACCGTTAATTAGGAATAAAAAACTTAGACCTTTTTAGGTTAATAATTTTGAACTTAGAATCAATAAAAAATGCTCAACACATCGAATTTTCTTTGTTTCTTGAAAAAGTGAAATTAATTTAATGCGGTGTCTTATCAAACGAGAATGGCAGGTTAGTGCCAGAAATGTTGGTAGTGATTGAAGTTCATCTTCCCGACGATAAGGCCGTTAAATTAGTTTGATATTCATTAAACGGACAAATAAAGTTGAACCTTCATGAACTTGCAAATTCCAATTTTGAAAATAATTTTAAAATCAATTAGGTACCAATTTTGGACGTCATAGGGGTACTAACCCTTCCTCATGCGTAACCGACCCCCGAACCTGTTTTCTGTTTTTTCATGAACCAAAATTGTTGTGTAACCCCCTTAACCCGGCCTAGACGGTTGACCCGAATTAAGAAAGTCACACGGGGAAAACCAAAGTCAACCCGAAAGTCAACCTTGATTAACAACCCTTTTTTTCTTATTAATCTTATCTAGATGTACATTATCCCTAATTGTGATCACACAACAACATATTCAAAGATCACAAACATCAGAGATCAAACAGGGACCCAAATGAACAAATTACAACTTTAGGGACCAAAATGTAATTTCTGATAAATATGAGGACTTAACCCAAATTAAAGTTACCAACTTGAAATTAATCAGGTTTCATGCTTCTCTGTGAAATTTCAGCTCAAAAGGACTTCCCGAACTCATACAATTGCACAAACAAGATTCAGGACTAAAACGCAAACAATTCAAAACATTTAACTGCCAATGTCAGCCCCCAACGGTCGACCGTTCCGAAACAGGCTGAACCCGTTTCGAAACACGGGCCGTTCCGCAACGCGTACCGGAACAGGGGCTGGCAGTGGCCTTTCCGTTTCGAAACGGTGCCAACCGTTTCGGACGCCTGGGTTCATTCAAGGCACCCGTTCCGAAACGGTGTGCACTGTTCCGAAACGCCCTGCACAGATTGCAGCATAAAGCTTACTTAAACATGCAATTAATCATCCAAACATGCTCCAAATGCTACCAAACTTTACCAGCATGCAATTCAACATATATGTGACTTACATGCATCAACAAATCGACCAAATAACATCATATACAAAAAGCCCCAATTCTATAGGCATGCTTCCTACACAAGCAAACCATTCAAGCATAAACTTCCAATTCAAGCATATAATGGCTAAACACAAAAACCAACATTCTCATCAACATTCAACATACTTAGGGAGTTCCAAACATCTCCCAAAACATACACATTGGTCCTCCATTGCCAAATTACCGAAAGCTAAATGTTCCTGAGAAAACCTTCCATACTTTGAGCTTTACCACCACTTGATTGCTTGCCTTCCTTGCTGCCCTCAAAGTACTCTAATGTTCTGCATTATTGATTTAAGAAAACGAAGAGAGCGTAAGCAAAAGCTTAGTGAGGAATGCTCATAAAAACCATTCAATAATGCATTTATAAAACATTTATAAATCATGCTTCAAATCAACATTTGCACATGCTCAAAAGCATACTTAAAACAAGCATCTCATGCTTCATATCATAACATGTCATATTGGCCACAAGTGATAAGTTCCATTTCTTTAAAAACAAGTTCATCAACTTTCACCCCAAGGACTTTTAAACACCTTGGCCCCAAGGACTTTTAAACACCTTGGCCATGGACTTTTAAACACCATGAATGAGGACCACACAAGGACTTTTAACCACCTTTGTGTCCGTAGCAAGTTTCACCCCAAGGACTTTTAAACACCTTGGCCCCAAGGACTTTTAAACACCTTGGCCCCATGGACTTTTAAACACCATGGAAAGGATCACACAAGGACTTTTAACCACCTTGGTGTCCACAACAAGAACCATCCAAGGACTTTTAACCACCTTGATGTTCTTAAGTAACAAGGCTCACTCAAGGACTTTTAACCACCTTAGTGACCTTAACCTTTTCAAAACATCACTTGCCAATATACATCATTTTCATCATTAAATCCACTGTTTTAAAGCATTAAACCAAGCCATATTCATCATGCATTTAAAAGCATCAAACCACATTTAATCAATGCTCAAAATCAAGGAACTCTTACCTTGAGCTTCCTTCAACATATGGCTTACAAAAACAGCAAATACCAAGCTCAATCATGCTTTCAAAACAGTATTTAAAACATGTAATTAAACCACATAGCATCACAACAAAATCATGGCCACCACTAGAGGGTATTTCCAAAAACTTACACTTGAGCTTAGCAAAGTTGTTTAGACTTAAACTAAGCTCCCAAGACATTGGTTTCAAAGCCGAAAACCCAATTTCACTCACCGATTCCACTTCGCCTCTTGCCGAAGCACCAAATCAAATTTCCGGATCAACAATTCTTGGATCCAAAGATGCGTCCCCTGTTTTAACACATCAAAGCAGAGGATTAATGCATCATCATGCATTAATTGCTTCAATGAAAGCACCTAAACTCGCTGCTCTCATCCACACTCCTTTTTCGGCCACCAAACACAACCGAAAATGCATCCAAACCACTTCTAAACCAAGCCCAGCCATAAACCAGCAAAACCACACATCCTTTAACATCATTTAACATCTAAAAACAACCTATTAACAACCTTATACCTCCAGCAACATCAGATCCACAAGATCACCTCAAAAACAAACAAGAATCACAAGCTAAACTTAGGAAACTCAACCTATCCGGGATTGCATTAATCAACACTCAATTCCTTATCAATTTAGAGTTCATTTAACATCAAAAACACATCTCAAATCACAGATTAATCAGATCTAACGAAAATCATCAAAAATCACCAAATCTTGCATTATAAGCCAAGATCCAATTCACAACTCAAAAGCCTTTAATAAAACATCAAATAAGGATTGAAAACTTAGGAATTTCAGTAAAGAACTGATAGTTTAGAGGAGAAGGACGTTCTTACCTCCAAACTTGAGTTTCTCCTCTTTTTGGAATCTAAAACCTTGATGAATCAAGTAGCAAATGATGAGGTTTTGTAGATTTGTTGATTATGAATCAAAAGAGAGTTGAAAGGAGGAATTTAGGTGAGAAAATCAGATCAAATTCTCTGGAGAGAAAGTGTTTGGGTTGAGAGAAAATGAGAGAAAGGAAATTGAGAAAATAGGGAGTTAGTTGCAAAAATATCTAAAATGATTTTCCCTCCTCTTTTCTATATCTTTAAAATCAGAATTAAGTCTCAAAATATCTTAGAAAAATCTGGAGAAACTCCCTTTGGGAAAATAGCTCCTTAAAGATTCAAAGTTTCAACCCTTTATAAAATAGTCACCAAACTTTCGAAAATTACATTTTGGTCACTAGCCAAAATGTCACACTTCCAAAACTCTTTTTCCAAAATTGATTTCACAGTTCACTTAATTATATTAAAAGATGATTTTAGAACATTTGTCCATATTTTTAATGCAACCCGAACTAGGCTTTCCTAATCTCACCTTTTTAGATTCGAACAGCACTTTGACCAAACCGGTCAACGCCCAAAACTCCTAAGCCCAAAACCGGGGCGTTACAACTCTCCCCCCCTTAAGAAATTTCGTCCTCGAAATTTACCTGAAGGAAAGAGATAAGGAAACTGCTTCAGCATGTCTTCCTTCCGCTCCCACGTGGCTTCCTCAACACCTCGATGCTTCCACAGCACCTTCACCAACTCAATGGTCTTGCCACGAAGAACCTTACTATCCGAATCCAGAACCTTCACCGGTTCCTCATCATAGGTCAAATCCGGATTCAAAACCACTTCTCCACAGGCATCACATGCGAAGGATCAGATCTATACTTCCGGAGCATAGAAACATGGAACACATCATGAATCTTCTCCAACTCCTGAGGTAACCTCAACCGATACGCAACAGGACCCACACGCTCAACCACCTCATATGGTCCAATGTACCTAGGGCTCAACTTACCCTTTCGGCCAAACCTCATCACCTTCTTCCAAGGCGAAACCTTCAAGAACACACGGTCACCCACCGCATACTCTATCTCCTTACGCTTCAAGTCTGCGTAAGACTTTTGCCGATCAGAGGCAGCCTTCAACCGCTCACAAATGAGCTTCACCTTCTCGGTGGTCCCTTTCAACAAAGCCGGCATCGAAAGCAACTTTTGACCAGTTTCAGCCCAACAAAGAGGAGTCCTACACTTCCTCCCGTACAAAGCCTCATAAGGTGCCATCTGTATACTCACCTGATAACTATTGTTATAAGCGAACTCAACCAAAGGCAGATGCTTCTCCCAAGAACCTTGGAACTCAATCACGCAGCACCTCAACATATCCTTCAAGATCTGAATAACTCGCTCAGACTGACCATCCGACTGAGGATGATAGGATGTACTGAAATGCAACCTTGTACCCAGAGCTTGATGCAAACACTGCCAGAAACGCGATGTGAACCTCGGATCCCTATCTGACACAATCGACTTAGGCACACCATGCAGCCTCACAATCTCAGCAATGTACAGCTCTGCCAGCTTATCCAAGGAAAACGTAGTATGCACAGGCAAGAAATGCGCACACTTCGTCAGGCGATCCACAATCACCCAAACAGAATTCTTCTTTGATGGAGACAAAGGCAAACCAGATACAAAATCCATGGTAACCCTTTCCCACTTCCATTCAGGGATTTTCAACGGTTGCAACAACCCTGAAGGAACCTGATGTTCAGCCTTAACTCGCTGACACACCAAACACTTGCTCACAAACTCTGCAACATCCTTCTTCAAACCCACCCAATAGTACTCATCACGAAGATCACGATACATCTTAGTACTACCAGGGTGCATAGAAAAAGGACTACTATGACCTTCAGTCAGAATAGCACGCCTCAACTCAACATCAGCAGGCACTACTATCCGACTCCCAAAACACAACACACCATCATCATTAAAGCAGAAATCCGAAGGCCTACCCTCCGCGATATCCTGAACATGAGACACCAAGGAATCATCCAGCAACTGCTTTTCCTTGATCAACTGAACCAAAGATGGTTTCACTTGCAACTCAGCGACAAGACCACCATCTCGCGATATGCTCAAGCTAGCAAACATAGCCCTCAGCTCAACAGCTACCTTCCTACTCAAGGCATCCGCAACAACATTAGCTTTACCAGGATGATACTCAATCGTCAGATCATAGTCCTTGAGCAACTCCAACCAACGCCGCTGCCTAAGATTCAACTCCTTCTGAGAAATCAGATACCTCAAACTCTTGTGATCCGTGTACACAGTACACTTCTCACCATACAGATAATGTCTCCAGATGTTCAGAGCAAAAACCACTGCAGCCAGCTCAATGTCATGCGTAGGATAGTTGCGCTCATGCACTTTCAACTGCCGCGATGCATAAGCCACAACCTTACCCTCTTGCATCAGCACACATCCCAAACCAACATAGGATGCATCACTATAGACCACAAACTCTTTCCCTGATTCAGGCTGAACCAAGATAGGAGCTTGCGTCAAAGCCGCCTTAAGCTTCTCAAAAGCTTGCTGTCTCGCTTCCGTCCACTCATACTTAACATCCTTTTGCAACAACTTCGTCAAAGGAGCAGCAATCTTGGAAAAACCATCCACAAACCTTCGGTAGTATCCCGCCAGACCAAGGAAACTACAGACCGCATGAACAGACTTAGGAACTTTCCAATTCATCACCGCCTCAATCTTCTGAGGATCAACACGAATCCCCTCAGCTGAGACCACATGCCCAAGAAATATTTTCAAAAAAAGAAAGTTTATTTTAAAAAGTCATGTTTTAAAGAAAATTTTTAAAAATGCAAGAGTTTTGAAAGAGAAATTCTTTTTGAAATAAAAAATAATTAAAAGGTGATAAACTAAAAAATGAAAAAAAAGGTAAAAATGTAAAAGGAAGGGTCTTAGTTTTAAGAAGTTCAAAAAAAAAGTTTTTCAAAAGAAATAATAAAAAAGAAAAACAACACAAAAGAAATTTGTGTTGCTTGTTTGTTCTTTAGAAATAGTATAAAATTTATGATTAGGTTCTTAAGCTTAGATAGAGACGTGTTTGTTGAAAAATTTACTTCACAAAAAAAATAAGATACACTTAAGCATACTTAAACCGTTAATTAGGAATAAAAAACTTAGACCTTTTTAGGTTAATAATTTTGAACTTAGAATCAATAAAAAATGCTCAACACATCGAATTTTCTTTGTTTCTTGAAAAAGTGAAATTAATTTAATGCGGTGTCTTATCAAACGAGAATGGCAGGTTAGTGCCAGAAATGTTGGTAGTGATTGAAGTTCATCTTCCCGACGATAAGGCCGTTAAATTAGTTTGATATTCATTAAACGGACAAATAAAGTTGAACCTTCATGAACTTGCAAATTCCAATTTTGAAAATAATTTTAAAATCAATTAGGTACCAATTTTGGACGTCATAGGGGTACTAACCCTTCCTCATGCGTAACCGACCCCCGAACCTGTTTTCTGTTTTTTCATGAACCAAAATTGTTGTGTAACCCCCTTAACCCGGCCTAGACGGTTGACCCGAATTAAGAAAGTCACACGGGGAAAACCAAAGTCAACCCGAAAGTCAACCTTGATTAACAACCCTTTTTTTCTTATTAATCTTATCTAGATGTACATTATCCCTAATTGTGATCACACAACAACATATTCAAAGATCACAAACATCAGAGATCAAACAGGGACCCAAATGAACAAATTACAACTTTAGGGACCAAAATGTAATTTCTGATAAATATGAGGACTTAACCCAAATTAAAGTTACCAACTTGAAATTAATCAGGTTTCATGCTTCTCTGTGAAATTTCAGCTCAAAAGGACTTCCCGAACTCATACAATTGCACAAACAAGATTCAGGACTAAAACGCAAACAATTCAAAACATTTAACTGCCAATGTCAGCCCCCAACGGTCGACCGTTCCGAAACAGGCTGAACCCGTTTCGAAACACGGGCCGTTCCGCAACGCGTACCGGAACAGGGGCTGGCAGTGGCCTTTCCGTTTCGAAACGGTGCCAACCGTTTCGGACGCCTGGGTTCATTCAAGGCACCCGTTCCGAAACGGTGTGCACTGTTCCGAAACGCCCTGCACAGATTGCAGCATAAAGCTTACTTAAACATGCAATTAATCATCCAAACATGCTCCAAATGCTACCAAACTTTACCAGCATGCAATTCAACATATATGTGACTTACATGCATCAACAAATCGACCAAATAACATCATATACAGAAAGCCCCAATTCTATAGGCATGCTTCCTACACAAGCAAACCATTCAAGCATAAACTTCCAATTCAAGCATATAATGGCTAAACACAAAAACCAACATTCTCATCAACATTCAACATACTTAGGGAGTTCCAAACATCTCCCAAAACATACACATTGGTCCCCCATTGCCAAATTACCGAAAGCTAAATGTTCTTGAGAAAACCTTCCATACTTTGAGCTTTACCACCACTTGATTGCTTGCCTTCCTTGCTGCCCTCAAAGTACTCTAATGTTCTGCATTATTGATTTAAGAAAACGAAGAGAGCGTAAGCAAAAGCTTAGTGAGGAATGCTCATAAAAACCATTCAATAATGCATTTATAAAACATTTATAAATCATGCTTCAAATCAACATTTGCACATGCTCAAAAGCATACTTAAAACAAGCATCTCATGCTTCATATCATAACATGTCATATTGGCCACAAGTGATAAGTTCCATTTCTTTAAAAACAAGTTCATCAACTTTCACCCCAAGGACTTTTAAACACCTTGGCCCCAAGGACTTTTAAACACCTTGGCCATGGACTTTTAAACACCATGAATGAGGACCACACAAGGACTTTTAACCACCTTTGTGTCCGTAGCAAGTTTCACCCCAAGGACTTTTAAACACCTTGGCCCCAAGGACTTTTAAACACCTTGGCCCCATGGACTTTTAAACACCATGGAAAGGATCACACAAGGACTTTTAACCACCTTGGTGTCCACAACAAGAACCATCCAAGGACTTTTAACCACCTTAGTGACCTTAACCTTTACAAAACATCACTTGCCAATATACATCATTTTCATCATTAAATCCACTGTTTTAAAGCATTAAACCAAGCCATATTCATCATGCATTTAAAAGCATCAAACCACATTTAATCAATGCTCAAAAACAAGGAACTCTTACCTTGAGCTTCCTTCAACATATGGCTTACAAAAACAGCAAATACCAAGCTCAATCATGCTTTCAAAACAGTATTTAAAACATGCAATTAAACCACATAGCATCACAACAAAATCATGGCCACCACTAGAGGGTATTTCCGAAAACTTACACTTGAGCTTAGCAAAGTTGTTTAGACTTAAACTAAGCTCCCAAGACATTGGTTTCAAAGCTGAAAACCCAATTTCACTCACCGATTCCACTTCGCCTCTTACCGAAGCACCAAATCAAACTTCCGGATCAACAATTCTTGGATCCAAAGATGCGTCCCCTGTTTTAACACATCAAAGCAAAGGATTAATGCATCATCATGCATTAATTGCTTCAATGAAAGCACCTAAACTCGCTGCTCTCATCCACACTCCTTTTTCGGCCACCAAACACAACCGAAAATGCATCCAAACCACTTCTAAACCAAGCCCAGCCATAAACCAGCAAAACCACACATCCTTTAACATCATTTAACATCTAAAAACAACCTATTAACAACCTTATACCTCCAGCAACATCAGATCCACAAGATCACCTCAAAAACAAACAAGAATCACAAGCTAAACTTAGGAAACTCAACCTATCCGGGATTGCATTAATCAAAACTCAATTCCTTATCAATTTAGAGTTCATTTAACATCAAAAACACATCTCAAATCACAGATTAATCAGATCTAACGAAAATCATCAAAAATCACCAAATCTTGCATTATAAGCCAAGATCCAATTCACAACTCAAAAGCCTTTAATAAAACATCAAATAAGGATTGAAAACTTAGGAATTTCAGTAAAGAACTGATAGTTTAGAGGAGAAGGACGTTCTTACCTCCAAACTTGAGTTTCTCCTCTTTTTGGAATCTAAAACCTTGATGAATCAAGTAGCAAATGATGAGGTTTTGTAGATTTGTTGATTATGAATCAAAAGAGAGTTGAAAGGAGGAATTTAGGTGAGAAAATCAGATCAAATTCTCTGGAGAGAAAGTGTTTGGGTTGAGAGAAAATGAGAGAAAGGAAATTGAGAAAATAGGGAGTTAGTTGCAAAAATATCTAAAATGATTTTCCCTCCTCTTTTCTATATCTTTAAAATCAGAATTAAGTCTCAAAATATCTTAGAAAAATCTGGAGAAACTCCCTTTGGGAAAATAGCTCCTTAAAGATTCAAAGTTTCAACCCTTTATAAAATAGTCACCAAACTTTCGAAAATTACATTTTGGTCACTAGCCAAAATGTCACACTTCCAAAACTCTTTTTCCAAAATTGATTTCACAGTTCACTTAATTATATTAAAAGATGATTTTAGAACATTTGTCCATATTTTTAATGCAACCCGAACTAGGCTTTCCTAATCTCACCTTTTTAGATTCGAACAGCACTTTGACCAAACCGGTCAACGCCCAAAACTCCTAAGCCCAAAACCGGGGCGTTACAACTCTCCCCCCCTTAAGAAATTTCGTCCTCGAAATTTACCTGAAGGAAAGAGATAAGGAAACTGCTTCAGCATGTCTTCCTTCCGCTCCCACGTGGCTTCCTCAACACCTCGATGCTTCCACAACACCTTCACCAACTCAATGGTCTTGCCACGAAGAACCTTACTATCCGAATCCAGAACCTTCACCGGTTCCTCATCATAGGTCAAATCCGGATTCAAAACCACTTCTCCACAGGCATCACATGCGAAGGATCAGATCTATACTTCCGGAGCATAGAAACATGGAACACATCATGAATCTTCTCCAACTCCTGAGGTAACCTCAACCGATACGCAACAGGACCCACACGCTCAACCACCTCATATGGTCCAATGTACCTAGGGCTCAACTTACCCTTTCGGCCAAACCTCATCACCTTCTTCCAAGGCGAAACCTTCAAGAACACACGGTCACCCACCGCATACTCTATCTCCTTACGCTTCAAGTCTGCGTAAGACTTTTGCCGATCAGAGGCAGCCTTCAACCGCTCACAAATGAGCTTCACCTTCTCGGTGGTCCCTTTCAACAAAGCCGGCATCGAAAGCAACTTTTGACCAGTTTCAGCCCAACAAAGAGGAGTCCTACACTTCCTCCCGTACAAAGCCTCATAAGGTGCCATCTGTATACTCACCTGATAACTATTGTTATAAGCGAACTCAACCAAAGGCAGATGCTTCTCCCAAGAACCTTGGAACTCAATCACGCAGCACCTCAACATATCCTTCAAGATCTGAATAACTCGCTCAGACTGACCATCCGACTGAGGATGATAGGATGTACTGAAATGCAACCTTGTACCCAGAGCTTGATGCAAACACTGCCAGAAACGCGATGTGAACCTCGGATCCCTATCTGACACAATCGACTTAGGCACACCATGCAGCCTCACAATCTCAGCAATGTACAGCTCTGCCAGCTTATCCAAGGAAAACGTAGTATGCACAGGCAAGAAATGCGCACACTTCGTCAGGCGATCCACAATCACCCAAACAGAATTCTTCTTTGATGGAGACAAAGGCAAACCAGATACAAAATCCATGGTAACCCTTTCCCACTTCCATTCAGGGATTTTCAACGGTTGCAACAACCCTGAAGGAACCTGATGTTCAGCCTTAACTCGCTGACACACCAAACACTTGCTCACAAACTCTGCAACATCCTTCTTCAAACCCACCCAATAGTACTCATCACGAAGATCACGATACATCTTAGTACTACCAGGGTGCATAGAAAAAGGACTACTATGACCTTCAGTAAGAATAGCACGCCTCAACTCAACATCAGCAGGCACTACTATCCGACTCCCAAAACACAACACACCATCATCATTAAAGCAGAAATCCGAAGGCCTACCCTCCGCGATATCCTGAACATGAGACACCAAGGAATCATCCAGCAACTGCTTTTCCTTGATCAACTGAACCAAAGATGGTTTCACTTGCAACTCAGCGACAAGACCACCATCTCGCGATATGCTCAAGCTAGCAAACATAGCCCTCAGCTCAACAGCTACCTTCCTACTCAAGGCATCCGCAACAACATTAGCTTTACCAGGATGATACTCAATCGTCAGATCATAGTCCTTGAGCAACTCCAACCAACGCCGCTGCCTAAGATTCAACTCCTTCTGAGAAATCAGATACCTCAAACTCTTGTGATCCGTGTACACAGTACACTTCTCACCATACAGATAATGTCTCCAGATGTTCAGAGCAAAAACCACTGCAGCCAGCTCAATGTCATGCGTAGGATAGTTGCGCTCATGCACTTTCAACTGCCGCGATGCATAAGCCACAACCTTACCCTCTTGCATCAGCACACATCCCAAACCAACATAGGATGCATCACTATAGACCACAAACTCTTTCCCTGATTCAGGCTGAACCAAGATAGGAGCTTGCGTCAAAGCCGCCTTAAGCTTCTCAAAAGCTTGCTGTCTCGCTTTCGTCCACTCATACTTAACATCCTTTTGCAACAGCTTCGTCAAAGGAGCAGCAATCTTGGAAAAACCATCCACAAACCTTCGGTAGTATCCCGCCAGACCAAGGAAACTACAGACCGCATGAACAGACTTAGGAACTTTCCAATTCATCACCGCCTCAATCTTCTGAGGATCAACACGAATCCCCTCAGCTGAGACCACATGCCCAAGAAACACCACCTCCTTAAGCCAGAACTCACACTTGCTCAGCTTAGCATAAAGCTGATTCTCCAACAAAGCTTGCAAAACAATCCTCAAATGCTCTTCGTGCTCCTCCTCAGTACGCGAGTACACGAGGATATCATCAATGAACACCACAACGAACTTGTCCAGGTATTCATGAAACACACGATTCATCATATCCATGAAAGCAGCAGGAGCATTTGTCAAACCAAACGGCATCACAAGAAACTCATAATGCCCATACCTTGTCCTGAAAGCTGTCTTAGGCACATCCACATCCTTCACCTTCAACTGATAATACCCTGACCTCAAGTCAATCTTAGAGAACACAGAAGCTCCCCGAAATTGATCAAAGAGATCATCAATCCTCGGCAAAGGATACCAATTCTTGATAGTCAACTTGTTCAGCTGACGGTAATCAATGCACATCCTCATAGTGCCATCCTTCTTCATCACAAACAAGACTGGTGCACCCCAAGGCGACACACTCGGCCGGATGAAACCACGGTCAAGCAACTCTTGCAACTGTGTCTTCAGCTCTTTCAGCTTCTTAGGTGCCATTCTATAGGGAGTAATGGACACAAGAGTTGTATTCTCATACAGCTCAATTCCAAACTCCACCTCGCGATTAGGAGGTAAACCAGGCAACTCCTCAGGAAACACTCCAGGAAACTCATTCACAACCCTGATATCTTGCACCCTCAACTCCTTAGAGCTAGGATTCATCACAAAAGCTAGATAAGCTTCACAACCTTGCCTCAGCATCCTGCTCGCCTCCAGGGTAGATACCACATTGGCAAGAAACTTCACATTCTCACCCACCACAACAACTTCATAATCATCCGCAAGCTTAAGCGAAACCCGCTTATTTTCACAATCCACAACAGCACGATGCTCAGCAAGCCAATCCATACCAAGGATCACATCAAAACCATAAAAGGGCAACTCCATAAGATCAACATAGAAAACATGTTCTTGAACAACCAAAGGACACCTTCTAAAAAGCTTTCGAGTCACAACAGTTTCACCAAAAGAACTAGTGACACGAACACCAACATCCAAAGACTCAACAGGTAAACCAAGCAATTCAGCATGCTCACGCAAAATGTATGAATGCGTAGATCCAGAATCAATCAAAGAAAGCAATGACAAGGATTGCAAAGTAAAGGTACCTGCAATCACATCAGCATCATTCCTTCCCTCACGCTGAGCATACACCCTCGCTTGGCCTCCACCCTCCGGCTGAATAGCCACAACATGGGCTACTCCACGACCACCTTCCTCCCGCCTCTGGAAATTACCACGGCCGCGCCCACGACCTCTCTGTGGTGCAGCAACAACAGGAGCACGCACCTGATCACCAGCCAACCTAGGACAATCTCGCCTCAAGTGGTCTACAGAACCACAATTCCAGCATCCATTCCCAGCTGCCGCAACAGGAGCTTGCACCTCTCTCACAGCACGAGGACAGTCACGCTTCATGTGACCACGTGAACCACAGATCCAGCAAGCACTCGGATCAGCTCTAGCATTGCCTCCTCTAGCAGGTACACCACCACCTCTCTTGGCTGAGGACTAATACTTCTGATCACGTCCCCTCTTGTTCCGTCCACCTCCGGAACTAAACTCAGCTGATCTCTTTCCAGCACTTGCTCCAGCACTTCTCGCCGATAAACCCAAGTTCATCTCTATATCCTTGGCTCGGCCCACCAACACATCAAAATCATCATATTCAGTGGCCAGCACATACATTTTCACATCCGTCACAAGACCATAACGGAACCTCTCGCACCTTGCCCGCTCATCAAGTATCAGCTCAGGTGCATACTGACTGAGTCGCACAAACTGCACCTCATACTCAGCCACACTCATGCTCCCCTGGGTAAGAGACATGAATTCACGCTTCTTCTCATCAAGATATCTCACTCCAAGATATCTCCTCTTGAACACATTCTGAAAGAATGTCCAAGTAACATCAGCTTCAGCCATCCCAGCTATGGTGGTCGTCCACCACGTATACGCATCGTCCTGCAGCAAGGACACAACACATCCCAGCTTTTGCACATCCGTGCAGCTCATCTGACCCAAGATACGCTTGGTACTCTCTAACCAAGCTTCCGAACTTTCACCAGACATAACCCTGAACTCAGTCCCACCTAGACTGCGCAGACGCTCCAAAGGTAGTCTAACTCCAGCATCTCCTTGATGCCCAGCTCCTTGAGCTCCAGCTACTGCTGCTCGAAAAGCACCCGCAATAGCTTGTACCAACATAGACATATCAGGCATAGCTTGCCCCTGACCAACCTCTGGTCCAGCAGCTCCAGCACCAGCTGCAGCTTCAGCTCTCTCACCTCCAGCACCACCACCAGGTGGAGGAGGGGGTAACACCGCACTACCCGTGTTCTCCTCGTTCTCGTTCTCATTAGAAGCCGTAGCTCGCACACTACCTCGTAACTCTCTACGTGGTGCCATACTATTACCATGCAATAACAATGTAAATAAAACAAAGTCAGGCCCAGCAAGGTAAGCAATCCAAGTATTCAAGCTCAATTTCATTCAAAATCAACAACATTTCATTAGCTTCGATTAGGCAATGGGTACCCACATCATGCTACATCACAGCATACAACTCAATTGCATACAAATCACAAGCCACTAAACATGCTTTCGATCAACAAGCATACAAGGCAAACATACTTCAATCATGAATACATTCATTCCCAATTACTCGAGAACTCAGCTCTGATACCACCAATTGTAACCCCCTTAACCCGGCCTAGACGGTTGACCCGAATTAAGAAAGTCACACGGGGAAAACCAAAGTCAACCCGAAAGTCAACCTTGATTAACAACCCTTTTTTTTCTTATTAATCTTATCTAGATGTACATTATCCCTAATTGTGATCACACAACAACATATTCAAAGATCACAAACATCAGAGATCAAACAGGGACCCAATTAAACAAATTACAACTTTAGGGACCAAAATGTAATTTCTGATAAATATGAGGACTTAACCCAAATTAAAGTTACCAACTTGAAATTAATCAGGTTTCATGCTTCTCTGTGAAATTTCAGCTCAAAAGGACTTCCCGAACTCATACAATTGCACAAACAAGATTCAGGACTAAAACGCAAACAATTCAAAACATTTAACTGCCAATGTCAGCCCCCAACGGTCGACCGTTCCGAAACAGGCTGAACCCGTTTCGAAACACGGGCCGTTCCGCAACGCGTACCGGAACAGGGGCTGGCAGTGGCCTTTCCGTTTCAAAACGGTGCCAACCGTTTCGGACGCCTGGGTTCATTCAAGGCACCCGTTCCGAAACGGTGTGCACTGTTCCGAAACGCCCTGCACAGATTGCAGCATAAAGCTTACTTAAACATGCATTTAATCATCCAAACATGCTCCAAATGCTACCAAACTTTACCAGCATGCAATTCAACATATATGTGACTTACATGCATCAACAAATCGACCAAATAACATCATATACAAAAAGCCCCAATTCTATAGGCATGCTTCCTACACAAGCAAACCATTCAAGCATAAACTTCCAATTCAAGCATATAATGGCTAAACACAAAAACCAACATTCTCATCAACATTCAACATACTTAGGGAGTTCCAAACATCTCCCAAAACATACACATTGGTCCCCCATTGCCAAATTACCGAAAGCTAAATGTTCTTAAGAAAACCTTCCATACTTTGAGCTTTACCACCACTTGATTGCTTGCCTTCCTTGCTGCCCTCAAAGTACTCTAATGTTCTGCATTATTGATTTAAGAAAACGAAGAGAGCGTAAGCAAAAGCTTAGTGAGGAATGCTCATAAAAACCATTCAATAATGCATTTATAAAACATTTATAAATCATGCTTCAAATCAACATTTGCACATGCTCAAAAGCATACTTAAAACAAGCATCTCATGCTTCATATCATAACATGTCATATTGGCCACAAGTGATAAGTTCCATTTCTTTAAAAACAAGTTCATCAACTTTCACCCCAAGGACTTTTAAACACCTTGGCCCCAAGGACTTTTAAACACCTTGGCCATGGACTTTTAAACACCATGAATGAGGACCACACAAGGACTTTTAACCACCTTTGTGTCCGTAGCAAGTTTCACCCCAAGGACTTTTAAACACCTTGGCCCCAAGGACTTTTAAACACCTTGGCCCCATGGACTTTTAAACACCATGGAAAGGATCACACAAGGACTTTTAACCACCTTGGTGTCCACAACAAGAACCATCCAAGGACTTTTAACCACCTTAGTGACCTTAACCTTTACAAAACATCACTTGCCAATATACATCATTTTCATCATTAAATCCACTGTTTTAAAGCATTAAACCAAGCCATATTCATCATGCATTTAAAAGCATCAAACCACATTTAATCAATGCTCAAAAACAAGGAACTCTTACCTTGAGCTTCCTTCAACATATGGCTTACAAAAACAGCAAATACCAAGCTCAATCATGCTTTCAAAACAGTATTTAAAACATGCAATTAAACCACATAGCATCACAACAAAATCATGGCCACCACTAGAGGGTATTTCCGAAAACTTACACTTGAGCTTAGCAAAGTTGTTTAGACTTAAACTAAGCTCCCAAGACATTGGTTTCAAAGCTGAAAACCCAATTTCACTCACCGATTCCACTTCGCCTCTTACCGAAGCACCAAATCAAACTTCCGGATCAACAATTCTTGGATCCAAAGATGCGTCCCCTGTTTTAACACATCAAAGCAGAGGATTAATGCATCATCATGCATTAATTGCTTCAATGAAAGCACCTAAACTCGCTGCTCTCATCCACACTCCTTTTTCGGCCACCAAACACAACCGAAAATGCATCCAAACCACTTCTAAACCAAGCCCAGCCATAAACCAGCAAAACCACACATCCTTTAACATCATTTAACATCTAAAAACAACCTATTAACAACCTTATACCTCCAGCAACATCAGATCCACAAGATCACCTCAAAAACAAACAAGAATCACAAGCTAAACTTAGGAAACTCAACCTATCCGGGATTGCATTAATCAAAACTCAATTCCTTATCAATTTAGAGTTCATTTAACATCAAAAACACATCTCAAATCACAGATTAATCAGATCTAACGAAAATCATCAAAAATCACCAAATCTTGCATTATAAGCCAAGATCCAATTCACAACTCAAAAGCCTTTAATAAAACATCAAATAAGGATTGAAAACTTAGGAATTTCAGTAAAGAACTGATAGTTTAGAGGAGAAGGACGTTCTTACCTCCAAACTTGAGTTTCTCCTCTTTTTGGAATCTAAAACCTTGATGAATCAAGTAGCAAATGATGAGGTTTTGTAGATTTGTTGATTATGAATCAAAAGAGAGTTGAAAGGAGGAATTTAGGTGAGAAAATCAGATCAAATTCTCTGGAGAGAAAGTGTTTGGGTTGAGAGAAAATGAGAGAAAGGAAATTGAGAAAATAGGGAGTTAGTTGCAAAAATATCTAAAATGATTTTCCCTCCTCTTTTCTATATCTTTAAAATCAGAATTAAGTCTCAAAATAGCTTAGAAAAATCTGGAGAAACTCCCTTTGGGAAAATAGCTCCTTAAAGATTCAAAGTTTCAACCCTTTATAAAACAGTCACCAAACTTTCGAAAATTACATTTTGGTCACTAGCCAAAATGTCACACTTCCAAAACTCTTTTTCCAAAATTGATTTCACAGTTCACTTAATTATATTAAAAGATGATTTTAGAACATTTTTCCATATTTTTAATGCAACCCGAACTAGGCTTTCCTAATTTCACCTTTTTAGATTTGAACAACACTTTGACCAAACCGGTCAACGCCCAAAACTCCTAAGCCCAAAACCGGGGCGTTACATGTTGTTTTATTAAAACAAAACGTTTTATGAAAATAACCTTGTTTTAAAGTGATCCAATCACAGTTTTCAAAAATATTGGTGGGGACTTTGTGTTTTTCTTTAAAATGTTTTCCTAAAAGTCGAAGCCTCCTAAAAAAGGTTTGCGACAGCTTGGCGACTTCGCTGGGGACGTGTTTTTGTTTCTTTTAAAAACAAAAACAAAAGAGGGTCAGACCACAAATTGATTTTAAATGGTTTTCAAAAATAAAGTTTTTTTTAAATATGGAATGTGCAAGTTCACGATAGGTTCTATTTATTTGTCCGTTTAAATGAATATAATTCTATTTTATGTATTGAAGACTTAATTCCAAACTCTATTCCTGACATTTGTCCCGTTCGTTTAAGTGGGGGCAACATGCTTTGCTCATGTAAGAATATTGATTCTTCGTATGAGCCTAGCAAGTACCTTCGGGACTCATTCCCTTGTCTTCGTAAGGATATTGATTCTTCGAGAAGTCCTCGGTGGTGAGTCCTCCTGAGTTGAACTCGATTCGTTCGAAGCCTGTGATGGGTGAGAATCGAGGGCCTTGCTACCCTTAGTAGGGGACAACAAGGACAGCTCAGGTACCCTTTTAGAACCGAATCAAGTTTGAGAATCTACAACCTACCCCCACTAGAGCCATGCGGAAAGCTTAGGGTGTTGAGTCTGGTCAATAGTCAAGTTTGTTGGGTTTTATGGTGCTCGATTCCTTCAACCGTTCTTGCTCACCAAGTGTGGAGAAGTTCGATAATTGGATGTTTTAGTGGGATGTGAAAATTGGACAATAAGGCACAAGGAATTATAGTGATTCAACCTTCTAACCAAGGTCTACATCCACTAACTTAGCTCCCCACAACGGATTCAACCATATATCATAATATCATAGGCCAGACAATGGATGCTACTTAGTCTCTTCTTTTAACTTCTTCGCCAGAGGGAAGAGATAGCAAGAAGCTCTAAGGATTCTTAAACCTTCTCGCAGGGTGGCCGTCCGAGACTCTAGCCTGCTTGTTGGATGGATGGTGCCTCTTCAATTCATCTCTCAGAAATAGAGGGACATGAGCGTGCAAAGCCCTAGCTAATGAACGAAAGAGCGCGTGTTACCTATCTCTTGAGTTGAGCTGCAAGATTAGAACTAGGAAAGGCGCAAAGGCTCTAACCAAGTAGGCACTCTAAAAGAAATCTATAAAAGCAGGCATGAATGCGTCTTTTGGAGCTATTCTTTTAACTCTCAATGTAACCCCCTTAGCCCGGCCTAGACGGTTGACCTGAACTACAAAGATTACACGGGGAAAACCAAAGTCAACCCGAAAGTCAACCTTGATTAACGACCCTTTTTTCTTTTTAAAATTGTCTAAATGCATGTTAATCCTAAGCGTACACTCGAGATTCATAAAAAAGTTAAGCATAGCGATCGATTTTCTGAAAGGGACTCAATTGCAAAACAAACAACTATTAGGGACCAAAATGTAATTTCTGAAAATTAGAAGGTCATAACTGATTTTATAGTTACCAATATGAAATTAGTCATATTACATGCTTCCCTGTCAAATTTCACTATAATTGGACATCTCGAACTCACACAGTTGCAAATACAACTTTCGGGACTAAAACGTAAAGCTTGCAAACCTCAACACCATTCAAATCAGCGCCCAACGGTCACCTGTTTCGAAACGGCATTGACCGTTCCGAAACACGGGTTGGTTTCGAGACTGGTTCCGAAACAGGGCCTTCTAGTAGCCAAATTGTTTCGGAACAGCCTCCGGCCGTTTCGATACACGAAGGCCATTATAGGCCCCCGTTTCGAAACACCAGTGGGTGTTCCGATACGGTTTGCCAAGAAGCTGCAGATTTTGCTGGTTTTTCATACATAAATCCAATCAAACACTTCCTAATGACTTTCTAATCATACCATCAAGTCATCATACATACAAGGAGCATATTTGTATCTCCAAAAATCATTCGTAGCATCAAACATGAAATTTCACATGTCTATAGGCATGCATCCTAACTTCCAAAACCAAGCAATCAACCAAACTCCAAAACAAGCATTAAAAGGCTATTTACAAATTGAACCATAAAAAACAACATGCCACAACCTAGGGAGTTCAACACATCTCCCAAAACACATCTTAGGCTCCCATTGCCATATTACCAAACCTAGAAGTGTATGGAAACATCACCATACATGAGCTTGGTTTCCCTTGGAAACTCTAGCCTCCTTGTTGCCCTTAATCACTTAAATTATTTGCATTATTGATACAAGAGGGAGAGTGTATGCACAATTGCTTAGTGAGGCATGCTCTAAGAAAACAACACAATAATGCATTTTAGAAAACACTTTCAACAAAGCTTTTTAAACTCATGCTCATCTCTTTTCATGCAACCTTGCATACTTTACAAGCATCTCATGCTTCATTACACTCAACATATCATATTGGCTTTCAAGTGATATTTCATAACCATTTACAACACAAAAACACAATCGGATACGTGGATTATAAGCGTTGTCCCATACGCTTCACACACACAACCGAACAACACAAGGTCGAGTTTATCGGTACAATCACAACCCCTCAACACCCGTGATGGAGTTTAACGGTACAATCTCAACCCCTCAACATCACTCATCGGTAGTTGTATAATTCCACTAACGAGAGCAAGGGACACATAACACAAGATCCACACATGGACTTTTAACCACCGTTGTGATCTTACCTCTCTCGTTAGGGTAATTGGATGGAGTTTACGGTACAATCACAACCCCTCGACATCCAAGGCGACTTTATTCATGGTGCACCCAATCCTATAGCCGACTAACTATATCTGATTCAAGTACTTTAAAACCTTTACATCACTTGCCAATATACATCATTTACCATCAACAATTCACTATTTTAAAGCATTAAACAAAGCCATCTAACATCATGCATCACTATGCATCAAAACCATATTAACAATATACCAAACCAAGGATCTCTTACCTTGAGCATCCTTCAATACATGGCTTTCAAAACCAGCACTATCCATGCTAAAACATGCTTTCAAAACAGAATTTAAGCATGCAAATATAACCAATGCATCAAACCACTTCATAGCACATTCGGGGGAGTTTTTCCATAAACATACTCTTAAGCTTAGCTAAGTTGTTTAGACTTAAACTAAGCTCCCAAAATCTTCAAATAATTGTTTCAAAGCTGGAAACCCAACTCCACTCACCGGTTACGTTTCGCACGCTTGCCGAAAACGCCAATCAAGCCTCCGGATCAACTCCAAAAGTGTCCGAAGATGTCTCCCCTGTTTTAAACACATCAAAGCAGATGATTAATGCATCATCATGCATTGAAATCTTCAGCCAACAAACCTAAACTCGCTGCTCTACTTAAAACCAACATTTCGGCTACCAAACACAACCGAAATCACCTCCAAACACTTCCAAACTTAACCCAGCCAAGATCCATCACATCTAATCATTTCTAAACATCAATTAACATCCAAAATAAACCTAAACTCGTCCTTATACCTCCAGCTATAACAGTACACCAAGATCACCTCAAACACCACCATTTTCATAAGCAAAACCTTAGGAAATACAACCTATTCGGGATTGCATTGATAAAACCTCATTTCCACGTCATTAGACATCCAAAATACATTTAAGAATCATCTCAAAACAGATCCCAAGCAATCACAACGAAATTCTTCAAGATTTCTTCCAAATCTTGAGTTTTAAGCCAAAATCAAGTTTCTATCATTAAAACCATTTACAAAACTTAAATTAAGGATTGACAACTTGGGAATTTCAGTAAAGAACTGAGTATTTAGAGGAGAAGAACAATCTTACCTCTAAATAGTGATTTCTCCTTGATTTGAGCCAATTTCCTTGAAAATTCAATGAAGAAATCAAAAGGATTTGATGCAAGATTGATTAGGAGTTAATTGATGATAGAAATCTCATCAATTGAAGTGAAGATCAATGCAAAAGTTGCTGGAGAAAAAGTGTTTGGATGATGGAATTTTGAGAGAAAAAGGAATGAAGGAAATTTAGGAAAAATGTAGTTATGAAATTTAAAAAAAGTAGTTTCCATTTTCTTTTAAATAATTAAAACATTAATTAATTCACCCAAAATATGGAAAAATCTAGAGAAATCATTTTTGGCTAAATTAGCTTCTTAAAGATTCAAAGTTTCAATCCTTACAAAACAGTCACAACTAAACTTTTCAAAAATCGCATTTTAGTCACTACACCGAAATGTAGTATTTCCAAACCTTATTTTGTAAAATTGATTTCACCACTCTCTTATATATATTAAAAGAGGATTTTTAGATATTTTCCATATTTTTAAAGCATCCTGAACTAGGCTTTCCCTAAAACCTCCTTTTATATTCGAACCGAAAATCAGACCGGTCCGTTTCAGACCCTAAACTTCTAAGCCCTAAATTGGGGTGTTACAACTCTCCCCCTTAAGAAATTTCGTCCTCAAAATTTACCTGGAGGAAAAAGGAACGAAAACTGCCTCTTCATATCATCCTTCCTTTCCCACGTCGCTTCCTCAACACCACGATGCTTCCACAACACCTTAACCAATTCAATGGTCTTGCCTCGAAAAACTTTACTGTCTGAATCAAGAATTTCAATTGGCTCTTCATCATAGGTCAAGTCTGGATTCAACTTCACTTCCTCTACAGGCATAACATGCGAAGGATCTGATCTATACCTCCGAAGCATAGAGACATGAAACACATCATGTATCTTTTCCAACTCTTGCGGTAACCTCAGCTTGTACGCAACAGGACCCACACGTTCAATCATCTCGTATGGTCCAATGTACCTAGGGCTCAACTTACCCTTCCGACCAAACCTCATCACTTTCTTCCAAGGAGAAACCTTCAAGAACACTCGGTCACCTACCGCAAACTCAATCTCCTTACGCTTCAAATCCGTGTAAGACTTCTGTTGATTAGAAGCTGCCTTTAAACGCTCACAAATGAGCTTCACCTTCTCGGTGGTTCCTTTCAACAAAGCCGGCATTGAAACCAACTTCTGACCTGTTTTAGCCTAGCAAAGAGGAGTTCTGCACTTCCTCCCGTACAAGGCTTCATAAGATGCCATTTGAATACTTGCCTGGTAGCTATTGTTATAAGCAAACTCCACCAAAGGCAAATGCTTCTCCCAAGAACCTTGAAACTCAATCACACAAAACCTCAACATTTCTTCCAGCACTTGGATAAGACGCTCAGACTGTCCATCCGACTGTGGATGATAAGAAGTACTGAAATTCAGCCGCGTACCCAAAGCTTGATGCAAACACTCCAAAAAACGCGACGTAAACCTCGGATCCCTATCCGAAACTATAGAGTTTGGCACACCATGAAGTCGCACAATCTCAGCAATGTACAACTCTGCAAGCTTGTCCAAAGTATACGTAGTATGCACATGTAAGAAATGCGCACACTTCGTAAGGCGATCCACAATCACCCACACTGAATTCTTTTTCGATGGCGACAAAGGCAAACCAGACACAAAGTCCATGATAATCCTTTCCCACATCCACTCAGGAATCCTCAACGGTTGCAACAATCCAGAAGGAAACTGATGCTCAGCCTTAACTCGCTGATAAACCATGCACTTACCCACGTACTCCGCAACATCCTTCTTCAAACCCACCAAATAGTACTCATCCTTAAGATCACGATACATCTTTGTACTACCAGGGTGCATAGCAAAAGGACCACTATGAGCTTCAGTCAGAATAGTACGCCTCAACTCCGTATCATTTGACACTACTATCCGACTCCCAAAACATAGAACCCCATCATCATTAAAACAGAAATCCGATGGCCTATCCTCAGCAATATCCTGAACATGTGGCACAAAAGAATCATCCAAAAACTGCTTATCCTTTATTAACTGAACCAAGGATGGTTTCACTTGCAATTCAGCCACAAGACCCCCATCTCGCGAAATACTCAAGCTGGCAAACATAGCCCTTAACTCCACTGCCACCTTTCTACTCAAGGTATCCGCTACAACATTAGCTTTCCCCGGATGGTACTCGATCGTCAGATCGTAATCTTTAAGCAACTCCACCCAACGTCGTTGCCTAAGATTTAACTCTTCCTGAGACATCAGATACTTCAAACTTTTTTGATCCGTGTACACAGTACACTTCTCACCATACATGTAATGTCTCCAAATCTTCAAAGCAAAAACTACCGTAGCTAACTCAATGTCGTGAGTAGGATAATTGCGCTCATGCACCTTCAACTGGCGCGATGCATAAGCTACCACCTTACCCTTTTGCATCAATACACACCCCAAACCAACATAGGATGCGTCGTTGTACACCACAAACTCTTTCCTATATTCAGGTTGAACCAAGATAGGAGCTTGCGTCAAAGCTGTCTTAAGCTTCTCAAAAGCTTGTTGCCTTGCTTCTGTCCACTCATACTTGACATCCTTTTGTAACAACTTCGTCAAAGGTGCAACAATCTTTGAAAATCCATCCACAAACCTCCGATAGTATCCTGCCAACCCAAGGAAACTACGGACTTCATGAACAGACTTACGAGGCTTCCAATTCATCACCGCCTCAATCTTTTGAGGATCAACACGAGTCCCCTCAGCAGAAACCACATGACCAAGGAAAACAACTTCCCTAAGCCAGAATTCGCACTTGCTTAGTTAGCATAAAGCTGATTCTCCAACAACGCCTGCAACACAATCCTCAAATGCCTCTCATGCTCCTCCTCAGTACGAGAATACACAAGGATATCATCAATGAACACTACAACAAACTTGTCATAGTACTCATGGAACACTCTGTTCATCATGTCCATAAAAGCTGCAGGAGCATTCGTCAATCCAAACGGCATCACAAGGAACTCATAATACCCATACCTCCTTCTAAAGGTTGTTTTTGGCACATCCACATCTTTCACCTTGAGCTGGTAATAACCCGACCTTAACTCAATCTTAGAGAACACAGCCGCTCTCCGGAACTGATCAAAAAGATCATCAATCCTCGACAAAGGATACCAATTCTTGATAGTCAACTTGTTCAGCTGACGATAATCGATGCACATTCTCATAGTGCCATCCTTCTTCTTCACAAACAAGACTGGTGCACCCCAAGGTGACACACTCGGCCGAATGAAACCACGATCGAGCAACTCCTGAAGTTGCGTCTTCAGCTCCTTCAACTCCTTAGGTGCCATGCGGTAGGGAGCAATGGACACTGGAGTTGTGTTTTCATACAGCTCAATTCCAAACTCCACCTCTCGACTAGGAGGCAACCCAGGTAATTCTTCCGGAAACACACCAGGAAACTCTCACACAGTCCTGATATCTTGAACTCGCAACTCCTTAGAGCTAGGATTCATAACAAAGGCTAGATAAGCCTCACAACTCTGCCTCAGCATACGACTTGCTTCCAACGAAGACACCACATTGGCAAGAAACTTAACTTTATCACCAACCACCACTACCTCGTAATCATCCGCAAGTTTTAACGAAACTCGCTTGTTCTCAAAATCCACTACAGCTCAATGTTCAACAAGCCAATCCATACCAAGGATTACATCAAAACCATAGAATGGCAATTCCATGAGATCAACAAGAAAAACATGATTTTGCACTTCCATGGGACATCTTCTATACAACTTCCGTGTCACAACGGTCTCACCAAAGGAACTAGTTACACGCATACCAACATCCAAAAACTCAACAGGTAAACCAAGCAATTGAGCATGCTCACGCAATATGTATGAGTGTGCAGATCCAGAATCAATCAAGGAAAGTAATGGCAAGGATTACAAAGTAAAGGTACCTGTGATCACATCCGTATCATTTCTCCCCTCCCGCTGAGCATACACTCGAGCCTGGCCACCACCCTCAGGTTGAACAGCCACCACATGTGCCACATTCCTCCCACCATCATCTCTGCGCTGGAAGCTACCACGGCCGCGCCCACGACCTCTCTATGGTGCAACTACCCCAGGAGGACGTCCCTGACCACCACCGACCAACAAAGGACACTTCCTCCTCATGTGATCTGCCGAACCAAAATTCCAGCATGAATTACCGGTCACTGCTACATGAGCCTGAACCTCCCTCGCTGCTCGAGGACAATCTCGCCTCAAATGGCCACGAGATCCACACGTCTAACACGTGTTCTGATCAGCCCTCATCCTATCTCCCTGGACAAGCGCACCATGCCCTCCATTACCACGCCTAGCAGAAGACTGATACTTCTTATCCCGTCCTCTCTTGTTCCGTCCACCACCGGAACTATAATCAGCAGCTCTTTTGCCCGATCTAGAACTAATGCCTCTGGAAGACAACCCAAGTTCTGCTCAATGTCCTTCGCTCTACTCACCAGCACATCAAAATCCGTATACTCAGCTGCAAGCATGAAAGTCTTTACATCCGTCACCAAACCATATCAGAAACGTTCACACCTCTCCCGCTCATCAGGGATTAGCTCAGGTGCGTACTGACTAAGGCGGGCAAACTGGATCTCATACTCAGCCACTGTCATGCTTCCTTGCACAAGAGACATGAATTCTCTTTTCTTCTCATCTAGGTATCGCACACCTAGATACTTTCGCTTGAACGCGTTCAAGAAGAACGTCCAAGTCACATCATTTTCCTCCATTCTAGAGACAGTGGTCGTCCACCACGTATAAGCATCATCATGCAGTAGTGACACCACACAACCCAACTTATGCACATTGTTGCAGTTCATTTGCCCCCAAATCCTATTGGTGCTTTCCAACCAAGATTCAGATCCTTTAGGAGATGAACCTCTGAACTCAATCCCTCCCAAACTGCAAAGACGTTTCAAAGGCAACCTCACGTTAGCATCACCCTGATGGGCAGCTCCGTGAGCTCCAGCTACTGCTGCCTGAAAGGCTCCTGCAATAGCCTGAATCAACCCAGTCATGTCAGGAGCAGCTTGCCCCTGCACACCTTCAGGTCCAGCGACCCCAGCACCAGCACCAACACCAGCATTATCACCTCTAGCACCACCACCGCCGGGTGGTCCACCGCCAGGGGGAGGAGGTATATCCACAACATTATCAGCATTTTCCTCATTCTCATTCTGAGCCATAGCTCTCGTATTCATCCTCATCTCTCTACGAGGCCCCATTTATATGAAAAACAATGCATTGACACAAATGCAATAAACATAATTAGGCTCAACAAGGTAAGTAATCCAAGTACTCAAGCTCATTTTCCAAAAACAGTTCCTTTCATTAGTTTTGATATGGCAATGGGTTCCCCTAACATGCTTCAACATAGCATAACATCACAATTGCAACCATACATCACAATTCATAAAACATTCTTTCACTTAAAAGGTCCATCATGCAAAAACACATACATCACCCAAATAACGATTCCCAATTACACGAGAACCAAGCTCTGATACCACCAAATGTAACCCCCTTAGCCCGACCTAGACGGTTGACCCGAACTACGAAGATTACATGGGGAAAACCAAAGTCAACCCAGAAGTCAACCTTGATTAACGACCCTTTTTTTCTTTTTAATCTTGTCTAAATGCACGTTAATCCTAAGTGTACACTTGAGATTCATAAACATGTTAAGCATAGCGATCGGTTTTCCGAAAGGGACTCAATTGCACAACAAACAACTATTAGGGACCAATATTAAATTAGTCATATTACATGCTTCCCTGTCAAATTTCACTTTAATTGGACATCTCGAACTCATACAATTGCAAATACAACTTTCGGGACTAAAACGTAAAGCTTGCAAACCTCAACACCATTCAAATCAATGTTCAACGATCACCTGTTTCGTAACGGCATTGATCGTTCCAAAACATGGGTTGGTTTCGAGACTGGTTCCAAAACAGGGCCTTCCAATAGCCAAATCGTTTCGGAACAACATCCAGTCGTTTCGATACACGAAGGCCATTACAGGCCCCTGTTTTGAAACGCCAGTGGGTGCTCCGATACGGTTTGCTAAGAAACTGCAGATTTTGCTGGTTTTTCATACATAAATCCAATCAAACACTTCCTAATCATACCATCAAGTCATCATACATACATGGAGCATATTTGTATCTTCTAAACACATTCATAGCATCAAACATGAAATTTCACATGTCTATAGGCATGCATCCTAACTTCCAAAACCAAGCAATCAACCAAACTCCGAAAAAGCATTAAAAGGTCATTTACAAATTCAACCATCAAAAACAACATGCCACAACCTAGGGAGTTCAACACATCTCCCAAAATACATCTTAGGTTCCCATTGCCATTTTACCAAAACTAAAAGTGTATGGAAACATCACCATACATGAGCTTGGTTTCCCTTGGACACTCTAGCCTCCTTGTTGCCCTTAATCACTTCAATTATCTGCATTATTGATACACGAGGGAGAGCGTAAGCACAATTGCTTAGTGAGGCATGCTCTAAGAAACCAACACAATAATGCATTTTAGAAAACACTTTCAACAAAGCTTTTCAAACTCATGTTCATCTATTTTCATGCAACCTTGCATACTTTACAAGCATCTCATGCTTCATTACACTCAACGTATCATATTGGCTTTCAAGTGATAGTTCATAACCATTTGCAACACAAAAACACAATCGATTACGCGGATTACAAGCGTTGTCCCATACATTTCATACACACTACCGAAAAACACAAGGTGGAGTTTATCGGTACAATCACAACCCCTCAACACCAGTGATGGAGTTTAACGGTACAATCTCAACCCCTCAACATCACTCATCGGTAGTTGTATAATTCCACTAACGAGAGCAAGGGACACATAACACAAGATCCACACACGGACTTTTAACCACCGTTGTGATCTTACCTCTCTCGTTAGAGTACTTGGATGGAGTTTGAGGTACAATCACAACCCCTCAACATCCAAGGTGACTTTATTCACGGTGCACCCAATCCTATAGCCAGCTAACTATATCCGATTCAAGTACTTTAAAACCTTTAAATCACTTGCCAATATACATAATTTACCATCAACAATTCATTGCTTTAAAGCATTAAACAAAGCCATCTAACATCATGCATCACTATGCATCAAAACCATATTAACAATATACCAAACCAAGGATCTCTTACCTTGAGCATCCTTCAATACTTGGCTTTCAAAACCAGCACTATCCATGCTAAAACATGCTTTTAAAACAGAATTTAAACATGCAAATATAACCAATGCATCAAACCACTTCATAGCACATTCGGGGGAGTTTTTCCGAAAACATACTCTTGAGCTTAGCTAAGTTGTTTAGACTTAAACTAAGCTCCCAAAACCTTCAAATAATTCTTTCAAAGCTGGAAACCCAAATCCACTCACCGATTACGTTTCGCACGCTTGCCGAAACACCAATCAAGCCTCTAGATCAACTCCAAAAGTGTCCGAAGATGTCTCCCCTGTTTTAAACACATCAAAGCAGAGGATTAATGCATCATCATGCATTGAAATCTTCAGCCAACACACCTAAACTCGCTGCTCTACTTAAAACCAACATTTCGGCTACCAAACACAACCAAAATCACCTCCAAACATTTCCAAAACTTAACCCAGCCAAGATCCATCACATCTAATCATTTCTAAACATCAATTAACATCCAAAATAAACCTAAACTCATCATTATACCTCCAGCTATAACAGAACACCAAGATCACCTCAAAAACCACCATTTTCATAAGCAAAACCTTAAGAAATACAACATATTCGGGATTGCATTGATAAAACCTCATTTCCACATCATTAGACATCCAAAATACATTTAAGAATCATCTCAAAACAGAGTCTAAGAAACCACAACGAAATTCTTCAAGATTTCTTCAAAATCTTGAGTTTTAAGCCAAAATCAAGTTTCTATCATTAAAACCATTTACAAAACTTAAATTAAGGATTGACAACTTGGGAATTTCAGTAAAGAACTGAGTATTTAGAGGAGAAGAACAATCTTACCTCTAAATGGTGGTTTCTCCTTGATTTGAGCCAATTTCCTTGAAAATTCAATGAAGAAATTAAAAGGATTTGATGCAAGATTGATTAGGAGTTAATTGATGATAGAAATCTCATCAATTGAAGTGAAGATCAATGCAAAAGTTTCTGGAGAAAAAGTGTTTGGATGATGAAATTTTGAGAGAAAAAGGAATGAAGGAAATTTAGGAAAAAGGTAGTTATGAAATTTCCAAAAAGTAGTTTCCCTTTTCTTTTAATTAATTAAAACATTAATTTATTCACCCAAATTAAGGGAAAATCTGGAGAAATCATTTTTGGGTAAATTAGCTCCTTAAAGATTCAAAGTTTCAATCCTTACAAAACAGTCACCACTAAACTTTTCAAAAATCCCATTTTAGTCACTACACCGAAATGTAGTATTTCCAAACCTTATTTTGTAAAATTGACTTCACCACTCTTATATATATATATATATATATATATATATATATATATATATTAAAAGAGGATTTTTAGACATTTTTCCATATTTTTAAAGCATCCCGAACTAGGCTTTCCCTAAAACCTCCTTTTATATTCTAACCAAAAATCAGACCGGTCCGGTTGAGACCCTAAACTTCTAAGCCCAAATTGGGGTGTTACACTCAACTCATACTTAAAAAAGAGAGAGAAAGACACACTAATAGTACTACTAAATAGGGGGTGGAGGGGGAACAAAAAGTCTCCCTTTAACATACATCCCAGACTAAACAACAAAACCAAAAGGAAAACAAGGGCGTCTCGTCGCCAAACAGATTTTATCCTCTTTCTTCAAAGACTAAAAGTGTTCCGTTCACTTTGTGAACTACATTCATCCTTTCAGGGTCATTATAGATAATAGAACAAGTACCGCCTGGATGTAGCTGTAGTTAGTCTAGCCCGAGAAAATAAAATCAACAAATTCACTCTAGAATTTCGTCCCCTTTTCTAGGCTTAGGAGGAAACCGTTACAACGATTAAGCTAACTACCCTTAGCTTAATCAAACACTCTCTTACAAGAGAAATTCTTAAGCAAACTTGAAATCCCTCTAATAGGTATTTCTTTGCACTATAAAGCTCTCACGCAAAACCTAAACACTTGAGCAAATATAACAATGTTAAGCTCACTAGTGTTGTCTAAGCAAGGAATTTACAGTTAAAGCTCTAGACATAATTTGTCATCATAGTGTTGTAACAATTGAAGCCTTAGCCTTATCTTGATGCTTGGAGGTCCCTTTTATACTCTCAAAAGAGTTTGTAGTCGTTGAGGACCGTTGGGGATGTTTTGGAGCCATTGGAGACTTTATTTCCCACATTAATTGCAGTTCTGGTGCTGTCCGTTTCGGAATAGTCGACCTCGTATCGGAACGACCTTCTTTAGAACTAGCCGTTGCAGTCTGATGTAGCAGGCCGTATCGAAACACCTATGGTCGTATCGAAACTTTTCTAGACGTATAGAAAAGTACTTAGTCCTTTTGGGACCCAAATACTTCTAAAACTTTACTATTTACAAATTCAGGGGCACTAGATTGTCTAACATAAAAGTTTGATTTTCTAAAATTATTTTTCTTTTCAAGTTTTATGGAAATCAAATCTTTTTCTTCTTGACCTTTATGAAGCAAATTGTGTAGATCAAAACATTTTTGTTCAATCTCACTGAGTTTTGCTTCAAGTTCAATTTTAGTTTTAGAAATCAAATCATTTTGAATTTTCAAAGTTGAAATCACTTTCTTGTTTTTCAAAATGTAATTTTTAAATTCTAAAACCAAATCGTCATAGGCATGTTGTAATTCATCAAAAGAATATGAACTGGAAGTAGATGAATTAGAAGTTATCCTTGAATCTTCTTCGATGGCCATAAGGAAAAGGTTGGCTTGTTCATCACCAATGGAGTCTTCATCACTCCATGTAGCCACATATGTCTTCTTCTTATGGCTTGAAGTGCTTACCCTCTTCTTCTTTATTGATTCTCGTTCGAGTGCTTTCAAGGCTTTCTTCATGAAAGGTGCACACTTCTTGAATAGATGAACTATCTCTTCTTCTTCATCCTCCTCCTCACTTGTATCAACATGGTTGCATGTGGAGGATTTGAGAGCAATAACATTTGTGTTAATGTCAAGCCCTTTGAGCTTCTTCTCCCCTATAGCTCTAATCTATTACTTCTTTTTCTCTTCTTCTTTGTTTTTCTTCATTATTTGGTGAGTGAGAAGTGACCCCATGAGCTCATCAAGCTTCAAAGTCTTGAGATTCTTGGCTTCGATGATGGCAGTCCTTTTTTAGTCCCATGACTCGAGAAGGGAGTAGATGAGCTTTCGGACAAGCTTCTCTTCTGGAACGGCTTCTCCATAGCCTTTGAGTCCATTGGTGATGGTGAAGAATCTATCGAACATCTTCGTAATGTCCTTATCCGGTTCCATCTTAAAGTTGACATACTCTAGGTTGAGGAGCCTGATCGTGGTCTCCTTTACTTCTTTTGTACCTTCGTATGTAACTTCAATCTTGTCCCAAACTTCATTGGCACTCTCGTAAGAAGACATCTTTTCATAGATATTGAGGCTAAGTGCATAAAAGATGAAGTGAAAAGCCTTGCAATTTAGCTCCATCTTCTTACAATCGTTGGCACTCCACTACGCTTTGCTTTCTTTTGGAACAAACAGGACATCTTCAATGATATCCCAAAGCTTGTAGTCTTTGGACTTGACAAAGAACATCGTCATTGTCTTCCAATAAGCATAATTTGTCCCGTCGAAGGAAGGAGGCTTGTCGATGGATTGCACCATTGAGCCGATTGATTGAAATGTTGATCGAGCTTGCCGGATCGCCTCAATAGGATGTTAATCCTCTTCAATTGAGCCTTGCTCTAATACTGATTGTTGGGTTTTATGGTGCTCGATTCCTTCAACCGTTCTTGCTCACCAAGTGTGGAGAAGTTGGATACTTGGGTGTTTTAGTGGGAGGTGAAAATTGGACAATAAGATACAAGGAATTATAGTGGTTCAACCTTCTAACCAAGGTCTACATCCACTACCTTAGCTCCTCACTAAGGATTTCAACAAATTCACTCTAGAATTTTGTCCCCTTTTCTAGGCTTAGGAGGAAACCGTTACAATGATTAAGCTAACTACCCTTAGCTTAATCAAACACTCTCTTTCAAGAGAAATTCTTAAGCAAACTTGAAATCACTCTAATAGGTATTTGTTTGCACTATAAAGCTCTCATCCAAAACCTAAACACTTGAGCAAATATAACAATGTTAAGCTCACTAGTGTTGTCTAAGCAAGGAATTTACAATTAAAGTTCTAGACATAATTTTTCATCATAGTGTTTTAACAATTGAAGCATTAGCCTTCTCTTGATGCTTGAAGGTCCCTTTCATACTCCCAAAAGAGTTTGTAGTCGTTGAGGACCGTTGGAGACTTTATTTCCCACATTAATTACAGTTCTGGTGTTGTCTATTTCGGAACATGTCGATCCCGTATCGGAACGACCTTTTTTCAAAACTAGTTGTTGCAGTCTGATGCAGCAGTCCGTGTCGAAACGCCTATAGCCATTTCGAACCTCTTCTAGACGCATCGAAAAGGTTACAACTCATTTCGGTATGATTGACAATTAGGCTGCAAATTAAATTACTGTTAGGAAATCGCCGTTGGGGATTTTGACCATTGAGGTCTTTGCCATATAGGCGTATCGAAACAGTGAAACCTGTATCGAAACGCTATTTCAAAATCCTAACCAAGATTAAAGTCCGTTTCGAAACAGATAGAGCTGTGTCGAAACATTTTGAAACTGTGAATGGTTGTTTTGAAACGCCTAAGGGCGTTTCGAAACACCTGGTTGGTATTGTAAAGTTTAGCTTTAGAAAACACTTCAAAACCTCTTAAAACAATCCTCAAACACATTTTAAAGTTGTTTGGACTTAAAGGCACTTTTGAAATCTTTTCAATTTAGTCTAAAACTAATTTTCAATTATTATATCAAAACATTAGTTCTTCAAAGTTGCAATAATTGTCTTGAATTTTTAGTGAAATTGTTTGAATTGCCTGTCTTCTTTTGGTTTTAAATATTTGTTCCCTATTTTGTTTTTTGTTTGTTTTGCATGTGCATCATTCCATATTTAGAAGGGGTTGATTCTAGAAAATTGTTCAAGCAGAAAACTCTCATTATGGACGTAAGACTCTTAAGGGGTGAAGAACAGAAGAAAGGGAAACAGGTGATGAAGAATGGAAAACGTCTCTATGAGAAAGAGAGGGAAAACACGGTTGCATGGAAGAGGAAAGTCCACGACAACAAGGTGCGTTTGCATGAGTTGCAGAAAGCTTATAATGAAGTTTGAGAGAAATTAGAACAAAATCAGGTTTATGCTGCAAAGTTAGAAGCCAAGATAGATGATCAAAACCAGATGCTCGATAACTTGCAGAGTGGTCTGACCCATGAAGAACTCCAAGCTAGTTTGAATGAAAATGATCTTTTAAATGAACATGTCGAAGAAATAGACAACA
This sequence comes from Hibiscus tridactylites, assembly GCA_958450335.1. Classification (NCBI taxonomy): domain Eukaryota; kingdom Viridiplantae; phylum Streptophyta; class Magnoliopsida; order Malvales; family Malvaceae; genus Hibiscus; species Hibiscus tridactylites. The sequence goes on along the minus strand of OY288286.1, from coordinate 22,629,802 downwards.
TCATCCAAGAATACAGAACAAAGATCTTGGTCCTTGAATATATTGCTAAATGAGGAAGTGATTATTGGCTAACTCTTCTCATAGACATTGCTCGAAGGTTCCGAGAAAGAGATGAGATTGATAAGACCGTGATGACTTAAATCCGGGATGTGTCCAAGCATGTGACAATGTTGGCAACTGAAGCTCCACCTCTTCGTTAGTACATCAACCCAGTTGGGGAGGTTGGACCAAGGCTTATATGGCTTATAGAAGAAATCAAGGAGGGTGTACGAGCCAAAAAATATTTTTAAAATTATATGATGTAATAAAGAGCTTTCATATTCAATAAATGCTTTGCTTTCATGTGCAGGTGTTCAATGGAATTAATGGCTCTTTGACTACATTCATACATTTGCACTATTTTGTTTGCTTTGTTGTTTGCTTTTGTGAATTCATTTGTGCATACATTCATTCATGAAAAAAACTAACTTAATATAAAAACGACAGAATATCCAAAATTGTTAAGACAACTCATAAATACAGTACACAAGCCAAAACCCGAGCCATGAACTCTGAGGAAAGGTTAACAGCTTTGGAGGCAAACCAAAAGAGCACTCAAGATAAGTTGGGGAAAATGGAGATCGACTTGAAACAACAAATTGAGGAAGTTCATCAAAAGACAGTTAGTTCAATAGCTGCCATGCTAGGGTTCAAGGATCCAGATGTCGTTGAAGAAAGAGGAAACACTACTGCCATTCCACGATTCCTAGGGATGACCTTTGGGAAGGATACTGCTGCTAAATCCAAAACACATATCCATGTTGCTGAATCCTCCACTCATGTTCCAAATGGAGAGGCTAATAATTCCGAGGTGCCAGACCTCAATGAAATTGCTGATAAAGTTCGAATTGAGAAGAAGTGGGAGGATAAGTACGAAAAGTTAGAGGGGATGATCAAATCTTTCCAAGATGGAGCTGGTCATGGTGGAATGGATGCCAAGGATATGAGCTTGGTAACTGATTTGGTTGCACTGCCAAAGTTCAAGATCCCAGACTTTGACAAATATAATGGGACCACATACCCATCAGCACATCTAACTATGTACTATAGAAAAATGTCAATGTACCTCGACAATGAGAAGCTACTCATTCATTGCTTTCAGGAAAACTTAGTAGTTTCCGCTGCATGTTGGTATTCGCAATTATGTCGGGTGAACATCAAATCATGAAAGGATCTGTCCAGAGCCTTTAGTGAGCAATAGAAGCACATTTCAGACATGGTTCCAACTCGTCTGGTCTTGCAAGGGATGGAACAAAAGCATCATGAGAGCTTCCGACAATATGCACAAAGGTGGAGGGATGTAGCGGCATAGGTGCAGCTACCGTTGCTAGAAAATGAGATCATCCCGATGTTTGTGGAAACTGTAAATGGTCCTTTTTATGATCGCATACTCAACCATGCTACGAAGAACTTCGAGAACATGCTAATGAACGGTGAACTGATCCTAGCAGCCATGAAGAGTGGAGAGTTGGACAGTGGGGAATCGAAGAAGACATATAAGAAGAGAGATAATAATGAAGTCAATACCACAAATGACTACAACCCCAATTATTCAACAGGTGCGGTGTTCAACAAGCCCAACAACTTCAACAAACCAAACACCTCAGCTTCGACTGTTGCAAATGCCCCAAAAGGAGAGCGAAGATATCAAGGAAATTTGAGACCCTATTTTCCGCCCATCCCAATAACGTATGCGGAGTTGTTTGTCGAGTTGGTCAAATCGCAGATGGTGCTTGTAACCCCCTTAACCCGGCCTAGACGGTTGACCCGAATTAAGAAAGTCACACGGGGAAAACCAAAGTCAACCCGAAAGTCAACCTTGATTAACGACCCTTTTTTTTCTTTTTAATCTTGTCTAGATGCTCATTAACCTTAGATTTGATCATGCAAACAGCATACCCAAAGATCACAAACATCAGAGATCAATCAGGGACCTAATTGAACAATTTACAACTTTAGGGACCAAAATGTAAATTCTGAAAACTTTAAGGACTTAACCAAATTTTAAGTTACCAACTTATAATTAATCAGGTTTCATGCTTCTCTGCCAAATTTCAGCTCAAACGGACATCCCAAACTCATACAATTGCACAAACAAGTTTCAAGACCAAAATGCAAACATTCTAAAACATTTAACCGCCCATGTCAGCCCCCAACGGTCACCCGTTCCGAAACAGGCAGAGCCCGTTTCGAAACACGGGGCCGTTCCGCAACGCGTACCGCAACGGGGGTCTGGCAGAGACCAAACCGTTTCGAAACGGTGCATACCGTTTCGGACGCCTGGGTTCATTCAAGGCACCCGTTCCGAAACGGTGCACACTATTCCGAAACGCCTGCACAGATTGCAGCAAAATGCAATTCCAAAACATGCAATAGATCATTCAAACATGCTCCAAAAGCCACCAAACTTTACCAACATGCAATTCAACATAAACAAGACTTGCAAGCATCAACAAATCATCAGAATAACATCGTATATGAAAAGCCCCAAATCTAAAGGCATGCTTCCTACACAAGCAACCACTCAAGCACAAACTTTCCAAATCAATCTCATAATAGCCAATTCATGATTCAGCAACATCAACAACATTAAAACATACTTGTCCGAACATATACGAACACATACACATTAACCCGAGAGATTCTACCCCCATTGCCTTTATTAACTATAGCTATTCACCGAGACATACATCTCAATTGGAGTCCACCTTGAATCCCTTGCTCCTTGCTGTCCAAACTTCAAGAATCTGCATTGATGGACAAAAAGGAGCGTAAGCACATAATGCTTAGTGAGGAATGCTCAAAACCAAAACACCATCAATGCAGCGGGTTACAAAACACTTTTAAAACAACCCGATTTGACAAACCAAAGCCATGTTTGAAACCATTTTCAACAACATGCTTAAACCATGCATTCCACATACATGAAAACCAACCCTTAGCTCAGCAAACTAAGAAAACCACTTCAATGTTAAACTTGCAAAAACATTCCTTTAACCATTCCATGCATAAACACCATATGCAAAGCTAAATTAAAACCTTGGAAAACACTTCCATTTCATATTACCCATTCATAAACTTGAACATCATTTCAAGCAAGAAACCCTTTTAAACCATTACTCAAGCAAACCAATTCATGCATTTAACAAAGACAACTTATGAATCACATCATCATCATCACATGCCTTTTAAAACAAGTCTTAACAAGACTCCAATGCATTAAGGAGATTTCATGCACACATGCATCATTTACCAAATGATAATCAACACTTGTTCAACTTAACAAGCAAACATGCATTCACTAGCATCATACACTTTTCATGCAACCATGCATCTTTTCAAGCATCTCATGCTTCTTTATGATCAAGAACATTGCATTGGCTTCCAAGTGATCAACCACATCCACTTTTCAACTCAACACCCGATCGGATACGCGGATTCCGAGCGTTGTCCCTACGCTCCATACACCCTACCAATCCAAGGCCTCCCAAATGGACTTTTAAACACCATTTGACCTTACAAGCCTAAGGTTCCCATGTATGGACTTTTAAACACCATACAACCTTAGCTTTTCCCGAGGTTCCCATGCATGGACTTTTAAACACCATACAACCTCAACATGCACAAGGTTCCCTTGTATGGACTTTGAAACACCATACAACCTTTGCATAACCGATTGGTAGTTGTATAACATCACTAACGAGATCCAGGACACCCCACACAAGATCCACACATGGACTTACACTGCCATTGTGATCTTAACAAGCACAAGGTTCCCATATATGGACTTTTAAACACCATATAACCTTTGCTCAACCAAGGTCCTCGAATGGGCAACACCTCCATTATGACCTTAACCATCTCGTTAGGATACTTGAAGGGAGTTTACCGGTCCACTCTTGACCACTCCACCTCCAAGGCGACTTAATTCACGGTGCACCCAATCCTATAGCCGGCTAACTATATCCGATCAACGAACCAAGAACCACTTTCATCACTTGCCAACATAACCATCTTACCATATTAATCCAATGTTCCACATGCATAACCATAATGCAAAACCATCACTACATTAGTCCAATGATTCACATGCATAACCAATATGCAAAAACCATTACCACAATAGTCTAATGATTCACATGCATAACCAATATGCAACAAGTATCATCTACCATCATCAATTCACTGTTTTTAAGCGTCACACAAAGCCATTGATCAACATGCAACACTATGCATCAAAACCACAATTTCCATGTACAAAACCAAGGATCTCTTACCTTGAGCATCCTTCTCAAATGGCTTTCAAAACCAGCATTAAACCATGCTTAAAATATGCTTTCAAAACAGATTTAAACCATGTAAAACACATGTATTTCAAACATCAACCACAATTGCTTAAAAGCCAATTTCACAACACAATTCAAGAGCGAAAATCCATTCACTTACTCTTGATCTTAGCAAAGTTGTTTAGACTTAAACTAAGCTCCCAAAACCTTCAAACCTTGGTTTAAAAGCTGAAAACCCAACTTCACTCACCGATACACAAAACAAGGCTAGCCAACAAGCCTTCCAAGCATCCGAAAACCTTCCGCAACACCTTCAAAGCTCACGGATCAAACTCCCCTGTTTCAAGCACACAACAACAGAAGATTAATGCATCATTATGCATTAAAAACACCAGCAACAAGACTCAACTCGCTGCTCAACACAAATCCAACATTTCGGCTATCAAACACAACCGAAATCACCTCCAAACACTTCCAAAACTTAACCCAGCCAAGATCCATCACTTCTAACCATTTTTAAATATCAATTAACATCCAAAATGATCACAAACACGTCCTTATACCTCCAGGTATAACAGATCACCAAAAACACTCCAAAAACAACAAAAAAAACTCAAGCCAAACTTAGGAAATTCAACCTATCCGGGATTGCATTGATTAAACCTCAACTTCTAATCAATTTAGCATTCATTTAACATCATTTTGACACTTCAAAACACTGCCCAAACAGATCACACGAAAATTTCACCAAAATCACAAAATCTTGCATTTTAAGCCAAAATCAAGATTTCAATTGAAAAGCCATTAACAAAACACAAATCAAGGATTGAGAACTTAGGAATTTCAGTAAAGAACTGATAGTTTAGAGGAGAAGGACGTTCTTACCTCCAAACTTGAATTTCTCCTTTTTAGAGCCAAAATGCTTAATGAAACAACTTGCAAAGTGAGAGGTTTTGTTGATGAGATGATTAGGAATCAAAAGAGAGTTGAAATGAGTGATTTAGGAAACAAAATCAGAAGAGAAAATCTGGAGAAATGTGTTTGGGTTGAGAGAAAATGAGAGAAAAGGAAAATTGAGAGAAAATAGAAAGTTAGTTAAGAAATGGAAAAATGATTTTCCCTCCACATTTCATAATCTTTAAAATCAGAATAAAGCCTTAAAATATCTTAGAAAAATCTGGAGAAACTCTTTTTAGAATAATAGCTCCTTAAAGATTCAAAGTTTCAATCCTTTATAAAACTATCCCGCAACTTTCAAAAATTACATTTTGGTCACTAGCCAAAATGTCAACCTTCCGAACCTCATTTTCCAAAATTGATTTCACAGTTCACTTTTATATATTAAAAGATGATTTTAGAACATTTTTCCATATTTTTAATGCAACCCGAACTAGGCTTTCCTAAATTCACTCTTATATATTCGATCAGCACTTTGACCGAACCGGTCAACGCCCAAAACTTCTGAGCCCAAAACCGGGGCGTTACAACTCTCCCCCCCTTAGGAAATTTCGTCCTCGAAATTTCAACCGGCGAAAAGAGAACCACAACCTTCTCAAAGCAACACAAAAGCCTCAACCAACATTGACTACTATCCACACAAAACCTCCACCAAACTTAGCACCTCCACACACTGTTCACAAAATCCAGAACACTCAAAGATAGCCACAACTTAACCTTTCACATAACCGGACTGTACACAGCCCCAACATCAACCTGAAAAACTTCAGCTCTTACAGCACACATCACTGTAACACACAACTTCCAAGACTTGTTTACACAGTAACACCAAACAATCCAAACCAGCCACTATGCAAACCTCTCAGCTCCTAAAACTCTTACAACTCTCAAACCTCTTCCAAGGATTTTCCCAACAAACAAAAATCTTTAAGCATCAACTGCTTACCCAAACTCCACAACGAATGCAGATAATCCTTCACATTTGCCGCTAACATTACCATAACAACTCACCAGGATAACTCACCCAGACTCCAAGAATTACATCACAACCCCAACTTGACTCCGTCCGCCGTTCCACACACCACCAGCTGACTACAAACGGAACTTTCTTAACCACAACCAGCCAACCACTTCTCACAAGAACCCAAATGACCAACAAAAGCCTTCGATCTTTCATAGCCCTTTCACTTCAAACTTCAACCATAACACTTGTCTTACCAGAACATCGCTTAACCAAAACACACATAACAACTTTTCAACTCCTCAAAGTTTGCAAAGAACCAACACAACCCTTTCACAACAACTTACAAACTAAGCTACCTCTGCACTTGGAAACACAACCACAAAACTGCAACATCACTAGCACCAAGGAGCTACCCTTTCCACTTAGCTATTCAAACCACTAAACACTCTTTAAACAACAAACACTATCCTTCTACCAACAGGCCATACCACACTCATCACTACTAGCAACCAACTTAATATTACTTCTAACTCTCACTCAGCACCAAAACAACCTCTAAAAACCCATCATCCAAACCAACCACCACACTAACAGATTCGATTAATTATTAGCGAGTGTGAACATCGTATGCATGATCACCTACATGCCCTATCAATGCATGATGTACATGTATGCAAAACCTCTAATGTTATGCCACATGTATGCATGGGCCAACATATATAATATAACATATAACAATGATTTTAACTGTGCATGAATGCCAGTTCACACCCTCCAATAACATCCTCAAAATCCGTCTAAGAACAACCTCCCACCACACTTCTAGCTTATCTAACTCCATCATACCAACAACCATTAACCACAAGATACTCACTAAGCCTTCTTCACACTAAAGATGTTTCTAAACAACTACCATTACCCCAAACATGCTAGCTACAAGACTAAACTTACCACGCAAGGAAAACCAACAGAAACTAAACTAAGGTAACTAGAGCAAAGATTACTTAACAAGGTTACCTGAAAACACAACACCACCCTGAAGATTCATCAGACGAGCTCTCTTCCTTGCGGAACCTTTAACCTCCTGCGGCACAACTGCAGCACCAGCTAACACACCAGGGTCACCACCAACTCCTTGCGGTAAGGAACCTTGGCTGTTCCGAGCCAACATCAAACAATCACGCCTCATGTGACCAGCAGACCCACATTTCCAGCAATTCTCTTTTCCCAAACTCTTCACAACCTTCTGCTCTTTTTGCCACCTTTGAACCTTGCCTCGGCCGTGCCCACGACCTTTCAGAGACCCTTTGGCTACCACCAAAGCTGACTTCACCTCAAGAGGACAATCACGCTTAACATGCATTTTGGAACCACAATTCCAGCAAGCACCCGCGCCCCAACAACCTCCAACATGGCGCCTTTCACAATGGTCACATACCGGTGGCTGAGCTTCCACCCCTTGCTCAAACAACACTTGCTCCACAACAGCACTATCTTTACCTTGTTCAATCCTTGGAAATTCCCTTCCAAGATACCTTTCACAAAAAGCAGATACAAAGAAATCCCAATCAATATCAGGAATATGTGACGCCACCGCCACAGATGTCCACCAGAAACACGCATCCTCCAGCATCAAAGAAACAACACTCCCCAACTTACAAGCATAATCACAGCCTTCCTGATCCAAGATCAGAACCACACTGGCCAACCAGGCCTCAAACATCTCCGGTGAAGAACCATGATACTCCACAGCACCCAAATCAAGCAAACGCTGCTTCGGCAAACCCACACATCCCACAACCAGCTCATCCACTGACCTTACCTTTACCTCAGCCTGAGATGTTCCCAACACCTCCTGCTCAACAGATGATGAACACTTCATCACAGAACCAGCTTCTTCTTTCTGCCTTAACACCTCAACTCCAGGCACAAAAGACTGAAACAAAACACCTCTACAGAAAGGTGAATTCCAAGCCTTAACAACCTGCCCCAAGGCAGCAACCAGCTTACCCAACTGCCATTCTTCCATCGACTTTACCATACTACTAACAACAACAACAATCACAACAAACAAACAAACCAGTTAGACCAGCATTAAGCAAGGATTCAAACTCCAACTCCAAATAACACAATAGCTATATTAATAAGGCAATGGGTATCCCAAATCCTCCCCTTTTCATGACATAACAGTCAACACAACATGTATAACACAACATCAAGCATATCAAACAACATACTTTGATCATACTTACAACAAACAGCATCCATTTGCATCCGCATATTATCAACATAACATACTCATTAAACTTCCATCATGCATAACATCAGCTCACAGCATCAGCACATTTCCACATAAACTCAACCAAGATTCATAACCATAAAGCATGCTTGAAACATCAGCAACATGCTCAGAAACATTAACAATTTGCTCATAAACATCAGCAGCATACTCAGAAACACGTGTTTCAACCAACTTTCAACCATACATCAAGGTAAACAACAAGCACACATTACAACAAGCACACATTCGCAACCTGTCTCTGATACCACCAAATGTAACCCCCTTAACCCGGCCCAGACGGTTGACCCGAATAAAGAAAGTCACACGGGGAAAACCAAAGTCAACCCGAAAGTCAACCTTGATTAACGACCCTTTTTTTTCTTCTTTTTAATCTTGTCTAGATGCTCATTAACCTTAGATGTGATCATGCAAACAGCATACCCAAAGATCACAAACATCAGAGATCAATCAGGGACCTAATTGAACAATTTACAACTTTAGGGACCAAAATGTAAATTCTGAAAACTTTAAGGACTTAACCAAATTTTAAGTTACCAACTTATAATTAATCAGGTTTCATGCTTCTCTGCCAAATTTCAGCTCAAACGGACATCCCAAACTCATACAATTGCACAAACAAGTTTCAGGACCAAAATGCAAACATTCTGAAACATTTAACCGCCCATGTCAGCCCCCAACGGTCACCCGTTCCGAAACAGGCAGAGCCCGTTTCGAAACACGGGGCCGTTCCGCAACGCGTACCGCAACGGGGGTCTGGTAGAGACCAAACCGTTTCGGACGCCTGGGTTCATTCAAGGCACCCGTTCCGAAACGGTGCACACTGTTCCGAAACGCCTGCACAAATTGCAGCAAAATGCAATTCCAAAACATGCAATAGATCATTCAAACATGCTCCAAAAGCCACCAAACTTTACCAACATGCAATTCAACATAAACAAGACTTGCAAGCATCAACAAATCATCAGAATAACATCGTATATGAAAAGCCCCAAATCTAAAGGCATGCTTCCTACACAAGCAACCACTCAAGCACAAACTTTCCAAATCAATCTCATAATAGCCAATTCATGATTCAGCAACATCAACAACATTAAAACATACTTGTCCGAACATATACGAACACATACACATTAACCCGAGAGATTCTACCCCCATTGCCTTTATTAACTATAGCTATTCACCGAGACATACATCTCAATTGGAGTCCACCTTGAATCCCTTGCTCCTTGCTGTCCAAACTTCAAGAATCTGCATTGATGGACAAAAAGGAGCGTAAGCACATAATGCTTAGTGAGGAATGCTCAAAACCAAAACACCATCAATGCAGCGGGTTACAAAACACTTTTAAAACAACCCAAATTGACAAACCAAAGCCATGTTTGAAACCATTTTCAACAACATGCTTAAACCATGCATTGCACATACATGAAAACCAACCCTTAGCTCAGCAAACTAAGAAAACCACTTCAATGTTCAAGTTGCAAAAACATTCCTTTAACCATTCCATGCATAAACACCATATGCAAAGCTAAATTAAAACCTTGGAAAACACTTCCATTTCATATTACCCATTCATAAACTTGAACATCATTTCAAGCAAGAAACCCTTTTAAACCATTACTCAAGCAAACCAATTCATGCATTTAACAAAGACAACTTATGAATCACATCATCATCATCACATGCCTTTTAAAACAAGTCTTAACAAGACTCCAATGCATTAAGGAGATTTCATGCACACATGCATCATTTACCAAATGATAATCAACACTTGTTCAACTTAACAAGCAAACATGCATTCACTAGCATCATACACTTTTCATGCAACCATGCATCTTTTCAAGCATCTCATGCTTCTTTATGATCAAGAACATTGCATTGGCTTCCAAGTGATCAACCACATCCACTTTTCAACTCAACACCCGATCAGATACACGGATTCCGAGCGTTGTCCCTACGCTCCATACACCCTACCAATCCAAGGCCTCCCAAATGGACTTTTAAACACCATTTGACCTTACAAGCCTAAGGTTCCCATGTATGGACTTTTAAACACCGTACAACCTTAGCTTTTCCCGAGGTTCCCATGCATGGACTTTTAAACACCATACAACCTCAACATGCACAAGGTTCCCTTGTATGGACTTTGAAACACCATACAACCTTTGCATAACCGATTGGTAGTTGTATAACATCACTAACGAGATCCGGGACACCCCACACAAGATCCACACATGGACTTACACTGCCATTGTGATCTTAACAAGCACAAGGTTCCCATATATGGACTTTTAAACACCATATAACCTTTGCTCAACCAAGGTCCTCGAATGGGCAACACCTCCATTATGACCTTAACCATCTCGTTAGGATACTTGAAGGGAGTTTACCGGTCCACTCTTGACCACTCCACCTCCAAGGCGACTTAATTCACGGTGCACCCAATCCTATAGCCGGCTAACTATATCCGATCAACGAACCAAGAACCACTTTCATCACTTGCCAACATAACCATCTTACCATATTAATCCAATGTTCCACATGCATAACCATAATGCAAAACCATCACTACATTAGTCCAATGATTCACATGCATAACCAATATGCAAAAACCATTACCACAATAGTCTAATGATTCACATGCATAACCAATATGCAACAAGTATCATCTACCATCATCAATTCACTGTTTTTAAGCATCACACAAAGCCATTGATCAACATGCAACACTATGCATCAAAACCACAATTTCCATGTACAAAACCAAGGATCTCTTACCTTGAGCATCCTTCTCAAATGGCTTTCAAAACCAACATTAAACCATGCTTAAAATATGCTTTCAAAACAGATTTAAACCATGCAAAACACATGTATTTCAAACATCAACCACAATTGCATAAAAGCCAATTTCACAACACAATTCAAGAGCGAAAATCCATTCACTTACTCTTGAGCTTAGCAAAGTTGTTTAGACTTAAACTAAGCTCCCAAAACCTTCAAACCTTGGTTTAAAAGCTGAAAACCCAACTTCACTCACCGATACAAAAAACAAGGCTAGCCAACAAGCCTTCCAAGCATCCGAAAACCTTCCGCAACACCTTCAAAGCTCACGGATCAAACTCCCCTGTTTCAAGCACACAACAATAGAAGATTAATGCATCATTATGCATTAAAAACACCAGCAACAAGACTCAACTCGCTGCTCAACACAAATCCAACATTTCGGCTATCAAACACAACCGAAATCACCTCCAAACACTTCCAAAACTTAACCCAGCCAAGATCCATCACTTCTAACCATTTTTAAACATCAATTAACATCCAAAATGATCACAAACACGTCCTTATACCTCCAGGTATAACAGATCACCAAAAACACTCCAAAAACAACCAAAAACTTAAGCCAAACTTAGGAAATTCAACCTATCCGGGATTGCATTGATTAAACCTCAACTTCTAATCAATTTAGCATTCATTTAACATCATTTTGACACTTCAAAACACTGCCCAAACAGATCACACGAAAATTTCACCAAAATCACAAAATCTTGCATTTTAAGCCAAAATCAAGATTTCAATTGAAAAGCCATTAACAAAACACAAATCAAGGATTGAGAACTTAGGAATTTCAGTAAAGAACTGATAGTTTAGAGGAGAAGGACGTTCTTACCTCCAAACTTGAATTTCTCCTTTTTAGAGCCAAAATGCTTAATGAAACAACTTGCAAATTGAGAGGTTTTGTTGATGAGATGATTAGGAATCAAAAGAGAGTTGAAATGAGTGATTTAGGCAACAAAATCAGAAGAGAAAATCTGGAGAAATGTGTTTGGGTTGAGAGAAAATGAGAGAAAAGGAAAATTGAGAGAAAATAGAAAGTTAGTTAAGAAATGGTAAAATGATTTTCCCTCCACATTTCATAATCTTTAAAATCAGAATAAAGCCTTAAAATATCTTAGAAAAATCTGGAGAAACTCTTTTTGGAATAATAGCTCCTTAAAGATTCAAAGTTTCAATCCTTTATAAAACTATCCCGCAACTTTCAAAAATTACATTTTGGTCACTAGCCAAAATGTCAACCTTCCGAACCTCATTTTCCAAAATTGATTTCACAGTTCACTTTTATATATAAAAAGATGATTTTAGAACATTTTTCCATATTTTTAATGCAACCCGAACTAGGCTTTCCTAAATTCACTCTTATATATTCGATCAGCACTTTGACCGAACCGGTCAACGCCCAAAACTTCTGAGCCCAAAAACGGGGCGTTACAGTGCTGCCAAGACATGTCCCTCCATTCTCACCTCCTTACCCATCGTGGTACGACGAGAAGGCCTAATGTGAATACCATGCAAGAGTGAGGGGGCATACCATTGAGAACTGTACTCCATTCAAAAGGGTGGTGGATGATTTAAGAAAATCGGGCATGATATCATTTGAAACTTATGAAGGAAAAGGAAATTCGTTGCCAAACCACCAGAAGAACGAAATAAATGCCATTATAGAGGAAGAAGCTCACACTAACAAAAAAGCATGTTTTCAAGGTTAAAGCATCCATGAAATGGGTATGGACCCAGATAGTCAAAGCTAGGGTGATAGAAGAAAGGTCTAAAGAAGCAACGATTGAAGGATTGTATTGTGAATACCATCGGCAAAAGGGGCATGAAATTGAAAATTTCTTGGAGTTTAAGTAGTTAATAAAGGCAAAAATTGACTGCAAAGAGTTAGAATTTTATGTGTAGAAAGAATAGAAGATGGAAAAATGCGCTTCATAGGAATTATCCACTAAAAAGATTTACACAAAAATGAAGCCTTTAGTGATCAAGACCAAGGTAAGAGTTAGTGAACAAGCTATGAGCGTGTCTCCATGATTGGTTGTGAAGGCACCAACCCCATTCCCATATAAGGACAATAACCAAGTCCCTTGGAACTATGCTTGCGCAGTGATGGATCTAAGAAGATCAATAGTTGAAGAAGGAAGAAAAGAGGAGCCTATTAATGAGGTAGGTCATTTCACAAGATGTGGAAGACTCTATTCGGCACCAGAAGTTGAAGTTAGAGATGTTGCACAGAGAAAAACTGCTAACCAACAAGATATAGAAGGGGAAAAAGACTTCTTCCAAGAGAAACACCAGTGATTCATGAGCCAGTGAAAGAATCGGAAGCTTAAGAGTTTCTAAAATTACTCAAGCACAGTGAATACAGTGTGGTAGAGCAGCTGTATAAACTTCTGGCATGAATTTCTATGTTGTTGCTGCTACTGAGTTCCAAGGGTCATCGGGATGCTTTGTTGAAAGTGTTAAACAAGACATTTGTGTCAAAAGAGATCACGACTGGCAATATGGACATGTTGGTCAATAACATTGCAGTTAATATTTTCATATCATTTACTGATGAAGAAATACCCGCGGACGGAAGAAGATCATTTAAGCCCCTCCATATTTCAACACGATGCAAAGTATATAAGCTACCATGAGTTCTTATTGACAAAGGATAAACTTTGAATGTTATCCCTTTGGAAACATTGAAAAAGTTGCCTATTGATATCTCCCACATGAGAGCTCAACAAAATACAGTACGAGCCTTTGACGGGACCCAAATGGATGTGTTAGGAAAGATTGAAGTTCCCATACAAATTGGGCCATAAACATTTGAGGTAGAGTTCGTGGTTATGGATATGACCCTAGTTATAGTTGCTTGCTCGAACATCCATGGATTCAAACAGCAAGTGCAGTGCCTTCAACTCTTCATTAGAAATTGAAGTTTGTTATTGATGGACAATTAATCACGGTTGGTGCGAAAGAAGAAATCATTGCATCGGTGATCAATGATTCACTGCACATTAAAGTAGACGAGGGGGCACTTGAGTTCCATTTCAGAACGTTGGAGTTAGTCAATGCAACATTCGTCTCAGAAGGGAGTAAAGTGCAAGAACCAGAGCTGTCAACTTGCACAAAGATGCAAGTAAAGAAAACACTCGGAAAAGGAGCCAAGGTTGGATTGGGATTTGGAAGAAACCATCATGGAAGGCTTTACCCAGTGGAGATCCCAATAAAGAAGGATCGATTTGATTTGGGCTTCAAGCCCACCAAATGGCAAAGGAAAGAAGAATTCATAAAGCAACAAGAAAGAAGGAAGTCAAGGTTGAGTGGAGAAGAAGTTGAGTGGGAGCCAATGACGTACCACCCCTAAGTGACACTTTCAGGGCTGGAGGGCTCTTAGACCCTAATGCCCATTTTGACAAGGAGGGGAAAGGAAAAGCTGAATTATATGAGGTTTTTGAGAATTTGAGCATTAACGTCATCACAGACGAGGAGGAAGGAGAAAAAAAATATGTCCATGATTTGCCCCTGCGCCGAACTGAAGAACTAGACCGCTAAAGTAGTCCCTGAAGTTTTTAAGACTGCCTCAGAGTAATTCTCAAAACCAACTCTTTTACCTTTAATCCCTAGGGTAATTAGAGATCTTATGTAAAAAGGGTCTATGTCAAAACCATGATTCTGATTTCAATAAAAGATACATATTTCCCAATAATATTGTGTGGCAAACTTTCTTTCGCAACGCAAAACAAAAAAGCAAAAGATCATAAAAACCCAAAAGCAAAAAACAAACCCTTAAAAACATAACAAGTCATGTCATTTCATTATTTCTTTCTTTCTTGGTATATATTTCTCTTTTATTTGCAGGTTTTTTGATATCTATGGTCCAAACGATTCCGAGTCAGATTCTGATGTCAATTTTGAGTTACCACTATATTTAGAGGAAGTTGAGAGTATTAATGATGAAGAAGAGCGTGACTTGCCTGATGATCTACTTAGAATGGTAGAGGGAGAAGAAAATCAAATTCTCCCTCACAAAGAATAGTTAGATGTTTTGAATCTTGGAATCGAAAAAGAGAAGAGTGAAGTAAGATTGGTACACCATCTTAGTTAAGACTCAAAAATGTTTGATTGAGCTTCTGCAAGAATATAAAGACATCTTTGTCTGGTCATATCAGGATATGCCTAGTCTCGATACATATATTGCCATGCACAGGCTTCCTATAAGAGAAGGATGGAAGCCAGTAAAGCAAAAGCTTAGAAGAATGAATGTTGATACACTTTTGAAAATAAGAGACGAGGTTAAGAAGCAATACTATGCAAGATTCCTCAAGGTAGCTAAATATCTAGAATGGGTGGAAACGTCGTCCTAGTGCTTAAGAAGGATGGAAAAGTAAGATTGTGCGTCGACCACTAGTATCTTACTAGAGAAAGCCCCAAAGACAATTTTCTGCTCCCACATATTGACACCTTGGTAGACAATACAGCCGGCCACTCCCTTTTCCCATTCATGGATGGATTTTCTGGATACAATCAAATAAAGATGTGCCCAGAAGACATGGAAAGACAACATTTTTAACGCTTTGGGGAACCTTTTGTTATAAAGTAATGCCTTTTGGATTGAAGAACGCAGGGGCAACTTATCAAAGAGCTATGGTCACTCTTTTCCATGATATGATGCATAAGGAAATAAAAGTTTACGTGGATGATATGATTGTCAAGTCCAGAACTGAAGAAGAGCATCTATTGAACTTGAGTAAGCTTTTTCAAAGATCGAAAAAATTTCAATTCAAGCTTAATCCTTCCAAATGCACATTTGGGGTTACTTCTGGGAAGTTGTTAGGCTTTGTAGTAAGCAGAAGAGGAATTGAAATTGTTCCAGACAAGATAAAGGCCATACAAGAGCTTCCACCGCCCCAAAAACAGAATCAAGTTCGAGGATTCTTGGGAAGGTTGAATTACATAGCCCGTTTCATCTCCTAATTAACAAATGAATGTAATCCATTATTCAGGTTGCTTAGAAAGAACAACCCGAGGACATGGAATGAACAATGCCAAGAAGCTTTAGAAAAGATCAAGGAGCATCTAACTAATCCTCTAGTATTAATGCCACATGTTTCAGGAAAACTGTTAATACTCTATCTAACGGTGTTTAAAGATTCAATGGGCTGCATATTATGGCAGCATGATGAAACTGAAAGGAAAGGGCAATATATTACGTAAGCAAGAAGTTTACTGACTGTGAAGCAAGATATACTCCGATTGAAAAGGTATGTTGCGCTTTGGTATTGGCCACTAAAAGGCTTAGGCAATATATGTTGTATCATACCACATGGTTGATCTCACGGTTAGATCCATTAAAGTTTATGATGGAAGCTCCAGCCCTAACAGGAAGAATAGCGCGATGGCAGATGTTGCTCTTAGAATATGATATTCAGTATGGAATCAGAAAGCAGTAAAAGGAAGCGCCATAGTGGATTTTCTTGCAAATAGTGCACAAGATGATTATGACGCATTAGATTTCAGTTTCCCCGATGAAGGTTTGATGTGTAATACGAAAGATGAAGAGTCTCCAACAGAATCCTGGGTCATGCATTTTGATGGTGTTGTAAATGCTTTAGAATGAGGTATTGGAACATTTTTGGCTTCACCAGAAGGAGATCATTATCCTTTCACTTGTCGTTTGAAATTCTTCTGCACCAATAATATGGCAGAATATGAGGCATGCTTATTGGGACTAAGGGAAGCCATTGATAGAAAAATTCAAAATTTGAGAGTATATGGGGATTCAACGTTGATCATCTACCAAATACGTGGCGAATGGGAAACAAAAGATGCAAAATTGATAGAGTATTATAAGTTAGTCCTCGAGTGAACTAAAGAATTCATTGTGATTACTTTTAAGTATCTCTCAAGAGAAGATAATTAGATGGCTGATGCGTTGGCTAGGCTGCCATGTTTAAAGCAAGCGAGGGTTCTGAGATGATACCTATTAAGTTACAAATGATGGAGTCCCCAGCTCATTGTTACAATGTAGAAGAAGAGGCATATGGTTTACCGTGGTACCATGATATCTTGCAGTACATAAAGCTTCAACAATACCCAACACAGGCTTCAGAAAATGAAAAGAAAATGGTTAGGAAAATGGCATCAGGATACATCCTTGAAGGAGAAATCCTTTACAACGATGTAACCCCCTTAGCCCGGCCTAGACGCTTGACCCGAACTATGAAGATTACACGGGGAAAACCAAAGTCAATCCGAAAGTCAACCTTGATTAACGACCTTTTTTCTTTTTATCTTCTCTAGATGCTCAATATTAGCCTATATGATTAGCAAAACATTTTAGCGGATACGATACATCGAAGGAAACTCATTTAGGGTTTAATTGAAAGAATTAGACTTTTAGGGACCAAAACATAAACTTTGTAAGTTGCAAGGACTTTGCAGATTTTAAGCTAACCAATATGTAATTAATCATTTTTCGTGCATCTCTGTCAAATCTCAGATTAATTGGATATTCCAAACTCAACCAATTGTATCGGTATTCATCAAGGACTAAAATTTAAGAAATGGGAACTCGAAACAATTCAAAATGCAGACCAATGGTCAACCGTTTCGAAACGATGACCCTGTTATCGAAACGGTCGTATCAAAATAGAGTTGACCGTTTTGGTACTCGGGTGCGTTCCGAGACCAGTATCGAAACAAGCCTCTCTAGTAGCTAAAGTTTTCCGAAACACTATTACCCGTTCCGAAACACTATGGCCATTTCAGGCCCCTATTTCGAAACAGACAAGGGTGTTTCAATACATCCTGCCCTGCAACCTTACAATTTTCTGGTTTTTCACCTCTTTAGACCTTCAAACACATCCCAAATCACACCATATCACACTAACAACATGATTGAACATCAAAGATCACTATTATGAAGTTTAACCTAAAGCATGGCATCAATCACATGAACTTTAAGTCTATAGGCATGATTCCTAACCATAAAACCATATAAAGGCCTTCAACCTCAAACCAAATCAAATAGGACCATTACATCCACCAAATACCATAATAAACTTGCAGCAAGCATACGGGTGTTCAAAATACATCTCCCAAAATCAACCTTAGATCTCCATTGCAAAATATCAATACTAAAGCATATGAAAACATCACCATACACGAGCTTCTCACTTCCATGGATGTCCTTAGCCTTCCCGCTGCCCAAACTTGTCTCAATTATATGAATTGTTGGTAAAAGAGAGCGTAAGCATATTTTCTTAGTGAGGCAAGCTCTAAGGAAAACCAACACAACAATGCATCTATAAAACTCTTTCTCAAAAACCATTTTCAACAACATTCTCTTTCTATCTCATGCTTGAAAACCATTTCAAAGCAAACCACCATTTGAAAACACACGCGCCTCTATTCTATCTCATGCATTTAAACGAATGCAAATCTCATGGCAAAGCCATACACATGCTTCTGGAAACTAAAGCATTTCATACACAAATCTCATATGCATCTCTCATAGCATAAATCATCTCAACATTTGGTACATGTGAATCAAATACAATTTCATAAACTATATTGGCATTTCATATTACATCTTTACTCGGATACGCGGATTAGCTTGACGCGAGGTCAAGTCCTACCCCGGTGGAATCTCTCATCACCGAACTCTCATGGTGGTATCTCTCATCGCCACAAAGCTTGAGTGTTTCACCAAGTCCTACCCCGATGATATCTCTCATTATCGGATTCTCACTTTGGATCGGGATGACACTACCCCCATTGCCCAACTCCAAAGAGCACATACGAATTTTAGTTTATAGTGCACTCTCATTCTATTGGTCGACAAATTATATCCGGTAATTATCTCATCTTTTATGCTAATATATTATATCAAAAATATCATCTCACCTACTATTTTATTGCAACATTTCTCAAATCTTTAAAATCTAATTTAAAAACCACAACTCACGCTTTGTGTAACACCTTTAGCCCGACCTAAACGCTTGACCCGAACTACGAAGATTACACGGGGAAAACCAAAGTCAACCTTGATTCACGACCCCTTTTATTTTTTTCATTTTAATCTTGTCTAGATACTATTTTAACTTTGATTCACGAAATGCGATAGAGAAAGGCACAACAATCGGATAACATATAGGGACTCAACTGCACTTCACACAAGATTAGGGACCAAAATGTAATTTCCGTAATTTAGAGGGTCTTCATTGATTTTAAGGTTACCATTATGAAATTAGTCATGTTACATGCTTCTCTGCCAAATTTCATCTTAAAAAGACATCAGAAGTTCAAGCAATTGCAATCTCAACATTTAGGACTAAAATGTAAAGCATGCAAACATCAAACAATTCAAATCTGGGTCCAACGGTAACCCGTTTCAAAACGCCTACCCAACGTACCGAAACGCTGTATCGGAATGACGTTGATCGTTTAGGTACGCGGGTATGTTCTGAGACCAGTTCCGATACATGTAGTTCCAGTAGCCAAAATGTATCGAAACAACTCCATCAGTTTCGAAACGCCAGGGCCATTACAGGCTCCCGTTCCGAAACACAATGGGGTGTTTCGATACACCATAGAGTGTTTCGATACACCATGCCCAGAAACTGCAGCACTTGCCGGTCTTTCAATAAAATACCTACTCAAACATGCCCCCAAAACTCTCTAATCATACCAACAAGTCATCATACATACAAGGAACATATTTGGGACATTCAAGCACAACTATAGCATCAACCACAAAACTTCATTATTCTAAAGGCATGCTTCCTAACCTCAAAACCCAAATAGGCAAACCAACCTCAAAATAAGCAATTAAGGCCATTTACAATCCGAACAAGCAAAGACAAACATGCCTCAACCTTAGGGAGTTTAACATATCTCCTAAATACAATTCTTGGTTTCCCGTTGCCAATCTATCAAAACTAAAGTGTATGAAAACTTCATCATACATGAGCTTGGACTTCATTGGATGAACTTAGCTTCCTTGATGCCCGAAAACACCTTAATTATCTACATTATTGGTATAAGAGAGAGCGTAAGCACAAATGCTTGGTGAGGCATGCGCTAAAGGAAACCAACACAATAATGCTCAACTTGAAAACATTTTCATTAAAAGCTTTTGAACCACATGCTCATTTCTATCTCATGCTTGGAAACCTTTCAAAGCAATTTCTCATTGAAACCACATGTACCTTCATTCTATCTCATGCATTTAAACCAATGCAAAACTCGCGGCAAAGCCAAAATCATGCTTGAACTCTAAAGCATTTCATAAACAAACCACATATGAATTTCTCATAGCATAAACCATTACACCAAAGGTACATGTGAATCAAAATCATAACATATTATATATTGGCATTTCACATCTATTTATTCCTCGGATATGCGGACATCTCACTAGACACTTTCGGTGGCATCTCTCATCACCATACTCACTCGTCTAGCAACATAGTTTCTGGTGGAATCTCACATCACCGTACTCACATGGCGGAATCTCTCATCGACACAAAGCATGGGTTTTTCACCAAGTCCTACCCGATGGAATGCCCATCATCGGTTCTCTCCCTTTGGCTTTACCAAAGAGCACGTATGGATTTTTAGTTTATAGTGCACTCTAATCCTATTGATCGATCAATTATATCCGGTAAGTATCTCAACATCTATGCCAATATATTATATCAAATCAACATCTCACTTACAGTTTTTCATGCATTAAAACTCACCATTCTCATCTCATTTCAAAATCATAACATTTGCTATGCTTTAACATAAAAGCTCAAATCTCAACTATGCAACATGTTACTCAATGAAATCATTTCAAGAATCATCTCGTGCTATAATTCATGCATAAAAACAATAGGAATTTATCAATCTAACACAATGAGCATGTTAAAGCATTTAAGGGCCAATCACCACATTCTAGAGAGCAATCTAACCAATACTTACTTCCGGACTTAGGAAGGTGTTTCAAACCTTTCCTAAATCCCCAAATCTTGTTTCTTTGTCCCTCAAGGACTTCTATAACCATACACACTCACCGATTACGTTTCACTTGCTTGCCGAAACGCTATCTAAGCTTCCGAATCAATTTCAAAGGCGTCCAAAGATGTCTCCCCTATTTTAAACACATAAGAGCAGAGGATTAATGCATCATCATGCATTGAAATCATCAGCCACACACCTAAACTCGCTGCTCTACACAAAAACCACATTTCGGCTACCAAACACTACCGAAATCACCTCCAAACTCTTCCAAAATCAAACCCAGCCAAGATCCATCACTTATAATCATTTCTAAACACCAATTAACATCAAAAACTAACACAACCACGTCCTTACACCTCCAGCTATAGCAGAACACCAAAATCACCCTAAAACCACTATTTTAACAAGCAAAAACTTAGGAAACACAACCTATTCGGGATTGGATTGATAAAACCTCATTTATAACATCATTTAACATCCGAAATACATTAGAAACCATCTCAAAATAGATCCCAATTAATCCCCACGAAAATCTTCAAGATCTCTTCCAAAATCTTGAGTTTTAAGCCAATTTCTTGTTTCTAACATTAAAACAACTTAGAAATCATTACTAAAGGATTGACAACTTGAGAATTTCAGTAAAGAACTGATCATTAGAGGAGAAGGACGAAGCTTACCTCTAATGGATGATTTCTCCTTCATTTGGGCAAGTTTCCTTGAAAATTCAATGTAGAAAACAAGTGGAATTGTTGAAGGATTGATTAGGAATAAAAGAGTGATTGAAATCTCATCAAATGAAGTGGAAATCAAAGTAAATTTTTCTGGAGAAAAAGTGTTTGGTTGATAGGATCTTGAGAGAAAATGAAATGAGAGAATTAGTGAAAAGTGGTTATGAAAAGTCAAAGGAAGTTTTTCTATTTTAATCACCTTTAATTTCTTTAATTAAAACATTAATTAAATCGCCCCAAATTAAGGAAAATCTGATGAAAACATTTTTGGTAAATTAGCTCCTTAAAGATTCAAAGTTTCAATCCTTTACAAAATAGTCACTACTAAACTTTGCAAAAACTGCGATTTTGTCACTACACCGAAATATAGTATTTCCAAACCCTATTTTGTAAAATTGATTTCACCATTCACTTATATATATTAAACGATGATTTTTATATATTTTTCAATATTTTTAAAGCATCCCGAACTAGGTGTTCCCTAAAACCCCTTTTTGATTCGAACCAATTCCCAGACCGATCCGGTTCAGGCTCTAAACTTCTAGACCCAAATTTGGGGTGTTACAACTCTCCCCCTCTTAAGAAATTTCGTCCTCGAAATTTACCTGGAGGAAAAAGGTAAGGAAACTGCTTCTTCATATCATCTTTTTCTTTCCCACGTGGCTTCCTCAACACCACGTTGCCTCCACAACACCTTAACCAGCTCAATGGTCTTACCTCGAAGAACCTTACTGTCTGAATCCAAAATCTCAACCGATTCCTCATCATAGGTCAAATCTGTATTCAACTCAACTTCCTCCACGGGCATAACATGCGAAGGATCCGATCTATACCTCCGCAGCATGGATACATGAAACACATCATGTATCTTCTCTAACTCTTGTGGTAGCCTCAGCTTATAAGCAACAGAACCCACACGTTCTATCACCTCGTATGGTCCAATATGCCTAGGGCTCAACTTACCCTTCCGGCCAAACCTCATCACCTTCTTCCAAGGTGAAACCTTTAAAAACACTCGGTCACCCACCGCAAGTTCAATCTCCTTACGCTTCAAATCCGCGTAAGACTTCTGACGATCAAAAGCTGCCTTCAACCGCTCACAAATGAGATTCACCTTCTCGGTGGTTCCTTTTAACAAAGCTGTCATCGGGACCAACTTCTGACCTGTTTCAGCCCAGAAAAGAGGAGTTCTGCACTTCCTCCCATACAAGGCTTCGTAAGGTGCCATTTGAATACTTGCCTGGTAGCTGTTATTATAAGCAAACTCCACCAAAGGAAAATGCTTCTCCCAAGAGCCTTGAAAATCAATCACACAGCACCTCAGCATATCTTCAAGCACCTGCATAACACGCTCAGACTGTCCATCCGTCTGTGGATGATAAGAAATACTGAAATTTAGCCGCGTACCCAAAGCTTGATGCAAACATTCCCAAAATCATGATGTGAACCTCGGGTCTCTATCCGACACTATAGATTTTGGTACCCCATGCAAACGTACAATCTCAGCAATGTACAACTCTGCAAGCTTACCCAAGGTATACGTGGTATGCACAAGTAAGAAATGCGCACACTTCGTAAGGCGATCCACAATCACCCACACCGAATTCTTCTTCGATGACGACAAAGGCAACCTAGACACAAAGTCCATGGTTATTCTTTCCCACTTCCATTCAGGAATCCTAAATGGTTGCAACAACCCTGAAGGAAATTGATGCTCATCTTTAACCCGCTCGCAAACCATGCAATTTCTCACATATTCCGCAACATCTTTATTTAAACCCACCCAATAGTACTCATCCTTCAAATCACGGTACATATTTGTACTACCAGGGTGCAAAGCAAAAGGACTACTATGAGATTCGGTCAGAATAGTACGCCTCAACTCCACATCATTTGGAACTACTATCCGATTTCCAAAACATAGAACTCCATCATCATTAAACAAAAATCCGATGGTCTATCCTCAGCAATATCCTGAACTTGTGGTACCAAAGAATCATCCAACAACTGTTTATCCTTTATCAACTAAACCAGAGATGGTTTCACTTGCAACTCAGCAACAAGACCCCCATCTCGTGAAATGCTCAAGCTAGTAAACATAGCTCTTAACTCTACCGCCACTTTCCTGCTCAAGGCATCCACCACAACATTAGCTTTTCATGGATGGTACTCGATCATTAGATCGTAATCCTTAAGCAACTCCACCCAATGTCGTTGCCTAAGATTTAACTCTTTCTGAGACATTAAATACTTCAAAATCTTGTGATCCGTGTACACAATACACTTCTCACCATAAAGATAATGTCTCCAGATCTTCAAAGCAAAAATCACCGCAGCTAACTTAATATCATGCGTAGGATAATTGCGCTCATGCACCTTCAACTGTCGCGATGCGTAAGCCACCACCTTACCCTCTTGCATTAGCACACACCTTAAACCAACGTAGGATGCGTCACTGTACAGCACAAACTCTTTTCCTGATTCAGGTTGAACCAAGATAGGAGCTTGCGTCAAAGCTGCCTTAAGCTTCTCAAAAGCTTGATGTCTCACTTCTGTCCACTCATACTTAACATCTTTTTGCAACAACTTTGTTAAAGGGGCAGCAATCTTTGAAAATCCATCCACAAACCTCCGGTAATATCCTGCCAACCCAAGGAAACTATGGACTTCATGAACAGACTTAGGAGGCTTCCAATTCATCATCGCCTCAACCTTTTGAGGATCGACACGAATCCCTTTTGCTGAAACCACATGACCAAGGAACACAACTTCTTTTAGCCAAAACTCACACTCCCTCAGCTTAGCATAAAGCTAATTTTCCAGCAGCGCTTGCAAGACAACTCTCAAATGAGCTTCATGCTCCTCCTCAGTATGATAGTACACAAGGATATCGTCAATGAACACCACAACGAACTTGTCTAAGTATTCATCGAACACTCTAGTCATCATGTCCATGAAAGCAGCAGTAGCATTTGTTAAGCCAAACGACATTACAAGAAACTCATAATGCCCATACCTCGTTATAAAGGCTATTTTCGGCACATCCACATCTTTCACCTTAAGCTGATAGTACCCTGACCTCAAGTCAATCTTGGAAAACAGAGCCGCTCCTCGAAACTGATCAAAAATATCATCAATCCTTGGCAAAAGATACCTCTTCTTGATAGTCAACTTGTTCAGCTGACGATAATCGATGCACATTCTCATAGTGCCATCCTTCTTTTTCACAAAAAACACCGGTGCACCCCAAGGTGACACACTAGGCCGAATGAAGCCACAGTCAAGCAACTCCTGAAGTTGCGTCTTCAATTCCTTCAACTCCTTAGGTGCCATGTTATAGGGAGCAATGGGCACCGGAGTTGTGTTTTCATACAGCTCAATCCCAAACTCCACCTCTCGACTAGGCGGCAATCCAGGTAACTCCTCCGGAAACACTCTAGGAAACTCACGTACAGTTCTTATATCTTGAACACGTAGCTCCTTGGAACTAGGATTCATCACAAAGGCTAGGTAAGCCTCGCAACCCTGCCTCTACATCTAACTTGCTTCTAATGTAGACACCATATTGGCAAGAAACTTCACATTCTCGCCCACTACCACCACTTCATAACCATCAGCAAGCTTCAACGAGACTCGCTTGCTTTCGAAATCTACTACAGCTCTATGCTCAACAAGTTAATCCATACCAAGGATTACATCAAAGCCATAGAATGGCAATTCCATGAGATCAACAAGAAAAACATGATTTTACACTTTCAAGGGACATCTCCTATACAACTTCCGCGTTACAACCATCTCACCAAAGGAAATAATCACACGTCTACCAACATCCAAACACTCAACAGGTAAACCAAGCATTTGAGCATGTTCACGCAATATGCACGAGTGTGTAGATCTAGAATCAATCAAAGAAAGTAATGACAAGGATTGCAAAGTAATGGTACCTACGATCACATCCGTATCATTCCTTCCCTCACGATGGGCATACACTCGAGCCTGACCGCCACCCTCAGGTTGAACGGCCACAACAAGTGCTACATTCCTGCCACCATCATCCCTGCGCTGAAAATTACCACTGCTGCGCCCACGACCTCTCTATGGCTCAGCTACTCTCACCGGAGCTTGTCCCTCTCTCCGAGACTGAGGACAATCTTTCTTCAAATGTTCACGGTTCCCACAGTTCCAGCATGTTCCAAGGTTACCCCAACACTCGCCACCATGTCGTCTACCACAACGGTTACACTCAGGAGTCCTCAGAACAGCATTATGTCCGTGTTGACCTCTACCAGGGTTACCACCCCCACGCCTAGCATCATAATGCGGTCTCCTATCCTTATGCTTCTTGTTGCGATCTCTACCATAATCGCGTTCAGCCGCTCGCTTCCCGGAGCTAGATCCACCCACTCGACTAGCCAGACCAAGATTCGATTCAATGTCCTTGGCTCTAGTGACCAATACATCGAAATCCGTATAATCCGCCACAAGCATATAAGTCTTAACATCCGCTACTAGCCCATAACGAAATCGTTCGCACCTCTCCCGCTCACTAGGGATTAGCTCAGGCGCATACTGACTGAGGCGCACAAACTGAATTTCATACTCGGCTACTGACATGCTACCTTGCACAAGAGACATAAACTCTATTTTCTTCTCATCTAGGTAATGCACACCTAGATCTTCCGCTTGAACGCATTCAAGAAGAGCGTCCAAGTTACCTCATCATCCTCCATCCAAGAGATAGTGGTCGTCCACCACGTATAAGCATCACCATGCAGCAGTGATACAACACAACCCAGCTTCTGATGTGCAGTCCCTCCTAGACTATGAATACGTTCCAAAGGCAACCTCACATTGGCATCATCCTGATGCGCATCTCTATGAGCTCCAGCAACTATTGCCTGGAAAGCTCCAATAATGCCTGAATCAACATGCTCATGTCAGGAGCAGCTTGCCCCTGCGCACCCTCAGGTCCAGCGACCCATGCACCAGCAGCAGCGTTACCAGCTCCAGCACCACCACCACCAGGTGGTCCACCACCAGAAAGAGGAGGTAAATTCTCAGCATTCTCATTACCAGCGGTCGATCTAGTATTGATTCTCAGCTCTCTACGTGGCCTCATTATATAGAAAACAATGCACTGACAAAAATGCAATAAGCACAATTAGGCACAATAAGGTAAGTAATCCAAGTACTCAAGCTCATTTTCGAAAATAAATCCCCTCATTAGTTTTGATATGGCAATGGGATCCCCTACCACATTCCAAACATAGCATAGCATCACAAAAACATCTGAACTGAGTCATACACCACTAATCATACATCATCCTTTCACCAAGAAGATACATCATGCATAAACACTTACATCACCCACATATCGAACCCCCAATTATTCGATAACCTGGCTCTGGTACCACCAAATATAACCCCCTTAGCCCGGCCTAGACGCTTGACCCGAACTACAAAGATTCCACGGGGAAAACCAAAGTCAACCCGAAAGTCAACCCTGATTCACGACCCCTTTATTTTTTTCATTTTAATTTTGTCTACATACTTGTTAACCCTAAGTGAGTACTCACAAAACAAGATTGAGAATGGCACAGCGATCGGATAACATATAAGGACTCAATTGCACTTCAAACAAGATCAGGGACCAAAATGTAATTTCTGTAAATTAGAGGGTCTTCATTGATTTTAAGATTACCATTATAAAATTAGTCAGGTTACATGCTTCTCTGCCAAATTTCATCTTAAAAGGACATCACAAGCTCAAGCAATTGCAATCTCAACATTTAGGACTAAAATGTAAAGCATGCAAACATCAAACAATTCAAATCTGGGTCCAACGATAACTTGTTTCGAAACGCCTACCCACCGTACTGAAACAATGTATCGGAACAGAGTTGAATGTCTCGGTACGCGGGTATGTTCCGAGACCAGTTCTGAAACATATAGTTCCAGTAGCCAAAATGTATCGAAACAGCTCCATCAGTTTCGAAACGCCAGGGCCATTATAGGCTCCCGTTCCGAAACACCATGGGGTGTTTCGATAGACCATGCCCAGAAACTGCAGCACTTATTGGTCTTTCACTAAAATACCTACTCAAACATGCCCTAAAGACTCTTTAATCATACCAACAAGTCATCACACATACAAGGAACATATTTGGGACATTCAAGCACAACTATATCATCAACCACAAAACTTCATTATTCTAAAGGCGTGATTCCTAATCTCAAAACCCAAATAGGCAAACCAACCTCAAAACAAGCAATTAAGGTCATTTACATTCCAAACAAGCTAAGACAAACATGCCACAACCTTAGGGAGTTTAACACATCTCCCAAATACAATTCTTGGTTTCCCATTGCAAATCTATCAAAACTAAAGTGTATGAAATCTTCACCATACGTGATCTTGGACTTCCTTGGATGAACTTAGCTTCCTTGATGCCCGAAAACACCTCAATTAGCTGCATTATTGGTATAAGAAAGAGCGTAAGCACAAATGCTTGGTGAGGCATGCGCTAAAGGAAACCAACCCAATAATGCTCAACTTGAAAATATTTTCATTAAAAGCTTTTCAACCACATGCTCATTTCTATCTCATGCTTGGAAACCTTTCAAAGCAATTTCTCATTAAAACCACATGTACCTTCATTCTATCTCATGCATTTAAACCAATGCAAAACTAGTGGCAAAGCCAAAATCATGCTTGAACTCTAAAGCATTTCATAAACAAATCACATATGCATTTCTCATAGCATAAAGCATTACACCAAAGGTACATGTGAATCAAAACCATAACATATTTTATATTGGCTTTTCACATCTATTTATTACTCGGATATGCGGACATCTCACTAGACACTTCCGGTGGAATCTCACATCATCGTACTCACTTGTCTAGCAACATAGTGTCCGGTGGAATCTCACATCACCGTACTCACATGGCGGAATCTCTCATCGCCACAAAGCTTGTATATTTCACCAAGTCCTACCCGATGGAATGCCCATCATCGGTTCTCTCCCTTTGGCTTAACCAAAGAGCACGTACGAATTTTTCGTTTATAGTGCACTATCATCCTATTGATCGACAATTACATCCGGTAAGTATCTCAACATCTATGCCAATATATTATGTCAAATCAACATCTCACCTACTGCTTTTCATGCATTAAAACTCAACATTCTCATCTCATTTCAAAATCATAACATTTGCTATGCTTTAACATAAAAGCTCAAATCTCAACTATGCAACATGTTACTTAATGAAATCATTTTAAGCATCATCTCATGCTATAATTCATGCATAAAAACAGTAGAAGTTTATCAATCTAAAACCATGAGCATGTAAAAGCATTTAAGGGTCAATCACCACATTCTAGAGAGAAATCTAGCCAATACTTACTTCCGGACTTAGGAAGGAGTTTCAAACCTTTCCTAAATCCCCAAACCTTGTTTATTTGTACCTATGGACTTCTATAACCATACGCAATCACCGATTATGTTTCGCTTGCTTGCCGAAACGCTATCTAAGCTTCTGGATCAACTCCAAAGGTGTTTAAAGATGTCTCCCATGTTTTAAACACATAAGAGCATATGATTAATACATCATCATGCATTGAAATCATCAGCCACACACCTAAACTCGCCGCTCTACACAAAAACCACATATCGGCTACCAAACACTACCGAAATCACCTCCAAACTCTTCCAAAATCAAACCCATCCAAGATCCATCACTTCTAATTATTTCTAAACACCAATTAACATAAAAAACTAACACAACCACATCCTTATACCTCTAGCTATAGCAGAACACCAAAATCACCCTAAAAACCACTATTTTAACAAGCAAAAACTTAGGAAACACAACCTATTCAGGATTGGATTGATAAAACCTCATTTATAACATCATTTAACATCCAAAATACATTAGAAAACCATCTCAAAACAGAGCCCAATCAATCACCACGAATATCTTCAAGATCTCTTCCAAAATCATGAGTTTTAAGCCGATTTCTTGTTTCTAACATTAAAACCACTTAAAAATCATTAATAAATTGTTACCAACTTGGGAATTTCAGTAAAGAACTGATCATTAGAGGAGAAGGACGAATCTTACCTCTAATAGATGATTTCTCCTTCATTTGGGCAAGTTTCCTTGAAAATTCAATGTAGAAAACAAGTGGATTTGTTGAAGGATTGATTAGGAATCAAAGAGTGATTGAAATCTTATCAAATGAAGTGGAAATCAAAGTAAATTTTGCTGGAGAAAACTGTTTGGTTCATAGGATCTTGAGAGAAAATTAGTGAAAAGTGGTTATGAAAAGTCAAAGGTAGTTTTTCTATTTTAATCACCTTTAATTTCTTTAATTAAAACTTTAATTAAATCACTCAAATTAAGGAAAAATCTGATGAAAACAATTTTGGTAAATTAGCTCCTTAAAGATTCAATCCTTTACAAAACAGTCATTACTAAACTTTGCAAAAACTTTGCTTTTTCAATTGTATTTTCTTTTCAAATTGTGTGTTGAACATGGAGAAAAGGGGTATTTATACTTGAATTTCAGCTTCAAATTCAATTCAGATTCAGATTTCAATCCCTGAATTGAAGCCAAAACCAGACAAGAAAATTGATTCTCAGAAAAACCACTCAAACCCTATTCGATTTGGTTATGATTTGAAGCTAAATTTCCCCTTGATTTGAGCCTACGGTTTGACCATTTGTCTCGGTTTATTTTGCAGATTTCAGCGACCACATGCGACGATAATGAGCGGCGTTGGTGCCGTTGGGTCGGCCACAATGAGACGCGTCAATCGACACCAACGGTGGCGGCAGTCGTGGCCGGTCGGCTTCCTTTAATGTGCGACGGGAGGGTTTGCTGGGGAACCAGCCCGCGCGCATGCGGCTTACACGTTGGCACGTGACACGCGCTTGTTCCGCCTTTTCCCTTTTTATTTTATTTTCTATTTTTTATTTCCTTTTTACTGTGTTTTATTTATTTATATTGTTGTTTTCCCTTTTTGTGTTGTTTTTATTACATTTATTATTTTTTGGTTTTCATTTTATTTCCCTTTTTCCCTAGATTTATTTCCACCGTTATTATTTAATTATTATCACGTTTTCTCCTTTTTCTTTTTCTTTTTCTTTTCAAATGATGAGCTTCTATTTCAAGGTGGACTTTTGGTTTTTTCTCTTTTGAAATAGGCTTCAAAAATGGGGTTTTAAAGATGAGTCTTTGTTGTTTTTATTTTATTTTAGTAAAGGGTCTTTTATTAATTTAAGTAAAAAAAATATTATTTCTTCAGATTTTTAAATTCTGGGGTGAAAATCTAGTGACAACAGTTGCGCCTCTTTTCTTATCTTTGTGCAACAGATATAAAGCAAAGACCAAAAGGCACTGATTTTCACCGATTTTCCAGTTGGCTCCATTCTCCAAATGTTCGAACGGATAGGCATGCT
The DNA here is from genome assembly GCA_958450335.1 of Hibiscus tridactylites. Lineage (NCBI taxonomy): Eukaryota > Viridiplantae > Streptophyta > Magnoliopsida > Malvales > Malvaceae > Hibiscus > Hibiscus tridactylites. The sequence goes on along the minus strand of OY288286.1, from coordinate 22,598,229 downwards.
CTATTCTTCTTATGCTCGATTATCTAAGCTGGGTTCCATTCTCCAAATGCCCGAACAGATAGGATGGTTCTATTCTCCTTATGCTCGAATAGTTGAGCTAAGTTCCATTCTCCAAATGCCAAAACGGATAGGCTAGTTCTATTTTCCTTATGCTCGAATAGTTGAGCTGGGTTCCATTCTCCAAATGCCCAAACGGATAGGCTAGTTCTATTCTTCTTATGCTCGAATAGTTGAGCTAGGTTCTATTCTCCCTAATGCCTGAATAACTGAGTTGGGCTTTGTCCTCCCAAATGCTCAAATAGGCAAATTTTTCTGAAAAATTTTATCCTCCTTATGCTTGGATGGATAAGCAAACTACATTCCCCTCTTGACTGAACGGATCGATGAATCTTCTAAAAAACTTTCATCCTTCATATGTTTGGATGAATAAGAAAACTCCATTATCCTCTTGCCCGAACGGATAGGCGAATCTTCTGAAAAATTTCATCCTCCTTATGCTTGGATGAATAAGTGAACTCCATTCTCCTTACGCCTGAACGGATAAGCAAATTTCCTTGAAAATTTTCATCCTTCTTATGCTTGGATGAATAAGCAAACTCTCATTTGAACAGGTCTTCCATGTACATGAATATAAACAAAATGCAACATGCAATATAATTAAGATATGCATGCCCCTAGGGATGTCTAAAACATGAATGCATGACAAATTTTTCCTTTTAAAACCTTTTGCTTAGATCGTTTTCTTAATTTTGATGAAATTATGGTTATCGAGGCCAACCAGATTAACATGAACTCTCTCCTAAACTTGCGTAGATAAGAAGGATATTTTCACTTCTCTTTCAATTCTTTCTAATTTTCAGCTTCGAATTCACCATTCCTTGTGATAAGGCCCTCTCCTTCGCGTTGGAATTCATCCCCGAGTCATGAAAAACCCTGGCTTTTGCTTCATTTTTGATCTTTTTCTTACTGACTTTATCTTTACGTCTTACTCTCACTTCATTGGAAACACTTAATCTTCATTTGTCTTCTAAATCAATATTCAAAGATGAGCTCCCTAAGTCAAGTTCTAATATTGTAAGACCGCTCTCATTATCATGTAAGGAAGGCTAGTGGTTAAGAAACACCATTTAAGCGCTAAGACACTTGTATGGATTTTCTTCCTTTTTAAGAATTTTGCAACAAAGCTTTATTTTCGTCATATGCCCAAATCGATAATCTTTATTATGGAACACTTCATAGTCCCTACACTTTCCAAAACATTTTCAAAGTAATGCTCAAAAATATTTTGCATATCTGAATGATTGTAAAATCCATTGATCCTTATTTCAAAGCAAGATGATAACAATGGTAGGGAAGGAAACAAGAAAGAAAGAAAAATTCATGAAACTAATTTTATTAATATTGTGGCAAACACAAAAAGGTTTATAAAAAAAGGGAGCAAGTATTCAAATATCAATAGTCCAGACTCCTCCTATCAAACGCCAGAAGTAATCTTGAATGCCACCATTGTCGAGGAAACCTTGAGTGCAATGGATAATATGTGGAGCTTCAAAAAATGTCTTACGAATTATCTGAGTCGCCCTTTACGGGTTTTCAACTCAGACCCTCCTTTGGTTTTAAAATCCTTTTTTGCGGGTTTTCATTTTGAACCCTGCTTTCTCTTTTTCTTCTTTTTTCTTTTCTTTCCTTTCTTTCTTTTATTTTTCTTTTTTTTCCTCTTTTTTCTTTTCTTTTCATTTTCTTTCAAACATAATGCTTCTTAACAGTATCTGAGTTTACCGGGTTTTGAAACTCATCTCCATCCACCAAAGCTAAAATCAATGCTCCATTGGAAAGAACCTTTGTCACAATGTACGTCCTTCTCAATTAGGCGCCCATTTTCCTCGGGGGTCACTTTGAATTGGCAGTTTCTTCTTTCATACCATATCGCCTTCTTGGAACTCTCTAGGGTGAACCTTGTTTTCATAAGCCCTTATCATTCTCCTTGGATTTTCAAGAAATCTTGACCAAATTGAAAAGAAATCAGCCATTAGAAGTAAGCTTTGTGCTTCTCATCTAATGATCAGTTTTTTACTGAAATTCCCAAGTTATCAATCCTTTGTTAATGATATTTGAGTTGTTTTAATGTTAGAAACATGAAAATGTGTTAAAACTCAAGATTCTTGGAGAGATCTTGATGATTTTCCTAAATCTTGGTTAGGCTTTCTTTTTAGGTTGATTTCTAATGTATTTTGGATGATAATTGATGTTTTCAATGAGGTTTTATCAAACAAATCTCGAATAGGTTTGTATTCCTAAGTTTTACATGCTAGATTTGTGGTTTTTGGGGTGATTTTAGTGTTTTGTTGTTGCTGGAGATATAAGGACGAGTTTATGCTGATTTTTGGTGTTGATTGAGGTTTAGAAATGATTAGAATTGATAGATCTTGGCTGGGCTTTGTTTTGGGGAAGTTTGGAGATGATTTTGGTTGTTTTGGGTAGCCGAAATGGTGTTACTGAGTAGAGCAGCGAGTTTGTTTGTGCAACTGATAATTTCAATGTGTGATGATGCATTAATTTTTTGCTCTTATGTGTAATAAACAGGGGAGACATCTTCGGACGCTTTTGGTGTTGATCCAGAAGTGCCGGAAGCTTAGATATCGTTTCGGAAAGCAAGTGAAACGTAATTGGTGAGTGCGAATGGTTTTAGAAGTCCTTGGGGGACATAGATACAAGGTTTGGGGATTTAGGATTGGTTTGAAACACCATCCTAAGTCCGGAAGTAAGTATGGATAGATTTGCTCTCAAATATGTGGTTGATGCCCCTAAATGCTTTTACATGCTCTTGTTTTGAGATAGACAAATTCCTACTATTTTATGCATGATTTGTAGCATGAGATGATGCTTTGTAGAGATTTCATGAGATAGCATGTTGTATTAAAGAGTCTTGAGATTTTAATTTAATGCAAAGCATGAGTTGTGGTTTTTAAATGAGTTGTTAAAGATTTGAGAAATGTTGCATTAAAACAGTAGGTGAGATGATGTTTTTGATATAATATATTGGCATAAAAGATGAGATAATTACCGAATATAATTGGTCGACCCATAGGATGAGAGTGCACTATAAACTAAAATTCATATGTGCTCTTTGGAGTCGGGCAATGGGGGTAATGCCATCTCGATTCAAAGTGAGAATCCGATGATGAGAGATACCATCTGGGTAGGAATTGGTGAAACACCAAAGCTTTGTGGCGATGAGAGATACCGCCATGAGAGTCCGGTGATGAGAGATTCAACCAGGGTGGGACTTGACCTCGAGTCAAGCTATTCCGCATATGCGAGTAAATATGTTATATGAAATGCCAATATAGTTTATTAAATTGTATTTGATTCACATGTACCAAATGTTGAGATGATTTATGCTATGAGAGATGCATATGAGATTTGTGTATGAAATGCTTTAGTTTCCACAAGTATGTGTATGGCTTTGCCATGAGATTTGCATTGGTTTAAATGCTTGAGATAGAATAGAGGTACATGTGTTTTCAAATGGAGGCTTGCTTTGAAATGGTTTTCAAGCATGAGATAGAAAGAGCATGTTGTTGAAAATGGTTTTTGAGAAAGAGTTTTATAGATGCATTGTTGTGTTGGTTTTCCTTAGGGCTTTCCTCACTAAGAGAAACATGCTTATGCTCTTTTTTTCCAAAAATGCAGATAATTGAGACGCGTTTGGGCAGCGAGAAGGCTAAGGACATCCAAGGAAGTGAGAAGTTCATGTATGGTGATGTTTTCATATGCTTTAGTATTGATATTTGGCAATGGGGATCTACGGTTGATTTTGGGAGATGTATTTTGAACTCCCTATACTCGTTGCAAGTTTATTATGGTATTTGGTGGATGTAATGGTCCTATTTTGTTTGGTTTGAGGTTGGAGGCCTTTATATGGTTTTATGGTTACAAAGCATGCCTATAGACTTAAAGTTCACGTGATTGATTCCATGCTTTAGCTTAAACTTCATAATAGTGATCTTTGATGTTCAATCATGTTGTTAGTGTGATATGGTGTGATTTGGGATGTGTTTGAAGGTGTAAAGAGATGAAAAACCAGACAATTGTGTGGTTGCATGGCAGGGTGCATCAAAACACCCTTGTCTTTTTCGAAACAGGGGCCTGAAATGGCCATAGTGTTTCGGAACGGGTAATAGTGTTTTGGAACACTTTAGCTACTGGAGAGGCATGTTTCGATACTGGTCTCGGAACGCACCTGAGTACCGAAATGGTCAACTCTGTTTCGATACGACCATTTCGATATCAGGGTTAGCTTTTCGAAACGGTTGACTGTTGGTCTGCATTTTGAATTGTTTCAAGTTCCCATTTCTTACATTTTAGTCCTTGATGAATATGGATGCAATTGGTTGAGTTTGGAATATCCAATTAAGTTGATATTTTACAGAGATGCATGAAAAAAGACTAATTACATATTGCTAAACTTAAAATCTGCAAAGTCCTCGCAACTTACAAAGTTTACGTTTCGTTCCCTAAAAGTCTAATTCTTTCAATTAAACCCTAAATGAGTTACGTTCGTTGTGTCGTGTCCGATATTATGTTTTTCTAATCATATAGTCTAATATTGAGCATCTAGAGAAGATAAAAAGAAAAAAAAAAGGTTCGTTAATCAAGGTTTACTTTCAGGTTGACTTTAGTTTCCCCTGTAATCTTCATAGTTCGGGTCAAGCGTCTAGGTCGGGCTAAGGGGGTTACATTTGTTGGTATCAGAGCAGGTTTGCGAATATATTTGGGGTTTGGTAAGTGGTTAATGTGTGTGATTATGAATGATTATGAATTTTTGGTGAAAGTATGATGTATGATTGTTGATGTTTGGTTCTAACAAGATGAATTTGTGATCTTATGATGTGTTTGGGGTATAGTTGGGGATCCCATGCACTGTTTTGAATATATACAGAATTATACATGGCTTGAATCTAATTATATAGGAATAGATTAGGGACTGTTTTAAGGTATGAAAATTTGAATGCAAATGTATGGGACTAATTTGGAAGTATAGCATCATAAATGGGACTGATGTGTATGCCTAATTATGCATACATGTATAACTGCCCTGTTTTGGTGCATACATGTAAAAACATTAGTAAACCATTAATTGAAAGCATTATTAAAAAGCATATTAGAAAGCATTTATTGACTGTTTTGATAAGATATAAGAGCACATGAGTGAAAAGGACTGCTCTCATGAAAATAAACATGTTTAGGGGCTGTTTTGATGTATAAAATGTGTATGCAAGTATAATGGATTAATTTGGCATGAGTATAAACATTAGAGGATTGTTTTAAGTAAATATATGTGTGGATATAAAATTTGAACTATTCTGAACATATGTGAATAAATAGGGACTGTTTTGATAAATATACATTTGTATACAAGTACATTTGAACCCATATTCTTGTTACTCCTAATGAAGATTGTGATTTCAAAAAAGAGTTTCAACTTCATTCATCTAATTTCAATACTTGAAAATTTTTGTGCATCTCTTTTGGTTTGGGGGAAAAGGGAAGGAGAGTTTTAGGTTCAACTTCATTCATCTTTCAGTTTATTGTGTTTTTCAAAAAAAATTGTACATTGATAGTTTTTACAAGTTATGTGACCAACATGAGTTTTTACAAGCTATGAATACTGATATTATTCTTTTGTTTTCCGAAAGAAGTTTAATTAAAGATGAAGAGTTTGGCCAGCATCATAGACGACTTGCTTATTTTCTTGTCTCAATTGTCCTTCTCTTACTCCCTTTCGGTTCTTGCATTTTCTAAACAAGTCTTTCAAAATCAAGTTACTGATTAGCAAATTTAATGATCCAAAGAAATACATTTCTCATCTGAAACCCAAGCTGATAATTATTGTGAGCTGTATTTACAATTTGTAAATAGGAATTAATATATTAGAAGTACCCTCTTCAATTTCTTTTTTCATTTAACTCTGGTTTTTGTTTATGATTACTTATTTTGGATAGATATTGGTATTTCCCTTAGGTCTATTATTATTTAGGTGAGCTCAATGATTCAAGAGTTAACTTCTTCGAGCTGGCCCACTTTTTGATGTTTCTGAATATTCTGATTATGTTCATACTCTTGTTAGTAAGAAATTTGATTTTGTGCTAGAACCCCTTATCCTTTCTCTTATTAAACTAAGATAATAAAACTTGTTATGATAGATAAAAACTTAGAAGAAGAAAGGAAAGTCTCCAAGAAAGAAAAAGAAAAGACTGTGAGGGAGAAATAGAATTGAAAACTTTTTAATAGTTATATAAAACAAAAACAAATATACGAATGAGTGTTTCTATGAAAATGTGATCCGTATTAATGAAAACTCTTTGATTGGGTGTTGAGATGCTTTTATTGTTTTGTGTTGCCCCTATGAACCTATGCTCACCTAGGCATGCGTCTTGATAATAATGAGTTTGCTTGATTGAAATTATTATTATGTTGGTTATGTTGTATTTCGCTGCAAGTGAGGGTTTATGAAAAGCCTTAAAAGTTTGATTTAGTGTTGATAATATTGTATTTCAGTTGTTCTAAATTTGACATTCCAATCAATTCACTTGTTATGCGTTTAATTTTAGCCAAGGCAATAGACGAGTATGCCAGCCTTTGTTCAAAGACAAAAAATTCAAGTGACCTAGCAGTAGAAGTTCACCCTCGCTTGGAAGAAATTGTGGAGTTGATGCTGGAAAAGTATATAGAGTTTACTCTCGTACCTTATGAAAATATGTTGGAGTTAGTCTACCTATCTTATTGTTCTTCATTAGGTGTTGAATAACTGAATTTTATTATGTAGAGATTTTGTTTTTGTTATATTTGGTAAAATTAACTGAATTTTGTTGTGTTGAATAAATATTTTATTTAACAAATATTTCATTTTTTTAATTTAGTAAAATTAACTGAATTTATATTTTTTTGATGAAATACAAATGAGGAAAAAATAATTTTAATTATAATATAATTTCCCTTACAGTCAAACTTAGTGACGTTTAAAATAAAAGCGTAAGTAAATATCACTAATATATAGCAGCGTTTTGAGTAAAAACATCACTAAAAGACAAGCTCTTGCAGCGTTTGTCAACAAAAGTTCCACTAAAAATCAGAAACATATAGCGGCGTTTTTTAGGAAAAACGCCACTAAAAGTCAACATTTACCGACATTTTAAATATCAAACGCCACTATAGATATACACCTTTTGCGGCGTTTTGCATTCACAAACACCGCTAACTATTGATGCGCTCGATTTAGCGGCACTTCTTACGGCACTTTATCAAACGCCGCGAGTATTTTTAGTGGCGCTTAAAAATGCAGCTATAGGGTTAAAAACGCCTCTAAAAAATTGTTTTGTTGTAGTGTAGCTTGATTAAGTTCGGCCCATTAAAGAGAGAAACTATTTTTCTTTTAATTTTAACCCTAGCCGCGCAAAATTTAAGTTGAAATTTTAATTTGAATTAATCACCTTATCATTCCACTCTTTAAACCTATCTTATCACTTACAACCTTATCACTTAACCCGTTATCAAATCAAATCTTTTTATTTTCCATCATTATCCCCAATTAATTCGTCTACCTTTATTACACCACATTAAACACTCAAACTCTTTACTTTCTACCTACCCTAGCCGTTCAAAGAAACAAATATCTTGTACTTCTCTCTTTCTTTATTGAGCAAGAACCAAAATCCATCTTTTATCTTCTTCTTCCTTTATCGAAATAGTCATATGCTTTCTTTCCTCAACAATGGCTTCTTCATCAACCCCCTTTAAAATCTTTTTCAATGAGGAGATTCGGAAAAAGCATGAAGAGAACTACACTTCAAGATCCTTTTGTTACGAGAAGCACTTTGACTTCAAAGGCGAAGCAATCGTAGGATTTTCCGATGAGTTCATGGAATTATTCAACCAACACAAATGAGAGTTATTCTGCCAGCAAAAAGGGGAGGTCTATGCGAACATTGTCTGGGAGTTTTACGCCCACTTGACCACCAAGGACAACACGTTCTTGATGATCTGAGGTACATTCGTTCATTTTGAGGAAGGTTATATCAATGCCATGTTCAAGTTGGGGGTGACGAGGATGAACACAAGGAGTATGTTGAGTCCATGACGGCTGCCAAGAGAAAGAAGTTATTTGCAGATCTGTGTGAACTAGGCATGGCGTGGATAGTGTTTTCCAAGTGCCACCAAACCATCAAGAGGCTGGCATTGAAATCTCAACCGAGGGGGTGGAATCATTTTCTCAAGGCAAATCTCATGCCTACCACCCACAATGAAATGGTGTCGGAGGAACGACTGCACTATTACATTCCATCATCACTGGCTGAAAAATCAATGTTGGTAGGATCATCATTGAAAAGACCTACAAATGCACTAGTAAGCCTAATGGATATTTGTTTTTTCCTTTATTAATTTCTAACATTTACATGAGGCATGGTGTTCTCAAGCTTGATTCAGACCAAGGACAAGAAATCAAGGGCACAACAATCTCGCCTGCTATATGGAGAAACCTCACTGCCACCGTGACCAAGGACAAAGGAAAAGGAAAGACAACCATGTCAAAGCCCATAGTGCCAAATATGGAATCTAACGCTCCCATGCCAGTTAGTGCAGTGGCATTGCTTTCTAAAACCCACCATCGCCAAGGGATCATTTAAATAAAAGAAAGTCGAGGATTGGAATGTCATGTTTTGGAAGTATAGTCATGCGAGGGACATTACCGTCAAGAAGACCATTGAGAAAATGTCCCCAAATTTCCTGCCAACTTTCCTATATTTCCCTACAGAGATCTTTGCCAGTGATGATGCCATGCCAGCAAGTCTCCAATCAACTCGTAGCCCATCTAATGTGTAACACCCTGAAATCTAGTTTGGTCGGAATTCATTTTCGATGATCGGAAATTCTACATTGATGAAGCTCTAAAGTTCACTGACTAGTTAATTATTGTTATCGAACTTAAATTAGGCTCTAAACATCGTATTTAAATCCTATTATGCAATATTAAGCTTTTAATGGCTAAAATAAAAGAATTATAAATAGGAGAGGAAGGTTATAAAAGTAAGGAAAGTGAGGGGCTAACCATGCGATTAGCCCTCTTTGAATTAAAAATCTCCACTATGTGGAGTCTTCAGATTACTTTCCATCAAGTGAAGGAAAGCTTAGAAATTGAAATAGAAAACTAAGGGAGTTAAGAAAGCTTACCCGAGACCATCCTTGAGCTAGCACCTCTCACTCGTTTCATCATCTTCTTCATCCAAGCACACACCTCCATTGGTGAAAAATCCAAGCTTTTTATTTCTTCACTTTAACGACATCAAAACGTTGTTATCGATCAGGTAAGCTATGTTCTTCATTCAATTAATAGATTCCATGGATATTTTGGGTGTAACCTAAGCTAGGGTTTTGACTATCCATGTATATTTCCTTGTTGCCATCTTTATTAAAGTTGCATATTGATTTTGATATCCCTATGTTGATTTTGATGTTGAAACCTCAATTCTAATAAGTTCTTATTAATCTTTCTAGCTCAAGAAGGAGAGAAAGAGGTATAGCCATCTCCGTTACAAGCTAGGAATAAAGGGATCGCTATTCGTGAGCCTTGAAGCTTCGAATTGTTAGGGTGAGTGTAGTTGGAGTCTCGGGTTTAGGCGAAAGGCCTTCCCGGATCATTAATTGTTATGTTAGCTAGATAATTTCACTAACTTTGTCATTGAAGCGAATGCTTTGGATGTTAATTGTACACTTTGGTGAGTATTGGTAAGTTACCATTGACATGAATTATGTTCATTGTGCATTGATATTGATATAAGTATTGTATGAGATTATTGCATTGAATCATCGAACATGGATATTAACAATAATCCTTAAGATATTGATGTTGAATTATATGTATATCAAACATCGTTTACATTGAATTTATTGGACATTGGTACATCATTGGTCTTTGAAATGAATAAGTATATTGTGCCCTTGGATTAGAATGGACTCGGGATACAATTGTCATGCCATAGAATTCATGAGCTCAGTGTACGGGTGGATTATGGTCCTAAGGTTGCAGCCTATAATGACTTGGCGAGGCGGAGGGATGTGTATTGATGTTGGTCATTTGGCGAGGCGGAGGGATAAGACCATTCATTGATTTGGCGAGGCATATGAATTCGTGTATCCATGATCTTAATTCAATCCAAGGAATTGTGAATGAAAGAGTAACATGATTATTGATTATTGCATTGTTATATGGCATTGATTATGTTATCATGTAATTTATGCATCATCGTAGCTATGACATTTCATTATTATGTTAATAGTGACTACCTCACTAGGCAAAGAGTGACTAATGTGTCTTTACTCATGCAATTTCAGGTTAAGGGTTGCTCGTTGGAAGATCAGATCGGCTACAAAGACAAGTCACCACTAAGTTACAAGTAAAGTATTTATGTTTTCGAACTCCTAGGGGGTGGAAAAATAAATAAACTAGACAAATATGCTTGTTTTGTTGTGTTAGTGGCTTGCCCATTTTGTATTAAGGTCTATGGCCCTAAATGCCTATTTTGGTTTTGAAAATATTGCCTTAAAACTGCATGTTTTGCTAAAAACGTAAAAAAGAAGTAAACGTACTCATATAGCTTTGAAAATATGCATGCTAGTAGTTGATGTAAATGAAATGTTGTGTATAAAGTTTCATTGAATTTGGACATAGTTTGGCAGGGTAATTCTAATAAAAACTAGATATAATTTGTCATTATAGGCCTCACCGTATTGAAACGGATGATGACGTTTCGATACGGGTACCCTAACCTAGAACCTGAGAGTAAGGGTATTTCGAAACGAAGTAATGCCGTTTCGGAACATTTTTTCCACTGATGGCCCCTGTTTCGATACATGTTTCGAAACGGTTTGCCACTGGTGACCCCTGTTTTGATACAGGTTTCGAAACGGACAAGTCAAGGTTAGCGCCAGTCAATCCGTTCTGATACAGGTCAAGCCTGTATCGAAACAACCTAAAGAGTCGGGTCAATAGGGTTGACTCTTAAGGACACATTCCGAAACAGTCCAAGGCGTTTTGAAACAGAGTTAGGTAAGTTTGTTATGGACTTATGGCTCATTGGTCAGCTTTATTTATTTACATTTGGGTCACCGATTCTTATAGAGTTAAATTGAAAGTGTTAATGGTTTCGGAATTGAAAGAAATTTGGTAAGTATAACCTTTTAGTAATGAATTACATTTTGGCAAGGTTTATTCGATAAGGGTCCTCAAGTTTGTCAAAATTTACAAATTAGTCCTAAATGTTAATGATAGTTGAAAATGATCCTTGATCGATAATTGTGTATGCTTTCCGATAATATGGAATGAAGGATGCTTTAGCTATATGATTGACATTATTTACTGTACATTTTGAGTTAAAATAAAAAGTTATATCACTTATTGTTACCTTGTCTTCCAGTAACACACTCCAACTTGGTTCTCTTCCAGATCGGGAAGGGGGTGTTACATGATGCCACAGTTCTGTTGTCTCTAGTCCATGTTAAATCTGCCAATGCCGACTCAATCAAACGAAACCAAAGCCAAGTCTACTGCAACGCCTACCGCGTCAGCATAGTCCGATGCCACTGACGCCCTTATCGCATCACAACCTGTCAAAATTGTGAAGGAAGTTCTTCGAGATGTTGGAGCCTCCACTGTCGAAAAACCAACCATGACAAGAGTGAAGCGCAAAGCATCCAATCGTGGAAGCTTTTTCAAGATGAAGACCCGAGTCACACGAGAAGAAGTCTTCGAGGGGGAGTCCTCTTTTTCCTAATCTCCTTTGCATTTCATTTCATTGCATTTGTATGTTCATGCATTTTTTTATTATTTTTATTTGTATATATGTATTGTTTTCATGCATTGAGGACAATGCACATTTTGGGTTTGGGGGTGTGCATTTCCTCACATTTATTCCATGCCTTGCATTTCATGTTTACATTTCTGTTTTCATGCCAGATGTTCCATATAGTTTAGCTTTGCATACCGAACCACAAAGTAAAAAGAAAATTTTATCTCAGCCAAATTTTTAAGAATGCTAACAATTGTTAGGCTAGTTTAATTAGTTTTAGAATAATCTGTCTGATGAAGAATTTTGAAATCTTTAGTTGCCTATGCCAGCATAATAGTAATGTCAGGTTTGCTCGACAATTGATCTCTAGTTTAGGGAATTGAACTTTTACTTAACACATAGTATGCATCTAGATCTCAAGAAAACTTAGAATTTTTGAAACTAAGCTCAAAATATATAAAAAAAAAGAAAAAAAATTGATGCCATAGTAAAAAGAAACAAATAAGGAAACAATGTTCTGCCAAGGCAAGAAAAAATTGAACTCTCCTCTACCTTGGGGATAATAAGTTACTTGGGGCTTCGTAGATTGCTCCCTCTTAGTTCTCAAGTCCAAAATTTTAGGGTATGAGTTGAAAAGAAAGCCTAGTGATATTTGTATTAACGTGGGGGTTCATGGTATGCTCCCTCTTATTTTTTACGCCAAACAATGTCACGAAGAAAGCTTAAATTAATGCCAACAGAAACCCTTGGCAGGAATAAAATAAAATAAATATAAAAAATCTGAGTTTAGGTAGTAAAATTGACTAAGGGAGTAAAAGGATACTTGATGTATATTTCCCACACATCATGCTTTTTTCATACCCTTATACTAGAGTTATATTGTTGCATTTGAATTTACTACCTGCTTGGCATTACTACATTGAGATGACTAAGGACAGAGCTATACTTAGTTCTGCTTGCCATCACGTGTTGGCATTCCAACCAAAACTTTGCCGAGGTAATATTTTCACATTTTTGTTTTTTAGCTTTCTTGCATTACTTGAGAACAAATAATGAGATAGGCTTGGGGGAATGTCACCTCTTCAAAAGTACTGATTTTTATGTCTATTTTACAATACCTTTGCTTGCTTTTGAGTACATTTAGTTGCATTTAGTTGTCACTTTTATGCATTTGCATAAGGAGTTAGGAATTTTGCCTATGCCATTGAATAGTTGTTTTGTTGGCACTTTTGCAGGTTTGGCATAGCGATTGGCAGAACACAACAACGCATGTTGGAATGTCTAAGAGAATACCGAGATGTTGTTGGCACAGATGGACCAAATATTTCCAAAGCACCTATTAACAGAAAAGAGGGATTTAATGCCCGACCAAGAAGCGGGTTAACCCGAAAAAATAGGATCAGATCAGGACACGAGAAAGTAGTAATTAGATGAATCTCTAAAAAATAAAGGATAAAGCGTGTGAAGCTTGGTTGGCAGAATCATGCCAAGCTTGGTTGGCAGAATCATGCCAATCTTGATCGTCAGAGCAGCAACGACAAAATGACGCCAGCTTCAACCTGATCAGCTCACATTCAAATCTTGATAAGATGATCACATCTCTTATCCCTTGAGCATACAAAATTCAAAATACAAGAGCGTATCCTAGTCTTCCTTGAACGCCTATTTAAAGACCGATAGAAGAGATCGAAGTGTGAGGATTTTGAGAAGGACTTTGTAGATATCTAGTGATCCATCGACGATCGGCTGCACCAAGGAGACGTGGCTCGACTAGCTTGATCGGGAGCCTAGACCTTAAAGGGTTGCATCAAGAGACCCCTTTCTTGCCGATACTCTTTGTTTAAGTTTTTATTATTTTTAAATGATGTGTTTGGAAACCATTAAAGGTTTTTGGTTTGATACCCTCACCATGAACTAATTTAATAGTTGGTGGGGATGTTTGCGTTCAACGCTATGTTTTATGTTTAGTTTTTAATAATGATAATGCTTCGGCATCGTCTCCCAATCTGGCATGTTCTTTAATATTTTATCAAAATTGTGCCAAGCGAAAGCTGGCATTGTTGGCTTATTGAACCTTAATATCTTAACAGATTTAGGGGGAAACGATCTATTGTCAAATAATAAGGCGAGATGCTTCGAAAGAAGATGATCAAGTAGATGAGCTTACTTCTGAAGTGAATCTACCCCTTAGGAGTATCGATTGGTACTTAATCAAATTGATTTATAAATTCACATTCACTATAAAATTATAGGGGTTTTTACATTGTTAATTTTGGGCATCGACCATCGAAAGAGACTTTGGCAACTTGGAATCTGCTCGTTAAATGATTCCAAGACACTACATTATTAAAGGCTAGCATGGCATGAGTAGCGTAAAAACCAGACATCCCTTGCCAACGCTCATCACTCATTTGGCCCTCTCATTGCCAACATTGTTTTATTTTACTTTATTTTTCTTTTAAAATTGTTTTCAAACAACTCCAAACCAACCAACATTTTTCCTTTTACAAGGAAGCATTCAAAGCATTAAAACTCTTGGCCAATCCCTGTGGAGAAGATACTTAACTCACTACTATATTACTTGCGGACCGTGTATACTTGCATGCAAAAGACTCAACCTTTGGCACTACTTTATTACTTTTCCAATACATTTTCTACCCTTTTGCCAAGCACTCACGCGAGTCAACATTATCTAACTAATTAATTAACTAAACTAATAATTAAACCCTAATGGGTAAACCTATCATTCTTAAGGGAGATTACTCACTCTCCCCCTCCTCCTCAACTCCCTGGTCCAAAGACTTCAATTTTCGTCAAGTTTCCGGCAGACTAGGAAATTAAGGTAATTTCCCTAAACCTAAATTGAAGATTGATTATTGAAGTAATACAAGTACTACTATTTTTATGTGAAACATGGCCTATAGCAATTAGCTAAGAAATGCCACAAATGGAGAGTCAGAGTAGTAGACGCCACCAATGTTGGACCCTATACATAGAAAACTTATCAGAGCAATTACATTTGCAAGGATTGTGGCAGGTGTTTGATCGACATGGTCGGGTCTTGGATGTTTTTGTTCTATCTAAAAGGGCAAGAAATGGATCAAGATTTAGTTTTGTGCGAATGGCATCAAAGGTTACGACAAGGTGAGTGATAGAGAGGTTGAATGGAAGTTGGATCTATGGATCTCTATTAACTGCGGCTTTTGCTAGAAATGCAACACAATATTTTTATTGGTGGAGAAAAGTGAGGATGTCGCATGCATGTGGTGCCGAACTGATATTTAAGGTGGGTGTTCCAATTGGTAAGGTTAATTCTCATGTTATTCAAAGTGTGGAGAAGAATGGGAAAATTGGGATTTTGCAGCATTGTGTAGTTGCATGGTGTAGGGTGTCGATGGGGATTGCGGCTCTGGCACAGGTACTAAAAGAGGCAGAGATCGTTGGTTTTTCTATCCTGCGTATTGCTGGGTCGAGAGTTCTACTGATGTTTTCTAGCGTAGATACTCGACGTAATGTCCTTGACATTGGGGTGTTGGGTAAGTGGTTTGCTAAGGTCGTGAATTGGGAGCCATAAGTTGATAGGGGAAATCGAAGGGTTTGGTTGTCTATTACTAGCATTCTGGTGCATGTTTGGTCAAGAGGAACATTTAAGAATATAGCTAAAAATTGGAGGGACATTGATACAATGCGATGATTCACTTCTAAAACCGAATTCGTTTGAAAGGGGACATGTTTTGATTGAAAAGCACAGTTCGAAAGTATTAATGAGATCATATAGATTCATGTACAAGGATTGAAATTCTGGGTTCGAGTTGTTGAATTATAACCGATAACAAATGATCAATTGTGTTCTATTTGTGAGTGAACATGTGGGACAATGTTGGATAGTGATGATGATGAATCAAGTAACGAGGAGGATATTGGTGAGCATATGGGTTCGGATGATAGGGAGAGTGAGCAGCGTAAGCAACTTAATATTTTGGGTGACAAGGAGGATGGGGTTATTCGAGATGTCGTGAATAATGGGGGATCACCAGTTAGGAGGGTGAATGATTTGTGGTTCGAGCAACAACTATCAATGGATAGGGAATTAAAAGTACAAACGAGCTCAAAGGA
Organism: Hibiscus tridactylites; assembly: GCA_958450335.1. NCBI lineage: Eukaryota > Viridiplantae > Streptophyta > Magnoliopsida > Malvales > Malvaceae > Hibiscus > Hibiscus tridactylites. The sequence goes on along the minus strand of OY288286.1, from coordinate 22,582,267 downwards.
ATGGATGACGGTTGAAGAGGTAGGCATGGTGTCGCGTTTAGATATGAAATGTCAAGTTGATATGAGGTCGAGGTTAAAGGATTTAGAGTTGGTCGATTGCCCAGTGGGTTTTGTTTCAATGAATTTAGAGCCCGAGGAAATTGGGTCGGTAGATACTAGGTTTGTGGTGCCGGTGGAGCCCTTACCTGATGCTTCTCAACATATATCAAATGACGGGAAAAGGGGATCAAGGAGTGTGCTAGACTGCGTGCTGTCAAGTGAGGGTGTTCCCATACATAAAAAAAGGCAAAGGACGAGGTAGGGACAAGATGTTTTCGCAGTAGAGACATGAGACGAAGATGGGTTCGTTTAGTGATTCTGAGTATGCTATCGTCAAAGATATTGCGAGGTTACTAGACAAGGGGGACCGTGAGGAATAGCAAAGAGGGATGAGGGTGCTATCGTGGAATTTTAAAGGATTGGGGTCCTTATCTAAGAAGAAATCTTTGCGTAATTTGTTGCGGCAACATCAGTGCGAGTCCTCAGATTTGTTTACCTTTGTCCTTTCTCACAACGTGCTGTAGAGAGGTTGGATGGTCCTTGGCAAAGAATGATTTGTTGCTTGTCTAGCAAGGTGCGGGCATGGGGTCTTGCTTGCGGCTGTTGATTACTAGTCGACGGGAGATTCATTTTTTAGGTGTTGTGAATTTTGGCATTTTGATTTTGTGGTTGCTTTGTTCTTTACTCGGGCTTGCTATGATGCCTCTTGTAATGAGGTGGCGTGATTATACTTGAGTGTTGCTATGTGCATTATACATAAGGGTTAGCATGGATTTTGGTTGCTCACGAGGGTGATGATATATTCTGTGCATTGGTTATTTTATGTTGCGTGATGGGGATATATGAGCTTGGCATTGATGATTTTTGTGTTTTGTTCAGTCGATGGTGTTGTATGCATTGTTTTGTGAGTAATTTGTGACACCCCGAATTTTAGCCCCAAAATAAAAACTCTAATTTTGAAATCCTTAAATTCAAAACCCTAGGAATTAAGAATTTTAATAGGAAACCCTAATTAAGAAATTTAAGAATTTAGGTTAAATACCCTAAATTAATTTTAGGAATTTGAATTTGGGAACCTAATTGTTGTTAAAGGATTAAATTTAGTTAATTTAGAATTTTAGGGGCCATTATATAAATCAAGTAAAGTTTGGGTGCTATTATGCAAACCCCTAAATAGTGGGATGGCTTATTGTGCAATTTACCCATTAAATTAGTTATTTAACCCCATTAGCCCTAAAACCTATTTTCAATTCAATCAGCCGCACGTCGTTCTCTCTCTCTCAACATCGTTTTTTATGGTTCTTATTTCGATCGAACTTTGGTGAGTCCCTAGCATCGCACAACCTTATTTTTTTAAGGATTTGGATATGAGATCTGATACAGTTTACAAGTGTTTTAGACGACATCGATTTTGATGAAGACGAGTTACCACCTCCTTTGCATGTTCGATCTAACCGTGCACGTACCACAAGGACTACACGTGAGTATTCTTTTAGATTAGTACTAGTGTTAATTGGTGGCATAGTGTTAGATTTTGATGTAGAATTTTATATCGTAGGTTTCGATTCAACTAGATTCGAACGTGAGAGGCGTTCTTCCCAATGTTAGAGCTATTGTTGTTTGAGGTGTGTTTTCTTACTGTGTTAAATAATAATGATTTTTATCGTGTGATATTATTTTATATCGTATGCATATTTTTACATGTAATGTGGCATGATGAATTTTCATGTATTTTTTACAGGATTTGTGATTTAACTAAGCATCATATTTATCGAATTGTGTAATATTAGATTTATCGAACTATGAAATATCGGATTTATCGGACTATGTTTTGGGACTATTGCGAATGTGATTTTACATCATTGGTTGGGATTGTACGGTGGAAGTAGTGGTTTTTACCATAAATCAATTGGTGGATGTAGAGAGTGGTTCTAGGGAACCTTACTCTTCGGACGGTGTTGTAGTTGTGATTAATTGAATTGTTTTTATAAGTTAAAGCTTTTGAATTGTGCATCGTCATTTGTGAATTTAAAGATTTTATTGAAATATATATATTTTTGAGATTGAGATTTTTCTTGCACTTTAGAGACACACTAAGCTCTTTAGCTTACTCTTCATTAGTCTTTCTTTCAGATACTCAGACGATAGGCGAATCAGTACTTGTAGGATCTCATATTTTATCCGATTACTTTAGAGACTTTATATAAACATTCTAATATATATTATGTTATTTATATTTTTATTTACTATAAAATATTTATTAAATCACTATTATTTTATTTTGAGTTAAAGTATAATTTCCAAAATTGAATTTCTTGGGGATTAAGTTTTCAAACGTGACTTCCTAAATTCGATATTTTCTTCTAGGCCGAGTTTAGGGGGGTTACATTTAGTGGTATTAGAGCTATGTTCAACCCTCGGACTATGATGTTCACTTAAAATTTTAAACCGAAAATGATTTTTGCATGCATATTAAATGTTTTGGGGCAAAATGTGATTTTTTGATAAATTTATTATTTTAAATAATTAAAGATGTGTTTTGAATAGAGACTCCAGTACCAACTGTAACTTTAGGATTAATTCCTTTTGTAGATAGACAACTATGCCACCACGTAGGAGTTCTAGATTAGCAACCGGTCATGGTCGTGGCCGAGGTCGTACCACTGCTGTAAAGAGTGACGTTACACGCCTTGTGGATTCGCCACAGGATCAAAGTGATATTCATGTAGAGGAGCAGCATGTGAATCAGACTGGAGTACATCAGACTGGTGGTAGGGGTCCACATGTTTAGCAGACTCAGAATGATGGTCCACATGACTCTAAGGATAGTGAGACTAATGGCTTTGATACTGCTATAGTGCATAGGGAGTTGCTTCGTTACCTCCGCCAGTCTGAGGATGTTAGGAGGCCCATATCTACCGAGTTCTTAGCTATCGAGATGACTATGTTTGATGGGAAGATTGGTACGAATCCGGCTAACGCAGAGTACTGGTTGAAGAAGCTTCAGCGATTGTTTGTTGTTGAGTGCATTAATGAAACAATATAAGCCAAGAGGGGGTGAATTGGATTTTTAGAAGTTTGGTGGTGGAATGGAAAATTAAAAATGATAGACAAGAGGATTTAGAGTGGTTCAAGTTCTAATCGAACTCTACATCCACTGCCTTAGCTTCACTAAGGATTTTCCAACAATCCACTAATTGTTCTTCCCCTTTTCTAGGCTAAGGAGGTAACCTTTACAATACCGATCAAATTTTCTACCCAAATTTTGACCCAATCCTCACACAAGAAAATACAAAGAAGATGAAGGCTAAAACAAGTATCTCTCAATACAAAATGTAGCCCTTTTACAAGCACTCAACCCAATTAAATTAGATAAGAATGGAAATTACAATTTCACAATTGGGGTTTACAAGAAATAATGGGATTTTGGCACAAATGCTTGGCTTTGATGTTTGGATAATGCTTTGGAGATCAATAGTGTTGCTGGAGCTTTTAGAAGTCCCTTTTATACCTTCTCATCGAATTCTAGCCGTTGGGGTTGTTGTATTCATCAATATAGTTTTTAGGATGTTATCTTCCCTCCATAAATGTAGTCTGCAACCACCCGTTTCGAAACGCCCGATCTTGTTTCGAAACTGACCAAAATAGAAAGAGCCATTGGGTGTAATAAATAGACTGTACCGAAACGGGCACGATCATTTCGATATGCTAAGAGCCCATTTCGAAACTCGTTTCGTAACACTTTGCCGTTGTCAAAGTCTGTATCAAAACGACTTAGAAGTGTTTCGATACGCCTTAACGACAATCTTAAAATCAGTTAAAAACTTCAACGGTCATATTTTTAAAACCAAGTTTGAATTCCGTCTCGAAACGTTTGAGGTCGTTTCGATACTACCGCATCGAAACGGGTCAAATTGTTCCGATGTTCTTCATCCGATTTCAAACCCGTTTTGAAACAGAGGTTAGCAATTTCAAAATTGTTCCGGAACGCCCTATGGCCGTTCCGTAACGGTGACTCAAAGATCACTGTTTTGGCTTGATAAACACTTAGAAAACATTTGAAAAGTTGGGTTTTTGACTTAAACATTTTTCTTTAATTATATAGAGAGGTTTGAGGACTTAAAAGTTCATTTTCTATTTTTCAATTTAGTCCTTAAATTCTTTATTTATATCAAAATCAATTTATCGATTTCACAATCTCCCCCTTTTTGATATAACAAAATCAAGTTAGAATTTTTAAGAGTTTTGAAATTTTGAAGACGTTCTAACTCCCCCTCAAATTAAGATGGGTTTTTAAGTTTTTGAAAGGATTTAAAATTCATGTTTTAATACTCAAAACCGACTTAAATTTTTTTTGGCTCTTATATTACTTCTCCTTTTTTTGTTAGATCAAAAAGAATAATAAACAAGGCTCATCAAGAGAAGAAACAAGGTTAAAAGCAATAAACAACATAATATAGATTCATATAATTCAAATATCCAAACATAAAACTTAAAACAATAAAGTTTAAAGCTCAATCCCAAACAAAACAATCAAAGCATAGGTTCATAAAGCATAAATAAAATAGAGGTGCAAACTTAGTCCTAATATGATAATCTAATATGCGATGCAATAAAGACCCTAAGCCTCTTCATCGTCACCATCAACATCCAAAGAATCATCATCGTTCTTAGCTTGAGAGCGACGAAAGGTCATCCATTGACCATAGAAGGTAGAGAATGACAAGTCCATTGATTGATGTTGATTCTCAAGGGAGGTGAGACGATTCTCCACAGATTGCAAAAGAGTATTTATGGCACCAAGACCCGACTCCATCGTGTTGAACCGCTCGGTGAGGAAAGACATAAGAGCTTCATGCTTAGGACCCAGAGCTTGAGGTTGTGATTCAACTTGAGGTGGAGGGGCTTCCCTATCAACGTGTTCCCATCGGCCAAGAGTGTAGTGGAACTTAGACTTATGGAGAGAGAATTCACCAATCTTGTTCTTACGGGGTTCCGGAGAGTCATATGAGCAATCAAAGTTGAGCATGCCAAAGATATAGCTGAAAACAGTCCCATAATTGAAGGATTTAAGAGCATCGGTTTCACGAAACTTCACATTATTGACCATTTCGGCGAACATGATCTTGACAAGATTTTGCCATTCTCCTCAGTGAAAGCACTCTAGCCAGAAATAATCAACTTGACGAATATGAGAGAATTTACCTCTGGAGGGGCGAAAAAACAATGAAATCATCAAGTGTAGGAACCGATCATGAGCATCAAAAGAAAGCACGGAACCCGTGTGAGCACCAAAGTGGGTCTCATTCTCAATGCCTTCGTTCTTAAGTCAAAGAGCATTATCTAAAAATGATATGTTGATAACGAACTTCTTCCCCAAGAGATATGACACAATGCCAATGACTTCGGAGTGATCTTCATTATCAAGGAGCTGGGCATTTGAGTAGAAAATGAGAACCATGTGCTTGTAGATAATATCTGGTATGTTCAAGAAAGGCATGAAGTTCAATTCTTGCAAACGCTCTAGATAGAGGAAAGCAAAACGCTCAGAATCAAGGAATAGGACATCAACAACACGCTCGCGACGAACGTCAATATCCTTGACATAAGAGAAACGATCCTTCATCTCTGGTGTTCGAAGACTTTTGAGAAAAAAAGTTGGGTGAGATTAGGACGGATATTGGCTTGACCAGCAGCTTCACTCGATTGACCCGTCTTACGTTTCTTGTTAGCGTTTTCCTTTGTAAAATCCTAAAAACAAGCAATTTTAAAAATTAAAGTGTATGCATGAACATCCTCAATTCAATCCAATGACAAATCCCATTTAGGTTTAAAAAGACTTTAAAAAATTTTAAGAGAAAACAACTTTGAAAAACTAAAAAAATATCAGAGTAAAAATAATATATTCGAACCAAAAATTTTAAGATTTTGAATTTTTTTACAAGTTTTGAAAAACCCAATATGCAAAATATATAATCTATACAAAATTAAAATTTTCTAACCTAAATTTTGAATAAAATCAAAGGAAAAAGAGAAAAGAAGATAATATACCTTAGAAGGGGATTTTGGATGAATGAATGGAAAATCTTGCAAAAGATTGTTGAGGCTTGCTTAGACTTGAGTTTGTGTGTAAAAGCCCTCAAGATTTGATGAAAAACAATGATGTTTAGAAAGTTTTTATAGGGAAAATCGGGTTAGGGTTTTTAGGGTTTTTGAAGAGTTTTAATTAAAAGTGATTTTGTCATTAAAGAACCCTTTTGAAGTTGTCCGCATACCCATTTCGGAACAGGCACGATCATTCCGAAACGTGGGTACCAAAACGTTGACTGACGTTTTGAGTCTAGTTGACCGTTCTGATACGGCTTTGACAATATCAAATCCCACGTGTTGAACCGTATTGAAACTCGTTTTGATACACATCTTGGCAGATGCAAATTGTTTCGAAACCCTTTTAAGGCGTTTCGAAACACCCTAGTCATATATCAATCTTTTAAGGCACCCGTTCGAAATAGATTAACCCGTTTCAATACACCTAGGCCTGGAAATGCAGATGAGGCTCTAATATTGCAGAAAAATGAATTTCATGAATGAGCAGGAAAGACATGTATAAACAAAAAAATACTTCCCCTAACTATTAGCATGGATGAAATTAGGAGTAAAAACACATAAGAATGGCATTTTCAAGAAATCAAGCAATTTAAGCACAAAAGGGGTCCTAAAAGGTCAAGAAAGGCTAGTTAGACCTAACTCTCTCCTAAGGGACCAAAAATGCTCCTTATCCAAAGGCTTTGTAAAAATGTCCGCTAGTTGGTTTATGGTGTCAACGAACTCTATAGCAACATCTTCCTTAAAGACATGATCTCTAATAAAACGATGCCTTATTTATATATGTTTGGTTCTAGAGTGTTGGATGAGATTTTTAGTTAAGCATATGGCACTATTGTTATCACACTTAAGGGTATGGTTTCAACTTTAATACCATAATCTAAGAGTTGTTGCTTCATCCAAAGGACTTGAGCACAACAACTCCCTAAGGATATGTACTCGACTTCGATGGTAGATAGAGTTACACTATTTTGTTTCTTAGAGAACCAAGATATGATCATACTACCTAAAAATTGACATGTTCCCGAAGTACTCTTCCTATCGATTTTACACCCCACATAATCCGCCCGAATAAGATTGAAGGTTGAAGGTTGAGTCTCTAGGGTACCAAAGACCTAAACAAGGGGTATCTCTAAGGTACCTAAAGATTCTCTTAACGGCTATAAGGTGAGACTCTCTAGGACTAGCTTGAAACCCAGCACACAAGCAAACACTAAACAAAATATTTGGTCTACTTGAGGTAAGGTAAAGCAAAGATCCAATTATAGAGCGATAAAGCTTAGAGTCAACACATTTACCTCCTTCATCTTTGTCAAAATTTGTAGATGAGCTCATTGGTGTGGCTTGAGGCTTTGCATTCTCCAAGCCAAACTTCTTGAGCATATCCTTGATGTACTTTGCTTGATTGATGAAGGTGACATCTTTCCTTTGCTTGATTTTGAGTCACAAAAAGAATGAGAGCTTCCTCATCATGCTCATCTTGAATTCACCTTGCATTAACTTAGCAAACTCTTTGCAATGACACTCATTAGTAGATCCAAAAATAATATCATCAACATATATTTTTACTACTAAGATCTCATTTTTATACCTTTTTATGAAAAGTGTAGTGTCCACTTTACCTTTTTCAAAGCCTTTTTCAATCAAAAATTTTGAAAGTCTTTCATACCAAGCTCTAAAAGCTTGTTTTAAACCACAAAGTGCTTTAGTTAGTTTGAAAACATGATTTGGAAATTTTGAATCTCCAAAACCCGGTGGTTGTTCCACATACACTTCCTCATTTATAAAACCATTTAAAATGCGCTTTTAACATCCATTTGAAAAAGCATGAAATCATGATAACATGCATATGCAAGCAACATCCTAATGGCTTCCATTCTATCTACGGGTGCATAGGTTTCATCAAAATCTATTCCCTCTTCTTGAGTGTAACCTTGAGCAACTAATCTAGCTTTATTTCTCACAATGTTACCACTCTCATCTAGTTTATTCCTAAATACCCATTTAGTTCCTATAGTAGATTGATTACTAGGCCTTTCAACTAATGTTCATACATTACTTCTCTCAAATTGATTTAACTCTTCTTGCATAGCCATAATCCAAAAGTCATCTTTTAATGCTTCTTTAATGTTCTTAGGCTCTATGCATGAGATAAAATCAACATGATTCACGAGTTTAAGAGAAGATCTAGTAGTTACTCCCTTGGATGGATCACCTAAGATTTCACCACCTTTGACATAGTTGTACTCCCTTGGGTAGCTAACTTCCTTTTCCTCAAAAGTCAAGTCCTTCAAGGCTTCAAGAGGTGGATCTTGTGTATCCCCTTCTTTCGTTGGAATCTCATCCTCCTTTGAAGTTTGTCCTCCATCAAAGGCATCAAGGATTCCTACATCATCATCATCACAAGAATCCTTCCTTAGAAGGAGGTTATCATTGAATACAACAAGAATATACTCTTGTACTACTAAAGTTCTCGTATTAAATACATGATAGGCTTTAGAGTTTAAGGAATAGCCTAAGAAAATAGCTTCATCACTTTTAGCATCAAATTAACCTAAGTTATCTTTTCCATTGTTTATAACAAAACACTTGCAACCAAATGGATGAAAATAGCTAATGTTAGGCTTTTTAGATTTTAAAATCTCATATGGTGTTTTCTTTAAAAGTGGCCTAATCATTACTCGGTTTACAATGTAGCAAGCGGTGTTTGTGCCTTCCGCCCAAAAACATTTAGATAAATTGTTTTCACAAAGCATGGTTCTAGCCATTTCTTGTAAAGTTCTATTTTCCTCTCAACTACCCCTATTTTGTTGAGGAGTTCGAGGAACCGAAAAATTGTGGCTAATACCATTTTCATTTAAAAACTCTTCAAAACCTAGATTTTGAAATTCGGTTCCATGATCACTTCTAATATGAGAAATTTTAAGTTCATGATCATTTAGAGTTAATTTTGAAATGTGATGAATTTTTCTAAAGCCTCATCTTCAGTACTTAAGAATAGAACCCAAGTAAATCTAGAATAGTCATCAAGAAGTACAAATGCATACGATTTACCACCCAAGCTCATAGTTCTAATAGGCCCAAATAAATCCATGTGAATAAGTTGTAAACACCTACTTGTAGAAACATCATTAATGGATGTAAAGGATGATCTATGGTGTTTTCCCTTAGAGCTTGCATCACAAATTTTGTCATTTGAGAACTTAATTTTGGGCAAACCTCTAACTAGATTTAGGAAAACTAATTTTTCTAAAACACTAATGCTAGCATGTCCTAGTTTCCTATGCCATAGCCATGCATCATTTTCATTTTGTGCAACAAAACATGCATGGGATGTATGAATGTCATCTAAATGCACCATGTATATATTACCTATGGGATGACCAATGCGCATTATATTATATTATTTGATTTAATGTCAACAATTTTGCACCCATTTTTATCAAATAAGACATTAAACCCTTTGTCACATAATTGACTAATGCTTAATAAATTATGTTTTAGACCATCGACATATAAAACATTTTCAATGAGAATAGTAGAGTGATTACCTATGGATCCAATACCTTTAATGTGACCTTTGGAGTTGTCACCAAATGTCACTACTCCTCCACTTTTTGGCTTTAATTCCATGAATCGACTCTTGTCTCCGGTCATGTGCCTCGAGCATCCACTATCAAGGTACCATGAGTTTTGACTTTGTGCTTTGGCCTTGTAGCAATGCTCCCCCTAAAAACAAAAATATTAAGCTTTGGTTTTTAGTAGCCAAATTATTTTGGGTCCACGAGTGTTAGCTCCCAAAAGCTTGGTTCCCTTAGGAATCCAATGTGACATAGCAACAACATTATTAGACTTGACGAGTTCCTTAGGAACCCATACACTTCTAATTTTCTTGGTTCTATTATGCCTATGGAAGCTATTTTGTTTGTAGTTATATGTCTTTCTTTTAGGTTGGTTAGTTCTAGAGGATTCACCTATCTCATTTTTCACATTACCAACATTTTTTAAAGACTCCTTGAGCTTGTTAAGCTCATCTAACACCCTTTTGTGTTCACTATTGCATTGAGAAATAAGATTGATTAGGTCTACATTTTCATCATGAATGAATTTAACTTCATCTTGTAAACCTAAGATATTTTTCTCAAATTTTAAGTTAGCTTGAGAAAGTGAGTCATTTTTAGCATTTAATTACGAAATAATCTTTTTATTTCTAATGACCGACTCTTTATACTTCTCAACTAACTCATCATTTACCACTTGTAACTCATCATAAGCATCATGCAATTCATCAAATGTAAAATCAAAAGATGATGAGTTAGAGGTTACCATAGAGGAATCCTCCTCAAGAGTCATAAGGCAAAGGTTGGCCACTTCGTGTTCCTCATCCTCGGATGACTCCTCGTCACTCCAAGTAGCAAGCTTGGCTTTGAGCTTCTTCTTCTTCTCAAAGCCCTTCTTCTTGAGTTGAGGGCACTCCGAACGAATGTGACCCGGTTTTTTGCACTCAAAGAAAATGATTTGATCCCTCTCTTCTTCTTTGTTTTTGGTTTTGAAGTCCATTTTTTGTTGAATTTTCCTTCCTCGATTGGACCTCATAAACCGTGAGAACCTTTTGGCTATCATAGCCAATTATTATAGGTCTTCCTCCTCACTAGAATTGCTCTCCTCAAGTAGAGAAGCTTTGAGAGCCACTCCTATCTTCTTCTTCTTATCTACCTCAAGCTTCTCCACTCTTTTCTCTTCCTTCTTCCTTTCATCTTCCCTTCCTTGCTTCATTATCTCATGAGTTAGGAGAGAACGCACTAGCTCATCAAGCTTGAGTGTCTCCAAATTTTTTGCCTCAATGATGGCGGTTCTCTTCCCATCCCAAGACTCGGGAAGTGAGTAGAGTAGCTTCCGAACTAGTTTGTCTTCCGGGATTATCTCTCCAAAACCCTTTAGCCCGTTGACGATTGTTGAGAAATGATCGAACGTCTTTGAAACGGTTTTGTCAGGCTCCATTTTGAAATTCTCAAAGCTAAGATTGAGAATTCAATTTTTTGTCTCCTTCACATCACTTGTTCCTTCATAAGTGGTCTCAAGTGTATCCCACACTTCCTTAGCACTTTCGATGGAGGAAACTTTGGAGTAGATGTCGGTACCGAAAGAGCAAAACAACATGTGAAGAGCTTTATCATTGATTTGAATCTTCTTTCTCTCTTCTTCACTCATCTCATTTTTCTTCTTTAACACCAATCTTCCTTCGTCGTCTCTCTTCATCGGAATATAGGGATCATCTTCAATGACATCCCAAACTAGATAATCGTTGGATTTAATGAAGAGGCGCATCCGGTTCTTCCAAAAGGGGTAGTTATCATCGTTGAAGAAAGGCTGTTTGGTGGTTGATTGAGATTCGTACATGTTTGACCCGGAGGTAGAAGCCATGACTTGATTTGTGGCTGATCACACTCTTCCTAGGAACTCATCTTGTGGTTGTTAATCCTTCAAAGAGGTAGGCTTTGATACCAATTTTTGAGTGGATCAATGAAACAATAAAAGCCAAGAGGGGGTGAATTAGATTTTTAGAACTTTGGTGGTGGAATGGAAAATTAAAAATGATAGACAAGAGGATTTAGAGTGGTTGAAGTTCCAATCGAACTCTACATCCACTACCTTAGCTTTACTAAGGATTTTCCAACAATCCACTAATTGTTCTTCCCCTTTTCTAGGCTAAGAAGGTATCCTTTACAATACCGGTCAATTTTTCTACCCAAATTTTGACCCAATCCTCACACAAGAAAATACAAAAAAGATGAAGGCTAAAACAAGTATCTCTCAATACAAAATGTAGCCCTTTTACAAGCACTCAACCCAATTGAATTAGATAAGAATGGAAATTACAATTTCACAATTGGGGTTTATAAGAAATAATGGGATTTTGGCACAAATGCTTGGTTTTGATGTTTGGATAATGCTTTGGAGATCAATTGTTGTTGTTGGAGCTTTTAGAGGTCCCTTTTATACCTTCTCATTGAATTCTAGCCGTTGGGGTTGTTGTATTCATCAATATAGCCGTTGGGATGTTATCTTCCCTCTATAAATGCAGTGTGCAACCACCCGTTCCGAAACGCCCGATCTTGTTTCGAAATAGACCAAAATGGAAAGAGTTGTTGGGGTGTAATAAATAGACCGTACCGAAACGGGCACGATCTTTGTAACCCCCTTAACCCGGCCCAGACGGTTGACCCAAATTAAGAAAGTCACACGGGGAAAACCAAAGTCAACCTTGGTTAACGACCTTTTTTTTTCTTTTTAAACTTGTCTAGATGCACGTTAACCTTAGATGTGATCATACAAACAGCATACTCGAAGATCATAAACATCAGAGATCAAACAGGGACCCAATTGAACAATTAACAACTTTACAGACCAAACTGTAAATTCTGAAAACTTTAAGGACTTAACCAGATTTTAAGTTACAAACTTAAAATTAATCAGGTTTCATGCTTCTCTGCCAAATTTCAGCTCAAACGGACATTCCAAACTCATACAATTGCACAAACAAGTTTCAGGACCAAATTGCAAACATTCCAAAACATTTAACTGCCACTGTCAGCCCCCAACGGTCACGTGTTCCGAAACAGGCAGAGCCCGTTTCGAAACGCGGGGCCGTTCCGCAACGCGTACCAAAACAGGTGGCTGGCAGAATGCTTTCCGTTTCGAAACGATGTCTACCGTTTCGGACGCCTGGGCTGATTCAGGGCATCCGTTCCGAAACGGTAGTCCCTGTTCCGAAACGCCCTGCACATAATGCAGAAAAAGACATGCTTAAACACGCAATTGACCATCCGAACATACTCTAAAAGCCACCAAACTTTACCATCATGCAATTCAACATATAAGAGACATACTTGCATCAACAATTCAACATATTATCATCATATACGTAAAGCCCCAATTCTATAGGCATGCTTCCTACACAAGCAACCATTTAAACACAAAATCTCCAAATCCATCTCATATAAGCCAAAACATGATCCAACAACATTAACAACAACATATAAACATCCTTGTCCGAACATATACGAACACATAAACATCAACCCAAGAGATTCTACCCCATTGCCTTTATTAACTATAGCTATTCACCGAGACATACATCTCAAATGGAGTCCTCCTTGAATCCCTTGCTTCTCGCTGTCCAAACTTCAAGAATCTGCATTGATGGACAAAAAGGAGCGTAAGCACATAATGCTTAGTGAGGAATGCTCAAAACCAAAACACCATCAATGCAGCGAGTCATAAAACCTCTTTGAAAAGCAACTCGATTTGATGAACCAAAACAAAGTTTGAAAACCCCTTTTCAACAACATGCTTTAACCATGCATTGCTCAAACATGAAAACCAACCCTTAGCTTAGCAAGCTAAGAAAACCATTTCAAAGCTCAATTTGCAAAATCATCCATTTAACCATTCCATGCATAAACACCATATGCAAAGTTAAATTCATACCTTGGAAAACACTTCCATTTCATAACATACCTTTCTTATACTTGAAAATCATTCCAAGCAAGAAACCCTTTAAAAACCATTTACTCAATTAATCCGACACATGCATTAAACAAAGGCAACTTATGAGCCACAACATCATCATCACATGCCCTTTTAAAACAAGTCTTAACAAGACTCCAATGCATTAAATAGATTTCATGCACACATGCATCATTTACCAAATGATAATCAACACTTGTTCAACTTAACAAGTAAACATGCATTCACAAGCATTTAACACTTTTCATGCAACCATGCATCTTTTCAAGCATCTCATGCTTCTTTATAATCAAGAACATTATATTGGCTTCCAAGAGATCAACCACATCCACTTTTCAACTCAACACCCAATCGGATATGCGGATCACAAGCGTTGTCCCCCACGCTTCATACACACTACCAATCCAAGGTCTCCAAATGGACTTTTAAACACCATTTGACCTCACCATCCTACGGTTCCCATGTATGGACTTTTAAACACCATACAACCTTAGCTTTTTACAAGGTTCCCATGTATGGACTTTCAAACACCATACAACCTTAACTTTTCCCAAGGTTCCCATGTATGGACTTTTAAACACCATACAACCTTGACATGCACAAGGTTCCCATGTATGGACTTTTAACCACCATACAACCTTTGCATTCACCGATTGGTAGTTGTATAACATCACTAACGAGATCCGGGACACCCTACACAAGATCCACACATGGACTTTACACCACCATTGTGATCTTAACAAGCACAAGGTTCCCATATATGGACTTTTAACCACCATATAACCTTTGCTTAACCAAGGTCCTCGAATGGGCATTCAACCTCCATTATGACCTTAACCATCTCGTTAGGATACTTGAAGGGAGTTTACCGGTTCACTCTTAACCACTCCACCTCCAAGGCGACTTTATTCACGGTGCACCCAATCCTATAGCCGGCTAACTATATCCGATCAAAGAACCAAGAACCACTTACATCACTTGCCAATATAACCATCTTACCACATTAGTCCAATGATTCACATGCATAACCAATATGCAAAAACCATCATTTACCGTCATCAATCCACTGTTTTAAAGCATTACACAAAGCCATTGAACAACATGCAACACCATGCATCAAAACCACATTTTCAATGTATAAAACTAAGGATCTCTTACCTTGAGCATCCTTCACATATGGCTTTCAAAACCAGCATTAAACCATGCTTAAAATATGCTTTCAAAACAGAAAATAAACCATGCAAATCACATGCATGGCAACCACCAAACACAATTGCTATTAAAGCCAATTCACAACACAAACCAAGAGCGAAAATCCATAACTTACTCTTGAGCTTAGCAAAGTTGTTTAGACTTAAACTAAGCTCCCAAAACCTCCAAACCTTGGTTTAAAAGCTGAAAACCCAACTTCACTCACCGATACACAAAACAAGGCTAGCCAACAAGCCTTCCAAGCATCCGAAACCTTCCGCAATGCCTCTAAAGCTCACGGATCAAACTCCCCTGTTTCAAGCACACAAAAACAGAGGATTAATGCATCACTATGCATTAAAAACACCAGCAACACAACCAAACTCGCTGCTCATCACAAATCCAACATTTCGGCTACCAAACACAACCGAAATCACCTCCAAACACTTCCAGCACTTAACCCAGCCAAGATCCATCACTTCTAACCATTTTTAAACATCAATTAACATCCAAAATGATCACAAACACATCCTTATACCTCCAGGTATAACAGATCATCAAAAACACTCCAAAAACAACCAAAAACTCAAGCCAAACTTAGGAAATTCAACCTATCCGGGATTGCATTGATTAAACCTCAACTTCTAATCAATTTAGCATTCATTTAACATCAAAAACACACCTCAAAACCCTGCTTAAACAGATCACACGAAAATTTCACCAAAATCAAGCAAATCTTGCATTTTAAGCCAAAATCAAGATTTCAATTGAAAAGCCTTTAACAAATCACAAATCAAGGATTGAGAACTTAGGAATTTCAGTAAAGAACTGATATTTTAGAGGAGAAGGACGTTCTTACCTCCAAACATGAATTTCTCCTTTTTAGAACCAAAAAGCTTGATGAAACAACTTGCAAATGGTGAGGTTTTGTTGTAGAGATGATTAGGAATCCAAGGAGAATTGAAAAGGAAGATTTGAGTGACAAAATCAGAAATAAATCTCTGGAGAGAAAGTGTTTGGGTTGAGAGAAAATGAGAGAAAATGAAAATTGGAAGAAAATGAAAAGTTAGTTACAAAATAGTAAAATGATTTCCCTCCACTTTTCTTAAGCTTTAAAATCAGAATTTTGCATTAAAATATCTTAGAAAAATATGGAGAAACTCTTTTTGGAATAACAGCTCCTTAAAGATTCAAAGTTTCAATCCTTTATAAAACAGTCACGCAACTTTCAAAAATTACATTTTGGTCACTAGCCAAAATGTCACCCTTCCGAACCTCATTTTCCAAAATTGATTTCACAGTTCACTTTTATATATTCAAAGATGATTTTAGAACATTTTTCCATATTTTTAATGCAACCCGAACTAGGCTTTCCTAAATTCACTCTTATATATTCGATCAGCACTTTGACCGAACCGGTCAACGCCCAAAACTTTTGAGCCCAAAACCGGGGCGTTACAATCTTTTCGATGCGCTAAGAGCCCGTTTCGAAACTCGTTTCGAAACCCTTTTCCAGTGTCAAAGCCTATTTCGAAACGGCTTAGAAGCGTTTCGATACGCCTTAACGACAATCTTAAAATCAGTTAAAAACTTCAACGATCATATTTTTAAAACCAAGTTTGAATTCTGTTTCGATATGTTTGAGGTCGTTTCGATAATACCGTATTGAAACGGGTCAAACCGTTTCGATGTTCTTCATCCGTTTCGAAACAAAGGTTAACAGTTGCAAAACTGTTCCGGAACGCCCAATGGTCGTTCCGAAACGGTGACTTGAAAATCACTGTTTGGGCTTGATAAACACTTCGAAAACATTTGACAAGTTGAGTTTTTGACTTAAACATTTTTCTTTAAATATATAGAGAGGTTTTGGGGACTTAAAAAATTCATTTTCTAATTTTCAATTTAGTCCTTAAATTCTTTAGTTATATCAAAATCAATTTATCGGTTTCACATTTGTTGAGATGGATTATCCTACCGACCGGAAGATTAGGGATGTAGTATCATTGTTGCATGGTGAAGCCCATAATTGGTGGGAGGCTAAGAAACATGTTATTTCAGCAAGTCAAATCTCTTGGGACCATTTCTGACAGGCATTTTCGTGACCGCTATGTTGGGCAGAGTACTTAGGAAAGTGCCGAGATGATTTCATGAATCTGAAGCGGAACAACATGTCCGTGAATGATTCTGAGATAGAGTTCATGAGGTTGATACAGTATGTTCCGGGGTTAGTGACCACAGAAAAGGACAAATGTGATTGGTTATTGAAGGGGTTGTGTTCATCGATTAAGACGGGTATTACTTTGCATATGGATAAAGAGTATAAAGAGATTACTCAACGAGCTAGGACTGCTGAGCTGAATGAGACAGAGATGAAGCAACTTGAATCTCTGGGTACTGATCAAGCTATGAAGTAACCGACCGCATTAGTTCAACATAGTCAGTGGGATCAATCTAGGAAGAGGGATAATGAAGATTTTTATTATCAGAATTATCAAAGTGTGGGACCTGCAATATCGACTAGTAGTGTTTGTAACCCCCTAAATCTGAACCGAAAGAACTGGGTCGAATATAAGGAGTCAAGCTCAAAGCTTGTCCCTCACGCAAGCAACCTAGTTTAAAACTTTAATTCCAAAATAGACAGTAATAATAATACATAATACATATTGAAAAAAAATATTCCTGAAAATATTAAATATTTGAAATGTACATGCATGATAAAATGTAATAACCCCAAATAAAACATCTGAAATCTAAAATTATATATATCAACTGATAAAATATATAATATAAATAGGTCCAAGTATCATACTGATAATAATAAATAAATAAATAAATAAATAAAGTTGGAAAATGATGTCCTCCAAGTACCGTAGCCTAGACCTGAGTATCTAAAAATAAAAACTAAGGGGAGTCAACGAAAACGCTCAGTGTGTCTCTACAGTGCAAACAAAACTAACAATATCATCATATCAACAAGGTACATCAGACATTATCAGAATACAATTTTCCATCATGAATCAATTCAAGCACATAAACAAATACGAATGAATATGCAACACAATATGACATGCACCCAACTACATCACCATCCGAAGAGTAAGGTTCCCCAGAATCACTCTCTACCTCGTCACCAACCGAAGTGGAATCCAGCCCGTAGGGCCAAACGAGTGATCCGAAGTAGACATCATCCCGAAGGATGAAGCTACTGAACTTCCCCGTATAGAATCTCAACCATAATGAGATGACATAAAATCCGAACTCTGAATCTGAATGCATTATTTATCAACATAAATGCATAATCATATAATCCGATATACAACATTCCAAATCTGAATGTATATACAAATATTGCATAACGTTACAGAATGTTGAGCATGTCAAACATCACAGATCAATAGAATATTATCATCATACATCATCAGACCACATCATGTATACATTTCAGCAAATCATCACATTTACATACAGAGCACTGTAAACAGACTGCACAGAAGAGAACACACCTCAAGTAGCTAACACTCAACATCGACGGTGATGTCTCCCACGCTTAGCTTTATCTCTAGATCGGTCAGAGTCAGCTCCTATAACAATTAAATACACCATCGAAAAAGCCCAAACGGATCTCGATGTCTGAGCAACATGAGGTCATCTAGGTGGAGGAGGAGGAAGGATCTCAGTATCCGAGTCAATGTAAGTACAAATAATTCCAATTAATTTTCCGATATTCATATCTTTAAATACAATTATAAACGAATAAAAGAGATCAAAACGGTCTTTCAGGTTCGAATTTGGGAAAACAGGCAGCGGAAACGGAATCAGGGCGTCGAAAAACATAAAAAAGCCCTTTTCTGAAAAAGTCAACGGTCAACGAGTCAACGGGTCAACGCTGACATCATCGATGATGTCAGCCGGCTCTTTATTAAAACAGACCAGTTCGATTCTGTGACGGTTCGATCTAACTTGGTTCAGCCTTCTGGACTGGTTCAACCTAAAATCACCAATTCGAAAAATTAGGGCACAAACACCCATTTCCGATTTCCCACCGTCGGCGACGCTCCGATGACCTCTTATGGCCATTTTTCCGACCAAACACACACACACACATATTAACCCCAAAAGAAACTAAAACCTTACCTCTAAACACCCAAACGGCGAGGAAAACTCGAAACAAAATCGAAAAAGCGCAAATGGATTCCGAGCGAGAACGACAACAGAGACGACAACAAAGAGGCTTGGTTTTGAATGGAACTGGAAGGGGACTCAAATGACGGCGACGAGCCGTCGAAGGGGCACCGTTTGATCCTTGGTCGGACGGAAAACGGAAAAAGAATGGTCTAGGTTTTTGTTCTCACGAGAGAAAATTGAGAAAAAAATGGATTAGTTGGGCGGTGCAAATGGAAACCGAAAAGGTGAGGGTTAGGCTCTCACCTTAACTTTTGGATAAATTACATAATAAGGCTCCAATAATAGCCCGCTTCACACTATTGTCCCCTTAGATTAAGATTCTTACAAGTGGATCACTAAAATTAACTATAAATTGAATTTAAAATTTCCCAAATTTTAGGTTTAATATAGGGTTTAATAATTTAATAAAATTGGGGTGTTACAACTCTCCCCCGTTAAAAAGAAATTCCGGCCTCGAAATTTACTTGGAGCAAAAAGATGCGGATACTGAGCTCGGATGACAGTCTTGGGCTCCCACGTAGCCTCATCATGACTACGATCACGCCACAGGACTTTGACCATCTTAATGGTCTTCCTTCTGAGAACCTTTTTATCATGAGCAAGAATCTCAATAAGCTCCTCCTCAAAATGCAAATCAGGACGGACCTCAATATCCTCAACATGCATAACATGTGACGAATCAGGACGATAACGTCTCAACACTGAAATATGAAAGACATCATGGATACGTTGAAGCATTGGTGGTAGCTCTAGCTGATAGGCAACTGGTCCGACTCGACGCATAATCCGATAAGGGCTAATGTAACGAGGACTCAGCTTGCCCTTGCAACCAAACCGAAGTACCTTCCTCCAAGGAGATACTTTCAAGAAAACCTCATCACCCACCTCAAACTCAAGATCACGAAGTCTCAAATCGGCATAAGACTTTTGTCTGTGAAAAGCAGCCTTAAGCCGATCTCGAATAAATCTGACAGTCTGCTCGGCCTCGTGCACAATCTTCGGTCCCAACAATCTGTGTTCATTCAACTCAGTTCAACCAATAGGTGAATGACACCTACGTCCATACAGAGCCTTATACGGTGCCATCTTAATACTGGCCTGATAACTGTTATTATAAGTAAACTTTGCAAGAGGCAAGAAATTCTCCCAACTGCCTTTGAAATCAAGAATACAACCCCTCAACATATCCTCAAGAATCTGGATCACAAGCTCAGACTTGCCATCTATCCGTGGATGATAAGATGCACTGAAGTTCAACCGAGTACCCAAAGTAGAATGAAGAGACCCTTAGAATTTTGCAGTGAACCTTGGATCTCTGTTAGAAATAATAGATAACGATGCCCCGTGAAGTCAAACAATCTCAGAAATATAAAGTCAAGCTAACTTACTCAAAGAATAGTCAACTCGGACAAGAATGAAATGCACGGACTTTGTCAAACGATCAACAATAACCCAGATGGAATCCTTCTTCGACGAAGTCAAAGGAAGTCAACTAACAAAGTCCATAGTCACGCGCTCCCACTTCCATTGAGGTATCTCAATAGGTTGTAGTATCCCAGACGGACGCTGATGCTCTACTTTGACTTTCTGACAAGTCAAACACCTCAATACAAATCTGAAAACTTCCCGCTTTAGACCTTTCCACCAGTACCTTTCACGAAGATTCTTATACATCTTGTCATCACCAGGATGCATAGAATAAGGTCTGTCATGGGCCTCACGGAGAATAACCTGTTTTAACCCAGATTTCCTTGTAATACAATACCGCCCACGAAAACATAATACCTCATCCTGATCAATAGAGAAATCTCGAGATGTACCCTCACGCACCTCTCTGATACGATGCATCAAAAATGGATCACTAGGCTACTCAGCTCGAATATTAGAAATCAATGTAGGAATAACCTGAAGTTCTGCCATCAGAATGCCATCGTCGTACAAACACATCCGAGCAAACAAAGCTCTCAGATCTAAACTGGTGTTACCACTTAATGCATCATCAACGACATTAGCTTTACTCGGATGATAATCAATCTCACAATCATAATCCTTGAGAAGCTATAACCAATGATGTTGTCTCATATTAAGCTCTTTCTGAGCAATGAGGTATTTCAGACTCTTATGGTCTGTATAGATATAACACTTCTCTCCGTAGAGATAGTGTCTCCAGATCTTAGGTGCAAAAATAACAGTAGCAAGCTCTAGGTCGTGGGTAGGATAGTTACACTCATGCGGTGTCAACTGTCGAGACGCATAAGCCACTAACTTCCCGTCCTGCATCAGAACACACCCCAATCCGGTGTATGAAGCATCACTGAAAACTGTATAAGCCTTACCAGGCTCATGCTGAATCAAAACGGGTGCTTCAGTCAACACAGACGTAAGCTTCTCGAAACTAGACTGTTGAGCCTCAGTCCAAACGAAGGGAACATCCTTCCTCAGAAGCTTAGTCAACGGAGCTTCAATAGAAGATAAACCCCCAACGAATCTCCGATAATAACCAGCTAAACCCAAGAAGCTTTGAACATGAGGAACATTCTTGGGCTGCTTCAAACTCATAATAGCCTCAACCTTCATGGGATCAACCTGAATACCCTGAGCAGAAACTATATAACCCAGAAACATAACCTCGGAAAGCCAGAACTCACACTTACTGAATTTTGCATACAGTTGTTTCTCTCGCATAATCTGTAATACAATCTGAAGATGTTCCTCATGCTCTACCTCATATCTAGAATATATCATCAATAAATACCATAACAAACTGGTCAAGATAGGGTTGAAACACTCTATTCATCATATCCATAAAAGCAGCATGAGCGTTAGTAAACCCAAAAGGCATCACAAGGAACTCATAATGGCCATATCGTGTCCGGAAAGCTATTTTGAACACATCAGAATCCTTAACCTTGAGTTGGTAATAACCAGATCTCAGGTCTATCTTAGAGAATATCGTAGCTCCCCGGAACTGGTCAAATAGATCATCAATATGGGGAAGAGGATATTTGTTCTTGATCGTCAGCTTGTTCAACTTCCGATAATCTATACAGAGTCGAAGTGTCCCATCCTTCTTCTCAACAAACAAAACAGGAGCTCCCCAAGGAGAGACACCGGGTCGAATGAAACCCTGATCCAACAATTCTTGCAACTGAATCTTCAACTCTTTAAGTTCTTTCGGTGCCATCCGATAAGGTGTCATAGATACAGGAGTTGTACCTGGATAAACCTCGATGTCAAACTCAACCTCATCTCGTTCCGACGGTACCCCGGGTAATTCTTCCGGAAAAACGTCTAGAAAGTCTTTCACAACTCGAATCTTATCTAATCTACAATCAGACTGTCTCAGATCAAGGATATAGCCAAGATAAGCAATAGAACCTTTCCTAATCATTTGCTCAACTTTGAGAGCTGAAACGATATTAGATAGAAACCCTCTACGCTCACCAACCAGAATCACCTCACGATCATCAGAAATTCTCAGTGTAGCTCTTTTCTTTTCACAATATAAGGTAACACGGTGTGCAGACAACCAATCCATACCCAGAATAAGATCAAACTCCCCAAAGGGTAACTCCATCAAATCAGCTGGAAAGATCTCCCCTTGAATCTTAAGAGGCCAATTCCTATATACTTTAGTAACCTCAACTGGATTACCCACTGGACTGTGTACAGTAACAACACTAACAGTATCCTCAGTAGAAATCTCAAGACCATTAGACACAGAACTCGCAACATATGAATGAGTCTAACCATTATCTAGTAGAGCAAAATACGAAATAAAATGGATAGAGAATGTACCAGCAATAACATCTGGCTCATCACGGTCCTCGTGCCTCATAGTAGAATAAATTAACCCTGGTTGTCTGGCCCCTGATTCTGCTGATCCTCTACTCGGAGCTGGTCTACCTCTACTAGTAGAGCCTGAAGTAACAGATCTGACCTGACCTCTTCCCCTGGTGGAGGTCTGTACTGATACCTGAGATTGAGTAGTAGTAAAAGCTGAGGGTGGTGGAACCGGACAATCTCTGAAATGATGCTCGAATGAACCACATCTAAAACAAGCTCCACTCTGCCTTCTACACTCGCCCGAATGCCACTTCTTGCAAAAAGGACACTATGGAACCCTTCGAGTACTAGTCGAACCACCGGCACTGACAGTCGGAACAGAAGAAGTCACTGGTCTAGCTCTCAAATTACTCTGATAGTCTAACTAATCCCTGGCCCTCTTCCTAGACTGATTCCTCTGATTATGCTAAACTTGCACTAACACTAGTCTCTTCCCTCTATCAGATCCATGCAACTCAAGATGTCTCAACTCTTCCTCATTACGCTCAGTCGTCCTAGCTCGTCAAGTAATGTCTTTGTATTTCTGGTCCATATATAAAGCAACACCGACCTTTATCGTAGGACGCAATCCCTTCAGAAACCAATCACACTTATCTTTTTCTGTGGTCACTAACCCTGCGACGTACTGAATCAATCTCATAAACTCGATCTCATAGCCATTAACATTCATAGCATTCTGTCTTAGATTCATGAAATCATCTTTGCACTTAACTATATAATCAGCTCCGACATATCGATTACGGAAAGCCTGTCTGAAATGATCCATATAACAGTACTAGCTGGAGTAACAAGCTCCACAGCCTCCCACCAAGTTTGAGCTTCACCTTGCAGTAGTGAAACGAAAGCCCTGATTTCCGGTTGGTAGGATAATCCATCTGAACAAATAATCGATGAAGCTACTTCAGCCAGTACTCTACATCTGATGGGTCTGTACCCGTCTTTCCATCGAACATAGTCATCTCGGCAGCAAGAAACTCTATGGATATGGGTCTTCGAACACTCTCAGACCGACGAAGGTATCTCAATAACTCTCTTTGAACAGTCACATCATATGTGCCCACTATCATACTTCCCCCTGAATCACGATGACCACTACTCTGAGCAGGCTGAACATGTGGGTCTCCTTCACCAGTCTGATGAGCTCTAGTCTGTTGAGCTCCTGTCTGATCCACATGTTGTTCCTCTACATTCGCACCCTGGACCTCATTGTTGCGTGTAAAAGTATCTATCGCAATGTAGTGCAAGTGTACACGACGCAAGTAGTAAAGTGATACGTAAGTATCGGATATCGTCTCTACAGGGACTGGGCTAATAGCTTTAACCTAGAATTATTGCACAAGAGTAAAAAGAAATAGTTTAAATGTTTGTCACGAGATAATAAAGAATACTGATAATAAAAGAGTAAAGAATTCAGGATAGAGAGGATGGGTCATTATTGAATTGCTCAGTAGTGTAGGTGTTGCAAAGTCTAGGAATCTTTGTTATGTCGTTGCGCCTGTCGTGGCAGCACCTGTCGCAGCAGCGATCACACAACTCTGTACTTCAAGCTTGGCAAGAATCCCTAATGTGCCTTGGCCTATCCCTAGGACCAAGTCTGTCGATGAACACGTCTTTGATGATACCTCCCGGCGTGAATCGAAGGATGAACACCGATGTTGTTGAATTCATCCTTAGCCACTTAACCTCGTCCTATCCCTAGGTCCGAGATAGTTTAACCATAAACTGGATAACCCGTACTTATTCCTTTCGTATACTGAACTCTCCCGATATTAAGTAAATATGTAATCTCACAATGCTCTCCCGATACTCTTGCAAGATGTTGAAAACCAGAATAAGCATACTTGAAGTTTATTTTATTGAATAGAAAAAATCCTAAAACAAATGCAATCCTTGAAACTACTTTACAAATCAACCCTTAGCCCTAGGGGAAGTTTAGAACATGATGAGAAGGGAAAATGACTAGGGTTTAGAAGAGAAGGCTAGAAAGTAAGATATCCTTCCCTAGGTCGATTTACATGCCTTTATATAGGCCTTGGGTTCAAGTTTTCTAATATAGCAAGAATACAAGTTTAAACTAAAGTACAACTCTATTAAAGACTAAATCTTCAGAGCATATATCTTTAATTCGTCCTTCTTTCTTGCTTGGAGTTTCTTCCTTGAACTTTGGGCTTGGCCTTCATTCTGATCTAGGGCTTGGAAAAATATAGGGGTGCTCCACGACAGCCGGCTTAATTTTCTCTTTCTGCCGAGGCCCACTTTACTTCATCTCTTCACCATTGTTGTCATCCTTGGCTGCCACGGCAGCGGCCATGGTAGCGTCGTCCTCCTCGTCTGCACATCCAATTCCAGCTCTACTTCTTCAATGCTCAGCGTCTGCTTCTCCACTGCCCTCCATCTGCTACAGCAGCTACCTGCAAAAGCAACCTAAATCGACCTAAAGCAATTGTGATGTATTATGATGTATAAATGAAATCTGCTTCTCCACTATACCATTTGATATAATTGTGATGTATAAATGAAATCTAACCTAAATGCAATGAATTATGCTTGAATGCAGCAGAAATATGGGTTAAATAGGGTGTAAAATATAGAAATTTTACACACTCAACACACCCCCAAACTCAAGTTTTTTCTTGCCCTCAAGCAATACAGACCTAAAAAGAAAAACAAAATTTTTTGTTTGGCTTAAAACAGTGAACTTTTCCTTACATACCATTAATTCCCTATTGTGAGCAACACCTTGTTGGATAGTTTAGGATTCATCCGGAACCTTGCTATAATTCTCGTGTAGTGTGTGCATGCTTGTGAACAGTTATATGCCAAGACTCCCTTAGTTTACTAGAATAGCTAAGCTTCTAACTTGAATTTTTCTGCCAATTTTCATCTTTTTGGAGGCAATTCTTAGGCTCCTTTAGTTTTTATTCATACTCGATTCTATTTTCTCAAACTTAAGTTTGACTAGAACCGGTTTCGGGCACCTCTAGCTAGCTTTCTAGAGCCGATTTCGGGCACCTCTAGGTGTATTGAGTCTATTTTTCTTAACTTCTTTTCCTAGAGCCAGTGTTAGGCACCTCTAGGGGCAACTCAAGTGTTAAGCTTTCTATTCTAGTTTACTAGCAGAGTTTTAGACAGTATAAAAGTCACAAATGGTGTTTAAGATTTAGAACTATAGTAAGGCTATAAACTGTTCCTAAAACTATCCTAAAGGCACTGCCACGACAGAGGCTGTCACGACAGGTAAGTTCAGTTCAAAGACTTAAGCTAAATTTTCATCATTTTTTAAGCAAAAATAAACTAAGTAAAGGACGCAATTTTTAAACTTAAAGAGACTTCATTATTGGAGGGATACCACCCCCAAACTCGAGGGTTGCATTGCCCTCAATGCAAATGACAGATATGAAAAAGAAAAATAAAAACATCACAAAATATAACAAAATGGCAGACAAAAATATAAGATAAGAAACTTAAATTTTCAAGCGCTGTCGTCTCCGCTGCTGCTAAGCTGAATCTGCCGACGGGCAGTGACTTTCCTTGTTGGTGCTGGCAGATGGATGGAGAGGCAGAAGTGTTCTTGGTCTTGGCTTCCCATGGAGGTTGGATGCGGGTTGGGGAGATATGAGCTGGTTTCTCCAATACCTGGACTTCCTCAGAGCTGCTGCTGCTGCTACTACTTCCGTCAGATTTTTCTTTATCTGCTTGTTCGACTCTGGGGCATGTTTTCTTTCGTTTCTCCAGGGTGAACTCCTTGGACAAGTTCCTCTTGACAGAGGGCTCGTCATCGGATGCCGCCCAAATTTCAGAGGAGGAGAAGCCAGCAATATACCTGTCGAGGTCGGACATAGGCTCCTTTCGCTTGGCTCCCCTGGCAGAAGTTTCTGTTGTGCGGCTGCCTCCTACAGCTATTGTGGCAAGGGTCGGAGTGGACGCGGCAGACGACGTGTTTGGTGCGGCAGCAGGGGTAGGGGTATGGGCAGGGGTGGTTGCAGCAAAATAATGGTTGGGGAATACAGGGAACAGTGCATCAGGGAAATTAAGAGTGGTGTGGATGAAATGTACCGTGGCGGTGGTGAAGTCTCGGATGAAACTCATCATGCCTAGCTGTTGTTCCTCCATTTTCTGTATGGCAGCGAGTATTTGTGTGGAGGTGTCTGCTGGAGGAGCTGCTGCGGTGGGCTGCCTGGGTTCTGTGGCGGCAGGCTCGGGTTGGGTGGGCTCTATCGGCTCACCTGCCGCGACAGTGGGGTCAAAGGATGACAGGGGTGTGGCAGCTTTGAGTTCCATCAGGCTGAGGATGTTTTTGTCTGTCCAGCCTTTTCCTCGGACTCGTAAATCCTCGGCAGCTTCCGGTACATTGTGGTCGCAGCAGAGGGCAGTAATGAGGTAAGGGTAGAAGAGTGGTCCTGACGGTCGGTAAGCACAATCCAGTATGCCCTCCCGAACGTATATGCCAATGTTAATTGGCCTCTCATTTAAGATAGAATGGATGAGGGCTAACCTTGGTTGGTCGACTATTGTGTTGTGAGAGGACGACATAATCCGCTCTTGATAAATGCATTCCAAAGTTTTGCCTCCAGCGTGAGTTGAACTCGTTTTAAAGTCCTTGGATGTTTAATATCGGTATTCCACTCGGTGCCCTCACCTGTGAGTTCTTCCATCACAGCATCGTAGTCGGCAGGCTCTAAACTCTCTATAAATCGTTGATGGCCATCTTCCTTTCTCCCAACATAGAACTCGTAGAGTGTGTTAATGTATTCGGGCTCAAAAGGTACCTCTTTCACTCGGACTGTAACTACTTTCGCTTCCCTGCTATCGATGGCAGCATAAAATTCCCGTACGAGGGTCACGTTCATTTCCTCTAGCTGCTCAACAAATATCTGCCACTGCAAGGCTCTGATTTTGCAGGCTATGAATGGTTGCAGCCCCAAGTTCTCCGTTATGGAGGTGTAAATGAAGCCTTTCTCCTCCCACATATCTCGGATCTGGAAGGAGCTTGGAGTGGATGCTGCTGGGGCAGATCCTGAGGTAGTGCTTTGGCGGGTATTTCTAGTACTCTTGTTGCAAGGACTGTGGAAAGAAAATGAAAGCAAGTAAAATTCTAGAGGAAACAAGTAAAGAGAGTAAAAGTGAGTGAAAAATGAATAGTAAAATTGGGTTTATATAGAGGGGGAGTTTGCTGCCCGTTGGAGCTGTAACGGCAGGCGCGAATAATGGGGCCAGCTATTACGCAGTTTCTGACGCGTCTGTCACGCGTTTCCGTGTCTGCTGCGCGTCTGTCGCGGCAGCTGTAACGGCAGGCTCCAAAGTTGGGCTTTTTGGGCTGATGGAAAGATGGTGGGCTGAATTCACTTCTCCTCTTCTCCTTGTCTCTTTTATTTCCTGAAAATAATAAAAGTAAAACTTTAGTTTCTAAAAATAAAATAGTTCTAATTACCTAATATATAAATAATAATAATAATAATAATAACAATAATAATAATAATAAAATTGGGTTAAATTATGGATGTTGGGAGGGGCATCTCCTAAAGTAACCACTTCCTGCATTCGTGGGGCTTCAGTCCCCTGATAATGCTCCAATCTTTGTTCGTTGGCTTTAAATTGGTGCTCTTCTTTTAACCTAGATTTCAGCTTCCCTGTGAAGAGTTTCAACCTAGAGTTGAACAACAACACAAGCTGCCCTGGGCAGAACTGTCGTGGCAGCAACTTCTTGTCATGCCACTTCTTTGTCTTGTCTTTATAGATTCTTGCGTTGTCATAGGATATTACTCGGATTTCTTCAATCTCATTCAGATCAGGTAGCCTTTTTTGTCCTGCTTTTTCCAAGTCCATATTCACTACCTTGATGGCCCAGTATGCTCTGTGCTCAATCTCGACAGGTAAATGGCATGTTTTCTTATAAATCAGACGGTAGGGTGACATTCCCAATAGAGTTTTGAATGTTGTTATGTAGGCCCATAATGCACCATTGAGGTGTAGAGACCAGTCGTTCGGAGTTGGCTTAACCATCTTTACAAGACTGTTCTTAACCTCTCTGTTGGGTATTTCAGCCTGTCCATTGGTCTGAGGGTGGTACGTTGTTGCTATCCGATGTTTGACACCATACTTTTTAAAGGCAACAGCTATAACCCTATTATCGAAATGCCTCCCTCATCACTGATGATCGCCTTGGGGATGCCAAATTTGGAAAATATGTTGTTATGCAAAAACCTCTGAACCGTTTTGGCATCGTTTTTCTGAGTAGCGATCGCTTCAACCCATTTGGACACATAGTCCACTGCCAGAAGGATATATAAGTTCCCACATGAAGTTGGGAATGGTCCCATAAAATCAATCCCCCAAACGTCGAAGATCTCGACTTCTAGAATGTTTTACAGTGGCATCTCATGTCTCCTTGAGATGTTTCCAGTCCGTTGACATTTGTCACAATTTTTCTAGAATGTCTGGGCATCCTTGAACAGTGACGACCAATAAAATCCTGACTGCAAAAACCTTGGCAGCAGTTTTGTTACCACCTAAATGTCCTCCATACTGTGAAGCATGGCAGTGATGAAGCACATCTTCCTATTCATCCTGTGGTACACATCTCCTGATAACCTGATCGGCACAATATTTGAAAAGAAGAGGTTCGTCCCAATAATAATGCTTAACATCATTTTGGAACCTCTTCCTAGCTTGATAGTTAAGGTCAAGAGGAGTTATTCCGATAACTAAATAATTAACAAAATCAACATACCAGGGGAGTTTAGAAAACTTACCTATCTCCATGGTTGTCGCGACAGTGCTTGTGGCAGTGAACAACTGCTCGTCAGGGAAGGTCTCCAATATTTGTGTCTCATCTGTTGGAAGACTCTTTCCCTTCTCTGTTGTGGTGTAGTTTACTTGGGTGTCGTTTAGTGTTTTGCTGGCGTAGTATATCACATGAAAGAGCTTGTCTTTCCTCTGCCCAAGTGCTGCCCCGACAGCATAGTCACTAGCATCACGCATGATCTCAAATGTTAGTTTCCAATCTGGTGGATGTACTATTGGGGCTGTTACCAGCTTTTCTTTTAGAACCTTGAATGCCTCAGTACATTCAGCGTTGAAGTCGAAGGGGCGGTTCGGCTCCTGAAGATGGCATAAGGGTTTGGTGATCTTCGAAAAGTTTGCGATAATCTTCCTATAAAAACCAGCATGCCCTAAGAACCTCCTGATACCCTTGACTGTGGTGGGTGGCGGCAGCTTTTCAATTACCTCGATCTTAGCTTTGTCGACTTCTATGCCGCGGCAGCTTACTTTATGGCCTAGGACTATCCCTTCATTCACCATGAAGTGACATTTCTCCCAGTTCAACACCAAGTTTGCTTTCTCACATCTCTCGAGCACTTTCTGTAGGTTGCCAAGGCAACTTTCAAAATTGTCTCCAAAGATAGAGAAATCATCCATGAATATCTCCAGGAAATCCTCCACCATATCGGAGAATATTGCCATCATACACCTTTGAAAGGTTGATGGTGCATTGCAAAGTCCAAATGGCATCCTCCGAAAAGCGTAAGTACTGTATGGGCAAGTGAACGTCGTCTTCTCTTGATCTTTCGATGCGATGGCTATTTGATTATAACCTGAGTATCCATCAAGAAAACAACAGTAAGGCTTTCACGCTAATCTATCAAGCATTTGATCAATAAAGGGCAAGGGAAAATGGTCCTTCCGGGTAGCTTTGTTAAGCTTCCGGTAGTCCATACAAACCCTCCAACCGGTCACAGTCCGGGTTGGGATTAACTCGTTTTCTTCGTTGGTTACCACAGTTATTCCTCCTTTCTTAGGAACACACTGCACCGAGCTCACCCACTTGCTATCCGAGATGGCATAGATTATTCCAGCATTTAGCCATTTTATGATCTCCTTTCGAACCACCTCTTGCATAGCATCGTTTAGACGTATTTGTGCATCAATGGTCGGCTTATGATCATCCTCTAAGAGGATTTTATGCATGCATAGTGCCAGGCTGATGCCTTGGATATCAGCTATCGTCCATCCAATAGCCTTTTTATGCTTCTGCAACATCCCTATTAGTTGTTGTTCATGTTCCTGCATCAACTTGGAAGAGATGATTCCGGGCAACATATCATTTAAACCAAGGAAAACATATTTTAGCTGCCCTGGCAGGGGCTTAAGATCTAGATCATGGGGCTCTACAGTTGATGGCTTTTGGACTATATGTTCATCCGAGGTATAGTTTAAGGGCTCGAATAACTTACCTGGACGTTTGCCTATCCGGTTTACCTCCTATTGATCTTCAGTATCAGATATGTCAGATTCTGAGGAGCTGTTGTTGTCATCGCTGCCGTGACAGTCTTATAAATGGTTGCTAGGGCAATGGCCAATTTTGATGTCGTGGCAGCCTGACCTGATGCAGGGTTGGTCAAGGATAACTCCAGTGATAGCCTTGTATTATTCTTCTGCATCAGCATGTTTTATTGCCTGGAGAACATTCAGCTTGATCTCTTGATGGTTCACTCTCATAGTGAGTTCTCCTTTTTCCACATCAATCAGTGATCTTCATGTTGCTAAGAAGGGTCGCCCCAGGATGATTGGTGCATTCTCATCTGCTTCACAATCTAAAACAAGAAAGTCAGCAGGAAAAATGAATTTATCCACTCTTACCATAATATATTCAATTTTTCCTTCTAGATGAACGTAAGAGCGGCCTGTCAGCTGCAGTACGACTGTTGTGGGCCAAGCTTTTCCAATACCTAATTTCTGAAAAACAGATTTGGGCATTAAATTTATACTAGCACCAAGATCACAAAGTGCCTTACCCACAACTTTATCTCCGATTATGCACGGTATGATGAAGCTCTGAGGATCCTTCTTCTTCTTGGGTGGATGCTTGTGCAGAATACTCATGCATCCCTCTGTCATTTTGACCGTTTTAAATTCCCCAAGTTTGGATTTTTTCGACATGGCATCCTTGAGAAATTTGGCATAACCAGGCATCTCCTTTATAGCATCTAACAGCGAAATATTGATATGGACCTGCTTAAAAATATCGTAGATCTTCTTAAGCTGGGATTCTTGTTTCAACTTTTGTAGCCGCTGAGGAAAAGGAGGTGGGGGATGATAAGCAGCAATACGTCCTTCCCACTGCATTCGGATCTGAGGAGGTTTAGGTTCTTCATCTTTCTCCTTTGTCCCTTCTGCTGTTGTGACAGGTTCAACGGCATCAGGTTGTTTGTCGTCTGTCAGGGCAGCGTTCTCGGTAGTCGACTCCAAGGCTGGTTCCTTAACTGTTCCAGCTTCCTTCTCTGGCCCTGGTAATTTCTTCCCACTTCTTGTCGTGGTGGCTTTACACTGCTCATGATTGGGTTGTCTAGCGTTTTCAGTATCGCTAGGAAATCCTCCATTCTGCCTCGGTTTAATATGCTGGGAAACCTGACCCATCTGTGTCTCCAATGATTTCAAAGTAGCTTCATGATTAGCCATCCGCATCTCCGTTTTATCCATGAATGACTCAGTTTTCTTGACAAAGTGATTCATGTTCTCAATGTAAGTTCCTATTTGAAACATAAACGTAGCCAAGGTCTGCTCCAGTATACTAATCGTGGCAGCTGGTGGATGTTGTTGTTGCTGCTGCGGTTGCTGTCGAGTCAGTAATCTAGGTCCCTCTCTGATTCTGAGTGTTTTGTGCTTGAGGATTCAAGGCATTATTAGGGTTGCTCCAGGAGAACTTGGGATCCTTTCTCCAGTTGGGATTGTAGTTGTTGGAATTGTAGTTTTGTTTATTGTAGTTCCCAACATACATCCCTTCTTCTAACTGTAGCGGACAATCTTCTGAACTGTGATTCTCATCGCAAGTTTCACATACCTCTTCAACAGAGTAGGAAGGTTGTGAATCTTCTTTCAAGAGCCTTTTCTTTGCCTTAGTGAGATATGCCACATGTGTTTTTAGAGAACTATCGGCCTCAAAATCTTTTACAGCTAGAACTCGTTTACCCCCTCTTCTTGCTGTAGGAAACTGTTCCTCGTTCTTCGCCAGATTTTTCAATACTGCCATTGTGTCTCCTGGATCTTTGTCCAACAGCAATCCATTCGCTGCTGAATCAATTCTCATACGGGTCTTTAAGTTGGCAGCATTATAAAATTTAGTTACCTGGTTCCAAACGGGGAATCCATGCATAGGGAAGTTTCTCAGAAGAGTGGTAAATCTGTCCCATGCCTCATGCATCGGCTCGTCATCTTCCTGTTGAAAAGTAGCAATTCCGTTGCGTAATCGCTCAGATAAATGTGAAGGATTAAAACGAGACAAGAATTCACGAGTTAAATCTGCCCAAGTTCGTATTGAACTCGTTGTTAGTTTATTCCACCAAGTTTTCGCCCTGTCCCTCAATGAATGAGGAAATAACCGAAGTCTCAGTATCTCCAGATTTACTCCTGGTAGTCTAAACGAACCACAGATTTCCTGAAACGTTTTCAGATGCTCCCTAGCATCCCTTGTAGCAGCACAACTAAATTGGCCAGCGTTGTTAATCATGCTGAACATAACAGGTTTCAGCTCAAAATTGTCAACTTCTACGTCTGACAGGGTTGTTTCTAGTTCCACATGATCATTGACCATGTAGTCTCGGCATGACCGGCGTGCGGCAGCGGCAGGAGGATCAGTAGGTTGTTTGTTCCTTCCATCTCTGGCAAGATCTTCAATGTCCTGGGGATTCCTTTGGTTGTTCATGGCCTTTAACTGTTCTTTAAGGTATTCGTTTCTGGCTACCACGAAGCAAAGTCGGTTCCTAAGATTTTATGAGCGTTCGATTTCAGGGTCTAATTGATACTCAGGTTCCTCTCCTCGTTTCGATCTGCGCATCAACAGAAAACCTTGTGAAAAGCGCAAATTGAACAATCCAAGTAAAATAAAACAGAAAAATAAAAGAAGTGCAATAAAAGATATGGTAAAGATATGTTGCCAGTCCCCGGCAACGGCGCCAAAAACTTGTTGCGTGTAAAAGTGTATATCGCAATGTAGTGCAAGTGTACACGACGCAAGTAGTAAAGTGATACGTAAGTATCGGATATCGTCTCCACAGGGACTGGGCTAATAGCTTTAACATGGAATTACTGCACAAGAGGAAAAAGAAATAGTTTAAATGTTTGTCATGAGATAATAAAGAATGCTGATAATAAAAGAGTAAAGAATTTAGGATAGAGAGAATGGGCCGGTATTGAATTGCTCAGTAGTGTAGGTGTTGCAAAGTCTAGGAATCTCTGTTCTGTTGTTGCGCCTGTCGTGGCAGTACCTGTCGCGGCAACGTCTGTTGTTAGTCACGGCAGCGATCACACAACTCTGTACTTCAAGCTTGGCAAGAATCCTTGCTGTACCTTGGCCTATCCCTAGGTCCAAGTATGTCGATGAACACGTCTTTGATGATACCTCCCGGCGTGAATCGAAGGATGAACACCGATGTTGTTGAATTCTTCCTTAGCCACTTAACCTCGTCATATCCCTAGGTCCGAGATAGTTCAACCATAAACTGGAGAACCGTACTTATTCCTTTCGTATGCTTAACTCTCCCCATATTAAGTAAATATGTAATCTCACAATGCTCTCCAGATACTCTTGCAAGATGTTGAAAACCAGAATAAGAAAACTTGAAGTCTATATTATTGAACAGAAAAATTCCTAAAACAAATGCAATCCCTGCAACTACTTTACAAATCAACCCTTAGCCCTAGGGGAAGTTTAGAACATGATGAGAAGGGAAAACGACTAGGGTTTAGAAGAGAAGGATAGAGAGTAAGATATCCTTCCCTAGGTCGAATTACATGCCTTTATATAGGCATTGGGTTCAAGTTTTCTAATATGGCAAGAATACAAGTTTAAACAAAAGTACAACTCTATTAAAGACTAAATCTTCAGAGCATATATCTTTAATTCATCCTTCCTTCTTGCTTGGAGTTTCTTCCTTGAACTTTTTGACTTGGCCTTCATTCTGATCTAGGGCTTGGAAAAATATAGGGGTGCTCCACGACAGACCGGCTTAATTTTCTCTTTCTGTCGAGGCCCACTTTACTTCTTCTCTTCACCATTGCTGTCGTCCTTGGCTGCCACGGCAGCGGCCATGGCAGCATCGTCCTCCTCGTCTACACATCCAGTTCCAACTCTACTTCTTCAATGCTCAGCGTCTGCTTCTCCACTGCCCTCCATCTGTTACAGCATCTACTTGCAAAAGCAACCAATTTCAGTAGAAACTGTGCCATTTGATATAATTGTGACGTATAAATGAAATCTAACCTAAATGTAATGAATTATGCTTGAATGCAACAAAAATATAGGTTAAATAGGGGGTAAAATATAGAACTTTTATACACTCACCACTCATCCTGATTTTGTATCGAACCCTCAATAGGTGGAACGTCACTATCTGCAGTCACAGTACGACCTCGACCTCAACCGGCCGCTACTCTAGAACTTCTCTAAGGTGGCATAATAGTATATCTACAAAAAAACAACACAGGTTAACCCCAAAACCAACCAAAACATTACCCCTAAACACCCAAACAGTGAGGAAAAACCCGAAACAAAATCGAAAAAGATGAAACGGATTCCGAGCGAGAACGACAACAGAGATGACAACGACCAGGCTGGGTTTTGAACAGAACTGGAAGGGGAGTCAAACGACAGTGACGAGCCGTCGAAGGGGCAGCGTTTGATCCTTGGCCGGACGGAAAACAGAAAAAGAATGGTCTGGGGTTTTTGTTCGCACGAGAAAAAATGGAGAAAAAATGAATTAGTTGGGCAGTGCAAATGGAAACCAAAAGGGTGAGGGTTAGGCTCTCACCCTAACTTTTGGGTAAATTACATAATAAGGCTCCAAGAATAGCCAACTTCACACTATTGTCCCCTTAGATTAAGATTCATACAAGTGGGTCACTAAAATTAATTTTAAATTGAATTTTAAAATTAATTTAATAAAATCGGGGTGTTACAGTGTTGGTGGTTCAACTGGTTCTCGCTCTTTACGTATTTTTTCTTATTGCAATAGAAAACATAGTGGAGTATGTAGAAAGAAGACAAGGGCATGCTTTAAATGTGGTTCCTTTGATCATTTCTTCAGTGATTGCCCAAGTCCAGATACAGCTTCATTTGTGCAACGTCAGTCTCAAAAATTAGTTCAGACACCTAGTAGGGATAAGGGACTTGGTATACATTCTTCTTCGGGTTCAACAAGTAGAGGTAGACATGTTCTAAGTGATAGATCAGCTAGATCGGAGCTAGACGACTGAGCTCAGTTTATGCAACCAAAGCTCATGAGGGTTATGCTGATGAGCCAGAAGACATAGCAGGTACATTTCTGATGTTTTAGTTTTTATTTTTATGTTCAAGGTTGAGGAATTCATAGTGAAGAATTTAAAGATGTGTCGGTTAATTTTTAGGATTTATTGCAAAATCTGAAATTTTAGGGACGAAATTTGTTTTAAGGGTGAGAGAGTTGTAACACCCCAGATTTTAGCCCCAAATTAAAAACCCTAATTTTGAAATCCCTAAATTAAAAATCCTTGGAATTGAGAATTTTAATAGGAAACCCTAATTATGAAATTTGGGAATTTAGGTTAAAAACCCTAAATTAATTTTAAGAATTTGAATTTTGGAACCTTATTCTTGTTAAAGGATTAAATTTAGTTAATTTAGAATTTTAGGGGGCATTATATAAATCAAGTAAAGTTTGGGTGCTATTATGCAAAACTCTAAATGGTGGGATGGGTTATTGTGCAATTTACCCATTAAATTGGTTATTTAACCCCATCAGCCCTAACACCTATTTTCAATTCAATTAGCCGCACGTCGTTCTCTCCCTCTCTCTCGACATCTTTTTTATGGTTCTTATTTTGATCGAACTTTGGTGAGTCTCTAGCATCGCACAACCTTAATTTTTGAAGGATATGGATATGAGATCTGATACAGTTTACATGTGTTTTAGATGACATCGATTTTGAGGAAGACGAGTTACCACCACCTTCGCATGTTCGATCTAACCGTGCACGTACCACAAGGAGTACACGTGAGTATTCTTTTAGATTAGTACTAGTGTTAATTGGCGTCATAGAGTTAGATTTTGATGTAGAATTTTATACCGTAGGTTCCGATTCAACTATATCCGAACGTGAGAGGCGTTCTTCACAAATGTTAGAGCTATTGCTGCTTGAGGTGTGTTTTCTTACTGTGCTAAATAATAATGATTTTTATCGTGTGACATTATTTTATATCGTATGCATATTTTTACATGTGATGTGGCATGATGAATTTTTCATGTATTTTTACTAGATTTGTAATTTAATGAAACATCAGATTTATCGAACTATGAAATATCGGATTTATCGAACTATGTTTTGAGACTATTGTGAATGTTATTTTACATCATTGTCTGCATGGGTTGGGATTGTACGGTGGAAGTAGTGGTTTTTACCACATATCGATTGATGGATGTAGAGAGTGGTTTTGGGGATCCTTACTCCTCAGACCGTGTTGTAGTTGGGATTCATTGAATTGTTTTTATAAGTTAATGCTTTTGAATTGTGCATCATCATTTGTGAATTTAAAGATTTTATTGAAATATATATGTTTTTGAGATTGAGATTTTTCTTGTACTTTAGAGACACACTAAGCTCTTTAGCTTACTCCCCCTTAGTCTTTCTTTCAGATACTCAGACCATAGGTGAATCAATCCTTGGAGGATCTCATATTTTATACGCTTATTTTATTATTCAGTACGAAACTATTTTTAATTATTCAGATTATTATTTATTATTTTGAGAAATTGATGTAATTTCATACTTTGAGAATAAATATGTTTTGGTATTATTTTTTCTAGAATTATTTTACTATGATTTTATTTAAGATATTTTATATAAACATTCTAATATTTATTATGATATTTTTATTTTTATTTACTATAAGATATTTATTAAATCGATGTTATTTTATTTTAAGTTAAAGTGTAATTTCCAAAATTGAATTTTTTGAGGATTAAGTTTTCAAACGTGACTTCCTAAATTCGGTATTTTCTTCTAGGCTGGGTTTAGGGGGTTACACGTGTGATTTGGCTTTGGTGTTAGATATGGTGTTTAGTTCATTTCGCTTTGGTTCTTTCTCATTCTTTATATTACCATGTGTACTCTTTTCCTCCAAGTTAGGTATATGGGGTTTTTAGTGAGGCATATGGTAATGTTCTACTTGTATGATTTTCACTCGTGAATAAATTCATACTTGCTGATAAAAAAAATTAAACCCTAATGCATGCAAAAATATTAAATTAAATAAAAAAACTGAATTTAAGGATCAAATCGAATGAAATTAAAACTTCACTTAATGAATTAAGGAATTAATTGAATAAATACATAATTACAAAGCCTAATTATGCACCTATAGCGACTAAATTAAAAGATTTATAAAGAGAGGAGAACAACTAGCATATCCATCAAAGTAGGGTATGACATGGATGGAATATCGTGGGTCAAATAACCCAACTTCAATGCCTATATAAGGGTCTTATAATCGAACTCAGTAGCCTTTTCCCTTTTCTCTCTCTATCAACTCGTCTGGAATCCCAAAAACCAGAGTTTCTCTCACTAGTGACAATCTAAACCCAAAAAATACCCATCAATTTTCATATCAGTCAACCCTTTTCCTATGGTGTTCTTCATGTGTTAATCAAGAACAGGATGAACACATGCCACTCACTGTCACAAACCCTAGCTTCGACCACCACCCAAAATAGATTCGACCTCCGTGATGATTTTCCCAACCACCACCAAAAACTTATGATCACCCTTGGTCGATTTTCGGTCGCCGCAAGGCGATTTCTGGTCGTCGTTTAAAACCTAAAACCACCCATTTCTTCAAAAAAAAATCCAGATCTACTCATGGTTCAACTGAATCACCATATCTTACCCTTCTAAACCTAAATCTACCCAAATCCTCACTACCTCTTCAATTCTGCCATTTCAGTTAATCTCTGACCACCACATGAACACCATTCGACCACCGCACCAAAAAACTAAAAGGGTAAAAATGTAAACTCTCCTATGTTGGGAAACGCCGGTACACCCCATGGCGCAACGAAAAAATTATCTGGCGATTACCTCTAGAGATCTATGTATGAGGAACGAATTTGGGGTGAAAATGATGAAACATTACCTTAATAAATCTGGAAATCCGCAGGGAGTATAGAAGAATCCAAAATGAATCCAAGTCGTCACAATCGCATTCTGACTTCTACGCAGTCCATCCAAACAAAACGAACAATATTTTCTCTTCTCTAACTGTTAGAGAGGTTTTTCAAAAAGCATATATTTGGCTGCTAGATCTCATGTATTTATATAGCATTCAAAAACCTAATTTTAATTAAATTCGGATTCTTTAAAAACGCATTATATCTATCCGAATATAATTAAATATGTAGAATCTGATTCTACTTCTATCTGATTTCTTTAGGGATATATATATTTTAATAGTGTCTGATAATTACATTAATTATCTAGTATTATAATATATAAAGGAGATTATCTATAATTACAATAACAATATAATTTTGGTTCTTACTTATTTCGTGCACAACAAGTTTGCACACATGTTATATAGTCGATATTTGTTCGTTTCAATCATAGGGTGTGACCCTTATAGGTTCATGTAACATTAGCAGTAATATCTAGAACAATTCTAATATTACAAACAAAGAGTGGCATCTAGCAATACATCATTGCTACCTAAGTTACATGAAGTGGTGGTTCAACTTAATCTTCTTTTGTGATTAACTTCTTTTATGTATTACATCCTTTTGTCCTCATATCTAGATTGAACACAAGTCATGGATTAGTCACACTTGTATAGTCCATCTAATATTTCTTGATATCTTGAGTAGACTATTATAAACAAATAACTATGATATCCCATATCAACTTATTCGAGCATGGCCATGCATTTTCTAGTCTCACTCAATCAAGTGACCTATGATATTACTCATATTATGTAGGAGGGACAAATCCTATCTTGACCAACCATATTCCGCTACATAGATTGTGACATATCAAATATTAGTCTTTATAATGTAGTCAATTACGACACACGTTTGACCGTATCAAAATATATCACTCACGATGTTGGAATAATGATGATATCAAGTTAGAGGATCATACATGTAGTTATCACCATGAGCAATGTTGTGACTGTCACATAGTAATCCAAGTAACATGCTCATAGCGGGTCAGTCCAGTATGTTGTTTTCTAACACATACTTATGTAATAATTTTGACATCTCCATGTCAATGACAACACTTTGTCATCAATCAACTACATATTAGTCTTGATACATTATTTTTGTCCATGCCCACAATAATACTTGACTAAGGACATTCAAGAATAATTATATTTATTCTAAGGACTTTATTATAGTTCAGTTTATTTATAGATGCACAGAATAAGACTGAAATAATAATAATTGTAACACCCCGAAAACTGGTCTAGTCGGAATTGGATTCCGATGATCGGAGTATTGATATTAAAATATTGAAATATTGACTGCCCGCTATAGATTATATTGTTAAATTGTCATAAGACCTTAAGTAAACCATGTCTTTAGTTAAGAATGCATGGAGAATGCTCAAATTAGTGCTTTTGAGCTTGGTGTTTTGATACGATCAGACTTGTACCGAAACGGCCTAGGTAAGATGTTTCGAAACGTTTTTAGGCATTCTGATACGAGTCCACGGTATTAACTAACTTTTTCACTTTTGATAAACCGTTTTGATATGGTCTCACTCGTTTTGAAACGGGTCCCTTATTTCGAATAAGTTTAAAGGATAAATTGAAAAGAAATGATAAAGTGATGACTCACCAGCTTGCCTATCACCCTCTCTAACGTGATTGATCAAAAATGATGATTTATAGTTATCTATTTGTTTAACTTAAGAAAAGATAAAATATTATATTGTGAGCTTTCCCTTGGTGGAAGGAAAGCTTTCTATTGGCTAAAAGTGTGGTGGGTAATGATTATAGTAATAAATCTCTTAAAATTAATTGAAGAAAATAGAGTTTTTCATCTTTGTGTTGTTTCACCGAGAATCATTACCATCATTTATCTTTGAAAGATCAAGCACACATCTCCATTGTCATGTTCTGCACCAAGCTTAAGCAAACACCTCTCCTTTTGTGAACCTTAAGCTTAGGCTTTCCTTGTTTTTAAGAAAATTAAATCATAGCTATCTTTCGGGTAAGTGAAACACTAAGTTAGCCATCGATTCTCTTGGCTATTGAATGATCAATTTCAAGCTTTAAGTTAAGCTCTGTCTATAGCTAATGGCTATTCAAGTATCGATATTGGCATATTCATCCTAATGACTCCTTATTAATTTTCCTAGCTCAAGAAGTGCAAAAGACTAATCCAACGCCTTCATCAAAAGCTAGAGATAAGGGTATCGCCATCCGAGAGCCTTAGGAGCTTCAGATTGTCAAGGTGAGTGTAGTCGAAGTCTCGAGTGTGGCTAGGTGCCATCTCGAATCATTGTTTATTGATTTACTAACCTTTGTTTTTAAGGGATTTGTATGAAGCATTATTGTAAGCCATGTTGGTAAGTTTTGGTAAGTATTGCATCGATTCATTGTCCATAGCATTGCTATCATTGTCATGGAAATTATTGAAGCATTGATGTAAACCCCTTAGCCCGGCCTAGACGCTTGACCCGAACTACGAAGATTACACGGGGAAAACCAAAGTCAACCTGAAAGTCAACCTTGATTAACGACCTTTTTTATTTTAATCTTGTCTAGATGCATATAAACCTAATAGATCACTCACGAATCATGAAAGAGAAAGGCACAACGTTCGGATAACATTTAGGGACTCAATTGCTTAAATTACGCGTTTAGGGACCAAAATGTAATTTTTGGAAATTAGAAGGACTTTACTGATTTTAGGATTACCAATATGAAACTAATCATGATACATGCTTCTCTGTCATGTTTCATCTTAAAAAGACATTCCAAGCTCAAGCAATTCCATCCACAACATTTAGGACTAAAATGTAAAGCATGAAAACTCAAAACAATTCAAATCACCCTCCAACGGTCAACCGTATCGAAACACCCACCCTCCGTACCGAAACACCCGTATCGAAACGGTGTTGACCATTTCGGTACGCGAGTATGTTCCAAGACCGGTATCGAAACAGGTCACTCCAGTGGCCAAACTGTTTCGAAACCTCTGCAACCCGTTCTGAAACGTTGTGGCCATTACAGGCCCCTATTTCGAAACTGGTGAAGCTGTTTCGATACACTATGCCCAGTGGCAGCAAAAATTGCTGGTTTTTCACCCTTTAACCCATTTAAACATCCCTCAAAGATTCTCGAATCATACCAGCAACTCATAATACTATTATGGAACACATTTAAGACTTTCTAACAAGAGCATGGCATCAAACACAAAATCACATAGTCTAAAGGCATGCTCCCTAGTCTCAAAACCAAAATAAGCAACCAAACCTCAAACCAAACATTTAAGACGATTTACAACCCATAAATGTCAACACAAACATGCCACAAACTTAAGGAGTTCAAACATATCTCCCAAATACAACCCTGGTTTCCCATTGCCATTTACCAAAACTAAAGTGTATGAAAACATTACTATACATGAGCTTGTACTTCCTTGGATGTTCTTATCCTTCTTGATGCCCGGAAACACCTCAATTATCTGCATTATTGAAAAATAGATCGTAAGCACAAATGCTTAGTGAGGCATGCTCAAAAGAACACCAACACAATAATGCATTTCTTGAAAACACTTTCTCAAAAGCTTTTAAACAACATGCTCATTCTATCTCATGCTTGAAAACCATTCAAAGCAACTTCTCCTTGAAAACACATGTACCTCAACTCTATGTCATGCATTTAAACCAATGCAAAACTCATGGCAAAGCCACACTCATGCTTATAACACCAAAGCATTTCATATACAAATCTCATATGAATTTCTCAAAGCATAAATCATTTCATCAAAGGTACATGTGAATCAAAACATTTTCATATTTTATATTGGCATTTCGCATCTCATTATTACTCGGATATGCGGACAACTCACTAGACACTTCTGGTTGCATCTACCATCACCGTAGTCACTCGTCTAGTAACATAGTTTCCGGTGGAATCTCACATCACCGTACTCACGTGGCGGAATCTCTCATCGCCACAAAGTTTGGGTATTTCACCAAGTCCTACCCGATGGAATGCCCATCATCGGTTCTCTCCCTTTGGGTTAAACCAAAGAGTACATACGAATTTTTAGTTTATAGTGCACTCTCATCCTATTGATCGATCAATTATATACGGTAAGTATCTCAACATCTATGCCAATATATTATGTCAAATCATCATCTCACCGACTGTTTTTCATGCAACATTTCCAAATCATTCTCATCTCATTTCAAAACCATAACATTTGTCATGCTTTAAAACAAAAGCTCAAATCTCAACAATGCAACATGTTATCTCATGAAATCTTTTCAAGCATCATCTCATGCTAAAAATCATGCATAAAAATAGTAGGAATTTATCTATCTCAAATCATGAGCATGTAAAAGCATTTTAGGGCCAATCCACCACATATAAGAGAGCAATCTAACCAATACTTACTTCCGGACTTAGGAAGGTGTTTCAAACCTTTCCTAAATCCCCAAACCTTGATTCTGTGTCCCTCAAGGACTTCTAAAACCATACGCACTCACCGATTACATTTCGTGTGCTTTCCGA
Source organism: Hibiscus tridactylites (assembly GCA_958450335.1). Classification (NCBI taxonomy): domain Eukaryota; kingdom Viridiplantae; phylum Streptophyta; class Magnoliopsida; order Malvales; family Malvaceae; genus Hibiscus; species Hibiscus tridactylites. The sequence goes on along the minus strand of OY288286.1, from coordinate 22,538,604 downwards.
AACGCTATCTAAGCTCCCGGATCAACACCAAAGGCGTCCGAAGATGTCTCCCTTGTTTTTAACACATAAGAGCAGAGGATTAATGCATCATCACGCATTGAAATCATCAGCCACACACCTAAACTCGTTGCTCTATTCAAACACCTAATTTTGGCTACCAAACACAACCAAAAACATCTCCAAACTCTTCCAAAACAAAGTCCGACCAAGATCTATCACTTCTAATCATTTCTAAACATCAATTAACATCAAAAACCACTACAAACTCGTCCTTATACCTCCAGCTATGACAGAACACCAAAATTACCCCAAAAACCATCATTCTAGCATGCAAAAACTTAGGAAACCAAACCTATTCGGGATTTGATTGATAAAACCTCATTTGTAACATCAATTAAGATCCAAAATACATTAGAAAACCACCTCAAAACAGAGCTCAATCATTCACCACGAAAATCTTCAAGATCTCTTCCAAAATCTTGAGTTTTAATACAATTTCTTGTTTCTAACATTAAAACCACTCAAAAATCATTAACAAAGGATTGATAACTTGGGAATTTCAGTAAAGAATTGATCATTAAAAGAGAAGGACGAAGCTTACCTCTAATGGATGATTTCTCCTTGATTTGGGTAAGTTTTCTTGAAAATTCAATGTGGAAAATAAGAGGATTTGAAGAGGAAATGATAAAGAATCAAAAGAAGATTGAGATCTCATCAAATGAAGTGGAAATCAAAGTATAATTGCTGGAGATAATGTATTTGGCTGAAAAGAATTTGAGAGAAAATGAAATGAGAGAAAATTTTTGAAAAGTAGTTATGAATAGTCAAAGGTAGTTTCTCATTTAATTAACCTTCATTTCCTTTAATTAAAACAATAATAAAATCGCCCAAATTAAGGAAAAATCTGATGAAAAACATTTTGGTAAAATTAGCTCTTTAAAGATTCAAAGTTTCAATCCTTTACAAAACAACCACTATATAACTTTTGCAAAAACTACGATTTGGTCACTACACCAAAATGTAGTATTTCCAAACCTTATTCTGTAAAATTGATTTCACCATCATCTTTGATATATTAAATGAGGATTTTAAAATATTTTTCTATATTTTTAAAGCATCCCAAACTATGTGTTCCCTAAAGCTCCCTTTAAGATTCGAACTGTTTTCTGACCGGTCCGATTCGGACTCTAAAACATCTAGGCCCAAATTTGGGGTGTTACAACTCTCCCCCTGTTCAGAAATTTCATCCTCGAAATTTACCTGGCGGAAAAAGGTAAGGAAACTGCTTCTTCATATCTTCCTTTCTTTCCCACGTGGCTTCCTCAACACCATGATGTCTCCACAACACCTTAACTAGCTCAATGGTCTTCCCACGGAGAACCTTACTGTCCGAATCCAAAATCTCAATTGGTTCCTCATCATATGTCAAATCTGGATTCAGCTCAACTTCCTCCACAAGCATAACATGCGAAGGATCTGCTTTATACCTCCAAAGCATGGATACATGAAATACATTATGTATCCTTTCTAACTCTTGTGGTAGCCTCAGCTCATAAGCAACATGACCCACACGTTCCATCACCTCGTATGGTCCAATGTACCTCGGGTTCAGCTTGCCCTTCCGGCCAAATCTCATCACCTCTTCCAAGATGAAACCTTCAAGAACACACGGTCACCCAACGCAAATTCTATCTCCTTACGCTTCAAATTCGCGTAAGACTTTTGTCGATCCAATGCTACCTTCAACCGCTCACAAATGAGCTTCACCTTCTCGGTGGTTCCTTTCAACAAAGCCAGCATCGAGACCAACTTTTGTCCTGTTTTAGCCCAGCAAAGAGGAGTTCTGCACTTCCTCCCGTATAAAGCTTCATAAGGTGCCATTTGAATACTTTTCTGGTAACTATTATTATAAGCAAACTCTACCAAAGGCAAGTGCTTCTCCCAAGAGCCTTGAAACTCAATAACACAACACCTCAACATATCCTTAAGCACTTGGATTACACGCTCCGACTGTCCATCCGTCTGCGGATGATAAGAAGTACTGAAATTCAGCCGCGTACCCAATCCTTGATGTAAACACTCCCAAAACCTTGCAGTGAACCTCGGATCTCTATCTGACACTATAGATTTTGGTACGCCATGCAAACATACAATATCAGCAATGTACAACTCTGCAAGCTTATCCAAGGTGTACGTAGTATGCACATGTAAGAAATGTGCACACTTCGTAAGGCGATCCACAATCACCCAAACAAAATTCTTCTTTGATGGCGTTAGAGGCAAACAGACACAAAGTCCATGGTGATCCTCTCCCATTTCAATTCAAGGATCCTTAACGGTTGCAACAACCCCTAAGGAAACCGATGCTCAGCCTTAACCCGCTGACAAACCATGCACTTGCTCACATACTCATCGACATCTTTCTTCAAACCCACCCAGTAGTACTCATCCTTCAGATCACACTACATCTTTGTACTACCATGGTGCATAGCAAAAGGGCTATTATGAGCTTCGGTCAGAATAGTACACCTCAACTCAACATCATTCGGCACCACTATCCGACTTCCAAAACATAAAACACCATCGTCATTAAAACAGAAATCTGATGGTCTATCCTCAGCAATATCTTGAACATGTGGTACCAAAGAATCATCCAACAACTGCTTATCCTTTATCAACTGAACTAGAGATGGTTTCACTTGAAATTCAGCAACAAGACCCCCATCTCGCGATATGCTTAAGCTAGCAAACATCGCCCTTAACTCCACCACCACTTTCCTGCTCAAAGAATCGGCCACAACATTGGCCTTTCTCGGTTGATACTCGATCGTCATATCGTAATCCTTAAGCAACTCCACCCATCGCCGTTTCCTAAGATTCAAATCTTTCTGAGACATCAAATACTTCAAACTCTTGTGATCCGTGTACACAGTACACTTCTCACCATAAAGATAATGTCTCCAAATCTTCAAAGCAAAAACCACTGCAGCTAACTCAATATCATGCGTAGGATAATTGCGCTCGTGCACTTTCAACTGCCGCGATGCATAAGCCACCACCTTACCCTCTTGCATTAACACACACCCCAACCCAACGTAGGATGCATCACTATACACCACAAACTCTTTCCCTGATTCAGGTTGAGCCAAGATAGGAGCTTGCGTCAAAGCTGCTTTAAGCTTCTCAAAAGCTTGTTGTCTCGCTTCCGTCCACTCATACTTAACATCTTTTTGCAACAACTTCATTCAAGGGGCATGAATCTTAGAAAATCCATCCACGAACCTTCGATAGTATCCTGCCAACACAAGAAAACTACGGACTTCATGAACAGACTTAAAAGGCTTCCAATTCATCACTGCCTCGACCTTCTGGGGATCAACTCGAATCCCTTCAGCCGAAACCACATGACCAAGGAAAACAACTTCCCTTATCCAAAACTCACATTTGCTCAACTTAGCATAAAGCTGATTTTCCAACAACGCTTGCAAAAAAATTCTCAAATGGCCTTCATGCTCCTCCTCAGTATGAGAGTACACAAGGATATCTTCGATGAACACCACAACGAACTTGTCCAAGAATTCATGGAACACCCTATTCATCATGTCCATGAAAGCAGCTGGAGCATTCGTCAAGCCAAACGGTATTACAATGAACTCATAATGCACATACCTCGTTCTAAAGGCTGTTTTCGGCACATCCACATCTTTCACCTTTAACTGATAGTATCCTTACCTCAAGTCAATCTTTGAAAACACAGTTGCTCCCCGAAACTAATCAAAGAGATCATCAATCCTCGGCAAAGGATACTTGTTCTTGACGGTCAACTTATTCAGCTGACGATAATCGATGCACATTCTCATCGCGCCATCCTTCTTTTTCACAAACAAGACCGGTGCACCCCAAGGTGACACACTAGGCCGAATGAAGCTAAGGTCAAGCAACTTCTGAAGTTGCGTCTTCAACTCCTTCAACTCTTTGGGTGCCATGCGATAGGGAGCAATAGACACCGGAGTTGTGTTTTCATACAACTCAATTCCAAACTCAACTTCTCGACTAGGCGACAAACCAGGTAATTCCTCCGGAAACACTCCAGAGAACTCACACACGGTTCTTATATCCTGAACGCGCACCTCCTTTGAGCTAGGATTCATAACAAAGGCTAGGTAAGCCTCACATCCTTGCCGCAACATCCGGCTCGCTTCCAATGTAGACACCACATTGGCAAGAAACTTAACATTTTCTCCCACCACCACCACCTCATAATCATCCGCAAGTTTCAACGAAACTCGCTTGCTTTCAAAATCCACCACGACTCTATGCTCAACAAGCCAATCCATTCCAAGGATTACATCAAAACCATAGAATGGCAATTTCATGAGATCAACAAGAAAAACATGATTTTGCACCTTCAAAAGACATCTCCTATACAACCTTCTTGTTACAACCGTCTCACCAAAGGAACTAGTCACACGCATACCAACATCTAAAGACTCAACAGGTAAACAAAGTGTTTGAGCATGTTCACGCAATATGTACGAGTGTGTAGATCCAGGATCAATCAAAGAAAGTAATGACAAGCATTGCAAAGTAAAGGTACTTGCGATCACGTCCGTGTCATTCCCTCCCTCACGATGGGAATACACTCGAGCCTGACCACCACCCTCAGGTTGGATAGCCACAACATGCGCTATGTTCCTTCCACCATCATCCCTACGCTGAAAATTACCACGATCGCGCCCACGTCCTCTCTGTGGTTCAGCTGCTCTTATCGGAGCTTGTCCCTCTCTCAACGGCTGAGGACAATCTTTCTTCAAATACCCTCGGTTTCCACAATTCCATCATGTCCCAAGGTTACCCCAACACTCACCACCGTGTCTCCTACCACAACGGTTACACTCAGGAGTCCTCAAGACAGCATTAGGTCCTTGCTGACCTCTACCAGGGTTACCACCCCCACGTCTAGCATCATAGTGCGGCTTCCTATCCTTATGTCTCTTGTTGCGATCTCTACCATAATCGCGTTCAGCAGCTCGCTTTCCAGAGCTAGATCCACCCGCTTTACTTGCAAAACCAAGGTTCAATTCAATGTCCTTGGCTCTAGTGACCAAGACATCGAAATCTGTGTAATCAGCGGCAAGCATATAGGTCTTGACATCCGCTACCAGCTTATAACGAAACCGTTCGCACCTTTCCCTCTCGCTAGGAATTAGCTCAGGTGCATATTGGCTAAGGCGAACAAACTGAATCCATATTCAGCTACAGACATGTTCCCTTGCATAAGAGACATAAACTCCCTCTTCTTCTCGTCGAGGTAGCGAACTCCTAGATACTTCCGCTTGAACGCATTCAAAACGAATGTCCAAGTCACCTCTTCGTCCTCCATTCCGGAGATAGTGGTTGTCCACCACGTGTAAGCATCGCCATGTAGTAGCAACACAATGCATCCCATTTTTTGCACACTATTGCAATTCAGCTGTCCAAGAATCCTCTTGGTGCTCTCAAACCAAGACTCAGATCCTTCCGGTGACAAACCTCTGAGCTTAGTCCCTCCCAGACTAAGGAGATGCTCCAACGACAATCTCACATTAGCATCATCCTGAGGTTTAGCTCTATGAGCTCCAACTACTGCTGCCTGGAAAGCTCCAGCAATAGCCTGAATCATCATTGTCATGTCAAAAGCAGCTTGCCCCTGAACACCCTCGGGTCCAGCAACCCCAGCACCAACTCCAGCAGCACCAGCCCCGGCTCCACCACCACCAGGTGGCCCACCAGGGGGAGGAGGAGGCAAATATTCAGCATTCTCCACGTTTTCACTCTCAGCTGTAGATCTAGTATTGATTCTCAGCTCTCTACCTGGCCCCATAACAAAAACAATGCACTGACAAAATGCAATAAACACAATTAGGCATAACAAGGTAAGTAATCCAAGTACTCAGGCTCATTTTCGAAAACTATTCTCCTCATTAGTTCTGATATGGCAATGGGATACCCAACCATACTCCAAACATAGCATAGCATCACAAAATCATCTCAATTGAATCACACATCAATGTTCATACATCAAACTTTCACTGGAAAGATACAATCATGCATAATTACATACAACAACAACATACCAAACCCCAATTATTCGATAACCTGGCTCTGATACCAACAAATGTAACCCCCTTAGCCAAGCCTAGACGCTTGACCCGAACTACGAAGATTACACGGGGAAAACCAAACTCAACCTGAAAGTCAACCTTGATTAACGACCCTTTTTATTTTAATCTTGTCTAGATGCATATAAACCTAAGAGATCACTCACGAATCATGAAAGAGAAAGTCACATCGTTCGGATAACATTTAGGGACTCAATTGCTTAAATCATGTATTTAAGGACCAAAATGTAACTTTTGGAAATTAGAAGGACTTTACTGATTTTAGGATTACCAGTATGAAATTAATCATGATACATTCTTCTTTGTCAAGTTTCATCTTAAAAAGATATTCCAAGCTCAAGCAATTGCATCCACAACATTTAGGACTAAAATGTAAAGCATGAAAACTCAAAACAATTCAAATCACCCTCCAACTGTCAACCGTATCGGAACACCCACCCTCCGTACCGAAACGCCGGTATCGAAACGGTGTTGACCGTTTTGGTACGCGGGTATGTTCCGAGACCGGTATCGAAATAGGTCACTCTAGTGGCCAAACTGTTTCGAAACCTCTGCAACCCGTTCCGAAACGTTGTGGCCATTACAGGCCCCCGTTTCGAAACTGGTGAAGCTGTTTCGATACACTATGCCCAGTGACAGCAAAAATTGATGGTTTTTTACCCTTTAAACCATTCAAACATGCCTCAAAGATTCTCGAATCATACCAGCAACTCATAATACTACTAAGGAACACATTTAAGACTTTCTAACAAGAGTATTGCATCAAACACAAAATCACATAGTCTAAAGGCATGCTCCCTAGTCTCAAAACCAAAATAAGCAACCAAACCTCAAACCAAACATTTAAGACCATTTACAACCCATAAATGTCAACACAAACATGCCACAAACTTATGGAGTTCAAACATATCTCCCAAATACAACATTGGTTTCCCATTGCCATTTACCCAAACTAAAGTGTATAAAAACATCACCATACATGAGCTTATACTTCCTAGATGTTCTTATCCTTCTTGATGCCCAGAAACACCTCAATTATCAGCATTATTGGTAAAAGAGGCCGTAAGCACAAATGCTTAGTGAGGCATGCTCTAAAGAAAACAAACACAATAATGCATTTCTTAAAAACACTTTCTCAAAAGCTTTTAAACAACATGCTCATTCTATCTCATGCTTGAAAACCATTCAAAGCAACTTCTACTTGAAAACACATGTACCTCAACTCTATCTCATGCATTTAAACCAATGCAAAACTCATGGCAAAGCCACAATCATGCTTATAACACCAAAGCATATCATATACAAATCTCATATGAATTTCTCAAAGCATAAATCATTTCATCAAAGGTACATGTGAATCAAAACATGTTCATATTTTATATTTGCCTTTCGCATCTCATTATTACTCGGATATGTGGACAACTCACTAGACACTTCCGGTGGCATCTACCATCACTGTACTCACCCGTCTAGTAACATAGTTTCCGGTGGAATCTCACATCACCGTACTCACATGGCGGAATCTCTCATCGCCACAAAGCTTGGGTATTTCACCACGTCTTACCTGATGGAATGCCCATCATCGGTTTTCTCCCTTTGGGTTAATCCAAAGAGCGCGTACGAATTTTTAGTTTATAGTGCACTCTCATCCTATTGATCAATCAATTATATCTGGTAAGTATCTCAACATCTATGCCAATATATTATGTCAAATCATCATCTCACCTATTGTTTTTCATGCAACATTTCCAAATCATTCTCATCTTATTTCAAAACCATAACATTTGCCATGCTTTAAAACAAAAGCTCAAATCTCAACTATGCAACATGTTATCTCATGAAATCTTTTCAAGCATCATCTCATGCTACAAATCATGCAAAAAACAGTAGGAATTTATCTATCTCAAACCATGAGCATGTAAAAGCATTTTAGGGCTAATCCACCACATATAAGAGAGCAATCTAACCAATACTTACTTCCGGACTTAGGATTTTAAAATATTTTTCTATATTTTTAAAGCATCCCGAACTAGGTGTTCCATAAAGCTCCCTTTAAGATTCGAACTGTTTTCTGACCGGTACGATTCGGACTCTAAAACATGTAGGCCCAAATTTGGGGTGTTACAATTGACATGTAGAATCAATTGCATGAGCATTGATATTGCTTATTGACATGGAAATCATTGATATGATTTTATTGCCATGGAATTATTGTTTTTGATATTGTTGTGGAAACATTGTAAATGAATCATGGATATTGAATTATGGATTATTGAACCTTGGATTCGAAGTATTGGATACTATTAGCATGCCATAGAATTCATGAGCTCGGTGTATGGGTGGACTACGATCCTAGTGCTACGACCTATATTGATTTGGCGAGCCGGAGGGATGTATTGTGTATTGGTCTTATTGGCGATGTCGGCGGGATTGACCATTCATTGATTTGGCGAGGAGATGGAATTCGTGTATCCATATACCATGAATCGATCCAAGGGAATTATTGTTTATTGATATTGTTACTATGAAATCATGATATTGCTATTGATGACATGATACTATGTTTTTATTGTGAATAAGGAACAAGCCATGATTATTGCATAAATAGTATTATGATTATCATTGAAGCATGTCATTTGGCATACTATGTTCATTCATTGTATTTTTGAATACCTCACAAGGTAAAGTATGCCTAATGCACTCCATTGCATCCATTTCAAGTTCGTCAAGTTTTGGAGTCGAGATCGAAGGAGTTGAAGCGTTGCACAAGTTACAAACAAGCTATAAGTAATGTATATTGACCCTTTGAAACTCCTAGTTGGTGGCAAGGTCTATGTATAAGTCTATTAAGTCTCTTCTGATGTGCCTATGTTGTGGTTAAGTGCTAAAAGTATGATATGTTTAAGATGAGTCTTTTATGTAGTAAGAAATGGTCCTAAATGCATGTTTTAGCACTAAAAGGTACAAACCGGGTAAATGGATTCATATGGCTCTAAAATTTGACAAGCTAGTAGAATTTATAATTATAATGTTGTGTGTAATGTTTTACTACATTTAGACAATGCTTGAAAAGCTAAAATGAATAAAAACCCACAAGAATCTGTCTTTACAGGTCAGACTGTATCGAAACGGGTGATGGTGTTTCGATACGGGTAAGCATAATTGAGCCCATGGGTCAGGGCGTATCGAAACACTTTAGGTTCGTTTCGAAACATTTTATATCTGGAATTCCTTGTTTCGGTACGGGTTCAAAGCGTATCGAAACTGGTCAAAGTCAAAGGTAGTCAACCCGTGCCGATACAGGTCTTGCCCGTATCGATACGGTCATAAGGGAAAAGTCAACATGGTTGACCAATGTCCACCCGTATCGAAACGAACTTGAGCATTTCAATACAGGGTAAGTTAAAGTGGTTAAAAGGCTTAATCTAAAGTATGCATTGTTTGAAGTTTGGTCACTATAGTTTGGATGATTAAATTGAATAAGCAAATGATCACCGTTACGCATGAACTTTTGCAGGCTAATCAATGTTGTTCTAAATTTCATTATGGTATAGTCTAATGCATCGAAGGACCTCTAGTTTGTAAGATTTACAGAGTAATGTGGTCTTTTGTGAATGAATTGGACTAATACATATAGCCAGTAAAGTTTTGTTGTGTAATATTAATTAAGTGTTGTTAATAAGTTGAAATTTTATCACACCGGTCTCCGTACTGTTCATCGGTAACACGCTCCGACCCGGTTCTCGACCAGGCCAAGAATGGGGTGTTACATTTGTGGTTTCAAAGCTAGAGTTTAGTCGGTTCTGAACTAATCCTATACATGTTTCTATTGTTTGTTATGTTACTTTGCCACCTAGGAGTTATTCTGTTGAGTAATGTGACTTGTTGACTAATTCGATCTCTTTATAATATAGATATGTCTCAAACTAACGAAGCTCGTGATAATGAGTTTTCTTCTTGCTCCTCGACTCATGGGTAGGAGGTATGAGGAGGAAACCCTTCGAACCCTCCTGTTTAGGGTGTGGAGCCTGAAGCACCTACGGCTCATGCAAAGTTTTATCAGAACATGGCTGACATGTTTTAGCAATTCATGAATGTGATAAGGACTAATCAAGTTGTGCAACCTGCGCCACCTATTGTCCAACCTTCTCGAGCCTCTATTGATAAGTTATCTCAATACCCAACCTACACCTTCGTTGGAAAGGATGATGACAATCCATAAAGTGCTGAGTATTGGTTAGACAATACCTTAAGAATCTTGAATAAGCAATTATGGTGTTCGGATGAACATAAGCTTGAATGTGCCCTTGCATTGCTTGCTGATGAAGCTCAACAATGGTGGGAGACTACCATTCTTACTGTCTCTAAAGATACCGTGAATTGGGATTTCTTCCTTAAATAGTTTCGTAAGAAGTACATAAGTGAATTCTATCTTGCCGAAAGGCAAAGCATCTTCCTTCATCTTAAACAAGGTGGACGGCCGATCGAACAGTACATCCACAACTTTTGCAAGTACTGTAGCTATAGTGTTGAATTTATCAAAAAAGAGGAAGAAAAGTTTCGGATGTGCATTGCTAGACTCAATGATGAGTTACGTCCTATGTTCACAGCATTGTGCATCACTAATTTCCAAGATCTTGTGAATATAGTTAAAGCTATAGAAGGAGTGCAGAGAATTCAGAAGACTAGTGGATCCAACAAGTCTGAAAAGAGAAATCGAAATGAGTCTCATTTCTTTAGATCTTCCAAGAAAGGGAAGTATGGTAGCTCGGAGCAAAATGTGTATTTACAACCTTCCTAGTTCGAGTATTTTGCTAAACTTCAAGTTGTACCTTGTTCCCCTTCAGGTGTCAATCCCATTGAGAGCGATGTTGGTTCTAGAAAAGAGACAAGAATTTCCACGTGTAATTTCTGTCAACGTCGACACGAAAGGAAATGCCGCAAGAAATCTGGTGCTAGTTTCTTTTGCGGAGAGTTGGGTCACCTCATTCAAGAATGCCCGGAGAACCCTAACAAGAATGTTTCTGTATCGACTAATCCATCCACTGCTCAATCTTTTCGAGGCAAGGGAGCAAGGTAAGGATCCTTTGGAAAATCTGGAGGTTCATCTAAAGCATCGTATTGACCTGAATATAAGGATTCTGCACAAATGTACCACATAAGGGGCAATGAGCAAGTGGATGATCACGACCTAATGACATGTAAAAATTCGATGAGGAATTTTTCTTAAGGGGGGAAGAATTGTAACACCCCGAAACTCGGTCTAGTCGGATATGGATTCCGATGATTGGAGTATCCATCTATAAAATATTGAAATATTGACTCCTCGCTATAGATTATATTGTTAAATTGTCATAGGACCTTAAGTAAACCAAGTCCTTCGTTAAGATTGCTTGGAGAATTCTCAAATTAGAGTTTTTGAGCTAGGCGTTTTGATACGATCAGACCCGTACCGAAACGGCCTAGGTAAGACGTTTTGAAACGTTTTTAGGTGTTTTGATATAGTCCAACGGTATTAACTAACTTTTGGACTTTTCCTCAACCGTTTCAATACGGTCTCACTCGTTTCGAAATGGGTCCCTTGTTTCGAATAAGTTTAAAGGATAAATTGAAAAGAAATGATTAAGTGATGACTCACCAGCTTGCCTATCACCCTCTCTCACGTGAATGATCAGAAATGATGATTTATAGTTATCTAATTGTTTAACTTGAGAAAGGATAAAGAAAAGATAAAATATTATATTGTGAGCATTCCCTTGGTGGGAAGAAAGCTTCATATTTGGTAAAAGTGTGGTGGGTAATGATTATAGTGATAAATCCCCTAAAATGAATTGAAGAAAAGAGAGCTTTTCATCTTTGTGTTGTTTCACCGAGAATCATTTCCATCCTTTAGCTTTGAAAGATCAAGCACACACCTCCATTGTCATCTTCTCCACCAAGCTCAAGTAAACACCTCTCCTTTTGTGAACCTTAAGCTTAGGCTTTCCTTGTTTTTAAGAACATTAAATCATAGCTATCGATCAGACAAGTGAAAGCCTTAAGTTATCCATCGATTCTCTTGGCTATTGAATGATCAATTTTAAGCTTTAAGTTAAGCTTTGTCTATAGCTAATGGCTATTCAAGTATCGATATTGGCATATTGATCCTAATGACTCCTTATTGCTTTTCCTAGCTCAAGAAGTGGAAAAGACTAATCCAACGCCTTCATCAAAAGCTAGACATAAAGGTATCGCCATCCGAGAGCCTTAGGAGCTTCGGATTGTCAAGGTGAGTGTAGTCGGAGTCTCAAGAGTGGCTAGGTGCCATCTCGAATTATTGTTTATTGATTTACTAACCTTTTTTTAAGGGATTTGTATGAAGCATTATTGTAAGCCATGTTGGTAAGTTTTGGTAAGTATTGCATCAATTCATTGTCCATAGCATTGCTATATGTAGAGCGTCTAGGTGTTCTCTATTTATGAGCGCAAGTGCACACTCTTGTCAAGTTATAGTATAAAAGATATCGTCTCTCATAGGGATTGGAGCAGCTTCTATGAATGGTTTCCTGCAAAAAGATTTAGTAAATGCGTAATTAAATCTCACGATGTGGAAATATAAAAAATAAAAATAAAATAAAGATAGTGATGAGAGGGATGATAGGGAGAGATTTGGTCGATAGATTGGGTAAGACAAATGCAGCTCAGTAGCATGTGGTCTGCATTGTAAAGTTTGATTATGTTTTACGCTGCCATGAATTGCAACCTCGGCGGGTATGGCGGGCGGCAGGCTATGATCCTGTCACGTGGCCGTAGCGAGTCACTACCACTGTAGGAGTGTACTATCTCGGTAGGTGGAACAAAAAGATGTCCTGGCGGCAAGTCTGACAGACAATCCAAGTTCGGCGGGATAGTCGATAGTGATCCCTCCTATTTCTAGGTTAGGATGCTCGAACACTCATGTGATGTAGGCAATACCTAGCAATCTCAGCGTAAACCTAACACAGGCAAGTCCATTCGATTGGTGATCCCTCTTAGCCGCTGAAACTTGTGGACTGGTGTAAAACCAAGTTAGTCATGCCTTTACATGTTGTGACCGTGCTTAACCCTTTCGTGAGCCTTGCACTTTCGTGCCCAACAAATGGATTTTCTCTCAACTGACTGGTGTAGAAGAATTGAAATAACGAAGAGCATAGATTAAGCAAACTTTGGAATTTTATTGAAAACAACTCAAAACTAATACAATCGTTTCCCACAAACTACTTTACATACATGCGCCTTAAACCCTAAGAGAGTTGGGCCGCGACCCCAAACAACTCCAACCTATCTAACTACATCTCTGTTGTGCGGTTGTTCAAGCATGCATCCCATCACACCTCGTCATGCCCTTATACCCTTACAAGCAATGGGTATATATAGGGCTCATGACCTAAGTTTGAGTCTTTCTTGAAGTAGAAGTTCTTAAAGTATATTTACATTAAATACAGACTCCTTTTTTACTTTAATATGGACTCTTTGGACCTTGCCTTCTTCTACAAGGAAAGATAAGTGCTCCTACTTATCGATCTTGGATCAGCTCTATCGGCCACTACAGGCTTTAGAAAATCGCAAGACTGGGCTCATTGGGCTTAGCAAATTGCCCTCTTTAAATCGCGACCCATCTTGGCTAAGTCGGTGTAACTCCTGTCCGGGCGGCACTTGGCGACAATGTTGATTCGGCAGCGTCCTTGGCGGCATCTAGAACTGCTTCAGTATAGCTCCTTTGTTCCAGCTCTCATGTCCTCTCCTCTTCTCTCCTCTCCTTGCACCTAAAAATATAAACTAAACTAAAATAGTAACTTTTCTCAACCAAACATAAAATATTCAATAAAAGCATGGTAAAAGAGAAGACATTGTTATAATGCATGCAATGCACCTAAATATGTCTAAATGAGCTTAAGAACAAAAATACTAAGGGCATGAATGTGTACAAAATATAGAACTTGTGGACACTCTACACACATCCAAACTCGAACTATTGCTTGTCCTCAAGAAATGCAACCTAGCTAGTAAATCTGCCCCTTGCACAAAATTAATAGAAACATTAGCCTTTAACATGATTTCTTACCTCAAGGTCGTGACACCTATTTTATGTTAGTTATAGGGAATGACATGAAGTAATATAGATTAATTTTCTTAAAGCCAGTGCAGTGTGTGCAGGTCTGTGTTCATGTTGAATATGCTGAAATTACTAATTTAACAAAAAACGCCTAAAGTAATTAAATTGTTAAAACGGATACAAGTTGCTGCCTTGGCAACACAGTTGGGCACTTTCATCGTCTTTTTCTGATCATGGCTTTAAGGGCTTCAGCTCATCACAACTATTCTCTGGGTCTGAAGCTAAGATAGGTGCACTCTACGAAACTTCGAACCCTTTGAATAGAGTCATCTCGTGAAGGCTTTCATTAACTCTTGCTAATTTGTCTGTCACTTGGTCTAGATACGTGGACTTTGATAGCAACGGAGTGTCCTTGCTCACGATCCTTCCTAGAGCCTGTTTCGGGCACCTCTAGGGTTTTATCCTCTTTGTTTTGTTGCCTTGTGCTAATGTGGTGGCAAACCTATATTCAATCAAGGAAATTTTATTAAGGCAGGCAGTGTTAAACTTATAACTTGAGCAAAAATTCAGCCTTTGTCAGACAAGTGTAAAGATAATTGGCAAAACAGAAAAAGTATTTTTCATGCTTCTTCCTATAGTTAGATTAGAAATTTTTAGTATGATGCGAATATAAGTAGTCGACTAATCTATCATAGGCACAAGTTTTTAAACTAAAGTTTTCTACTTCATTAAGTGCTAGGGGCAGAATTTACATATGTTACTAAATGCTACTAAATGAACCGAAAACAAAGAGGACTAATTCCCCCCAAACTCAAGGTTGGCATTGTCCTCAATGCCTCTACACAAAATAAAAATTAAAAACAGAAAAAATATAAAAAAAAATAAAAAGATAAAAATAAAAAATAAAATAAAATAAAATAAAACATAAAAATTAAAAAGAAAAAGAAAAGAAAATGGTGCTATAAGCTAGGGGAATTCCCATCTGTTGCTGCCGCGTCAGAGGAGGATTCTAAAGAGGCGGGCAGGACTAGGCGGCGTGTAGCAGATGGTCTATCATGTGTGTTGGATTTATGTGGCGCTCAATTCCTTCAACCATTCTTGCTCGCAAAGTAGTGGAGAAGTGGAATTTTGGGTGATAGAGGTGTGGAAGATAAAAAGAATAAAGACAAGATGATTTATAGTGGTTCAACCTTCT
Source organism: Hibiscus tridactylites (assembly GCA_958450335.1). Lineage (NCBI taxonomy): Eukaryota > Viridiplantae > Streptophyta > Magnoliopsida > Malvales > Malvaceae > Hibiscus > Hibiscus tridactylites. The sequence goes on along the minus strand of OY288286.1, from coordinate 22,523,174 downwards.
AACCAAGGTCAACATCCACTACCTTAGCTTCCCACTAAGGATTTCTAATCAATCCACTATTGATTTGTCCCCTTTTCTAGGCTTAGGAGGAAACCCTAACAAACCGGTCAAGCTTTCTACCCAAAGCTTTGATCAAACCCTCTTTAAAAATAGATAAAAATAAGCAAACTCAAATCCCTCTAATAGGTATTTGTTTGCACAATTAAGCTCTCACTCAATCCTAAAAACACTTGAGCAACTATAACAATTTTGGCTCACTAGTGTTTGTCTATACAAGGAATTGACAATTAAGCACTAAGACACATTTTGATCATATGTTGTATTAAAATTGAAGCATTCACCATTACTAGATGCTTGGAGGTCCCTTTTATACTCCTTTTTGAGTTTGTAACTGTTACTAGCCATTAGGGTTCAATTGGAGCCGTTGGAGACTTTATTTCCCACCATAAATGCAGTTCTGCAACATCCCGTTTCGAAACACCTGACCTTGATTTGAATCACTCTTGAAATAGAAAGAGTTGTTGCAGTCTGATGCAGTACCCATTTCGGAACGCCCTTGGCCGTATCGAAACGGTCGTATCAAAACGCTTGTCACTGTATCGAAACGCCCTGCAATCAAAAGGTAGTTGGGAAATAGCTATTGGGGGTTTATGACCGTTGAGGTCATTTCCACATAGGCGTATCGAAATGACAGTGGCCGTATCGATACGCTATGCAAAAGTCTCACCCAGATTAAAGCCAGTTTCAAAACAGACAAGGCTGTATCGAAACGTTTTGCCACTATAAAGACTTGTATCGAAACACCTAGGGGCGTTTCGAAACGCCTATATGGTTTTGTTGAATTTGTCTTTGAAAACACTTAAAACCTTTTTGAAATATCTCATAAACATAGTTTCAAGTTATTTGGACTTAGAAATGGTTTTGAATTCTTTTAACTTTGTCCAAAACTATTTTTCAATTATTATATCAAAACATTAGTTCTACAATCTCCCTTTTTTATATAATAAAACTAACTTGACAATCTGTTTGGGATTCTCCCCCTTCAAGTTTAAAAATGTGAATAAGAGATGAAAAATTGAAAAGTAAGTAAAGCTCCCCCTTATCCATTTGAAAATACAATTTTTCAAACCAAACTCTCCCTCTTTTTGTTATATAAAAAAGAATTCAAAAGATATTAAGTTCAAAATAACTTAGGATGGTTTAAAAAGGATTAAAAAAAATGAGAATTTTGGTTTTAAAAATTTCTCCCCTTACTCAAAGCATCATCAAGGAATGTTAGTTCAACACATGATAATCTAGCTTAAATAAAATAAATAAATCAATTAAAAGCAAGAACAACTAGATTTTACTACACTTGAACCCAAGGGAGGATGTTAAGCCTTCCTCCTTCAAGTGTTCTTCCTTGTGTGCATGGAGCCCCCCCCCCCCCTCAAATTATCACTTGTTGATCACTCTCCATCACACCTATAATAAGACAATCAAGTGATTTTTGGTATCCAAATTTCTTTGGATCCATATACGTTAGTAGCACAAAACTTAGTCCCCTTCGGAAACCATTTTTCAATTTCATTCTTCTTAGTTGAAGCACTTAGTCCTTTTGGGACCCAAATACTTATAAAAACTTTACCATTTACAAATCTAGGGGCACTAGATTGTCTTACATAAAAAATTGATTTTCTAACATTATTTTTCTTTTCACATTCTTTGGAAATCAAATTTTTTACTTCTTGAACTTTATGAAGCAAATTTTGTAAATTAAAACATTTTTGTTCAAACTCATTGAGTTTTGCTTCAAGTTCAAGTTTGGTTTTAAAAATCAAGTCATTTTGAATTTTTAAATTTGAAATTACTTTCATGTTTTTCAAAATGTGATTTTTAAATTCTAAAACCAAATCCTCATAGGCATCTTGTAATTCATCAAAAGAATATGAACATGAAGTAGATGAATAAGAAGTTACCCTTAATCTTCTTCGATGGCCATAAGGCAAAGGATGGCTTGTTCATCGTCAGTGGAGTCCTCATCACTCCAACTAGCCACATATGCCTTCTTCTTATGGCTTGAAGTCTTTGCCCTCTTCTTTTTCATGGATTCTCATTCAAGTTCTTTCAAGGCTTTCTTCATGTAAGAGGCACACTTCTTCAAGAGATGAACTATCTCTTCTTCTCCATCCTCCTCTTCACTTGAATCTACATGATGGCATGTGGAGGATTTGAGAGCAATGGAATTTGTGTTGATGCCAAAACCTTTGAGCTTCTTCTCCCCCATAGCTCTAATCTTTTCTCTCTTCTTCTCATCTTCTTTGTTTTTCTTCATTATTTGGTGAGTGAGAAGTGACCCCCATGAGTTCATCAAGCTTCAAGGTCTTCAAATTCTTAGCTTCGATGATGGCGGTCCTCTTTGAGTCCCATGACTCGATAAGGGAGTAGATGAGCTTTCGGACAAGCTTTTCTTCCAGGATGGCTTCTCCAAAACCTTTGAGTCCATTGGTGATGGTGGAGAAGCTATCGGACATCTTCTCAATGTTCTCTTCCGAGTCCATCTTGAAGTTTTCATACTCTAGGTTGAGGAGCCCGATCTTGGTCTCATTTACTACGTTTGTCCCCTCATATGTAACTTCGAGCTTGTCCCAAACTTCCTTGGCACTCTCGCAAGAAGACATCTTCTCGTAGATGTTGAGGCTAAGTGCATAAAAGATGAAGTGCAAAGCCTTGCAATTTAGCTCCATCTTCTTACGGTCGTCGGTACTCCACTCCACCTTCCTTCTTTGTGGTACGAATAGGTCATCTTCGATGATATCCCAAAGCTTGTAGTCTTTGGATTTGACAAAGAACAGCATCCTCATCTTCCAATAAGCATAATTGGTCCCGTCGAAGAAGGGTGGTTTGTCGATGGGTTGTGCCATTGAGCCGATTGTTTGATAAGTTGATCGAGCTTGCCATATCTTCTCAATAGGATGTTAATCCTCTTCAATTGAGCCAAGCTCTGATACCAATTGTTGGGTTTATGTGGCGCTCGATTGCTTCAACCGTTCTTGCCCGCCAAGTGGTGGAGGAGTGGAATTTTGGGTGATAGAGGTGTGAAAGCTAAAAAGAATAAAGACAAGATGATTTATAGTGGTTCAATCTTCTAACCAAGGTCTACATCCACTACCTTAGCTTCCAACTGAGGATCCTTACAAACCGATCAAGCTTTCTACCCAAAGCTTTGATCAAACCCTCTTTACAAAGAGATAAAAATAAGCAAACTCAAATCCCTATAATAGGTATTTGTTTGCACAATTAAGCTCTCACCCAATCCTAAAAACACTTGTGCAAATATAAGAATTTTGGCTCACTAGTGTTTGTCTATACAAGGAATTGACAATTAAGCATCAAGACACATTTTGATCATATGTTGTAGTACTTTTGAAGCATTAACCATTACTAGATGCTTGGAGGTCTCTTTTATACTCCTCTTTGAGTTTGCAGCCGTTACTAGCTGTTGGGGTTGAATTGGAGCCGTTGGAGACTTTATTTCCCACCATAAATACAGTTCTGCAACATCCCATTTCGAAACTCCCGATCCTGTTTCGAAACACTCTTAAAATAGAAAGAGTTGTTGCAGTCTGATGCAGTACCCATTTCGGAACGCCCTTGTCCGTATCGAAACGGTCGTATCGAAACGCTTGTCCCCGTATCGAAATGCCCTGTAATCAAAAGGTAGATGGGAAATGGTCGTTGAGGGTTTATGACCGTTGAGGTCATTGCCACATAGGCGTAGTGAAACGACAGTGGCCGTATCAAAACGTTATGCAAAAATCTCACCCAGATTAAAGCATGTTTCGAAACAGACAAGGCTGTATCGAATTGTTTTGCCATTGTAAAGACCCGTATCGAAACACCTAGGGGCGTTTCAAAATGCCTGGATGGTTTTGTTGAATTTGGCTTTGAAAACACTTAAAACCTTTTTGAAATATCCCATAAACATAATTTCAAGTTGTTTGGACTTAGAAATGGTTTTGAATTCTTTTTAACTTTGTCCAAAACTATTTTTCAATTATTATATCAGAACATTAGTTCTACAAGCTGGGCTCTTCTTCTTGCTGCACGGCGGATGGATGTGGCTGGGGGTTAGTTTCTTAGATTGTCCTTCAGGTCCTCCATCCTGAGGCTCTGCTGCTGGCTGCTTTTTCTTTCTTGTTGCCTCTGTCGTTTCGTCATCAAGGGAGTATGAGATCTCCATGTCTGAGTAGTCGGTATCTTTGGCAGCAGCCTCTTTTGCTACTGGGGAGGCAGCGGTTGTTTCCTCACCTTTCTCTTATTCGGATGAGGAGGTAAGGCCATATGGCTTGATAGGGGTTGGAGAGGTTTTTCTCTTGGGCGGTAGTGCGGCCCCTCACTGTCTTCGGCGGTAGGAGTAGCAGCTGGTCTGGGTGTAATATGAACTGGCTTGGAGGCTGCTAACTTCGTTAGGAAAGCGGGCAACTGTGGGCCGCCGTCTTGGTACTTCTCCAGAAGGTAGGCCACAAAGGCCTCGTGTACATCCGCCACATATTTGATGAAGATCACCTGCTTGTGCTCGATCCTTTGGCAACTTTCCACTAGGTTGCGCAACAGGGAGATCACGGCAAACGGGAGGGTAGCTTCAGTACTACCTGCTGTGGCTGGGGTGGCGGCAGCTTGGGATGGCGGCTGGGCAGTGGAAGGTGTGTATGGCTCTGAGTTCTGCATCATCTGCTGACGTACCCTCCTTGTCCATCCTTCCTTGGCAAGAAGAATTTTGTCTTTGGGGTCCGGCGGCACGCGAAAATTGGCGCAAAGGCATGTGATGAGCGCAGGGAAGAAGAGGGGTCCCTTGGTGTTTGGCTTTTCTGCATGGGCATAGATTTCCTTTATGATTACCTTGCCAACATTGATTTGCCGCCCCATCATAATACTATGGAGGGCAAGCCGTAGCCTATTGATTGTTGATCCGTGCGTGATGGGCATCAGGAGACGTTGTACGAAGTAACTCAAAAAGGCTGCCTCCGGCAGCAGGTCGCGGCAGTTGACTGACCCGTTGTTTTTGCATGTTAGCCATTTTGTATTGGGCTTACAGATCTCCTTTTTGATCTTGTTTTAGTCAACCTCCGTTAGGTAGGACTCACATTCCACATGTGGATTGTCGCTGACTTCTATGTCGTAAAAGCTGTTGATTATGTCAGCAGTAAACTTGACACCTTCTCCGCGGACATAAACGAAAGGGCTTGCCGGTGTCTGTTGAGTGTGTAAAAGTTCTATTATTTACCCCTATTTAACCCATTTTCTGCTACATTCAAGCATAATTCATTGCATTTAGGCTAGATTACAGTTAGACATCACAAATATATTAAAAGGCACAGTTTCTACTGAAATTGGTTGCTTTTGCAGGTTGCTGCTGTAGCAGATGGAGAAGCAGGCGCTGGGCAGGATGCAGCAGAGCTGGAACTGGATGTGCAGACAAAGAGGACGAGGCTGCCATGGTCGCCGCCGTGGCAGCCAAGGACGACAGTAGTTTTGAGGAGAAGAAGCAAAGTGGGCCTCGATAGAAAGAGAAAATTAAGCTCGTCTGTCGTGGAATACCATTATATTTTTCCAAGCCCTAGATCAGAATGAAGGCCAAGCCCAAAGTTCAAGGAGAGAAATTTCAAGCAAGAAGGAAGGACGAGTTAAAGTTATCTTCTCTGAAGATTTAGTCTTTATTAGAGTTGTACTTTAATTTAAACTTGTATTCTTGCCATATTAGAAAACTTGGACCCAAAGCCTATATAAAGGCATGTAATTCGACCTAGGAGAGGAGATCACCTATCTCTAGCCTTCTTCCCAAAACCCTAGCCGTTTTCCCCCTTCTCAACATGTTCTAATTTCCCCTTAGGGCCACGGATTGATTTGTAAAGTAGTTGCAAGGGTTGCTTTTGTTTTAGGAATTTTCAGTTCAATAAAATAAACTTCAAGTTCTCTTATTCTGGTTATTAACATCTTGCAAGAGTATCGGGAGAGCATTGCGAGGTTATCTATTTACTTAATATCGGGAGAGTTAAGTATACGAAAGGAATAAGTGTGAGTTCTCTAGTTTATAGTTGAACTATCTCGGACCTAGGGATAGGACGAGGTTAAGTGGCTAAAGAAGAATTCAACAACATCGGTGTTCATCCTTTGATTCACGCCGGGAGGTATCATCAAAGACGTGTTCATCGACAGACTTGGACCTAGGGATAGGCCAAGGCACAACAGGGATTCTTGCCAAGCTTGAAGTACAGAGTTGTGTGATCGCTGCCGCGACAAAAAACAGATTGCCGCCGCGACGGGTGCTGCCGCAACGGGGACATCGACAAAGTAAATTTTCCTAAACTTAGCAATACCTACACTACTGAGCAATTCAATACCAGCCCATTCTCTCTATCTTGATTCTATCACTCTTTTATTTAAGTATTCTTTATTATTTTCGTGACAATGTCTTAAACTATTCTTTTTACTCTCGTGCAGTAATTCAAGGTGAAGCTATTAACCCAGTCCATGTGGAGACAATATCCGATACTTCTGTATCACTTTACTACTTGCGTCGTGTACACTTGCACTACATCTGCGATAGACACTTTTACACGCAACAAGTTTTTGGCGTCGTTTCTGGTGACTGGCAAAATAACTTTACCCTACTTTTTACTGCATTTGTTTTTTTTTCTATTTTACTTGGATTGTCCAACCTATACCTTTCACAAGGTCTTTTGTTTGCGTATGCATAGGTCTCAACGGGGGAAAGAACCTGAGTACCAGTTAGATCTTGAACCCGAACGAACGTTCAAACTCAAGAAAAGAGTTTATTACCTCGTTGAAAGGAACGAATATTTGGAGAAACAACTTGAAGCAATGGTGAACGAAAGACATGAAGGAAGAAGGGACAACCCAGGAAATCTCCAAGATAACAACAATCCTGTCGGAGATGGAGGGATCGATCCACCTGTCGTCGACCCTCCTGTCGCTGCCGCCCGCCGGTCATGCCGAGAATACATGCTCAATGATCATGTAGAACTAGAAACCACCCTGCCAGATGTAGATGTTGACAACTTTGAGCTGAAACCTGTTATGTTCAGCATGATCAACAATGTCGGTCAATTTAGTGGTGCTGCTACAGAGGATGCTAGGGAACATCTAAAAACGTTCCAGGAAATTTGTGGTTCGTTTAGACTACCATGAGTTAATACGGAGATACTGAGGCTTCGGTTATTTCCTCATTCATTGAGGGACAGGGCAAAGACTTGGTGGAGTAAACTTACGCCGGGTTCAATTAGAACTTGGGCAGATTTAACTCGTGAATTCTTATCTCGTTTTAATCCTTCACACTTATCTGAGCGATTACGTAATGAAATTGCTACTTTTCAACAGGAAGATGATGAGCCAATGCACGAGGCCTGGGACAGATTTACAACTCTTCTAAGGAACTTCCTGATGCATGGATTCCCCGTTTGGAACCAGGTAACAAAGTTTTATAATGCTGTTAATTTACAAACTCGTATTAGAATTGATTCAGCAGCAAACGGATTACTGTTGGACAAAGACCCAGATAAAGCAATGGCAGTATTGAAAAATCTGGCGAAGAATGAGGTGTAGTTTCTGACAGCAAGAAGAGGGGGTAAATGGGTCCTAGCTGTAAAGGATTATGAGTCCGACAGCACAATGAAATCACAGGTGGCATATCTCACTAAGGCAATGAAAAAGCTCTTGAACGATGATTCACAGCCTGTATACGCTGCTGAAGAGGTATGCGAAATTTGTGAAGGAAATCACAGTTCAGAGGAATGTCCAATACAGTTAGAAGAGGGAAAGTTTGTTGGAAACTACAATAAGCAGAATTATAACTCCAACAACTACAATCCCAGCTGGAGAAAGGATCCCAAGTTCTCTTGGAGTAATCCTAATAATGCTCTGAATCCTCAAGCACATAATAATCAGAACCAGAGAGGACCTAGATTGCTGACTCGGCAGCAACCGTAGCAGCAGCAGCAGCAACAGCCACCAGCTGCCACAAATAGTATACTGGAACAGACTCTGGCTACGTTTATGTCTCAAACAGGAACTTACATTGAGAACATGAATCACTTTGTCAAGAAGATGGAAACATTCATGGATAAAATAGAGATGTGGATGACAAATCATGAAGCTACTTTGAAATCGTTGGAGACACAGATGGGTCAGGTTTCCCATCATATCAAACCAAGGCAGAATGGCGGATTTCCTAGCGATACTGAAAACGCTAGATAGCCCACACATGAGCAGTGTAAAGCCATCACTACTAGGAGTGGGAAGAAACTACCACGGCCAGAGAAGAAAGCTGAATCAGTTAAGAAACCAGCCTTAGAATCACCTATCGAGGAAGTTGCCCCGACAGGTAACGAACAACATGCTGTCGAAGAGCCTGTCACGACAGCAGAATGGACAGAGGAGAAAGATGATGAACCCAAACCTCCTTAGATCCGTATGCAGTGGGAAGGATGTATTGCTTATTATCGTCACCCACCTCCTTTTCCTCAACGGTTACAGAAATTAAAACAAGAATCACAACTTAAAAAGATTTATGATATTTTTAAGCAAGTTCATATCAACATTCCGCTGTTAGATGTCATTAGGGAGATGCCCGGTTATGCCAATTTCTCAAGGACGCCATGTCAAAGAAATCCAGACTTGGGGAATTTGAAACGGTTAAGATGACAGAAGGATGTATGAGTATTCTACAGAAGCATCCACCCCAGAAGAAGAAGGATCCTGGGAGCTTCATCATACCATGTGTAATCGGAGAAAAATATGTGGGTAAGGCACTTTGTGATCTTGGTGCTGGTATAAATTTAATGTCCAAATCTGTTTTTCAGAAATTAGGTATTGGAAAAGCTCGGCCCACAACAGTAATTCTACAGCTGGCAGACCGCTCTTACGTTCATCCAGAAGGGAAAATTGAAGATATTCTGGTAAGTGTGGATAAGTTTATTTTTCCTGCTGACTTTCTTGTCTTAGATTGTGAAGCAGATGAAAATGCACCAATCATCCTGGGGTGACCCTTCTTAGCCACGGGAAGATCACTGATTGATGTGGAAAAAGGAGAACTCACCATGAGAGTGAACGATCAAGAAATAAAGTTGAATGTTCTCCAAGCAATGAAGCATGCTGATGCAGAAGAAGAATGCAAGGTTATCACTGAAGTTACCCTTGACCAACCCTGCATCAGGTCGGGCTGCCACGACATCAAAATTAGTCACTGCCTCGGCAGCCACTTAGAAGACTGTCATGACAGCACCGACGACAGCAACTCCTCAGAATCTGATACATCTAATATTGAAGATCCAGAGGAGGTAAACTGGATAGGCAATTGTCCAGGTAAGTTATTCGAGCCTTTAAATTATACCTCGGATAACCATGCAATTCAAAAGCCATCAACTGTTGAGCCCCCTGTTCTAGATCTTAAGCCCCTACCAGGGCAGCTAAAATATGTTTTTCTTGGTTTAAATGATACGTTGTCCGTAATCATCTCTTCCAAGTTGATGCAGGAACAGGAACAACAGTTAATAGGGATGCTGCAGCAGCACAAAAAGGCTATTGGATGGACGATAGCTGATATTCAAGGCATTAGTCCGGCATTATGTATGCATAAAATTCTTCTAGAGGATGATCATAAGCCGACTATTGATGCACAAAGGCGTCTGCACCATGCTATGAAAGAGGTGGTGTGAAAAGAGATAATCAAATGGCTAGATGCTGGAATAATCTATGCCATCTCGGACAGCAAATGGGTAAGCCCGGTACAGTGCGTTCCCAAGAAATGAGGAATGACAGTGGTAACCAACGAAAACAATGAGCTAATCTCAACTAGGACTGTGACCGGTTGGAGGGTTTGTATGGACTACCGAAAGCTTAATAAAGCTACCCAAAAGGACCACTTTCCTTTACCCTTTATTGATCAAATGCTTGATAGACTAGCGGGTAAACCTTACTATTGTTTTCTTGATGGTTACTTAGGTTATAATCAAATAGCTATCGCACCGGAAGATCAAGAAAAGACGACGTTCACATGCCCTTACGGAACTTATGCCTTTAGGAGAATGCCTTTTGGACTCTGCAATGCACCAGCCACCTTTCAAAGGTGCATGATGGAAATATTCTCCGATATGGTGGAGGATTTCTTAGAGATCTTTATGGATGATTTTTCAGTCTTTGGAGACAACTTTGAAAGTTGCCTAGGCAACCTACAGAAGGTGCTCGAGAGATGTGAAAAAGCAAACTTTGTTTTGAACTGGGAAAATGTCACTTCATGGTGGATGAAGGGATAGTCCTTGGCCATAAGATTAGCTGTCGTGGCATAGAAGTCGACAGAGCTAAGATAGAAGTGATCGAAAAGCTGCCGCCACCCACCACAGTTAAGGGAATCAGAAGTTTCTTAGGACATGCTGGTTTTTATCGGAGGTTCATTGCGAACTTTTCAAAAATCACCAAGCCCCTATGCCATCTTCTGGAGCAGAACCGACCCTTCGACTTTAACGCTGAATGTACTGAGGCATTCAAGGTTCTGAAAGAAAAGCTGGTAACAACCCCAATAGTACATCCACTAGATTAGACACTACCGTTTGAGATCATGTGTGATGTTAGTGACTATGCTGTCGGGGCAGCACTTGGGCAGCGGAGAGACAAACTCTTTCATGTCATATACTATGCCAGCAAAACATTGAATGACGCCCAAGTGAACTACACCACCACAGAGAAGGAATTATTAGCTGTGGTATTCTCCATTGACAAGTTTCGTTCTTATATACTTGGAACAAAGGTCATTGTACACACAGACCATTCTGCATTGAAATATATGCTCACAAAAAAGGATGCAAAGCCTCGACTGATACGTTGGATCCTTCTATTGCAAGAATTCGACCTTGAAATCAAGGACAAAAAGGGGACAGAGAATCAAGTGGCAGATCACTTGTCAAGGTTGGAGAAGGGAAAGAGTCTATCGACAGATGAGACAAACATATTGGAGACCTTCCCTGATGAGCAGCTATTTGCTGCCACAGTCACTGCCGCGACAGCTATGGTGGCAAGTAAGTCTTCTAAACTCCCCTGGTATGCTGATTTCGTTAATTTTTTAGTTAGCGGAATAATTCCTCCTGACCTTAATTATCAAGCCAGGAAGAGGTTCCAAAATGATGTTAAACATTATTATTGGGACGAACCTCTTCTTCTCAAAATCTGTGCAGATCAGGTTATAAGGAGATGTGTACCACAGGATGAACAAGAAGATATACTCCATCACTGTCATGCTTCACATTATGGAGGATACTTAGGAGGCAACAAAACTGCTACCAAGGTGTTGCAGTCCGGATTCTATTGGTCGTCACTGTATAAAGATGCTCAAATATTCTACAAGAATTGTGACAAGTGTCAAAGGATGGGAAACATCTCAAGGAGACACGAGATGCCGCTACAGAACATTCTTGAAGTCGAGATCTTCGACGTATGGGGGATTGATTTTATGGGACCTTTCTCATCATCATGTGGGAATTTATATATCCTTCTGGCAGTAGATTATGTGTCTAAGTGGGTTGAAGCAATCGCCACGCAAAAGAATGATGCCAAGACGGTTCAAAGGTTTTTACATAAAAACATCTTTTCCAGATTCGGCATCCCCAAGGTGATCATCGGTGACGAATGGAGGCATTTTGACAACAGGGTTTTAGCTGCTGCCTTGAAAAAGTATGGTGTCAAGCATCAGATTGCAACAGCATACCACCCTCAGACCAATGGACAAGCTGAAATATCCAACAGAGAGGTCAAGAACATTCTTGAAAAGATGGCCAAGCCAACTCAGAAAGACTGGTCTCTACACCTCAATGATGCATCATGGGCTTATAGAACAACATTCAAAACTCCATTGGGAATGTCTCCTTATCGGCTGATTTATAGAAAAACGTGCCATTTACCTGTCGAGATAGAGCACAGAGCATACTGGGAAATCAAGGCAGTTAATATGGACTTGGAAAAGGCATGGCAGAAAAGGCTACTTGATCTAAACGAAATTGAAGAAATTCGAACAATGGCCTATGACAACGCAAGAATCTATAAGGACAAAACCAAAAAGTGGCATGACAAGAAGTTGCTGCCACGACAGTTCTGCCCAGGGCAACTTGTGTTGCTTTTTAACTCTAGGTTGAAACTCTTCCCATGGAAGCTGAAATCTAGATGGTCTGGCCCATTCCAAGTGGTTCAGGTTTTTCCCCATGATGCCATCATGATCCGATCTCTAAAAGCCGGGCACCAGTTCAAAGTCAATGGACAGCGATTGAAGCATTATCATGGGACTGAAGCCCCAAGAATGCAGGAAGTGGTTACTTTAGGAGATGCCCCACCTGACATCCCTAATTTAACTTAAATTTTATTTTTAATTATTTTTATTATTTATATATTAGGAAATTACATTTATTTTATTTTTAAGAAATAATTTTTTTTTATTTTTCTTGTTTTTTTAGGAAATAAAGGAGACAAGAAGAAAAGGAGAAGTGAATTCAGCTCAACATCCTTCCATCACCCCAAAAAGCCCAAAATTTTGGAGCATGCCGTTACAGCTGCTGCGACAGACGCGGAAAATACAGGCTGTTGACACGTTATCGCGACAGACACGCAAATGCGTAACAGACATATAGTAGACACGGAAACGCGTGACAGACGCGTCAGAAACCGCGTAAAAGGTAGCCTTGTTATCTGCGCCTGCCATTACAGCTCCAACGGGCAGCAAACTCTTCTCTATATAAACCCCGTTTTACTATTCATTTTTCACTCACTTCTACTCTTCTTACTTGTGCTCTCTAGAATTCTTTTACTTGCTTTCATTTTTCTTTTTACACAACCCTTGAAACCATGTCTTCCATAAACACCGGCAAAAGTGCTACCTCAGGCTCCACCCCGAAAGCATCAACCCCCCAATCTTTCCGGATACGAGACATGTGGGAGGAAATGGGATTTATCTACACTTGCAAGGAAGGAAATTTGGGCCTGTAGTCGTTCATAGCTAGAAAAATCAAGGCCTTACAGTGGCAGATCTTTGTAGAACAACCAGAGGAGATGAACGTCTCTCTGGTCCGAGATTTCTATGTTGCCATAAACAGCAGAAGCGCGACAGCAGTCACCGTGAGAGGGAGAGAGGTGCCCTTCGAGCCAGAATACATCAACACTCTCTACGGCTTTTACGTGGGCAGCAACAAGGACGGTCACCAACAATTTCTGAACAGCTTAGACCCTGTTGCCTACGATGCTATCATGGCAGAGCTCACGGATGAAGGTACTCAGTGGAATACAAATCCAAAGAACCCAAGGATAGTGAAGAGAACTAAACTTCTCCCGGAGGCTAAATTGTGGAATGCTTTTATCAAAAAGCGAATCATGCCATCCTCGCACAATACCAATGTTGATCAACCCAGGTTAGCCCTCATTCATTCCATTTTGCATGAGAGGTCTATTAATGTGGGCAGCTTCAACCGGGAAAGCATTTTGGAGTGTGCACACCGGCCGACAGGACCACTCTACCTCCCCTACCTCATCACAGCCCTTTGTCGCGGCCATCATGTACCTGAAGCTGCCACCGATCTGAGAGTCCAAAGGAAGGGATGGACCGAAAAAAATATACTAAGCTTGATGGAGCTGACTGCTGCCACCCCACTGTCATCGTTCGACCCCGCTGCCACGGCAGCAGAGACGATAAAACCAACGGACTCTGAACCTGCTGCCACGGAAGCCAGGCAGCAAACAGCAGCAGCAGCCCCAACTGACTCCTCCTCCTAGATCCTTGCTGCCATACAAAATATGGAGGAACGACAGCTAGATCTTATGAGCTTCATCAGGGATTTCACCGCGGCTACGGTACAATTCATTCAAACTTCTTTAAATTTCCCTGATGTTGTATTTCCTGCCTTCCCATCCCATTATTTTGCTGCACCCACCCCTGCCCATACCGCTACACCTGCTTCCACACCCAAGACACTGTCTGCAGCATCCACACCGACCCCTGCCACTATAGCTGCAGGCAGCAACCGTGCAGCTGACACATCTTCCCGTGGAACCAAGAGAAGAATGCCCTCATAAGAACTTGATGCATTCATCGCCGGTTTCTCTTCTTCCTCAATCTGGGAGGAAAGCGACAACGAACCCTCTGTTAAGAGGAATCTAGCCAAAGAGTTCACACCAGTAAAACGGTAGAAGAGAATGGCAGATAAGAACTAGAAGGATAGCGGCAGCAGCAGTGACGGCAGCGGCAGTGACAGCAGCAGCAGCTCGGAGGTATAGGTAGTGGAGAAACCCCCTCACATCTCCCCTACCAGAATTCAACCTCCAAGGGAGGCCAAAACGAAGAACACGTCCGCCTCCCCCATCCGCCAGCCAGTTAAGAAAGTCCCTACCCGCTGATAGATCCGAGTCAGCAGCAACAGTGACGACAGCGCATAAAATTTGAGTTTCTTAACTTATTTTGCTGTCTGCTTTTGTATATTTTGTGATGTACTTTTCTTATCTTTTATTCTGTCATTTGCATTGAGGGCAATGCAACCCTCGAGTTTGGGGGTGGCATCCCTCCATTAATGGAGTCTTATTTAGTTTTAAAATTGTGTCTTTTAATTAGTTTATTTTTGCTCTTAATATATATATATATATATATATATTGAAAATTTTGGCTTAAGTCTTTGAACTGAACTTACCTGCTGTGACAGCTCTGTCGTGGCAGTGCCTTTAGGATAGTTTTAGGAGCAGTTTAGAGCCTTTCTATAGTTCTGAAACTTAAACACTATTTGTGACTGTTATACTACCTAGAACTCTCCTAGCTAACTAGAATAGGAAGCTTAGCACTTGAATATCCCCTAGAGGTGCCTAACACTGGCTCTAGGAAAGAAGTTTAGCAAAATAGACTCAATATCCCTAGAGGTGCCAGAAACCGGCTCTAGGAAGTTAGCTAGAGGTGCCCGAAACCGGCTCTAGTGAAACTTAAGATTAAAAAAATAATAAAATCGAGTCTAAACAAAAATCAAAGGAGCATAAGAAATGCCTTCAAAAAAATAAACTTTGGCATAAAAATTCAAGTTAGAGGATGAAATATTCTAGTGAAACTAAGGGAGTCTTGGCATATAATTGTTCAAAAGCATGCACACACTGCACGAGGACTATAGCAAGATTCCAGGCGAATCCTAAATTATCCGACAAGGTGCTGCTGTCAATAGAGAACGAATGGAAGGTAAGGGAAAGTTCACTGTTTTAAGCCAAAACAAAAATATTTATTTTTCTTTTAGGTTTGAATTGCTTGAGGGCAAGCAAAAACTTGAGTTTGGGGGTGTGTTGAGTGTGTAAAAGTTCTATTATTTACCCCCTATTTAACCCATATTTCTGCTGCATTCAAGCATAATTCATTACATTTGGGCTAGATTATAGTTAGACATCACAAATATATTAAAAGCCACAGTTTCTACTTAAATTGGTTGCTTTTGCAGGTTGCTGCTGTAGCAGATGGAGAAGCATGCGCTGGGCAGGATGCAACAGAGCTAGAACTGGATGTGCAGACAAAGAGGACGAGGCTGCCATGGTCCCCGCCGTGGCAGCCAAGGACGACAGCAGTTTTGAGGAGAAGAATCAAAGTGGGCCTCGATAGAAAGAGAAAATTAAGGTCGTCTGTTGTGGAATATCATTATAGTTTTCCAAGCCCTAGATCAGAATGAAGGCCAAGCCTAAAGTTCAAGGAGAGAAATTCCAAGCAAGAAGGAAGGACGAGTTAAAGCTATCTTCTCTAAAGATTTAGTCTTTATTAGAGTTGTACTTTAATTTAAACTTGTATTCTTGCCATATTAGAAAACTTGGACCCAAAGCCTATATAAAGGCATGTAATTCGACCTAGGAGAGGAGATCACCTATCTCTAGCCTTCTTCCCAAAACCCTAGCCCTTTTCCCCCTTCTCAACATGTTCTAATTTCCCCTTAGGGCCACGGGTTGATTTGTAAAGTAGTTGCAAGGGTTGCTTTTGTTTTAGGAATTTTCAGTTCAATAAAATAAACTTCAAGTTCTCTTATTCTTGTTATTAACATCTTGCAAGAGTATCGGGAGAGCATTGCGAGGTTATCTATTTACTTAATATCGGGAGAGTTAAGTATAAGAAAGGAATAAGTGCGAGTTCTCTAGTTTATAGTTGAACTATCTCGGACCTAGGGATAGGACGAGGTTAAGTGGCTAAAGAAGAATTCAACAACATCGGTGTTCATCCTTCGATTCACGCCGGAGGTATCATCAAAGACGTGTTCATCAACAGACTTGGACCTGGGGATAGGCCAAGGCACAGTAGGGATTCTTTCCAAGCTTGAAGTACAGAGTTGTATGATCGCTACCGCGACAAACAACAAATTGCCGCCGCGATGGGTGCTGTCGCAACGGGGACATCGACAGAGCAGATTTTCCTAAACTTAGAAATACCTACACTACTGAGCAATTCAATACCAGCCCATTCTCTCTATCTTGATTCTATCACTCTTTTATTTAAGTATTCTTTATTATTTTCGTGACAATATCTTAAACTATTCTTTTTACTCTCGTGTAGTAATTCAAGGTGAAGCTATTAGCCCAGTCCCTGTGGAGACGATATCCGATACTTCCGTATCACTTTACTACTTGTGTCGTGTACACTTGCACTACATCTGCGATAGAAACTTTTACACGCAACAGTGTCGGTCTATGGGCGTAGAACTCTCACACATGGTTGCTATTGATTCCTTCTGGTTGCCGTGCGAACTGGTCCCAGCCCATATTATGGATCCTTTCGAATAGAGAGGGCTCCAACCAAAATCCCCATCATATTGGGTATATTGGAAACCCATATCCTCCCATAGTTGCCTCTCTCTATAGTATTTCTTGTAGGTTTCCTCGACAGTTGGGTTCAAGAATCTTTTGTAAAGAGGTTTGGAGGTGGTGGTGGGTTGTGATAAGGCCATAGTTTGTGAGATGGTTGTATCTCCTAAAGAAAGAAAGAAAAGAACGTAAAACAAAATAAAGCAAAGGAAATCTTGAAAGCAAAGATTGCAGAAAGAATTCAGAGTAAAGGAGAAGGCAAATTGAAAAATGGGGTGAGAATAGTTAGCCTTGTATAGCCGCTTCTCTCCACTGTCTTGGCGGGCACACTATCAACGGGCAGCAATTATTGTGGCGCAAATAACGGGATTCTAGCTGTTATGCTCGTCTTCCTTGGGCTGCTAGTTGGGCCTCTCCTTTATTCTCTCATCTTTCTTGATCTTTCCTTCATTCCTAACCTGGAATAAATTAAATATAAAAATTAAATAAAAATAACTGAAAATTAAGTCTAATCCTAATGCATTAAAAATAAAATTAAATATTTGGTTATGTCAGGTTGCGCCTTTCCCAACATAACCACTCCATGAGGGCTTTATGTTTGACTATTCATCCGGGCATGTCCTTCCCCTCCTCAGGTGGATGTTTTTATCGTCCTTGCTGCCCTGTCGGGACATACACCAAAGAAAACAAAGAGTTTTTTAAGCAAATAAATAAAAAGAGATTTAATATGCAAAAACTAAAATAGAAGTGTAGAAATTCAAACATAGTTATTGTTTCCAATCCCCAGCAACGGTGC
The DNA here is from genome assembly GCA_958450335.1 of Hibiscus tridactylites. Taxonomy (NCBI): domain Eukaryota; kingdom Viridiplantae; phylum Streptophyta; class Magnoliopsida; order Malvales; family Malvaceae; genus Hibiscus; species Hibiscus tridactylites. The sequence continues at coordinate 22,505,539 of OY288286.1, read as the reverse complement.
CAAAAACTTGTAGGGCGTCTAGGTGTTCTCTATTTATGAGCGCAAGTGAACACTCTTGTCAAGTTATAGTATAAAAGATATCGTCTCCCACATAGATTGGAGTAGCTCCTATGAATGGTTTCATGCACAAAGATTTAGTAAATGCATAATTAAATCTCACGATGTTGAAATATAAAAAACACAAATAAAATAAAGATAGTGATGAGAGGGATGATAGGGAGAGATTTGGTCGATAGATTAATTAAGACAAATGTAGCTCAGTAGAATGTGGTCTGCATTGTAAAGTTTGAGTATGTTTTACACTGCCATGAATTGTTGCCTTGGTGGGTATGGCGGGCGGCAGGCTACAACCCTGTCACGCGGCCGCAGCGGGTCACTCCCACTGCGGAAGTGTACTATCTCGACAGGTGGAACGGAAAAATGTCCTGGCGACAAGTCTGGCAGACATTCCAAGTTTGGCGAGATAGTCGACAGTGATCACTCCTATTTCTATGTTAGGATGCTCGAACACTCATGTGATGTAGGTAATACCTAGCAATCTCAGCATAAACCTAACACAGGCAAGTCCATTCGATTGGTGATCCCTCTTAGCCGCTGAAACTTGTGGAGTAGTGCAGAACCAAGTTAGTCATGCCTTTACATGTTGTGATCGTGCTTAACCCTTTTGTGAGTCTTGCACTTTCGTGCCCGACAAATGGATTTTCTCTTAACTGACTGGTGTAGAAAAATTGAAATAACGAAGAGCATAGATTAAGCAAACTTTGGAATTTTATTGAAAACAACTTAAAATTAATACAATCATTTCTCACAAACTACTTTACATACGTGCGCCTTAAACCCTAGGAGAGTTGGGCTGCGACCCCCGAAAACTCCAACCTATCTAACTAAATCTCTATTGTGCGGATGTTCAAGCACGCATCCCCTCACACCTCGTCATGCCCCTATACCCTTATAAGCAATGTGTATATATAGGGCTCGTGACTTAAGTTTGAGTCTTTCTTGAAGTAGAAGTTCTTAAAGTATATTTACATTAAATACAGACTCCTTTTTTACTTTAGTATGGACTCTTTAGTCGTTGCCTTCTTCTATAATTAAAGATAAGTGCTCCTACTTATCGATCTTGTATCATCTCTACCAACCGCTACACGCTTCCAAAAATCGCAAGACTAGGCTCATTGGGCTTAGGAAATTGCCTTCTTTAAATCACGACCCATCTTGGCTAAGTCGGTGTAACTCATGCCCGGGCAGCACTTGGCGGCAATGATGTTTCGGCAATGTCCTTGGCGGTATCTTGAACTACTTTAATACATCTCCTTTGTTCCAGCTTTCCTGCCCTCTCCTCTCCTTGCTACAGCACCTAAAAATATAAACTAAACTAAAATAGTAACTTTTCTCAACCAAACATAAAATATTCAATAAAAGCATGGTAAAAGAGAAGATATTGATATAATGCATGCAATGCACCTAAATATGTCTAAATGAGCTTAAGAACATCAATACTAAGGGCGGGAATGTGTATAAAATGTAGAACTTGCGGACACTCTACACTATCATTGTCATGGAAATTATTGAAGCATTGACATGTAAAATCATTGACATGAGCATTGTTATTGCTTATTAACATGAAAATCATTGATGTGATATTATTGCCATCAAATTATGGTTATTGATATTGTTGTGGAAACATTGTAAATGAATCATGGATATTGAATTATGGATTATTGAACCTTGGATTCGAAATATCGGATACAATTGGCATGCCATAGAATTCATGAGCTCAGTGTACGGGTAGACTATAGTCCTAGGGCTACGGCCTATATTGATTTGGCGGAGCAGAGAGATGTATTATGTATTGGTCTTTTTGGCGATGTCGATGGAATTAACCATTCATTGATTTGGCGATGGGGTGGAATTCGTGTATCTATATACCATGAATCGATTCAAGGGAACTATTGTTTTCTGATATTGTAGCTATGAAATCATGATATTGCTATTAATGACATGATACTATGTTTTTATTGTGAATAAGGAACATGCCATGATTATTGCATAATTAGTATTATGATTATCCTTAAAGCATGTCATTTGGCATACTATGTTCATTCATTGTATTTGTGACTACCTCACTAGGCAAAGTATGTCTAACGCATTCCATTGCATCCATTTCAGGTTAGTCAAGTTTTAGAGTTGAGATCGGAGGAGTTGAAGCGTTGCACAAGTCACAAACAAGCTATAAGTAATGTATATTGACCCTTTGAAACTCCTAGTTGGTGGCAAGGTCTATGTATAAGTTTATTAAATCTCTTTTGATGTGCCTATGTTGTGGTTAAGTGCTAAAAGTATAATATGTTTAAGATGAGTCTCCTATGTATTAAGAAATGGCCCTAAATGCATGTTTTAGCTCTAAAAGGTAAAAACTGGGTAAATGGATTCATATGGCTCTAAAATTATACATGCTAGTAGAATTTATGATTATAATGTTGTGTGTAAAGTTTTACTGCATTTTGGACAATGTTTGATAAGCTAAAATGAATAAAAACCAGCAAGAATATGTCATTACAGGTCAGACCGTATCGAAACAGGTGATGGCGTTTCGATACGGGTAAGCATAACTATCTCAGAGGTCAGGGCGTATCAAAACAGTTTAGGGTCGTTCCAAAACATTTTCTCTCTGGAATTCCTTGTTTCGGTACGGGTTCAAAGTGTATCGAAACTGGTCAAAGTCAAAGGCAGTCAACCCGTAGCGATACAGGTCTTACCCGTATTGATACGGTCATAAGGGAAACGTCAACATAGTTGACCATCATCCACCCGTATCGAAACGACCTTGAGTGTTTCGATACAGGGTAAGTTAAAGTGGTTAAAAAGGCTTAATCTGAAGTTTGCATTGTTTGCAGTTTTGTCACTATAGTTTGGATGATTAAATTGAATAAGCAAATGATCACCGTTATGCATGAATTTTTGCAGGCTAAACAATGTTGTACTAAATTTCATTATGGTATAGTCTAATGCATCGAAGGACCTCTAGTTTGTAAGATTTACAGAGTAGTCCCTAAAACTTGTAAAAGTTATGAATTGGTCCTAAATGGTTCATTGTGGTCTTTTCATGAATGAATTGGACTAATACGTATATCCGGTAAAGTTTTGTTGTGTAATATTGATAAGTTATGAAATTTTATTGCATTGATCTCTGCACTGTTTATCAGTAACATGCTCCGACCCAGTTCTCGACCAGGCCGAGAGGGGGTGTTACATTTGTGGTATCAGAGCTAGAGTTTAGTCGGTTCTAAACTCAACCTATACATGTTTTAAATTTTTGTTAGGTTACTTTGTCACCTAGGAGTTATTCTGTTGAGTATTGTGACTTGTCAACTAATCTGATCTTTGTATAGTATAGATATGTCTCAAACTAACGAAGCTCGTTATAATGAGTTTGCTTCTCACTCCTCAACTTAAGGTGAGGAGGTACGAGGAGGAAACCCTTCAAACCCTCATGTTTAGGGTGTGGAGCCTGAAGCACCTACAGCTCAGGCAGAATGTTATCGGAATATGGCTGACATGTTCCAGCTATTCATGAATGTGATAAGGACTAATCAAGTTGTGCAACATGCGCCACCTGTTGCTCAACCTTCTCGATCCCCTATTGATAAGTTATCTCACTACTGAACCTACACCTTCGCTGGACAAGATGATGACAATCCAGAAATTGTTGAGTATTGGTTAGACAATACCTTAAGAATCTTGAATAAGCAATTACGGTGTTCGGATGAACATAAGCTTGAATGCGCCCTTGCATTGCTTGCTGATGAAGCTCTATAATGGTGGGAGACTACCATTCTTACCGTCTCTGAAGATACCGTGAATTGGGAATTATTCCTTAAAGAGTTTCGTAAGAAGTACATAAGTGAATTCTATCTTTCCAAAAGGCGAAGCATCTTCCTTCATCTTAAACAAGGTGGACGGACGATCGAACAGTACATCCACGACTTTTGCAAGTACAGTAGATATGGCGTTGAATTTATCAAGAAAGGGGAAGAAAAATGTCGGATGTTAATTGCTGGACTCAATGATGAGTTACATCCTATGCTCGCAGCATTGTGCATCACTGATTTCAAAGATCTTGTGAACAAAGTTAAAGCTATAGAAAAAGCACAGAGAATTCATAGGACTAGTGGATCCAACAAGTCTGAAAAGAGAAATCGAGATGAGTCTCTTTTCTCTAGATCTTCCAAGAAAGGGAAGTATCATAGCTCGGAGAAAAATGTGTATTCACAACCTTCCCAGTTCGAGTATTTTGCTAAACCTCAAGTTGTAGCTCGTTTCCCTTCAGGTGTCAATCCCATTGAGAGTGATATTGGTTCTAGACAAGAGACAAGAATTTCCACGTGTAATTTCTGTCAACGTCGACACGAAGGGCAATGCCGTAAGAAATCTGATGCTTGTTTCTTTTGCGGAAAGTTGGGTCACCTCATTCGAGAATGCCTAGAGAACCCTAACAAGCCTATTTCCGTATCGACTAATACGTCCCTTGCTCAATCTTTTTTAGGCAAGGGAGCAAGGCAAGGATCCTTCGGAAAATTTGGAAGTTCATCTAAAGCATCGTACCGACCTAAATCTAAGGCTTAGGGGCAATGACCAAGTGAATGATCACGATCTAATGACAGGTAAAAATTCGAGGACGAATTTTTATTAAGGGGAAAGAATTGTAACACCCCGAAAACCGGTCTAGTCGAAATTATATTCCAATGATTGGAGTATTGATATTAAAATATTGAAATATTGACTCCTCGATATAGATTACATTGTTAAATTGTCATAGGACCTTAAGTAAACCAAGTCCTTCGTTAAGATTGCTTGGAGAATGCTCAAATTAGTGTTTTTGAGCTAGGCGTTTCGATACGATCAGACTCGTACCGAAACGGCCTAGGTAAGACGTTTCGAAACGTTTTAGGCGTTCTGATACGAGTCCAACGGTATTAACTAACTTTTTGACTTTTGCTCAACCATTTCGATACGGTCTCACTCGTTTCGAAACATGTCCCCTGTTTCGAATAAGTTTAAAGGATAAATTGAAAAGAAATGATTAAGTGATGACTCACCAGCTTGCATATCACCCTCTCTCACATGAATGATCAGAAATGATGATTTATAGTTATCTATTTGTTTAACATTAGAAAAGATAAAGAAAAGATAAAATATTATATTGTGAGCTTTCCCTTGGTGGAAGGAAAGCTTCATATTGGCTAAAAGTGTGGTCGATAATGATTATAGTGATAAATTGCTTAAAATGAATTGAAGAAAAGAGAGCTTTTCATCTTTGTGTTGTTGCACCGAGAATCATTTCCATCCTTTAGCTTTGAAAGATCAAGCACACACCTTCGTTGTCATCTTCTCCACCAAGTTCAAGCAAACACCTCTCCTTTTGTGAACTTTAAGCTTAGTCGTTCCTTGTTTTTAAGAACATCAAATCACAGCTATCGATCGAATAAGTGAAAGCCCTAAGTTAGCCATCGATTCTCTTGGCTATTGAATGATCAATTTCAAGCTTTAAGTTAAGCTTTGTCTATAGCTAATGGCTATTCAAGTATCAATATTGGCATATTGATCCTAATGACTCATTATTGCTTTTCCTAGCTCAAGAAGTGGAAAAGACTAATCCAACATCTTCATCGAAAGCTAGAGATAAGGGTATCGCCATCCGAGAGCCTTAGGAGCTTCGGATTGTCAAGGTGAGTGTAGTCAGAGTCTCGAGAGTGGCTAGGTGCCATCTCGAATCATTGTTTATTGATTTACTAACCTTTGTTTTTAAGGTATTTGTATGAAGCATTATTGTAAGCCATGTTGGTAAGTTTTGGTAAGTATTGCATCGATTCATTGTCCATAACATTGCTATCATTGTCATGGAAATTATTGAAGCATTGACATGAGCATTGTTATTGCTTATTGACATGGAAATCATTGATATGATATTATTTCCATCAAATTATTGTTATTGATATTGTTGTGGAAACATTGTAAATGAATCATGGATATTGAATTATGGATTATTAACCTTGGATTCGAAGTATTGGATACAATTGGCATGCCATAGAATTCATGAGCTCAGTGTACGGGTAGACTACGGTCCTAGGGCTACGACCCATATTGATTTGGCAAGGAAGAGGGATGTATTGTGTATTGGTCTTATTGGCGATGTCGACGGGATTGATCATTCATTGATTTGGCGAGGAGGTGGAATTCGTGTATCCATATACCATGAATCGATCCAAGGGAACTATTGTTTATTGATATTGTTGCTATGAAATCATGATATTGCTATTGATGACATGATACTATGTTTTTATTGTGAATAAGGAACATGCCATGATTATTGCACAATTAGTATTATGATTATATTTGAAGCATGTCATTTTGCATACTATGTTCATTCATTGTATTAATGACTACCTCACTAGGCAAAGAATGCCTAATGCATTCCATTCCATCCATTTCAGGTTAGTCAAGTTTTGGAGTCGAGATCGAAGGAGTTGAAGTGTTGCACAAGTCACAAACAAGCTATAAGTAATGTATATTGACCCTTTGAAACTCCTAGTTGGTGGCAAGGTCTATGTATAAGTCTATTAAGTCTCTTTTGATGTGACTATGTTGTGGTTAAGTGCTAAAAGTATGATATGTTTAAGACGAGACTCCTATGTAGTAAGAAATGGCCTTAAATTCATGTTTTAGCACTAAAAGGTAAAAACCGGGTAAATGGATTCATATGGCTCTAAAATTTGACATGCTAGTAGAATTTATGATTATAATGTTGTGTGTAAAGTTTTATTGCATGTAGACAATGTTTGATAAGTTAAATTGAATAAAAACCAGCAATAATATGTCATTACAGGTCAGACCGTATCGAAACTGGTGATGACGTTTCAATACGGGTAAGCATAATTGAGCCTAGGGGTCAAGGCGTATCGAAACAATTTAGGGTCGTTCCGAAACATTTTGTCTCTGGAATTCCTTATTTCGATACGGGTTCAAAGCGTATCGAAACTGGTCAAAGTCAAAGGCAGACAACTCGTACGATACAGGTCTTGCCCGTATCGATACGGTAATTAGGGAAAAGTCAACATGGTTGACCATCGTCTACATGTATCGAAACAACCTTGAGCGTTTCGATACAGGGTAAGTTAAAGTGGTTAAAAAGGCTTAATCTGAAGTTTGCAATTTGGTCACTATAGTCTGGATGATTAAATTGAATAAGCAAATGATCACTGTTATGCATGAATTTTTGCAAGCTAATCAATGTTGTACTAAATTTCATTATGGTATAGTCTAATGCATCGAAGGACCTCTAGTTTTTAAGATTTACAGAGTAGTCCCTAAAACTTGTAAAAGTTGTGAATTGGTCCTAAATGGTTAATTGTGGTTTTTTATGAATGAATTGGACTAATACGTATATCCAGTAAAGTTTTGTTGTGTAATCTTGAAACCTCCTTCTCTATCCAGAAAAAAAAAACCGTGGTTGTGTGGTTTCTATCATAGTTACCTGAAACACAATACAATATGACTTTCATTTTCCCTCCTAAAATTTAAGGGGAATTCAAACTTTAAAGATCTACAAATATACCATTGAATCAAAAATTAGTCTTCATCTTATAACTTTCATTTTCATCCTAAAATTAGTTTTCATTTTCTTTTTAATTGGAACCTTAATTTGGATAAGACTCATTTGTAAATATGTCTGAATTTTAGGACTAAATTAAACAATAAATCAAGTTCAATGGCTTAATTGAACTGAATTTGGAAATTTATGGACCATTTTGTAAAGAGGGTTGCAATTTGGTGCCTTTTCATGAAACCTGTAAAGCTAGGGCCATGCCACTATTGACCCAATAGATTGGGCATTAAAAGTTAAAACTCCTTTCAAACATTTTCCCTCCCCTTCTACATGTCTTCAGCCACTCATTTTTCATTAATTACCACTGCAACGCTGTCATTTAAGTTCAGCCATATTTCTTCTTCTTCGATTTTTAATTCCCAGATCACCTGTTATCAACCTTAATTTTTTGTCTGATTTCTTCCCTAATTCTTCCATCTTCATGACAAGATATTTGTTGTAGGATCTGATATCGATCTGATAGTCGAGAAACAACCAAAGTCGTAAATTCCCTGAAGATGCACGTGAAGATTCATATATCGTCCTCGAAATGTCCTCAAGATTATTTCAGTTATCCCCGATCACTCTCAGCCATACCACATGAACGTGGGATGTCCCCGGTATGTACCCTAGTTGTACTCGTCCAATACCTGTGCCGAGGACATTTCAGATACTTAAAACTAGGGGTGTGAAAAACTGACCCGACCTGGTAACCTGCCTGAAACCTGATCGAGTCAGAACCTGGTTTAACCCGAGAATTAAAAGACCGAACCCGACCTGCACCTGACCGAAACGAACCCGAACCCGAATTTGACCTGTAACTGTAGAAACCGAACCCGAACTACACCTGACCGAAGTGAACCCGAACCCGAAATTGACATGTTACTGTAGTAACCGAACCCGACCTGCACCCGACCGAAACGAACCCGAACCCGAGACTAACCTGCCAGATAACCGATTTAACCCGACCTGTTTGGACCCGACATGTTTTGAACCCGACCTGTTTTGAACCCGACCTGTTTTGAACCCGACTTGTTTTGAACCTGAACTGTTATTGACCTGAACTATTATTGACCTGAACTGTTCTTGACCTGAACTGATATTGACCTGAACTGTTATTGACCTGAACTATTCTTGACCTGAACTGATATTGACCTGAACTGATATTGACCTGAACATATATTAACCTGAACTAATACTATTATTTGATTTGATAATAATGATAATTATCTGACATTTAAAGAAGTTATATTTAATGAATATAAAATAATGTCAAGTATTGAAAAATTTTAAAATTAATAATAATTTCAAGTATTAATAAATTAACTAACTTAACTTCAATTAAAAGATAAATTGAATTAATAATAATTCTAAGTATTAATAAATTGTATTTCTAATTAACTTGACTATTATTTTAAAATAACTTCAAAGTTAAACTATTATACTTAATTAACTTAAGTGGAGTGAATAACCATTATTAAATTAAAATTTTATACTTAATAAAATTAAGTTAAATGAATAAAAATTATTAAATTAAATATATATTCTTAATTAAAATAAGATGACTTAAATTTTTTATTATAAGAATAAATTAATGCTAAATAATTAACTTGCATTCATTTTAATTGAAGTTAAGTTAGTTATTAAATTAACTTAACTTAAGATTAAAAATAAGTTTAATTAACTTGCATTCATTTTAAGTTAAATAATTAAACATTATTAAATCAAATTATCTTTCTGAATTCTGATAAACTACTTAATCTACTTAAGTTGAATGAATAACCATTATAAAATTAATTTTTTTATACTTAACTAAATTTAGTTAAAAGTTATTAAACTAAATCTGTATACTTAATTAATATAAGATAACTAAATTTTTTAATTAACATTACATACTTAAATGACTTAATAAAAACTGATTAACTTAAATGACTTAATTAAGTTAACTTGTTTGAAACATTAAATTTAACAGTGAATGTATAGAACATTTAATTATACAGTGAATATATTAAAACATTAACTTTGGATGGAATCAGGGATACTTCCAATTTTTTTTATAAGTAAAAAACAGAATAAGGTAAAACTTAAGAAGAATAACTTTGAACAGAATAATTCAAACTTATATTCAATAATTTAAGTGGTTAAACTTACAAAACTTTATTGAATAATACAAAAGTTTAAACTTACAAACATACAAACTAAATAATCTTTACAAACTGAAACTTTAACTTGCAGAAACAAAAACTTTAAGCTCTCAGATCTCATAACAAAGTTTTACAAACTTTGCTACCAGAATTATCATCATCGAGCTTTGAAGGGCAACCAAGTTTAAATTATGGGAAACTTAACTTAAAAAGCTAAGACACCAACATAATTAAAACTAGGACAACCAGCAACAGACTGCAACAAGCAATTAAAATCATTAGGAACTTTAACAGACTGCAATAATGCAAACAAAAGCATATATAACCAAACACACATACATACTTACACACTACATACTGAACAAACCAAGCATAAAACAGACTGCAATAATGCAAACCAAGCATATATAACTAAACAGAAACACACACACACACACACACACACACACACACACACACACACACACACACACACACACACACACACACACACACACACACACACACACACACACACACACACACACACACACACACACACACACACACACACACACACACACACACACACACACACACACACACACACACACACACACACACACACACACACACACACACACACACACACACACACACACACACACACACACACACACACACACACACACACACACACACACACACACACACACACACACACACACACACACACACACACACACACACACACACACACACACACACACACACACACACACACACACACACACACACACACACACACACACACACACACACACACACACACACACACACACACACACACACACACACACACACACACACACACACACACACACACACACACACACACACACACACACACACACACACACACACACACACACACACACACACACACACACACACACACACACACACACACACATAACCAAACATAAAACAGAAGCAATGAGAAATATAAAACTAAAAAAAGACAGTGAATAAAAACAACTTACCAAAACATCTCCAGCTTTCAACAAATCAGAAACATACCTACCAGATATTATGCTTCCTTGTTTTCAGAGGTCCCTACAAAAAAAGAACAAATCAGTCCAGAATTCAAAACAAATCAAAAAAAAATATAAGTTAAACAAATCAGAAACTTACTCTGCAATAGGATCTTCATCAACTGCACAATCTTTCATAACAGAAAGATATTCCTCATCCTCTTCCTCGGGCTCAAACCCATACAACCAATTACGGGTTGTCACAAATATCTCAATATTTTTAGGAAGGAGTTTAGCCCTTAACTTATTTAAAATCCGACCACCAGTGCTAAAAGATGATTCAGAAGCAACTGAAATGATGGGAATGGCTAAGATATCTCTAGCCATGATAGAAAGTACAGGGAAAGAAACATATTGGGCTTTCCAGTAATCCAAAATATCAAAGTCTGAATCATCAGCATGAGGGAGAAAGGGCAAATTAATAAAAGAGTCAACATCTGACTTCCCACTCCTTGAAGCAGCTAGATTAGCATCGAAGTTCTAGAATGAAAAAAAAACAAAAGTCAGTAATTGTAACTGAAATAATAAAATAAAGGTAACTGAAATTTAAAACAAAAATAAAAACTAACCTGAAAAAGGTTAGACTTCTTAAATGTTCGAGGCCGACCAGTGGAGGACTCGGATGTACTTTGAGAGGAGTTACTTCGAACAGAAGATCCATAAGAGCAAAGGACAGATTTTGAATAATATATATACATGTTTACAAATTCATTGTAAACAATACTTACCCTTCTCTCAACCTCATTCTCAACATAGAGGACATAATACAACTCCTTCAGGAGTTGTAATTTATACCTTGGATCAAGCAAAACGGCAAATGACAAAATGGTCGAGTGCTCAGACCAATACTTCTCATACAATTCAAGCATAGGTCCTACCATTGCAGAGATGGCCTCACAAGGATCATTGTGAGCATCATACAACAGCTTCTCAATGGCAACGATGTTAGCCAAATAAAGGTTAGAAGTAGGATACTTAGAACCAGAAAACAGTGTAGTAATTTCAAAAAAAGGCTCCAGAAAATCACAGATTAATTGGGAAGTTTCCCACTCAGAATCACCAATTACATCTAAATCATTTTCCCTATTAACAAACAAGTTTATGGCTATTTTAGCATCAATGGCCCTACGAAGCATTAGATAAGTAGAATTCCATCTAGTAAGGACATCTAGGATTAATTTACCAGAAAAAGCAGAACCACAGTCTTTAACAGCAGAGTCAAAGTTACAAAGTCTAGCATCAGAAGAATCAATAAACTTAACAATTTCACGCAATTTAAGTACAGAAGAGTCAATTACCTTCAAACCTCTTTGATCATTAGCTTTATAGCTAGCAGTTTTGCAATACTTACATTGGGCAATGACACTTGATCCCACACAGGAGAAGTTCTTCTCCCAATGTCAGTTGCAGCCCTCCTCTTAGAGGAAGGAGCAACTACAGACACTTGATCATTAGCTTCCCCTTCAAAAAAACAATTACAGAGTTAGTAACTTTAACACTAAAAACAAGTAAAGAATAAAGAAAATAAAAAAAATAAAAAAAAGAAAGAAACATACCAGTTTCACCAGGATAGTTCATCTAAAAAGAATCAAAATCAATTGCAGAACCCAGAAACGAACCTGAGATCAAGAGGAACCACAGTTAGTAAAAAATTAAAACAACTATTAAAAAGAAAATAAAACAACGGGTTAATCCTCATACATGGCGTTGTTACACCAGCCCCCAAGGCTCTTTAAGAAAAGAGCCTCATTTGACACCAGTAGCATCGCAGGACGGGTTTCCTGCCTTTTATACTCGGATTAACCCACATGCAACACAAAGCATACTTACAAACAGAAACAATACAGGCAAACATGTAACCCCCTTAACCCGGCCTAGACGGTTGACCCGAATTAAGAAAGTCACACGGGGAAAACCAAAGTCAACCCGAAAGTCAACCTTGATTAACGACCCTTTTTTTTTAAACTTGTCTAGATGCACATTAACCTTAGTTGTGATCATACTAACATCATACTCAAAGATCATAGACATCAGAGATCAAACAGGGACCCAATTGAACAGTTTACAACTTTAGGGACCAAAATGTAAATTCTGCTAATTACAAGGTCTTAACCCGATTAAAAGTTACCATCTTGAAATTAGTCACATTTCATGCTTTACTACCAAATTTCAGCTCAAACGGACTTCTCAAACTCAACCAAAAACCAAAACAAGTTTCAGGACCAAAACGCAAATATTTCAAAACATATAACAGCCAATGTCAGCCCCCAACGGTCAGATGTTCCGAAACAGGATGAACCTGTTTCGAAACGCGGGGCCGTTCCGCAACGCGTTCCGAAACAAGGGCTGGCAGAGGGCTTCCGTTTCGGACGCCTGGGCTACTACAGGGCACCCGTTCCGAAACGGTAACTCCCGTTCCGATACGGCTTGCACAGGTTGCAGCAAAAAGGCTATTTAAACACCAAATTGACATACCAACCATGCTCCAAATGTAATCAAACCACATCAGCCAGTTACTCAACATACAAGGAACATATATGCATCAAAATCTAGATACATGATCACCCCTAGGTGCACCAACACATTAATCACATTCACAAGTCATTCATGCTTATAAACAAGAAGCATAGCAATACAACTTAAGCACAAGGAGATCCAAAACGTTGCAACATTAATCCACATGATTCAACATCATATACCAAACTTATCCAACATACACAATCTCGTTACACATCAACATAAGAGATTCTCCCCCCCATTGCCTTTATTAACTATAGCTATTAACCGAGACATACATCTCAAGTGGAGTCCTCCTTGAATCCCTTGCTCCTCACTGTTACAACTTCAATTATCTGCATTGATGGACAAAAAGGAGCGTAAGCACATAATGCTTAGTCTTCACCTAGATTACTATATACCATTTGAATTATACTTTAATTTCCATGATACTCTAATTGATAGTCTTCACCTAGATTACTATATACCATTTGAATGAACATGCAAGCATTCTACATTCCATAGTATTTCATCAATCTATCAATCTACTATCAAGAATCAATTCTTATGTTAACATTCAACTAACAAGTGCCATGATTTCAAGCTTCAATTAAAAACATCAAGGAGTTCGTTTTCACAAGAATCAAACATGTAAAGTTTGTACAATTTAATGAATGTTAGATTCATTACCTTAGCTTAGTGACTACAAGAACTCAATTTCTAGATTGATTAGAGTAATTGATATCCTCCAATTCTTTTAACTTATCACATGCAAAAGCGTTCTTTCTCTATAAGGGTTTGGTTGTTTTCGGTCTAGAGGGAGAATGAAGAGATGGTGAAGATGATGATTAAGCAAAAGGAGATTGTTTCCCTCCCTCATAACCGGACATATGGCTTAATTAAGGGTTTAATTATCCTTTTTAACCATAATGATTTTCTTCTTACATGCAAAATCATGAGTTTAAATTTTGTTTCTAATTGATCTATTATGATTTGGCCCTTTTATTATAATATCCCTCTAATTTAGTCACTAGATTAACCAATTCCTCCAATTTAATGAATGTTAGCACAATTTGTTTCTTGTTAATTCATGTCTTACTACTAGACTGGGATTAGGGGTATTACAATTCTCCCCATTAAAAAGAAATTCTCCCTCGAATTTACCTCTAACCCCCTTAGCCCGGTCTAGACGGTTGACCTGAACTACGAAGATTACACGGGGAAAACCAAAGTCAACCCGAAAGTCAACCTTGATTAACGACCTTTTTTCTTTTTAAACTTCCCTAGATGCGCTTTAAACCTATGTGAAAGCCCAAGAACCTTGGAAGAGAAAAGAACAGCGATCGGAAACGTTTAAGGACTCAATTGCAAGAAATACACTTTTAGGGACCAAAATGTAAAATTTGGAAAATAAATGGACTTTCAAGATTTTAGTTTTACCAAACCTCAATTAATGATATTACAAGCCTCTATGCCAAATTTCAGCTTAAAAAGACATCCCAAGCTCAAGCAATTGCAATTACAACTTTCAGAACTAAAATGTAAAGCATGCAGACTTCAAGGTAATTCAAATCTGTGTCCAGCGGTCACCTGTTTCGAAACACTAACAGCCGTATAGAAACACCCGTGTCGTATGCCCGTATCCAAACGGTGTTGACCGTTTCGATACGCGGGTATGTTCCGAAATCAATTTCGAAACAGGCACTTCCAGTAGCCAAAGTGTTTCGAAACACTTCTAGCCGCTCCAAAATGCCCACGCCATTTGAAGCATTCGTTTCGAAACAGCCAAGGGTGTTTCGATACACCCTGCCCAGAAACAGCAGAAATGTAACCCCGTTAACCCGGCCTAGACGGTTGACCCGAATTAAGAAACTCACACGGGGAAAACCAAAGTCAACCCGAAAGTCAACCTTGGTTAACGACCTTTTTTTTTTAACTTGTCTAGATGCACATTAACCCTAGTTGTGATCACTCAGACAACATGCTCAAAGATCACAAACATCAGAGATCAAACAGGGACCCAATTGAACAATTTACAACTTTAGGGACCAAATTGTAAATTCTATAAATTATAAGGCCTTATCCCAAATTTAAGTTACCATCTTGAAATTAATCAGGTTTCATGCTTCTCTGTCAAATTTCAGCTCAAACGGACATCCCCAAACTCATACAATTGCACAAACAAGATTCAGGACCAAAATGCAAACATTACAAAACATTTAACTACCAATGTCAGCCCCCAACGGTCACGTGTTCCGAAACAGGGAGAGCCCGGTTCGAAACGCGGGGCCGTTCCGCAACGCGTACCGAAACGTGGGCTGGCAGTGGCCTTTCCATTTCGGAACGGTGTCTCCCGTTTCGGACGCCTGGGCTGATTCAAGGCACCCGTTCCGAAACGGTAGCCTCTGTTCCGAAACAGCCTGCACAGAATGCAGCAAAAGGCTTCCTTAAACATGCGATTGACCAACCAATCATGCTCCAAATGCTACCAAACTTTACCAGCAATAAATTCAACATAAATGAGACATATTTGCATCAACCATTCATCAATATATCAACATATGTGAAAAGCCCCAATTCTATAGGCATGCTTCCTATGCAAGCAACCATTCAAGCATAAAGCCTTCAAAACCAAACACATAAAGACCAAATACAAATCCAGCATTACCAGCAACATTTAACATACTTAGAGAGTCCAAACATCTCCCAAAAACATACACATAGGTCCCCCATTGCCAAATGCCCAAAAGCTAAAGTGTTTAAGAAAACCTTCCCATACTTGAGCTTAACTTTCACTTGATTGCTTACCTTCCTTGCTGCCCTCAAAGTACCTTAACGATCTGCATTATTGGTTTAAGAAAAACGAAAGAGAGCGTAAGCAAAAGCTTAGTGAGGAATGCTCAATAAAACCATTCAATAATACATTTATAAAACACTTTATAAATCATACTTCAAATCATCATTTACTCATGCTCAAAGCAACTTAAACAAGCATTACATGCTTCCATATCATTACATGTCATATTGGCCACAAGTGATAAGTTCCATCTTTTAAAAAAACAAGATCAACATAAGACTCACACATGGACTTTTAAACACCATTGTGATCTTATAATTCACAAGGACCACACAAGGACTTTTAACCACCTTTGTGTCCTTACAAGTTTCACCCCAAGGACTTTTAAACACCTTGGCCCCAAGGACTTTTAAACACCTTGGCCCATGGACTTTTAAACACCATGGCAAGGACCACACAAGGACTTTTAACCACCTTTGTGTCCTTAACAAGAACCATCCAAGGACTTTTAACCACCTTGATGTTCTTAAGTAACAAGGCTCACTCAAGGACTTTTAACCACCTTAGTGACCTTAACAAGAATCATCATGGACTTTTAACCACCATGAAGTTCTTAGAATCAACAAGGCTCACTCAAGGACTTTTAACCACCTTAGTGACCTTAACCTTTTTCAAAACATCACTTGCCAATATACATCATTATCATCAAATAATCCACTATTTTAAAGCATTTAACCAAGCCATATTCATCATGCATTTTAAAGCATCAAACACATTTAATCAATGTTCAAAAACAAGGAACTCTTACCTTGAGCTTCATTCAACATATGGCTTACAAAATCAGCAATAACCATGCTAAGTCATGCTTTCAAAACAGAATTTAAAAAATGCAATAAACCACATTGCACAACAATCAAACCATGGCCACCACTAGAGAGTTTTTTCGAAAACTTACACTTGAGCTTAGTAAAGTTTTTTAGACTTAAACTAAGCTCCCAAGACATTGGTTTCAAAGACGAAAACCCAATTTCACTCACCGATTCCACTTCGCCTCTTGCCGAAACACAAATCAAGCTTCCGGATCACCACCACTTGGATCCAAAGATGACTCCCCTGTTTTAAACACATCAAAGCAGAGGATTAATGCATCATCATGCATTAATAGCTTCAATGAAAGCACCTAAACTCGCTGCTCTCATCCACACTCCATTTTCGGCCACCAAACACAACCGAAAATGCATCCAAACAACTCCTCAACAAAGCCCAGCCATAAACCATCAAAACTAAACATCCTTTAACATCATTTTACATCTAAAAAGAACCTAACAACATCCTTATACCTCCAGCAACATCAGATCCACAAGATCACCTCAAAAACAACCAAGAATCACAAGTTAAACTTAGGAAATTCAACCTATCCGGGATTGCATTAATCAAAACTCAATTTCTTATCAAATTAACATTCATTTATCATCAAAAACACACTTCAAATCACAGCTTAAACAGATCAAACGAAAATCTATCAAAAATCACCAAATCTTGCATTTTAAAGAACTGATAGTTTAGAGGAGAAGGACGTTCTTACCTCCAAACTTGAGTTTCTCCTCTTTTAGAACCAAAAAGCTTGAAGAATCAACTAGCAAATGGTGAGGTTTTGTTGATGTGATGATTAAGAATCAAAAGAGGATTGAAAAGGAAGATTTAGGTGACAAAATCAGAAAGAAATCTCTGGAGAGAAAGTGTTTGGGTTGAGAGAAAATGAGAGAAAAGGAAAATTGGAAAATATGGAAGTTAGTTGCAAAATAGCAAAAAAAAATGATTTCCCTCCACTTTTCTTTAGCTTTAAAATCAGAATTAAACATTAAAATATCTTAGAAAAATCTGGAGAAACTCCCTTTCGGTAAATAGCTCCTTAAAGATTCAAAGTTTCAATCCTTTCTAAAACAGTCACGCAACTTTCAAAAATTACATTTTGGTCACTAGCTAAAATGTCACCCTTCCAAACCTCATTTTGTAAAATTGATTTCACAGTTCACTTATATATATTAAAAGATGATTTTAGAACATTTTTCCATATTTTTAATGCAACCCGAACTAGGCTTTCCTAATTTCACCTTTTTAGATTCGAACAGCACTTTGACCAAACCGGTCAACGCCCAAAACTTCCAAGCCCAAAACCGGGGCGTTACAAGAAACTTCTTGTTTTTCACATTAAAACACCCTCAACCACACTTTAAATCATTCCAAAACATATCATCAACATGGTAAGCATTATAACTATCAAATTGCATCAAAGACTAGTTACATTACAAGCATTAAGCACACCTACTCATTCATCATATTCAACACAAGTTCTTACCTTAACCAAAGAACATAGTCTAACAACATATGAAGAAGAAGATCCAAATATTGCAAAATGATCATCAACAAATATTAAACCATAAACCAAACTTGGTCAAGATAAACAATCTCATATCACAACAACATAAAAGACTCTCCCCCCATTGCCTTTATTATCTATAGCTATTAACCAAGACATACTTCTCAAGTGGAGCTCTTCTTGAATCCCTTGCTTCTTGTTGTCCCAACTTCAACTATCTGCATTGATGGACAAAAAGGAGTGTAAGCGCATAATGCTTAGTGAGGAATGCTCAAAACCAAAACACCATCAATGCAGCGAATCATAAAACCTTCTTTAAATGTAGATACGATTCAATAAACCAAAGTATTGTGTGAAGACGTCCTTTGAAACAACACTGCTTTAAATCATGCATTGCTCAAACATGAAAACCAACCCTTAGCTTAGCAAGCTAAACAAACCTTTTCAAGCACAACTTGCAAAACATCAATTTAACCATTCTATGCATAAACACCAAATGCAAAGTTAAATTCAAAACATTGGAAAGCACTTCCACTTCACATCATACCTTTCTTATACATGATTATCATTTCAAGCAAGAAACCATTTAAAACCATTTACTCAAACAATCCAACACATGCATTAAACATATGCAACATATGAACCACGTCATCAACATTTGCATCATATGCCTTTAAAAACAAGTCTTAGCAAGACTTCAATGCACTAAAGAGATTTCATGCACACATGCATCATTTCGAGCATCCCATGCTTCATTATAAACAAGAACATCATATTGGCTTTCAAGTGATAATCCAAATCCACTTTTCAACTCAACATCCAATCGGATACGCGGATCACAAGCGTTGTCCCTACGCTTCATACACACTACCAATCCAAGGTCCCCAAATGGACTTTTAATCACCATTTGATCCTACCATTCACAAGGTTCCCATATATGGACTTTTAATCACCATATAACCTTAACTTTCACAAGGTTCCCATGTATGGACTTTTAAACATCATACAACCTTAGCTTACACAAGGTTCCCATGTATGGACTTTTAAACACCATACAACCTTAGCTTACACAAGGTTCCCATGTATGGTCTTTTAATCACCATACAACCTTAACATGCACAAGGTTCCCATGTATGGACTTTTAAACACCATACAACCTTAGCATCACCAATTGGTAGTTGTATAACATCACTAACGACATCCGGGACACCCTATACAAGATCCACACATGGACTTTACACCACCATTGTGATCTTAACAAGCACAAGGTCCACCAATGGAATTTTAACCACCATTATTACCTTTGCTTACCCAAGGTCCTCGAATGAAATCTCAACCTCCATTATGACCTTAACATTCTCGTTAGGATACTTGGATGGAGTTTACCGGTTCACTCTTAACCACTCCACATCCAAGGCGACTTTATTCACGGTGCACCCAATCCTATAGCCGGCTAACTATATCCGATCAAAGAAACCAAGAACCACTTACATCACTTGCCAATATAACCACCTTACCATATTAATCCTTTGATTCATATGCATAACCATAATGCAAAAACCATCATTTACCATCATCAATTCACTGTTTTTAAAGCATTACACAAGCCATTAAACAACATGCAACACCATGCATCAAAACCACAATTTCCATGTACAAAACCAAGGATCTCTTACCTTGAGCATCCGTCACATATGGCTTTCAAAACCAGCATTAAATCATGCTAAAATATGCTTTCAAAACAGGATTCAAAACATGCAAACCACATGCATTGCAACCATCAATCACAATTGCTTTTAAAGCCAAATTCACAACACAAACCAAGAGCGAAAATCCATTTACTTACTCTTGAGCTTAGCAAAGTTGTTTAGACTTAAACTAAGCTCCCAAAACCTTCAAACCTTGGTTTAAAAGCTGAAAACCCAACTTCACTCACCGATACACAAAACAAGGCTAACCAACAAGCCTTCCAAGCATCCGAAACCTTCCGCACCACCACTAATGCTCACGGATCAAACTCCCCTGTTTCAAGCACACAATAACAGAGGATTAATGCATCATTATGCATTAAAAACACCAGCAACACAACTCAACTCGCTGCTCTACACAAATCCAACTTTTCGGCTACAAAACACAACCGAAAACACCTCCAAACACTTCCAAAACTTAACCCAGCCAAGATCTATCACTTCTAACCATTTATTAACATCAATTAACATCCAAAATGATCACAAACACGTCCTTATACCTCCAGCTATAACAGATCATCAAAAACACTCCAAAAACAACCAAAAACTCAAGCAAAACATAGGAAATTCAACCTATTCGGGATTGCATTGATAAAACCTCAATTCCTTATCAATTTAACATTCATTTAACATCAATTTGACACCTCAAAACACTGCCCAAACAGATCACACGAAATTTCACCAAAATCAAGCAAACCTTGCATTTTAAAGACAAAATCAAGATTCCAATTGTAAAACCTTTAATAAATCACAAATCAAGGATTGAGAACTTGGGAATTTCAGTAAAGAACTGAGAGTTTAGAGGAGAAGGACGTTCTTACCTCCAAACTTGAGTTTCTCCCTTTTTGGAACCAAAATCTTGAAAATCCAATAAGCTAATGCTAAGGTTTTGTTGAAGGATTGATTAGAAATCAAATGAGGATTGAAATCTAGTCTTTGGAAGTCAAAATCAGAGAGAATTTTGCTGGAGAAATGTGTTTGGGTTGAGAGAAAAGTTGAGAGAAAAGAAAATAGAAAATTTGAGAAAGTTAGTTAAAATGACAAAATATCTTCTTCCCTCCTTTTTACATTATTTAAAATACATTTATTAAACCTTAAATATTTTAGAAAAATCTGGAGAAACTCCATTGGGTAAATAGCTCCTTAAAGATTCAAAGTTTCAATCCTTTTTAAAACAGTCACATAGTTTTCAAAAATTACATTTTGGTCACTAGCCCAAAATGTCACCCTTCCAATCCTCATTTTGTAAAATTGATTTCACAGTTCACTTATATATATTAAAATAGGATTTTAGAACATTTTTCCATATTTTTAATGCAACCCGAACTAGACTTTCCTAATTTCACCTTTTTATATTCGAACAGCACTTTGACCGAACCGGTCCAAACCCAAAACTTCCAAGCCCAAAACCGGGGCGTTACAACTCTCCCCCTCTTAGGAAATTTCGTCCTCGAAATTTCAACTGGCGAAAAGAGAACAACCAAACTTCCCAAAGCAACGCACAAGGCAACACAGGAGACTTATCCACCACTGAACACTCTCTCCACAACTCCACCCAAACTCAACACCACTACTTACTGTTCCCAAACTCCAGAACACTCAAAGTTAAGTACAACTTAACCTTTCACAACTCCGGAATACATATAGCCTCATCAACCACCTGAAGAACCTCAAACTTTTACAGCATACAACATCTTAACACACAACTCCCAAAACTTGTTCACGCAGTGACACCAACCAAACCAGTTCAGCCACTATGTAATCCACAACCTCGTCTGCTTACAAAACTCTTTGCCAAAAACTACTCAACCTCCTTCAGAGATTTACACAACAAGCAAAAATTCTTAAGCAACAACTGCTTACCCAAACTTCTCAACGTATTATTGTCCTTACTTCACATCCACTGCTATCTTTACCATCGACTCACCAGAACTGCTCTCTCATCGACAGATAATCACGTCACTAACCCCAACCTTGACTTCGCCCACCATTCCACACACCACCAGTTGAACTCAAAAAGAATTACTTATTCACAACCAACCAACCACTTCTCACAAGAATCCGTTCCACCAACAATGGCCTTTGATCTTACATTACTTTTCCACCTCAAGCTTCGACCACAACACTTGCCTTACTAGAACATCGCCCAACTTAAACATACATACCATCTTCTCAACTCCTCAAAGGTTGGTAAGAACCAACACTTACATAAACAACCCCTCTACTACAACATTAAAGCTAAGCTATCTCAGCACTCTAGAAACACAACCACTAACCTGCAACATCACTTAACACCAAGGAACCACCTCCTCTACTAGCTATTCAAAACCACTTGACTAATTCTAACTTCAACCGGTACTCCTCACCACCAAACCACTAAACTCTTTAAACATCAAACACTATCCTTCTACCAACATGCTATACCACACTCACTATTACTAACAACTTGCTTAATACTTTCCATTACTTCTAACTTCCACTCAGCACCAAAACAACCTCTAAAAACCCATCATCCAACCTAACCCAACCACAACACTAACAGATTCGATTAGTTATTAGCGAGTGTGAACGTTCGTATGCATGGTCACCAATATGCCCTACCAATGCCTGATGTACATGTATGCAAAACCTCTAATGTCATGCCACATGTATGCATGGACCAACACATATATAATATAGCATATAACAAATGATTTTAACTGTGCATGAATGCCAGTTCACACCCTCCAATAACATCCTCAGAATCCATCTAAGAACAACCTCCGACCTCACTTCTAACTTGATCAACTCCATTATTCTAACAACCATTACCCACAAGATACTCACTAAAGCCCTGTAACGCCCCGGTTTTGGGCTTAGAAGTCTTGGGCGTTGACCGGATGGTCAAAATGCTGTTCGAATCGTAAGTGGTTAAATTAGGAAAGCCTAGTTCGGGTTGCATTAAAAATATGGAAAAATGTTCTAAAATCATCTTTTAATATAATTAAGTGAACTGTGAAAACAATTTTGGAAAATGAGTTTTGGAAGGTTGACATTTTGGGCTAGTGACCAAAATGTAATTTTCGCAAATTTGGTGGCTGTTTTAAAAAGGATTGAAACTTTGAATCTTTAAGGAGCTATTTGCCCAAAAGTGAATTCTCCAGATTTTTCTAAGATATTTTAATCCTAAAATCTGATTTTAAAGGTTTGATAAAAGGAGGGAAACTCATTTTACTATTTTTCTTTCCTAACTTCCTATTTTCTCTTCTCCTTTTCTCTCCAACCAAACATCACCATTTTCAGAGATTTTGATCTGATTTCTTCACCTAAATTCACCTTTTCAACTCACAATTGTTAGCAAATCATTGTGTAATCAAAACCTACTCAATTGCTACAAGTTTCAACAAGGTTTTCATTCCAAAAAGTGGAGAAATCACAAGTTTGGAGGTATGAACGATTCTCCTCTGAACTTTAAGTTCTTTAATGAAATTCCTAAAGTTTTCAATCCTAAATGTATGTTTAATTAAAGGTTTTCGAGTAGATTTATGGATCATGGCTAATTATGCAAGATTTTGGTGTTTTCATTTGATTTTCGTTTGATCTGTTAAATCTGAGTTTTGAGAAGTATTTTTGATGATAAATGATCATTAAATTGATGTGGAAGTGAGTCTTGATTAATGCAATCCCGGATAGGTTGTGTTTCCTAAGTTTAGCTTGTGTTTTAAGGTTGTTTTTGAGGTGATCTTGGTGATCTGGTGTTGCTGGAGGTATAAGGTTGCTTTTAGGTTGTTTTTAGATGTGTTTTGGTGTTAATAGATGTGAGGTTTTGCTGGTTTATGGCTGGGCTTTGTTTGGAAGTGTTTTGGATGCAATTTCGGTTGTGTTTGGTGGCCGAAATTGGAGTTTGGATGAGGGCAGCGAGTTTAGGTGCTTTCATTGAAGCAATTAATGCAAGATGGTGCATTAATCCTCTGCTTTGATGTGTTGAAACAGGGGAGGCATCATTGGATTCAAGTTCGGTTGTTTTGGAGGCTTGATTTGGTGCTTAGGCTTGAAGCTAAGTGGTTTTTGGTGAGTGCAACTTTGGAATTGGATTTTCAGCTTTTTAAACAAAGGTTTGAAGGTTATGGGAGCTTAGTTTAAGTCTAAACAACTTTGCTAAGCTCAAGTGTAAGTTTCCGGATTTTCTCTCTAGTGGTGGCCATGACTTGATATTTTGCTAAATGATGATTTGCATGTTTTACTTACTGTTTTGAAAGCATGTTTTAGCATGGATTATGCTGTTGATTTAAGCCATGTGTTGAAGGTAACTCTAGGTAGGAGTTCCTTGATTTGTACATTGTTTAAATGTGGATTTGATGCATGAAATGCATGACGAAATGGCTTGGTTTAAATGCTTTAAAACATTGGATATTGTGATGAAATTGATGCATATTGGCAAGTGATGGTTTTGAAAAAGTGGAGGTCACTAAGGTGGTTAAAAGTCCTTGAGTGAGCCTTGTTACATGAACATCAAGGTGGTTAAAAGTCCTTCGATGTTGCGGACTCTAAGGTGGTTAAAAGTCCTTAGGTGCTCCTTTCCATGGTGGTTAAAAGTCCATGGGGCCAAGGTGTTTAAAAGTCCTTGGGGCCAAGGTGTTTAAAAGTCCTTGGGGTGATTCAAGTTTCGGACACAAAGGTGGTTAAAAGTCCTTGTGTGGTCCATGATCATGGTGTTTAAAAGTCCATGGCCAAGGTGTTTAAAAGTCCTTGGGGTCAAGGTGTTTAAAAGTCCTTGACAAAGATGTTGATCTTGTTCATCAAAAATGGAATTTGTCACTTGTGCCAATATGACATGGAAAGTGTGTAAGAAGCATGTGATGCTTGGTTTGATTATGTTATAAGCATGTGGTTACATGGTTTTAAGAATGCTTTGAACTTATGCATGGATTGATTTAAAGCATGTTTTGTAAATGGTTTAAAATGCGTTATTGAATTGTTTAAATGAGCATGCCTCACTAAGCTTTTGCTTACGCTCTCTACGTTTTCTTAATTCAATAATGCAGAGAATTAGAGCATCTTGTGGGCTGCAAGGGAGGGCAAGCAATCAAGTTCTACTTAAGCTCAATGTATGAGGTTTTACAAGCACTTTTAGCTTTTTGGTTGTTTTGGCAATGGGGAACCAATGTATATGTTTTGGGAGGTGTTTAAGACTCCCTAAGTCTGTTAAATGTTGTTGAAAATGTTGGTTTTTGATTTGGAACCTTATATGCTTGTTTTGCAAGTTTGGAGTTGAATGGATAGCTTAACTAGGAAGCATGCCATATAAATTGGGGTTTTTCTTATGTGATGTTAATGTGTTAAATTGATGATGCAATTGAGGTCCTTGCATGTTGGTTGACTTTGTGTAATGGTTTGGTGATGTTAATTTGATGTTTGAAGCATGTTTGATGCTGTTTTGGAGTTGTCTGCAGACAGGGGTATCGATACTTGGGCTTGGGGTATCGATACACCTGAGCCAAATTTGCAAATTTCAGGCCAGGGGTATCGATACCTGATGAACGAGTATCGATACCATATGAGTGGAGTATTGATACCTGATGAACGAGTATCGATACCCTTGCTTGAATTTGTTTTGTTTTGTTTATATTTTGGTCCTGAATCTTGTATGATCAATTGTATGAGCTGTGGATGTCCTTTTGAGCTGAAATTTCACAGAGATGCATGTAACCTGACTAATTTCAAGTTGGTAACCTTAATTTGGATTAAGTCCTTTAATTTATCAGAAATTACAATTTGGTCCCTAAAGTTGTAATTTGTTCAATTGGGTCCCTGTTTGATCTCTGATGTTTGTGATCTTTTAGTATGTTGTTCGTTTGATCACACATAGGTTAAATGTGCATCTAGATAAGATTAAAAAGAAAAAAAAAAGGGTCGTTAATCAAGGTTGACTTTCGGGTTGACTTTGGTTTTCCCCGTGTAATCTCCGTAGTTCGGGTCGGGCGTCTAGGCCGGGCTTCGGGGGTTACAAGCCCTCTTCATGCTAAAGTTGTTTTCAAACAACAACTACCCCCAACATGCTAGCAACAAGATCATACTCACTACGCAAGGAAAACCAACAGAAACCAAACTAAGATAGCTAGGCAAAGGTTACTTAACAAGGTTACCTGAAAACACATCATCACCCTGGAGCTCCAACAGACGAGTTCTCTTCCTCACAGAACCATCATCCTCCAGCCGCACCGCTGCAGCACCAGCTATCACATTAAGGCCATCACCCTCTCCCTCTGGTAAAGAACCCTGACTACCCCGAGCCAACTTCAAACAATCACGTCTCATATGTCCAACAGACCCACATTTCCAACAGATTTCTTTTCCCAAACTCTTCACAACTTTCTGCTCTTCCTGCCACTTTCGAACCTTGCCTCGGTCGTGCCCACAACCCTTCAGAGACCCTTTGGCTACCACTGAAGCTGACTTCACCCCAAGAGGACAATCTCGCTTCACATGCTCCTTAGAACCACAGTTCCAACAAGCACCTGCGCCCCAACAACCTCCAACATGGCGCCTTCCACAACGATTACACACCGGTAGCTGAGCCTCCACTCCTTGTTCAACCAGCGCTTGCCCCAGATCTCCACTACCTTCCCACTGCTTAACCCTTGGGAATTTCTCTCCAAGATACCTTTCATAAAAGGCAGACACAAAGAAGTCCCAATCAATATCATGGATGTGCAATGCCACCGCCACAGATGTCCACCAGGCACATGCGTCTTCCAACATCAAAGAGATAACGCTCCCCAGCTTACAGACATAATCACAACCTTCCTGATCCAAAATCAGAATCACACTGGCCAACCAGGCCTCAAACGTCTCAGGTGTCGAACCATGATATTCCACAGCACCCAAATCAAGCAAACGCTGCTTCGACAAACCCACACATCCCACAGCCAGCACATCTACCGACTTTACTTTTACCACAGCCTGAGATGTTCCCAACACCTCTTGAACAACAGGTGATGAACTCTTCATCCCAGAACCAACTTCTCCCTCCTGTCTCAATACCTCAACACCAAGCACAGAAGACTGAGACGAAACACCTCCATTAAAAGGTGAATTCCATGCCTTAACAACCTGCCCTAAGGCAGCAACCATCTCACCCAACTGCCATTCTTTCATCGATTTCGCCATACTATTAACAACAAGCAATCACAACAAAACAAACAAACCAATTAGACCAGCTTTAAGCAAGGATTCAAAATCCAACTCCAAAATAACACAATAGCTATAATAATAAGGCAATGGGTATCCCGAATCCTTCCCTTACTCATGACATAACAGTCAATAAAACATGGATATCACAACATCAAGCATATCAAACAACATACTTCGATCATGCTTTCATCAAACAGCATCCATCCACAACAGCATAATATCAACATATCATACTCATTCAACTTTCATTATTCATAAATCCAGCTCACAACATCAGCACAAATCCACATTAACTCAACGACGATTCATAACCACAAAGCATGCTTGAAAACATTAACAACTTGCTCAGAAACACGTGTTTCAACCAGCTTTCAACCACACATCAGGATATACATCAGACACACATTACAACAACTTACCGTTTTCCCCAAGCATTCGCAACTCAGCTCTGAAACCACCAAATGTAACCCCCTTAACCCGGCCTAGACGGTTGACCCGAATTAAGAAAGTCACACGGGGAAAACCAAAGTCAACCCGAAAGTCAACCTTGATTAACGACCCTTTTTTTAAACTTGTCTAGATGCACATTAACCTTAGTTGTGATCATACTAACATCATACTAGAAGATCATAGACATTAGAGATCAAACAGGGACCCAATTGAACAGTTTACAACTTTAGGGACCAAAATGTAAATTCTGCTAATTACAAGGTCTTAACCCGATTAAAAGTTACCATCTTGAAGTTAGTCACATTTCATGCTTTACTGCCAAATTTCAGCTCAAACGGACTTCTCGAACTCAACCAAAAACCAAAACAAGTTTCAGGACCAAAACGCAAATATTTCAAAACATATAACTGCCAATGTCAGCCCCCAACGGTCAGATGTTCCGAAACAGGATGAACCTGTTTCGAAACGCGGGGCCGTTCTGCAACGCGTTCCGAAACAAGGGCTGGCAGAGGGCTTTCCGTTTCGGAACGGTGTCTCCCGTTTCGGACGCCTAGGCTACTACAGGGCACCAGTTCCGAAACGGTAACTCCCGTTCCGATACGGCTTGCACAGGTTGCAGCAAAAAGGCTATTTAAACACCAAATTGGCATACCAACCATTCTCCAAATGTAATCAAACCACATCAGCAAGTTACTCAACATACAAGGAACATATATGCATCAAAATCTAGATACATGATCACCCCTAGGTGCACCAACACGTTAATCACATTCACAAGTCATTCATGCTTATAAACAAGAAGCATAGCAATACAACTTAAGCACAAGGAGATCCAAAACGTTGCAACATCAATCCACATGATTCAACATCATATACCAAACTTATCCAACATACACAATCTCGTTACACATCAACATAAGAGATTCCCCCCATTGCCTTTATTAACTATAGCTATTAACCGAGACATACATCTCAAGTGGAGTCCTCCTTGAATCCCTTGCTCCTCGCTGTTACAACTTCAATTATCTGCATTGATGGACAAAAAGGAGCGTAAGCACATAATGCTTAGTGAGGAATGCTCAAAACCAAAACACCATCAATGCAGCGGGTCATAAAACCACTTTTAAAAGCAAACCCGATTTGATAAACCCAAAGCAATGTTTGAAAACCCTTCTCAACAACAAACTCAAAATCATGCATTGCTCAAACAAGAAAACCAACCCTTAGCTTAGCAAGCTAAACAAACCTTTTCAAGCACAACTTGCAAAACATCAATTTAACCATTCTATGCATAAACACCAAATGCAAAGTTAAATTCAAAACCTTGGAAAGCACTTCCACTTCACATCATACCTTTCTTATACTTGATTATCATTTCAAGCAAGAAACCATTTAAAACCATTTACTCAAACAATCCAACACATGCATTAAACATATGCAACATATGAACCACGTCATCAACATTTGCATCATATGCCTTTAAAAACAAGTCTTAGCAAGACTTCAATGCACTAAAGAGATTTCATGCACACATGCATCATTCCGAGCATCCCATGCTTCATTATAAACAAGAACATCATATTGGCTTTCAAGTGATAATCCAAATCCACTTTTCAACTCAACATCCAATCGGATACGCGGATCACAAGCGTTGTCCCTACGCTTCATACACACTACCAATCCAAGGTCCCCAAATGGACTTTTAATCACCATTTGACCTTACCATTCACAAGGTTCCCATATATGGACTTTTAATCACCATATAACCTTAACTTTCACAAGGTTCCCATGTATGGACTTTTAAACACCATACAACCTTAGCTTACACAAGGTTCCCATGTATGGACTTTTAAACACCATACAACCTTAGCTTACACAAGGTTCCCATGTATGGTCTTTTAATCACCATACAACCTTAACATGCACAAGGTTCCCATGTATGGACTTTTAAACACCATACAACCTTAGCATCACCGATTGGTAGTTGTATAACATCACTAACGACATCCGGGACACCCTATACAAGATCCACACATGGACTTTACACCACCATTGTGATCTTAACAAGCACAAGGTCCACCAATGGAATTTTAACCACCATTATTACCTTTGCTTACCCAAGGTCCTCGAATGAAATCTCAACCTCCATTATGACCTTAACATTCTCGTTAGGATACTTGGATGGAGTTTACCGGTTCACTCTTAACCACTCCAAATCCAAGGCGACTTTATTCACGGTGCACTCAATCCTATAGCCGGCTAACTATATCTGATCAAAGAAACCAAGAACCACTTACATCACTTGCTAATATAACCACCTTACCATATTAATCCTTTGATTCATATGCATAACCATAATGCAAAAACCATCATTTACCATCATCAATTCACTGTTTTTAAAGCATTACACAAGCCATTAAACAACATGCAACACCATGCATCAAAACCACAATTTCCATGTACAAAACCAAGGATCTCTTACCTTGAGCATCCTTCACATATGGCTTTCAAAACCAGCATTAAACCATGCTAAAATATGCTTTCAAAACAGAATTCAAAACATGCAAACCACATGCATTGCAACCATCAATCACAATTGCTTTTAAAGCCAAATTCACAACACAAACCAAGAGCGAAAATCCATTTACTTACTCTTGAGCTTAGCAAAGTTGTTTAGACTTAAACTAAGCTCCCAAAACCTTCAAACCTTGGTTTAAAAGCTGAAAACCCAACTTCACTCACCGATACACAAAACAAGGCTAACCAACAAGCCTTCCAAGCATCCGAAACCTTCCGCACCACCACTAATGCTCACGGATCAAACTCCCCTATTTCAAGCACACAATAACAGAGGATTAATGCATCATTATGCATTAAAAACACCAGCAACACAACTCAACTCGCTGCTCTACACAAATCCAACTTTTCGGCTACAAAACACAACCGAAAACACCTCCAAACACTTCCAAAACTTAACCCAGCCAAGATCTATCACTTCTAACCATTTATTAACATCAATTAACATCCAAAATGATCACAAACACGTCCTTATACCTCCAGCTATAACAGATCATCAAAAACACTCCAAAAACAACCAAAAACTCAAGCAAAACTTAGGAAATTCAACCTATTCGGGATTGCATTGATAAAACCTCAATTCCTTATCAATTTAACATTCATTTAACATCAATTTGACACCTCAAAACACTGCCCAAACAGATCACACGAAATATCCCCAAAATCAAGCAAACCTTGCATTTTAAAGCCAAAATCAAGATTCCAATTGTAAAACCTTTAATAAATCACAAATCAAGGATTGAGAACTTGGGAATTTCAGTAAAGAACTGAGAGTTTAGAGGAGAAGGACGTTCTTACCTCCAAACTTGAGTTTCTCCCTTTTTGGAACCAAAATCTTGAAAATCCAATAAGCTAATGCTAAGGTTTTGTTGAAGGATTGATTAGAAATCAAATGAGGATTGAAATCTAGTCTTTGGAAGTCAAAATCAGAGAGAATTTTGCTGGAGAAATGTGTTTGGGTTGAGAGAAAAGTTGAGAGAAAAGAAAA
This sequence comes from Hibiscus tridactylites, assembly GCA_958450335.1. Taxonomy (NCBI): domain Eukaryota; kingdom Viridiplantae; phylum Streptophyta; class Magnoliopsida; order Malvales; family Malvaceae; genus Hibiscus; species Hibiscus tridactylites. Next base: position 22,474,068 of record OY288286.1, on the reverse strand, counting down.
TAGAAAATTTGAGAAAGTTAGTTAAATGACAAAATATCTTCTTCCCTCCTTTTTACATTATTTAAAATACATTTATTAAACCTTAAATATTTTAGAAAAATCTGGAGAAACTCCATTGGGTAAATAGCTCCTTAAAGATTCAAAGTTTCAATCCTTTTTAAAACAGTCACACAGTTTTCAAAAATTACATTTTGGTCACTAGCCCAAAATGTCACCCTTCCAATCCTCATTTTGTAAAATTGATTTCACAGTTCACTTATATATATTAATAGAGGATTTTAGAACATTTTTCCATATTTTTAATGCAACCCGAACTAGACTTTCCTAATTTCACCTTTTTATATTCGAACAGCACTTTGACCGAACCGGTCCAAACCCAAAACTTCCAAGCCCAAAACCGGGGCGTTACAAAACATATATACAAATCATAAAAAACAGACATGCAAACATATATACAAATAATAATAAAAAACAGAAACATGCAAACATATAACAAGACTCAAACATGCAAACATATATACAAATCAGAAACATGCAAACATATATCAAAACTCTAACATGCAAACATATATACAAATCAGAAACATGCAAACATATATCAAAACTCTAACATGCAAACATATATCAAAACTCTAACATGCAAACATATAAACAATCTAGAAAAACAGAAGCATAAATCAAGACTGTAACATGCAAACATATATACAAAGCAGAAAAAAAACATGCAAACATAAATACAAATCAGAAAGAGAAGAAACATGTAAACATATAAATGCAAACATATATACAAATTAAGATAGAAACATGCAAACAGAAACATGCAAACAAAAATCAAGACAGAAACATTTAAAAAATAAATAAAAGAGGAAGAGAAGAAACCCTAAACCCAAACGCAGATGTGGAAGAAGACTCTTGAAGAACCCAGAAACGATCCTGAGATCAAAGCACAAGAGAGTTAGTAAAATGAAATTTAAAAAACTAAATAATTAAATGAAATATGAAAGGGTTTTGTACTTACCGAGAGAGAGAGAGAAAACAACGAACAGTTTGGACAGTGGAATGAGAAGGGTCAGAGTGGATCTAAAGAGGTTTAGGGTTTGTAGATTAGGGTTTAGGGTTACAAGATTAGGGAATAAGGTTTGGAGTTTGAGGATTATGGGTAAGAGTTTAGGGTTTCATGATTGGGGTATAAGGTTTGGGGTTTGTGGATCAGGGGTAAGGGTTTAGGGTTTTTGGATAAGGGTTTAGGGTAAAACAGAATTGAATTGGGGATTAGGGTTTGAAGGATTGAAAAGATGGAAATGGAAGAACATAGGGTTGTTCTTGAGAAAAAATTAAGTTTTGATCGAGAACAAACAGATGGAGAGTGGGCTAAGGTGTTTGTATAAGATCTGGAGAGGGGAAATTGGATGAACAAGGAAGAACTTTGAAAAAAAAGATGTTTTGATCGAGAATAAACAGGTTTTTGGTGGGCTAAGGTGTTTGTATAGGATCTAGAGAGGGGAAAGTGGAAGAACAGGGAAGAACTTCGTAAAAAACCAAGAGTTTGATCGAAAAAGAATGAAACTTTCTGGGAATTTTGTGTTTTTAGAGGAGAGAGAAGATGAGAGGATATTTTGGCAGAGTAACGGTAGGGAAAAAAGTGTAAAATGAAGGGGGTGAAGGTCTATTTGTAGAATGAGTCCGGGTCAAAAGATTCGCGCGTCATTATACGGGCCACACGGGTCTTGCTCCGCAAGCACTCTTAGTTTCAATTCTTTCATTTTCGTCCTTTTTTATTTGAATTTGAGCTAATAATTTTGTTTTCATTTCAATTTCGTCATTAATGCAGTTTTAAGCTTTAGTGTATGGATTTAATTTAGGGTTTGGGGTTATAGTTTGGGTTTTTCTTTATATATTATTAAATTTTATATTTTAGTTTTAGGGTTTAGATTTGTGTAATTATTTTTAGGTTTAGGGTTAGTCTTTGAATTAAGATTTGGGGTTTATGTTTAGGGTTTTAGGTTTATTTTAATTAATTTTTAGGTTTAATATTTCATTTAATTAATTTAGGGTTTTTTGTTTATTTTAATTAATTTAGGGTTTTTTGTTTATTTTAATTAATTTAGGGTTTAGGGTTACCCTAAACCCTGTATCCTAAACCCTAAATTTTAAACCCTAAAATATTAAAAACCCTAAACCCTAAGCCCTAAACATGAATCCCTAAAAATAAAAACCATATTCCACCAATATTTATATATATATATATATAATGCATGTAAGTTGTGGTTTAGGGTTTTGGGATTATTTTAATTAATTTAGGGTTTATGATTTAATAAACCCTATATCCTAAACCCTAAATCTTAAACCCTAGAATATTAAAAACCCTAAGCCCTAAACATGAATCCCTGAAAATAAAAACCCTATTCCACCAATATTTATATATATATAAATATTTATATATATAAATAAAAACCCTAATCCTAAACCCTAAACAATAACCACTACACTCTGAACCATAAAACCCTAATATTTAATCTATAGCTCATAGTCTGTAATCCTAGATCGAGGGTTTAGTGGTTAGGGTTAATTACTTATGCTTTAGGGTTTAATGCTTAGGGTTTAGAATTAAACATTAGGGGTTTAAACCCTAAACCATAATATTTAATCAATGAACCATAGTCCCTAATCATAAACCCTAAACAATAACCACTACCCTCTAAACCATAAAACCCTAATATTTAATCTATAGCTCATAGTCCGTAATCCTAGATCGAGGGTTTAGTGGTTAGGGTTAATTACTTATGCTTTAGGGTTTAATGCTTAGGGTCGATAATTAGACATTAGGGGTTTAAACACCAAACCCTAATATTTAATCAATGAACCATAGTCCCTAATCCTAAACCCTAAACAATAACCACTACCCTCTAAACCATAAAACCCTAATATTTAATCTATAGCTCATAGTCTGTAATCCTAGATCGAGGGTTTAGTGGTTAGGGTTAATTACTTATGCTTTAGGGTTTAATGCTTAGGGTTTAGAATTAGACATTAGGGGTTTAAACCCTAAACCCTAATATTTAATCAATGAACCATAGTCCCTAATCCTAAACCCTAAACAATAACCACTACCCTCTAAACCATAAAACCCTAATATTTAATCTATAGCTCATAGTCCGTAATCCTAGATCGAGAGTTTAGTTGTTAGGGTTAATTACTTATGCTTTAGGGTTTAATACTTAGGGTCGATAATTAGACATTAGGGGATTAAACACCAAACCCTAATATTTAATCAATGAACCATAGTCTATAATCATAAACCCTAAACCTTATACATTTAATTACAAATAATAATAATAATAATAATAATAATAATCTGAGTAATAATAATAATAATAATAATAATAATAATAAAACTAATAATAATAATAATAAGCATAGTAAATATATAATAATAATAATTGTATTTAAGTATATAATAATAATAATAATAATAATAGTAATTGTAACCCCCTCGTCCCGGTCTGGCCGGTTGACCGGTCCAAGTGGGCCACACGGGGAAAACCGAAGCGAAACCCGTTAAGGTTTCCCCTCGGTTAACGACCCAGAAAATTTCTTTTATCATTAGTCTTATCTAGATGCATATTTAATTCCTATGTGGAGCACAAAAGCGGAAGACACAAGCAACGAAACATTCACCGACCATCAAAAAGGGTAAACAGTCCATTTTACTTCATTACAGCAGGCCGTTTCGAAACACCTATAGGGTGTTCCGAAACGCCTTGACCTAGTCAACGGGCCTGGGTCAACCACAAGGTGACCGTTCCGAAACAGGGGAGACCCGTATCGGAACGACCTTGACGGTCAATATCTCGTGGTCAACGAGATTTGACCGTTTCGGAACTTCAAAGGCCTGTTTCGGAACGGCTTCATCTCGCCAATTTCTCAAAATTCCAGTAGCGAAAACGTTCCGAAACGGCCCTCATCCATTTCGAAACGGCAGGCCATTTACACAGGGCCGTTTCGGAACACGGGGACCCGTTCCGAAACATCCCCTGTCTACAGACTTTTCTGGGCTGTTTTGAGGCACAAGGATGCCCCAAAACACCAACAAACCACCAATCAACTTCAAGACAAGACATCTTAAGGTATAACAACTATTTTAGCATGCTTCAACATTAATTAGACATGTCTATCACTATGGCAACAACCCACATCATGCATTCATACAATCATCATTCAAACAAAGTCTAGAGACATACATCCTAGATTTAACATACTCACACACATACAAGCATGGATTTAGACAGTCCTTCATACATAGCAAATTACACATGTAGAGCCTTTCATACGAGTATGCTTGAAGACATTAAAAAGAACCAATAAGCATCATACATTTCAAATAAGTTTACAAGCCATTCAAGCAACTTAAGCATCCATAAGCCATCCATCATACAAGCATATGGCAAGATACCTCATGCTTACAAATCAAGTCAACCATAGACATACATCAAACTCAACCCAACAATACCTATCCCATTGCTTTACTATTACAATCTTTAAATTTAAACATCATACTTGAGCTAACCGTAAGCAACACTTGAAGGTCTTTCCTTGCCCTTGCCACCCTCAAGCTATTGATCTGCATTGTCGAACAAAAGAGAGCGTAAGCATAAAAGCTTAGTGAGGGTAATCTCTTTAAAAACAAACCTCGACAATGCAGGGTCCAAGCACGAGCTACAACCAAGATAAAATGCATGATCTTACCTCCGATCCACGCGAGCCATAAATATAGCTGATGCATGAACATATATTCAATATCATGTCATGCTCAACATGTTTAAATCCACAACATATGAAATCACATATATTAAACCATGTTAGCAACACCTCCCAAAACACATTGGCTCACAAATTAACCACAAATTGGCAATATAAACTACAATCTGTATTGGCACCTAGCTATGACTCGAATACGCGGATAACCGTTGGAACTCACATCCAACAACACAACCATTACCTGACGGTGGGATTACACTCATCACCGTTCACGCGGAGGGGATTCCACTCATCCTCACGCCTCATTCCACGCGGAGGGTGTTCCACTCATCCTCACGCCCCGTCGATGGGATTCCACTCATCACCGACTAATATAAGTATAATTTCTGGGCGAACCCGTACTCCTCCTTGGTGACTCAACGCCACCAAGGCCACGCGCGACTTTTGGCTCATGTGTACACACTAACATCCTAATGATCGATCATTTGTATCCAAGCATACTAGTGCCAATACTACACATTTCATTTATCATTCATAATATCAAACCATAACAACTTCCGTGCTTAGCACGTACTCACCATGACTCACTGTCATGCACAAACCACATTTTCCATGCCTAACATGTACTCACCATGATCCTCGGATCACACATTCACCTCAGAGCATCATTACACATGTCAACACTACATGCATCTCAACAACACAATTATCACATCATAATTCACACATATGTATATCTCTATTACATTTATCATCAACATGCATGTAACAATGCATTTAGCTATACCTCCACATACATGTATAACAACATAAGCACAACCACCATAGGCATGATTCAACATGAGGCATAATTCATCACTTTAAAGGTCAACCAAGATCTCTAACTAAAGTTTGGGATTAGGCTACCACTCTAATCCCAACTCTAGGTGGGTCTACCAATCCCAACCTAGTTCACAAGCTTGAACCAACACTTGAAAACCACTTAAAAGTATTTAACCACTCACCGACAATTCCAAGCTCAACCATACTAGCCGATCAATCTTCCAACGATTCCGGATTTGTTCCCGAGGCTTCACCAACACAAAATCTTGCATCTATTCATCTCAACACAATCAAAACAACCCCAAATCAATTCAACAATTAAGGTAGCAAACCCGGAACACTATTCAAGCAACCAACACAATAGTTCAAACCATGAACAACCCCCAAAAATACCAAATCCGAGCAGCCCTTATACCCAGCCCAAAACTTGTGATTTCAACACATTTAACACTTCCAAATGCTTCCAAAACAACCCCCAACTATTACCCTAACATCAACCCTCAAATTCCAACACAAACCATACCCAAAATTCATCTAAAAACCCTCCTAAAAACCCACCAAAACCCAAATTCGGGAATCATGCTAAAACACTCTAAAAATTATATATGTTGGACCATTTGGTTCACAAACATCATATCTAACATAAATAAACCAAAAGCCTTGATAAAAACTCATAAAGTCACAACCTTTAACTAAAACCTTGAAAAACCCAATTTATGAAATACATAGTTTTAGTGAGAATTATTGGTACCAAAATGAAGAGGAGACCAAGGCCAAGTCAAAAACATATTTACCTTTCGAAAAGCTCCAAGATTGAAGAAGAAAGGGTGTGAAATGGTGAGATGGGGAGAAGAGCTCTCCATTGTCGTGAGATGTAGAAATGGGGAGTATAGAAGATGATGACAAGCTTTTATTTTTAATAGAAAATGGGATTTAAATTTTAAAGTCCCTTTTATGACCAAAATGCCATTAATGAATGGCTAAAACTACCATCTCCTAAGGTCCATGGAAATTTGGACTGAGAAGATAGGCCCAACATATACTTTAATTGTTTTACAAACACGAAGCACATGAGAATATTTTATTATTTTAATTATAAAACCGAAACTCAAAATATTATTTAAATATTATTTTCATCCGACCCCTAAACCCGGGTGTTACAACTCTCCCCCACTTAAGGAATGTAACGCCCCGGTTTTGGGCTTAGGAGTTTTGGGCGTTGACCGGTTGGTCAAAGTGTTGTTCGAATCTTAAGAGGTTAAATTAGCAAAGCCTAGTTCGGGTTGCATTAAAAATATGGAAAAATGTTCTAAAATCATCTTTTAATATAATTAAGTGAACTGTGAAATCAATTTTGGAAAATGAGTTTTGGAAGTGTGACATTTTGGCTAGTGACCAAAATGTAATTTTCGCAAGTTTGGTGGCTGTTTTATAAATGGTTGGAACTTTGAATCTTTAAGAAGCTATTAATCCAAAAGTGGTTTCTCCAGATTTTTATAAGATATTATAAGCTATTTTCTGATTTTAAAGATATCAAAAAGGAGGGAAAAGCTCATTTGGCAATTTTCTCAACTAATTTCTCATTTTCCTTCTCTCATTTTCTCTCAAACCAAACACTACATTTCCAGAGATTTGTTTCTGATTTTCTCACCTAAATTCCTCCTTTCAACTCTCATTTGATTCCAAATCAACATATCTTCAAAACCTCTTCAATTGCTACAAGTTTCAACAAGCATTTTGATTGCAAAAAGTGGAGAAACACAAGTTTGGAGGTAAGAACGTCCTTCTCCTCTAAACTATCAGTTCTTTACTGAAATTCCTAAGTTTTCAATCCTAAATTGATGTTTAATTAAAGGCTTTTAAGTTGATTTATTGATCTTGGCTTATTATGCAAGATTTTGATGATTTTTGATGATTTTCGTTAAATCTGAGTAATCTGTGATTTAAGAGGTGTTTTTGATGTTAAATGATCTCTAAAATGATGTGGAATTGAGTTTTGATTGATGCAATCCCGGATAGGTTGAGTTTCCTAAGTTTAGCTTGTGTTTCAAGGTAGTTTTTGAGGTGATCTTGGTGATCTGATGTTGCTGGAGGTATAAGGTTGTTAATAGGTTGTTTTTAGATGTTATATGGTGTTAATGGAAGTGAGGTTTTGCTGGTTTATATGGCTGGGCTTTGTTTAGAAGTGGTTTGGATGCATTTTCGGTTGTGTTTGGTGGCCGAAAATGGAGGTTGGATGAGAGCAGCGAGTTTAGGTGCTTTCATTGAAGCAATTAATGCATGATGATGCATTAATCCTCTGCTTTGATGTGTTGAAACAGGGGAGGCATCTTTGGATCCAAGATTGGTTGATCCGGAAGCTTGATTTGGTGCTTTGGCTTGAAGCAAAGTGGAAATCGGTGAGTGCATTTGTGGAAATTGGATTTCAGCTTTTAAAACCAAGGTTTGAAGGTTTTGGGAGCTTAGTTTAAGTCTAAACAACTTTGCTAAGCTCAAGTGTAAGTTTTCGGATTTTCTCTCTAGTGGTGGCCATGACTTTGATGTGTTGCAAAATGATGATTTGCATGTTTTTAATTACTGTTTTGAAAGCATGTTTTAGCATGGATTTTGCTGATGTTGTAAGCCATATGTTGAAGGTAACTCTAGGTAGGAGTACCTTGCTTTTATACATTGAAATAGTGTGGTTTGATGCTTTGAAATGCATGATGAAAATGGCTTGGTTTAATGCTTTAAAACAGTGGATTAAATGATGAAAATGATGTATATTGGCAAGTGATGTTTTGAAAAGATTAAGGTCACTAAGGTGGTTAAAAGTCCTTGAGTGAGCCTTGTTACTTAAGATCATCAAGGTGGTTAAAAGTCCTTGGATGAGTCTTGTTGCGGACACTAAGGTGGTTAAAAGTCCTTAGGTGATCCTTCCATGGTGTTTAAAAGTCCATGGGGCCAAGGTGTTTAAAAGTCCTTGGGGCCAAGGTGTTTAAAAGTCCTTGGGGTGATTCAAGCATTGGACACAAAGGTGGTTAAAAGTCCTTGTGTGGTCCTTATTCATGGTGTTTAAAAGTCCATGGCCAAGGTGTTTAAAAGTCCTTGGGGCCAAGGTGTTTAAAAGTCCTTGGGAAAGTTGTTGAACTTGTTTTAAGAAATGAAATGTATCACTTGAGCCAATATGACATGTTAAGTATATTATGAAGCATGAGATGCTTGTTTTAATGATTATGTTGAAGCATGAGAATGCTTGTTTTAAGTATGCTTTTGAGCATGTGCAAGGATTGATTTTAAGCATGGCTTATAAATGGTTTAATTGCATTATTGAATTGTTTTTAATGAGCATGCCTCACTAAGCTTTTGCTTACGCTCTCTACGTTTTCTGAGACTCCCTAAGTATGTTGTATGTTGTTGAGATTGCTGGTTTTTGAATTGGAACCTTATATGCTTGTTTTGGAAGTTTGGTGTTTGAATAGCTAGCTTGTGTAGGAAGCATGCCTATAGAATTGGGGCTTTTTGCATATGATGTTAGATTGATGTTGTGATGATGCCTATAAGTCTTAAATATGTTTAATTGCATGCTGGTAAAGTTTGGTGACATTTGGAGCATGTTTGAATGATCAATTGCATGTTTTGGTATGCTTGTTTGCTGCAATCTGTGCAGGCGTTTCGGAACAGTATGCACCGTTTCGGAACGGGTGCCTTACACGAACCCAGGCGTCCGAAACGGTGTGCACCGTTTCGAAACGGTTTGGTCTCTGCCAAGGCCGTGTTTCGGAACGGTGTCGATCGGTTTCGGAATGGCCCGTGTTTCGGAACGGGGTTGATTGGTTTCGGAACGGCCGACCGTTATGGGCTGACATTGGCAGTTATATGTTTTGAATTGTTTACGTTTTGGTCCTGAATCTTGTATGTTCAATTGTGTGAGCTTGGGAAGTCCTTTTGAGCTGAAATTTCACAGAGAAGCATGAAACCTGATTAATTTCAAGATGGTAACTTTAATTTGGGTTAAGCCCTTTTAATTATCAGAAATTACAATTTGGTCCCTAAAGTTGTAATTTGTTCAATTGGGTCCCTGTTTGATCTCTGATGTTTGTGATCTTTGAGTATGATGTTTGTGTGATCACAATTAGGATTAATGTGCATCTAGACAAGTTTAAAAAGAAAAAAAAGGGTCGTTAATCAAGGTTGACTTTCGGGTTGACTTTGGTTTTCCCCGTGTGACTTTCTTAATTCGGGTCAACCGTCTAGGCTGGGTTAAGGGGGTTACAAGGAAATTTCGTCCCCGAAATTTATCGGACATGAACCCACTTTCTTTCACACCACGACACACTAACCAATCTCGGTGGACTTACCACACATCAATAGATATCAGATGCTAAGATCTCAACTGATTCTTCGTTGTACGCAATTTTCAAACTCAACTCAATCTCTTCAACAAACATAGCACGGCCCAGATCTGACTCACATTTTCGAATCACAGATACCCAAATCATATCACAAACTCCTTTCTAACTCTAGTGGTAACCACAACAGATAACAACAGAACTAGCCCGATTCACAAACTCATACAATACGGCTTGAACACTTGACTCATAACTTTCTCTGACTGATCCTCTGTCTTCATCAATTAATCAAACACTATGCAGACGTCTTCAAAATTATTCTAGTTGAAATCTCGAATCTCTATTACTCGCTTCCATTATGAACCTTCCACGGATGTAACAAACTAGAAGAAACTGAAGCTCGGTCTTGACACGCTGGCAATTTACATACTTACTCTCATACTGAACCACATTATTCATCCACTCAATTCAGAAGCATTCATCTTCAACCCACAATACGTCTTCATATTTCTCAGATGCAATACAAATGAACCACCGTGCGCTTCGGCCAAAACAATACATCTCAAAACACTAGGTCAATCGGTACAACTATTCTGTCTCTGAAATGCAAAACTCTATCATATCTGAAACTGTATTCTGAAGGTCTTCCTTCTACTATGCCTCGCCCGTGAGGTGCCAAGAATCTGTCTTGCAACTGTTTCTCATCAAACATTCTGACTCAAAGTAGTCTCAACCCGAAACTCGGCCACAAAACTACTATCATTTGATACACGGAATTCGGCAATTGCAACTCGTAACTCAACTACTAATCTAACAACAATTACAACTCGGATCATCGGTCACTACGGAAGCTATCTTCGGATGGTACTCACTCTTGATATTATAGCCTTCAAGCATTACTAACACTTATGATGTTCAAGTTCTAACCATTCCCAAGTCTTCAAATATTTCAAACTCTAATGATACGTACATGTACACTGCGCATTTCTTACTACACAAGCTTTGTCTCTAAGTCTTCGAAGAAAATATAACTGTAATTAACTCTATGTCTCATAACGGATAACTCTTCTCACAGTCTTTCAACTATCTTGATGCACAAGCCTCTATCTTCTGTCTTGCATAAGCACACAACCTAACTCTACATGTAACACATCACTATGGTTCACAAATTCTTTCTCTGACATTGGCTGGATCAAGGTCGAAGCTTTCATCAAAGTTTCCTTCTATTTCCCAAGGGCTCATTGTCTCGCATCTAACCACACTACTGAACATTCTTCTGTAGCAATCTATCAATGGAGCAACTATCTTCAAACATTATTTACAATTCTCTGAGAGTAACAAGGCTAGACCTAGGAACTATATATATCTGTCACAGTCTTCGATTTCTTCCAAATCATATCTTCTTTTGCCTACTTGGGATTTTCTCTAACACACTCGGCTGAACTACATGTCCTAGGAGAACATCTTCATTAACTCGGAGTTCACGTTGGCTCAACTTGGCATTCAACTGATTCTCTAATAGAATCTACAATACTAACTCTAAAGCTTGTCAAGGTCTTCTTCGGTACTTCAAATTTTCTCACTTTCAACTGGTAGTAAACGGATCTCAAATTAATCTTCGAAAGACTGAAGCACACACTACTGACCAACTAATCACTGACACTCAGAAACGGATGTTAATCATTCACTGTCACTTGTTTCAACTGTCTGAAATCTAAACATATTCTTGTATTGTCCTCTCTCGTCTTCACAAATTGCACTGTCATACTCTAAGATGACGTACTAGGCCTAATGAGTCTAAGGTCCAGCTAATCTCGAAGTTATTTCTTCAACATTCTCAATTCTTCCGGGATTCATAAGCTACAAAGCAAACAAAACAGAAGCAACCTCGAAAACGGTCTCAATAACAAACTCTTCTCCTCTAACAAGAGGTAAACCGACAATTCTTCCAAACACTTCTAGGAAAAGAAAACACAACTATTTTAACATTATGTGGTTTAATCTTCATTCAAAATCAAATCCATCACAATTTCTAAGTAAGCATGTCCACTGAACTCAATCAATCTTTGACCTCTAAATCTGGATCAACATTCATCAAGAAGTTCACCTTCTCACCTACCACTTCAGTCACACATAAATCTTGTAACTTCAAGTCAACCCTTTCTTTGTCTCAACGTATACACTAACTATTTGCTCTTCAGGCCGAGCCTTGGAAAAAGGCACACCGAAACTGCAGGAAGACAATCACTTCACATCTACTAGAAACTAGTAACTCTGAACCACCAACAAACATCTTCTGTACATCTTTCTGACCACTACTATCTCCCAAAAGGTCTAGTCACATGCGTCCCTACGTCTAAAATCTCAACAGAGATACGTCAAAATCTTTGCACGCTCACACAAACGGACGATTCTGCTAAAATTGTAACTTCACAAGTACACAACTGATAGTCTTCGGTCCTCTTGTTTTCAGACTGATTCTTCAACTAAATCCGACTCTTCTAGACTATTCGTAGAGCATTTCAAAACTTCAAAAACGCAGTGCTGGGCACACACAGACAACCATACTGGAAAACCACCCAGACGTACACTGGCCCCAAACACACAAATCGGTTCCCATTCACGGATACTGATCGGCTGTCTTGCATCGAAATCATAGGCTGAACCCCAACGGTCACCACTAACACTTCTGAAATTCAGATTACTCACACGAGACCCCTACCTAGATCTCGCCAAAAGAACTAAGGTACTCATACCTACCTCATCGAGCACATTCAAACTTGCATGCTTGTTAACAACATACGGAGGTACGAACTCAGAACCAATCAGAAGAGACAAACTCAAAACTGTACCAAGGGCTTATCCACTATAACATAGATACCACTTTGATTCCCACTCATAGGTCTTCGCTTCTTTTCACCAACTAATACCAGAATCGGTCAAATCGTCCCTTCACCAACAAGAATCAACTCACATGCACGCGGACTCGAGCAAACAAATTGTACCTCAACTCCGGTACAACCATACTCCCCTAACTATAGTAAAGAACTTCCTCCACATCATCCATATTTTCAAAACCACAACTTCCACTTACCGATTCACGGCCCACACATTGGCCCTAAGCTTACTAAAAGCAATAAATCAATCAACAATTTAACATACAAGTTGGGTTAGCAAAGGAAAGGTCCAAGTGGCTCAAGTATGATTTCCCTCACTTAAAATCCTTTTTCCGATGTAATAGAAGCAATGGGACTCTACTAAACATGTTTCAAACAAATCAACACACATACATGCTTAACCAAGCATATAACAAGAATTACTTGCTAAACAAGCAACACATGCGTACGATCAAACAACATGCATTCTCAATCAAACAATCACACATCACAGCATACACGGGTAACGATCAACATGCTTTTAAACAAACAGTCAACATACTTGTCATACAAGCAATCATACTTACAAGCAAGCAAACACCGTGCATATCAATTCAAAACTTAAACTTACCTCACTTACCTGCCCAAGGTCTCGGTAACCTTAGGCTCTGATACCAACAAATGTAACCCCCTCGTCCCGGTCTGGCCGGTTGACCGGTCCAAGTGGGCCACACGGGGAAAACCGAAGCGAAACCCGTTAAGGTTTCCCCTCGGTTAACGACCCAGAAAATTTCTTTTATCATTAGTCTTATCTAGATGCATATTTAATTCCTATGTGGAGCACAACAGCGGAAGACACAAGCAACGAAACATTCACCGACCATCAAAAAGGGTAAACAGTCCATTTTACTTCATTACAGCAGGCCGTTTCGAAACACCTATAGGGTGTTCCGAAACGCCTTGACCTAGTCAACGGGCCTGGGTCAACCACAAGGTGACCGTTCCGAAACAGGGGAGACCCGTATCGGAACGACCTTGACGGTCAATATCTCGTGGTCAACGAGATTTGACCGTTTCGGAACTTCAAAGGCCCGTTTCGGAACGGCTTCATCTCGCCAATTTCTCAAAATTCCAGTAGCGAAAACGTTCCGAAACGGCCCTCATCCATTTCGAAACGGTAGGCCATTTACACAGGGGCCGTTTCGGAACACGGGGACCCGTTCCGAAACATCCCCTGTCTACAGACTTTTCTGGGCTGTTTTGAGGCACAAGGATGCCCCAAAACACCAACAAACCACCAAGCAACTTCAAGACAAGACATCTTAAGGTATAACAACTATTTTAGCATGCTTCAACATTAATTAGACATGTCTATCACTATGGCAACAACCCACATCATGCATTCATACAATCATCATTCAAACAAAGTCTAGAGACATACATCCTAGATTTAACATACTCACACACATACAAGCATGGATTTAGACAGTCCTTCATACATAGCAAATTACACATGTAGAGCCTTTCATACGAGTATGCTTGAAGACATTAAAAAGAACCAATAAGCATCATACATTTCAAATAAGTTTACAAGCCATTCAAGCAACTTAAGCATCCATAAGCCATCCATCATACAAGCATATGGCAAGATACCTCATGCTTACAAATCAAGTCAACCATAGACATACATCAAACTCAACCCAACAATACCTATCCCATTGCTTTACTATTACAATCTTTAAATTTAAACATCATACTTGAGCTAACCGTAAGCAACACTTGGAGGTCTTTCCTTGCCCTTGCCACCCTCAAGCTATTGATCTGCATTGTCGAACAAAAGAGAGCGTAAGCATAAAAGCTTAGTGAGGGTAAGCTCTTTAAAAACAAACCTCGACAATGCAAGGTCCAAGCATGAGCTACAACCAAGATAAAATGCATGATCTTACCTCCGATCCACGCGAGCCATAAATATAGCTGATGCATGAACATATATTCAATATCATGTCATGCTCAACATGTTTAAATCCACAACATATGAAATCACATATATTAAACCATGTTAGCAACACCTCCCAAAACACATTGGCTCACAAATTAACCACAAATTGGCAATATAAACTACAATCTGTATTGGCACCTAGCTATGACTCGAATACGCGGATAACTGTTGGAACTCACATCCAACAACACAACCATTACCTGACGGTGGGATTACACTCATCACCGTTCACGCGGAGGGGATTCCACTCATCCTCACGCCTCATTCCACGCGGAGGGGATTCCACTCATCCTCACGCCCCGTCGATGAGATTCCACTCATCACCGACTAATATAAGTATAATTTCCGGGCGAACCCGTACTCCTCCTTGGTGACTCAACGCCACCAAGGCCACGCGCGACTTTTGACTCATGTGTACACACTAACATCCTAATGATCGATCATTTGTATCCAAGCATACTAGTGCCAATACTACACATTTCATTTATCATTCATAATATCAAACCATAACAACTTCCGTGCTTAGCACGTACTCACCATGACTCACTGTCATGCACAAACCACATTTTCCATGCCTAACATGTACTCACCATGATCCTCGGATCACACATTCACCTCAGAGCATCATTACACATGTCAACACTACATGCATCTCAACAACACAATTATCACATCATAACTCACACATATGTATATCTCTATTACATTTATCATCAACATGCATGTAACAATGCATTTAGCTATACCTCCACATACATGTATAACAACATAAGCACAACCACCATAGGCATGATTCAACATGAGGCATAATTCATCACTTTAAAGGTCAACCAAGATCTCTAACTAAAGTTTGGGATTAGGCTACCACCCTAATCCCAACTCTAGGTGGGTCTACCAATCCCAACCTAGTTCACATGCTTGAACCAACACTTGAAAACCACTTAAAAGTATTTAACCACTCACCGACAATTCCAAGCTCAACCATACTAGCCGATCAATCTTCCAACGATTCCGGATTTGTTCCCGAGGCTTCACCAACACAAAATCTTGCATCTATTCATCTCAACACAATCAAAACAACCCCAAATCAATTCAACAATTAAGGTAGCAAACCCGGAACACTATTCAAGCAACCAACACAATAGTTCAAACCATGAACAACCCCCAAAAATACCAAATCCGAGCAGCCCTTATACCCAGCCCAAAACTTGTGATTTCAACACATTTAACACTTCCAAATGCTTCCAAAACAACCCCCAACTATTACCCTAACATCAACCCTCAAATTCCAACACAAACCATACCCAAAATTCATCTAAAAACCCTCCTAAAAACCCACCAAAACCCAAATTCGGGAATCATGCTAAAACACTCTAAAAATTATATATGTTGGACCATTTGGTTCACAAACATCATATCTAACATAAATAAACCAAAAGCCTTGATAAAAACTCATAAAGTCACAACCTTTAACTAAAACCTTGAAAAACCCAATTTATGAAATACATAGTTTTAGTGAGAATTATTGGTACCAAAATGAAGAGGAGACCAAGGCCAAGTCAAAAACATATTTACCTTTCGAAAAGCTCCAAGATTGAAGAAGAAAGGGTGTGAAATGGTGAGATGGGGAGAAGAGCTCTCCATTGTCGTGAGATGTAGAAATGGGGAGTGTGGAAGATGATGACAAGCTTTTATTTTTAATAGAAAATGAGATTTAAATTTTAAAGTCCCTTTTATGACCAAAATGCCATTAATGAATGGCTAAAACTACCATCTCCTAAGGTCCATGGAAATTTGGACTTAGAAGATAGGCCCAACATATACTTTAATTGTTTTACAAACACGAAGCACATGAGAATATTTTATTATTTTAATTATAAAACCGAAACTCAAAATATTATTTAAATATTATTTTCATCCGACCCCTAAACCCGGGTGTTACAGTAATAATAATAATAATATTATTATTATTAATAATCATAATAATAATAATAATAATAATAATAATAATAATAATAATAATAATAATAAAAACTAATAATAATAATAATAATAATAATAAGCATAGTAAATATATAATAATAATTGTATTTAAGTATATAATAATAATAATAGTAATAATAATCCCTAAAGCACTAACTACTAAACCCTAAACTCTAAACCCTAAACCCTAAACGCTAAACACTAGACACTGAAAACAAAAACCATAATCCATCAATATATATATTACATGTACATATGTACGTATCATTTTATGAACAGTAAACCCTAAACCTTAAACCCTACACCCTAAACCCTAAAAACCATAATCCATCAATATATATATATAATACATGTAGGTATGTTTGTATTAATTTAAGATCAGTAAACCCTAAACCCTAAACACCATAATCCATCGATATATATATAATTAATGTAGGCATGTTTGTATTAATTTAAGATCAGTAAACCCTAAACCCTAAACCCTAAAAATCATAATCCATCAATATATATATAATTAATGTAGGCATGTTTGTATTAATTTAAGATCAGTAAACTTTAAACCATAAACCCAAAACCCAAAACCCAAAACCCAAAACCCTAAAAATAAATCCAATAGTCCCAACTATATATATATATATCACATATATGTAATCCCCTAACCCTAAACCATAAACCATAAACCATAAACCCTAATCCATAAACCCTAAACCGTAAAAATAAAAATCATAATCCATCAATATATATAATACACATAACACAATAAACCATAAACCCCAAGGAACCCGACCTGAAACGAAACCGACCTGAAATGAACCCGACCTGAAACAAAACCGACCTGAAAAGAACCCGACCTGAAACGAAACCGACCTGAAACGAACCCGACCTGAAACGAAACCGACCTGAAATGAACCCGACCTGAAACGAAACCGACCTGAAATGAACCCGACCTGAAATGAACCCGACCCGAAATGAACCCGACCTGAATTGAACCCGACCTGAAATGAACCCGACCCAAAATAAACCCGAACCCGAACCGAATCGAGTCAAAACAAAAAATGACCTGAAATAACCTGTAACCGATTTGACCCGACCTGACAGAGCCCGACCTAAAACCCAACTGTTGACTTATTTTTACATCCCTACTTAAAACAGCATGACGTTGTTGTACCATGCTTGCCAGATTATTAGTATAATAATTTGAAATGATATATTTTATATATTATAATATTAAAAAATTTATGCATTATTAAATTAATTTATTTTTATTTTAAAATATTATGTCTAAAATAAAATTTTATTTATTTAAAAACATTTTTTATCGCAATCTCTCCTAAACACAAATTTAAACCAAACTATTCAAAGCACTTTTGAATTTTGAATATACTTTTCAAAAGTACTTTTCAAAAATATGTCAAACAAATGTACTTATTTTTCATGGGTAAAGAAGTGGGTAACCAATAATCATTCCCCATCTTTTTCTCGTCAACTCAACTTCTCCTCCAAGTTCAATAATCAACCATATCTTTTGACACTACTATGAGCCAAATCATCAAAATATATAAAAAAATAAATTTAAAAGTTAACATTAAAAAATAAGGATTAAATTGTAAAAAATATGAAGTTTTATATATATATATATATACAAACTTTACATAGTTAAAAGGCTAAAAACTAATCTACCCCTATTTTTTTTTTGAAGAAATAATATACTCATATGCAAGTACTTTGTTTAGGTTAAAGGTGCTCCAAATCCTTATACTCTTTGTATGTTTGGAATTTAGCCTTTGTATTTTTTATTTAAGGAATTTAGTTCGATTGCTTTTCAAATTTAATTAAATCTAGTTATTAATACTGTTTTAAAATAAAAGAATGCTGATTAGGAAGCCATATAACAAAAAATGACATTATAATGTACACAAATTTAACAGTTTAAGCCTATCGTTCTCTTAAACAATTAGATTTTAACGGTATTAACCATTGGACTTGTCTTATTGAATCCAAAAAAAATAAAGGGACTAAATTCCAAATACACAAAAAGTACATGGACCTGTAACATACTTTAACGATTTATCTAATCCAAATAAGACAAGTAATAAAAAAAGATACAGGTAGAGTTAAAAAGAAAGAAAGTGGAGACATATCTATATATAGCATGAGCAAACTAACAAGACAGTTACCGTCTATCTCGCTGTTTCCCTGAATTAAGACCTTTGTCTTCTGTCTCTTCATTTTTTTTCCTCTTACAAACTCTTTTTCCAATATTTTCTCTTCTTTGTTCACACTCCATCAGAACCTCCAATCCCAAGAATCATTTCTCTATTCATTCAGGTAAATAATCTTAATCTCTCTTTTTTATGTCCTGAATTTGTTGATTATCATGTTCGGAAGCTTTCACGTTTCAGACATGCATTTGATCTTGTCTTGGTCAGCTGCCATTCATTTCTACTGCAAATAATCGGCAAATGTCTGAAAACTAAGGAAGCTTTTTCGATTCGATTTGATTGGCTGGAAATTTTGACGAATATGTTGCTTTGAGACAAATGGCTGTTTTATACTATGAAAACACTTTACAGTGGAGATCTGATCCAGCACATAGGAATGCTGTAATATTCTACTAAGGCCAAGGCAGGTTTGAAGAAATCATCATATACAATGAGATGGCGAAACGATTGAAACATCTTTCCATAGCTGTGATTAAAGAACTGATCCGGTGTTTCACATGGCGCAAAATTGACCGGAGAAAGTTGTTTCTTGCCGGAGCGGTTATGTCGATAGCCGGGATATTACTTCCAACCTTTTTACTTGCTTATCGCAGTAACATCCGGTTCGATCGTTCTCGTATCGATAAGTTATCACACCAATGGTCGAATGGTTCCATTCGACTTGTCCCAAGTGCTCCCTTTGATTCACTGGACTCGTCTATTAAAGCTAAAGAAAGTCCTGGAGTTCATCCTAGGAGGCCTAGGAGGAGGCGAAATACGGATTTGCTAAAGGTTGTACTCCCTCCTCCTCGTAGACCTGTGTTGCCCCGCTTACAGGTGAAGATATTAGAATTTAGAACTTATTCTGATGAATGTATGATCAGCAGATGGTAGTATTAATTAATAATCTAACTACTCTGATTCAGAGATACCTTGGGTCATTGTCATCTCATGAGGCTCTTCTGTATGCTAAAAGGGAAATCGAGCATGCGCCATTAGTCGATAACGATGGTTCTTATCTCTATGCTCCGGTATTTCGAAACGTTTCAATTTTCCAAAGGTATGGTGTAATGGTGTATTCACTTCATAACCACCGCAACCGTGTTCTTGTGGTAAGAAAGAATATATTTACATTTCTTGTCTGAAACCTTTTAGGAGCTATGAATTGATGGAAATGATACTTAAAGTCTACATTTACCGTGATGGAAAGAAGCCCATTTTTCACCAACCTCATTTAAATGGCATTTACGCTTCTGAAGGATGGTTTATGAGGTTAATGGAGGCAAACAGGGAATTTGTTACAAAAGACCCAGAAAAGGCTCATTTGTTTTATCTGCCTTATAGTTCACGGCAGCTAGAGTTGGCACTTTACGAGCAGGACTCGCATAATCTAAGACCGCTTATAATCTTCCTAAGGGACTATGTCACCATGTTAGCCTCAAAGTATCCCTTTTGGAACCGTACACATGGATCAGATCATTTTCTTGTTGCTTGCCATGATTGGGTATACTTGTCTTCTTTCTGGTTCAAGATGAAGTCTCATTTTTATTGTTGTTGCGGTTTGGTGAGCATGTCACTGTTCGGGTGCTCAGAGTGCCTGCAGAACAAAGAACGGAGCACATCCTTCACCCGAACAGAAACATGATTCACCGGATTCCAGAAAATGGACTCTACTTTCATATATGTATATGCAATGCAGGTGGAGTCATTTTGCTTGTTACTGATGTCGAATTCGGGATTTCCTCTAATCTCTATTTTAACCATTTACAGGGTCCTTTCATAACCACTGGGCATGTAGAACTAAGAGATAACACCATAAAAGCTCTATGCAATGCTGACCTGAATGAGAATTTCATTGTTGGGAGGGATGTTTCTTTACCTGAAACTGCCATAAGAACTGTGCGTAGACCTCTTAGAAATATCGGTGGTGGGATCCGGGTTTCACAGCGCCCGATCCTTGCTTTCTTTGCTGGAAAAATGCATGGAAGGGTCCGTCCCAGACTTCTCAAGCATTGGCGAGACAAGGATGAAGACATGAAAATCTATGGTTCTTTACCGGTTCGAGTTGCTAGAAACATGAGTTACATTCGGCATATGAAATCGAGTAAATATTGCATATGCCCTATGGGATATGAAGTGAACAGTCCAAGGATAGTAGAGGCTATATATTATGAGTGTGTGCCGGTGATTATTGCAGATAACTTTGTCCTACCTTTAAGTGAAGTCCTAGAGTGGAATGCATTTTCTGTGACTGTGGCTGAAATCGATATTCCGAAACTAAAGGAGATTCTGTTGGCTATTCCATTGAAAAGGTACCTCAAAATGTTAATGAATGTGAAGATGGTACAGAAGCATTTCCTTTGGAATCCCAGTCCTGTGAGATATGATATGTTCCACATGATACTCCATTCCATATGGTATAACAGGCTAAACCAGATCCAAATTTCCCAGTCTTAGCTTAGCTTTGATGAATGGGAACATCTTTCCGACAAGATGGACAGCCCAAAAGGGCCAATACTCGTGCAGCAAGCTTCGGTTCACACGATTTGAATGCTTCATTGCCTTGTGAACTAGCTGGTCCCCTCACCCATGTTCAGATATCAGTGTTGGGAGCTGGAAACAGGAATGAAGATGCAAATTCCAAATCGATATTGTTGGTACAGAGGTATACATAAATATTTAACCTTGTAGTTCATGGATTAATGACCTTTAGCATCAATTCAGGCATTGAGGACAGCTTATTTTCTTTTGTTTTAGTCCTCGAACATCAACATATAGCAAAAGATAGATATCAATGTTTTCTGTAACATAAACATGTGCATTGTCTTATGACTTTGGAGCAAGCCTACGATGTGTTCCCCGATCGGAGTTCCGGTAACGGGTTTAAACAGTGTGAAACTTCTGTTTGGTCTATTTATACGTCACCTTGGATCTTTTTTAATTCACTTCAAATACTTGCAATATCTTTCCAATAGATAATGCGCATTATCAAGTTCGAATATTTTGTTAATGGTAATCAACTTATAATCATACAGTTTATAAATTAAAGTTGGGTAACTGTTATGTTTTCATTAATGCACCAAATTACAAAAAAATATGTTGAAACAGCTATCATGGTTTGTGTTGATCATCAAGTTCAAGGAACTCATTCACCCATTCCAAACCAAAGCAACCTTGAGTTGAGAAGTCAAAGAAGTCGTCTACATCAATGCTTAAATCACAGTTCTCATCACTTCCTTTCTCGACCTCTTCTTCGATCCGGGCGGTTTCCCAAGTTTTGTGGGGGACTGTTTGTTTTGAGGATGAAGTTTGCTGAGTTCTCACATTCTGGTTTATTTTCTTGCTCAAATGTGAATTCCAGTAGTTTTTAATTTCATTGTCTGTTCGCCCCGGAAGTCTCCCAGCAATCAAAGACCACCTATACCAACATTTAAATCAACTGCATCAAGTGTTCCATTCATTAAATCAACTGCATCAAGTGTTCCATTCATTAAATCAACTGCATCAAGTGTTCCATTCATTAAATCAACTGCATCAAGTGTTCCATTCATTAAATCAACTGCATCAAGTGTTCCATTCATTAAATCAACTGCATCAAGTGTTCCATTCATCCTACAAGAAAAAGAAAAACCTGTTCCCCAGCAGTTTATGAAGCCTAAGAATCAAGTCCTCCTCATCATCCGAAATGTTGCCTCTCTTGATGTTAGGCCTCAAATAGTTTAGCCATCTCATTCTGCAACTCTTGGCACAACGATTCAATCCTGCACACGAAAAAAACCCTTCAAAAAATGGAAGAAAAACATGCGCAGCTGTTATTATAGAAGAGAAATAACCTGCTTTAACAGCGATTGTTTTCCATCTGTCTGCACCATGAATCTCAATAAATTCGGCCAATTTGGCATCCTCCTCAGCAGTCCATGCACCTTTGTTCAAAACCCTTTTAGTGGCACCCATTAGTAGGTGTGGAATGTGGATCCAGAAACAAGGGAAGTAGGGAATATATAAAACATGAGAGTTTGGGGGAGAATTGAATTTGAATGGCCGGTGACACTGACTCCATGTATCTACCCTTCCGGGGAAGCTAAACACACAACCCCTCAACTACCCCTTCTATTTAGTCTGTCTTACGGTGGCAACTGGCAAGTGCAATACCTAAATAAAAAAGTTAATTTACTTTAAGTACCTATTTGTGATATAAACCCTTTTTTCCAATAAATATTTGGCCTTAAATTTGTCCACTTCTTCCAATTTTAGAACTTTTCAATTTACAATAATCCAATTTATGAAATAATAATATATATTTCACAA
Source organism: Hibiscus tridactylites (assembly GCA_958450335.1). Classification (NCBI taxonomy): domain Eukaryota; kingdom Viridiplantae; phylum Streptophyta; class Magnoliopsida; order Malvales; family Malvaceae; genus Hibiscus; species Hibiscus tridactylites. Next base: position 22,450,790 of record OY288286.1, on the reverse strand, counting down.
ACTTTATATTTGTAGGATGTTTATATTTATTTAGTTTTTTATTATAAAATGTAATATGATTGTTTATTTTGTTAAAATTATATATTTATAATTTTTTTAATTGACATTAGAATTTTAAACATTTTTTCTCATTTTTAGTAAATTTTATTAAATTTTTGAAATTTATATTTTTCTATATATTTTTTTGCACTTTTCTATATTTTTTTATAACTTTGTTGATTTTCATACAACTATGTTGCAATGGTGTCATTATTTTCACTCCACGTCAAAGTGTCATTTGTCTTCGATTTAGCAACTTTAATGTATTTTTTTTTGGATAATTGTTGAAATATTATTATTCAAAAAGCAGTGAAAACTGCTACAAGCAACCCTATAACAATTCCTAAGTTATCTTATAGAATTCCCCAGGCAGTACAAATATCCCTATTTACAGTATCTAATCTAGAATTCGTATATTGTACCCTGTTACAAACATTATCTTTAATACAATCAATCAAACAATCAGTAGTCTCGAACTGCCACGAAAAAATTTTCAGTTTCGTTCAGTTCACACATGGTATATGAAGGCTTGCCATGCTAGCTTAAGAACAAATACGATGAGGGACTTCCCCTTGAGCTGCTGAATGCTCCATTGCAATTCCCCATTCCAATCAGTTACATCACGATGCAAACCACAAAGCTGAAGCACAGTTGTCCATACTCTTCTCGAATAAGTACAAGAGAAGAAAATGTGCTCTCGAGTTTCCAACTCCTCCATACAGTTCATACACATGCCATTACCCATCTCAATTCCCATTCGACTCAGTCGATCCTTAGTAGGAAGACGGTTGAGAACTGCCAACCATGCAATGAATGCATGCTTAGAAATATGGTTGGGAAACCATATTAATTTGAGCCACTCAACATGCGGAGCTGTCATACGAATCTCAGCCCAAATAGACCTCGTTGTAGAGGCATTACCATTCGTGAGCACAGAATGGGTCATGTCTCGAAGCTTAAGCATCATCCTTATGCACCAACTAAAGTGAGGCTTGCACTCCAGATGCCAGAAATCAGTCCCTCGAAGCACATACTCCCTCAACCAAGCAATTCACAGAGTTTCACTACCCATGAGAAGATTTTGCATCAACTGAATGATAAGCGTAGTTCCAAGACTTTATGTCCTTGACCCCAAGCCCTCCCTCAGACTTTAATAAGCAAACTTTTTGCCAGCTGACACGAGCCTCATGTGCTGCAACATCTCGTCCCTTCCAAAGAAATCTGCTGCATAGTTGCTCTATTTTCACAATCACATTGTTGGGAAGAATAACCTGCCTGCATCAATAGTTCACAATGCTAAACAGAACAGCTCGAACAAGTTGTAAACGCCCAGCATAGCTCAGTCTTTTACTCGACCACTGATCCAGCTTCACTTTCACTTTTTCCACCAGCACACAACAATCACGGATAATTTCCTGGTAACCAAGGGTATACCCAGATATCTCACTGGCAAAGTACCAACCGCAAAGCCAGTAACATCATGTATATGATTGAGCTGAGCATGTGTTACCCCAACAACAAATAATTCAGACTTAGAAGCATTTATCTTTAGACCAGAAATCTTATAAAACTTCTCCAAAATGCATTGCACACCCACAATAGAACTCAGATTGCCTTTACAAAATATCAATAGATCATATGCAAAGCAGAAATGAGTCAATTTGATTCTTTTGCACTTAGGATGAAACTGAAAGATGCCACAATCAGCTGTTGCATCCAGCATATGAGAGAGCACAGTCATGGTCATTACAAACAAGTAGGGTGAGAGGCGATCACCCTGTCTGACACCCCTTTCTCCTTTAAAAAAACCAACTAAGCTTTCATTCAGAACAATAGAAAACCTAGATTCAGCAAAACAAGCTTGGATCCAACCCCTGAATTGAGCAGGCAAGCCCAAAGCCTCCAGCATTTGTGATATAAATTTCTAACTAAGGGAATCGAAAGCTTTTTGCAAGTCAACTTTCAAAGCACACCTAGGTGACATAGACTTTCTAGTGTAGCCCCTTACTAACTCTTGTGCCAGCAAAGTATTATCCACAATGTTCCTTCCCTTAACAAACGCAGATTGATTCTTAGCAATCATACCAGGGAAATAGTCAGCTAATCTATTCACCAGGATCTTAGTGATGGTCTTGTAGAAAACAGAGCAACAAGAGATAGGTCTAAATTCTTTAGCTCTGCAAGCATTAGGCACCTTAGGCACTAAAACCACAGCAGTAGCATTGAAAGCAGGTAAAACAGAAGAAGAGCTAAAAAAGAATCTTACAGCAGTGAGAAAATCAACTCCCACTACTGACCATGCAGCTTTAAAAAACCAGGATGTGTATCCATCAGGCTCTGGTGCTTTATCCTTCCCTTGTCCAAAGATGGCTTGTTTAATCTCCACATCTGAAACTTCTTTGACTAAATCATTCTGAGCATTATTAGGGAGAGTATAATTAAGCAAATTCTGCAATGTCTCCACACCGCACCCCTGCACTTCATCATCCACAATACCCACCAGTCCAGTGAAAAATATAACAACTTCATTAGACAAGTCATCAAAAGAGGTCAATCTGTTGTTCTGATTATCAAGAAGCATCCTGATTGTGTTCTTCTTCCTCTTAGTAGAAACTGCAGAATGAAAAAATTGGGTCCCCTTATCACCCTCATTCAACCACCTGATCTTTGCTTTTTGCTGGTAAAACAGCAATTCAGCCTTCTCAAGCTCAAGCAACTCAGCTTGTAGCTTCTTTTCCTCCCCAATATCACACTGGCCAGCATTAGAAAGATTGCAAATATGCTGAGCTTCCAATTGTTCTCTCTTCAACATTACCTGCTGGGAAAGTTAGCATAATGCTCCTTACTGAACTCTCTTAGCCTAGCTTTTAACCTTTTTAACTTCCCAAATAATATCTGCATAGGATTCCCAGACAATGGCACAATCCATGACTCTCTCACCACATTCAAAAAATCTGAATGTAAAGTCCAAAAATTGAAAAACTTAAATGGCTTTGGTCTATCTGCAGGCATTTCCTTGAAGAGCCAAACTACAACAGGACAATGGTCAGATATACCAGGAGCTTGAAATTCCACATGTGAGGTAGTAAAAACAGCATACCAACACTCATTCACAAGGACTCGATCCAATTTCCTAGCCAAAAAATGCTCCTCCTGTTTATTCGACCAAGTAAACAAAGAGCCTATATAAGGATGATCAGCAATACCACAATCAGAAATACATTCTTGCAACTCTTCCATGTCTCTGGTAACATTTGGTCCAACCAGCTCACAGCTAGAGCTTTCAAATGCGTCAGCAGTGACATTGAAATCACCCCCTACCAGCCAGGGATGAGAACCAACCAGACTTGCAGCTTCCCTAAGTTGATGCCACAAATCTTGTCTACAAATTCCATCATTACTGACATACACAACAATGATACATATTGTTTTTCCCTCCAACAATCCTGAAACAGTAATAGATTGATCATGAGAAGAAATTATAGAAAAGTTCAAGTTCTTCTTCCATAAAATCTAAATTCTACCATTAGCAATCGAAGCATAGTTAGAACAAGAATCCCAGTTGTCAGAATACTTCGAACAAATCACAGCAGCATTTTGTTCCCTCACCCTTGTCTCCATTAAGCATAGAACATCAACATCCAGTTTACAAGCCTTCTGCATCACCTTCTTTTGCTTAAGAAGATTGTTAAATCCTCTTATATTCCAAATGAGGACTGTCATGAGGCAACTGGAGAAGCATTAGCTGCTAAAACAGCTACATCATCCTGAGATGCAACATGATCCTTTATTTTCTCCAAAGTATCCTTCTTTTTAGACTTCATTTCATTCAGAAGGTTAGCCACTCCCATTGCAGCCACTCTAGGCTTCCTACCCTCAGGCTCAGGCCTAATCTCTTCACTTTCAAGGCCACTTAGCTTGTAAAACATGTTTTTAGACCCAACATAAACAGGTTTAACATTTTCCTTGAGGTTTCTCCCTTTCCCCTTCTTCCTTCGATTCGACAATGGGGGGAATTCATCAAGAGGTGACACAACAACCTGCTTACATTTCACAGACTCAACTGCTTGACCATCAGACTCAGCAGCAACAGATTCAACAATCTTATCCTCTTGTGCTTGAGGAATCTCATGCTCCTCAGTTGCACCAGCAGAAGTAGAAGCTCCCTCAGCAATATCAACATGAGCTTTAACTCTCCATTCCTTAACTTCCTTTGTGGGACGTACATGGCAATTATTTGTATTATGGCCAAATACTCCACAATTAGAGCAACTAGATGGTATCCATAGGACAACAACTCTCACCTCAATGACTGATTTATCCTTCAATTGCACAGGGATTGCGTGAGGAATTCTATCTCCCACACCCACTTCAATACAAACTTTGGCGTATTCGAGCCTCTCCTTAGACGCAGTGATCGAGTCCATGTACAGAGGATTGCCAACAGTACTCGAGATATAACTAAGTCCCTTCCGAGAATACAATTCCAGAGGCATGATATGCAGTTGAATCCAAACAGGCATTCGAGTAAGGTCAAAGTCTAAATTTTGAAGATACGGTTCCCACTTACGAAGGACCAGAGGCTTATGTTGTATATGCCAAGGTCCATTCTCTAATACCCAGTTACGCGCAGTGTTATTTGTGAAGGAAAAAACGTACAAGCTAGGGCCAGCAAGACTTACCTTAACCAGCGAATTCTTCCCTCAAAGAGTATCAACAATATTCTTCAGTGCGCTGAAATTTGGCGCAACCCCGATGAATTGCCCAACCAAAGCATGACGCCACTCCGATATGCCTTCATCAAACACCTCAGGAGCCGGAATAACAAGAACAGAATCGTCCGCCGAAGTGGCAGGAAAAAACTCTAGGGTTTGCTCCTCCCCTCCCACAAACAGTTTCTTCCAATCAATAGACATTCGTAGCAGAAAACAGAAAACCAGAAGGAAATCAAAGAAGAAACGCAAAATTTAAGCAAGAAAACAAGCAGATTCGTCGGAGAAAAGTCAGAAAACGAGAAATCCCCATCGACTATTAGTCCCGCTAACGTACGCCTCTATAGAGTTCATTTTTTATTTGCTAGAAAAAGGTCAACAACCTTAGTGTTAAGTACTAAAATAATAAACAAAATAAAACTTCAGTTACTAAGTTGAGATAAAAAAAGTTAGTTGTTAAATTGGGAGAAGTGAATAACTTCATAGGTCAAATACATATTTAAGGTTATTTTAATTCATGCCCTCTAATGGAGAAAAGTCAAATAAATAATTAGTTAGATTCACTTAGAAAGTTCAAATTCCATTCTCACATAATATTAGATAAATTACATTGTTAGTTCGTTAATTAGGGGTGAACAAAATCAGATTTGAAAAGATTTAGTTTTTTTCTCTCGAAATTTTGAGTTATTTGTATTTTTAATCAAATTATTTAATATTTTAATTCGACTCGAGATGAATTTTACAACCTAAATGAACCAAGTAATAAATTGGTGTAAATATTTCTTGGGTCCATGCTAATTTTGAAATTATGCAAATCAGTCCCTCTTAACAATTTTTTAAACAAAATACATATAATTCTACAAACTTCCATGAAAGCTGTTAAATTATAATATTTTCAAAAATATAACTTCAAGCTCTTCAACAAATAAATTATCAAATCACGCTTTTCATGCTAAAGTATTTTTTTTATTTTTTTTTTGAAAGAGTTTTCAAATATAAGTGATCTTAAATATATTTTCTCTGACTTTTGAAATTTAGTAGTATTATTAAGAAGGTTTTAATTTGACCCATTTTTTATTTAAACCAAATTTTATTTTACTCAATTCAATAAATATTGAATTGAGTTAAGATGGTAAAATAGGACACATCAATTTGATTGGATAAAATTTTTCACTTAGTTCAATCAAACACTCACCTCTACCCCCAATTATTGGTGGGATTCTTTTTTAGACACTAAATTACAAAAACTTTAATTTTTGTCACTAATGTTACCCACAAGTTATATTTTGGACAACTTCCATTAAATTGTTAACAAAAAGGATGTCATAACTTTTTTATTTGATATAATAATATATTTAATTCTCAATATTTACATATTCTATCAATTTGGTCCTAACTCTAACTAATTCAAAAATATTTACCATCCACATTTATAATTCTATCAATTAATTCTTAATTTTAAAAATTAAGAAATTGTATATTTTTAAAAAATAACCCAATTTTTACTATCATGAAAACATAAGTTGAAATTTACTTCAATGGCCTGACAGATCTCTCAAGGTTTTTCCACCTAATATTTTTTTATAATTTTTATTTTTATAAAAATTTTCTTAATTTTGTTAACTACTAAAGGTCGAATTACTCCACCAAGGAGTTGGTCCAAGTGATAAGTAGCTTGATATCACTTAAGCATGTCTCGAGCTCGAAACGTTGTATATGCAAAAAAAAAATCGTTGGGAGACTCACCCACCAAAACTAAGTGTGTGATGCGAGTCAATCTGAATTAGTCAGGGCGAAACCCTAAAAACAAGAAGGGCAACAAAAAAATCGAACTAATCCCACATCTGATTCAATTATTTCAATAACGGTACATATAAATAATTTATTTTAAAATTCAGAATAACATTATTATTTTACACATTCATAATATATATATATATAAGTTATTTACATTTATTTTTCATAGATTAATACATTCAAGACGGAAGGATGAGGCTGGAAATGTAAATTTAAGAAATGGAAACAAAACCACGTCAAAACTATGACATTGTTTGGTAAATAGCGGTTTTGGCAAAATTTAGAGGTTTGAAGTATAATTAAAGGTTTGACTAGTCAAATTCGCTAATATTAATGTTTGGTAAATAGTGGATTAAAAGAGCGAATTGGGGTGAAAAAATTAATTTTGAAAAAGTTCCTAATAGGAGCTTTTTGAGATTAGAGGTTTGATATTAGAGTTGTAATGACTCTTTTACCCTTAACAATTAATATCTCCAAATAACCTAAATTAAATAATAATATTTTGTAAATATAAATGATAACATATTAAATATTGGACTTATTTGTTGCTACTACTAATTTATATGGTGACATTTGTAAGTTAATTTTTTTTTTACCCTTAACAATTAATATCTCCAAATAACTTAAATTAAATAATAATATTTTGTAAATATAAATGATAACATATTAAATATTGGAATTATTTGTTGCTACTACTAATTTATATGGTGACATTTGTAAGTTAATTTTATTTTTTTATTATCACATATTTATATGTGCATATAAAAAAATTAATAATTATATAAATAATAAATTAATATATAAATCTTTCAAATATGTTTAGGAGATTTATATTAATATTTTTACAAATCTAATTAATATTTATTAGATATAAAATATTAATAACTGATAAATTATTCAAACAAGTATTAAATAAAATCATGTCTTTATATGTCGTTTTGTTTGTTTAAATAATCAAACAACTATCAGCTATCAGTTAATTTTACCAAACACTTTTATACAATCAGCTAATACAATCCGCTAGTCAAATCAGCTAATACAATCAACTATCAGCTATCAACTAATGTAATCCTCTATCAGCTATCCGCTAATTGTCAAATAAGCCCTATATCAAATGAACAAAATAAAATAAAAACAAAAAAATATAAAGAAATAAACATCATATAATGAGAAATAATCAGCCATCAATCTTCAACACAAAATTCAATTCCATAAGAAAGAAAGAAATTTATTTTCATTTATATTACCAGTAAATATGTCAACAAACGAAACAAGTCATTGATCTATTCACACTCATATGAGAGATAGGAAGACAGAAGATTCAATTTGCGTGAGAAAAAATAATGAAGGTGTCATTATTAGATATTTTAAACCTTTTACTTTACAAACCAAAAATATATATTAGATTTCTCCTTTACTCTATATTCCACTAATGAGGGTGTCATTATTAGATATTTTAAACCTTTTACTTTACAAACGATCATGAGCCAACATTAAAACAGAAATAAGCAAAATTTTGTTAGGAATCTGCAAGCGAAAAAATAATCAAAGTGAGATGAACATAAAATAAAATATATGTCGCGACCGTTTTCTAAAAGACCCATTTGTGAAAAAACAGTCTGATGATTAAGGTTTTAAAAATCGGAATTTCTTAATTAATTTGGTCTTAAAATTAGAAATTTTTCAATTTTAGCTAAATTGCCTTTATTTGCTTAAAAATTATTTTGGAGTCGCCATCGGTCATTTTGGTAGACCGTACACCATAAAAAGCGTACCAGAGATTCTTTTTGAAAAGTACGAGTTCGAGAGTCGGTTACGTGTAGGGAAGGGTTAGCACCCCTACAAACGCCTTTTATCGGTACCTTGTTAATTTCATGTGGCATTTTGAACATTAATAGGAATTTAATTGATTCTTTTAATTATAAAATGAATTTTATTCAGAATGGAGGTATCCTTTTGTAAGAAAATACATTTTGGACGAACATAATTATGAAACGTCCAATTACATTAGGACACTTCAATTTATATTCAAAATGTATCTCAACACAAAAGGTTTAATGCATGTCGAATTATTGTCTTGTCATTTTTAAGTAAACCCTAATAGGCGCCATTAATTCATTTAATTAAGAAATCTAAAAATATTGTTAATATTTGGACATAAATGGTAACATCCAAAGAATTTGGACACTACCTTTAATGGATCCAAAAGTAACGATATTCCTAATTAAGATGTTACTAATTGTTTATCTCATTTTTATTTTAATTAAACTAGTCAAATGCAATTTCTATTTTCTAAGTTAAAATGGAACATTGAAATTTTAATTTGAATATCCATTGATTAAAATCACTCTACAATGTGATACTAATCAATATTGAATATTCAAACTTTAATTCAAATATCCATTTATTTGTTACAATGACATTTCCTATTCAATCATGTAATTAAGTGGCCTATATTAAAGCTTCTAATTAATTCTAAGCTTAGCCAATTGATTAATTTTCCTAACAAATATACTATATGGTCTTAAAAAATAATGCAAGCACACATAAATCAAACAATTAATTAAATTAAATTAAAGCAATTAGACAATTAAAGGATTTAATTGAATTAAATTCAAAACATAAAGGCCGAATTACAATATTTAAGTGACTAAAATGTAAAAGAGAAGAAACTAGAAAGCCCAAGTCAAAAACTATTAAAATTCCAAGCCCTAACCCATTAATTCGGCCCAAATCTATTAAAACCGGTCTGACTGGGCGGTTCAACTCTAAGCGGTGTAGCCCTAAATGGCTTGAATCGTCTACCGAGTCACAAATCGGGTTGCGGCCCCGCATCTAGATCCATATAAAAAGGAGCGGATCCTCTTTGACCCGACTCCCCAAAACAATGTCGCACCCTTCTGCCTATAAAAGCCTATGCCCGAGCCCACTCGCCCATTTTTTCCATTTTCAACTCCGCCTCAACTCACATCAACCCTAAAATCCTCTCAAATGCGATTTCCGGCCGCCCTTTGGCGATTTTTGGCCGCCATATAACGATTTCTAACCACCTAATTTCTCTTTCTGATCATCTTCACCGACCAAACTTTGATCATCTTCCCCGACCAAACTCTGACCACCTTCCCCGACCAAACCATATTATCTAGCCACCGACTGTAATTTCCGGCCACCACCTCCGCTGTTGTCGGAACCCTAAATCTACCCAAACCACTCATTTTTTCGTTCTAAGCCCTAATCTACACCTTGTTTCATCACAAAGGGCCAACTTCTCCCATTCCTAGGCCACCTACCCGAAACCAATGGCCTTATCTCTATCATTTTCAACTCCGACGAGCCTACTTCGGCACTTTCACTCACTCCGGCAACACTCACGACATCAAAAAAGCAAGCTAAGTCTTCCTCCCTCTTCTATTTTTGATTTTTTAACTTCAAATCTCAGTTTCAATTAGAGTTTTAGACGATGTTTTAGGCTTTAGGATCTAAATTTAAAGATTATGTCTCTGTTTTCTCTATTTTTAACTCATATTCAACTTGTTTTGTGATTCTAGTGCAAGAATACGAAAGAGGGGAGAAGAATAATACCTTCTAGTGTATTCTGACGATGTAATAGTGGCTCCGGTTGTCTTCTTCAGCAAATGGTACGTCTCCTCAACTCCAAGTGACTTTACATTTCTTTTCTCTCTCCTTTCAATTATGACCGAAATGATTGCACCATTTTCCATTAATGACTTTCTCTCTCTCTCTCTCTATTTATATCAGTGGTGTGGCGTGACATCATTGCTAGCGCTGGCGAAGCTAGTTGGCTCCAGTTGAAGGGTAATCCACGTGAATCTGTATAGACCAGTAAGGAGACGCGAGTGGCATTGTTGACCAGGAAAAAGAAACACAAATCGGGTTTTGTGTTTGTTTGGGCCAGGTTACATGTAATTTGGGCGGGAAATTGAATTTTGGATTTTGGATGATATGCTTTGTGTTTGTTTGGGTTTTGGGTTTTAAGAAATGGGCTCTATATTTGTAATACGAGCTTTAAGGGTTCTTGGACATTTATAATATATGGAATGTTTTATTATTTATTTATTTAATAATATTTTTAATACTCAAAATATGTATGCATATACTGGACAAAAATTGGGTATTATAGCTGCCCCTCTTTGCTCATTGTCGTGGAACAGAAATATGGCAAAGACTGAAAAGACACAGATTTTGTCCAAGCCATCCATTTATGGAATCCTGAAGCTGTTCTTCTCATTATGAAATTCTTCAGCCTTCCTTTCTCTCTCTTTTTAATTGGGGATGAACTCTTCTCATCGGAAACTCTATCTTTATTTGAGCGGACTCTTCTCATTAGGAATCCTTCTTCACCGTACGAACTCTTCTCATTAGGAGCTCTTCTTTGCTGGAGCGGACTCTTCTCATCTTTGTTGGACGAACTCTTCCCATTAGGAGTTTGTTGAGTGGATCAAGGGATTGATCAAAGCCAATAGAGGGTGAATTGGGTTTTTTAAAATTTTGTAGGAGATGTGGTAAGAATAAAAATGAAGAACAAGGCAATTATAGTGGTTCAAGTTCCAAATGAACTCTACATCCACTACTTTAGCTCCCACTAAGAATTTTCCAATAATTCACTAATTGATCTTCCCTTTTTCTAGGCTTAGGAGAAAACCTTTACAAAATGGTCATTTTTTCTACCAAAAAATTGACCCAATCTTCACTCAAAGATTACAAAGAAGCTTAAAGCTAATAGCTAGCATCTCTCAATACAAATGTAGCCCTTTTTATAAGCACTCAACCTAATTGAACAAATAAGATTGGAAATACAAGGTTCTACGATTGGAGTTTACAAGAAAATATGGGATTTTAGCACAATAGCTTGAATTTGATGTTTGGATATTTCTTTTAGGATCAATAGTTGTTGTTGGTGCTTTTAGAAGTCCTTTTTATACCTTGTCATTGAATTCTAGCCGTTGGGGTTGTTGCCTTCATTATTATAGTCGTTGGGATGTTATCTTCCCTTCATAAATGCAGTCTGCCAACTACCCGTTCCGAAATGCCCGACCCTATTTCGAAACAGACCAAAATAGAAATAGCTACTGAGGTGTAATTAATAAGCCGTATCGAAACGGACATGATCGTTTCGATATGCTAAGAGCATGTTCTGAAACGTGCTGAAGCCCATTTTGAAACAATTTGCCATTGTCAAAACCTGTATCGAAACAGCTTAGAAGCATTTCGATACGCTTTAACTGTATCTTTAAAATTAGTTATAAAAATTCAACAGTCATATTTTGAAACCAAGTTTAAAATCCGTTTCAAAACGTTTGGGGTCGTTTCGATACTATCGTATCAAAATAGTTCAAACCGTTCCGTTGTTCTTCATCCGTTTCGAAACATAAATAGTTGTTTCGATACACCCGTATTGAAATGGGAAAGCTAGTTCTGAAACAGAGGTTAACAGTTTCAAAACGTTCTGAAACGCTTAAAGGCCGTTTTTCTTAGAACACATAGGGAGGTTTTGAGGACTTAAAAATTCATTTTCTCCTTTTCAATTTAATCCTTAAATCCTTTTGTAACCCCCTCGTCCCGGTCTGGTCGGATGACCGATCCGAGTGGGCCACACGGGAAAAACCGAAGCGAAACCCGTTAAGGTTTCCCCTCGGTTAACGACCCAGAAAATTTCTTTTTATTTTATCTTCTCTATAGGCATAATTAAAACCTATGTGAAGCACAGCAGCGGAAAATACAAACAATGTAACATACTCCGACCAACCAAACCTTAAACAGCTCATTTTAGTCCTTTACAGCAGGCCGTTTCGAAACGCCCTTAGGGTGTTCCGAAACGCCTTGACTTAGTCAACAGGCCAGGGTCAACCATAGGGTGACCGTTTCGAAACAGGGGTGACCCGTATCGAAACGACCTTGACGGTCAATTTCTCGTGGTCAACGAGATTTGACCGTTTTGAAACATCAAAGGCCCGTTTCGGAACGCCTTTATCTCGTCAATTTCTCAAAATTCCAGTAGCAAAAATGTTCCGAAACGACCCTCATCCGTTTCGAAACGGCAGGCCATTTGCAAAGGAACCGTATCGGAACAGGGTGACCCGTTCCGAAATGCCCCCTGTCTGCAGACTCGTTTTGGCTGTTTTAAGGCATAAGGGTGCCCCAAAACACCACCAAAACACCCTACAACAACATAACAATTAAACCTAAGGCAACCCAACTATATTAGCATGCTTCAACAAGATTAAGACAAGTCTAACACTAAGGCAAGACCTCACAAGACATGCATTCATTCAACATCATTCAAACATAAAGACAACATCTAAGGCACATGGCTAACATTCAAAATGAGCAATTTAGGCATGAGTTACAATTCAACATGGCAACACAACCCATACAAAAGCAAGGTATCAAGGAGTCTAAACATGCTCCTAACAACCAACAACTATCCAACAAAACAATACATGTCCCATTGCTCAAACTATTACATGTCCAACAATAAAAACCCATACTTGAAGCACTCAAGGCTAACAACCACACTTGGAGGCCCTCCACTTGCTCGAGCAACCCGCGAACTAAGGATCTGCAATGTTGAACAAGGAGAGCGTAAGCAATGATACTTAGTGAGGGTAAGCTCTAAAAACAAACCTCAACATTGCAGGGTCCGAGCACGATCTAGCCAAGGATCCACAAGAGTCATGAGAATAAGATGCATGAGCAATGTACATTATAAATGCCATGATCATAAGCTTAACTCCATAATACATGTAAGCACATTCAAGCATCCCATCAAAGATCATAAACCTCAGCACATTGATATACTTATCAAACAACATTGGCACCTAGCTATGACCCGAATACGCGGATAGACATGTTGGAACTCACATCCAACAACCACATTACCTCACGGTGGGATTTCACTCATCACCGGTCTCGCGGAGGGGATTCCACTCATCCTCACACCCCGTCGATGGGATTCCACTCATCACCGACTCTATTTAAATACAATTTCCGGGCGAACCCGTACTCCTCCTTGGTGACTCAATGCCACCAAGGCCACGCGCGACTTTTGACTCATGTGTATACACTAACATCCTAATGATCGATCATTTGTATTCAAGTATACTAGTGCCAACATTTACTCATTTCACATTACCCATTTCAATCAATTCCGTGCTTAGCACGTACTCACCAATAACCATCATCATGCATGTCTCAAGCATCACAAGCCATATCTCAGCTCACATGTATAATACAATATACATAAGCATTCATATCACATTTCATACGAGACATACACAACCACATAAATGAGTTCATCCAAAGGCTCTAGATCAAGCTTAGGATTAGGCTACCACCCTAATCCTAACTCTAGGTGGGTCTACCAAGCCCAACCTAGTCCATATACTCGAACCAACCATTTTAAAACCATTTAAAACAATTAACAACTCACCTAAGCTTCCACGCTCAAAGACCAAGCGAGCAACCACCTTCAAATTCCCGGATTTACTTCCGACGCTTCACCGATGCCCAAACTCGATTCTAATCAAACCCAAACACAAACAAAACATCCACCATCAGTAATTCATCGTTGGAATTAACCCGGAATGCATTTCAACCACAAACTACTATGTTGCAAGCATGAACAATTTCCATTTTTTCACCAATTCGGATGGCCCCAAGACCATGTCCAAAAACCATGTTTTCAACTTCCATTACACCCACCAATGATCCCAATTCAACCCCTATCCATAGTACTATCAAAAGCCTATCAAAACCGACCTAAAACAACCCCCAAAACTCACCTAAAACCCTCCAAAAACTCCAAGTTTGCCCAAATCCGAAAATTGTTCAAAATCATTTGAAATTCACATATGATACACCCTTTGACTTCTATATACCTTAACTAAGCATAACAAATCAAAATACTTCACTTAACCACATAAAGATTTCATTTTTAATCAAAACTTTCAAAAATTCCATTTTCTAAAAACTTCATGAAAACGAAAATAAAAGGTACTTTCATGGAGAGGGAGATGAGGGGAAGTCAAAAATACCATTACCTTTCAAAACGGAGTTGAAATGAGGGAGCTTTTGAATGAAATAGTAGATTTGGGTAGAGAGCTCTTGTTTCCCGTTGGTGTATTTTGAAGAAGGAGGTGAATAGTAGAAAATAAGTGTTTTATTTCACATGTGATCTATTTTAAGGCTCAAAAGACTTGTTTACCCTTAATGAAAGGGGACATTTGCAAGGAAGGTAAATCCATGGCTAAAGGGAGTTTTAGTCTTAAAACATGGTCAACCCAAATTAATTAATTTAAACACAAAACCCTTAATATTATTTAAATTATAAACCAAGCCCAAAATAAAATTAAAATATTATTTTCACCTAACCCCTAAACCCGGGTGTTACAACTCTCCCCCACTTAAGGAAATTTCGTCCCCGAAATTACCTGGCGGATACAGATACGGAAACTGCTCAACCATATCCGCTTTCCTCTCCCACGTGGCCTCTTTCACACCTCTATGCCTCCACAACACCTTGACCCACTCTATGGTCTTGCCACGCAATACCTTGTTATCAGAAGCAAGTATCTCAACGGGTTCTTCACTATAGGACAAATCCAGATTTAACTCTATCTCCTCAACGGGCATCACATGAGAAGGATCTGATCTATATCTCCTAAGCATAGACACATGAAAGACATCATGGATCTTTTCTAACTCAGAAGGTAACCTCAAACGATAAGCTACAGGCCCAATCCGCTTAACTATCTCATACAGGCCAATGAACCTCAGACTCAACTTGCCCTTCCGGCCAAATCTCATTACCTTCTTCCACGGAGATACTTTTAGAAACACTTTCTCACCCACTGAGTACTCAATCTCTTTCCTCTTCAAATCTGCATAAGACTTCTGGCGATCGGAAGCTGCTTTCAAACGGTCACAAATCAACTTCACTTTTTCGGTAGTTCCCTTAAGCAAGTCTGGCATAGGTAACAATCTCTGACCAGTCTCAGCCCAACAAATCGGAGTCCTACATCGTCTACCATACAAAGCCTCATAAGGTGCCATCTGAATACTAGACTGATAACTGTTGTTGTAGGCAAACTCAACCAACGGTAAGTGCTTCTCCCAAGAACCCTGGAAGTCAATCACACAACAACGAAGCATATCCTCTAGAATCTGTATCACTCGCTCTGACTGCCCATCGGACTGTGGATGATAAGATGTGCTGAAATGTAACCGGCTACCTAAAGCACTATACAAGCAACCCCAGAACCTCGAAGTACATCTAGGATCCCTATCTGAAACAATAGACTTCGGAACTCCATGAAGTCTCACAATCTCACGGATTTACAAGTTTGCCAACTTGTCTAAGGAATCCGTAGTGTTCACTGCTAAGAAGTGAGAACACTTAGTGAACCTATCAACAAACACCCAAACGGAGTTCTTCTTCGAAGGAGACAAAGGCAAGCCCGACACAAAATCCATGGTGATCCTCTCCCATTTCCATTCTAGAATCTTCAAAGGCTGTAGCAAACCTGAAAGAACCTGATGTTCTGCCTTCACTCTCTGACAAACCATACAGCGGCTCACATACTCGGCTACATCTCTCTTCAAACCAACCCAGAAGTAATCGTTCTTCAAATCTCGATACATTTTGGTACTACCCGGATGCATAGAAAAGGGACTCGAATGTGCATCACTCAGAATCTGACGTCTCAACTTAACATCTTCTGGTACAACAATTCTATCTCTAAAGCACAACAAGCTCTCACCACTGAAACTATACTCAGTCGGTCTTCCTTCGGCTATGTCCTGAACATGAGGAACTAAACTCGCATCTTGCAACTTCTTCTCTCTAATCAACTGAATCAAAGAAGGCTTCACTTGCAACTCGGTGATCAAACCACCATCGTCGGACACACTCAATCTAGCAAACTTAGCTCTCAACTCAACGACCACTTTTCTATTCAAAGCATCAGCTACTACATTTGCTTTACCCGGATGGTATTCAATGGTCAAATCATAATCTTTTAACAACTCTAGCCATCTTCTCTGTCTCAAGTTCAACTCTTTCTGTGTCATCAGATACTTCAAGCTCTTGTGATCGGTGTAAACTATACACTTCTCACCATACAAATAATGACGCCAAATCTTCAATGCGAACACCACTGCGGCTAGCTCTATATCATGAGTAGGATAGTTCTTCTCATGAATCTTCAACTGTCTAGAAGCATAAGCAACCACTCTTCTCTCTTGCATCAAAACACACCCTAAACCTACGTAGAAAGCATCACTGTAAATCACAAACTCCTTACCTGAAACAGGTTGCACTAACAGTGGAGCATTTGTCAAAGCTTCTTTCAATTTCTCAAAGGCCTTCTGTCTTGCATCTGACCATTCAAACTTAACTCCTTTTTGCAACAATTTAGTCAAAGGAGCAGCTACTCTAGAGAAACCATCAACAAATCTCCTATAGTAACCGGCTAATCCTAGGAAACTCCTAATCTCGGTCACGAACTTAGGTTGTTTCCACTCAACAATAGCCTCAATCTTCGATGGATCAACTCGGATGCCTTCGGACGAAACAACATGGCCAAGAAATACAACTTCTCGAATCCAGAACTCACACTTACTAAGCTTCGCATACAACTGATTGCTCAACAATCTCTGTAAAACAAATCTCAAGTGCTCATCATGCTCTTCTTCTGTCTTCGAGTACACAAGTATGTCATCAATAAAGACAACTACAAAACGATCTAGATAGTCTCTAAAAATTCTGTTCATCATGTCCATGAATGTTGCTGGTGCATTCGTGAGCCCAAATGGCATCACAAGAAACTCATAGTGACCATATCTAGTCCTAAAAGCTGTCTTCGGAACGTCACACTCTTTCACCTTCAACTGATAGTACCCGGATCTCAGATCTATCTTCGAGAACACTGAAGCACCTCTCAACTGATCAAACAAATCATCTATACGAGGCAACGGATACTTGTTCTTCACAATCAACTGATTCAACTGTCTATAGTCAATGCACATGCGCATGCTACCATCTTTCTTTTTCACAAACAACACTGGAGCACCCCACGGAGAACTACTAGGCCTAATGAAACCACGGTCTAATAATTCTTGCAACTGACTCTTCAATTCTGTAAACTCTTTCGGAGCCATACGATACGGAGCTATCGAAACTGGATTAGATCCTGAAACTGTCTCAATCACAAACTCAACATCTCTGTCAGGAGGCAAGCCCAACAACTCTTCAGGAAACACATCTGGAAAGTCACACACTGTTCTGATATCTTTCGGTCGAGCTTCACTCATATCCGGATTCATAACATAAGCTAAATAAGCCCCACATCTAGAGTCCATCAACCTATGAGCCTCTAAAGCTGACACCACATTAAACAAGAACTTAATGTTCCCGCCTACTACTACTACCTCGTAGTCATCAGAAAGCTTCAAAGAAATTCTCTTTGTCTCAAAATCCACACTAGCCCGATGCTCAACCAACCAATCCATACCCAAAATAATATCAAAACCATAGAAGGGAAGTTCCATCATATCAACTGAAAAACACATGACCCTGAATCTTCAATGGACATCTCCTATACATACGTCTAACCACAACTGTCTCCCCAAAAGAACTAGTAACATGCATACCTACATCTAAGATCTCGTCAGAGATATCTAACTTCTGTGCATGCTCACTTAAGATATAGGAATGCGTAGAACCCGAATCAACCAAAGAAAGCAAAGACATAGACTGTAACTCGAAATTACCTGCTATCACATCAGTGTCGTTCCCGGCCTCTCTCTGAGCATAGACCCTCGCTGGTCCTCCCGCCTCTGGCTGCACAGCCACAACATGAGCAAGGTTCCTCTGAGCATCTACCCTAGGTGCATCAGCCCTAGGCTGGAAGTAGCCACGACCGCGCCCACGGCCTCTCTGAAAATCATTCGCTCTCGCAGGAGCCTGAGCAATGTTCGGGGCCTGAGCCGCCTGATGCGGACAATCCCTCCTAAAGTGGTCCCTCGAACCACAGTTCCAACAAGCATGGAAGTTACCCCAACACTCACCAGCATGTTGTCTCCCACATCGGGTACACTCAGGCAAACGCCCTCCTCCTCTATGGCCCTGGTGGCCCCTACCATGGTGGCCACCGCCACGTCTATGGTCAAACTGATGTCCGCCACCTCTGTGCCTCTTGGCGTCTCTACCATTAAAGTGGTTATGCCTCTTGCCAGAACTAGAACCACCAGATCGTTTGGCCGAACCCAAACTATGCTCCAAATCTTTGGCCCTCGCGACCAATACATCAAAATCTGCGTAGTCTGAAGCTAACGTATACCTCTTAAACTCTTCATTCAATCCGTAGCGGAATCGGTTACAGCGTTCCACTTCAGTAGGAACCAACTCTGGGGCATATTGACTCAAGCGAACAAAGCGGATCTAATAATCAGTCACAGAAGTCTCTCCTTGAGTGAGAGCCATGAACTCTCGCTTCTTCTCATCTAGGTACCTCGGTCCCAAGTACCTCTTTCTGAAAGCAGACTCAAAGAATTCCCAGTCTATCTCTGCCTCCGGAACCCCAGTAGTAATGGTGACCCACCAGGTGTAGGCATCACCTTGAAGCAAAGAGATCACACAACCCAATCTACGGGCGCCCGCACAACCCATCTGAGCCAAGATACGATTTGTCTTCTCCAACCATAACTCTGATCTCTCTGGAGTAGATCCTCTAAACTCCTCGACCCCAAGCTACGGAGCCTCTCCAAAGGTAGACTGGCATCGTCACACCTAGGCTGAGCTGCAGCCTGAGCTCCCGCAACTGCGGCCTGGAATGCTCCCGCTATTGCTTGCACAAGCGGAGTCATGTCAATTCCAGCTGGACCTTGGCCACCTTGGCCACCTTGAGGTCCATCTCCTCCGGCTCCATCCTCGCCCCCAACTCCAGGTGAAGGAGGTGGTGGTGGTGGAGGTGGTGGAGGAGCGCCAACTCCCGCGGCCACCGGCCCTTCAAGGTGAGCCTCTGCACCAACTCCCGGCTCAACAGGAGCCGCAACCCGTGGTTCCTGACGAACCACTCTCGGTCTACCTCTCGGTCTAGACATCGCTCTCACAGATATCAACTACAACCACAACAACAAAACATACGAGCTGGTTTAGCAAGGCAAGGCTTCCAAGTGTTCAAGTACGTTCCCTCACTTAAAAAGCATTTTTCTAATGTAATAGTAGTAATGGGACTCACACACACATGCTTTCGAATAAACAGTAAATCATACTTGTCAAACAAGCAACCATTCTTTCAAGGCAAGCAAACACCGTGCAATTCAATTTAAAACTTAAACTTACCTCACTTACCTGCCCAAGGTCTCGGTAACCTTAGGCTCTGATACCAACAAGTGTAACCCCCTCGTCCCGGTCTGGTCGGATGACCGATCCGAGTGGGCCACACGGGGAAAACCGAAGCGAAACCCGTTAAGGTTTCCCCTCGGTTAACAACCCAGAAAATTTCTTTTTATTTTATCTTGTCTATAGGCATAATTAAAACCTATGTGAAGCACAGCAGCGGAAAATACAAACAATGTAACATACTCCAACCAACCAAACCTTAAACAGTTCATTTTAGTCCTTTACAGCAGGCCGTTTCGTAACGCCCTTAGGGTGTTCCGAAACGCCTTGACTTAGTCAACAGGCCAAGGTCAACCATAGGGTGACCGTTTCGAAACAGGGGTGACCCGTATCGAAACGACCTTGACGGTCAATTTCTCGTGGTCAACGAGATTTGACCGTTTCGAAACATCAAAGGCCCGTTTCGGAACGCCTTTATTTCGTCAATTTCTCAAAATTCCAGTAGCAAAAATGTTCCGAAACGACCCCCATCCGTTTTGAAACGGTAGGCCATTTGCAAAGGAACCGTATCGGAACAGGGTGACCCGTTCCGAAACGCCCCCTGTGTGCAGACTCATTTTGGCTGTTTTAAGGCATAAGGGTGCCCCAAAACACCACCAAAACACCCTACAACAACATAACAATTAAACCTAAGGCAACCCAACTATATTAGCATGCTTCAACAAGATTAAGACAAGTCTAACACTAAGGCAAGACCTCACAAGACATGCATTCATTCAACATCATTCAAACATAAAGACAACATCTAAGGCACATGGCTAACATTCAAAATGAGCAATTAAGGCATGAGTTACAATTCAACATGGCAACACAACCCATACAAAAGCAAGGTATCAAGGAGTCTAAACATGCTACTAACAACCAACAACTATCCAACAAAACAATACATGTCCCATTGCTCAAACTATTACATGTCCAACATTAAAAACCCATACTTGAAGCACTCAAGGCTAACAACCACACTTGGAGGCCGTCCACTTGCTCGAGCAACCCGCGAACTAAGGATCTGTAATGTTGAACAAGGAGAGCGTAAGCAATGATGCTTAGTGAGGGTAAGCTCTAAAAACAAACCTCAACATTGCAGGGTCCGAGCACGATCTAGCCAAGGCATTTAACAAACATACCAAGGATCCACAAGAGTCATGAGAATAAGATGCATGAGCAATGTACATTATAAATGCCATGATCATAAGCTTAACTCCATAATACATGTAAGCACATTCAAGCATCCCATCAAAGATCATAAACCTCAGTACATTGATATACTTATCAAACAACATTGGCACCTAGCTATGAACCAAATACGCGGATAGACATGTTGGAACTCACATCCAACAACCACATTACCTCACGGTGGGATTTCACTCATCACCGGTCTCGCGGAGGGGATTCCACTCATCCTCACGCCCCGTCGATGGGATTCCACTCATCACCGACTCTATTTAAATACAATTTCCGGGCGAACCCGTACTCCTCCTTGGTGACTCAACGCCACCAAGGTCACGCGCGACTTTTGACTTATGTGTACACACTAACATCCTAATGATCGATCATTTGTATTCAAGTATACTAGTGCCAACATTTACTCATTTCAATCAATTCCGTGCTTAGCACGTACTCACCAATAACCACCATCATGCATGTCTCAAGCATCACAAGCCATATCTCAGCTCACATGTATAATACAATATACATAAGCATTCATATCACATTTCATACGAGACATACACAACCACATAAATGAGTTCATCCAAAGGCTCTAGATCAAGCTTAGGATTAGGCTACCACCCTAATCCTAACTCTAGGTGGGTCTACCAAGCCCAACCTAGTCCATATACTCGAACCAACCATTTTAAAACCATTTAAAACAATTAACCACTCACCTAAGCTTCCACGCTCAAAGACCAAGCGAGCGACCACCTTCAAATTCCCGGATTTACTTCCGACGCTTCACCGATGCCCAAACTCGATTCTAATCAAACCGAAACACAAACAAAACATTCACCATCAATAATTCATCGTTGGAATTAACCCGGAATGCATTTCAACCACAAACTACTATGTTGCAAGCATGAACAATTTCCATTTTTCACCAATTCGGATGGCCCCAAGACCATGTCCAAAAACCATGTTTTCAACTTCCATTACACCCACCAATGATCCCAATTCAACCCCTATCCATTGTACTATCAAAAGCCTATCAAAACCCACCTAAAACAACCCCCAAAACTCACCCAAAACCCTCCAAAAACCCCAAGTTTGCCCAAATCCGAAAATTGTTCAAAATCATTTGAAATTCACATATGATACACCCTTTGACTTCTATATACCTTAACTAAGCATAACGAATCAAAATACTTCACTTAACCATATAAAGATTTCATTTTTAATCAAAACTTTCAAAAATTCCATTTTCTAAAAACTTCATGAAAACAAAAATAAAAGGTACTTTCATGGAGAGGGAGATGAGGGGAAGTCAAAAATACCATTACCTTTCAAAACGGAGTTGAAATGAGGGAGCTTTTGAATGAAATAGTAGATTTGGGTAGAGAGCTCTTGTTTCCCGTTGGTGTATTTTGAAGAAGGAGGTGAATAGTAGAAAATAGGTGTTTTATTTCACATGTGATCTATTTTAAGGCTCAAAAGACTTGTTTACCCTTAATGAAAGGGGACATTTACAAGAAAGGTAAATCCATGGCTAAAGGGAGTTTTAGTCTTAAAACATGGTCAACCCAAATTAATTAATTTAAACACAAAACCCTTAATATTATTTAAATTATAAACCAATCCCAAAATAATATTAAAATATTATTTTCACCTAACTCCTAAACCCGGGTGTTACAACTCTCCCCCACTTAAGGAAATTTCGTCCCCGAAATTACCTGGTGGAAACAGATACGGAAACTGCTCAACCATATCCGCTTTCCTCTCCCACGTGGCCTCTTCCACACCTCTATGCCTCCACAACACCTTGACCAACTCTATGGTCTTGCCACGCAATACCTTGTTATCAGAAGCAAGTATCTCAACGGGTTCTTCATTATAGGACAAATCCGGATTTAACTCTATCTCCTCAACGGGCATCACATGAGAAGGATCCGATCTATATCTCCTAAGCATAGACACATGAAAGACATCATGGATCTTTTCTAACTCAGAAGGTAACCTCAAACGATAAGCTACAGGCCCAATCCGCTCAACTATCTCATACGGACCAATGAACCTCGGACTCAACTTGCCTTTCCGGCCAAATCTCATTACCTTCTTCCACGGAGATACTTTCAAAAACACTTTCTCACCCACTGAGTACTCAATCTCTTTCCTCTTCAAATCTGCATAAGACTTCTGGCGATCGGAAGCTGCTTTCAAACGGTCACAAATCAACTTCACTTTTTCGGTAATTCCCTTAAGCAAGTGTGGCATAGGTAACAATCTCTGACCTGTCTCAGCCCAAAAAATCGGAGTCCTACATCGTCTACCATACAAAGCCTCATAAGGTGCCATCTGAATACTAGACTGATAACTGTTGTTGTAGGCAAACTCAACCAACGGTAAGTGCTTCTCCCAAGAACCCTGGAAGTCAATCACACAACAACGAAGCATATCCTCTAGAATTTGTATCACTCGCTCTGACTGCCCATCAGACTGTGGATGATAAGATGTGCTGAAATGCAACCGGCTACCTAAAGCACTATGCAAGCAACCCTAGAACCTCGAAGTAAATCTAGGATCCCTATCTGAAACAATAGACTTCGGAACTCCATGAAGTCTCACAATCTCACGGATGTACAAGTTTGCCAACTTGTCTAAGGAATCCGTAGTGTTCACTGCTAAGAAGTGAGCACACTTAGTGAACCTATCAACAAACACCCAAACGGAGTTCTTCTTCGAAGGAGACAAAGGCAATCCCGACACAAAATCCATGGTGATCCTCTCCCATTTCCATTCCGGAATCTTCAAAGGTTGTAGCAAACCTGAAGGAACCTGATGTTCTGCCTTCACTCTCTAACAAACCATACAGCGGCTCACATACTCGGCTACATCTCTCTTCAAACCAACCCAGAAGTAATCGTTCTTCAAATCTCGATACATTTTGGTACTACCCAGATGCATAGAAAAGGGACTCGAATGTGCTTCACTCAGAATCTGACGTCTCAGCTCAACATCTTCTGGTACAACAATTCTATCTCTAAAGCACAACAAGCTCTCACCACTGAAACTATACTCAGTCGGTCTTCCTTCGGATATGTCCTGAACATGAGGAACTAAACTCGCATCTTGCAACTTCTTCTCTCTAATCAACTGAATCAAAGAAGGCTTCACTTGCAACTCGGTGATCAAACCACCATCGTCGGACACACTCAATCTAGCAAACATAGCTCTAAACTCAACGGCCACTTTTCTACTCAAAGCAATAGCTACTACATTTGCTTTACCCGAATGGTATTTAATGGTCAAATCATAATCTTTTAACAACTCTAGCCATCTTCTCTGTCTCAAGTTCAACTCTTTCTGTGTCATCAGATACTTCAAGCTCTTGTGATCGGTGTAAACTATACACTTCTCACCATACAAATAATGACGCCAAATCTTCAATGCGAACACCACTGCGGCTAGCTCTATATCATGAGTAGGATAGTTCTTCTCATGAATCTTCAACTGTCTAGAAGCATAAGCAACCACTCTTCTCTCTTGCATCAAAACACACCCTAAACCTACGTAGGAAGCATCACTATAAATCACAAACTCCTTACCTGAAACAGGTTGCACTAACACTGGAGCATTTGTCAAAGCTTCTTTCAATTTCTCAAAGGCCTTCTGTCTTGCATCTGACCATTCAAACTTAACTCCTTTTTGCAACAATTTAGTCAAAGGAGCAGCTACTCTAGAGAAACCTTCAACAAATCTCCTATAATAACCGGCTAATCCTAGGAAACTCCTAATATCGGTCACGGACTTAGGTTGTTTCCACTCAACAATAGCCTCAATCTTCGATGGATCAACTCGGATGCCTTTGGCCGAAACAACATGGCCAAGAAATACAACTTCTCGAATCCAGAACTCACACTTACTAAGCTTCGCATACAACTGATTCCTCAACAATCTTTGTAAAACAAATCTCAAGTGCTCATCATGCTCTTCTTCTGTCTTCGAGTACACAAGTATGTCATCAATGAAGACAACTACAAAACGATCTAGATAGTCTCTAAAAATTCTGTTCATCATGTCCATGAATGCTGCTGGTGCATTCGTGAGCCCAAATGGAATCAAAAGAAACTCATAGTGACCATATCTAGTCCTAAAAGCTGTCTTCGGAACGTCACACTCTTTCACCTTCAACTGATAGTACCCGGATCTCAGATCTATCTTTTAGAACACTGAAGCACCTCTCAACTGATCAAACAAATCATCTATACGAGGCAACGGATACTTGTTCTTCACAGTCAACTGATTCAATTGTCTATAGTCAATGCAAATGCGCATGCTACCATCTTTCTTTTTCACAAACAACACTGGATGTAACCCCCTAGACCCGCCTATGCGTTTCACGGATCCTAGGAAGTCACATTAGTGTCACAAGAGCGACCCACTGAAAAATTTCAAATAAACATATGGTTAAACCATTAAAACCATAAAATAAATATCTGATTTTAAAAATACAATTTCAGATATCGTTCAAAATGATAAAACAATCATAATACCAGTTGTGGAAAATAGTTTCAGACTCATTTGTATAATACAAACACGACACACATGCCCCCTAGTTACACAGATACCATACTCCTTGATGAGCCGAAGAAACTCCCATACCGACGTTGATAGGTGCAACTTGTCTGATCTTTTATCCTGAAATAGTAAAAACAACATGAGCTTGGGAAAGCTCAGTAATACAGAACTGCCAAAAGATGCTATACGTTCATGTAGACATACGGTAAGCATAACATTTTCATGATGATCCAAGAAGTGACAGTTTTCTTTTCCCTTTCCTTTATTTCAGGGTAACATTATACTTGAGAATAACGACACTTGTTCTTTATTCACTCATCGAGTAACAGATGAGAATATTACAATCTGATAGATTGAGAAGATGAAAACAAGGAGTTTAACGCCTAGTGTGTTCTTTAATCAGACCTTAAGAATTAAACGGAAATTATATAGGCTGGTAACATACGAGGTAGGAATCAGAGAGTTTGGCGTCTAGTGTGTTCCAATAAGTACAGATCAACATACATAAGTACAGATCAACATACATAAGTATAGATCAACATACATAAGTATAGATCAACATACATAAGTACCTAACATTATATCATATGAGCACATAACAGATTAAATGCAAATGTCCAATGTTCATACTGAAGTTTACAAGAAATACCCTCCAACCTTACACCAATATGCAGTCCCCCAGAACTGCATCCATAAGGACTTACCCTAGGCCCGATGGGCGTAGGTGCCACCTAAGGGGGTGCCTTAGGTCCATAAGGACTTACCCTAAGCCCGATGGGCATAGGTGCCACTCAAGGGGAGACCTTGAGTCCATAAGGACTTACCCTAGGCCTGATGGGCGTAGGTGCCACCTAAGAGGGTGCCTTAGGTCCATAAGGACTTACCCTAGGCCCGATGGGCGTAGGTGCCACTCAAGGGGAGACCTTGAGTCCATAAGGATTTACCAGCTTGATCAGGGCTGTACCGACAGAGACTTCATATCATAACCCAACAGTATACCCCAGACAGAATTCAGTGTTCAGATTCCAGACATGGTTAACAGAATATATATAACAGATATTTTATTTATAACATCAGAAACGGGAGAATTCATACTTTTGACAGATAAATGGGCATACTATTGAGCAGAGTAGACATTTCAGTATACATTATGCAAACAGATTGTTCCATCATATATCAAGCTAACATATCATACTATCAAGTAGGCAGAGAATGTCATGCAGTTCATTCAACAGAATATAGTACACACATGGAAAACACTAGATGGGACAGATCATTTCTTAGAAATGCTTGGCATTTACGGAATGAGACATATTGAACTTGTGACGATTTGAACGGATTTCTGAAACGTGGCCCCTATTAGTAGGGGTTCATACTAACGGTTTAACTCAGATATTCAGGAGATGATATATCAAGATCTTTCAGAGCTTTGGCATATCCTGAGTGATTCAGCCATTTAGGCTTACAAGGGCATTATGGTCATTTTATCATACCCGGACATTTTGGTAATTTATACCAACAAGGCGTAACCGATGGCTCAAAACTTCTATTTGCCCATAAGGTATCCAAACAGGCGTTCAGAGATTTCCACGTCAAGATCTTTCACGATACCAGTTATATTCGGGGCTATTTTGATTACTTGGGCCAACGAGGGCTTCTTGGTCATTTAACTATCAGGGGTGATTTTCGTAATTTAGCCCATTAATGATGATATGACGATTCACAATATTTAATATTTCCAGAAGTTTATCGAGACTCCAAAACCATTCAAACTAACATACCTCAACCTTGCATTTCTAACCAACCCTTCTAATGTATCTGGCTGTATAGTATATCTGAACGGTTGCTTTCGTATTTCACCACCAGACCTGCCGCAGAGTAGTCGAACTCATATTCTGTGCAGAAAACTTCCAACCTTATTTTAATATCAGGAGTGATTATCGTACATGAGTGTGATTCCTAACACTTAGGGGCGCTTTAGCCCTTAAAGTCTTAATAAAATCTCAGAATTTCATCAAATTCATATCTGCATATTTAGCTCAAGAGGGATTTTCAGTCATTTTGGAAATTGGAATAAATCCACCATTTCTTTCTGAATTATCATTTGGTACCTTCATCATTCACGTATTCAAACGAAATTAAGTCGTCATAACTCTCCGCCTCTTTATAGACGATTCATTCGTTACAGAACTTGAGGGTATAATGTTATTCTTATATAATTCACGCATTGCTATCATAGGGATCGACTTAGGATTTCAACAATATTTCCAGAGAATTCTCATTCATGTGTTATACAGAGTTTGAGAGATTATCCAAGTTTGTATCACACGAATTGCATATTAATGCCGAAGTCTTTTTCATTAAAACATACATCTTGGGTGGTGTAAATTACATAATCAGGTCGAAATGCAGATTTTAGTTCATTTCTTTTATCAGAGGGGTAGTTTAGTCATACTTATGCTCCAAGGGCATTTTTGTAATTTCATATCCAACATCTCATACTTATTTTTCGTATCGAATTCAGCTTAAGCAGATTTCACAAAACACTTATCATAAGCATGCATGCTTTAACCAGGTATCAACATGTACATAAAGCATACAAGGGGTAGTAATGTATTACCTTAGTTCCGAGTTATACCGGTTGACTCCTGATACTACATTCGATCGCATTAGAATCCAGACTGGATGTCCCATGACATTTCGAATACCGAGATACTTGCATACCAATTCGAAGCAAAAACCACCAAACGGTCGTATCTCCGACGAGGGCTCTCCCGGCGGCGGATCAGAAAGTTGTCACTTGGGGTTTGCTCTCCTCCGTGCGCTGAACACTCACGCACGATCGACGCGCCTTGCCGTCGACGGAGGCGGCCGAAATCGAAGCTGGAAACTCTAGGTTTTCGATGAATCTTCCTCTGATTCTTCACGGCAAACGGCAGCCGTTCGCAGCGAGTGGGTAGAGGGGTTTTGGTCAGCGCTCAACGGGGGAGCCAGTGGTGGTGGCGGTGGCGGCCACGAGCCGACGGTGACCGGGATGGGCGGGGCGGTGAGGGGTTCGGTTGAGAAAAAAAATGAGAAAATGAACGGAGGGATTTTCTGAAACATTTGGGGAAGAAAATCCCAATTAAAATCCATATTCGATAGTGGAGTAGGTAGGGTTTTCTTTATTATTATTATTCTCATACAACAAAACTGAATAATCTAAAAAAAAAGAAATGAGGTAGATCATAACAGAATACTACCTTAGCCCAAACGGTTAAGGCTTGCACTCATGGTCCCTAGGTCAAGGGTTCAAACCTTCGTGAAAGCACCATTTTTTTAAGTGTTACAATTCTCCCCCTCTTAAAAGAAATTTCGTCCTCGAAATTTGTCAGAATCAGGGAAATGCAGAAAATGCACTTTCATCTATTTTTGTAATGAAATTTTTCCATCAGAGTATTCTTATTCCTCAAAACTCACAAGTGGTTGCAGATCATTCTGGTAGTGATCTATGTCACTCAAACTGTCTCTAACCCAGAGTCATTATGTCCTACACTCCAGGTCAACTAATCAGAATATAATATACGAATTCGTTCCGAACTTGACATAGTGCCAAACAAACACTTGTCCCATAACTGTCATTACAAACGATATCAGTCACGGATAAGTAACATTCCGACCTACCACAGAAGTTAATCATACCACGCAAATGTGTATCTTCCAGAGTCCAAATTACTCCTCTAGGTTGACCATCAAATTTTCAGATGAAAAACTGCAGCTACCATTCAGACATCACTCTATGACTCCACAGCGACTCCCAAAAATCAGGATGTAAACATCAAATTTCAGTCAGGGATGATATTTAAGGATATACCAAGCCGCACCTTGGAGGAGATGCCTTTCATCATACTGATCGAACACAACTAAAGTCATTAATAGATATCACTTACCTTCAACATAACCAAGGGTCAGCACAGAATTTATATTTTCGCCACATTCACAAACACTTTTCTCTGAAGTTCATAGTTTTTTTTTAGGGTATTTTCAAACACAGACGTTATCACCGAATAGCCTTTCATGAAATCTTATATCGGTCATCCCGCATTATCAAACATTTATTCTTAACCTGATTCAGATCTTCAATTTCATAAGTATAGACCATCTCAGATTCAAATTCACCAAGTTAATCCAATTCACAAACGAATGTTACAAACATTCCTTGTCATTACAATTCGAGATACAACGGGCAGAGAGCTAAGATTCAATATTTCAGAAAAAGGATTCGACATCAGAGTTTCGGCTCGAAGAAGTACGGTTATGATCTAGGGGCATGCACAGACCAGACACCTTACGACAGACGATCGGCCGATCTACCAGAAAAGACGCAACTGTAAGCTTTGATACCACTAAATGTAACCCCCTAGACCCGCCTATGCGTTTCACGGATCCTAGGAAGTCACATTAGGGTCACAAGAGCGACCCACAGAAAAATTTCAAATAAACATATGGTTAAACCATTAAAACCATAAAATAAATATCTGATTTTAAAAATACAATTTCAGAAATCGTTCAAAATGATAAAACAATCATAATACCAGTTGCGGAAAATAGTTTCAGACTCATTTGTATAATACAAACACGACACACATGCCCCCTAGTTACACAGATACCATACTCCTTGACGAGCCGAAAAAACTCCCATACCGACGTTGATAGGTGCAACTTGTCTGATCTTTTATCCTGAAATAGTAAAAACAACATGAGCTTGGGAAAGCTCAGTAATACAGAACTACCAAAAGATGATATACGTTCATGTAGACATACGGTAAGCATAACATTTTCATGATGATCCAAGAAGTGACAGCTTTCTTTTCCCTTTCCTTTATTTCAGGGTAACATTATACTTGAGAATAACGACACTTGTTCTTTATTCACTCATCGAGTAACAGATGAGAATATTACAATCTGATAGATTGAGAAGATGAAAACAAGGAGTTTAACGCCTAGTGTGTTCTTTAATCAGACCTTAAGAATTAAACGGAAATTATATAGGCTGGTAACATACGAGGTAGGAATCAGAGAGTTTGGCGTCTAGTGTGTTCCAATAAGTACAGATCAACATACATAAGTACAGATCAACATACATAAGTATAGATCAACATACATAAGTATAGATCAACATACATAAGTACCTAACATTATATCATATGAGCACATAACAGATTAAATGCAAATGTCCAATGTTCATACTGAAGTTTACAAGAAATACCCTCCAACCTTACACCAATATGCAGTCCCCCAGAACTGCATCCATAAGGACTTACCCTAGGCCCGATGGGCGTAGGTGCCACCTAAGGGGGTGCCTTAGGTCCATAAGGACTTACCCTAAGCCCGATGGGCATAGGTGCCACTCAAGGGGAGACCTTGAGTCCATAAGGACTTACCCTAGGCCCGATGGGCGTAGGTGCCACCTAAGGGGGTGCCTTAGGTCCATAAGGACTTACCCTAGGCCCGATGGGCGTAGGTGCCACTCAAGGGGAGACCTTGAGTCCATAAGGATTTACCAGCTTGATCAGGGCTGTACCGACAGAGACTTCATATCATAACCCAACAGTATACCCCAGACAGAATTCAGTGTTCAGATTCTAGACATGGTTAACAGAATATATATAACAGATATTTTATTTATAACATCAGAAACGGGAGAATTCATACTTTTGACAGATAAATGGGCATACTATTGAGCAGAGTAGACATTTCAGTATACATTATGCAAACAGATTGTTCCATCATATATCAAGCTAACATATCATACTATCAAGTAGGCAGAGAATGTCATGCAGTTCATTCAACAGAATATAGTACACACATGGAACACACTAGATGGGACAGATCATTTCTTAGAAATGCTTGGCATTTACGGAATGAGACATATTGAACTTGTGACGATTTGAACGGATTTCTGAAACGTGGCCCCTATTAGTAGGGGTTCATACTAACGGTTTAACTCAGATATTCAGGAGATGATATATCAAGATCTTTCAGAGCTTTGGCATATCCTGAGTGATTCAGCCATTTAGGCTTACAAGGGCATTATGGTCATTTTATCATACCCGGACATTTTGGTAATTTATACCAACAAGGCGTAACCGATGGCTCAAAACTTCTATTTGCCCATCAGGTATCCAAACAGGCGTTCAGAGATTTCCACGTCAAGATCTTTCACGATACCAGTTATATTCGGGGCTATTTTGATTACTTGGGCCAACGAGGGCTTCTTGGTCATTTAACTATCAGGGGTGATTTTCATAATTTAGCCCATTAATGATGATATGACGATTCACAATATTTAATATTTCTAGAAGTTTATCGAGACTCCAAAACCATTCGAACTAACATACCTCAACCTTGCATTTCTAACCAACCCTTCTAATGTATCTGGCTGTATAGTATATCTGAACGGTTGCTTTCGTATTTCACCACCAGACCTGCCGCAGAGTAGTCGAACTCATATTCTGTGCAGAAAACTTCCAACCTTATTTTAATATCAGGAGTGATTATCGTACATGAGTGTGATTCCTAACACTTAGGGGCGCTTTAGCCCTTAAAGTCTTAATAAAATCTCAGAATTTCATCAAATTCATATCTGCATATTTAGCTCAAGAGGGATTTTCAGTCATTTTGGAAATTGGAATAAATCCACCATTTCTTTCTGAATTATCATTTGGTACCTTCATCATTCACGTATTCAAACGAAATTAAGTCGTCATAACTCTCCGCCTCTTTATAGACGATTCATTCGTTACAGAACTTGAGGGTATAATGTTATTCTTATATAATTCACGCATTGCTATCATAGGGATCGACTTAGGATTTCAACAATATTTCCAGAGAATTCTCATTCATGTGTTATACAGAGTTTGAGAGATTATCCAAGTTTGTATCACACGAATTGCATATTAATGCCGAAGTCTTTTTCATTAAAACATACATCTTGGGTGGTGTAAATTACATAATCAGGTCGAAATGCAGATTTTAGTTCATTTCTTTTATCAGAGGGGTAGTTTAGTCATACTTATGCTCCAAGGGCATTTTTGTAATTTCATATCCAACATCTCATACTTATTTTTCGTATCGAATTCAGCTTAAGCAGATTTCACAAAACACTTATCATAAGCATGCATGCTTTAACCAGGTATCAACATGTACATAAAGCATACAAGGGGTAGTAATGTATTACCTTAGTTCCGAGTTATACCGGTTGACTCCTGATACTACATTCGATCGCATTAGAATCCAGACTGGATGTCCCATGACATTTCGAATACCGAGATACTTGCATACCAATTCGAAGCAAAAACCACCAAACGGTCGTATCTCCGACGAGGGCTCTCCCGGCGGCGGATCAGAAAGTTGTCACTTGGGGTTTGCTCTCCTCCGTGCGCTGAACACTGACGCACGATCGACGCGCCTTGCCGTCGACGGAGGCGGCCGAAATCGAAGCTGGAAACTCTAGGTTTTCGATGAATCTTCCTCTGATTCTTCACGGCAAACGGCAGCCGTTCGCAGCGAGTGGGTAGAGGGGTTTTGGTCAGCGCTCAACGGGGGAGCCAGTGGTGGTGGCGGTGGCGGCCACGAGCCGACGGTGACCGGGATGGGCGGGGCGGTGAGGGGTTCGGTTGAGAAAAAAAATGAGAAAATGAACGGAGGGATTTTCTGAAACATTTGGGGAAGAAAATCCCAATTAAAATCCATATTCGATAGTGGAGTAGGTAGGGTTTTCTTTATTATTATTATTCTCATACAACAAAACTGAATAATCTAAAAAAAAGAAATGAGGTAGATCATAACAGAATACTACCTTAGCCCAAACGGTTAAGGCTTGCACTCATGGTCCCTAGGTCAAGGGTTCAAACCTTCGTGAAAGCACCATTTTTTTTAAGTGTTACACTGGAGCACCCCACGAAGAACTACTAGGCCTAATGAAACCACGGTCTAATAATTCTTGCAACTGACTCTTCAATTCTTTCAACTCTTTCGGAGCCATACGATACGGAGCTATCGAAACTGGATTAGATCCTGAAACTGTCTCAATCACAAACTCAACATCTCTATCAGGAGGCAAGCCCGGCAACTCTTCAGGAAACACATCTGGAAAGTCACACACTGTTCTGATATCTTTCGGTCGAGCTTCACTCATATCCGGATTCATAACATAAGCTAAATAAGCCCCACATCCAGAGTCCATCAACCTATGAGCCTCTAAAGCTGACACCACATTAGACAAGAACTTAATGTTCTCGCCTACTACTACTACTACCTCGTAGTCATCAGAAAGCTTCAAAGAAATTCTCTTTGTCTCAAAATCCACACTAGCCCGATGCTCAACCAACCAATCCATACCCAAAATAATATCAAAACCATAGAAGGGAAGTTCCATCATATCAACTGAAAACACATGACCCTGAATCTTCAGTGGACATCTCCTATACATACGTCTAACCACAACTGTCTCCCCAAAAGAACTAGTAACATGCATACCTACATCTAAGATCTCGATAGGGATATCTAACTTCTGTGCATGCTCACTTAAGATATAGGAATGCGTAGAACCCGAATCAACCAAAGAAAGCAAAGACATAGACTGTAACTCGAAATTACCTGCTATCACATCAGTGTCGTTCCCGGCCTCTCTCTGAGCATAGACCCTCGTTGGTCCTCCCGCCTCTGGCTGCACAGCCACAACATGAGCAAGGTTCCTCTGAGCATCTACCCTAGGTGCATCAGCCCTAGGCTGGAAGTAGCCACGACCGCGCCCACAGCCTCTCTGAAAATCATTCGCTCTCGCAGGAGCCTGAGCAATGTTCGGGGCCTGAGCCGCCTGATGCGGACAATCCCTCCTAAAGTGGTCCCTCGAACCACAGTTCCAACAAGCATGGAAGTTACCCCAACACTAACCAGCATGCTGTCTCCCACATCGGGTACACTCGAGCAAACGCCCTCCTTCTCTATGGCCCTGGTGGCCCCTACCATGGTGGCCACCACCACGTCTATGGTCAAACTGATGTCCGCCACCTCTGTGCCTCTTGGCGTCTCTACCATCAAAGTGGTTATGCCTCTTTCCAGAACTAGAACCACCAGATCATTTGGCCGAACCCAAACTATGCTCCAAATCTTTGGCCCTCGCGACCAATACATCAAAATCTGCATAGTCGAAGCTAACGTATACCTCTTAACCTCTTCATTCAATCCGTAGCGGAATCGGTTACAGCGTTCCACTTCAGTAGGAACCAACTCTGGGGCATACTGGCTCAAGCGAACAAAGTAGATCTCATAATCAGTCACAGAAGTCTCTCCTTGAGTGAGAGCCATGAACTCTCGCTTCTTCTCATCTAGGTACCTCGGTCCCAAGTACCTCTTCCTGAAAGCAAACTCAAAGAATTCCCAGTCTATCTCTGCCTCCGGAACCCCAGTAGTAATGGTGACCCACCAGGTGTAGGCATCACCCTGAAGCAACGAGATCACACAACCCAATCTACGTGCGCCCGCACAACCCATCTCAGCCAAGATACGAACTGTCTTCTCCAACCATAACTCCGATCTCTCCGGAGTAGATCCTCTAAACTCCTCGGCCCCCAAGCTACGGAGCCTCTCCAAAGGTAGACTGGCATCGTCACACCTAGGCTGAGCTGCAGCCCGAGCTCCCGCAACTGCGGCATGGAATGCTCCCGCTATTGCTTGCACAAGCGGAGTCATGTCAATTCCAGCTGGACCTTGGCCACCTTGGCCACCTTGAGGTCCATCTCCTCCGGCTCCATCCTCGCCCCCAACTCCAGGTGGAGGAGGTGGTGGTGGACGAGCGCCAACTCCCGCGGCCACCGGCCCTTCAAGGTGAGCCTCCGCACCAACTGCCGGCTCAACAGGAGCCGCAACCCGTGGTTCCTGACGAACCACTCTCGGTCTACCTCTCGGTCTAGACATCGCTCTCACAGATATCAACTACAACCACAACAACAAAACATACAAGCTGGGTTAGCAAGGCAAGGCTTCCAAGTGTTCAAGTACATTCCCTCACTTAAAAATCATTTTTCTAATGTAATAGTAGCAATGGGACTCACACACACATACTTTTGAATAAACAGTAAATCATACTTGTCAAACAAGCAACCATTCTTTCAAGGCAAGCAAACACCGTGCAATTTAATTTAAAACTTAAACTTACCTCACTTACCTGCCCAAGGTCTCAGTAACCTTAGGCTCTGATACCAACAAGTGTAACCCTCTCGTCCCGGTCTGGTCGAATGACCGATCCGAGTGGGCCACACGGGGAAAACCGAAGCGAAACCCTTTAAGGTTTCCCCTCGGTTAACGACCCAGAAAATTTCTTTTTATTTTATCTTGTCTATAGGCATAATTAAAACCTATGTGAAGCACAGCAGCGGAAAATACAAACAATGTAACATACTCCGACCAACCAAACCTTAAACAGCTCATTTTAGTCCTTTACAGCAGGCCGTTTCGAAACGCCCTTAGGGTGTTCCGAAATGCCTTGACTTAGTCAATAGGCCAGGGTCAACCATAGGGTGACCGTTTCGAAACAGGGGTGACCCGTATCGAAATGACCTTGACGGTCAATTTCTCGTGGTCAACGAGATTTGACCGTTTCGAAACATCAAAGGCCCGTTTCGAAACACCTTTATCTCGTCAATTTCTCAAAATTCCAGTAGCAAAAATGTTCCGAAACGACCCCCATCCGTTTTGAAACGGTAGGCCATTTGCAAAGGAACCGTATCGGAACAGGGTGACCGGTTCCGAAACGCCCCATGTCTGCAGACTCGTTTTGGCTGTTTTAAGGCATAAGGGTGCCCCAAAACACCACAAAAACACCCTACAACAACATAACAATTAAACCTAAGGCAACCCAACTATATTAGCATGCTTCATCAAGATTAAGACAAGTCTAACACTAAGGCAAGACCTCACAAGACATGCATTCATTCAACATCATTCAAACATAAAGACAACATCTAAGGCACATGGCTAACATTCAAAACGAGCAATTTAGGCATGAGTTACAATTCAACATGGCAACACAACCCATACAAAAGCAAGGTATCAAGGAGTCTAAACATGCTCCTAACAACCAACAACTATCCAACAAAACAATACATGTCCCATTGCCCAAACTATTACATGTCCAACATTAAAAACCCATACTTGAAGCACTCAAGGCTAACAACCACACTTGGAGGCCCTCCACTTGCTCGAGCAACCCGCGAACTAAGGATCTGCAATGTTGAACAAGGAGAGCGTAAGCAATGATGCTTAGTGAGGGTAAGCTCTAAAAACAAACCTCAACATTGCAGGGTCCGAGCACGATCTAGCCAAGGCATTTCACAAACATACCAAGGATCCACAAGAGTCATGAGAATAAGATGCATGAGCAATGTACATTATAAATGCCATGATCATAAGCTTAACTCCATAATACATGTAAGCACATTCAAGCATCCCATCAAAGATCATAAACCTCAGCACATTGATATACTTATCAAACAACATTGGCACCTATCTATGACCCGAATACGCGGATAGACATGTTGGAACTCACATCCAACAACCACATTACCTCACGGTGGGAT
The DNA here is from genome assembly GCA_958450335.1 of Hibiscus tridactylites. Taxonomy (NCBI): domain Eukaryota; kingdom Viridiplantae; phylum Streptophyta; class Magnoliopsida; order Malvales; family Malvaceae; genus Hibiscus; species Hibiscus tridactylites. Next base: position 22,413,471 of record OY288286.1, on the reverse strand, counting down.
TTCACTCATCATCGGTCTCGCGGAGGGGATTCCACTCATCCTCACGCCCCGTCGATGGGACTCCACTCATCACCGACTCTATTTAAATACAATTTCCGGGCGAACCCGTACTCCTCCTTGGTGACTCAATGCCACCAAGGCCACGCACGACTTTTGACTCATGTGTACACACTAACATCCTAATGATCGATCATTTTTATTAAAGTATACTAGTGCCAACATTTACTCATTTCACATTACCCATTTCAATCAATTCCGTGCTTAGAACGTACTCACCAATAACCATCATCATGCATGTCTCAAGCATCACAAGACATATCTCAGCTCACATGTATAATACAATATACATAAGCATCCATATCGCATTTCATACGAGACATACACAACCACATAAATGAGTTCATCCAAAGGCTCTAGATCAAGCTTAGGATTAGGCTACCACCCTAATCCTAACTCTAGGTGGGTCTACCAAGCCCAACCTAGTCCATATACTCGAACCAACCATTTTAAAACCATTTAAAACAATTAACCACTCACCTAAGCTTCCACGCTCAAAGACCAAGCGAGCAACCACCTTCAAATTCCCGGATTTACTTCCGACGCTTCACCGATGCCCAAACTCGATTCTAATCAAACCCAAACCCAAACAAAACATCCACCATCAATAATTCATCGTTGGAATTAACCCGGAATGCATTTCAACCACAAACTACTATGTTGCAAGCATGAACAATTTCCATTTTTCACCAATTCGGATGGCCCCAAGACCATGTCCAAAAACCATGTTTTCAACTTCCATTACACCCACCAATGATCCCATTTCAACCCCTATCCATATTACTATCAAAATCCTATCAAAACCCACCTAAAATAACCCCCAAAACTCACCCAAAACCCTCTAAAAACCCCAAGTTTGCCCAAATCCGAAAATTGTTCAAAATCATTTGAAATTCACATATGATACACCCTTTGACTTCTATATACCTTAACTAAGCATAACAAATCAAAATACTTCACTTAACCACATAAAGATTTCATTTTTAATCAAAACTTTCAAAAATTCCATTTTCTAAAAACTTCATGAAAACGAAAATAAAAGGTACTTTCATGGAGAGGGAGATGAGGGGAAGTCAAAAATACCATTACCTAGGAATTGGCAAGTGCTGGAAGTACTTTTCCTATCTATTTTGCAACCCCATAATCCGCACCCAAATAAGCATGAAGGTTAAAGGTTGAGTCTCTAGGGTACCAAAGACCTAAACAAGGAGTATCTCTAAGGTACCTAAAGATCCTTTTAACGGCTATAAGGTGAGACTCTTTAGAACTGGCTTTAAACCCACCACACAAGCAAACACTAAACAATATATTCGGTCTACTTGCGGTAAGGTAAAACAATGATCCAACCATAGAGCGACAAAGATTAGAGTCAACACACTTACCTCCTTCATCTTTGTCAAGCTTTGTAGATGAGTTCATCGGTGTGACTTGAGGCTTTGCATTCTCCAAGCCAAACTTCTTAAGCATATCCTTGATGTACTTAGCTTGATTGATGAAGATGCCATTGTTCATTTGTTTGATTTGGAGTCCCAAAAAGAATGAGAGTTCCCCCATCATGTTTATCTCGAACTCACCTCGCATTAACTTAGCAAACTTTTTGCAATGACATTCATTAGTAGAACCAAAAATAATATCATCAACATATATTTGCACTACTAAGATATCATTTTTATATTTTTTATGAAAAGTGTAGTGCTCACCTTACGTTTTTCAAAACCCTTTTCAATTAAAAAGTTTGAAAGCCTTTCATACCAAGCTCTAGGAGCTTGTTTTAAACCATAAAATGCTTTGGTTAGCTTAAAAACATGATTTGGAAATTTTTGAATCCTCAAAACCCGATGGTTGTTCCACATACACTTCTTCATTTATAAAACCATTTAAAAATGTACTTTTTACGTCCATTTGAAAAAGCTTTAAATCATGATAACATGCATATGCAAGCAACATCCTAATAGCTTCCATTCTAGCTACGGGTGCATATTTTCATTAAAATCTATTCCCTCTTCTTGAGTGTAACCTTGAGCAACTAGTGTAGCTTTGTTTCTCACTATGTTACCACTCTCATCTAGTTTATTCCTAAATACTCATTTAGTTCCTATAGTAGATTGATTTCTAGGCCTTTCAACTAATGTTCATACATTACTCCTCTCAAATTGATTTAACTCATCTTGCATGGCCATAATCCAAAATTCATCTTTAAATGCCTCTTTAATATTCTTAGGCTCAATGCATGAGATAAATACAACATGATTAAGCATTTTAAGAGAAGAGCGAGTAGTTACCCCCTTGGATGGATCACATAAGATTTCACCACCTTTGACATAGTTGTACTCCCTTGGGTAGCTCACTTTCTTTTCTTCAAGAGTCAAGTCCTTCAAGGCTTCAAGAGGTGGATCTTGTGCATCTTCTTCTTTAGTTGGAATCTCATCCTCCTTTGAAGTTTGTCCTTCATCAAAGGCATCAAGGATTCTTACATCACCATCATCACAAGATTCCTTCCTCGGAAGGAGGTTATCATCGAAAACAACATGTATATATTCATCTACAACTAAAGTTCTTTTGTTATACACACGATAGGATTTAGAGTTTAAAGAGTAACCTAGAAAAATAACTTCATCACTTTTTGCATCAAGTTTACCTAAATTGTCTTTTCCATTATTTAAAACAAAACACTTGCAATCAAAAGAATGAAAATAGCTAATGTTAGGCTTTTTAGATTTTAAAATCTCATAAGGAGTTTTCTTTAAAATATGCCTAATCATTACTCATTTAATAATATAGTAAGCGGTGTTAGTGGCTTCTGCCCAAATATACCTAGGTAAATTGTTTTCACAAAGCATAGTCCTAGCTATTTCTTCTAAAGTTCTATTTTTCTCTCAACGACTCCATTTTGTTGAGGAGTTCGAGGAGCTGAAAAATTATGGCTAATCCCATTTTTACTACAAAATTAATTAAAATCCATATTTTGAAATTCCGTTCCATGATCACTTCTACTATGTGAAATTTTAAGTTCAAGATCATTTTAGGTTATTTTTGAAAATGTGATGAAGTTTTCTAAAGCCCCGTCCTTGGTGCTTAAAAAGAGAACTCAAGTATATCTAGAGTAATCATCAACAAGCACAAAAGCATATGATTTTCCACCCAAACTAGTTGTCCTAATTGGCCCAAATAGATCCATATGAATTAATTGTAAACATCTACTAGTAGAGACATCATTAATGAATTTAAATGATGATTTATGTTGTTTACCCTTAGAGCATGCATCACATATTTTATCATTTGAGAACTTAATCTTGGGTAAACCTCTAACTAGATTTAAGGAAACTAATTTTTCTAAAACACTAATGCTAGCATGTCCTAGTTTTCTATGCCATAACCATGCATCATTTTCATCTTGAGCAACAAAACATGCATGAGATGAATGAATGTCATCTAGATGTATCATATATATGTTTCCTATGCGATGACCAATGATCATTGTTTTATTAAATTTAATGTCAACAACTTTACATCCATTTTTATCAAATAAGACATTAAACCCTTTATTGCACAATTGACTAATGCTCAATAAATTATGCTTTAGACCATTGACATACAACACATTTTCAATGAGTATGGTAGAGTGATTACATATGGAGCCAATACCTTCAATGTGGCCTTTGGAGTTATAACCAAATGTCACTACTCCTCCACTTTTTGGCTTTAAGTCCATAAATCGACTCTTGTCTCCGATCATGTGCCTCGAACATTCACTATCAAGGTACCATGCGTTTTGGCTTTGTGCTTTGACCTTGTAGCAATGCTTCCCTTACAAACAAAGAGTTAAGCTTTGATTTTTGGTACCCAAATCATTTTTGGTCCATGAGTGTTAGTTCCCAAATACTTGGTTAACCAAATAAAGTTTAAAAATACTAATAACGTATGACTGAACAATTATTTTGGTCTATATTTTTTAACCAATTTAACTCCAACATTTTATTTTGGGACAAAATAGGCCCTTTGCGGATGAAAACCGTTAGTTAACTAACGGTAAATGACTTGAAATGATATGATAAACCTACATGACAATGCATGTTGACATGACAATGTCATATAGATAAATGTTTAACTTAAAACAATGTCGCGTTAGTCAAAAAATAATTTTATTTCGAGACAAATTTATTTTTTCTACTGACGTGTCATTCTATCAAGTCATTTCATGTTGTTTATTGTTAGTTGACTAATAATTTTCATCCGCAGAGAAGTTATTTTGAACCAAAATAAAATGTTGGGGACTAAATTGGTTAAAAAAAGAATATGGGCTAAAAAATACTTTAATCTTTCAAGAAATATTGGTTAAAAGGAATAGGGCTAGATAAAAGCTTAACCATGCATTAGTCCGAGAATGATTGGGGTGACAAAGTTGCCAAACCGTACATGTATCTTTTATGCCTTAGGCCCCATTGCATTGAAAACACTCTTTTTAACTTAATAATGAGTCAAGCAATTATAAGAAGCTAGCTTAGCTCCACTTCTCCTAACAATGCCCCTCACATTTTCACTTCCAACCCCAAGACACTATCCACAATGGAAGTGCCATTTGATGCAGAGTTTAAGACCCATTCCTCTGCCTCTGTTTCTTCCTCCTCTTCTTCTTCTTCAACTTCATCATCGTCATCTCTAGAGTCGACCGGAATTAAGTCCCGGAAAGCGAAAAATGCTAATGAAAGCAAGAGAAAGGTTGAAAATGATGGGAAACATCCAACATATAGGGGAGTGAGGATGCGTCAATGGGGCAAATGGGTGTCTGAGATTCGTGAACCGAGGAAGAAGTCAAGAATTTGGCTAGGCACATTTCCCACGGCTGAAATGGCAGCTCGAGCACACGATGTAGCAGCTCTTGCTATTAAAGGCCAGGCAGCTTATCTCAATTTCCCTGAGATAGCCCATCAGCTTCCCCGTCCAGCTAGTGCATCGCCCAAGGATATCCAAGCTGCTGCAGCTAAAGCTGCCGCCCTCAGCTACACGAAGAGCAGTGAAGTCGAAGCTCCAATGGTTCCTCGGCCTCCGGCAACGACTGTGACATCTCATGAGTCGTCTTTAATCAATAATGATGAAGCATTCATTGACCTCCCAGATCTCTTGCTGGACATGAACCTTCAAATTGATGAGTTCTGGGGCTCAGTGTCATGGAAACTTGCTGTAACCGATGATGCTGTCGAAAATAGTCTTGAATTCGAGGAGCCTTGCCTTTGGGAATGTTGCTAGGAAGTCCATTTTTCTTGTCTCATATCAAAAGAACATTGTAAATACGATCAAATAACAAAAATAGATGGCCTAAAGTTCTTTATTTTCTTTTTGTTATCGAATTATGAATTTTTTTACCAGCTTTCAGGTGATGTTGTAACTTAACAAAAAAAAACTGCATAAATTGCTGGAACAAGATACAGATAAGGTCGGAATTCTTACAATCTTGTACTTTCTGTTTTTCTTTTGTCGAGCACCATAGTTCAGAGGACATAATTGTTCACCCAACTTGCCAAATTGGAACATATGTTTCTATAAATTCGGAGCTTCACATTTGCCATACATGAAAAAAATCAAACACGAACATCAATCTTTGTTTTGGGATCACTTCTAGAAATGATTTTTTCATTTTAAATGTGCAAATTTAATTTTCACAACACGGAATAGATCCCAAACAAGTGCCTGCATTTTGATTGTCTTGACGTCAACGTTAGCTTGAGTCCCCCTAGGTTGCACTGATACGGATACGGGGACGGGGACAAAAAACGGCGATTTTTAAAATTACAGGGTACGGGGACGGCAGAGGTACGGCATATAAAAAATTAAAATTATATATAGATGTAAAAAATCATAAATAAATTCAATACTTCTTAGAAAATTAGAAAATAAAATCAATGAGTAAATCACAATATTAAAGTATCAAATCTCAAGACTAAAATAATATTAAACAACAAAAAGCAAACATTGTTAATATCTTCCGAAATCAACTCGCTTAAGTGATAATTCCAAAAAGAATTGTCTACAACTTATTTTGCTTATATGGTTGAGCTATAAAATTAATTTAAATCAAAATTAGTATTGAAATTAAATTTCTAAATATAAATTAGGAGCTTAAGTCATAAAATTTATAATATAGTTGTTTTATATATGGAAATTATCTCATGCACTGACGGTGAGAACTGAAAGTTTTCACCAATGGCTCTTAGTTTTAAGGTTTAGGAGTATAAAATTTAGAGTTTATGATTAAATTTTTGGTTTAGTGTTAAAATTTAGAGTTTAAAGTTTAATGTTTAATTTTTAAGGAATATGGTTAGTGTTTTAACCTACAAGCCTTAAATTTTAACTCTAGACTCTAAATTCTAACAACACCTCATAAATTCAAAACTTCTACAATTAAATCACTAACCATTAAATCTTAAATGAAATTCATAAACTCTAAAATTAAAGAGCTTGTGAATTTTTTTTGTTTGAAATAATAATAATAATAATAATAATAATAATAATAATAATAATACAAAATCCTTATAAAAAATTAAAGGAAAAAATACCCTAATTATTTTAATAAATAGCTGAAAATTAATTAAAACAAGAAAGAGTGAAAAGTCATTAAAGTATTTTTGGGCCCCACAAAAACTAATAAATGAGAAATAAATTAAAATAATAAAATATTATGTGGTTTCTTCTTCTTCTTCAACCACCAGACGGACTCTTCTTCATCTAAAACTTCTGCAACTCAACCTCTGCAATTTTTCTTTTCTAATTTTTTTCTTCAAGCTAAATATATTCAGATACGTCACTGGGTACGTCTCCAATTAGCGTTGACCGTACCCGATTTATATTTGACCGTCTCCAGTAAAGTTGAGACGTCCCGGAGACGTACCCCAGCCGTCCCCGCATCGTCCCCGTCCCGGAGACGTATTGGGGACGCGGGACGGCCTTAAGGTGGCGTACCCGTGCTTCATAGGAATCCCCACCATTTTGATCTTAGAATTGAGAAATCTTTTTCATTCTTTTATATTTTTAGTTTCCCTTTCAGTTTTTAAGAATTTATCTTAACTAATTTAGACCGACCCGCGTCGTATACCTGGTTTTGGTGAATAAATCTCCCCATGAAAATTTTTTACTTACATAAGAACTCGAACTCGAGACCTGATTAAGCGATATAAAACATCTTACCATTTGGACCAATCTCTTTTTTTTTCTTTCTTTTATTTGATTGTCGGACATAGCAATTAAGGAAATTAGATGTACCAAGAGGGTTAAGTGGCAACTTGGCGTCCATCTTTTTCTTCAACTCGTAGTCATAGGTCACTTCTTCATTAATATCTGCCCCTATAGGGGCTGGTTCTTGTCTTTAACAATAAGAAAGGTCCAGTAAAACCACCATCCTTTTCCCAACCTTATCCATAACTTTAATTTTTAAATGGGTTCATCTTAATAATTAAGAAAAATAATTGTCTCATCCATTCCATAGTGATTGAAGTATATTACATGTTATTTGTAAAATTAATATGAAAAAAAAAGAACATTTCTTTTACACATAGATTTAGTTCTTGTAACAAAATCAGTTGACGATAATTTAAGGCTACATCTAAAATCTCATCATGCATGGACCACTACCATTCATTTGATTCTAGAGTATTGACAAGAACCACGACTGTTGCTTTAGGGAAGCTTCAAATCATAGCTAAATATGTAAGAAAAAAAATCATCCGCAATAACTTTTACACATTTTTTTAAACCAATGGAGATTAACAATAAAAAATGTGAGGATTATCACACGAAAAAAGATATAAGAAAATAATCTTAGCCATTTATTATTTTCACCCAACAATCAAAAAAATGTAAAAATAATTAAGTTTTACATTATGTAAGTGGATCCTAACCCTATATATATATAGGGATGAGATCAAGCTACATGGTGTAAAACTCATTTAGTTTTACACTAATTTAGGACAATTGGATAAGAGAAATGGATGTATGAGATTAACAGTAAAAAATGTGAAGATTATCACTTGAGAAAAAAAATAAGGAAATAATCCGAGCCATTAATTACCATCATCCAACGGTCTAAAAACTGTGTAAAAGTAATTAAGTTTTACACAGTGTAAGTTGATCCTAACCCATATTTAAGTTTTACACAATGTAAGTTGATCCTAACCCATATATAAGTTTTATACGTTTTTCCGATCGTTGGATGTGTAAAGCAGATGACTGAGATTAACAGTAGAATATGTGAAGATTATCACTTGAGAAAAAAGTAAGGAGTTAATCTCAGCCATATATATATATATATATATATATATATATATATATATATATATATATATATATATATATATATATATATATATATATATATTAATAACATTTAAATCGAATGAGAAATAATTAAGGGATGTTTGGATCGCGGAAAAGAGAATTACCAAGGGGGAAATTTTTTCCAGGAATCTCATTCATACCCACGTTTGGTTAGGAGGATTTCAACCAAAGGATAATACTCTATTCCTAACAACAACGCTTTTTTGAGTTTATACCAGGAATTTCATTCCCTTCGTTTTTATAGGTATATGACAATTCCTTACATTTAGAACAAAAAATGCTAGAAACATTTCTATCATGTCCTTTCGTTTTTAGGTTAATTTGCTATTTTGAATTCTAAATTAGGCATAACTACATACAAATAAATAAATATTAAAAAAATAAGACACAGTTAAAGCATAGGATAATAAATAAATATATAAATATTTAAAAAAACATAAATATACAGGTATTTTATAAAATAAATTATATATTTTGAATGTTTACGATTCAAAATATATAATTATATTTTATATAAAATTATAAAAACACTTTAAACATCCTTTATTAATTATATTTTTAAGTATTATTATAACGAATTAATAGTAAAAATTTTAATTTCAGCAACTGAAAAATATAAATTTATCACATGTTTTTAAAATATAAAAGAGATTGAATAATATCATTAATCTAAACTCACAATAAAATATAAATTTAAATCTTATTTTAGATAGTTTTTAAATAACTGTCATAAGTATATTTTTACTATATTATTTACTAAATTTTAATAAAATCTTACTTTAAACTTATATTTTTCATAGTATATTATATCTCATATATAAATTAATTTATTACTTAAGACAATTATTTAAAAATATAGGTTTAATATACTAGTTATATTAAAATTTCGTTGCATACTTTTTTTAAAAAATTTATATAGTACAACTGAAATAGTTATATGTATTTTCATGTAAATATTTTCAATTATATATGGGAAATTTAGTTGTTTAAAGGCAAAAACATCTTAATGACAGTTTGGTCAAATTTGCTTTTAAACAACCTTGTATTCTCTCAACTAAACATTGTCATCTTATATACTTACCCATTAAATTAAATAAGATAATGTAACATTTCCAATAATATATTAAATAATATTACATTCCGAAAATTTTATTCTCACAGATAATTTTTACAAAATTTGTCTTTGACTCCGACGCTTGGGGGGCATTGCAAGAAAAAACTGCAGAACATGTAGCATACAAAATATCTGAATTATTCCAAAAACATGCAGTGTAAACAATATATATTTATATTCGTATGGGTGGTGTTGAAAAATTGAAACCTCAAATGCTCAAGTGAAAGGGACTAGCTGGAGTGTGACCGGAAGCATCCTATGTTCTAAAAAGTGAAGTAACACAAATAAAGATCAATTAATAAATCATTATTTTAGTTGGAAAATTCAATGCTCTAATACGAGATTAAGCACAAGATTTACTTTGCATTATTCAAATATATATAAGATCTAATTACGCAATATAAATTTTTTAAATTTTACACTGATTAAGAATTATGGGATGAATGTAGATTCATAATTACGATCAAAAGATGAAAATGAAGAATTTTTTTATATAAAAGAAGCAAACTTAAATAAATATTTTCTTTTGAGAAATTATTTAGAAAAATAACCCCATCATTGATTAGGTCGAAAAGTACCCCTTTCGGTCCACGTAGGTTAAGTTCGTGTTTAGTCAAAAGCAAATTTCAAACTCGCGCTTAGCTAAAAACGAGTTTCATATTGAGTGGGTAGGTAAAAATGAATTTTTTTTTATCAAATTTGAAACTCGCTTTTAGCTAAGCACGAGTTTAGAATTCGCTTTTAGCTAACACGAATTTAATTTACGTAGACTGAAAAAAATATTTTTCTACATAATTAATGACATGTTATTTTTCTAGATAATTCCAAAAAAATATTCATTTAATTACCAAAAAATAGAAGTGAATAATATTAACAGTCAGTTTACATTTATGAAATAATTATAAATCAATATAAAATTATTTGATCTTCAAATTGTATGAGTGAGTTTTAATATATATATATATATATATATATATATATATATATATTAATTAATTAGTAACTCAGGCATTTATGAAAAATCTTTTTATAAGTGTTTTGGGTGTCCGTACAATAAAGACAGAATTGCCCAAATTGGCCATTGATTACTAGGTTTGTAAAAACATGTCAGAACATGCAAACTTGCCTGAAATCTACTTGAGTCAGAACCTGATTTGACTCGAGAATTTATGATTTGAACTTGAACTTGAACTTGAACTGTAACTGATTGTTGCTGACTCGAACCCGAGTTGAACCTATTATTGTAGCCACCGAACTCGATCTGCATCCGAATGAAAACGACCCGAACCCGAATCTGACATGTTAATTTTGATCTGAAACTTGACCTGCATCCGACTGAAACGAACCTGAACTCGAGACCGACCTGGCAAATTACCTGATATTACCCGACTGAATCGACCCGAGATCCGATTTTACCCGACCTGTTAATTGACCCGACATGTTTTGAACCCGAATTGTTGTTGACCTAAACTGATATTGACCCGAAATCCATGACTTAATAAATTTAAAAAGTCCATAAATATACATATGATATATATATATATGCACACATGACACATAATACATAAATACATACATACACACATAGTACATATATATACATATACACATACATATTTTATACATACACCTACACATACATAAATCATGATACATACATATATATATATATAAACATAATATATATAATTTATACATATACATAATTATGTATTACATATTATATATATATCATATATTACAGATTATATACATAATGTCTATAACATATACATAATATATATAACATATACATAATACATACAATATACATATATTACATATTTTAACCAACTTAAATTTTTAATTTTTAATTAACTTAAAATATTATACATATTATTACTTGAATTTTAACCAACTTAAATTTTCAATTAATTTTTATTTGACTTAAAATATTATACATATTATTACTTGAATTTTAACCAACTTAAAATTTCAATTAATTTTTATTTGACTTAAAATTGTTAAGACAAAAAAAATATAAATTATGCTAAATTATTAATTTCTGCTAACTGTCCATTAGATATTTGTGCTTGCGTATTTGAACACTTGATAATAAATTTAATAAAAAATAAATACTTGATAATAAATTAAAATACAAGTACAATTGAACATAAACATTAAACATAAATATATTACAACATAATTGAAGTTAGTAATCTTTAAACTTACAATTGTACAAACTGATAATTTAGAAATACAAGTTAGGGGGTGATAACTTAGTTCCCAGATCTTATAGCAAAGTTTAACAAAGCTAAAAGCTACACTTTGCTAACAGAAAAGTTTTCATCGAGCTAACAAATCTAAATGCTACCATCAAGTTAGGTTATGGGTAACTTGCATAAGAAACCAACATAACTAAATCTGAGCAACTACTTAGATGAGATGAGAGTGAATAACTACCAAATAAACCAACAACCACCAATCAGGAGGCACCAACCACCAATCAAAACAAAAGCATCCAGCAATCACCAACACATAATCAGCAGCAACAACACTAAGCATTTAAAAATAATAATAAGAACAAAACATAAACAGAATCAAGCATTCAACCAAGTAAACAAGCAACCAGAAACCATCAGAAAAACTACTATTTAGAAATATAAAACTAAATAGAAAGACTAACATAAGAAAAAAAAAGAGAAAAATACTTAAATTTTCATCTTAAGTCACTACTTAGTAGACCCCCTAAACATTAAAGTGCTTTCTTAATTGATGTTAAAGAACCCTACAAAAAATAGAACCATTAGTAACCATTTTAAAAAGAACAAACAAGAATAAAAAAAGAAGAAACAATAACAGAAGAAAAGAGAGAAGAATACCTTATTCAGGAATGAGATCTTCAACAACAACATTAGACAGTGAAGAATCATTCACAACAGAAAGATATTCTTCATCTTTACCCCCAGGTTCAAAACCGTACAATCAATTTTCGGGTTGTAACAAAAATCTCAACATTTTTGAGCAAAAGTTTAGCCCTCAACTTGTTCAAAATCCGACCCCCATACTAAAAGAGGATTCAGAAGCAACAGAAGTGATTGGAATGGCTAAAACATCTCTAGCCATGAGTGAAAGTATAAGAAAGACACACACTATGACTTTTAATAATCTAAGATATCAAACTCAGAATCATCAAAGCGAGGGAAAAAGGAAAAAAATATGTAGGAGTCAGCATCAAATTTACCACTCCTAGAAGCAACCAAATTAGCATCAAAGTTCTATAATAAAACAGAAAATGATTTAGCAAACTGTAAGTTAAAAAAAATTAAGAGTGAAAACAGTAGCCTAAATAACATTGACCTAAAATAGATTTGATTTTTTGAAGGTTCGAGGTCGATTCGAACTCGACACAGTTATACTTTGAGATGAATTACAATGGACAGAAGAATTAGAAGAAGAGGAAGAACAAAGAACAGTTCTAGAATAATAGATATACAAATTAACAAACTCATTGTAAACAAGACTAACACTTCTTTCAACCTCATCCTCAACATAGAGGACACCATACAACTCCTTCAGAAGTTGCAACTTATAACGAGGATCAAATAAAACAGCAAAAACAGAATGGTCGAGTGTTCAGACCAATATTTCTCATACAACTCAAGCATAGGTCCTGCCATTGCAGAAATGCCTTCACAAAGATCATTGTGAGTATCCCACAATAGCTACAACATTAGCCAAATACAAATTAGCAGTAAGATACTTGGATCCTGAGAACAGAGTAGTAATCTCATAAAAAGGCTAAAAAAATCACAGATTAATTGATAGTTTCCCACTCATCCTTTAAGCCATTTTCTCTATTGACAAACAAATTGATAGCTAACTTAGCATCAATGGCCATACGTAGCATCAAATAAGTGGAGTTTCATCGAGTAGGAACATCCAATATCAACTTACCAGAAAAATCAAAACTACAATCTCTAACAGCAGAATCAAAGCTGCACAGTCTAGAATCAGAATAGTCAATAAATTTAACAATTTCACGCAACTTAACAACAAAAGAATCAATTACCTTCAACCCTTTTTGAACTATCAAGTTCAGAATATGGGCAGCACATCTAATGTGAAAGTACTTACCATTGCAAGGAAGGGGATATATGGCATGCAAATCGTCTTTGGGACGTTTAACCATTCTCTCATTTGCAGAAGCATTATCAAAGGTAATAGTAAAAACTTTCTTCTCAAGACCCCACTCACATATCATTTTTTTCACAAATTTATAAATATACTCACCATCCTAAACCCTTGATGAATTTTCCCTAAACCCTAATATATGTAAGCATGTATGTATGTTACCTAAACCCTGAAACCTTAAGGAATTTTCCCTTAATCATAAACCTTAAACCCTACACCTTAAATCCTAAACCCTTAAACCTTACACCTTAAATCCTAAACCTTAAACCCTAATATATATAAGCGTGTGTATGTTACCTAAACCATAAACAAATTTTCCTTTAACCATAATACATAAACCCTAATCCATGATCCTTAACCCATAAACCATAAACTCTAAACCATAAACAATGATGATAACTCATAAACCCTAATACAACACCCTAAACCCTAAAATAATCTAATACGAACCATTAACCATCGAATGTAAACCCTAACTCTTAAATCCTAAACCCTTAAGCTATAAACCATAAACAATAATGATAACTCGTAAACACTAATGTAACACCCAAAACATTCGAATATAAACCCTAACTCTCAAACCCTAAACCATTAAACCCTCGAATATAAATCATAAACCATCGAATATAAACCCTAACTCTAAACTAATAAACATTAAACACTATAATATGAACTATAACCCCTCAAATATAATCCCTAACTCTTAAATCATAAAACATACACACTAAACCCTAAACCCTTAAACTATAAACCATAAACAATAATGATAACTCGTAAACCCTAATACAACACCCTAAACCCTCAAATATAAACCTTAACTCTCAAACCTTAAACCCTTAAACCCTCTAATATAAATCATAAACCCACAAATATAAACCTTGACTCTAAAATCATAAACCATAAACCCTAAGCATTGAACCCTAAACTCTAAACCATAAACAATAATGATAATTCATACACCCTAATATAACACCCTAACCCTAAAGACTTGAATATGCACCATAAACCCTAAACCATTAACCCTAAACTTTAAACTATAAAATATAATGATAACTCATAAACCCTAATGCAACACCCTGAACCCTGAACACTCTAATATGAACCCTAGACCATAAAGCCTAAACCCTAAACCCTAGACCATAAACAATAATAATAACTCATAAACCATAATGCAACACCATAAACCCTAAGCACTCTAATATGAATCACAAACCCTCGAATACAAACCATGACTCTTAAACCGTAAACCCTTAAACTCTAAACCATAAACAATAATGATAACTCGTAACCAAAATGCAACACCCTAAACCCTAAACCCTTGAATATAAACCATAACTCTCAAACACTAAACCCAAACCCTAAATCCTAAACCATAAATAATGATAATAACTCATAAACCTAATGCAACACCATAAACCCTAAACACTCTAATATGAACCATAAACCCTTGAATATAAATTATAACTCTTAAATCATAAACCCTGCACCTTAAACCCTAAACCCTTAAACTCTAAACCATAAACAATAATGTTAACTCATAAACCCTAATGCAACACCCTAAACCCTCAAATATAAACCCTAACTCTCAAACCCTAACCCTTAAACCTTAACCACTAAACCCTAAACCCTAAACAATAATAATAACTCATAAACCATAATGCAACACTCTAAACCCTAAACACTCTAATATGAACTTATAATATAACATATAAATATATACATATAATATATTATATGTATACATACATAAAAATTAATATAACATATTATATATATATATATAATAACATATAATACCTATATATATACATATATATTATAATATTATATGTATATGCACATAATAATTAATATAACATATAATATATATATATATATATATATTAAAACTTATAATATAACATATAAATATAATTAATATACATATATATTAAAACTTATAAGTTATATAATGTATATATAATATAATAATTAATAATAATAAATAATAATTATTAATAGTTTGGGGCTTTGGGCTCATATCCCACCACCCATTCATTTTAGATGGGCTAAATATTTTGTAGCCCTTTAAATTGTAGATGTTTTTCATTAAAGTCTTTCAACTTTTAGTTCAATTCAATTAAGTCCTTAAAACTTTATTTTTAGTCCAAATTGACTCTTATTTATTATTTGTTGTTCATTACAGTCCCTAAAACTTTGTTTTTACTCGAAATTGACCATATTTCAAGTTTTTAATTTACTTTATTATTTTAAATACGAATCATTTATGATATGTTTATTCAAGTGCCAAATTTTTATTTTTAATGTGATTCAATGAAAGACGTTAAATAATTCACTCGAAATAAATATCGACTACTTGTACAATTGTACCGAACTAAAAAAATAATACGAATTCAAAACCCGAATTAACCCGACCTGAAATGAAACCGACCTGAAATGAACCCGGACTGAAATGAACCTGACCTGAAATGAACCCAGACTGAAATGAACCCGACCTGAAGTCTACCCGAGCCAGAATTAACCTGCCAATTACCTGGTTCGGATCTGATCTGTTTGAACCCGACCTAAAATGGACCCGAACTGAAATGGACCCACCTGCTACTGACCCGCACCCAACCATAGTCGAGTCAAATTTTTTTAACTTGAATTAACCTGTATCTGACAGGACCCGACCTGAAACCCATCCGATTATATATTTTTACAACCATATTGATAACCATCCTTTTGTCTTTCTTCTCAACGTTTTGAGGGGAAAAGTGTTTAAATCCACCATACATCCCCAACTACGACCCAGATTCTAAAACGGTTCCTAAACTTTAAAATGTTTTAGTTGAGTCTTCAAAGTATATGTATCATATCAAACATGTCCTTCTAACAACAGTCTAGTACCAATTTAGGTTTTAAATGTCAACTTGAGTTGGATGTGGAGTGTATTAAAAAAACATGAATTGTATTTTTAAACATGTGTATGTAATTGTTGAGCACATTAGTGGTCGACATGTTAAAAGAAGTTTTTCTAATATGATTGTGTTAGTTTTATTAAAAGAGGAAAATTTCAAAACTACAATGAGAGTTTATAATTTATATAAACAAACTTGATCCAGACATATTACTATAAACAAAGAAATACAAAAACTAACATCTCTAGATCACATGAATGATTCTAGGCATGTTCCACATGTGCGACCACATAGGGCCCCTGAAAAAAGAGGGCCCCGTAATGAGTTGTCTAATAATTAATATATATATAACAATTTTCTAAAAAATATTAATCCAAAATATTAGTTGTGATCATGGATGATTCAATTCCATTAATTTTGTTTTAAAGACTAGATTAAAACTAGAATAAGACAATTAAAAGGTAACCTTAAAAAATATAAAATATAACTGCTCTAGTCATATAAGAATGATTTTGATTTTCTGTTCTATTATGATAAATTATATTTATTGGATGACTTTAACATCAAATCTCATGGTAATAATTTTGAAAAATAATATTAAAAAATGTGAGTTATATGATTTTGATGGAAAAAAGATATTTGTTGAGCTGAAATTACCTATAAAACTTTTACACAAAGAAAAAAAAGAGCAATAGACTTATTAAAGTTTTTAATTGTTGTTTTTGTAAAACAAAACTTTTCAAAATTGAAGTTTGTGAAGTCATACTTACAAACAACTATGTTGCAAGGAAGGCTAAATGGACTTGTTTTGACGCTAATCGAGAGTGATCTTTTGAAAAAAGTTGATATTGGAAGCGTTGTAGACGATTTTGCTTCAAAATATTCAAGAAAAAAATTTAAGTGAAAATATTATATTTTAAGATGTTTGTTAGTAATTTTTATGTTGCTCAAGAGAAGACTCTAACATTTTTTGTATTAAGGGAACTTAATTTATTTGAAAAAAAACTTTATACCTTGTTCATATTATAAATTAAGGGCCTCATTTTAATAAATTGCATAGGGCCCCTTAAATCTTTGAACTGCCCCTGCTAGATCATAAACAAGACCGTGCAAAGAAAAGGTAAAAACCCTAACTCAAAGGCTCGAAAAAAATAGATACAAACATCACCAAAGCTGGACGATGAAAGATAAAAACAAAAAACAAGCAACATTAAAAAAATACATTTTACAATAAGACACATTGGCAACACGATCATTAGCACAATTCAATCGCGAACAAGAGTGGTGACTGTGAGCTCGTATCTAAATCTAGTTTGAAGATCCATAATAGGGAGATTGACGGGATATTCAAAAGAGCGACATCTTCATCAGTCGTGGTGATGTTAAATCCAACTATGATAGAAAATCATATGAAAAAAAGAAACGGTCAAGCGATCAATTAAGAGAAGAAAAATGTAACAAAAGGCAAAAGAAATGTATCAAAAAAATTGAGAAATGCGTGTCACAATGATAGAGTTATTGAATATAAAAACTAAAAAATAAATGACAAAACAAAGAGAAAAGAAAAAAATTACCGGCGGTCGACAACTAGCACTAAAACTAGTGCTGCAATTTGCCACGCAAAGGTGAAAAAGAAAGAATAAGAGTTACGACTATTAGAAACAAAAAGAGGAACGACTGCTAACATGTTAAAATAAGTTATTGCTAAAATTTAACATGACTATTTATATTTTTAACACGTTAGATACAAGCTATTAGTGTAACAAGCACACGAGTGGGTAAAATTTTCTTCACATATTTTAAATATGCCCCACATCAATTCCAAGCTAACTTTTAAGTCGGTTAAAATCTATGTACTATTTCTAAAATTTCATTTTAGTCCCTTTACTTTAAAAAGAAACAATTTAGTCTTTGCTCTAAACCTAAAAATTGGTTTGGTTCCTCTACTATAAAAAGAATTATTTTAGTCAATATGCGTTTTAAAAAAGTGATGTTAAAGTTGTGATCTAAATTCTTTTAGGATCTGGTTTAAGTTAGAATCTTACTTTTAGTATATCTTGTTTACTTTACATTAATTACAGGTAGAAAACCCAGTTTGAGTAGAATTTGTCTATATACAAGTTTCCTTTGTAAACAAGAAAACTATCCCTATAAATAGATACTACGGATTAGTGGTTTAGACAAAACATCATAAATCAGTTGTAATATCTTTCTTCATCATAGTGAAAGTTCTCATCCTCTACCCATGGTTTTTCCCTTTTGAATTTTTCACGTAAATTCTTGGTGTTATTTTTCTTTTCTGCGTTTGCGTTATTTACTTATCTTGTCATTATCGTCCCAGTAGTATAACAAATTGGTATCGAAGATTTTCAGGTTACTCAGGATAATGACGATGATGAAGTATGAAATTCCGCTGCTAGATCAAAATATTAGGTTTTCGATATGGCAGGTGAAGGTTCGATATGTTCTTGTTCAAATGGATTTCGATGGTGCATTAGATGAGTTTGATAATATGCCGAAAGAATGGTCGGATAGAGAGAAGCGTCACAAGGATAGGAAAGTTGCTTCTCAGATTTGTTTGCACTTATCAAACAGTATTTTGCAGGATGTTCACAAAGAGAAGACATTTGTCGACTTATAAGCAAAATTGGAACAAATTTGCACGAAGAAAACTTTGACCAGCAAGTTGCTCCTGAAGCAACGCCTATACTCCCACAAGTTAGTACAAGGCTCCTTTCTTGACGACCACCTAACCGATTTCAAGGAGATCGTCTCAGATTTGGAAATGATGGATGTAAAGTACAATGAGGAAGACTTGTGCTTGATTTTACTTTGCTCATTGCTCGCTTCATATTCATCTGTTAGAAGCACCCTCCCACACAACCATGATACCCTTACTCTTGAAGAGGTATATGATATTCTGAATTTGCGTGACAAGATGAAACATCTTACCAGCTCTGAGTTCCAAACAAAGGGTTTCATGGTGCATAGATCGACTAGTTCAGACTGCGAAAGAAAAGGTGATCATAATTCTGACAGTCAAAATAAAGGCAGGTCCAAGTCGTCAAATCAAGGTAAAACATGTTTTTTTGCAAAAAGAAATGTCACATTAAATCTGAGTGTTATAAATTACAAAATAAGATAAAGAGGGAATATGAGAATCAGAATTCCAATGAAAATGAAGCTGATATTACAGAGGAGTACGATGATGGTGAACTTTTAGTTGCTTCCGGCGAAGAATATAGCAAGCGAGGAGTGGATTCTTGACTCTGGTAGTAGTTTTCATATGAGTCCAAATCGGAACTGGTTTGCGACGTATAAACTTGTGTCTACATGTGTTGTTTTTTGGGAAATAATGTCTCTTGTAAAGTTGCAGGTATTGATATAATCAAGATTAAGATGTTCGATGGGATTGCTTAAACACTTGGTAATGTGAGGCATGTTCCAGATTTAAGAAGAAATCTGATTTCGTTAGGTACTCTGGATTCAAGAGGGTACATATACTCCAATGAAGGTAGATCTATGAAAATTTGCAAGGGCTCTCTCGTTATGATGAAAGGGTGAAAACGAGTAGTCAATTTTTATGTTATGCAAGGTTCAACGATTTCAGGTGATGCATCTGTTGTTTCCTCTTGCATGTAAAATGAAGATGTTACTGGTGAAGGTGTTTTGATTGAATCTAGTAAAAGTGGATTTTTTGTTGAACATGACAACCGTGGGCATAACAGTTCTGGTAGGCAGAATAGAGTTCGACTTCGTGGGCATATCGAATTTGAAAAGAAGAATAAAGTTGAATTCTGTGGACATAACGGATTTGAGAAGCTTAAGAGAGTTTGATTTGCTACAAGGATAAATAATGAGAAAGATAATATTGCCATTGTTAAGCGGATCAATCGAATCGAAAATGGCCAAAATGAGGGTGAATTGGCTTTTTAAAATTGAAAAGAGTGAATTGAAAGATAGGGAATTGAAGACAAGACAATTTATAGTGGTTCAAGCTTAGAACAAGCTCTACATCCACTACCTTAGCTCCTATTAAAGATTTTCAACCAATTTCACTAGAAATTCGTCCCTTTTCTCGGATTAGGAAGAAACCTTACAATTGGTTAATCCTTCTACCCAAGGATTAACCAAAAACTCACTCAAATACAAAGAAGATTGACAATCTGAAAAATGCCTCTCACAAGGTTGATAGATTTTCCAATTACACTTAAACACTCCCCAAACTTGAAATAAGATGATACAAAGAAAGATTACACAAGTGGGGTACAAGGATTTGACTTTAAGAGCTCTAGGGTTTGGATAAATGCTTGGATTGTCGCAAGTTTGTTCAATAGTTGTTGTTATAGCTTTTAAGGCTTGTTTATATACCCTTGCATTGATTTCTAGCCGTTCTGGTGGTTGAGATCATCAATAGAGCCATTGGGTTTCATTTTTCCCGCAATAAATGCACTTTTACAACCTACCGTATCGGTACTCGAACAAGGGTATCGACATCTATCTCAAAATAGAAAGAGCCGTTATGAACATTTAAGAGGGTGTATCAATATGGGTATAGTGTAAAAGGGGCATATCGATACTTTATTACTGTATCGATACGGATTTTTCTTATTGAAATCCTAAGGAAAACTTTAGTAAAAAGTGTATCGATACGCTATATGGGCGTATCGATACGGTCTAACAACACTTTGAATTTTGCTGAAATCATAACTGACAAGCAACGGTCAAAAACTTTAAATGCAAAGATTTATCGAATTAGATCAAACCATATCGATACGGGGACTACCATATCGGTATGCTATGCCTTAAAGTTAAGCACATATAAAATACCGTATCGATATGAGTATAACCGTATCGACACACTTTTGTCGATTAAAATTCCAGAACCTAAAAGCTGCATCGATGCAGCTATAGCGTATCGATACGCCTTGACGTACAAATTTGTTTTGGGCTGTAACACTTAGAAAAATCTTGCTTGAATACATTCTTTGACTTAAATAATTTTGGTTCAAGTTTTCTTGTCATTTTTTAAGATTTGGAAATACTTAAAAAATTATTTACTTTTACAAAAAAAGTTCCTTACACACTTTGTTATATCAAAATCAAATTAGGTTTTACATCATTGATGATCGGGGTTGTGTTATGCATGATATTGCTCGTGGTGATATAGTTGTAAGCAAAGTTGGAACTAATGTTGATCTTACTGATGTGGAGACTAAATTATCTTGTACATCCAAGCTTGACAAGGCTTGGATTCAGTCAGTGTTCATTGCTGAAGACTACCCCTTGAAGGGGTTTCGTGGAAGAGGTGGAGATACTGTTCAACAAGAATTTGCCTCAAGGTGGAGATTTGTTAGAGTTTTGATCCAAATTCTTTTAAGATTTTGTTTAAAGTTAGAATCCTACTTTTAGTATATCTTGTTTACTTTACATTAAATAAAGGTAAGAAATTCAGTTTGAGTAGAATTTGTTTCTATGCAAGTTTCTTTTGTAAACAAGAAATTTATCCTTATAAATAAATACTAGGGATTAGGAGTTTAAACATAACATCATAAATCAGTTGTAATCTCTTTCTCCATTATAGTGAAAGTTCTCATTCTCTGCCTGTGGTTTATCCATTTTGGGTTTTCCACGTAAATTCTTGGTGTTATTTTTCTTTTCTGCGTTTGCATTTATTTACTTATTTCGTTATTATCGTCCGAGTAGTATAACACGTGAATATTTTGCTCCAAAATTTTAAAGTTATAATTAGTTGGTATAAATATTTTGGTTTAAACACTCCTTAAATCCTTCTCAACTTTGAACTTGAGCAAATTAATCTCTCTCAAAACATATTTTTGTGTGCGTGTGAACTTCTACATGAAATTTGAAACATTTAAGAAATCTAAATGCAAAATTAAATTCTATTATATCTTCAAACTCTGTTGTCTTCACTTACAGTAAGTGATATTATATTTGCAACCCAAAAGATATATAATAAAATATTGGGTTAACTACTGGAATAGTCACTTATGTTTTCCCCCAGTATTGAGTTGGTCACCGATTTTGAAAAACGACCAGTAAGGTCACTTATGTTTTCGGGGCGTAAATTTTTGGTCACTCAGTCGTTTGTTGCCGTTAAACATTAACGGCTTGTTGGCCTGGGTGCGAAAAAATAAGGGTAAACTACTACAATGACCACTAAAGTTTATCCCATGTACATTTCTGCTCCCAATTTTAAAAAATAAACATTATGGTCACTACTGAAAAAGGTTTCTTTATAATTTCACCCTTGATTTTTTAAAAATTCATTTTTCAACCCTAAAACTTTACAATCAATTAGTACAATAATATTATAAAGGCTTAAATGAAAAATAGATGCCCAAAGTATACCCTTTTGAAATTTTAGGTGCCCAAATTGCTCCTATTTAATAACTAAACATTCAAATTGCTCCTATTTTTTCACCCTAGATTATTTTATTATTATTATAACATGGCATGTCATGTCATTTTTTTATTTTTAAATAAAAAATAATTTAAAAATAAAATAAAACCATTTTTAGTATTATTAAATTTAAAATATTAAAAAATATTATTTTTTAAAATAATTTAGGTGTCTAAAGTATTTTTTGAAAAAATAGGTGCCCAAAATTTTGATAGTTATAATTTTAGGTGCCCGATTGTTAAATGTGTGTTAAAAAATTGTCAACCAATCGATGCTTAACACGTGGCATTAATTTTATTTTTTTAAAAAAATTTAATGGAAAATAATCAAAATTTTCAAAATTTTATAAAATCTCAAAATTTTACAAGCTTCACAAAACAGTCCCTAAATCCCTAAAAATTCTCAAACTTCCGCCATCGATTTTCGCCACCGATCGTTGTCGCTGACCACACCCACTTGGTCGCCAGACCAAGACGACCATTTCCCCTAACACGACGTTGTCGAAAATGCCCAACGATGTGCAACCGAACGTTGAACACGAAATTGACGTTCATTTTTGACGCTCGGCCGCACGCCGTTTAGCGTTTCCTGTGACACCATATTAGGGGAAATGGTCGCCTTGGTCTGGCGACCAAGTGGGTGTGGTCAATGACGACGACCGACGGTTGAAGCAGCGACAATCGACGGTGGAAGTTTGGAAATTTTTAAGGAATTAGGTTGTTTTGTGAAGCTTGTAAAATTTTGAGGTTTTATAAAAATTTGAAAAAACTGAGTATTTTCCATTTAAAGAATTTTAAAAGAAAAATAAAATTAATGCCATGTGTCAAGCACCGATTAGTTGACAATTTTTTTAACACTCATTTAACAATCGGGCACCTAAAATTGTTAACTATGGAAACTTTGGGCACCTATTTTTACAAAAAATTACTTTAGACACCTAAATTATTCTAAGAAGTAATATTTTTTAAAATATTTTAAATTTAATAATAATAATAAAATGATTTTATTTTATTTTTAAATTATTTTTAATTTAACAATAATAAAAAATGACATGTCATGTTATACTAATAATAATAAAATAATCCAGTGTGAAGAAATAGAAGCAATTTGAAAGTTTAGTTATTAAATATGAGCAATTTGGGCACCTAAAATTTAAAAAGGGTATACTGTTGGGTTTTATAGCACGCTCAAATTGATCACTGAAAACCGTCAAGCAGGGTTGTATATGTTTGGTAGTTGAATTGGCTAAAATCGAAATAAAGGTAGACAAGTGACACAATGATTTTAGAGTGGTTCGACGTTCCAACAAGCACATACATCCACTACCTTAGCACACCACTAAGGATTTCCCAATTCACTCAACAATGAATTCGTCCATTTTTCCTTGTTTAGGAGGAAACCTTTACAATCCTATCTTTTGGACTTGGCTAAGATAAAACCAACTCTAGTTTTTCTCTCAAGGCTAAACTAGAACCTCTCCTTTTACAAGTGATTTGTTTGGTAAACTTAATACCTTACAAGGTGGGTGTTTACACAAAGTTAAGCTCACAAGAATACAAAGGGTTTACAATTAAGCTCTCTCTCTCTAAAGACTATGTACAAGAGAATAGTAAAAGAAAGATTTAGACTCTAATTCTCTTGACCATGTTGCTTGGATGTTGTCTCTAACCTTCTTCAAGTGTTTCAGCCTTCAATTTATAGTCCCAATTGAGTTTGTAGCCGTTACTAGCCTTTGGGGATGTTTTGGAGCCGTTGTGGTCTTTATTTCCCATATTAATTGTAGTTCTGGTGCCTACCGTATCGGTACGCCCTTCTTCAGAACTAGTCGTTGGGCTCTTGCCAGCCTATGCGCATTGATATGTTAGGGAGCGTATCAGTACGGTCTACACTTTAAAAGACCGTTGGGAAATAGCCGTTTGGGTTGTTAAAGCAGGGATCAGTACACTTAAAGGCGTATTAGTACGACCCCTCTCCGTAACGATACAGGCAAGCATGTATCGGTACGAGTTTTGGCAGAATCAAATCTGGAGTAAAACAGTATTGATACGGGGTATACCGTATCGGTATGGTAGTGATGAAAAGTCATGTTTGAGTACTTTAGGACGTTTAAAAATTTTCCAAAAACCTTTTTAAACACCTCAAACTTATTTTCAAGTTGTTTGGACTTAAAGACATGTTTTAAATTCTTTTCAAATTTGTCCAAAACATTTTTCAATTATTATATCAAAACACTTAGTCCTTCATATACTTTGGGCACCTAATTTTCATTTAAGCCTTTATAATATTATTGTACTGATTGATTGTAAAGTTTTAGGGTTGAAAAATGATTTCTTTTTAAAAAAAATCAAGGGTGAAATTATAAAGAAACCTTTTCAGTAGTGACCATAATGTTTATTTTTTAAAATTGGGGAGCAGAAATGTACATGGGATAAACTTTAGTGGCCATTGCAGTAGTTTACCCTTATTTTTTCACTGCTAGGTCAGCAAGTCGTCAATATTTAACAGCAACAAACGGCTGAGTGACCAAAAGTTTACGCCCCGAAAACGTAAGTGACCTTATTGGTCGTTTTTCAAAATCGATGACCAACTCTGCACTAGGGAGAAACGTAAGTGACTATTCCAGTATTTTACCCTAAAATATTTTACAATGTTTAATTGAAAAAAATGCATTGATTTTTCTTAAAATTTTATTTTTGGAGTGAGAGTAAGAATTAATTGGAAAAATGATAAAAATATATTTAAAATTCAATTTAAATTTTCAAAAATGTTAAAATAACGAAAATATTATAAAATTATATCAATTTCTCAAATTTTATTTTTTAAAAAAATTATCCAGTCACAGTTAAACACGCGTTATGCAATGAAAAAGAAGGTCAACATAGACTTAGAGGGTGTTTAAACCAAAATATATAAGCCAAATAACTACAACTTCAAAATTTTGGACCAAAATATTTAATTTTCAAACTACAAGGACAAAAATGTCTCTTTTTATAGTAGAGGAACTAAAATTATCTTTTAGGTTATAAAAGGATTAAAATGATCCTCTTTATAATAAAGGGACAAAATAAATTTTTAAGTATAATACAATAACTTCTAACCGACTTTAACTCGTTTAACTCTTAAACCGATGTCTAGACTGATAGAATGATCTGTTTGCTATGATAATAATAGTTTTGAGGAATTAACCTGATTGTTTTTAAGTTTGGGCCTAATTTAGAATATGGGCGAAGATTGGAGATGTCTTGTGTAATTAATCAAAAAGTATTTAGAAAGCATTTTTTTTAAAGTCCTTATCATAGGCGGTTCATTGTTGGGTACCCGGTTCATCTGGGTACCTCTTTTGCCGGCCCGTGTCTCGGTCCGCTTTATTTAGGTATACGTTATTCGGGTACCCGTAAAATTTAGGTAACGGATACCTGGTTTATATTTTTTTTAGTTTAAAATTTTAAAATATTACATTGGAAACACATAAAATTTAAAAGTTTATAATAAATAATCTAAACACGAAAATTAGTGATTTTATCTTAGTTTTAAGATGAAATATTTGGATATATATATTATAGTTTATCACAAAAAAGATATTAAAAATATTAATCTCATTTTTTCTTTCGAATCCCGGTATGAGAATGTAATACATCTCTATTTAATAAAAAATATTTGAAAATTTTAAAACTTTAAAGTACTTAATACAAACGTAGAAATAATTTAGAGATTTAAATTTAGTTTTAGGTAAAAGTATTAAGAAATCTAAAATAAAAATATAATTTAAAATTAAAAAAATAAATATATTAAAACTATCGGGTCGGGTACCCAGTAACAAAAAATGGCCCAAGCCCGGCCAATTATTTGAAAAAAATCCCGGGTCGGATAATTTTTTTTAAAGGATTACCATATATTTTTAGGTTCGGGTTGAGTAACCTAATTAGATATTTTTGAACACCCTCCTTATCAATTATCCCAAATTCCTTTACCAGTACTTATTTTGTAATAGTCTGTTTAGTCCAATCAAAAACCATGTTAGATTTCTTGTCCTTTCCAAACATATTTTAAACATCAATATAATTAGTATTATTGGACAGTAATGATTACCATTCTTTTTGAGATAATTGTGGTGATAAGAGAAGAAACTTATGCCAGGTTGTTTCGCATTTATAACTTAGTTGCAATTGTTGTGGTCTCATTAGGACAGGGCTTTACTAGATAGTGAGAAAAGAACATGAGTTGATCAATGGTTTGAGACACAAGAGGGTCAATTAATTGATTCGTCAAGTTGATTCTTTCTTTTTGAAGTTATTAATAATGTTGATTCTTTATTTTTATTCTATTATTTGCTTTGGAAATTTGTTAAAACAGATGATTCCATGTCGATTTTCTTTGGGGACTGATTTGTAATGATTTTAAAATATGAACGCACAGATATAATTGTGCATTTAGGTGTA
The DNA here is from genome assembly GCA_958450335.1 of Hibiscus tridactylites. NCBI lineage: Eukaryota > Viridiplantae > Streptophyta > Magnoliopsida > Malvales > Malvaceae > Hibiscus > Hibiscus tridactylites. The sequence goes on along the minus strand of OY288286.1, from coordinate 22,386,036 downwards.
AAGTGATCATTTTGTTTATTTTAGGGCTTTACACCGAATAAAATTGAACAATGTAATAATTTTTTTGGCTAAAGTTACACTTAGATGTGGCAAACGGGTCGTTCGGCTCGGGTTCGTTTCGAATTATTTCGATTCTGGCTACATTCTGTTTAAATTCGATTCCGATTTAGTTCGGGTCTATGGTGATTTTGGTTCGGTTGAAAATTGGTTCGGGTCCATTCGGTTCGATTGAAAATCGGTTCAGTTTTAATTAGGTTCGATTTATTTCAGGTTTCGAATCAAGTTTTGGTCATCATGTTCGAGTCGATTTCTAGTCTCTCTCGCGTTACATTAATCTTTTCTAAACTATCAAGCAGCAGTATAATTATAATTTCAATTATAAATCATATGCATCCGAATAATTATAGCCATAATCAACTATTATAAAGTAATTCAACTCCGATTAAACTTGTAATTGGAGGGGAAGCTAGGCGTGTGATTGCCATGGAGGGGCCGAGCCAGCATTGTGGCGCCTTGAGATTAGTCACTCGCAATTGGTTGAAACCACCACCAGGCTGGATTAAAGTGAATCCAAATAGCGGCTCTGCTACTTGCGGTGGGGTTGGGCGTGATAAAAATTTGCAATGGTGCTTTGGCTTTTCGAATTATTTATATTTCTCGATTAAAATTAAAGTACTCCGGATGATGATGATGGAGGCTTGCAAATGGGCTTGGAATGATAGAATGATTGGAAAAAGAAATAAATTATGAAAATGGTAATAGTAGGTAGACTTGGAACCGGTTAAGGGGAATCAAGAGAAAACCAACACTACGTGTAATGTTGACCATAGATTTATACAGTTTCTTAACTAATAACAAGGTAATAGAATTGTGACTCATTATCTATATGGAAATAAAAACCAATGATATCAAAAAGTGTTTGGACGCCACACTAAGGGTGACACCACAATATATTTTTGATAAGTCACTTGAAGTTCAATTAAGAACAAAGAAAGGCAACACTCTCAAATTCTATTAAAATCTAAAATTGTGTTTACAAAAGTGAAATAAGCCTATATTTATAGGCAAAGACTAAGGCATATGAATTGATACAAATGTGGATGAAATAAGGCAATATGCATGGTCGTTGAATTTTTATTTGTGCCATCCAATGTACTTGTTTTGGGAGGTGAAAGGCTTGATTTTTGGTCTCACATTGACCTGAAATGAACCTAAACCAAAATTATCTGAACTGAATACAACCGACCTAATATTAACCGAATCACCATAGACTCGAACTAAAACCGAACGAAACTGAATGGTATTAGACCTGAAATGACTCGAACTAAAATCGAACTGAATGATCCGTTTGCCACCTCTAGTTGGTTTTATAAGTAACTGATCCAAAGTAGTCCGTGGATGAATTGTATACCTATGGTTATAAAGAAAAAGACAGGTGGAATTGCAGTAGCGTTTGAGACTGAGTACTATATCAACCAAATCAGATTATTAAAACAAACCTAGGAGTACAATAATCTCGGTTGTTCATTTGCGAGTACACCTTCCGTGGAAGTCATACAGCCAGTGGCGACGAAATCACCTTGTCGAGGATCTTTAACTGTCTTCTAACTCCGTTTCCTGTATGTCTTGTTGTAGTTTCACAGTGAACCTGGGGAATTAAAAGTTCTCAACTGATTCTGTCATACAACTTTTGATCGGATGTATACAACGTTATGATCGGATAAGACTGAAGTAGCTTATTTGGAAACAACAATCAACTGATGTCGCCGATGAATTCTAAATCTTTGTTTATGAAAAATGAAATGAGGCGTGAAAATTTGTATTTTTTTGAAAAACTGGTTTTTGAATTGAAAATAGGGTCACCGTGGATCTTTTAGGTCAGGTAGATCAGACACCTAAAGGAAACAAGAGAAAATCGAGTTTGAGTTCGGAAGTCGATTACGTATAAGTAAGGATTAGCACTCTCACAACGTCAAAAATTAGTATATAGTCGTTTACCAATGCCTTAATATTAAAATTTGCGAGTTTGAATAAGATTTAAATTACAATCCGTTTACGGATGCAATTTTATTTAAAAAAGAGTGAACTATTTTGAGAATAGAAATCCGAGCTTCAATTTTTAAAATTTAGTTCACATGGGTTTGATAGAAAGATGTCATTTTACTTTGAAAAATTGACTAAGAGTGCAACCAACACCTATGGACATGGAAAAAACTAGAGTTAAAGGCTGAGGGCAATATATATATATATATATATATATATATATATATATATATATATATATATATATATATATATATATATAACTGGGATAAATTCATAATTAATCTATTTTTATTAAAAGTTATATAAATAAAAGGGTAAAAAAAAATATGTATTGTGGGGGCAGGAGCCCCTCTCACCAGACAAAGGGCTTCATCCCTGCATATGGAGGCAAACTAGTCAACCTTCTAATAAAAGAACATTGTCTTGCTATTTATTTTAAAACAAATGATTTAATGCAGGCAAATATAATAAAGAATATACAAGAATAATTATGCATGATGTGAATATTATTTTTAATAAAAATTCCTTAGAAAATACGATAATTTAACGAAATAATTTTTTTATATTCGAATGGTTGTACGAAAATGTGCTCCATCACCTTTGGAAGCTTTTCCACGAACCAATCTCATCAAAAATTATTCGAAAATATGCATCACATTTTATAAAGGTGTTATTCATATAGAAGTATTTATTTAATAATATTTAAAAACAATACGTTTATAATAGAATTTATGTAAACACTGATCTTTTGAATATGTGGATTCCAAAATAATTCTCTTGTTCGAGCGATCTTACGAATTTGCATTCTAACACCTTTGGAGACTATTTGATGGATCAATCTTATAGAATAAATATATTTAATGTTTTCCATCTATTTCCAAAATGATAATTTTATAAAAATATGTATTTTAAAGAAATTAATATTTAATATTAATGTTAGTAAACAAACATGCAATATAAATATATATAATGAAATAAACAAATAAATAATAATAGTAATATGTGTGAAATAGTTCATGGAATTATTATGTTTTTAAACTCATATTTTGCATAAATTCTACTGAATTGTTGCTTTTTTTGTTTGATTTTTATTAGGAACTTAACTGGAGCATGTTAGCTCAGAACCCATACTTGGAAGCAGATTCTGAAAGCTTACCGGATGTCATGGCACGAGTCGTAGACACGACTCAATGCACAATACACTTAAAAATTAATTTAAGTGAATTTCAGAGATTAACATTATCTAGAAGATAAGGTGGAATTCAAATCTGGCCACCAGTTTAACATGATCTATTATCTTTAATGTTTTGAATTTTAAATTCATGATTTATGGATATTTTAAACACCTAGAATTCTTGTATAAATATTCTCTTAGGCTAGTTTATGAGACGGATTGGATTTGAGAACTTCTATGTTTAAATTTTTTTGGCTTAATTGTCTAAGTAAGTGTCAAAATTATACCTTTTGTTCCAGATAGGTGCTTCAATGTTTTTCGGGTCAAATTAAGTACTAACGTTTTTACCGTTATAATTTTAGGTTTACCGTCGTTAACTTCCGTTGATTTTCTTCCGCGCCTATAAGATTAATGAAAAAAGAGCTTGGTTGCAGAAATCAAGAGTTAAGTGAATTTGGGAGGGAGACAAGAACACCAATTTTTTTCATCTATCTGCATCAAATCGCAGAAAGGCTAACTCGATTCCTCACATTATGGTGGAGGGTGGGACCATTATTGATCCTGTAAGGGTCAAAATAGCTTTTTGTGACCATTTTTAGAAAGCTTATAACAAAAATCACCAGTATAGGTTAAAAGTCTAAGCCTCAATTTCTCGAAACTAAGCTTGGTGTAAGCGTTGGCTTTTTTTGTTCAAAAGATAACTTCATTCAAACTTCAGAGAAAATTACAATCGCGAGAACATAAGGCGGACAAAGAGTCGTGGTCCCACATAGTTAGGACCCTGCAACTTTTAGCAAACTTAGCTAACCGAGATTCTTAGATGACAACTGAATATCCTCTTCCATAGCTGCGGTAGTCCAATCGGAAGTGACTCCTTCATTGAGCCAACAAGTAACAACTTTACAATCGAATTCGATGATAATATGGCTGAATCCAAACCTCATGGCCAACGTAATGCCCGATCTGATTGACAAAGCTTCTGCTACTGTAGCAGTCATAGCAGAGAAACAGTTAGAGAGTCCTTGAAGAAACGAACCTGTGCAATCTCGTATGATTGCCGCAGCTGAGGCGATCCCTGATTTTGAGTCAAAAGCTGCGTCACAATTGATCTTGACTGAACTCAAGGGGGTGGTGTCCATGACCTCGTGTCCGTACAAGGACGGTGATCCCCAGTATGGGAAGGGGAGGGAGTGTGTTGATATTTCATAAAAGCTCTTTCCGCCCGTGGCCAGACATCCCAAGGAAGATCCTTTCGGTTCTCAAAAACCCATGCGTTCCGCGACTTCCAGATAGACCACAGAAGAAAAACGACAAGGGCACATCCATCGTCAAAATTTCCAATCCGCCAGAAGTCATTTATCTTACTCCACCATTTTGGGAAACCTGGAAATCCTGCGGAGGACGGGAAGTAGCTGAATCTTGAAGCCTTCCAAACACCCTGCACGAACGGGAAAAAAACTGAACGTGTTCTATCGAATATCCTCTTTCCCCACATCGGGGACAACAATCAAAGTCTTGAAAGTTGCCATGAAAACGAGAAGCCAAGGTACCTTTTGATGGAACGATATTATGGCAAAGCTTCCACAGAAAGGATCGAATTTTTGTAGAAATCCCAAGACTCCAAATAGAACTCCAGAAACCCTTCTGAATACCCGGATCCTCACTAGAGGAAGGATTTTCGCGGTCCTGCGAAGAGGCCTCAATAAATCTGTAGCCTGATCGCGCAGAGTATTCCCCATTCCTCGTACCAGCCCAAATGAAAGAGTCCTGAACATGTGGTCCTCCAATTGGGATAGAGATGATTGCTTTGATTACGACATGGTCAAACAGATTCCTCATATTTAATAAGTTCCATGAACGACCATCTCGATTCATGAGGCTGCTAAACGATGGAGCTAGAGAAACCTGAGGCATACGTGTGGGAACTCGAAAACCAGGAAGACTGGGAACCCAATTATCACTCCATGTAGAAATGAACCTCTCATTTCCAACTCTCCAGAGGCCTCCTTCTTTTAGGATCTTGATGCCTTCCTTAATTCCTGTCCATCCCCAAGATGGGTTGGAGCACTTGGGTGCATCGAACAAATTTCCATTGGGGAAATAAATTCCCCGGAGGGTCCGAGCTAGAAAGGATTCCGGGTTCTTTAGCACTCTCTATGCCAACTTTATAACGAGGGCTTTGTTGAACATTCTCAGGTTTTTGAAACCCATGCCCTCATGGTCCTTGGGGCGGCAGAGATCCTTCCAGTTTATCCAATGGATACCTCTATCCTTGTCCGAACTATTATTCCACCAGAAATTTGCAATCATCGAACTAAGATCATCACAGAAGGTGACGGACAGAAGGAAGCATTGCATGACGTACGTAGATATAGCTTAAGCCACAACCTTAATAAGAACTTCCTTTCCTGCCATATTCAAAAACTTTGCCCTCCAACTCCTGAGTCTATTTTGAACTCTATCTTTGATGAAGCCTAAAGCTTCTTTTTTACTTTCCCCCCAGAATGACAGGAGTCCAAGGTATCGAGCATCTTCCTCCACAGGAGAGAAACCCATCACATTAGACAGATGTGATTTCAAACTGCAGCTGACATTGGGAGAGAAGAAAACAGAAGATTTCTGGAAGTTTACAGATTGTCCTGTTGAGTTCTGGAATAGCTGAAGAATTCGGAGAGTGGCTGTACAATTTTCTGCATTTTCTTCTGAGAACAAGAGGCAATCATCCGCAAAGAGCAAATGACTCATCACTGGGCATATTCGTTTGATTCTCATACCCGTGAAATGATCCATCTCAGTTTCCTTATCAATAATCCAAGTCAAGATACTAGATATGAAGGTGAATAGAAAGGGAGATAAAGGGTCCCCCTGTCGCAATCCCCGACTAGCACTAACTTCACCAACACGTTCCCCATTCAACACAAGTGAGAAAGAGATCGTCGTCACGCACTTCATGACTCTGCTAATCCACCACTCATCGAAACCCATCCTGCTCATAACGAAGTGAATCAAGTCCCATTCCACCTTGTCGTATGCTTTCTCGAGATCAATTTTTAGGGTCATAAGGTCTTTTCTGCCCTTTCTAGCCCGTCTAATTGCATGGAAAGCCTCATTTGCAAGAATAATATTGTCGTAAATTGAATGACCCTGAACGAAGGTTGACTGAGATTGAGGTATTATATTAGGGAGAATAGCCTTCAATCTCATGGCAAGAATCTTGGTTATGACCTTGAGGGAGAAATTGCAAAGGCTAATCGGTCTAAAATGAGAAACCTCTATTGGGGTGGTTCTTTTTGGGATAAGCACAATGTTTGTTTTGTTTATCCCCACCCCCATGTGACCCTCTTTGAAAAAAGCTAAGACCATACCAATCAGATCCTCCTTCACCGTGTCCTAGTAGGTTTAGTAGAAACATCCTGGAAAGCCATCTGGACCCGGGGCTTTTGTACCGCCTATTCTGAACACAGCTTCTTTGATCTCATCCACTGTCACTTCTTTCTTTAGATCATGGTTCATAGCATCGTTTACCAAAAGAGTAATATAATCTGTGAGGCTTCCAAAATCAACCGATTGATCTTTCATGAACACTTTTTGAAAGTGGTTTTGCAAGAAGTGAGATATATGTTCTGACTCCTCAATCCAGGTTCTATTCTCACCTTTCAATTTTACGATGGCATTTGTTCTACGGTGTTGAATGGTCATGACATGAAAGAATTTCGTATTCCTATCTCCCCATTTTAGCCAATTTATTCTGGATCGCTGATGCCAATATCTTTCCTCACTTTCCCATTATGCATCTAGTTCTTCCTGAAGCTTCTTATATTCCTCCAGCTCCGGCATTGTGAGTTTCCTACCCTGGAAGAGCTTGATCCTGGCCATCAGCTTCTGCTTCCTTTTGTTTTTCTGTTTCGATTTTTCTTTGTTCCACTTATTGAGTATAGATCTCGTGTTGCGTATCTTCCTGCCAAACCTGAAACTCGCTCTCTCTCCAGACGAAATGGCCCAACCATCAAAGACTTTCTGGGAACATTCCTCATCAAGGAGCCATTTCGATTCGAACTTGAAGTCCTTTTGATATTTCCTGGTGAAGCCCTTGGAGAACAAGACGATAGGAGCATGGTCCGAAGCGACAACAACCTCCATTACTCCCAACGCCTTAGGAAATTCAAGACTCCAATCAGCGGAGCATAGGATACGATCCAACTTTTCAAGAATGGAATCATCACCGCTTCTTTGGTTGAACCAAGTGAAGTGTCCACCTTTAATAGGCAATTCAACCAAACTGTCGGAATTTACAAAATCATTGTAGATTCTTGCTTCTTCTGGACTCACAGGGTTCCCGCCCTCTTTGTCCTCTTGTCTTGAGACCATATTGGAATCTCCAATAATCAGCCACTTGGTGCATGAAGAACTTCTGAGACTTGATAATCGCTCCCAAAACTCATGTCTTTCGTCTCTATATGGTGGTCCATAAATAAAGGTACCAAACCAATTATCACCATTCTGAAAAACCACCTTCGTGTCAATGAAATTCTTTGTATAATTAAGGATAGAAATAGAGACTTCTTCATTCCACCATAGGGCTAGCCCACCTGCAATTCCACAAGGCTCAACATAAAAGGAATAGCGTAATTTCATCTTCATCCTGATCTTCTCCAGGTATCTCTTTTTTTGCTTGGTTTCACTAAGGAAAATGATATCCGATGAATGTTTGTTAACAGAGAAACGAAGCGCTCTAATTGTTTCTTTATTTCTCAACCCTCAAACATTCCAAGCCAGAGTAGTCATTGATAAAGACAGCTAAGGACAAGCTTGTTCGAGTGAAAATACCACACAGCCTCCCCAGAGAATAAAACTAGAAAGCACAACAACACCTCAGAAAAGAAGAAACCTCCGGGCTAAATACCATATAGCTGACTCAATTTCCAGTAAAAAACCAGAAACCGCAACTCTGACAGCCGGCTGAAACCGAATGGCAGCTTTTCCACAACTCCAGAGAGAAAATCAGTCGCGTCCCAACCGGGTAAAAACCCAAAGAAACAAACAAACCCAAAACTTGAAAGTAGCACCAGAAGTGAATTCAAATTAAAAGCAAGCTCAGAAGTAGTTAGAAGGATGCATAAGCAAAACTAGAGCATTCAAAGCAAGAAAACAAAAGCACCATGAGTGCTACAACATCAACACAAAACCGCAAGCTCAAACGCAAAACACAGAGAGCAAACTCCTCAAGGTTCAAACAAGCAGCAAAATACCAAATTTGAAAAACATCAGAGATCAAAGCGGAAAAGAAGGGTGTGGAGTCACCAGAAGAGGGGGCGACGCGGGGAAGGACGAGCAAACCAGGAACAGGGAAAATGCCGGACAGGGGATCCGAAAAGGGTCAGAAACGTTACCATACATAGAGAAGACCGGCTCCGGAGATGAAGTCCGATGGGACTGCCTTCGATTCCAGAAGAGAAACGACAAACCTCGTGACACAGAAATCCCCCAATATTCGGACTCCACCGCGTCTCCATAGAGTAAACCACCAGATACCACCGTCCTCAATTGCTCTGACGACCGTTAACCTTTGTTAGGGGCAAAGCACCCGTCCCAACGGTCAATCAACAAGACGGGAAGGAGGATCGAAATAGAAATCTAAGGCTCAGGGAGAATTGGTTGAGAGAGAAATTTTGGGGGCGCGTGCTCACAGCACGCTACGTTTTTCTATATTCCAAAACTCCCCAAGCGTTGGCTTTGGAAGCTAAGTTTACAGAAGATTAGATATGGAGTGCTATCTGCTCAATAGACAACAACTATGTACCTAGTCCGGATGGTTTCAACACAGGTTTTTTCAAACGCTACTGGCCTATTCTCAAAGAGAAGTTTTTAAGGTTCTTCGATGATTTTTTCCTCAACAGTTATATCAAATCCTCATTTATTACTTTGATCCCGACAAAATCTAATCCCTCTTCCTTGTAGGACTATAGGCCTATTAGCCTGGTTGGGTGAATGTATAAAATTATATCTAAGGTGTAATACCCATTTTATGTCCGGGCCATTACTATTATTTTTCTCGAATGTATTAATATTATTTTATCTTATTAGCAAAAAAATGAAAAAAAAAGCAAAAAACAATATAAAAAAACCTACCGTGGATGCCATGCAAGGCATCCACGCAATGTACCTAAGTGACTCACCTCCCCACCCATTGACTATAAATAGAGGAGGATGCCTTTGAGCAGGACATAAAAGAATGGCACAAGTCATGGAAATGGCGCAAGAAAATGGCAGTGCCCTTTCGAATCTTAGGGGCAGTGCCCTTTTAATGGTTCGAACAATTGATTTGATTGGAGGCCTTGTCAAGGTTCGTTCGAATCAATTTTTGAGTTATAGCGAGGTGATGCGGAGATCCTGCTAGGGGTCGGGTGAAGTTCTTATTTCGAGCTTCTAGTAGGGTAAATTTTATCCTCGTCTATTTTAATGTTGTCTTTTTGTAATAAATATTTTTGTATGAAATATAAGATGTTTTTATATTTGTTTGTATGTTTTTATTTTATCTGTCATGTTTCTATATTTTAATTTTATTTTGTACGCAATTTTTGAATTAAATATATTCATTTATATTGTTTAATTGAATTTTAAATTAAAAACTTTTATTAGGGGTTATCATGAAAAACGTACCCCGATCGTAAGGGTGCCGCTTTCCTTTAGTCCCTATTATAAAAGTATTATTTTTAATCTCAAATTATAATTTTTAAAGTAAATTCCCTTCGGTTAGGAATCTACCGGAAATCATGCCTCGAACGTAGGGGTGTAAATTCCTTTTATATACGAAAATTATGCCCGGGTGTTGGGGTGTAAATTTTCTTTTCTACAAAAATATTCCTTTAAATATTTTAAGGGACCACATTGATAAATTATATTCGAATTCATAATTCCACCATTAAGACATTACATAATCGAAAGGTACCAATTTTGGGCGTTGTGGGGGTGCTCACCCTTCACCACACGTAACCAACTCCCGAACTTATTTTTCTGGTTCCGCAGACCAAAACTTGTTGTTTTAATAAAAACAAGTTTTATTAAAATAACCGAGTTTTTTAGGTGTTCCAATCGCACCTAAAGTAAAACTAAGGATTGGTGGCGGCTCCCCCGTTGTTACAGCTTGGCGACTCCGCTGGGGACTTTTTTAGAGAGTCAAGCCACAAGTCGAATACTTTTTGTCTATAGGTGGAAATTATGACTTCGATTTAATTAATTTGTGATCCATTTTTTCTAAAATTTTTACAATTTTTTTTTTTATAATTTTTTTTGAGATTTCATATCATGAGCTCTATACCCGAGCTCTGTCCCTTAAGTGGGAGCGAGAAACCACGCCTTCGTGAGGTACTCCCTTCGTGTAGGATGGTGAAACGCTTCCGGGATATATGTCCCTTTGTCTTCGTGAGACCTCTGTCTCCGTGCAAACCTAGGGAAATGTATCATCCCGAATCGATGTCCAAGCGACACTTCGGGTAACGTTACTTTAGAACCAAAACACATATAGTAAACCCTAAGGGCTTACCCCTTAAAGCCAAACCAAAACTCTACTCGTTAGCAATCACCCTGTTTAGATTTTGATGCCTTTATTTGCTATATATGTTCAATTTTCTTTGCTGCTAATTTTTGTCTTATTCATTATTCAATTTATCCATTTGACTATTTTATTATGAACTAACCCGTTTCTTCTCTTTGGTGATCATATTGCATTAAGTCATTCATTCCACATTAATTACATGACACCACTATAACATTTTAATTTTTGCACTTCATCAGCATGAAGTATTGATTCATGTCTAGTTCCCTATTTGAAAAATTATCATCGGGAGAAAATCTAATTCCCTAGATATCAATGCAACATTCAAAAGTTGTGAATAAATTCCGTAAATTCAGAAGTTGAACCACGGGAACCATTTTTGAATCAGTGCTTTCTCATCTAGGACATGCATTTTCCATTTATATGCATACATTCTATTTTGAATCAGTACCTTCACATCTAGAACATGTACCTTGCATTTACATGCATTCATTTCGAAACTTTGAAACCGATCTCGGGATGTCCCATGTTAACAAATACCGGATAAAGCAAAGTTGACCAATCCAGGGGCATTTTCAAATAACCTTTGCACTCATACAGACATCATACCTCTTCAAGGCCCCAAGCTGAGAGCTTTCCTCGACGAGTTTAGGAAGTGAGCCTCCGATACCAAGTCAGACTTCTGCACCCTAGATGACTACATCAATTATCATTTATAGCAGTTCGCTAGAGCCAGAAGTAATGAGCTTCCATGAACCAACAACAAATTTATAGATCCGACCGGGGGGCAACCTAACGTGTTCGCAAGAACAATGACAGCTCTTCAAGAAGAGATGAAAACATACTTCAAGCTTCGAGTTCGCTTCAAGAGCAGTCTTAGACAAAAATGTTGAGGCATTCACCTGAGGAAGTAATTCAAAAAATGATCAAACCCAAGGAAAGTTGGGCCATCCTTACAGATAAGGCACTGAACACTGTTTAATCAGAAGCAAATATCTGACTAGCAGAGAACCAGGGGTATCCGTATAAGGGGAAAACAAAATCTCATTCACATATCCATCATCATGCATCATCTACATGCATTGTACATGCATTCAACTCATCATGCATTTAAGCTAGACACATGCATTAAGCACAAAGCTAGGTTCATCCATAGCACATTTATGTCTTGAACGTATAAACGGGTCCAAAAAAGAGACTGAAGACCCCAAATGTGGAGGCAACAACATCATGACAAGCCTTTAGCCATGATAGAGGCCAAATACGCGAAAAAGCTCGAACATCCAGGTAAAAGTGGTAATTTTTTCGAACATATTACTAACTAATGTTCCATTTTCAGGACATAAGTCCATGAAGTTTCGGAATAAACCTTTTTCCGATCTCACCTTCGTCAGTGGTGGTGAGCCAAGTAAATTTCCCTGGAAAAAAGAAAAAAAACAAGATGACATCGGGATCATTCAGCTTAGAAGTTCAAATTCAGAAAAGAATGAGGACAATGAAGCTTGGGGGCAAACTTCTGCTGAGACAAATTTTAAACAAAGATCAAGAGATCAAACTAAGTCAAAAGAAAGGAACTTCTACAACAATTTCATGCATCTCTACATCATCACTAATGCATACACATACATGTCATTTGCATAAATACATTCTTGGAAACTAACCTTGCACTGGTTACTCAAAGATTTTTTTTTGAAACCAATCTTTTCTTAAGATCATTTTCTTAAAACACGAGTTTCTTAATTTTGTTCATTCTTAGGGACATTTCCTTCAAAACATGAGTTTCTTAACTCTGTCTTTTCTTAAGGACATTTTCTTCAAAAAACAGAAGTTTCTTAACTTCATCCTTCCTTAAGAACATTTTCTCAAACTCAGATTTTCATAACCATCCTTTCATAAGAACATTTTTTTTCTCAAACTCATAATTTATTAATTTCATCCTTTCATAAGGATACTCCTCAAAACCAGAATTTCTTAATCCCATCCTTTCACAAGGACTTTTTCTGAAAGCATGAATTCCTTAGTTCAATCCTTTCACAAGGATATTTTCTGAAATTTTTTGTGGATATTTCCTCAAAGATCTTTTCTTAAATCTACTCTACCTCTTCTTACAACTATTTGACCATTTCTTAATAAATGAAAATTTACAGGTCTAATATTCTCAAACAGGAAGGAGCATATCGTTATTAATAAATTCCAACATCCTTGACATAAAGGGCTGGAGCAAATATGAATTGTTGTCTGGCGCCTTCAACTAAAGGAAGCATAATCAATCGCTAATAAGAACCAACATCCTTGACACGAAAGAGTGGATCAACCAAATCAAACATTCAATTCAAACCTTATAGCTCACGAAGAGTTAGTTCATGACTCATTTTGACCAGTCACTCTTTTAACTTTTGCAGGTCCTATCTCACTCGTAACATGGTGTAGCGGATCAACTTTTTCAGATTCTGCCTCCCCATCAGAGGTGCAGCAGATCACCCCTGAAGTTGCAGATTCTACTTCTTCAAGATTGGCAAAATTATGTTTCTCCATCAAATGGTGGAACATACCAACTCAACAACAAGTTTATCTCCCTAAATTTGCAGCGGAATAAGCAAGAACAACAATTTCATCTCCCTAAACATGTAGTGGAATGAGCACGACAACATTTTCATCTCCCTAAGTTTGTAGCAGAATAAGCACAAACAACAAGTTTAAGCTCATTGGAATTACGATGAAATGAACACAACAACGAATCTGTCTCCCTGAATTTGCAGCAAAACAAGCTTCAATAATTTCATCTACCTAAATTTGCGGGAGAATAAGCACGACAATAATTTCATCTCCCTGAATTTGCAGTGGAATGAGAACACCAAACAACAATCTTGTCTCCCCGAATTGGTAGCAAAACAAAACTATGACAAACTTGTCTCCTTGAACATACAACAAAATAAGCACGAACATAAGTTCATCTCTATGAGGGTACAACAGAATGAACGCGATAGCAAATCTGTTACCTTGAATTCGCAGTGGAACAAATCATCTCCCTGAGGTTGCAGCACAATAAACATACCAAGATATCATGTCTTCTTGAAGATGCAAAGAAACATGTCACCTAATTCTTGCTTATTACTTTTCCAAGAACATACAAGACGTTCAAAGCCCAAGAGGGTTGTCACTCCCCGCCACGATGTAACATATCCTACATCCTCTAGAGTTCGTTTTGATGTTGATAATACAACACGCCAATTGTTGTTCCAGGTCTACTTGCCATTGATGGTGCGACTAGACCAAACATTTTCTTCTGAGCTCATCTTTAGATTTCAAGAAAATGAAAATCCAGAAAAGAAAAAGAAAAAACACAACAAAGTGAAAACCTGAAAAGTCGCCTTGACAAAATTAAGAAAAGAAAGGTTCAAAACCCGTAAAGAGCGTCTTGAGACCAAAGAAGTTTTTGAGTTGAAAACCCGAAAAGGGCGGCTCAAATTTTGAACAAATTATATTCGAATTCATAATTCCACCTTTAAGACATTATGTAATCGAAAGGTACCAATTTTGGGCGTTGTGGGGATGCTCACCCTTCCCCACACGTAACCGACTCCCGAACCTGTTTTTCTGGTTCCGCAAACCAAAACTCGTTGTTTTAATAAAAACAAGTTTTATTAAAATAACTGAGTTTTTTAGGTGTTCCAATCGCACCTAAAGTAAAACTAAGGATTGGTGGCGACTCCCCCGTTGTTACATAAGGTATTGGCAAATCGATTCCAACAGGTGATAAATTTAATCATTAGTGAGTTTCAGTTTGCTTTCATCTCGGTACGTCAAGTTTTCGACTGCTCGTTGATAGAAAATGAAGTAATTGATGTTGCGTTCAAGAGTGGGCTGTGTGGAGTAGCTTTTAAGGTTGATTTTAAAAAAGGCGTATGATTCGGTTGATTGGGAGTTTCTGTTATGTGTAATGAGAAAGATGAGCTTTGGTGACAAGTGGTGTAAATGAATCGTACAATGCATTTTTACCGTGTCTATTTTCATTTTAGTTAATGTTTCTCCCAATAGAGAAATTCATTCTTCAGAGGGTTACAACAAGGTTGTCCGCTATCCCCACTATTGTTTAACATAGTAGGGAAGCCCTTAACCTGCTCCTTAAGAAGGACACGTGGAATCAATTGTTTTCTGGTTTCTCAGTTTGCAGAAATAATAAATTGGCCAGTGTCTCGCACTTACAATATATTACTGATCTGATGATATTCTGCGATGCTTTAGAGGATCACGTGAAATATGTGAAAAGTGTATTGAGGGTATTTGAGTTGGCAGCATGTTTGTAAATGAACTTAAAAAAGAGTAGGATTCTTGGCATCAATGTGGAAAATAATGTGATGGCCCTTAGACCCAGTTTTATTTCATTTTATATGCTTGCTTATATTTATATTATTATCTTTATTATTATTATGAAAAACAAAACACATAAATAAGTAAAGGCTCATATCAAAAAACATATATCAGTCCATTATAATATATAAGTCCATTTACAATACTTAAAACTCATTTTTTTTATTACAATGATCTGGACCGTTAAAGCCCAGCATAAAACCCTAATACATCATTAAACCCTAATATCTGATGACCCTTCATCTCTACGCAGCCCGCTCCCAGCCGTTAGATCTGGGATAGATCTAACGTCACATATTGAACCATCTTAAGGCCACTGGGTTGCCACACATGCGTGTAGGATACTGCCAATGCTAGCGAAGCCACGCGCTCGTCTGCAACAACCTCCATCCTTCTCCCTGGTCCCCTCTACGCCATTCAAACATCACATTCAACCAAAATAACAAAGGCGTCAGGAGACATCCCAACACCCTCAGAATGTCAGTTGAATCCGGCCAAATTCAAAAACAACAACCAATAGTCAATTTTATAGCAATTTTTTATCTAAATTAATTGTAGCATCCAATGTATATATAGAGAACCCTAACACGTGTAAATCCTAACAGGGAATTTTAGAAAGTAATAGAAAAGCAAAACCAGAAATTTTGAGGTATCTTTTTCCCTTTTAGTGCATGCATATTAAGGGGTTAAAGGGGTTTATCTTGGTCGGCGACGACCTTCTTGAGGTTCTCCAGTGATAGACGAACCACTTCCGATGATAATCCCACGGCCTTCGAGCCGTTAGTGGTGATTTGGAAGAATTCAAGAGGGTTTCGACATTTAAAATAATGGATTTTTGTTTCTGTTTTCTTAAAAAGGGAGGATTTCAACAGTGTTTTTCTAAAATCTAAAGGCAAGGGCATGTTTAGGAAAAAGATATGGTTTTAAATGGTGGGTTTTCTAAGTTTCTGATGCCGATTAGTGGCGGCCGGTGTGGCGAACTACAGTGGTTGCTGGGTTTGTTATGAACCCTAAAAGAGAAAAAAGGAATTTCAAGGGTGGAAAAGGGGTTTTGAATTGGTATAAGGCTCAATTTCGGCTGAAGTTTGTGTTTTATACCCGTTTGATTTTTGTAAAATTTGTTTAATCCATTATTAAATCCTTCTGCATATCTTTAATGACGACACTAGCCCTTCCGCATTCTAAAACCTCTCCCCCTGGTCCTTGTTATTTTCCAATGTTTTGCAATTTCATCGTCAAATCGAATTTAATCAATTTTCGAATGTTTAATTCTTTTCCTGATCTTTCAGTTGCTTTTTTGTTTTGATTGGGTCCCTAAATCTTATGGGTTATTCGCCGGTTTGGTCCCTATTGCAAGTGCATATTTATTTTCTAGTACTTGTGTTTGTTGTTTGTTTATTTGTTAAATCTTGTATTTTATGTCTTTTAATTTTCGCCCCTACGATTGTTGATATTCAATATTGATAGACTTGATATCCTTCAACCGATTTAGCTTGCCAAGTTGTGGAGAAGTTTGTGTTTTGAGTGATTTTGAGGAAGCAAAAAGATAGACAAAAGACGCAAGGAATTATAGTGGTTCGACCTTCTAACAAGCACCTACATCCACTACCTTAGCTCTTTCAACCAATATCCACTAGATATTCGTCCCTTTTTTACCGGTTTAGGAGGCAACCGTTACAATCCTAAACTCAACCTAACTCTAGCAACCAAAGCTCACAACCCAAGCTTTGGGAACACTCTTAAGCTATAAAAAATCTAGCAAACTTGAAAATCCTCACAAGGTGGATAGTTTGCACTATTTAAGCTCACTCACCCAAACCTAAACAATTGAGCAAATGCGACAATTTAGGCTCACAAGTGTTGTCTATACAAAGTATGTACAATAAAGCACTAAGACAAATTTGACATCATATTGTTGTTGAAAATTGAAGCATTCATTTTCCACAGATGCTTGGAGGTCCCTTTTATACTCCCATTTGAGCCTCTAGCCGTTGTAGACCGTTGGGATTGAATTGGAGCCGTTGGGGTTTTTATTTCCTTTCATAAATGCAATTTTGGACAGTAGAGTATCGATACTCGTGTCACTGTATCGATACTCGTGTCACTGTATCGATACTCCCTTCTTGGAAACTAGCCGTTGAGCTTGCTTCAGGTTATGCGTATCGATACGCTTACGAGCGTATCGATACGACTTGCATTTCAAATAGCTATTGGGAAAATAATCGTTGGGAGCAGTTAAGGCGTATCGGTACGCGATACAACCGTATCTGTACGCGACTAGCCATTGGGGGGGTTTAAAGCTCTCTGTATCGATACGACAAAAGCGTATCGGTGCGGGTTTTGGCTACTAGAATTTCCCTGTAGCTGAAACCCTAAGGGGTATCGATACATTGTAACCGTATCAGTACTATAATAATAACATCATAAGTTTTGGCTACTTTAAAACATTTTAAGTTATTTCAAAGCATTGTAAAAACACTTAAACATGTTTTCAAGTTGTTTGGACTTACAAAACATTTTGAAATCTTTTTCAATTTAATTTAAATCAATTTTTCAATTATTATATCAAAACATATATCTTAACAATCTCCCCCTTTTTGATATAATAAAACAACTTGAAAATTGTTTGTGATTCGACCCCTTTTGTAAAATATTTTTTTAATAAGAGACATAATTTTTAAAATTTAAAGCTCCCCCTTATTCTCACTTGAAAAATGAATTTTTCAAACCATTTCTCTCCCTTTTTGTTATATCAAAAAGAATTTAAAAGACTTTAAGTTCAAAATAACATAGGTGGTTAATTTTTTTGACACAAATAAGAATTTTGGTTTTAAAATTGGCTCACCCTTACTCAAAACATGATAAAATGGCTAGTCCAACAATTATGATAAACTACTTGAATTAAAATAAATAAAAAAATTAAAATAAACAAAATTCAACTAATTTTTACCACACTTGAACCAAAGGTAGGATGTGAAGCCTTCCTTCTTCAAGTGATCTTCTTTGTGTATATGGAGCTCCCCCTCAACGTTGTACTTTATTGACCGATCTCCATCACACCTAAAACAAGACAATCAAGTAATTTTTGGTATCCAAATTGCTTTGGATGCATAAGCGTTAGTAGCACGTAATTTAGTCCCCTTAGGAATTCATTTTTCAATTTCATTTGAAGTAATTAGTTCTTTTGGGACCTAAATACTTCTAAATTATTTACCATTTAAAAATCTATGGGCACTAGATTGTCTTTGATAAAAGTATGATTTTCCAAAATTGGTTTCTTTCCAAGCTCTTTGGAAATCGAATCCTTTTCTTCTTGAACTTTATGAAGCAAATTTTGTAAATCTACACATTTTTGCTCAAACTCATTGAGTTTTGCTTCAAGTTCAACTTTGGTTTTAGAAATCAAATCATTTTGAATTGTCAAGTTTGAAACCAATTTCTTATTTTTCTAAATGTGATTTTTAAACTCTAAAACCAAATCATCATAGGCATCTTGTAATTCATCAAAAGCATAAGAAGTTTAAGTAGATGATTTAGAAGTTACCCTTGATTCTTCTTGGATGGCCATAAGGCAAAGGTTGGCTTGTTCATTATCGGTGGAGTCATCACCACTCCAAGTAGCCACACATGCCTCCGTCTTATAGCTTGAAGAGCTTGTCCTCTTCTTCTTCCTCGATTCATGCTTGGATTCTTTCATTTTTCTCTTCATGAATCGGGAAAATTTCTTGAAGAGACATGTCATTCTATTCTTCTTCAGTTTCCTCCTCACTTGAATCTACATGTGGTCATGTGGAGGAATTGAGAGCAACGACATTCGTGATAATGCCTAGCTCCATAATTTTCTTCTTCCCCATCTTCTTTATCTCTTCCTTATTCTTCTCCTCTTCTTTTCCTTTCTTTATAATTTCATGAGTGAGAAGAGGCCTCAAGAGTTCATCTAGCTTTAAAGTCTTGAGATTCTTGGCTTCGACGATGGCAGTTTCTCTGAGTCCCATGACTCGGGAAGAGAAAAGATAAGCTTTCGAACAAGCTTGTCTTCTGGAATGATTTCTCCATAGCCTTTAAGTTCATTTGTGATGGTGGAGAATCTATCGAACATCTTCGTGATGTCTTCATCCGGTTCCATCTTGAAGTTCTCATACTTGAGGTTGAGAAGACATGTAACCCCCAGAACCTACTTATGCGTTTCACCTGAATTTCAAGTGGTCACAATATATATACTAAAACATTTCAAAATAGCATTTAATACCAAAGTGCCATAATGGTGATAATCACGTACCATAAGATAAAGTATCAAGTAGTAGTTTAGAACCATATCAAGGTTCAGTACAAAATGAGGTCACATCGGGCAATTTAGTAGAATATATCGTATCAAAATATAGGTTCATGTCACCCAATACAGACATTATGGTGGATAAAAACATTACATCAAAATACCAATAATAATGTGTCGATCCTCCAAGTGCTGAGTCCCAGGGTAGCCTATCCAAAAGTATCTGAAAGGGGGAAAGTTTGGAGGTGTGAGCTAGGTAGCTCACTGTGTTCCAATAAGTGCATATAAAACTTGTGTTCATAAACTCATACACAATTCAAATATATGATTCATCAATTCAGTTCAAAGTATCAAGACAATCAAAGTTTCATTAAAACCTAGCTACCCTCCAACCAAACTTCAAAATGCAATTCCCCCTGAACTGCATACAGATGGTCTTACCCTAGGCCTGAGTCGTAGGAGCCTATCTAATGGAATGCCTTAGGTCTAGAAAGACTTAACCTAGGCTCGTGGGCGTAGGAGCTTACCTAAGGGAATGCCCTAGGAAAGATTTACCTTAGGCCCGTGGGTGTTGGAGCTTAACGGAAGGGTTTACCAGCTAGATCAGGGCTGTACTTGCAGACACTTCAAAACATATCCCAGAGTATACTCCAAGTAGTACAGTTTTGTTCGATATACATAAGCATCAGAATTCAGATGGCATACATAAGTTTAATTACATCAAACAAAAATAAGATATTTCAATTCTAGATCAGACGTGGGGCATACTATCAGATATAACACGACTATGTTCTCAAACAACAATCACGCTTTCAACGGAATAGTCATGCTTTCATCAGAAACATAATCATGCTTTAACAGAAAGGTAGTCATGTCCTCAAGTTAAAAAATTATCCCATAGTTCATACATATTCATATTTATTTTCAAATAAGTGCATTCAAGAGTTTAAGCAGAACATAAATGTAGCACACACGGAACACACCTCAATGAGCTAGTTAGGAGGGTCTAACAGACACTGGTCTCACCACGCTCTGTCACTAAGCTAGATCTAGTAACCACGAGAGTGCGAGGGAGAGCGGGTCGAGAGGAACTGGGCTGAGGCGACGATCGATCAGGGGAGTCTCGAGTACCTTAAGACAACAAGGATTTACATCAGTCCGTTATTCAATATAATCACTTGTTGGTTAACGAGTTAGAATTTTTCAAAACGAGCTTCAAAAATGGACTCGGGACATCAAAAAATATAAAACGGGAGTTTTCAGAAAAATTGACTTTTTGGTCAACGATCAAAGTCAACGCCGACGTCAGTAGGTCAACGTTGACGTCATATGTCAACACTGACATCAGCAAGTTAAAGGTCATCGGGGTTAGAGTCAACGTTGACGTCATCATGTCGACGCCGACATCAGCAGTCAACTGGTAAAGGTCAACTAAGTTGACTCGGCCGACTCAGACTAGTTGACTCGGCTGACTCAGATTGATCGGTTCGGTTCGGGTTGACTAGGTCGGGTTCAAATTCGGGCCAAGTTAGGTTGACTGGTTTGGGCTCAAACCAAAATGGGTTTTGGCCTAAAGGGTCGGTTCGGGTTTTGGGCTAACTTAAGTGGGTTTAGACTAAAAAGGTCAGTTCAGATTTGGGCCTCACTGGACCATTCCACTAAAAAAAGTTAGGACCTTGCCGGCCAGCCACCAGAGGTCCCAAAGCGCCTGATTTTTTCCGGAAACAGAAGGGAGACCAACCCCTTGTCAAAAAACCCACAAAAAAGATAGGAAACATGACCGGGAAAGCATCAGATATACCCATAGCAAACTCAAGATGGTCGGAAATTAAAAGGCTCCGATGAGAGTCTTCCCGCCATCAGAACAACAGTCAATCGAATTGGTTTTACTTGCCATGCTTCAGGGAACTCAGATTCACAGATTGTGCCTCGAACGGACAATGAGGGCGGCCGAGAAAACAAGGAGACAGTGGTTTAATGGGTTTGTGTCAACATGACTTCAACCTATCTCCACCGCAAACGGCGACGCAGACGTGCGCGTGACCGGTGGTTGGTTGTTCGGAGCGAGATGGCGCGTTCGTCGGTGGTGGCAGTGTCACGTAAACAGCAGCAGTGAGGGAGATTGAAGAGGATGGCTAGGGTTTTAGGGAGTCGAATAGTCGAGAGAATGAGAGGGAGAGTAAACGATTTGAGTAAATTGTTTTTTGGGTAGGTGGGTGGTCAGATCAAGCTTTTAATTCCCCCCCTTTTTGCAATACAACCTATTCTAGTTTAACATTAACTTAGTGCAGGCTAAGACTAAGTCTTAGCTTAGCTGGCTAAGAGGATCGCCTAGCACGCCAAGGGGCACGGGTTCGAGTCCCTAAGGCTGCATTCTCACATTTTTTTCTTTTCTTTTTTTTAACATTCAGGGTGTTACAAGACCGATCTTGGTCTCTTTTACTTCGTTGGTTCCTTTGTATGTGACTTCAAGCTTGTCCCATACCTCATTGGCATCTTCACAAGATGACATTTTCTCATAGATTTTGGGGCTAAATGCACAAAAAAGAATGCGTAAAGCCTTACAATTTAGCTTCATCTTCTTGCGATCATCCACACTCAATTCCTCCTTGCTTTGTTGTGGCACGAACGAACCATCGTCAACTATGTCCTAAAGCTTGTAATCTTTGGCCTTGATCTTCTAATAGGAATAGTTGGTCCCGTCAAAGAAAGGTGGCTTGTCGATGGATTGTGCCATTTCTTTGGTTGATTGTATTGTTGATCGAGCTAGCCGGATCATCTCAATAGGATGTTAATCCTCTTCAATTGAGTCTCGCACTGATACCAATTGCAAGGCTTGATAGACTCGATTTCATTCAACCGATTTAAGTTGCCAAGTTGTGGAGAAGTTTGTGTTTTGAGTGATTTTGTGGAAGCAAAAAGATAGACAAAAGACACAAGGATTTATAGTGGTTAGACCTTCTAGCAAGAACCTACATCCACTACATTAGCTTCCACTAAAGATTTTCAACCAATATCCACTAGATATTCGTCCTCACTACAAACAAATGTACATATACCGACGCTTAGTTATACCGACGGAAAATAGTCGTCGGTATAGACTATATATACCGACGGAAAATAAAAATGTCGATAAAAATTATGATTTGTACCGACAGATATATTAATCGTCGGTATTGATGTAATTTATACCGACGGAAGACAAAAAACCGTCGGTATAGATGTAGTTTATAACGAAGAATTATAGTAACCGTCGGTATAAGTGAACCATATACTGACAGTTGACTATGTTCGTCTGTATAGGTAAATTATATATCGACGGATGTTTTCTACCGTCGGTATAGGTAGGTTTAAAATTTTCTCATAGTTTTGGTTATTTTCAAATATTTAATAATAGTTATTTAATTATTTATATATTAAAATAAAATAATAAAAAAATCTTTAAAAAGAAACCCTCCCCATTACTTTCACTTCACCCAAAGATTGACGATTGAAAATACAAGCTTCTTTATTCTTTCGACTTCTCTCTTCTCTCGAGCGGCAGTGGCAAACTGACGATTGCAAATGGACAAGAAAGGGGCCAACGCTGGAGTATTTCTTCTTTAAAGTTCAGACATCATCTCTGCAAGTATTTCGTTTATTCTTCCTTGTTTCTTCTATTCTATTCTCCCGATTGTTGGGTTCGGATTTATTAATCAACGGTAGATTTGAATTCAGGTTTATCAATCCTCGGTAGATTTAGATTTATCAATCAACGATAGATTTGGGTTTAGATTTATCAATCTTCGGTAGATTTGGGTTTAGGTTTATCAATATTTTTGAGAATGTATTTTTAATTTTTGTTTTCAATCTTTTCTGTTTCCTCTTCTGAAGTTAAATGCTAAGTTACTATTTGGATATGCAAAAGTTTCTTGATATAAAATTGCAGCATTAATTATGTTTCGTTATTCTAAATGCTAAGTTGAAAATTGTAGGCTCTAACCATATAGACTTGCAACCGAGTTTTTCAATGGGTAAAAGATGTGAAAAATAAGAATTTTTCGCAGGGAGCAAGCCCCCTTTTCATGTTGATAAGTCAACCATGTAATGCGAAATATATTCTAGTTTTGGTTGTTTGCCCACCCATAGCAACTTTTTGCCCTCCTATGTTCATGATACCCATTGTTAGCTGCCAAATGTATGATTCACCTTTAAAGGGTTTTTTTTTTCTTTGTTCTCCAATACCATAAATTAAAATATGTATTTTATAAACGCCAATCTTCAGCTGCATGGAACTTAGTGAACTCCTTTACTCAAGTTCGTAGATCTAATTGAATTGGTTAAAAAGGAAATGAAGAGGAGGCAAATGATGAAGAGGTCAAATATGGTGGCAAAGCAAGTGATAATCATCCAATCTGCTCAAAGCTTAGGCTTTGTGTCTCAATTATGGGTGGATACCACCTCAGTTAGTACTTTGCTCTTCTGATTACTAATTTGGAATTATGGTTTTCATACTATATGGTCATTAATTTTGTGTTTTTCCTGTGTTTGAATTTTATGAGTGCGTGAGATCTTAGCAGAATTAAGTTTCTGTATCAGTCCCCTGTTTGATATGAGATGTGCTGGAATTGCTGGATCTTGTTAAGATACAATAGACTTATATTCAGAGCAAGGAAGTTATAACGATCGAGCTTTTGGTTCCGATAAATTACAAGGCGGTTTCTAATTTGGTTCAAGAGATTTTTTGAATTTGAGCTTATTTCAGACTTGGCTTTGAACTTATTGGAAAAGGTTGTATTTTATGCTTTTGTAGATAATATTGTGGTAACGTTAGACCTAGCATGAATTTTTTTTACCTATAAAGTAAAGTGACATTTAATATTTTCAATGAGCTTTGCTCTATTTAGGAATAAAACATATAAATCAGCTTTTGGTGGGCTTATAAGTCCTAAGTTGGAACCCTTATCCACCTCAACTAAAGTGCTATTAGATGAATTGGCGTTAATCCATAAATGTAGTTTTTGCTGATTTTATATGAATGGAGCATGGGAATCAAAACATGTAACTTTGTCAGGAAGAGATGCTTCTATCACGAATAAATAGTCATGACTGAAAAAGTTAATATGTATGTATGTGTGTGTGTGTGTGTGTGTGTGTGTGTGTGTATGTGTGTATGTATGTATGTCTGTGTGTGTGTGTGTGTGTGTGTGTGTGTGTGTGTGTATGTTGGTTTTGTAAGTAAAACCTTCTGGTTTCATGCATGTAAAGGCTGAGTATAAAAGTCTGGATTTAGGTGATAAACTGATAACAAGTTGAAACTTGCAGCAAAGGTGTTAAAGTGTCAGGCGAACCTCACCTTGAAAAAGACGTGTGTGTGTGTGTGTGTGTGTGTGTGTGTGTGTGTGTGTTGGTTTTGTAAGTAAAACCTTCTGGTTTCATGCATGTAAAGGCTGAGTATAAAAGTCTGGATTTAGGTGATAAACTGATAACAAGTTGAAACTTGCAGCAAAGGTGTTAAAGTGTCAGGCGAACCTCACCTTGAAAAAGACTACTTTATTGAGACCTTAATTTGGAAATAATCATTTTCTAGAATTTTTATATTATTGCATGGGATCTTATGTACTGTAATTCGGTCGTGGTGCTTTGATATCAAGAGAGTTTTCTTGGAATGAAAATATTCCAAATGTCTACTGGTCTTGAATATCTTTAGTCCTGAATTGCTTTTGCTTTTATGTTCTCAGCATTTATATTCTAATGGATTTTTGGTGCTTTTTTTAATTATTATTAAATTTCACTTTAGCAGTTGTTAAGATTGTTTTATGTGTCATCTCCTTATTCTGGTAAAAGGGTCTTTTGGTATTATAACCATATGGCTATTTTCTGGTTGCTAACTAAATTCAGGACATTTCTTTTGCAACCATCAATTGAATATGCTAATGGTTACATACTTTTGCCTCTCCTGTGGCAGCTAAACTATGAGAAAAGTCCTTTCCAACGAACATTTGTTAATCAGGTATGCACTCATAGCATAGTTTTGTTTTGTGCTATAATGACCTATTAATCCAGATTAGTTTCTGCTACTGTTTACTACACAATAGAAATTCTTTTCATGTCCTGGAGTAAACTCATTTTCACTAAGTTTTAAAGTTTGCACAGTGATTCTTCCTATAATTCGTATCAATGTGTTGATTTTGGTCGTCTTTTTTTTTTTGCAGGAATAATTCATGGAAGTGATTCATATAATTCACCAATTGACATTGGCAGGTATATATTGTTCTTCTCTCCTTCCATTTATCTTCCTATAATTCGTATCTATGTGTTAATTTCGATCGTCTTTTTTTGCAGGAACGTGATTCATGGAAGTGATTCGGTTGAGAGTGCAAGGAAGGAAATTGCATTATGGTTACCAGAAAGCCCTGTTAACTAGCGTAGCAGTGTCTACCCCTGGAACTGAGTAGATGTTTAGACTAATCTGTTGCAAATCATGGCATCATCATGTTAGCTTATTGTTGGTGAACTTTTTAATCAACTTTTTACTAAGTTAATTACCTTTTGTTACCATTTAAGGTGTTTGTTTGATTTATGCATGCACTAGCAGTAACATATTTTAATAGAATTTGGTTTGTATGAATAGAATTTCAGTTGCTGATATGTTTGAATTTTATGGTTACTGAACACTTTTAAAGTGGATTTTAGTAGCTTCAATATGTGATTCCAATGATTTTATTTTTGGTCTTATTATAAAATAAAATTTTAATTTTTAAATAAATGCCAATTAAACCTATACCGACGGACAAAACCGTCAGTATATGTATTTATATAAATCTACATGAATCATATACTGACAAACAACACCATTGATAAAGGTAAAACCCTATAGGGGCGGTCAAACCGTCAGTAAAAAACTGACGTTATATATGCACCATGTATACCGACGAATTGGGTCCGTCGGAATAGATACACTAATTTGTCGGGTTAGGCCATACCTATGCCTATGGATATGTCTGTCGGTATAGGGTCCCAGCATCTATACCGACGGAATCAGCCGTCGGTATAGAAATATACCGACAAGCGTTTTACTGACGGTTGTTTGTCTGTCGGAATATCTTTTTTGTCCGTCGGTATAAGATTTTAGACTATATACTGACGGATTTTTAGTGTTTTACCAAGGCTTTTCTATCCGTCGGTATATGTCATTTTTTTGTAGTGCCTTTTTTTTACCAATTTAGAAGGCAACCGTTACAATCCTAGACTCAACTTAAGTCTAGCAACCAAAGCTCACAACTCGAGCTTTGGGAACACTCTTAAGCAATAGAAAATCTAGCAAACTTGAAAACCCTCACAAGGTGGATAGTTTGCATTATTTAAGCTCACTCACCAAAATCTAAACACTTGAGGAAATGTGACAATTTAGGCTCACAAGTGTTGTCTATACAAAATATGTACAATAAAGCACTAAGACAAATTTGACATCATATTGTTGTTGACAATTAAAGCATCCATCTTCCATGGATGCTTAAAGGTCCCTCTTATATTCCAAATTGAGCTTCTAGCCGTTGTAGACCGTTGTGATTGAATTTGAGCCGTTGGGGTCTTTATTTCCCTCTATAAATGCAATTTTGGGCAGTAGGGTATCGATACTCGTGTCACTGTATCGATACTCTCCTCTTTGAAACTAGCCGTTGAGCCTACTTCAGATTATGCGTGTTGATACCCTTACGAGCGTATCGGTACATCCTACATTTCAAATAGACGTTGTGAAAATGATCGTTGGGAGAGGTTAAGGCGTATCGGTATACGATACAACCGTATCGGTACACGACTAGTTGTTGGGGTGTTTTAAAGCTCTCTATATCGATACAGAAAAGGCGTATCGGTACGAGTTTTGACTACTAGAATGTCCTTGTAGTTAAACCCTAAGAAATATCAGTACGGTTTACACTGTATCGGTACTGTAACATCAAAAATCATAGGTTTTGGCTACTTTAAAACATTTTAAGTTATTCCAAAGCCTTGTAAAAACACTTAAACATGTTTTTCAAGTTGTTTGGACTTACAAAGCATTTTGAAATCTTTTTCAATTTAGTCCAAATTAAATTTTCAATTATTATATAAAAACATATATCTTAACAAATATGTTTGTTGCTTTGTTTTTATTAAATATAATATAACATATAGTAATATATGCATATATATGTTATGCTTTTTTAAACTATATATATATATATATATATTTGTTTTTATTAAATATAATATAACATATAGTAATATATATATATATATATATATATGTTATGTTTTTTTCTAAACCATATGTATATATAGTTTTAGTGTGTGTGCGTGTGTGCATGTGTGTGTTTGTGTTTTTTTTTTGTGTGTGTATGTATGTATGTATACGAAGGATTATTTTGAGAAATCGTATTGCTCTATCCAAATTTTCATTTCTAGTGGTGACGATATTATTACCATTAGCAGTAATTATTACAATATTCACAATATGTATGTGTGTGTATGTGTGTGTGCGTGTGTGTGTATGTATGTTTGTATGTATGTGTGTGTATCCGAAGGATTATTTTGAGAACTCATATTGGTCTCTTAAAATTTCCACTTCTAGTGGTGACGATATTATTACCATTACCAGTAATTATTACAATATTCGCAATTCTGCAATTTTCATAATGTTCTTTCTCGCAAGAACTTATTGGTTGCAACGCTCTGATTTTGGACCTAGACGTCAACCGGAAAAGATTAGACGGATCAGGAGAACTGGGTTAGAGATTCGAGTTAGTTTTGAGATTTCAATTAGAATAAATATTTTTGGGAAGATTAAAAATATAGAAAAATGTTCTAAAATCCTTATTTAATATGTTAATTATTTTGATGAAATCAATTTTCAAAAATGAGTTTGGAAATTCGACATTTTGGGACTAGTGACCAAAGTGTAAAACTGTTGACTATTTTATAAAGGGTCAAAACTTTGAATCTTTAAGGAGCTAAAATACCTAAGTGTTTTCATCAGATTTTCTCTCAGTTGGATTATTTTTAAAGTGTTTTAATTAAAGGATTAAAAGGAATGAATTAAAGTGTAAAATCCCTAAAACCGGTCTAGTCAGAATTAAGTTCCGGCAAACAGAAACCCTATACTAAAAAGGCCCAAATATTGTTTTGACCGTTTATATGAGGGAAATCACATTGATATTGGACTCTAATTGAGTTAAATTATAATCTAAGGACCTTAATTGTATAGCTAGAGAACTTTTAGTGACTAAATTGAAAAAATTGAAATTTCAAGTGTATAAGTTTGATCACCCGAGAGTTGAGGGACTAATCTTGCGATTAGAGCCCACACAACTTAATAAATCTCATATGTGGGATCACCGGTAGAGTTTTCTTCAGTAGAAGGAAACCTATTGCTAATAAAATCAAGAAAATAGCTAAAGGAAGAAAAATTACTCGATTTCAACTTAAGCAAACACCTCTCCTTGTCTTCATCTTCTGCCTCCAAGCACACACCTCTATTGGTGTTCCTTAAAAAGCTTGTGTTTCTTCGGTTTATTGTTATCGAAATCTTACTACTAAGCGGGTAAGCTAAATCCCCTAATTTATTGTTGAAATCCATGGAGATTGGTAGAGTAATCTCAAGCTAGGTTTTGGTTACCTGTGGATATCATGTACATAATGCCTATATTGAGCTTAGATATCGATTTTGATATCATCATATTGATTTCAATATCGTATCGTCAATTCTAATAATTCCCTATTGATATTCCTAGCTCAAAAAGTGGAAAGTGATCATCCACCATCATCAACAAAAGCTAGGAACAAACAGATTGCTATCCGAGAGCCTTGAAAGCTTCGAATTATCGAGGCGAGTGTAGTCGGAGTCTCAGGACTAAGCTTGGTGCTTTTCCCGATCCCATTGTTATTGAAATTATCATTGCTAACCTTATTGTGAAGGAATTTTGCATCGAATCTTTTAGAGGATACATAGGTAAGCATCGGTAAGTATAGCATTGAATATCGGACATTGATATTGTCATTGTCATCGTGCATTGCCATTAACATAGTTATTGTGATCGAAACATCAAAAATGAATTATCGACTAATGATATTGTCATTGAGATCATTTAACATTGTTACCATTATTGTTATTGATATCGAACATTGATATTGGAACATTGCTTGTTAATAATGATATTGGAAACATTGAACATTGTGATTGTCATTGAATATTGATAATTGATAAATTATATTTTCACCGGACCTTGGATTTGAAGGACATTGGATACAATTGGCATGCCATAGAATTCATCAGCTCAGTGTACGAGTGGACTACGGTCCTAGGGATACGACCTATATTGATTTGGTAAGGCGGAGGGATAAGACCAATTTATTGACTTGGCGAGGCGTAGGAATTCGCGTATCCACCATCCGAAATCTATCCAAGGGTTATTGTTAAAATATGGAATAATGATCATAAACATGATCATTGTATTGATATTAATGGTTCATTGCATTGTTTCTATATTTATTTGAATTGCCATGCATAACCTTGTTATCAATATTGTTTTTACTACCTCACTAGGAAATGTATGCCTAATGCATTGCATTTCATCCATTTCAGGTTAAGAGTTTCGACGAAGGAGATCAGAAAAGTTGTTGCGTTATACAAGTCACAAGCAAGCCTAAAGTAAAGTATATCGAACCCATGAAATCCTAGTATGGTGGAAAAGTATATAGAAAAGTCTTATAAGACCTTTTTGATGTGGATATTTTGTGCTTGTGGTTTGTTAGTGCATAAGGCTCAAAATGAACTTTGTATATAGCTTAAAAGTTACTAAAATGACACGTTTGACTCCTAAAGGTGAAATCATAGTAAACAGATTCGAATAGTCCTAAAATTTGGCAATCAAGTAGTTTATAGTATTGGAATATTGTGCGTAAAATTTCATTACATTTGGATAATGTTTGGTAAGCCAAATCGATTAAAATCCTATAAAAATCTGTCATTACAGGGCAGGGCGTATCGATACAGTTGATGGTGTATCGATACGTTCTATCATATTTGGTCGAGTCAACACTGATCAAATGGGGCATATCGATACGAATGAGGCGTATCGGTACGGATTTTGGCTATTGGAATTTGGGAACAAAATGGTATCGATACGGGGTCAAGGTGTTTCGATACAAAGTCAACGTGGCCAACCAGTATCGGTACGGCTCACAACTGTATCGATACAAGCTTATTTTTCTTGATTCTGGAATTTGGAATTTAGGCTTAGAGTATCGACACGACCTAAGAGTATCGTACGGTAACAGTTAATTCGGTTAAATGATATAGAACACAGTTTAGCATTGTTTACAAAATGGCCACTGAATCTTGCACAGTCTATTTAGAAATGTAATTGAGCTCCGATTAATATGAAAATTTACATAGTC
Organism: Hibiscus tridactylites; assembly: GCA_958450335.1. Lineage (NCBI taxonomy): Eukaryota > Viridiplantae > Streptophyta > Magnoliopsida > Malvales > Malvaceae > Hibiscus > Hibiscus tridactylites. The sequence goes on along the minus strand of OY288286.1, from coordinate 22,355,199 downwards.
ATTGATTGTATGATGAATTTTATTTTAGTAAGATTAGTTTCGAATAAGGGCCGCTAAAATACTTGAATTACGGTTTAGTCCTTAAAACTTGTAAAGGTTTAATTTGGCCTTAATTGGGTAATCATAGAGTCGCAAAAGATTAATTAGATTTATGTATCGCTTATTCTTAAATGGTAGGTTTAATAACATCGCTTATTACAAGGAACTGTAGTGTCGATCACCGTATAGTTCACCGCTAGCACGCTCCGACCCGGTTCTTGACTAGGCCAGGAAGGGGGTGTTACATTTGTGGTATCAAAGGTAGAGTTTAGTCGATTCTAGGACTAAACTGAAGTCTATTGTATTGTTATTGTGTTTCTTTTTCACCTAGGAGTTCTATATTGTGTATACTGTGACTTGTCTACTAATATGATCTCTTTGTACTATGGATATGTGTGAGACTAACGAAGCTCATATAGATGAGCATGCTATCGGTTCCTCGACTCATGGCGAGGAAGTAAGGGGGAGACCCACCGAATCTACCTAACCCTCCACCTCCTAATGATGAGCTGGTATTGTTTGATGCACAGACAAAGTGTTATCGGAATATGGCTGACGTGTTCAAACAGTTTGTGGCCTCGATGAGGGCTGAACCACCTGTGCAACTAGCTCCACATGTTGTCCAGTATATTCGGGCCCCTATTGATAAGCTGACATCGCTCCGAGCCTACACTTTCACCGGTTAGGATGATGATAATCTTGAGACTGCATAATATTGGCTAGACAACACGCTAAGGATCTTGAATAAGCAGTCGTAGTGCTTGGATGAGCACAAGCTGGATTGCGCCCTTGCATTGCTAGCTGATGAAGCTTTGCAGTGGTGGGAGACCACTATTCTTACCGTTGAGAAAGAAACTCCCACTTGGGAGTTCTTTCTTCAAGAATTTCGAAAGAAGTACATCAGCGAGTACTATCTCGCAGAAAGACGCAATATCTCCCTCCATCTGAAGCAAGGTGGTCGACCTATCGAACAATACATCCATGACTTTTGCAAGTATTGTCTATATGGTGCTGAGTACATCAAGAAAAAGGAAGATAAATGTATGATGATTATTGCATGGATTAGCGATGAGCTACGTCCTATGTTTACTGCCTTGGGCATCACCAACTTCCAAGATTTGGTGAATCGAGTTAAGGATACTAAAGCTGCTTAGAGGGCCCAAAGGGCCGATGGATTCGGCAAGTCTAAGAAAAGGTTCAGAGATGATTACCGACCACCCAAGTGGAATAAGAAGGGAAACTATCAAGGCTCTAAACAGAATACATATTCGCAGCCTTTCCGTTCTAGAAATATTGAGAAGCCTCAGATTGTGACACAATATTTTGTCAAGACGGATATAGTCGAGAGTACCAGAGGTTCCAACCGGAGTTTGCAGAATTCAATTTGCAACTACTGTCAGAAATGACATCCAATAGGACAATGTCATAAATAGAGTGAATCATGCTTCTATTGCGGTGAACGAGGTCATTTTATTCGTGATTGTCCTTTGGGTGCTACCAAGTCCACTACTACACCGACAAATGTTGCCTCCCCTACTCAGTCATTCCGAGCAAGGCATCGAGGCAAGGATCATCGGGAGATACAAGGAGACCTAGTGGCTCGAGAAAACCATTCAACAAGCAAGAATCGAAGGCTTCTGCCCAGATGTATCATGTGAGGAGCCGTGAGGAAGATGATGAGCTTGACGTTATTGCAGCTACCATTGAATTGTACTCTCATTCTTTGTACACATTGATAATCATATTAGTTCCCTAAACATTGTAAAATTTTAAAATGGGTCCTAAATTGATAATCATAGCTTCGCATAGAGTTACTGACCCTCCCTTACTGTAAAGTATCGTAATGTGATATCGGTTACTAATTAAGAGTTGCATCGATTACTGTATTGTTCATAGGTAACATACTCCGACCCGATTCTCTACCAGGCCGAGAAGGGGGTGTTACATTACAAGTCTTTTTAAACCCCACTTCTACCTTTTTGCAGTTATACAAAGGCAATTAAAACAAGGAATTGATATTGTTTAAATTCCTAAGTCCATATGGATCGACCTTATTTCTTTATACTATTGTTCATCTTAAATAGAGATTAGGAACATTTTATTTGAAGGATTTGACACCTTGTCAAATTGGCGTCATTGCCAAGGATTTCGACTAAAATTAATAATATCATTTTTTTGTTTTGATCTATGACCAGGTCGTGACCAGTAGAATTAGAACCAGAAATAGAAAAACTAGCTCAAAGATTACGTAAAGAAACTATTCAACGTGGTAAACGACCCTATCCCAAATTAGAATAATTATCTTACATCGAAGATATATTCACGTATGAAGACAAAGAAGAAGACATGGCTGAAAAAACTATTCAGGAACTTTTCGCGGAACCTGACGAGCAACAACCTTTATACATAATATTTCCAACTGGAGAAACACCATTCGAGCTTAAAACAGGACTGGTCCATCTTTTTCGTACCTTCTATGGTTTGCAAAATAAAAATCCACACAAACTTCTTAAAGAGTTTCATATGGTCTGCATGAGTATGAAACCTCAAGGAGTCTATGAGGATCAAATAAAACTCCGAGCATTTCCTTTTTCTTTAGTTGATTTGGCAAAATAATGCCTATTTTATTTACCACTAGGAACAATGGATACATGGGCTGACATGTCGCGTTTGTTTCTTGACAAGTTCTTCTTGCGGTTAGAGCGTTCGAACCAACGAGAACTATTGTGGGCATTCAGAAAAAGGATAATGAATCGTTGTATGAATACTGGGAGAGCTACAAAAAGTTATGTGTGAGTTGTCTGCAACACAGCTTGACAGAACAAACTCTCTTACATTACTTTTATGAAGGATGACTTCCGTTGGAAATGAAGGTGATCAATACGGTGAGCGGAGGCCCAACAATTTCGCCCAATCACTAAACTAACAAAACGAGTTCACGAGATAAGTACTCATTCATTGGAAGCTAAAATTGACAAACTTACTGTTGTGGTGTAAAATATGCTTATAGGAAAAACACTTTTGACTCACATATGTGAAATTTGTACCATGCTCAACCATCCAATTGATTCTTGCCTATTATTACAAGAAGATATTTCATAACATGTAAACGTTGTTGGAAATTTTCCAGCCCTCCTCAAAAGTGATACGACCCTAACGCAAATACTTATAATGCAGGCTGAAGAGACCATCCCAACCTAAGTTATGGGTTGAACGCTCAATTCAATCAGCCATATCTACCAAGCCCGCCCATGCAGTAACAATATCAACCCTAAAAGTCATCTCTAGAAGCCAGAATGGAAAGGTTGGTCGTTAACACGGAAAATTTCCAACAAAAGACTAAGACACATTTTCAAGAAATCGACAAGCAGATAAGGAAACTTATAGTAACCATGAGTCATTTGGAGTCCCAAGGCAAACTAACGTCTCAGACAGAACCAAACCCGCAAACGAATGTGAGTATGATTAACTTAAGAAGCGATTAACTTAAGAAGCAAAATTATTGTTAAATCTGAGACCGAAAAGAGCCACAACTCTAGTCGCACCAAGCAAAAAGATGAACTAAAACCTCCAGCGCAACCAGCAATACAATCTTCGTACACAATGCCACCTCCATTCCCAAGAAGGCTCGTGAAACACAAGAAGGAGACCGAGGAAAAGGAGAATTTAGATACCTTCCGCAGAGTTGAGATAAACATACCATTGCTAGACGTGCTTAAACAAGTCCCAAGGTATGCGAAATTTTTGAAAGATATGTGCAAAAACAAGAAGAAATTTTTTGGCAGTGAAAAGGTAAACTTTGGTGAGAATATTTTTGCAATTCTTGAAAGAAAAATACCACTAAAATATAAGGATCAAGGCATGTTTTTCATTTCATGCAAAATGGGCAATGTAAGCATTAAAAAATCTATGTGTGATCTTGGTGCATCAGTCAATGTTATGCCTATGTCTGTTTATAAATTACTAAATGTTGGTCTTTGAAAGAAACATGTCTGGTTATTCAGTTAGCTTATAGATCAGTTGTGTATTCAGAAAGAGTCTTGAAGGATATTCTCTAAAGGTAAATGGGTTAATATTTCCAACTGATATCTACATTATTGACATGGAGGACAATCTCTTAAATAATTTCTTCGACATTCTGCTTGGAAGACCATTTCTGAGCACAACACAAACCAAGATCGATTTGCAAAGTGGGACATTCATCATGAAATTCAATGGGGGAAGTAGAGGAATTTGATGTTTATAAAGCTATGAAATATCCTAATTTCATGTCTAATGTAGCAATGTTGATATAGTAGAACCTTTTGTGGAAGAATATATTGAAGATAATTTTTTTGTTGAATTACAAGTTGTGTCGTGCAGGAATTTGAATGATGAAATAGCTTAGGTGATGGATTTGAATTTGTCACTACAAGAAGTCGTTTCTAACATGAACTCGCAGTCATATAGCAAACATCTAAGTAAAAAATTAAATTTGATGCCTTCTCAATCTAAACTTTTACCCTCCATATTGCAGCCACCAAAATTAGAGCTAAAGCCATTGTCAGAGCATTTGAAGTATGTATTTTTAGGAAAAGATAAACTAGTTATCACTCGCGTTCAAAATGGGTGGAGGATTTACATCAATTACAAGAACTTGAATGTTTTAACTAGAAAAGATCATTTCCCGCTTCCATTTATTGATCAAATGAATGTTGAAACTCTTGAGGCGATGGAATTTGATACATCATTACAGGAAATTGATGCAATATAACAATCAGGTTGTCGAACTAACGATGTTAAACAAATGTGGTATAATGGGAAACAACCATTTTCATTTTTTTTTTGTTTTTATTTTTTTATTAGTATTTAATTATTTCATTTTTCTTTTTCTTTCTGAATAAAGGTACAACAAGAATTTCTAATTTTTTTCTATGGTTCAAATGACATGGGCACATGAGAAGCAAATGTTGAGAAAATTCTCTCCCTATTACAAGAAAATAATCAGTGACACTCTCGAGCGCAATGATAAAGACGAGAAGTACGATGCCCCTTTACGAATTTTAATTCAATTTTTCTTTATACGTATTGGGTAGGGTTGTAAAAACAAGTCAGGACCTGAAAACCTGCCTGAAACCTGCTCGAGTCAGATCCTGATTTGACCCGAGAATTTGATGATCCGAACCCGAACTGTAACTGACTGTTGCTGACCCGAACCCGAGTTGAACCTGTTACTGTAGCAACCGAACATGATCTGCGTCCGACTGAAAACGACTCGAACCCGAATCTGACCTGTTAATTTTGACATGAAACCCGACCTGCATCCGACTGAAACGAACCCGAACCCGAGACCGACCTGGCAAATAACCTGATATTATCTGACTGAATCGACCCGAGATCCGATTTTACCCGTGTAACACTCGGGTTTAGGGGTTAGGTGAAAATAATATTTTAATATTATTTGGGCTCAGGTTTGTAATTGAAATGATCCTTTTAAAATTCCGGGTTTCAAAATAAACATTTAAAATAGGACCAAATTGATTTAGTTTCAAAATTGAAGAGCTATTTTAAAAACATAGGAATAGCCATTCATTAATGGCCTTATTGTAATTTACCCATCTTTCCAAATTAAATCCCCTTATTTCAAATAAAACACCCATTCACTATTCATTGTCTTCTTCTTCAACGTTAGAAGAGCTCTCCCTCCCTAATCTACTATTCCATCTCAAAGCTCCCTCATTTCAACTCCATTTTGAAAGGTAAGGACGTTTTTTACTTCCCCTCAACTCCCTCTCCTTAAAAATACCTTTTATTTTCATTTCCATGAAGGTTTTAGAAATTGGCATTTTGGAAAGTTTGGATTAAAAATGAAAGCTTTATGATGTTAAGTGAAATGTTTTGATTTAATATTTTTAGTTATGATGTATAGAGGTCAAATGGTATAACATATGTAAATTTCAAATGATTTTGAGCAATTTTCGGATTTGGGTTTCAAGGGGGTTTTGGAGGGTTTTAAAGTGGTTTTTGGGGTGGTTTAATGTTGGTTTTTGAGGGCTGGTGTTAGTATGATATATGAGGGTCACTTTGGGTGTATTTGATGGTTGTTTGGATGTTTGAAATGGAAGATTTCAGTGGGCTTTAGGGGCTGCTCGGAAATTCTGTTTTGGGCTTGATTTTGAGTGTTGGATGCTTGAAAATGTTAATCCGGGTTAGTTCCGATGATGAGCTATTGATTGTGGATGTTTTGTTTGTGTTTGGGATTGATTAGAATCGAGGTTGGACATCAGTGAAGCATCGGAAGTAAATCCGGGGAATTGAAGGTGGTCGCTTGCTTGGTCTTTAAGCTCGGGAGCTTAGGTGAGTGGTTAATTGTTTTACTTAGTTTTAAAATGGTTGGTTCGAGTATATAGACTAGGTTGGGCTTGGTAGACCCACCTAGAGTTAGGATTAGGGTGGTAGCCTAATCCTAAACTTGATCTAGAGCCTTTGGATGAACTTAAACGTATGAATGTATACGCCTCGTATGTCTTGTGATGTGAATGTTTATGTATATTGTATTATACATGTGAGATGAGACATGATTTGTAATGCTTGAAGCATGCATGATAATGGTTCATGATAGTGTTCATGGTGAGTACGTGCTAAGCACGGAATTGATTGAAATGAGTAATTGTGGAATGAGTAAAATGTTGGCACTAGTATGCTTGAGTACAAATGATCGATCATTAGGATGTTAGTGTGTACACATGAGTCAAAAGTCGCGCGTGGCCTTGGTGGCGTTGAGTCACCAAGGAGGAGTACGGGTTCGCCCGGAAATTGTATTTACATATAGTCGGTGATGAGTGGAATCCCATCGACGGGGCATGAGGATGAGTGGAATCCCTTCCACGAGATCGGTGATGAGTGTAATCCCACCGTGAGGTAATGTGGTTGTTGGATGTGATATCCAACGTGTCTATCCGTGTATTCGGGTCATAGCTAGGTGCCAATGTTGATTGATAAGTGTATCAATGTGTTGTGAAATGTGATCTTTAATTGGATGCTTGAATGTGATTACATGTATTGTGGATTTGAGCTTATGATCATGGCATTTATATTGTATATTGCTCATGCATCTTTACCTTGTGGCCCTTGTGGATCCTTGGTATATATGTGTAATGCCTTGGCTAGATCGTGCTCGGACCCTGCAATGTTGAAGTTTGTTTTTAAGAGCTCACCCTCACTAAGCATCATTGCTTACGCTCTCTTTGTTCAACATTGCAGATCCTTAGTTCGTGGGTTGCTTGAGCAAGTGGAGGGCCTCCAAGTGTGGTTGTTGGCTTGAGTACATCAAGTATGACTTTTAAATGTTAAACATGTAATAGTTTAAGCAATGGGACATGTGTTATTTTGATGGATGATTATTGGTTGTTTAGGAGCTTGCTTAGACTCCATATTATCTTGCTTTTGTATGGCTTGTGATGCCATGTTTGATTTGTATCCCATGCCTAAATTGCTTAGTATGAATGTTGGCTATATGCCTTAGAGGTTGCTTTTATGTTTGAATGTTGAAGTATGAACTTTGAATGCTTAAATGCCATCTTGGGTCCATTGCATGATTTCCTTGATGTTTGTACATGTTGGATGCTTGTATGGCTATATAGTGGTATGTAAATGTTGAGTGAATGTTTGGTTGGGGCTAAGGAAGTCTTAAATTGCATTTAGATTCGAGTCTTGTTCGTTCTTGCTGAGTTTGGGAGCCTTACAGTGCAGGGCGTATCGGTACGCCTGAGGGCCGTATCGATACGCTACTGCCTCCAGGGCTCAAGTTTGGTTGGGCGTATCGATACTCGGGGGAGTATCGATACGGTTTTTGGTCACTGGAATTTTGAGAAATTGGGGAGTTTTTGGGGTATCGATACGGTGTTGGGGCGTATCGGTACGGGTTCATCTCGTTGACCACGAGATGTTGACCGAGGAGGGCGTATCGATACGCTCAAGGGCTGTATTGATACGGTCTTCTTCGAGTTGACTGGTTGGGTTGACCAAGGCATGGCGTATCGATACCCTTGACTGGTGTATCGATACGACCTGCCCTGTAAGCTTAAAATGGACTGTTTATGCATGGCCGTGTTTCGAATGTATTTTCCTTTGATTGTTTCCGCTGTTATGATCACTTAGGACTTAACAATCCTCTAGACAAAATGAAAGAAAGAAAAAAATAGGGTTGCTAACCGAAGGGGAACCTTAACGGGTTTCGCTTCGGTTTTCCCCGTGTGGCTCACTCGGACCGGTCATCCGGCCAGACCGGGACGAGGGGGTTACAACCCGACCTATTTTGAACCCGACCTGTTAATGGACCCGACCTGTTGTTGACTTGAACTAATGTAGACCTGGCTAAAAATGTTAAATAATTTAAAGTGTAAACTGTTCATTATAAACATAATAATTTTTTAGTAGATTATGTTAATTTCATTACTTAGAAAATTTTTATCTTCCACTATACTTAGAAATTTGTCTTAATTTGTAACTACATTATGTATAATAAAATTATATACTTAGAAATTTGTTTAAGTATAAAAATATAAATTATGTATAATAAAATTATATACTTAAAAGATTTGTTATAATTTTTACTAAGTATATAATATATTAGTAATATATAGATAATATAATATATTAAACTTATTATGCTTTATTATATAATATATATTATGTTAACTTTATTATGTTCATAAACTTTATTATGTTCATAAAATTAAAATAAATACAAAATATAAGTTAGTATTATGTTTAACATAATATATATTATGTATAAATATAATATATATATATATATAAACTTATAACTTATAATTTATATAATGTATTTATAATATAATAATTAATAATAAATAATAATTAGTAATAGTTTTGGCTTTGTGCCTTTGGGCTCATATCCCACCACCCATTTATTTTAGATGAGCCCCTAAAACCTATAATGTATAAATATATATATATATATATATATAAACTTATAACTTATAATTTATATAATGTATTTATAATATAATAAATAATAATAAATAATAATTAGTAGTAGTTTGGGCCTTGGGCCTTTGGGCTCTTATCCCACCACCCATTTATTTTAGATGGGCCCCTAAAACCTATAATGTATAAATATAATAAATATATATATATATAAACTTATAACTTAAAATTTATATAATGTATTTATAATATAATAAATAATAATTAGTAATAGTTTGGGCCTTTAGGCTTCATATCCCACCACTCATTTATTTTAGATGGGCCACTAAAACCTATAATGTATAAATAACACAGACACACACACACACACACACATATATATATATAAACTTATAACTTATAAGTTATAAGTTATATAATGTATTTATAATATAATAATTGATAATAAATAATAATTAGTAATAGTTTGGACCTTGGGCCTTTGGGCTCATATCCCACCACCCATTTATTTTAGATGACCCCTAAAACCTATAATGTATAAATTTAATATATATATATATATAAATTTATAAATTATAATTTATATAATCTATTTATAATATAATAAATAATAATTAGTAATAGTTTGGGCCTTGGGCCTTTGGGCTCTTATCCCACCACCCATTTAGTTTAGATGGCCCCTAAAACCTATAATGTATAAATATAATATATATATATATATATATATATATATATATAAACTTATAACTTAAAATTTATATAATGTATTTATAATATAATAAATAATATTTAGTAATAGTTTGGGCCTTGGGCGTTTAGGCTCATATCCCACCACCCATTTATTTTAGATGGGCCCCTAAAACCTATAATGTATAAATAATATATATATATATATATATATATATAAACTTATAACTTATAAGTTATATAATGTATTTATAATATAATAATTGATAATAAATAATAATTAGTAATAGTTTGGGTCTTTGGGCTCATATCCCACCACCCATTTATTTGAAATGGGTCCCTAAAACCTATAATGTGTATATATATATATATAATGTATTTATAATATTATAATTAATTGTGAACCAAATATTTTATTTTTGATATAACTAAAAACCTAAGGACTAAATTGAAAATGTCAAAACGAATTTTAAGTCCTCAAAATATCCCCATATAATTTTAAGATTATGCCCAAGTTAAAAACAAAGTTTTTCAAATATTTTTCTAAGTGTTTCAAGCTAAAACAGTGATTTTCAAGCTTCTGTTTCGAAACGGCCCTCAGGCGTTTCGAAACGTTTTCATCACTTTCAACCACCGTTCCGAAACGTGTATCGAAACACTTGACCCCGTTTCGAAACGGTATCTCACGTTTCGAAACCGTTCTTCATATTTGATTTAAAAAAGCCAACGGTTGAAATATTTGCTGAATATTTAAAGATAAAAAGGGTGTTTCGAAACGGGCTAAGGTCGTTCCGAAACGACCCTTGACAGTAGCAAATCCGTTTTGAAACAGATCCAAATCGTTTCGAAACAGGTCTTAAGTTTAATTTGAAAATAAGACCGTTGAAGATATTTTTAACTGATTTTCTGAAAACTGTTAAGGTGTTTCGAAACGGGATAAGACCGTTTCGAAACGACCCTTGACAGTGGCAAAAGTGTATCGAAACGGCCCTAAGGCGTTTCGAAACGGGCTCTTAAATGCACCCCAACGGCTCTTTCTATTTTAGTCCGTTCCGAAACGGGTACCCCGCGTTTCGAAACGGGTTGTTGCAGACTGCATTTATGGTGGTGAGATAACATCCCCAACGGCTCTATTGATGAGTGCAACAACCACAACGGCTAGAATTCAATGAGAAGGTATAAAAGATACTTCTAAAAGCACCAGCAACAACTATTGATCCAAAAAGCAAACATCCAAACATCAAATCCAATCATTTGTGCACAAATCCCACTTTGTCTAAAACCCCAATTGTAATTTTCATTCATATCTTGTTCAATTGGGTTGTGTGCTTGTATTTGGGCTATTATTTGTATTGAGAGATATCTAATTAGCCATCAAATTTCTTTGTTCACTTGTGTGAGGATTGGGTTGATTTTTGGGTAGAAAAATCAACCGAAATTGTAAAGGGTTGCCTCCTTGTCCTAGAAAAGGGGAAGAGCAATTAGTGGAATTGTTGCAAATCCTTAGTGAAGCTAAGGTAGTGGATGTAGAGTTCATTTGGAACTTGAACCACTCTAAATCCCTTGTCCATCATTTTTAAATTTGCAATTTCCACCACAATACTTTAAATTTCCAATTCACCCCCCTCTTGGTCAATATTGATCTTGTGATCCACTCAACAATTGGTATCAGAGCCTAACTCTTTGAGGATTAACAACCACAGGAGGAGTTCCTTGGAAGAGTGTGATCATCAAAATATCAAGAGATGACTTCTACCTCCGGTTCCGGCATGTACGAGTCACAATCGACCACAAAGCCTCCTTTCTTCAACGGTGATAACTATTCCTTTTGGAAGAATAGAATGCGTCTATTCATCAAGTCAAATGACTATCTTGTGTGGGATGTCATTGAGGATGGGCCATACATATCATTGAAGCAAGACGGTGAAGGCAAGATGGTGTTAAAGAAGAAAGTGGAGATGAGTGAAGAGGAGAGGAAAAAGATTCAAGTCAATGATAAAGCTCTCCACATGCTATTTTGTGCTTTCGGTCCGGACATCTACTCAAAGGTCTCATCAATTGAAAGTGCCAAAGAAGTGTGGGACACTCTTGAGACCACTTATGAAGGCACCAATGACGTTAAAGAAACTAAGATTGGAATTCTCAATCTTAGTTATGAAAATTTCAAGATGGAGCCCGATGAGACGGTGTCAAAGATGTTTGATCGATTCTCCACGATTGTCAATGGTCTAAAGGGCTTTGGAGAGATCATACCGGAAGAAAAACTTGTCCGGAAGCTACTCTATTCACTTCCCGAGTCTTGGGATGGGAAGAGAACCGCTATCATCGAAGCAAAGAACTTGAAAACATTGAAGCTTGATGAGCTTGTGGGTTCTCTCCTTACTCATGAGATCATGAAGCAAGGAAGGGAAGATGAGAAGAAGAAAGAAGAGAAAAGGGTAGAGAAGCTTGAGGTTGAGAAGAAGAAGAAGATGGGAATAGCTCTCAAGGCTAAAGCTTCACAACTTGATGAGAGCTCGTCTAGTGATGAGGATGAACTTGAAGAATTGGCTATGATAGCCAAACGGTTCTCACGTTTCATGAGGTCTAACCGGGGAAGAAAAATCCAAAGGAAGATGGACTTCAAAGGCAAGAACAAAGAAGAAGGAAAGGATCCTATCATTTGTTATGAGTGCAAACAACCCGGCCACATACGTTCGGAGTGCCCTCAACTCAAGAAGAAGGGCTTTGAGAAGAAGAAGAGACTCAAAGTCAAGCTTGCTACTTGGAGTGATAAGGAGTCATCGGAGGATGACAAACAAGAAGTGGCTAATCTTTGTCTCATGGCACTTGAGGAAGATTCCTCCTTGGTAACCTCTAACTCATCTACTTTAGATTTTTCATATGAAGAATTAAATGATGCATATGATGAGTTACAAGAGGTATATGATGAATTAGTTGAGAAATATAAGGAGTCGGTCATTAGGAATAAAAAGATTATTCTAGAAATAAATGAGAAAAATGACTCACTTACTCAAGCTAATTCTAAATTTGAGAAAAAGATATTAGGATTAAAAGATGAACTTAAATTTTTTCAAGATGAAAATGTTGATCTTAATAATATTTTATCTCAATGTAATTGTGAACACCAAAAGGTGTTGGGTGAGCTAAATGAGCTCAAGAAGTTTTTAAAAAATGTTGGTAGTGTTAAGCATGAAGTAGGAGAATCCTCTAGAACACACCAACCTAAGAAAAAGACTAACTAGTACAAACAAGGTAGCTACCCTAGACATAGTAGAGCTAAAAGAATTAGAAGTGTATGGGTTCCTAAGGAACTTGTAAAATCTAATAATATTATTGCTATATCATCTTGGATTCCTAAGGGAACCAAGGTTTTGAGAGCTAACACTCATGGACCCAAAATGATTTGGGTACCAAAAACCAAAGTTTAATATCTTTGTTTGTAGGGGGAGCATTGCTACAAGGCCAAAGCACAAAGTCAAAACTCATGGTACCTTGATAGTGGATGCTCGAGACACATGACCAGAGACAAGAGTCGATTCATGGATTTAAAGCCAAAAAGTGGAGGAGTAGTAACATTTGGTGACAACTCCAAAGGCCACATTAAAGGTATTGGCTCCATAGGTAATCACTCTACTATTCTCATTGAAAATGTTTTATATGTCGATGGTCTTAAACACAATTTATTGAGCATAAGTCAATTATGTGATAAAGGATTTAATGTTTTGTTTGATAAAAATGGATGCAAAATTGTAGACATTAAATCTAATAACATTATGCTCATAGGTCATCGCATAGGGAATATATACATGGTGCATCTAGATGACATACATACATCTCATGCATGCTTAGTTGCTCAAAATGAAAATGATGCATGGTTGTGGCATAGGAAGTTAGGACATGCTAGCATAAGTGTTTTAGAAAAACTAGTCTCTCTAAATCTAGTTAGAGGTTTACCCAAAATAAAATTTTCAAATGATAAAATTTGTGATGCATGCTTAAAGGGTAAACAACATAGGTCTTCCTTTAAATCCATTAATGATGTTTCCACTAGTAGATGTTTACAACTAATTCACATGGATTTATTTGGGCCAATTAGGACTATGAGCTTGGGTGGTAAATCTTATGCTTTTGTGCTAGTTGATGATTTTTCTAGATTTACTTGGGTTCTCTTTTTAAGTACTAAAGATGAGGCCTTGGAAAAAATTCATCACATTTTCAAAATTAACCCAAAATGATCTTGAACTTAGAATTTCACATATTAGAAGTGATCATGGAACCGAGTTTCAAAATTTAGGGTTTGAAGATTTTTTAAATGAAAATGGTATTAGCCATAATTTTTCGGCTCCTCGAACTCCTCAACAAAATGGGGTAGTTGAGAGGAAAAATAGAACTTTACAAGAAATGGCTAGAACTATGCTTTGTGAAAACAATTTACCTAAATATTTTTGGGCGGAAGCCACAAACACCGCTTGTTATATTGTAAATCGAGTAATGATTAGGCCAATTTTAAAGAAAACACCTTATGAGATTTTAAAATCCAAGAAGCCTAACATTAGCTATTTTCACCCTTTTGGGTGCAAGTGTTTTGTTTTAAATAATGGGAAAGATAACTTAGGTAAATTTGATGCAAAAAGTGATGAAGCCATTTTTATAGGTTACTCTTTAACCTCTAAAGCCTATCGAGTATTTAACAAAAGAACTTTAGTAGTAGAAGAATCTATTCATGTTGTATTCGATGATAACCTCCTTCCTAGGAAGGATTCTTGTGATGATGATGATGTAGGAATCATAAATGCCTTTGATGGAGGTCAAACTTCAAAGGAGGATGAGATTCCAACAAAAGAAGAAGACACACAAGATCCACCTCTTGAAGCCTTGAAGGACTTGGCTATTGAGGAAAAGGAAGTGAGCTACCCAAGGGAGTTGAACTATGTCAAAGATGGTGAAATCTTGGGTGATCCATCCAAGGGGGTAACCACTCGTTCTTCTCTTAGATTAATGAACCATGTTGCATTTATCTCATGCATAGAGCCTAAAAATATAAAAGAAGCATTAAAAGATGACTTTTGGATTATGGCTATGCAAGAAGAGTTAAATCAATTTGAGAGAAGTAATGTTTGGACATTAGTTGATAGGCCTAGTAATCAATCTACAATAGGAACTAAATGGGTCTTTAGGAACAAGCTAGATGAGAGTGGTAACATTGTGAGAAATAAAGCTAGACTTGTAGCACAAGGTTACACTCAAGAAGAGGGAATAGATTTTGATGAAACCTATACACCCGTAGCTAGAATGGAAGCCATTAGGATATTGCTTGCATATGCATGTTATCATAATTTCAAGCTTTTTCAAATGGATGTTAAAAGCGCTTTTTTAAATGGTTTTATAAATGAAGAAGTGTATGTGGAACAACCACCGGGTTTTGAAGATTCAAAATTTCCAAATCATGTTTTCAAACTTACCAAAGCTCTTTATGGTTTAAAACAAGCTCCTAGAGCTTGGTATGAAAGGCTTTCAAATTTTTTGATTGAAAAAGGATTTGAAAAAGGTAAGGTGGACACTACACTTTTTATAAAAATGTATAAAAATGACATCTTAGTAGTTCAAATTTATGTTGATGATATTATTTTTGGTTCTACTAATGAATGTCATTGTCAAGAGTTTGCTAAGTTAATGCAAGGTGAATTTGAGATGAGCATGATGGGGGAGCTCTCATTCTTTTTGGGACTCCGAATCAAGCAAAAGAAGGATGGAACCTTCATCAACCAAGCAAAATACATAAAGGATATGCTCAAGAAGTTTGGCTTGGAGAATGCAAAGCCTCAAGCCACTCCTATGAGCTCATCTACAAAGCTTGACAAAGATGAAGGAGGTAAGTGTGTTGACTCTAAACTTTATCGTTCTATAATTGGATCTTTGCTTTACCTTACCGCAAGTAGACCGGATATATTGTTTAGTGTTTGCTTGTGTGCTAGGTTTCAAGCTAGTCCTAGAGAGTCTCACCTTATAGCCGTTAAGAGAATCTTTAGATACCTTAGAGACACTCCTTGTTTAGGTCTTTGGTATCCTAGAGACTCTACCTTCAACCTTCATGCTTACTCGGATGCGGATTATGGGGGTTGCAAAATTGATAGGAAAAGTACTTCGGGAACTTGTCAATTCTTAGGTAGTATGCTCGTATCTTGGTTCTCTAAGAAACAAAATAGTGTAGCCTTATCTACCACCGAAGCCGAGTACATATCCTTAGGGAGTTGTTGTGCTCAAGTCCATTGGATGAAGCAACAACTCTTAGATTATGGAATTAAAGTTGAAACCATACCCCTAAAATGTGACAACACTAGTGCCATATGTTTAACTTAAAATCCCATCCAACACTCTAGAACCAAACATATAGAAATAAGGCATTATTTCATTAGAGATCATGTCCTTAAGGAAGATGTGGTTATAGAGTACGTATACACCTTGAATCAATTAGCGGACATATTTACAAAACCCTTAGACAAAGAGCGTTTTTTGTCCCTTAGGAGAGAGTTAGGTCTAGCTAGCCTATCTTGACCTTTTAGGACCTCTTTTGTGCTTAAATATGCTTGATTTTGTAAAATGTCATGTTTATGTGTTTAAACTCCTAATTTCATCCATGCCTATAGTTAGGGGGAGTATGTTTATGCTTGAATATGTTTTGCCTGCTCATTCATGACATTTATGCATGTTAGGCCTATTAAAACTTCATTTTTCTGCACTTTTAGAGCCTCATCTGTACTTCCAGGCCCAGGTGTATCAAAACAGGTGACCCTGTTTCGATACGGATACCTTAAATCCAGTTCTGAGAGAAGGGCGTTTCGAAACGCCTCCAATGCGTTCCGAAACGTTTTTGCTACTGCTAAGGGGTGTATCGAAACGTGTTTCGATACGAGTCAACAAGGCTTCGATACGGTCAACACCGTATCGAAACGGTCAGCCTATGGTCTTAAAACGGTCAAACCCTAGTCGTCCCGTTTCGAAACGGTCCTAACCGTTCCAAAACGGCATCGCAGATTGCTTTATTTAGGGCTTTTAATGTGAAATTTCACTTTTTATCAAACTCCTAAAAACCCTAAACCGCCTCCCTCTCTATAAATACCCTCTCAAACTCATTGATTTTCACAAAATTGTGAAGGGTTTTACTCTAAAACTCAAGTCTAAGCAAGTTTCATCAACATTGTGCAAGGATTTTCATCAAATCATCCAAAATCCCAAACTAAGGTAATTTTTTATCTTTTCTTTTTCTTTCAATTTATGTTCGAATCTTAGGATAGAAAATTTTATTTTTGTATACATTATAGTTTTTCCTTTGTGGGTTTTCCATATCTTGTAAAAAAAATTCAAAATCTCAAAATTTTTTATTCGAATATAAAATTTTTCAGTCGTCTTTTTCTTTACTGTTTTTTTTTTATTATTTTTTTTATTTTAATTTTGTCTCAAAAACCTAAGTGGGATTCATTATTGGATTGATTTTAAATATCAATGCATACACTTAATTTTAAAATATACTTGCTTAATGTTTTTAGATGGCAGATCAAGCTAACAAAAAGCGCAAGGCCGTTCAAATCGGTGATTCGAGCGTTCGTCCGAATCTTACTCTGCTTTTTCAGAAATCCCTTAAAACTCCGGAGATGCGTGCTCGCTTCTCTTATGTCAAGGATTTCGAAATTCGTAAAGAACGTGTCATCGATCTTGACTTCCTCAACTCCGAGCGATTCCTATTCCGTTATCTCGACCGTTTGAGTGAGTGGAATCTTATCTTGTTCTTGAGCATTCCGGATATTCGCTACAAACACATGGTACTCCTTTTCTACTCTAATGCTCGTTTTATTTATGATGAGACCAAAACCGAGATTATAGGAATTGAATCTTCTTTATTGGGCAAAAAGTTTGTTGTTAATGTTGCTCTCTTGGAGTCTATTTTTAAACTGAAAAAATGAGGGTCTTGAGGATGAACGCCACTTTGGCACTTTCACCGGTCGGGCACTTACTTTGTATGTGCACGATCGCGTTCTTCACTTGATGGTTTCTTGGTTCATTCGACCTTCCGGAGGTAAATACTCTCATATTCGTCAAACTGATCATTTTTGGCTTGAGTGTTTCTGTAGAGGTGAACGCCCTAATGTGCCTAAAATTATTTTTACCGAGATAGTCAATAATATTAAGCTTATTGACACAAATGAGTTGAAGTCTTTTACCTATGGCACAATCTTGAGCTACATCTTTAATGATCTTGGTATCGATTGTACCTACGACTCTCCGAAACCTCGCAAGACCAAGATTGGTGAGTCATCCCTTCGCAAGTCCGGGTTTACATATGTGAATGATGTTTGGGAAAGAATTGATAGAGAAGCTGTTCCTCCTCCCGTTGCTCCTCTACCGCAAGTTCAAGTTGCAAACAATGAAGCCCTCACGGCTCTTATTACCGAGCGGTTCAATGCTTTGGATACTCGCATTGCTTCGGGTTTTGAATCTATGGACAATCGTTTGAAGAATGTCGAGGATCGTCTTCATACTCTTGAGACTTCCCATTCAAACTTGGATCTATCCTTCTCTACTCTCTATGGGCAATGGACGAAGTTTCACCTTTCTCAAGTCAAGAGCGATGATGATACTTCGGATGATGATGACGAGGCCTAGGATCTTCATATCATATCATATCATTTATGCTTTTTAGGATTAAGATTGCATCTCTATGTTTTTATTATGTTTTAAGAACCTATGTCTTTGATCTTTTATTTGGGATTTTATTATGAACTTAATGTTGGTTTATGTTTTGGATACTTTGATATTATGAATTAATATTATGGTTGCTTATTAATGCTTATTGGTACTAATCATTTGTCTTCTCTATGAGCTTTCATTGTTCTTTTTGATCTAACAAAAAGGGGAGAAGAAATTTAAGAGCCACAAACTAAAATTCGTTTTAAATTTTAAAAGGTTTTTTAAAGCTTTACAACTTGAATTTCAAGTCAAACATTTTTTTAACTTTAAAAACCTATCTTAAATTAAGGGGGAGTTAGAATATTTTTAAAACTTTCAAAATTCTTAAAAATTCTAACTTTGGTTTTGTTATATCAAAAATGGGAGATTTTGAAACAAATATTTTAATTTTGATATAACTAAAAATCTAAGGACTAAATTGAAAATGTCAAAATGAATTTTAAGTCCTCAAAATATCCCCATATAATTTTAAGATTATGCCCAAGTTAAAAACAAAGTTTTTCAAATATTTTTCTAAGTGTTTCAAGCTAAAACAGTGATTTTCAAGCTCCTGTTTCGAAACGGCCCTCAGGCGTTTCGAAACATTTTCATCACTGTCAACCACTGTTCCAAAACGTGTATCGAAACACTTGACCCCGTTTCGAAACGGTATCTCACGTTTCGAAACTGTTCTTCATATTTGATTTTAAAAAGCCAACGGTTGAAATATTTGCTGAATATTTAAAGATAAAAAGGGTGTTTCGAAACGGGCTAAGGCCGTTCCGAAACGACCCTTGACAGTAGCAAATCCGTTTCGAAACGGATCCAAATCGTTTCGAAACAGGTCTTAAGTTTAATTTGAAAATAAGATCGTTGAAGATGTTTTTAACTGATTTTCTGAAAACCGTTAAGGTGTTTCGAAACGGGATAAGACTGTTTCGAAACGACCCTTGACAGTGGCAAAAATGTATCGAAACGACCCTAAGGCGTTTCGAAACGGGCTCTTAAATGCACCCCAACGGCTCTTTCTATTTTAGTCCGTTCCGAAACAGGTACCCCGCGTTTCGAAACGGGTTGTTGCATACTGCATTTATGGTGGTGAGATAACATCCCCAACGGCTCTATTGATGAGTGCAACAACCACAACGGCTAAAATTCAGTGAGAAGATATAAAAGAGACTTCTAAAAGCACCAGCAACAACTATTGATCCAAAAAGCAAACATCCAAACATCAAATCCAAGCATTTGTGCACAAATCCCACTTTGTCTAAAACACCAATTGTAATTTTCATTCATATCTTGTTCAATTGGGTTGTGTGCTTGTATTTGGGCTATTATTTGTATTGAGAGATATCTAATTAGCCATCAAATTTCTTTGTTCACTTGTGTGAGGATTGGGTTGATTTTTGGGTAGAAAAATCAACCGAAATTGTAAAGGGTTGCCT
The DNA here is from genome assembly GCA_958450335.1 of Hibiscus tridactylites. Taxonomy (NCBI): domain Eukaryota; kingdom Viridiplantae; phylum Streptophyta; class Magnoliopsida; order Malvales; family Malvaceae; genus Hibiscus; species Hibiscus tridactylites. The sequence continues at coordinate 22,335,373 of OY288286.1, read as the reverse complement.
CCTTGTCCTAGAAAAGGGGAAGAGCAATTAGTGGAATTGTTGCAAATCCTTAGTGAAGCTAAGATAGTGGATGTAGAGTTCATTTGGAACTTGAACCACTCTAAATCCCTTGTCCATCATTATTAAATTTGCAATTTCCACCACAATACTTTAAATTTCCAATTCACCCCCCCTCTTGGTCAATATCGATCTTGCGATCCACTCAACATTAATAATAAATAATAATTAGTAATAGTTTGGGCCTTTGGGCTCATATCCCACCACCCATTTATTTGAGATGGGCCCCTAAAACCTATAATGTATAAATATAATATATATCTATATTATATATAAACTTATAACTTATAATTTATATAATGTATTTATAAAATAATAATTAATACTAAATAATAATTAGTAATAGTTTGGACCTGGGGCCTTTGGGCTCATATCCCACCACCCATTTATTTTAGATGGCGCCTAAAACCTATAATGTATAAATATAATATATATATATATATGTATATAAACTTATAACTTATAATTTATATAATGTATTTATAATATAATAAATAATAATTAGTAATAGTTTGGGCCTTGGGCCTTTGGGCTCATATCCCACCACCCATTTATTTTAGTTGGGCCCCTAAAACCTATAATGTATAAATATAATATATATATATATATATATATATATATATATATAAACTTATAACTTATAATTTATATAATGTATTTATAATATAATAAATAATAATTAGTAATAGTTTGGGCCTTGGGCCTTTGGGCTCTTATCCCACCACCCATTTATTTTAGATGGCCCCTAAAACCTATAATGTATAAATATAATATATATATATATATATATATAAACTTATAACTTATAATTTATATAATGTATTTATAATATAATAAATAATAATAAATAATAGTTTGGGCCTTGGGCCTTGGGCCTTTAGGCTCATATCCCACCACCCATTTATTTTAGATGGGCCCTAAAACCTATAATGTATAAATATATATATATAAGGATGGGATCAAGTTACATGGTGTAAAACTCATTTAGTTTTACACCAATCTAGGACCATTGGATGAGTGAAATGTATGGATGAGATTAACAGTAAAAAATGTGAAGATTATCACTTGGGAAAAAAAGATAAGGAAATAATTTGGGCCATTAATTACCATCATCCAACGGTCCAAAAATAGTGTAAAAGTAATTGAGTTTTACACAATGTAAGTTGATCCTAACCCATATATATATATATATATATATATATATATATATATATATATATATATATATAAACTTATAACTTATAAGTTATATAATGTATTTATAATATAATAATTAATAATAAATAATATTTAGTAATAGTTTGGGACTTGAACTTTTGGGCTCATATCCCACCACCCATTTATAATAATTAATAATATCAATAATAAATAATAATTATTAATTGTTGGGCTTTGGACTAAATATATTAGATGAGCTAAATATAATAATTATTAATTGTTGGGCTTTGGGCTAAAATTTTAGATGGGCTAAATATTTTTTAGCCCTTTGAATTTTAGATGAGCTAAATATTTTGTGGCCCTTTAATTTTAGATGTTTTTCATTTAAGTCCTTTAAGTTTTAGTTCAATTCAATTGAGTTCAATTCAATTTATGTATTTAAATACATATATAAATACATATATTTTATAATTTTATAAATACATATATTTATATATATACATATATTTTATATGTATATTTATGTATTTATATGCATATATACACACATATATACACACATATATATATACATGTACCTTATATATTATATATTAACATACATATATTTGTATAATATGTATTCATTATTATGTATGATATGTTATATGTATAATGTATTAATAATTTAATATATACATATGTTTGTATAATATATATATATACATGTATGTTGTTAGTATCATAGTATGTATTATGTATATACATATACATGTATTTATGTATAATACATTACATATACATAAATACATACATGTTTGTATAATATATAATTATATATTGTAATTTATATACATGTGAATAAATAAAAATACATATATATACACATAATCACATATATTTATACTTATAAAGTTATTATAATAATTATTAAGTTATATTATATTATAATAATTAATAAATAATATTAAATTATAATATATATGGGCGAGAAAATTTATTTTGAAACCGCCCAATTCCCAATTTGGGGTAAATTATAAATAAATCCCTTTATATTATATAAGTTTTTTATTCAAGTCCTTTAAATTTTAATTCAATTCAATTGAGTCCTTAAAACTTTATTTTTACTTCAAATTAACTCTTATTTATTATTTTTTTCACTATAGTCCATAAAGCTTTGTTTTTATTCAAAATTGAGCCTATTATAGTCCATAAAACTTTATTTTAGTCCAAATTAGCTCTTATTTTGTTTTTCAATATAGTCCATAAAACTTTATTTCTATTCAAAATTGTTCATTTCTAGTGAACCTGAATTAACCCGAACTGAAATGAACCCGACGACCTGAAATTACCCTACCTAAAATGAACCCGACCTGAAATGAACCCGAACTGAAATGAGCCCGACCTGAAATTTACCCGACCTGCAATTTACCTGCCAATTAACTGATTTTACCCGACCTGTTTTTACCCGATCAGCAACGAGTTTGACCTGAAATGAACCCGACCTGAAAATTGACCCGACCTGAAATAGACCCGACCTGAGTCGAGTTAATTTTTTTTTACCTGAAATGACCTGTATCCGATTTTACCCGACTTGACAGAACCCGACCTGAAACCTGTCCGCTTACCTGTTTTTACATCCCTAGTATTGGGGACAATACGATTAAAGTAGGGGAAGAAAAATTATGCTTTACTTATTCATGTTTGTTCGCAAGTTTGTTTTGATGCTTATAAATTCTGCCCCTTTACGAAAATGGTTGAATTGAATTAGTTATATATTGAATAAACAAGTACTGATTTATAAACTAAATTAATAGAATACTTTTAAATTGGTGTTGAAATTTTGACAATAATATATTAAATCTTTGGTTTGGAGTAAAGTCTAGGGTCTTATTTTTTTTTATAGGTTTTCAAGTTCGAACTCATGAGTTGAGTTTCATATTTTTCTGACAATAAGATGATGACATGTGTTGTCGTCGTATTAGAGGAACCATATATTTTTTAAAACCAGTAAATAAATAAAATAGATCAAAAATAAAAATGACATTTTCTTTAATATTATTTTAAATTGGGTAATCTTCACATGTGGTCCCTTTTAATTGGGGTTTGTTCTATTTTGGTCACCGGATTCAAAAAAAATCATTCTCGTCGCTTACGTTTTGAATCGTGTCAATTTTGGTCACATCGACGTTAACCTCCGTTAACAAAAAAATTAATTTTTAATTTAACCCAAAACTTTTAAAACTTTATTTTTCACCATCTTCCCCAAAACTTAGGAGCAATAAAACCAGTTTCAAACCTGTTAAAAGTTTTAGGGTTCGGATGGTGCACGTAAGGAATCTCCCATGGCTCGATATTAGGTTCCGAACACGGCTTTTGGATCATTCCAATGTTCAAAAACTCAGACTTGCTGCTGGTGCTTATTTGCTTCAAACAAATTGAGCATATATACACACCACAAACCATCAAAAACAACAATACGACCATCCTCAATACCACCAGAGACTTTTTTGGCAACTTTAGGATGAAAGAATCCTAAAATTTAATGAATTACCCAAATATTAAAAAAAACAAAGAAAACAGAGAATTTCATCAGATGAAGCGCTTCGAAAGATAGGATCTGTGTATTGCTATAGCACTAAACCCCGATCCAATTCAACTAAAAACCCTCAACTATGTGTTGAATACTAAATTTACGTTTACTAATTTAATCACATTTAACGAAAAAAAAGAAGCACATTAACATTGAAACTACAATAATAGAACATAACATATATCTTTCAGGAAAATGAAATTTGGGTGTTGCTTCAATTTTAATCAAGTGATAAAAAAGAAAAAAATTTCCCCTAAAATCATGTGTGGTTTAATACTTTCGTTTTACAGAAAATCAAATGAAATATCTTTCACATGACACTCTAAAATATATAAAAAATAATAATAAAAAGAATCTTCAATCGTAGACTATATGACGATAATGAAACTGGCTAAACAAACTCAAAGGGGGGAAAAGGTATTAACCTTGTTGAAAGAACACAGACCGTTGGCTATGGCTCTAAAGCTCAAAAAGTAAAGCAATGAAAAGGCATTGGCAACTAAATCCTCTAAGATTTTTATTATTTTAATAAAATATCAAATTTTTTATTAATAAAATGGATGAAAATGAACAGAGAGAAAGAGATAGAGGAGGACAAGGTTAATTCTCGTGAAGAACAAAATGATTAGGCTCCTCTCTCCCTAAAAATCATTGCCGTTTTTAAATATTCTTTAATTATTTGTTTAGATTAATATTAGTAACCAAACTCTACAATCACTGGTACAAATACAAGAAGTTTAACGTTTTGAGGCGGAGGAGAGTGGCGGGTCCATGGCGGTGGAAAGAGAGTCGGAATCGAGTGGTGGGCGGAGAAATAAAAAATTTTAAGTTTTGAGGGAAGATGGTGAAAAATAAAATTTTAAAAGTTTGGGCGTTAAATTAAAAATTAATTTTATTTATTAACGGAGGTTAAACGGCCAATGGATCAAAATAGACACGATTCAAAATATAAGTGGCAAGAATGATCTTTTTTTAAATCCGAGTGACCAAAATAGAACAAACCCAAACAAAAGGGATCACGGGTAAAGATTACCTTTAAAATTTTAACTTAGGTAACTATATATTACTAAAATAATAAATATATATTTTATACAATTAAGAGATTTTCTTTATTGGTAAATGCCTTGTGAACCTTTAATTTCGATCAGTATGTAAGTTATTAATATAAGGTTCAACGTCATAGTCTGATGTTGCTTATTACAGGTAGAAATCAAGATTTCAAAAATGATATCTTTCATTGGTAGCAACATTGGGCCACAAGATTAAGCAAAGAAAACTTCAACTCCACAAACACTACTAAACATCGTTAAATTAATTAATAAATATTAGAAATTTTAAAGACTCAATATATAATAATAAATTTTATTTTATATAAAATTTTAATTACATTATTTTTAATATATATAATATTTTTTATTTTTTAAAATAATTGAAGCAAATACTAACCTTAGTTATTTAAAAAAAATAAAGGCCTAAACCCAAAACTCTAAACCCTAAATCCTAAACTCAAAACCCTAAATTATAAACCTAAAACCCAAAACCTTGAACTTTGAACCTTAAATTCAAAATTTTGGTTTAAGGTTTAAGGTTTAAGTTTTAGAGTTTCAAGTTTTGGGCTTACGATTTTGGGTTTTTAGTTTTTATTTTTTTAAAGTGACTAAGGTTTGTATTTGATCCAATTATTTTAAAAAATAAAAAATATAATATACATAAAATAATTTAATTGAAATTTTATTTTAAATAATTTATAATTATATATTGAGTGCTTGAGATTTTTAATCTTTATTAATTAATTTAGGCTTAAACCAAAAATAGGTGTCCAAAGTATACCCTTTTCGAACTTTATGTGCCTAAAGTATTATTTTGTAAAAATAGGTGCCTGAAGTTTTAAAAGTTACAATTTTAGGTGTCTGGCCGTTATTGGGTGTTAAAAAAATCGTTAACCAACTAATTCTTAACACATGGCGTGTTATTTTATTTTTTTCAATATTAAAAAATTAAAACATTTTTTTAAATTTTTATAAATTCTCAAAAGTTTGCAATTTTTTATAAAACAATCCCTAAATCCATAAAATCTCCCAAACCCAAACACTAAATTGTCGCCACTTCAATCGATGATCGCCACCCCTAAGCCTACCACTTTGGTCGTCAAACCTAGCCGGTCGTTTCCCCCATAATGTCGTTGCCAGAAACGATGAACGGTGTGGCAGCCGAACGTTGAACATCGAACGCAAAATCGATGTTCGGCTGCCACGCCATTCATCGTTTCCGGCAACGGCATTATAGGGGAAACGACCGGATAGGCCCGATGACCAAAGTGGTAGGCTTAGGGGCGGCGATCGGCGGCAGAAGCAGTGGCAATCGGGGGTTTGGGTTTGAGAGATTTTAGGAATTTAGGGACTATTTTGTAAAAATTGAAAACTTTTGGGAATTTATAACAACTAAAATTTTTGGGTGTTTTTCTTTAAAAAAATTAAAACAAATTAAATTAGTGCCACGCGTCAAGCAGGATTGGTTGATAATTTTTTTAACACCCATTAACAGTCAGACACCTAAAATTGTAACATTTGAAACTGCAGGCACCTGTTTTTACAAAATAATACTTTAGGCAACTAAAGTTTAAAAAATGTATGTAACGACCCGAATATTGGGTTAGCAATCAAGTCTTGGACCCGGACTATGGGCCACTACTTTTGGAGTTTAAGTTTTGGGCCTTATGGTTGGGAGCCCAAATTCTAACGGAGGGTTTGGGCCTTATAGTAAATGGATAAATAAAGAAAAAGAAAAGAGATTTTAATATAAAGGTGATGGTGGTTTGATGGAGACAGAGAAAAAAGAAAAGATATATTTTGGGAAAGATAGAAAAAATAAGAGGGAAAGTTTTGAACCTCGATCTACAGTCGTCGGATCCACCGTTCACGACACCGTCGGAGTCATTGAAAAGGTCTCACTGAGACAAGTCCAACAGTGGTCGTCTCACCGCCGTCTGAGCTGTCTATCGCCAGAGTGAAGAGAAAGAAGAATTGAGGGAAGCTCGTTCAGCACGTTCTGATCGTCACTGCCACAAACGGAGGCCACTATCGAAACCAGCGAGACAGGAGCTCGCCGCCACAAGAGGGCCTCCCACGCACCGCCGACGAGAGTGGGCGTGCGCTTGGACTGAAGGATGCATGTTGATTGTGTGCACCGTGTTGCATGGAATAACTGCTCGTGGGTGCACCTTACCTCTCGTGCACTCGCCTACACCAGATCTCGCGCCTAGGGGTGCACACTGCTTACCATATTCCTGGCCGTACCAGATCACTAACGTTGACCATAGTTGACCGGGATGTTGACTGTTTTCGTGGGGCCTACACGGAGGTTTCTCGATGTTTTGGATCCATTAGCGTAGTCCGTTTTGCCAAATTCAAACCCGATAAGCTATTTTTTAAGCATTTGACCTTGTGAATTGAATATGGGGATGCATGAATTAATATAGTTTTGTATTCATTAGCTTGCGATGATTATTCGGGATTGGATATCAAGTCACGTGGAATATTCAAGAAGCTTGGATGAGAATTTAAGCGATATCAACATAAGGCACTCGTTGCTTCATGAGCATCATAAGCATAATTGCCTTGCTTGTTAGTGGTTGCAAAATAGGTTGATGATAGATAAGCATGAGTAGAGATTGGTATTATGAGGTTTGATAATTATGAAATGTATGATGATGTCGTGATTATGATATGAATCATGGATATTTTAGACAGACTTTGTAGAGTCGTTCATGATGCTCGTATGATTAATTGTTGATTGTTTGGTTGATTGAGATGATTGTGTTTCCTTGTATGTGTATTCGAATAGATTGATGGGATTTTACGGGAATCATGCTTAAGGGTTAATTATTCGAATAAATAGAAATGAAGCCGATAATTCATATTAATTGATTAAATGTGGTAGTAAACCAACTTTAATGACTCATAAGCTTTAAGGATCGAGTAAGCTTCTTAAGCTCGTAATGCAAGTTAAGGATGGAAATTGGTGTGAATATTAACAATGGAATGATACCTTGATTAAATGTGATAACATGGATTAATGGTACTAATCAATGAGATTAATTATATCTGAGCTTAATGAGTAATAAATCGGTAAAATTTGAGTGACTTGTTTGTAATAGCAACCATATGGGTCGTTGGTTGGTCGTGTTACATGCCAGGTAGGGGCACTTATGTGTGGCTGAGTCACCATTGATTGATGGGTAATATAATAATGGAAATTATGCCTTGACAAATGAGATAACGAGGATTAATGGAGGAAAGAAATGATATTAACTTATGTACTTCTCCATAATGTATTAACAACTTTGTAAGGTGAAAAAAGTGAGAATAAAACGAGAATAAAATGAGTTTAAGCCTTGTGGAAACTACGTGATGGTAAAGCCAAATGTAATAGTTATGTTTTGTTATTAAATCTATGTGAATATTTTTGATGGGATTCGGATACCTAATGTGTGATCCGAGGCTATGTGATTTTGGACCACATGTGTTTTGGGGTGCTTGATCCGAGGTTTAGTGGGACCAGATCACACTCAAGTTTTTTGGGATGCCTTATCCGAGGCTTAGTGATTTCTAGATCACACTCGAGTGTATTGGGAGTTCGATCTAAGGCTTAGTGATGATCGGGTCTCTCCCGAGTGTGAATTCTGATCTAGGTGACACCGGGCCACACTTAAAGTGATGCTATGTGAAATATTGATATATTGAATGTTAATTGAGCCATGAACTCGTTTAATGCCATGTGTTTAGGCGAATAGTGGCAGTGTCGCGTGTTTATTTATCTATCCTTATTGCGTGTACTAGCTTGCATGCTTATGTTTATGATTAGCATGAAGTATAATAGAGTAGATGTGTACCACTGAGCTTTGTAAGCTCAGCGCTCGGAATTGTTGTTTCCGTGCGTAGGTTGATCGTTGGATCGTGGGTTCGATGACTACTATCAGTTTGGGATTCCAGCATATGGAGGCTTTCAGAGTACGATGCTTATGTTTAATGGGCTATGTATCCATAGGGCCTTACGTGGTTGAGTTTGTACTTCTTATTTTTGAAATGGTATAAATCAAATCAACGTTTGAAATGTTTTAAATTAAATTAGAGCTCTTTTGTATCGTTTTGATTATTGAACTATATTTTATTTGTGTACTTTAAATGTTTTGGAAATAACTTGTTTGGGTTAAACTAATTGAGAAATTTTATAGATTTGGGTTGGGCTTGAGGCCCAAAAGTGACATTTGGGTCGAGGGTGTTACATTTAGTGGTATAAGAGCTTACGTTTAGCCGGTTCTAGGAAACCCTGGGTGGTATAGGTGTTTTTGTAAGGTGTCTAGTGAATACAAGCCCTTAAATTAAGTTCGTACTCCTTAGAGATTGGAATCTTAATGGTGCGTCCAATATTGCAATGATAAAATGGTTTGGAATCGTGGTCGAGAGGGTCGAGTTAAGTGTTGAGCCGCTCATGGGAGAAATGTCGAAGGTGAAGTCATCTCGAATTGTTGAAATGTGATTTAGTTGAATGATATCAAAGTCGAGGATGTGTCCTCCTCCCGCCACCCGAATGGAGTCTTCGTTGCATGTTTAAGACGTTCCGAACCCTTTAGAGTACGTTATAAGAGTTTGTAGCAAGGAATCGTCATCGTTATGTGGGAATAACATTTGTGAAGCAAGTGTGGATAATCCGCTTTCAAAATCGATCTATGGATGTGTGTTGGTTAGAGGACCCTCTATTCGATTATAGATAAGTCTTGCTGATACTTAGAGAGTAGCATCGCCCTTCTCAGAGGCATTTCTCAGAGATAGTGGATTCAGGACACACTAGTTCATTGGAGTATACCCGAAGTTGGATGTTCTTCGGGTTTGATAGAGCTATCGTCTTCTGAGATGTGGAACATTGGAAATTGTTTGGGTTAATCAAGTGCGATGCTAGCCAGTAATGTCGAGCATTGTACCCGAGGCTTTGAGACCTCGAGCGAACCTAACCTTTGGTAATTAGAATGTTGAACCATTACCCTTCTATCGGGATCTTTGTAGTGGTTGTTTAGAGAATGGCACCACTTGATTGTGAGACATGTTTGACCGCTCGATAGATGCTAATGTGCGCAGTTTGACGCTTGGGAGCTTTCGGATCGCTAGACTGTTTGTTTATACTTCTTGGAAGAGTCGTCAGAACTTCTTCCCTATTAAGAATGTGAGTGGATGTTAACGTAAGACCAAGTTGGATGTCGGTACCCATCGTTGTTGTCAAAGGACACCGGCCAGTTGAGAAAGTCATAAGTTATGTTGCAAAGGCACAACTCGAACGAGGTTTCTTTAGTCCAAGTGTTTCGCCCAAGGAAGAACCGAGCTTGTCAAATAGTAAAAAGTTGGTTAGTTAAAGTGATGTTTAAACAGTTGATAGCTTGTCAACTAAGAATGAAATACCGTTGCACGTCTCCTAAGGTGGATGTATTGTTTAACCGATTGTGATGTACCTGTGTTTTTTTCTGGGATAGGTTCGAGAATAAGATGGTTGTGGCTAAAGTATCAAGGCTTGTAGTTTGAAATGAATTTTGGAATGAGGATCTCTCTTTAAAGTGTGATGTGGTAACGGTGGATGTATACGGTGACATTTGAGATGTTTCAGCTATGATAAGGTGGGAGCCACCAATTTGTCTCTCAAAAATAAGTTTGATGCATTACATGACACGTGTGAATGTATAAGAAGTATGGAATGATGGTTGTTGGCAAGATAATTACCTTAATGACCTTATGTGTGGGAAATGTTAGTTACCGTGTAATCAGTTAAGGAATCAAGGGTTTGAGGCTTCGTAAATGCTTTTGTTTGTATCACAGTTTCCTTCAGGCAAGTTGAGGAAATTTGGTAGGAATCTGAGGTACGTAAGACCGTTATGTTGTGATAGTGGTGTTGAACTGATTAAAGCTGAGTAAGATTTCGAGACCTCGAGGATGTTTTGTTGTATCGCCAGGCTTGCGTTATTTTTGTGCTCGAAGAGGGAATGTTGTGTTCACCCCAACGATGTGAAATTTGGGTATTTGATCTATAAGGAAATTGAGTTTTTGACGACGTCGTGAGTCGAAGAAATTGAGAACTGTTGATCGTGTGATGAGTGTAGCAATCGATCGAATAAAGCCAATAGGGGGTGAATTGGAATTTTAAAGAATGGTGGAAACTAATTGCAAAGAAAGAAAATTGAAATGAGATTTATAGTGGTCCAACTCCCTCAATGGAGTCTACATCCACTACCTTAGTGACCACACTAAGGATTTTCCACAAATCTAGTAATTTGTCTTTCCTTTAAGATAAGGAGTAACCTTACACAATTCAATACACTTATACCCCAAAGTCTATTGAATCCTTTCCCAAATTTATGTACAAAGAAACAAACTAGAAAATCCTCACAAGGAAGGTGTTTGCACAAAATAAGCTCTCTCACACACCCAAGAAACACTAGCAACTGGACTACAATAAAGAGCAAGACTAGTGTTTACAGGAAAGATGGAAATTAAACACAAATTGAGTTCTTGATAGCTTTAATGTTTGGATAGACTTTTTTGTTATTGTTGAGATGCTTTGACCTTGTTTTTATATCATCTATGTCAATACTAGTCGTTTGGAGCCGTTGGGATGAAATAAAGCTATTACCTACGAAAAGATACAACATTTATAACACGAGGGATTGATCCTTTTAATAAAGGGATTGATTTGTTTTCATAAAATATGACTGTTACAACAAAGAGATTGATCCCATAAACTAGGGGATCGATCCTTTTGCACTTGGAGAGTAGAAGCAAAAATTAAAATGATTCTGCCAACAAAGGGATCGATCCCTTTTATCAGGGGATCGAACCTTTTTGCCTTGGAGTCTGGAAAAACATATTGAGTGCAAAAACATATCATACTTGTTTTGAAAAAGACTGGCTAATGTTAGAAATCATTTGAAACAAAATTTTCAAGATTGTTTGGACTTTAAATTATTTTTGAAAGATCTAATATAATCAATTAAGTCCAAAAACATTTTTCTTTTAATTTGTTATATCAAATTATTAGTTCAACAATCCCCCCTTTTTGATATAACAAAACTCTTTGAAAAATTGTTTTTGACAAATGCTCCCCCTTAGAAAAATAGTTCTTGAGTTGATGAATGATTTCAAAAACTTGTTTTAAATCAAAAAGTAATTAAGCTCCAATTTTTCTAAAAACCCAATTTTCATATTTCTCTAATATTTCTCCCTTTTCGTTATATCAAAAATAATTCAAGAAAATTGTTAGCACAATATAACAAAGGAGAACAATCAAATAAGGGCTAGAATTAAAGGGATAGATAAAAACAATAAACCATTAATATCCATAGGTAATTAAATTAAAAGTCATAAAGCATCCATAACTACCAAAATAAAGTAGCAACAAAAGCATCATCCAATGAAGAGTCACAATAATATGTAGCAAAGTCTTAAAGCAAAGATGAAGATGATGTCCATGGATGCATGCATATAAGATGAAGATGATGGAGGAGGGAATGGATAACCATCAAACTTGCGTTGAAGAGCGCTAATCGCATCTCCCAAAGAAGCCTGACGTGCCTCAAGAGAATCGAGCCTAGAATCCATGTGAGACCTAAGAGATCCTATAGACGAGTCCACGTGACGAATGAGAGACTCATGAAGTGTTAAGAATGTAAAAGTCCTACATTTTATCCCTAGTTTAGCTCAATTATTGTTGCACTTAAGCATGTTTTAGTTGCATTTATTAGGTAACAATACTCAAAATTGCATAGATTAGACAATCTACCATATTTGATGAATTTCACTATTTTTCTCTATAAAAAATACTACTCAGGTATGTGTTTTACTGTGCACAGATACCCGCCCAGACAGACCATGCCGAGGCAGCAACGAGGACAGAAGGAAGGAGCTGGACAATCGATGGAAGATGTTGATGTACCCGCTGAAGAGTTGAGCATACTGAGCTACAGAGGAAAAGCCCAAAATAAAGAGACCTGCTGAGCCACTCACACCGATATAGACCTCTACCGAGGCAGAAGATGGTGCACCGCCGAGGCAGCTGCCCAAGGAAACTGAAAATATGCAAAGTGGTATGCGATTGGAATAACACATCAAGCTTGATTTTTAGAGACGACTTGCATGTTGATCGGAGCCCAAAAGCCCAAGAAAAGCCACGGTCAAAGTTATGGTGGAAAAAGTCAAACGGGAATCTATGAAGAATTAATGATAAAGATTTGTTCTTTTAATGAGTTCTAATATGATTCTAACTAGTACACCTACCCTAAACCGACTTTGACCTAGGCCAAGGCCTATATATATGTAACCTAACCGACTAAGAGGGAGAGGGAGAGATTTCTTTGAGAAAACCCTAGTGATCCATTCATCCATCATGTTCTAAACTTCTCCTAGGGCTAAGGGTTGGTTTTGTTGAGTAGTTGTGAGAGAATGATTGTATTTGTTTAGGTTTTTAAGTATTTGTAATAAAACTTCAATGTTTGTTTACTCTTGGCATTATTATTGTTTGCAATAAAATCGGGAGAGGAGAGATAAATTATCGATTTGTCTAATATTAGGAGAGTTAGACTCATGAAACGAGTAAACACGGTTTTATCCAACTTGGGGTGAAACTACTTCGGCTTAGGAATAAGTTAGAAGTTCGGCGGCTAAAGGAGGCTTTAGATTGGTTGGTGTTCATCCTTAGATTCACGTCATGAGGTATTATCAAGACGTGATCGCCAAAAGCACTTCAACTTAGGGATAAGGAGAAGTCACTGAAGAAAGACTTGCCAAACTTTGAAGCATCATTCAGCCGCCCGGGTAGCACATCATTCTCTGCCGCGGCGGGTAATCTACCGAAGCATCACCATGACAATTGCCAAGACGGCTGAGTCCATTTTGCAGCACTTGAACCGAGACAAAGCATTCAATATCCACACTACGACGCATCCCAATCCTGGCCCATTCTCTCAATCTGATTTCTCAACCTTTTAATTTACTTGCTTTTAGTTTTAGTCAATTCAAATCAAATCTCAATCACTTGTGTTCTTACTTTTACTTGTGCATGAAGATAAATTCTGAAGAATTTCCCAATCCCTGTGGAGACAATATCTTTTATATTACAATTGGGCATCAGTGTACACTTGCACTTAAAGCATGACTATTCTACAAGCCTACAAGTTTTTGGCCTTGTTGTCGGGGATTGGCGTTAAATATCTTTTGTTTTTATTTTCTTTCATTTTAATTTTATTTTTAATCTCGTGGTTTTCTTTGGTTTAAGACCAGAGCGAACCCAACATCACCATTGCGAAAACGCTTACAGACTTCGATAAGGAAACATTAGAATAATGAATCAAGTTGGAGATGGCATGCTCGCAGCAACCAACCCGCTGACGGCATTCAGCCGCCCGACGACATTAGAGAAAATCCACCTACCCCCCGACCGAAAGTTTGTGATTACTTGGAAGATGACCTTAGGAAGCTAAAACTGGTGTTGTCGATTCTGAGATAGAAGCGGACCATTTTGTACTCAAACTTGTCATGTTCAACATGCTTAACACACTTGGACAGTTTGGAGGATCCGCCACTGAGGATGCTTGAGGCATATGAAATCCTTTCTAGACATCTGTAAATCCTTCAAGATACATGAAGTTCAACCAGATGTGCTGAGACTCATACTATTTCCCTATTCATTGAGGGATAGTGCAAAATCTTGGTTTAATAGTCTACCATTCGAGTCCATTGAGTCTTGGACGGTATTATGTTGTGATTTTCTCGCCAGATTTAATCCTGTTAATTTAACTAATAAATTGTGAACTGAACTCGCTACTTTTCGACAAGCTGATGATGAACCGATGTATGAGGCATGGGAACGATTCTACGATATGCTAAACAAATGCCCACTCTATGGATTCCCGGAGTGGACACAAGTCACGATGTTTCACAATGGTGTCAACACTCCAACAAAACTGATGTTGGATGCCTCAGCAAACGGCACACTTCTTGTTAAAGAGCCTGTAGAAGCAATTTAGATATTGAACAGGACGGCCAAAAATGACTACCAGTTCCCTACCGCCCGTTGAGGCGGAGTAAGGCGACAGGCCATTGTCAATGAGCTAGGAACATCCAACGCAATCACAACGCAATTGGCTCACCTAACAAAAATGGTGGAAGCAATGCAAAGGCAGAACAACACCCAACACGTTAAAGTCGTTGATGCCTTTTGTGAACAATGTGGGGGAGACCATGACTCCTCAAAATGCCCGCAATCCCAAGAAGCTAGTTGCTTTGTAGGAAACTACAATAAAAGCAGTAACACGACATCAAACACATACAATCCTGGTTGGAAGAGGCATTCGAACTTTTCTTGGAGCAACCCCAACAATGCCCTGAATCCACCCAACCAGACGAATCAACCCCAAGGATTCCAACATGATCTTCCGCGGCAGCAGCTAGCGGCACCCAGTTCTTTAGAACAGACTTTAAATGATTTTATGTCTCATACTGGTACATATATTTCTAATATCGATTTATTTGTTAAAAATGATGCTTTCATGGATAGGACTGAGATGAGGATGCAAAACCATGAGGCAACTCTAAAGTCGGTAGAAACTCAGGTGGGGCAGTTTGCACAACTAATGAACACTCGTCCAACAAGAGGACTGCCTAGCGATATTGAAGTCGCAAAGAGATCCACTCATGTGTAGTGCAAAGCAATCACAACTAGAAGTGGGAAACAACTCGAAGAAATCGGTACCAAAGAACCAAAAGAGAAACAACCAAGGGAGACGGCCGCCTCGGTAGACGTTGATGCTACTACCTTGGTAGAACTAGGATCCTCTGTTTCAGCAACCAAACCTGCTAATACCCCTAACAGAATCAATGAAAAGTAGACAAACCTGAACATCTTACTCTCCCTCAGATCAGGTTTCAATGAAAAGAAGGTATAGAAAATATTTCCCCCTATTTCCACAGTGGTTGAAGCAACAGAAGCAGGAGTATCAATTTAAGAAGTTCCTCGATATTCTTAAACAAGTACACATAAACATACCATTTGTTGAGGCCATAGAACAAATGACAAACTATGCTAAGTTCCTCAAGGAAATGGTATCAAAACGAGTAAGGATAGGGGAATTTGAAATTGTGTCCATGACAGAAGGTTGTATGGCAATGCTGCACAGCCAAGCCCCACCTAAGATGAAAGATCCCGGTAATTCCTCATTCCACGTGCCATCGGAAATCATTACGTAGGAAAGGCTCTATGTGATTTTGGGGTAAGCATCAACTTAATGCCCAAATTAGTGTGCGAAAAGTTGTGCATTGGGAAAGCTCGGCCCACCACTGTCATGCTCCAGCTGGCTGACCACTCTTACGTACACCTTGAAGGAAAAATCGAAGATATCCTGATAAGAGTGGATAAATTTATATTCCCTGCTGACTTTCTTATTTTGGATTGTGAGGCAGATGAGCATGCACCAGTCATACTAGGAAGACCATTCCTAGCCACATGCAGAACTCTAATTGACGTGGAGAAGGGAGAATTAACCATTAGGGTAAACGGCCAGAACATAAAGCTCAGTGTACTTCAAACCCTTTAGCAAGCTGATAGCAAAGAGGAGTGCTAGCTGATCCAGGAAACCATTGAGGTAAATCTCACATAGGATGCCCCCTGCCTCTGCAGCCACTACCCAGGCAGAGATTCTGAGCACTTCTTCGACAGCTACTTAGACGACTACCTCGGCAGCCAGCCTGAAGACTGCCCTGATGACCCTAAAGAGGTAAATTGGACTGGTACTCGTCCAGATAAGTATTTTGAACCTCTTAAATACACAACAAAAGAGAATGTCGTTGAAAAACCATCAATTGAGCAGCCACCCAAACTGGAAGTTAAACCACTGCCCGAGCAGCTTAAATACGTCTATCTTGGACAGAATGACACTTTGCCCGTAATTATTTCTTCCAAGTTGACACAGGAACAGGAACAACAGTTGGTTGAGATGCTCGGGCAACATAAACAAGCCATTAGATGGACCATCGCTGATCTAAAAGGAATCAGCCCGGCAGTTTGTATGCATAAGATCCTCCTAGAGGACGACCATAAGCCAACCATTGACGCTCAAAGACAGTTAAATGAGGCCATGAGGGATGTGGTAAGAAAAGAAGTGATCAAGTGGCTTGATGCTGGCATCATTTACCCCATATCCGATAGCACAGGGTTGAGCCCGGTCCAATGTGTGCCTAAGAAAGAAGGGATGACAGTCATCACAAATGAAGACAACGAGTTAATCCCAACCCGGACTATAACCGATTGGAGGGTTTGTATGGACTATCGAAAGCTAAATAAAGCAACTCAAAAGGACCACTTCGCCTTACCTTTCTTAGATCAAATGTTAGATAAACCTTACTATTGTTTTCTTGATGGATACTCAAGTTATAATCAGATTGCAATCGCTCTAGAGGACCAAGATAAAACTACCTTCACCTGCCCGTACAGAACATACACATTCAGAATGATGTTGTTTGGACTTTGCAATGCACCGGAAACCTTCCAAAGGTGTATGATGGCCATTTTCTCTAATATGGTAGAAGATTTCCTAGAAATCTTCATGGATGATTTTTTAGTTTTTGGAGACAATTTTGAAAGATGCCTCGGCAACCTGGAAAAAGTACTCGAAAGATGTGAAGAATCTAATCTGGTCTTAAACTGGGAGAAATGTCACTTTATGGTAGACGAGGGCATTGTGCTGGGCCATAAAATCTCTCGCCGCGGCATCGAGGTTGACAGAGCCAAAATCGATGTTATCAAAAATTTGCTGCCACCTACCACTGTTAAAGGGATCATGAGTTTTCTAAGACACGCTGGTTTTTATAGACGATTAATCGAAAACTTTTTGAAAATAACGAAACCATTGTGTTCTTTTCTTGAACATGATAAACTCTTTAACTTTTATGACAAATGCACTGAGGCATTTGAAACCCTGAAGAAGAAACTTGTAGCTGCCCCCATTGTAGTACCACCAGACTGGACACTGCCCTTTGAGATAATGTGTGATGCCAGTGACTACGCTGTCGAGACAGTGCTAGGGCAGAGGAAAAACAAAATCTTTCATGTCATCTACTATGCTAGCAAGACGATCAACGAGGCCCAAGTTAATTATACCACCCTAAAAGGAGTTGTTGGCAGTAGTTTTTGCTTTTGATAAGTTCCGAGCCTATCTCATCGGAACAAAGGTGACAGTGCACACAGACCATTCCGCCATAAAATACATTTTCTACAAGAAAGATGCAAAACCAAGATTGATACTCTGGATTCTTCTCCTGCAAGAATTTGACGTAGAAATTAATGACAAAAAAGGGACAGAGAACCAAGTGGCTGATCATTTGTCACGACTAGAGGGAAGACCCACGGACACGACTGAAATTTAGGAAAACTTCCCAGATGAGCAGATCCTAGCCACCTCAGCAGTAGACTTTGCAGCCACCCATGCGGCATATACCATAGCCATCGCGGCAGAACCTCTAGAAGCCATGACGACCTCTACCACACCCTGGTATGTTGATCTAGTAAACTTCTTGGTTAGTGGTATTTTCCTCATAACATGAATTACCATGGGAAAAAGAGGTTCCAAAATGATGCAAAACATTATCATTGGGATGAACCTCTTTTGTTTAAGCAATGTGCAGATCAGGTGATTCGGAGATGTGTACCAGAGGAAGAACAATAAGAAGTCCTCCACCAATGCCACAACTCACCATATGGGTGACATTTTGGAGGAACCAGAACTGCTGCCAAGGTTCTCCAATTGGGACTCTACTGGCCAACACTATATAGAGATGCCTAGGCATACTACAAACAGTGTGACAGATTCCAACGAACGGGCAACATCTCAAGGAGGAACGAGATGCCACTGCAGAATATTCTAGAAGTTGAATTGTTCGATGTGTGGGGAATCAACTTCATAGGCACATTTCCATCATCTTGTGGGAACTTATACATACTGCTAGCAGTGGATTATGTGTCCAAGTGGGTGGAAGCCATTTCTACACAAAAGGATGATTCCAAAACCATTCTAAAATTTCTCCAAAAGCATATCTTTACACAGTTTGGAATCCCTAGAGCCATCATAAGTGACGAGGGGGAGACACTTTGACAACAAATTGATTGCCGCAACATTGAAGAAATTTGGTGTCACACACAAATTTGCCACGGCATACCACCTTCAGACCAATGGGTAGGCTGAAATATCAAACAAGGAACTAAAGAGCATTCTCGAAAAGGCGGTTAACCCATCTAGGAAAGACTGGTCTCTTCGAATCCATGATGCATTATGGGCATATAGAAGAGCCTATAAGACCCTATTGGGCATATTACCCTATCAGCTCGTGTATAGAAAAACATGCCACCTACCTGTCGAGATTGAACATAAAGCATATTGGGCCATCAAGGCAGTAAACCTAGACTGGGACAAAGCCGGGCAAAAGAGACTCATGGACCTGAATGAGATCGAAGAATTCAGAGCCTTGGCATATGACAACGCAAGAATATACAAGGAGAAAACCAAAACATGGCATGACAAAAAGTTGATGCCTAGGCAGTTTATGCCTGGGCAACAGGTACTCCTCTTCAATTCTCGATTGAAACTATTCCCAGGGAAGTTGAAGTCAAGATGGTTTGGCTCATTCGAGTTAGTTAAAGCATCCACACATGGTGCAGTGACAATCGAATCTACTAAGGATAGGCATGAATTTAAAGTGAGCGGGTAGAGGTTAAAGCACTACACATGAACTCAAGTTGCAAGAGACAAGGAAGTGCTAATGTTAGGGGATGCATCCAAATGCACTCCTAATACAGCCTAAAATTTTTCCCATGTTTTTTAATTTTTAGGTATTAGATTTAAATTTCTTGCATTTATTTTATTTTTCAACCACATTTTTAATTTTCTGTTTTTTTAGGAATTAGATTTAATTTTAGCATGCATCTTATTTTATCAACACTAATAATTATATTTTAGTTTATTTTAGGAGAAACAAAACCCAAAGGAAGAGAGAAGAAGCAAGCCCAACCCATCAACCATTCAAGCCTGCCCGTGAAGACTGTCGCGGCATTACATAGCTGCAGACGTTGCTTCCCGCCAAAACTAGCCGTTTCAAATAAATCCATTCTACTCCAACGGCTCTCTGCCCAGGCAACGGCTACCTCGGCAGACGAAACGGTATCAACACTTCACTAAGCCACCTTCACTCCTATTTAACCCCTTCATTGTTTTTACTATTCATTATTCTTTACTTTCTCTTGCATTTTGTTTTACTAGATTTCCCTCTGTTTTTCAAATTACACTCAACTCTCTCAACTTTCAAACCCTACTCCCAAACAAAAGATGGCAAATACACCCCACCGCCAAGTCGCCCAGGCAGACTCTGATTCTTCCTTCATAGATTTGCCACACCCGAAGTAAAGGCACGACACAATGAGAAGTTCAAAGAGTGATTCGTGCGGGATGAACAAGGGTTCTTCTATGAGATGGTGAAATGAAACTTCAGGCTTGACGACCTTATCTTTAGCAAGATCGAACACCAACGATGGCAAATATTTGCCCAGTAACCCAAACAGGCAAACAAGACCATCGTTCGCGAATTCTATGCCCATGGGCCGATAGCCAAAGACCTGTCAGTAAATGTCTGAGGGCGGCAAGTCGAGATTGATGCCAACAGAATCAACACTTTCTACGGCACCCACATCGCCCACGATGAACACCAGGAGTTTGTTGCCTCTTTGACGGTAGACAACTATGAGGAAATTAAACAAGAGCTTTGCATTCCGGGCACCGTATGGAACGTGGGGAAGAATCAGGGAATGGTCAACAGAAGAATCCTACTCCCGGAGGCCAAGTTGTGGAATACATTCATCAGGAGACGAATCCTGCCCACATCACACAATTCGACAATGGGCAAGCCCCGCCTAGCACTAATCCATTCTATACTCCACAATAGAATTATTAATATTGGTGAGATAATTGCTAATGAAATTTATATTTGTAGACAGAAAGGTAGGGGCAACTTTACTTTCCTAGCTTGATCACGGACTTTTACAACAAAGTATTCGTCCCTACTGATCCCAATGACAGCATAACCATGGAACGTATAGGGTGGACGAGGGATATAATCTTCAAAAAGATGGAGATACAAGAAGCCACCGCGTAAAACTATGCCGAGGCATCAGAGAGGGGCATCCAGCAACCGTACCACCAGCCCGCTCGGCAACCACGATCGGCGGCATTGCAGAACAGTTAGATCGGATGGAAAGACGTCAGCTCACATTTATGGCGTACATTAGGGATTTCCATTCTGCCACAATTTTGGTCCTCAAGGAGAAATTCTTGACGCACACTGCCCAGTTCCCAGATTTCCCCACCGAAATCCATGCCCAGGTCGTACCCTCTGTCTCGGCTTCACTCAATGCCGCTGACTCTGCCACTCCAACCGCCCAAGTCTCAACCGCACCACGAGCCGCCTCTGACCCCATCGTAGAAGCAGCCACAGCAACCGAAGTCCTCTCCATCTCGGATGATCATGTTGACACTGCAGCCGCACCAATCCGAGAAGGACAATCATCACGGGCAGCGAAAGATACAGCCCCCGCGCTAGAACCATCCGAATCTACCTTCTTCAATTCATTTTCATCTGATTCGGTGTGGCAAGACATGATCTGGTCAATTACGAAGAAGCTCGAGACCACATACTCCCTAGTCAAAAAAGGAAAGCATCCAACACCGAGAAGATATGTCCAGACAGCGAAGACGGTAGTGAACGGGAAGTCACAAAGCAAGACAAACCAACACCAACATCCCACTAGCAGCCGCCAAGGGCGACCAAAAGATTTAAAGTACCAGCTCAACGGCGGATGATACTTAGCGAGGACGAAGAAGATGACACCTCCTCTGATTCGCCAACATTCTAAGCTATCATATGCCTTCTTTATCTAATCTATGTTTTATTTTGAGTATGTAGGCATGCATTGCCTTAACTGAATGAAGCTTATGCCTCGGCAATACTCTTTATCAATTGCCTTAGTTTAGTTTTAATTAGATCTTCTTTCTTGGCAATAGAACTCTCTGTTTTTATCATTGTTTATGATTGTTTAGAGCCTTTATTTTAGGATGCTTAAAGGAAGATAACTTAGGATCACACAATGAGATTAGAACTTTAAACACCTTTGTGACTTGCGTGATTTAAGGAATTCTAGTACACTTAGGATATAGACTAGCTTAGAAAGAAAATTGGGTAAAAATTTAGAGGTGACTACCACTAGCTCTAGCTTAAAGAATCCCTAGAGGTGCCCGAAATCGGCTCTAGGATAATCACTAGAGGTGCCCAAAATTGGCTCTAGTTGGTTAGGTTGCTTAAAAAATTACCCAAGTTATGTAAGTTAATGCTTAAGTTTTTACTTAGAATCCTTGTAATCACCTTGTCACAATACATGCACACACTCACAAAACTTATAGTTTGATTCCAGGAAATTCCTAAAGTCATCAAAAGATTTAAGGGCCGAAACATTCTTTGCCATGGTTTAAAGAGAGAAGGAAAAGTAAGACCAAGGGGATGGTTTATAAAAACCGAGGTTTGGCAATTGATGGTTTGCAATGCTTGAGGAAAAGCAATAGTTCGAGTTTGGGGGCGTGTTAAGTGTGTAAAAGTCCTACATTTTAGCCCTAGTTTAGCTCAATTATTGTTGCACTTAAGCATGTTTTAGTTGCATTTATTAAGTAATCATACTCAAAATTGCATAGATTAGATAGTCTGCCCTGTTTGATGAATTTCATTGTTTTTCTCTATAAAAAGATATTGCTCACGTATGTGTTTCACTATGCGCAGACCCGCCCAGACAGACCATGCTGAGGCAGCAACGAGGGCAGAAGGAAGAAGCTGGAAAATTGATGGAAGATATTGATGTACCCGCTAAAAAGCTTAGCAGACTTAGCCACAGAGGAAAAGCCCAGAATAAGGAGCTTTGTTGAGCCACTCACACCGATACAGACCTTTGTCGAGGCAGCAGATGGTACGCTGCCGAGGTAGCCGCCCAAGGAAACTGAAAATATACAAAGTGGT
Source organism: Hibiscus tridactylites (assembly GCA_958450335.1). Classification (NCBI taxonomy): domain Eukaryota; kingdom Viridiplantae; phylum Streptophyta; class Magnoliopsida; order Malvales; family Malvaceae; genus Hibiscus; species Hibiscus tridactylites. The sequence continues at coordinate 22,312,450 of OY288286.1, read as the reverse complement.
ATGTGATTTGAAGAACACATCAAGCCTGATTTTTAGAAACCACTTACATGCAGATCAGAGCCCAAAATCCCAAGAAAAGCCACAGTCAAAGTTATGGTGGAAAAAGTCAAACAGGAATCTAGGAAGAATTAATGATAGAGATTTGTTCTTTTAATAAGTTGTAATTTGATTCTAACTAGTACTCCTACCCTAAACCAACTTTAACCTAGGCCAAGGCCTATATATATGTAACCTAGCTAACTAGGAGGGAGAGGGAGAGATTTCTTTGAGAAAACCCTAGTGCTCCATTCATCCATCAGGTTCTAAACTTCTCCTAGGGCTAAGGGTTGGTTTTGTTGAGAAGTTGTGAGAGAATGATTGTATTTGTTTAGGTTTTTAAGTGTTTGTAATAAAACTTCAAAGTTTGTTTACTCTTGGCATTATTCTTGTTTGCAATCAAATTGGGAGAGGAGAGAGCAATTATCGATTTATCTAATATCAGGAGAGTTAGACTTATGAAACGAGTAAACACGGTTTTATCCAACTTGGGGTGAAACTACTTCGACTTAGGAATAAGTTAAAAGCTCGGTGGCTAAAGGAGGCTTTAGATTGATTAGTGTTCATACTTAGATTCATGTTGGGAGGTATTATTAAGACGTGATCGCCAAAAGCACTTCGACTTAGGAATAAGGAGGAGTCACTAAAGAAAGACTTGTCGAACTTTTAAGCATCATTCAGCCGCCTGAGCAGCACATCATTATCTGTCGCTGCGGGTAATCTTCTGAAGCATCACCTTGATAACTGCCAAGATGGCTGAGTCGATTTTTCAACATTTGAACTGAGACAAAGCATTCAATATCCATACTACGACGCATTCCAATACCGGCCTATTCTCTCAATCTGATTTCTCAACCTTTTAATTTACTTGCTTTTAGTTTTAGTCAATTCAAATAAAATCTCAATCACTTTTGTTTTTACTTTTACTTGTGTAGGAAGATAAATTCTGAAGAATTTCTCAATCCCTATGGAGACAATATCTTTTATATTACAATTGGGCATCAGTGTACACTTGCACTTAAAGCAGGACTATTCTACAAGCCTACATGAAGCTCCCTCAAAGACATGTCATGAGGTCTAGCATCGGTGGAAGCTTCGGGAACATCAACCATATATTCATCCTCATGTTCTTCATCTCCCTCTTAAAGGTGTTCCGTTTCAAGAACTCCGCCTTCTTCTTCACCCAATTCATAGAGAATTCGAATTCCTCTTTGTATCCCAAATGATCCATGGAATGACGACCGATAATGTTATCGGTGGAAATATCGATGTCGGGCTCAAAAGATGTATCAATGTCGAGCAAGACAAAAATATGGCTAAGATACATACCATAGGCTAAGGTTTTGACCTTCTTAGCCTTGATGATTTTTACCATATCCTCGAAGATGAAGGCTGCAAGGTGGGGTTGAATTCCACTATTAATGCAATGAAGCCACCAATAATCGGACTCTCAAATCGACGAATACTTCGTCCCACGAGGACGAATCACATGAGAAAGAATGAGGTGCAAGAGAGGATCATGAAGTGGAAAGAAATTGGCTTGGTTATTCATGACACATAAATTGGAAGGATAAGATCCTTTTTTCATTTTCATTACCTTCATCGGGAAGACCAAAAGCATTTGCAAGAAAATGGCGGTGAGAGTGACATGCTTACCTAAAACATAGGATTTAATTGTTTTGAAAAAGAAACGGTGGCATTAGAATAAAATACTCGAACAAGAGTAGGATAAAGTGACCCCTTGAATTTTAAAAACTCCTTCCATTTAAATTCTAAAAACCTTTTCTAGTAAACAAAATCAAGTTTGGTTAGGAAATCAAAATCAATGAACAAGTTTCCTTAACCGGTGCGGATGCGAAAAGATTTTGGAAATGTTCACTTTCCGTAGGGCTTCTAAAACAAGATTCTAAAGAATTTGAAGGTGGAAGAGGGTTGGATGAAATCCTCTTCCCCTTAGAAGCCATGGATTTTCTCTTAAAAATTTTCAAATAAAAACTCAATTTTGATTAAGAGATGATGTAAAAAGATGTTTAGGGAAGTTAAAAGTAAATTTTGAGGAATTAAAAGCACAAGATTATGTTAAAAACAAGCTTTGGCCGAATTGGGTAGAGGGTAAAATTTTGGTTGAGGCTTTTTCCCAACTACTTGGTGTGCAAGTGTTGAAAATAGAGGTTTTGGGTGATTTTAGACAATGGGTAAACCTCCTGCAATAAAAATCAACAAATTTTCAACAAAATAAGTTCTCTAAATCAACCTAAAACAACCAAACAACCCAAATTTTCAAATAGAGTTCGAATGGAGAAAGTTAGGGTTTTGGAACCTTACCAAAAATTTGATTTTGAAGCACCAAATGCTAAAAACAAGAGCCAAATCCATTATGTTGATGAAAAGATAGTCTAAAACGATCTTAAAAACTTTTAATCGGTTGAAATTTGAAGGGATATGGTTAGGGTTTTGAATGAGAATGATTTTGGGTGTTTTGGGGAGAGTTTGGTCAAGCAATGAGGTATAAAATAAAAGGAGCGCATTTTAAGCTTTTAAAATCTGCCCGCCCAGTCAACAAGCCTAAAGGGATCGATCCCTCGGGATAGGAGATCAATCCTTTTAGTGTAAGCTTTAAGGATAAAAAATAGAGCTTACTACCAATTTAGGGATTGATCTGTTCTCTTAGGGGATCGATCCTTTTTCTAGAAATTCAGACTTTAGGCGCAAGGATCGTATATATGAGATATTTAACTCTAATTGAGGCATCCTATGCCATATGAATGATATGAAATGAATTTTAATGCCTTGGGAATTATCTAAGAACATGAATGTCAACTTGAAACAACAAGTTATGCAATTTACAACATATATAAATTTTTAGTCCTCTAATTGTACATAATGAAGTTAATTTCGAGTCTCAAACACACAAAATCTCTATAGGATCCTAAGCATGCATTTTTGACAAAATTGCTACATTACAACATTATATTCTCGAAATTGATCGTACAAAATCATTTAAAGCATGGAAAACATGATTTTACAAAATCAATCAAATATTGCAAATTTAAGGCCAAAAACATAAACATAAGCATGTTAGGCCATAAATGTGCAACTCATGCATTCTTGACTCCCCCTTACTAATAGCACGATATCATCATATGGGGACCCTCAAACATGCTTTAAAACATGTATACACATATAAAGCAACATGAATGAGAAAACATTGCATGTTAAAGAAAATGTTACCACTTGAACCAAGATGTGTTGATTAGGCTTCATCCTCTTCAAGTGTCCTTCCTTCTAGTGTGTCTAGAGCTTTCAAATTTCTTCATTTTGCTCACCATAGCTCCAACACACCTACAATAGGGAACTATGCATGTTTTGGTACTCAAATTCTTTTAGGTCCATAAGAGTTAGTTCCTAATATTCTAGTCCCTTTTGGTACCCATTTAGAAAAAAGATCATATTCTTTGTTAGCAATGAGTCCTTTAGGAACCCAAATGCTTTTGACTATCTTTCTATTATATGATCATTGGGGACTACCATATCTATATTCATTAAAGTTATTTCTAACATAGTTGGGTTTTGAATTTTTCACCTTTTTCAAAACTTTTTGTCCCAACTTTGTCAAAAGAAGCTTTAAGATCGTCAAGTTCCTTTTGATGATCATCATGGACCCTTGAAATTAAGTTGTGCAAGTCTTGATTTTTCTTTTCAAATTCACTCATTTTAACTTGCATTTCCCCAATTTTACTTTCAAGCTTCTTATTAGATTTAGAAAGTGAGTCATTTTCACTTTTCAATTTTGAAATGATTTTTCTATTTTTCAAAATTGACTCTTCAAATTCCAAAGCTAATTCATCATATGCCTCTTGCAATTCATCAAAAGTATAATTAATTGAAATAGATGAATTAGAGGTTACCATAGAGTCATCCTCTATTGCCATGAGACACAAGTTGGCTACTTCATTCTCGTCCTCATCGGATGATTCATCACCGTTCCAAGTAGCTACATGAACATTGTGCTTCTTTTTCTCAAAACTCTTCTTCTTCAATTGGGGACAATCGAACTTGATATGTCTCGGCTTTTTTCACTCATAGCAAATGATGGGATCCTTCTCTTTGATATCATTCTTGAAGCCCTCTTCTCTTTGGAATCTTCTTCCTTTGTTGGACCTCATAAATCTTTTGAATCTCTTGGCAAACATAGTCATCTATTTCTCTTCATCTTCTCCATCACAATCACTCTCTTCTTTTGTTGATTTGAGAGCTATTCCAAATTTCTTCTTTTCTACTTCCTTCTTCTTTTCGATCTTCCCTTTTGACATAATCTCATGTGTAAGTAAGGAACCAATAAGCTCATCCAATTTGAGAGTCTTAAGATCCTTTTCTTCTATGGCCGTCGTCTTCTTGGACTCCCAAGATTCGGACATGGATTTTATGTCTTCTTCGAGGTCCATTCACAATTATGGAGAATCGATTGGACATGGATTTGATGTCTTCTTCGAGGTCCATCATGAAGTTTTCATAGTTGAAGTTGAGGAGCCCGATTTTGGTCTCCTTCACTTCGTTGGTTCCTTCATGTGTCACTTCAAGTTTGTCCCAAATCTCTTTGGTATTGGAACAAGATGACAGCCTTCCATATTCTTCCGGTCCAAAAGTACAAAATATGACATGCATCGCCTTGGCATTTGTAGATAATTTCTTGTTCTCATCATTGCTCCACGTCTTTATGTCACTAGTTGGTGCGGTGTAACCGCTCATGATTATCTTCCAAGCTTCAAGATCAAAAGCTTGAATGAATAACTTCATGTGGTTCTTCCAATAAACATAAATAACTCCATTGAACAATAGAGGGTTGTTGGTAGGTTGTGAATCACCCTAAGGTTCAATGGTGGAGGAGGAAGCCATGGATGACCTTGTAGATGATTACACACTTCTTGGATCTTCTCAAGAGGTTGTAAGACCTTTCGATGAGCCAATCTCTGATATCAATTGATGAATATAGGAATCGATCGAATAAAGCAAAGAGGGGGTGAATTGGATTTTTAAAGAATGGTGGAAACTAATTGTAAAGAAAGAAAATTGCAAGGGGGTTTATAGTGGTTCAACTCCCTCAATGGAGTCTACATCCACTAACTTAGTGACCACACTAAGGATTTTCCACAAATCCACTAATTTGTCTTTCCTTTAAGATTAGGAGTAGCTTTAAACAATTTAATAGACTTATACCCCCAAAGTCTATTAAATCATTTCCCAAATTTGAGTACAAAGAAGCAAACTAGAAAATCCTCACAAGGAAGGTGTTTGCACAAAATAAGCTCTCTCTCACACCCAAAAAACACTAGCAAATGGATTACAATAAAGAGCAATACTAGTATTTACAAGAAAGATGGAAAATTAAGCACAAATTGAGTTTTTGATAGCTTGAATATTTGGATAGACTTTTTTTGTTATTGTTGAGATGCTTTGACCATGTTTTTATATCCTCTCTATCAACACTATCCGTTTGGAGTCGTTGGGGATGAAATAAAGTTGTTACCTACAAAAAGATACAACATTTATAACATGAGGGATCGATCCTTTAAATAAAGGGATCGATTTGTTTTTGTAAAATATAATCGTTACAACAAAGGGATTGATCCCATAAACCACGGGATCCGTCCTTTTGCACTCGAAGACTGGAAACAATAATTAAAATGATACTGCCAACAAAGGAATCGATTCCTGTTATCAAGGGATCGATCCTTTTTGCCTTGAAGTCTAGAAAACAGATTTAGTGCAAAAATGGATCATACTTGTTTTGAAAAAGATCGACTAATGTTAGAAATCATTCGAAACAAATTTTTCAAGATTGTTTGGACTTTAAATTGTTTTTGAAAGATCTAATATAATCGATTAAGTCCAAAAACATTTTTCTTTTAATTTGTTATATCAAAATATTAGTTCAACATCGTGGGATCGATCACCACCTAAGTAAAGTGAGCTTGATAAGTGAAGGATTGTGTGGAGTTAGTTCGGGTTAGAATATCGTGATGCCTATGTGGGGGCGATCGAGGATCACAAGTGATGGTCCTGTAAGGGAGTATCGATTCTAGCTCCATGTGGTATCGGTACTTGTTTCATTTGGTGTTGTTATTGATCAATCAGCGTTGATGCGTGTGTGGTTGTTATGGTCAAGCTTCGTGTTAAGGATTAATTAGTTTTGGAATCCGTGAGAAGTATCGGTTGCTTATAATTAAGAAGGCTCGGTGTTATGGTTGAATTTTAGGTCAGGTGGTTTCTGATGAACCATGAGACCTTGTTGTGGGTATTTTTAAGAAAGACACGTCAAGACAGGGATTCTTCTTATATAGTACTAAATGGTATTTATCGGTACATGTGCGTTTTGGTAGCTGAGCTTCGAGGTAAGGGTTGATTTGCCTTGGAAACCGTAAGAAGAAACATCTGATTGTTTTTCAATGGGTAAAGTGTTAAGATTATATGTAAGTTCGATGGCTTTCGTTGACCTTGGGATCTTTTCAAGTGTGCTTTAGAGATCGATGTATCAGTGTATATGTTCTTCGATGTAGTACTGTGGTCAGTACATGGTAAATTTTGGGAACGACAGTTGAATCTAGCTTCTCCACATATTTTGAGAGACAGTGTGGAGTCGTGTGTTTGAAAAAAGTGGTCAGTGTTGACTTGCCTTCAGTTGGAAGTCTAATGTCGAGTTCTTCAGAGTTGTTGTAATACTTTGATGTTCCTTAATGGAATTTAACAGATGACCGTGAAATTTGTAAGAGATTGTGAGCGTGGAGTTTCAGTGAATTTCTTCAAGTAATGAAATAGTCCTCGGTCGGTATCTGTAAAGTGTCCATAAGTTCTATATTTCATGCACATTCCATCTCATATTATTACTGTTTTTTATTGCATTTTAGGCATAATTAGGACCATGCATTGCATTTTTAGTATTTATTTACTTTGCCATGTTTCTCTAGAATATCTTTTGTTTGGTAAAGAAAAGGTATTGTTTTAGTGTACTTTTGGTTTTAGGTACTAGACGCTGACAGAGGGAAAGAGGAGCTGAGGATGCGATGCTGGGGCAGCAAACCAAGGAACTGTACTGATGCAGTTCCAGACAGAGACAACAGCTACCGCCGCCCACCTTGCCGCCCAAAACAACAGACTATGGAGTTGGAGAACCGGAGTGCGATCTGTAGAGCAGAAAATCTTGATTCTATCGATGTTGTCTACTCAATTTTTTGACGTCTATAGCAGTGGGTAGAGCTGCCAAGGAAGGATCTCGAGATTCCTTACGGAGCAAGGCGACGTGATAAAGTCCACATTCAACTCAAAGAAGTCGAAGTTTAAAGTCACATTTAATGTGAAAAGCTACTTTGAAGACTTATACTTCAAGAAGAACTATACCTAGCTAATGCCTATATATACTCATTGTAATTCTAGTTAAAAAAGCATGGGGTTTTCCTTAGGCATAGTTTAGGTTTTCTTGCCGTCGACATGTTCTAAATTTCTCCTTGGGTTTGGGTTATGTTGTAATTAGTTGTGAGAAAGGTTGCTTAGGATTTCAAGTTTGTTTTTGCAAATAAAATTACAAGGTTTACTTATTCCATGTTCTTCATACTTTTCAATTAAGGCGAAAGATTAGTTGAATTCTATCCATTTGTTCGATATCGAGAAAGTCTAACACGCGAGAGAAGTAAGTACGATTTCATCTATAGACGGTGCGATCAATCCGGCCTAGACATAGGTTGAGGGTTTAAGGCGGCTGAAAGAGGACGAATCAACATTGTTGTCTTTGCATGATTCACGACGCGACTGGTATTATCTGCAATGGGCATCAACAGAACTCTAACTTAGACATAACCGGAGTAACTTTCGAAGCGTTTTGCCGAGCCTTGTAGTTCCGCCGAGTTTACCACCGAGACACAATTCCATTCCCCTGTCGAGGCAGTGAGAGGGTCTCAGCAGTCAACCTTCCATCCACCGTGGAGCTAGCAGAGTCTGGCAGCGCAAAACAACTTTTCCTATTCAACGCAGTTTCACACTAAGCAGTAGCATAACCCTGCCCTTTCTATCAATCTGATCACTTCCCTTTTGATTACTTGTGTTTTTATTTTTCTTTTCTTTTCAAACATTCAACTTAATTGTGCATTTACTTTTCTTGTGTAGGACTTACAACTCGAATCAAGTTGTCCAATCCTTGTGCGAGACGATATCTTTTATACTATAACTTGATAGGAGTGTGCACTTGCACTCATAAATAGAGAACACCCAAACGCTCTACAAGTTTTTGGCGTCGTTGCCGGGGATTGGTAACAACAAAATTTGTCTTTATTTTCTGCACTTTTATTTCTTTATATTTAATTTTATTTTTATTGTTAATAAAAAAAGAATTTTACAGTTTCCTTTGCTAGTGTATGACCAGGGAGAGTCCAAAAGGAGAAATCCTATTTTACGACGATATCAAACAAAGATCAAGAGAGCTCAAGAAGGAAATCAGAGTAACCCTAGGGAAAACTAAAGAGGAAAAAGAAAACGCAAAGGTAAACATGGACCCTAACAATAATGATGTGAACGGCAGGGATGGGCAGGAAGACCCGCCGCTCAGAGAATAGCAAGTGCTGCCCAGGCAGCCACAGTATGTTCGAACCACTAGGGATTATCTAGAACATAACTTCAGAGGGTTCGATCCGACAGTGACAGAACCTAGAATTGAGACGGATCACTTCAAGCTGAAGCCTGTTATGTTTAACATGATCAACACGTTAGGGCAATTTAAAGAGGCTGCCACAGAATATGCTCGGTAGCACTTAAGAGGATTCTTGGACATCTGTAGAGCATTCAAAATACACGGAGTCCATCAAGACGTACTGAGGCTGAGACTATTTCCCTATTCACTAAGGGATAGGGCAAAACAGTGGTTAAACAACCAGCCAGCAAGATCGTTCAACACTTGGACAGAGCTGTGCAAGGATTTTCTGGACCATTCCAGCTCATCCAATGTCACAAATACACTGCGAAACAAAATAACAGCCTTCCAACAAAGAGATGATGAGCTGATGTATGAAGCATGGGAGTGGTACCAACAGATGCTGAACAACTGCCCGCTACATGGTTTTCTGGCTTGGACACATGTATCAATGTTATACAACGGGGTGAACTACCCAACACGGATGATGATTGATGCCTTAGCCAATGGAATCATCCTTGACAAACCACCAGAGAAGGCACTATGAATTCTGAACCAAGCTGCCAAGAACGACTACAAGTATCCATCAGCCCACCGAGGCGGCGTTAGGCGGCCAGCCACTGTGAACAATGTAGAAGCCTCAGATCTGTCAATGCCCGCCTTGACAAGCTGACAGAGCTGGTCATGAGCGTCGTGAAACCTGCTGGGAAAATCCACGAGGTCAAGGCTTTGGAGTCGTTCTATGATGAGTGTGGGGGCAACCATGATTCCTCTGACTGCACCGCATCTGCCAACTTCATGGGAGGATACGAGAGGAACAACAGACCTGCCCAAAACACCTACAACCCTGGATGGAAGAACCATCCCAACTTCTCCTGGAGCAACCCAAAGACTACTGCAAACCCACAACAGCAACATGGAGGCTACCAACAAAACATGTCCAGACAATAGGCTTAGCAGCCGCAAAACAATAATTCACTAGAAGAAACTCTTCATGCCTTTATGTCTAGAACTAGTGGTTTTATTATTCGTACTGATAAATTTATTGACAAAACTGAATCCTTCATGGATAGGAATGAAAGAAGAATGAACAATCAAGAGGCAAAAATAAAAAATCTGGAGACTCAATTCGGAAGGTTTGCTCAGGTTATTAACACCAGGCCTTTGGGTGGATTACCGAGTGACACTAAAACCACGAAAGGGAAATCCCATGAACAATGCAAAGCTATAACAACCAGAAGTGGGATAACACTACAAGAGCCATACATGCCTGCCGCAAGAGAAACAGCATCTGCCGAACAAGTTCAAGCCGCTAGACAACCTGTTGCGGCAGCACTGAAAGAAAGCAATAAGGAACCAGAACAAGAACCGACAGATGACACTAGGAATGAACAGCTAGATTCTGAACCAGTTACCTCCTCCCAGGATAGGATACCCCTCAAAGCAAAAACTGTCACCCCAGCACCTCCGCCACCTTTCCCACAAAGATTAAAAAAACAGAAACATGATATGCAGTATAAAAAATTCATGGACGTTCTGAAGCAAGTCAAAATCAATCTTCCACTAGTAGAGTTGATCGAACAGATGCCCGGCTATACCAAGTTCTTAAAAGATATGGTATCCAAAAGAACAAGGATCGGGGAATTTAAAACAGTGGCAGTAACAGAAGGATGCATGGCCATGGTGCATAATAAGGCACCACCCAAACAGAATGATCTGAGCAGCTTCATAATTCCTTGCAAAAAAGGCAGCAACCACTCCATACGAGCCCTATGTGACTTAGGGGAAAGCATCAACTTAATGCCCAAATCTGTCTTCTAGAAACTGGGAATAGGAGAAGCCCGCCCAACAACAATAATGCTACAGCTGGTCGACAAAACATACGTACAACCGAAAGGAAAAATTGAGGAAATCCTAGTAAAGGTCCACAAATTCATTTTCCTTGCCGATTTCCTGGTACTAGACTGTGAAGCAGATGAAAAGGCACCAATAATCGTAGGACGACCAATCCTCGATACAGGAATAACACTGATCGATGTGGAAAAAGGTGAACTTACACTGAGGATCAACGATCGGCAAGTAAAGTTGAATGTCTTTCAAACCATGAGGCAGGCTAATGATCCGGAAGAGTGCCAGCTAATGGAAGCCATCTTAGAGTTCAACTTTGTAGCCAATAAACCCTGCCTACAGCAAGACTGCCAGGGCAGCGACCTCGACAGCTGTTTCGGCATCTATTTAGAAGCCTGCCCAGAGGACGAGAACTACAGTGGCTGGACAGAACAAGAAGTGGAGGAACAAGAAGAAGCATATTGGATGGCAAACATGCCAGGTATGTACTTCGAACCTTTGAATTACACAGGAAAGGGGGCAAAATGTTCAAACCATCCATCGAACAACCTCTCACTCTTGAATTAAAATTTGTACCTGCACAACTTAAGTATATCTTCCTGGGACCTAATGATACACTGTCAATCATAATTTCTTCCAAGTTGCAGCCTATACAGGAACAGCAACTGACAACACTGCTGCGGCAGCATAAGAAGGCAATAGGCTGGACCATTGCAGATATAAAAGGAATAAGCTCGGCCATTTGCATGCACAAAATCCTTCTTGCGCAGAACCAAAAGCCAACTATAGATGCCCATAGGAGATTATATGATGCCATGAGATAAGTTGTCAAAAAGGAGATCATCAAATGGTTAGACGCGGGTATCATATATCCTATCTCTGACAGCGAATGGGTAAGCTTGGTACAATGTGTACCAAAGAAAGGTGGCATAACTATGGTAAGCAATGACAATAATGAGTTAATTCCAACTAGAACAGTAACTGGTTGGAGAATATGCATGGATTACCGCAAGTTAAATAAAGCAACAAAAAATATCATTTTCAGTTACCTTTTATTGATCAAATGCTTGACCGCCTTGTCGGCAAACCTTTCTACTATTTTTTGGATGGATATTCAAGTTATAACCAGGTCGCAATCGCACCGGAGGACCAGACCAAAACAACATTCACCTGCCTATATGGCATTTATGTCTTTCGAAGAATGCCATTCGGATTGTGCAACGCCTCTGCCACATTCCAGCGCTGCATGATGGCTATTTTCTCCGACATGATAGAAGACTTCATGGAAATATTCATGGATGACTTTTTTGTCTTCGGTAGCAGCTTTGGCGGCTGCCTCAGCAACCTTGAAAAAGTACTCACAAGATGTGAGGAAACAAACCTGGTACTCAACTGGGAAAATGCCACTTTATGGTCGATGAAGGCATAGTCTTGGGGCATAAAATTTCTGCACAGGGAATAGAAGTAGACAAAGCCAAGATCGAAGTGATTGCCAACTTGCCACCGCCAACCGCTGTCAAGGGCATCCGGAGTTTCCTAGGAAATGCAGGTTTTTATCGCTGATTCATTGAAAACTTTTCTAAAATCTCTAAACCGATGTGTACATTGCTGGAACTGGACAAACCATTCATCTTCGATGAGGCATGCCTGGAAGCATTCAAAACCTTAAAGGAGAAGCTAGTGAGAACACATGTAGTAATCCCACCTAATTGAAGTCAACCCTTTGAGCTAATGTGTGATGCTAGTGATACTACTGTCGGCGCCGCCCTAGGACAACGCAGAGACAAAATCTTCCATGTAATCTACTATGCCAGCAAAACACTAAATCCCGCCCAAACCAATTACACCACTACAGAGAAAGAGTTATTGGCAGTAGTATTCGCCTTCGATAAGTTTCGACCTTACCTAATTGGCACAAAGGTGATAGTCCACACAGACCATTATGCCTTAAAGTCCCTGTTCGCAAAGAAGGATGCAAAGCCTCGCCTGATTCGTTGGATCCTACTGCTGCAAGAGTTTGATTTGGAAATTCGAGACATGAAGGGTACATAAAATCAAGTGGCGGACCATCTCTCTCGGCTTGAGAATAAACAAGAAAAGATTTCTAACAGTGAAATCCAGGATGCATTCCCTGATGAAAAATTGCTACTAGCCTCTACTCTCGTAGTTGCTCTAGAAGCTGAAGGCATCTCACTAGCCGCCCACGAAGAGGCGGTAGCAGCATCGACAGCCACACACTAGTATGCAGACATTGTGAATTATTTGGTATCTGGTGTTTTACTCTATGAACTTAACTTCCAAGGAAAGAAACGATTCCAACATGATGTTAAGCATTATTTTTGGGACGAGCCTTTCTTGTTTAAAACTGTGCAGATCAAGTTATCAGACAGTGTGTTTCGGAGGATGAACATCAATCTATACTATCGCAGTGCCACGCAGCACCATATGAAGGCCATTTTGGAGGACAGCGCACGGTAGCGAAAGTACTCCAATCAGGGTTCTTTTGGCTAACATTGCATAAAAACGCCCAAGCCTTCTATAAACAGTGCGACATCTGCCAAAGAACATGAAACATATCGAGAAGGAACGAAATGCCCCTACAAACCATCTTGGAGGTTGAGTTATTTGATGTTTGGGGGATAGATTTTATGGGACCATTCCCATCTTCTTGTGGTAATATGTACATCCTTCTAGCAGTAGACTATATTTTCAAGTGGGTAGAAGTCATTGCCACCCCTCACAATGATGCAAAGACCGTCCAGAGATTCTTACGTAAGAACATATTCACAAGGTTCGGAGTTCTAAGAGCAATCATTAGTGACGAGGGCACCCATTTCGATAATAAGCTCATTGCCAAGGTACTCCAAAAGTTGGTGTCAAGCACAAGATTGTCGCGGCATACCATCCACAAACAAAGGGGCAGACAGAAATTTCGAACATGGAGATCAAGACCATCTTGGAAAAAGTTGTAAACCCAAGTATGAAAGATTGGTCGTTGAAATTAGACGATTCTCTTTGGGCATATAGAACATCATACAAAACACCACTCGGAATGTCCCCATATATTCTAGTATACGGAAAGGCCTGCCACCTCCCTATCGAAATAGAACACAAGGCGTATTGGGCAGTTAAGGCAGTAAACATGGACTAGAAATAGGCTGGCGAAAAAAGACTACTAAACTTAACAGAAATTGAGGAATGTTGGCGAGACGCATACGAGAACGCCAAGTTTTACAAGGAAAAAGTCAAAAAAATGGCACGATAGCAAGATCCAACAGAGGCAGTTCCTGCCCGTGCAGCAAGTGTTGTTGTTCAGTTCCCGACTAAAGTTGTTTCCTGAGAAGTTAAAATCTAGATGGTTAGGACCGTTCGAAGTAGCCCAAGCCTTCCCACATGGTGACGTGACAGTAAGGCCAAAAATGGAGGGACAAAATTCAAAGTTAACGGGCAGCGATTAAAGCACTATACAAGGGAATCTATCCCGAAAGAACAGAAAGTATTCACATTGGGGAATGCCCACCCCACTGTGACATAATTTCATTTTTTCACATCTTTACCGCTTTATTAGGAGTAGATTTTAGGACAAGATTTTATCTTTTTCATTTTCTTTACCATTTATTCCCGTCTCACAATTAATTACATAGATCCAGACCCTTAAGAATCAAGCTGCCTAGCACAGCAGAAGGTGGCATTACTAAACTTACTGCCGCAACCCGCAGATAATGGTAGAGTGGATAAATCCTTCAAATCCTCTACAACATTTGATTAAGCCTAAGTCTCCTTTCCCTTTTACTTGTAGTTGATTTTTCTGTTTTTAGTTTTTAGTTTTCATTTTCTATTTTATTTTGTGCATTGAGGGTGTAACACCCCAATTTTGGGCTTAGAAGTTTTGGGTTTGAACCGGACCGGTCGGATTTTCGGTTCGAATATAAAAGGTGGTTTTAGGGAAAGCCTAGTTCGGGATGCATTAAAAATATGGAAAAATATCTACAAATCCTCTTTTAATATATATAATAGAGTGGTGAAAACAATTTTAAAAAATGAGGCTTGGAGATATGACATTTCGAGTTAGTGACTAAAATGTAATTTTTGAAAAGTTCGTTACTATTTTAAAATGATTGAAACTTTGAATCTTTAAGGAGCTAATTTACCCAAGGAAGGATTTCTCCAGATTTTTCTTGATTTTTAAGACTCGTTTAGTGTTTAATTAATAAAAAAGAAAAGAGGGAAAAGTGATATTTTAGTTTCATAACTAACTTTTACCAAAATTTTCCCATTTCATTTTCTCTCAAAATTCCCTCAACCAAACACATTTCCACAGCAACTTTCCTTTTGATTTTCACACCTAAAGAAGAGTTTTCAATCTCCAAATGATTCCTAATCATTTCTACATCAAATCCTCACCATTTGCTTAATGAATTTTCAAGGATTTTGGCTCTAAACAAGGAGAAATCCATATTTAGAGGTATGAACGTCCTTCTCCTCTAAATACTCAGTTCTTTACTGAAATTCCCAAGCTCTCAATCCTTAAATTGAGTTTTATTAAAGGTTTTAATGTTGTGATCTTGATTTTAGCTTAAAATGCAAGATTTGGATTTAATTTTGAAGAAATTCGTGATAGATGATTGGGCTCTATTTTGAGATGTCTTTTTGATGTATTTTGGATGTTTAAATGATGTGAAATGGAGGTTTAATCAATGCAATCCCGAATAGGTTGATTTTCCTAAGTTTTTACTTGTGAAAATGGTGGTTTTGGGGTGATTTTGGTGTTTTGTTAATGCTGGAGGTATAAGGACGAGTTTGGGTTCATTTTGGATGTTTATTGATGTTTAATAATGGTTAGAAGTGATGGATCTTGGCTGGGTTACGTTTTGGAAGAGTTTGGAGGTGATTTCGGTTGTGTTTGGTAGCCGAAATGTTGGATTTGTGTAGAGCAGCGAGTTTAGGTGAGTTGCTGGTGATTTTAATGCATAATGATGCATTAATCCTCTGTTGTTATGTGTTTAAAACATGGGAGAATGATCCGGAGGCAATAGAGGTGGCGTTGGAGGTTTCGGATGCTTGGAAGGCTTAACGGCTAGCGTAGTTTTGTGTATCGGTGAGTGGTAAAGAGTTTTCCAGCTTTGAAACATTTTGGATGAGGCTTTGGGAGCTTAGTTTAAGTCTAAACAACTTAGCTAAGCTCAAGAGTAAGTAAATGGAATTTCTCTCTTGGTTTGGGCTATGCTTTGGTTTTTAAATGCACTTGGGATGATTGTGTTTAAATTACTGTTTTAGAGCAAGTTTGGACATGGTTTATTCTCGATTATTAATGCCATTATGTTAAAGATGCATGAGGTAAGTAATCCTTGACTTGCTTGTGTTGTGTGCATATGATTCTAAGCATGTGATGCTTGTGGATTTGGCATTTTGGTTATGCTTGTAAAAACAGTGGATTAATGTGGTAAAATGGTTATATTGGCAAGTGATGTAAGTGGTTCTTGGTTACTTTAATCGGATATAGTTAGCCGGCTATAGGATTGGGTGCACCGTGAATTGAGTCGCCTTGGATGTTGAGAGGTTGTGATTGTACCGTAGACTCCATCCAAGTACCCTAGCGATCGAGGAAATTAGTGTCACCGCGATGGAGGATGGCTCTCGTGGGTGGGCTTGTTAAGCGTCACCACGATGGAGGATGGCTCTCGTGGGTGGGCATGTTAAGCGTCACCACGATGGAGGATGGCTCTCGTGGGTGGACTTTGTTAAGTGTCACCGCGATGGAGGATGACTCTCGTGGGTGGACCTTGATAAGCGTCACAACGGTGGAGGGTTGCTCTAGTGTGTGAGCTTGGTTAAGGTGATTACAATGGTTGAGGTAGCTCCCATGTGTATGCCTTGTGGTGTGTCCCGGCTCTCGCTAGTGAGTTATACAACTTCCGATGAGTGATGTTGAGGGGTTGTGATTGTACCGTTAAACTCCATCACGGGTGTTGAAGGGTTGAGATTGTACCGGTAAACTCCACCTTGTGTTGTTCAGTAGTGTGTATGAAGCGTGTGGGACAACGCTTGTAATCCGCGTATCCGACTGTGTCTTGTGTTGTGATGGTTTGTGAATTGTCGCTTGAATGCCAATATAATGTGTTTGAATGTAATGAAGCAAGAGTTTCTTGGAAATGATGCAAGGTGCAAGGGAAATATGTAAATAATGCAAGAATGCATGCGATGCTTGTTAAGCTTGAGCACTAGTATATTTGGCTAATGTGAATGGTGTATATTTGGATAAAATCTCATAAATGCATTGAAGTCTTGTGAGGGCTTGTTTTAGAAGGCATGTAATGCAAGTGTTGTTTTTGTGGTTCATGTGTTGCATTGGTTTAATGCGTGAGATAGTTAGAAGGAGCTAATGGTTTTCAAAAGGTTTCTTGTTTTGAGATGTTCATCAAGAATGAGGAAAGTATGTTGTGAATTGGAAGTGCTTTCCTAGGAATTTGTGTTTAACTTTGCATGTGATGTTCATGCATGAAAAGGGTTTAAATGATAGTTTGCAAGAATGTGTTTTGGGGTGAGTTGTTTAGCTTTTCTAAGCTAAAGGTTGGTTTTCATGTTGAGCAATGCATGGTTTGAAGCATGTTGCTTTAAAAAGGGGTTTTCAAACAATGCTTTGGTTTATTGAATTATATTTACTTTTTAAGAAGGTTTTATGATTTGCTGCAATGATGGTGTTTTGGTTTTGAGCATCCCTCACTAAGCATTATGTGCTTACGCTCCATTGGGTCCATCAATGCAGATAATTGAAGTTGGGACAGCAAGAAGCAAAGGATTCAAGGAGAGCTCCACTTGAGAAGTATGTCTCGGTTAATAGCTGTAGATAATAAAGGCAATGGGGGGAAAGTCTTTTATATTGATGTGTAATGAGATTGAGTATGTTGACCGTATTTGGTTGGTGGTTTGAATCTTATTGTTATCGCTTTGCAACATTTGAATCCTCTTATTCATAAGTTGTTATGCTATGCTTCTTGTTTTAAAGGCATGATCAAGTGTTGGATGTGTTGAAAGAGTTGGTGCACCTAAGGTTCGTCTTGCATTTAGATTTTCATGCAATTTGGTAGATATGATGCTTGGCTTCTTGTTGTTGTTATGTTGAGGATTGATTTAGAGTATGTTTGATGGTGATTAGATGTGTAAAAACAGGCTTTTCTGCTGTTTCTGGGCAGGGTGTTTCGAAACACCCTTGCCTATTTCGAAACAGGTGCATGTTTTGGCCTAGGCGTTTCGAAACGCATAGAGGTGTTTCGAAACACTTTGGCTACTGCCAAGCCGCGTTTCTGAACGGTCAATTCCCGTTTCAAAACACTTGACCGTTGGGCACTGATTTGAATGGTTTTGAGGTTTGCAAGCTTTACATTTTAGTCCTAATTTTCGTATGTGCAATTGCTTGAGTTCGAGATGTCCGTTTAAGATGAAATTTGACAGGGAAGCATGTAACCTAACTAATTTTATAATGGTATCTTAAAACTTAGTAAAGTCCTCTTAATTTCCATATTTTACATTTTGGTCCCTAAATTCGTATGCTGTGCAATTGAGTCCCTTATTGTTTTCCGATTGCTGTGATTTTTGAGCATGCTTATCTCAAGAGTATGCCTAGGATTAAAGTGCATCTAGACAAGTTTAAAAAGAAAAAAAGGGTCGTTAATCAAGGTTGACTTTCGGGTTGACTTTGGTTTTCCCCGTGTAATCTTCGTAGTTCGGGTCAACCGTCTAGGCCGGGCTAAGGGGGTTACATTTGGTGGTATCAGAGCTGAGTTGCGAATGCTTGGGGAAATGGTAAATTGTTGAAATATGTGTTTGATGTTTATTCTGATTTGTGGTTGAAAGTCGGTTGAAATGTGTGTCTTTGAGCGAATTGTTGATGTTTTTATCATGCTTTTTGGTTATGAATCTTCATTGAGCTAATGTGAAATTGTACTGATGATATGCTGGTGTTGTGAGCTGATTTTATGAATGATGAAAGTGTGATGGGTATGATATGTTGATGTTATGTTGTTGCGGGTGAATGTTGTTTGATGAGAGCATGATCGAAGTATGTTGATTGATATGCTCGATGTTGTGATAACCATGTTTTTATTTATTGTTATGTCGTGTAAAAGAGGAGAATTCGGGATACCCATTGCCTTATTATTATAGCTATTGTGTTATGTTGGAGTTGGAGTCTTGAATCCTTGCTTGAAGCTGGCCTGATCATTTTGTTTGTTTTGTTATGATTGCTTGTTGTTTTTAGCACGATGGAATCGATGAGAGAATGGCAGTTGGGTGAGATGGTTGCTGCTTTAGAGCAGGTTGTTAAGTCTTGGAATTCATCTTTTGGTGGAGGTGTTTCGTTTCAGCCTACAGTGCCTGGAGTTGAGGTAGTAAGGCAGGAGGAGGAAGTTGGTTCTGTGATGAAGAGTTCATCACCTATTGTTCAAGAGGTGTTGGGAACATCTCAGGTCATGGTGAAAGTGAGGCCTGAAGACGTGCCGATCGAAGGTCACGCGAGTTTGACAAAACAGCGCCTATATGATTTGGGAGCTGTGGAGTATCGTGGTTCGACACCTGAGGCGTTCGAAGCTTGGTTGGCCAGTATAATTCTGATTTTGGACCAGGAAGGGTGTGACTACGCCTGTAAGCTGGGAAGTGTTGTCTCATTGATGTTGGAGGACGCATGTGTCTGGTGGACATCTGTGGCGGTGGCAACGCATATCCACGATATAGATTGGGACTTCTTTGTGTCTGCCTTTTATGAAAGGTACCTTGGAAAGAAATTCCCAAGGGTTAAGCAACGTGGGGGTGTGGCTTCAGATTATGAAGGTGAGAAAAGTTTAAACAAGAGAGCTGTGGATACTGACCTCGGGAGCGGTCAGCGTAAGAGGTTGCGTGATAGAAGGTTTTGCTTGAATCGAAGCCTGGGTGGTACTGCAGATGTGGGGCAAGTGCTACATGATCAAGGAGGAGTAGCTCGGTTGCCGATGTGTGACCGTTGTGGAAGGTGTCATGTTGGAGGTTGTTGGGGCGTGGGAGTTTGTTGGAACTGTGGTTCTAAGGAGCATGTGAAGCGAAATTGTCCTCAAGTGGTGAGATCAGCTTCAGTGGTAGCAAAAGGGTCTCAGAAGGGTCGTGGGCGCGGCCAAGACAATGTTCGAAGGTGGCAGGAAGGGCAGAAAGGTGTGAGGAGCTTGGGGAATGAATCTTGTTGGAATTGTGGGTCTGTTGGATATTTGAGACGAAATTGTTTGAAGTTGGCTCGGGGTAGTCAGGGTTCTTTACCGCAGGGAGATGGTGATAACCTTAAGGTGTTGGCTGATGCTGCGGTGGTGCGGCTAGAGAATGATGGTTCTGCAAAGAAGAGAGTTTGTCCGTTGAAGCCCCGAGGCAGTGAGATGTTTACAGGTAACCTTGTTAAGTAACCTTTACCCTAGTTATCTTAGTTTGGTTTCGGTTTGGTTTTCCCTTGTGTAGTGCGTATGGTCTCATAGCTAGCAAGTTTGGGGTAGTAGTTGGTGTTGTTTTGAAAACAACTTTAGTGTAAAGAGGGCATTAGTGGGTATTTTGTGGTTAATGGGTTGTTAGAATGGTAGAGTTGGACAAGTTGGAAGTGAGATAGGAGGTTGTTCTTAGGCGGATCCTGAGGATGTTATTGGTGGGTGTGAACCGACATACATGCACAGTTAAAACCATTGTTATATACTATATTGTATATATATGTGTGTGTTGGTTCATGCATACATGTAACATGACATTAGAGGTTTTGCATACATGTACACAGGCATTGATAGGGCATATTGGTGACCATGCATACGAACGTTCACACTTGCTAATAGCTAGTTGGGTCTGTTAGTGTTGTGATAGGGTTAGGTTGGATGATGGGTTTTAAGAGTTGTTTTGGTGCTAGGAGAATGTTAGAAGTAATGGAGGGTATTAAGCGAGTTGTCAGTAATAGTGAGTGCGATATAGCATGTTGGCAGAAGGAAAGTGTTTTGGCGCTTAAAGAGTTTAGCGGTGTGGTGGTGAGGAGATTACCGGTTGAAGTTAGAATCAGTCAAAGTGGTTGTCAATAGCTAGTAGAAGTGGTAGTTTCTTGGTGTTAAGTGATGTTGCAGGTTAGTGAATGTGTTTCCAGAGTGTTGAGGTAACTTGGCATTGATGTTGTAATAGAAGGGTTGTTTTTGTAGGTGATGGTTCGTAGCAACCTTCGAAGAGTTGAGAAGAGGTTGTGTTGTGGGTTGTAGAAAAGGGTTGGCCTGGGGTGAATAGAAGTTCTGTAATCTTAATATGTATGTATAGAATGGGCGGTGTCCTGGTAAGGCTAGTGTTGTAGTCAAAGCTTGAAGTGGAAAGGCAATGTAAGTTCAAGGGCCATTGTTGGTTGGACGGGTTCTTGTGAGAAGTGGTTGGCTAGTCGTGTATAAGTAAATCCCTTCTGAAGTCAGCTAGTGGTATGTGGAACGGCTGGCGGAGTCAAGGTTGGGGTTTTGTGACGTGAATTTTGAATGTTGAGTGAGTAGTTTTGGTGAGTCGTTATGGTAGTGATAGTGGCGGAGGTGAAGGAATGTTATCAATACGTTGAGAAGTGTGAGTAAGCAGTTGATGCTTAAGAAATTTTTGCTTAATGTGGTAACCTTTGGAAGAGGTTGAGCAGTTTTGCAAGGGGTTTTAGAAGCAGTGAAGGTTGTGGGTCACATGGTGGCTGAACTGGATGGGTTGGTGTCACCGTGTGTGCGAGTTTTGGGAGTTATGAGTTAAGGTGGTGTATGTTGTAAAAGTTTGGAGGTTCTTCGGGTTGTTGTTGGGGCTATGCGCAGTTCGGAAGTGTGAAAGGTTAAGCTGTGGTTAACCTCTGAGTGTTCTGGAATTTGTGAACAGTATGTGGTGGTGTTGGGTTTGGTTATAGTGTAAGTTGATTTGAGGAGGAGTTGTTTTGTGGTGTTCTGAGTGGAGGATGTTTCAGTAGTGGATAAGTCTCTTGTGTTTCGTTGTGTGTTGCTTGTGAAGTTTGGTATCGTGCTCTTTTCGCTGGTTGAAATTTCGAGGACGAAATTTCCTAAGAGGGGGAGAGTTGTAACACCCCAATTTTGGGCTTAGAAGTTTTGGGTTTGAACCGGACCGGTCAGATTTTCGGTTCGAATATAAAAGGTGGTTTTAGGGAAAGCCTAGTTCGGGATGCATTAAAAATATGGGAAAATATCTAAAAATCCTCTTTTAATATATATAAGAGAGTGGTGAAATCAATTTTACAAAATGAGGCTTGGAGATATGACATTTCGAGTTAGTGACTAAAATGTAATTTTTGAAAAGTTCATGACTGTTTTAAAAGGATTGAAACTTTGAATCTTTAAGGAGCTAATTTACCCAAGGGAGGATTTCTCCAGATTTTTCTTGATTTTTAAGACTCATTTAGTGTTTAATTAATAAAAAAGAAAAGAGGGAAAAGTGATATTTTAGTTTCATAACTAACTTTTACCAAAATTTTCCCATTTCATTTTCTCTCAAAATTCCCTCAGCCAAACACATTTCCACAGCAACTTTCCTTTTTATTTTCACACCTAAAGAAGAGTTTTCAACCTCCAAATGATTCCTAATCATTTCTACATCAAATCCTCACCATTTGCTTAATGAATTTTCAAGGATTTTGGCTCTAAACAAGGAGAAATCCACATTTAGAGGTATGAACGTCCTTCTCCTCTAAATACTCAGTTCTTTACTGAAATTCCCAAGTTCTCAATCCTTAAATTGAGTTTTACTAAAGGTTTTAATGCTGTGATCTTGATTTTGGCTTAAAATGCAAGATTTGGATTTAATTTTGAAGAAATTCGTGAAAGATGATTGGGCTCTGTTTTGAGATGTCTTTTTGATGTGTTTTGGATGTTTAAATGATGTGAAATGGAGGTTTAATCAATGCAATCCCGAATAGGTTGATTTTCCTAAGTTTTTACTTGTGAAAATGGTGGTTTTTGGGGTGATTTTGGTGTTTTGTTAATGCTGGAGGTATAAGGACGAGTTTGGGTTCATTTTGGATGTTTATTGATGTTTAATAATGGTTAGAAGTGATGGATCTTGGCTGGGTTAAGTTTTGGAAGAGTTTGGAGGTGATTTCGGTTGTGTTTGGTAGCCAAAATGTTGGATTTGTGTAGAGCAGCGAGTTTAGGTGTGTTGCTGGTGATTTTAATGCATAATGATGCATTAATCCTCTGTTGTTATGTGTTTAAAACAGGGGAGAATGATCCGGAGGCAATAGAGGTGGCGTTGGAGGTTTCGGATGCTTGGAAGGCTTAACGACTAGCGTAGTTTTGTGTATCGGTGAGTGGTAAAGAGTTTTCCAGCTTTGAAACATTTTGGATGAGGCTTTGGGAGCTTAGTTTAAGTCTAAACAACTTAGCTAAGCTCAAGAGTAAGTAAATGGAATTTCTCTCTTGGTTTGGGCTATGCTTTGGTTTTTAAATGCACTTGGGATGATTGTGTTTAAATTACTGTTTTTAAGCATGTTTGGACATGGTTTATTCTCGATTATTAATGCCATTATGTTAAAGATGCATGAGGTAAGTAATCCTTGACTTGCTTGTGTTGTGTGCATATGATTCTAAGCATGTGATGCTTGTGGATTTGGCATTTTGGTTATGCTTGTAAAAACAGTGGATTAATGTGGTAAAATGGTTATATTGGCAAGTGATGTAAGTGGTTCTTGGTTACTTTAATCGGATATAGTTAGCCGGCTATAGGATTGGGTGCACCGTGAATTGAGTTGCCTTGGATGTTGAGGGGTTGTGATTGTACCGTAGACTCCATCCAAGTACCCTAGCGATCGAGGAAATTAGTGTCACCGCGATGGAGGATGGCTCTCGTGGGTGGGATTGCTAAGCGTCATCACGATGGAGGATGGCTCTCGTGGTTGGGCATGTTAAGCGTCACCACAATGGAGGATGGCTCTCGTGGGTGGACTTTGTTAAGTGTCACCGCGATGGAGGATGACTCTCGTGGGTGGACCTTGATAAGCGTCACAACGGTGGAGGGTTGCTCCCGTGTGTGAGCTTGGTTAAGGTGATTACAATGGTTTAGGTAGCTCCCATGTGTATGCCTTTGTGTGTGTCCCGGCTCTCGCTAGTGAGTTATACAACTTCCGATGAGTGATGTTGAGGGGTTGTGATTGTACCGTTAAACTCCATCACGGGTGTTGAGGGGTTGAGATTGTACCGGTAAACTCCACCTTGTGTTGTTCGGTAGTGTGTATGAAGCGTGTGGGACAACGCTTGTAATCCGCGTATCCGATTGTGTCTTGTGTTGTGATGGTTTGTGAATTGTCGCTTGAATGCCAATATAATGTGTTTGAATGTAATGAAGCAAGAGTTGCTTGGAAATGATGCAAGGTGCAAGGGAAATATGTAAATGATGCAAGAATGCATGCGATGCTTGTTAAGCTTGAGCACTAGTATATTTTGATAATGTGAATGGTGTATTGCATAGAATCTCATAAATGCATTGAAGTCTTGTGAGGGCTTGTTTTAGAAGGCATGTAATGCAAGTGTTGTTTTTGTGGTTCATGTGTTGCATTGGTTCAATGCGTGAGATAGTTAGAAGGAGCTAATGGTTTTCAAAGGGTTTCTTGTTTTGAGATGTTCATCAAGAATGAGGAAAGTATGTTGTGAATTGGAAGTGCTTTCCAACGAATTTGTGTTTAACTTTGCATGTGATGTTCATGCATGAAAATGGTTTAAATGATAGTTTGCAAGAATGTGTTTTGGGGTGAGTTGTTTAGCTTTTCTAAGCTAAAGGTTGGTTTTCATGTTGAGCAATGCATGGTTTGAAGCATGTTGCTTTAAAAAGGGGTTTTCAAACAATGCTTTGATTTATTGAATTGTATTTACTTTTTAAGAAGGTTTTATGATTTGCTGCATTGATGGTGTTTTGGTTTTGAGCATCCCTCACCAAGCATTATGTGCTTACGCTCCTTTGGGTCCATCAATGCAGATAATTGAAGTTGGGACAGCAAGAAGCAAGGGATTCAAGGAAAGCTCCACTTGAGATGTATGTCTCGGTTAATAGCTATAGATAATAAAGGCAATGGGGGGAAAGTCTTTATATTGATGTGTAATGAGATTGACTATGTTGACCGTATTTGGTTGGTGGTTTGAATCTTATTGTTATCGCTTTGCAACATTTGAATCCTCGTATTTATAAGTTGTTATGCTATGCTTCTTGTTTTAAAGGCATGATCAAGTGTTGGATGTGTTGAAAGAGTTGGTGCACCTAAGGTTCGTCTTGCATTTAGATTTTCATGCAATTTGGTAGATATGATGCTTGGCTTGTTGTTGTTATGTTGAGGATTGATTTAGAGTATGTTTGATGGTGATTAGATGTGTAAAAACAGGCTTTTCTGCTGTTTCTGGGCAGGGTGTTTCGAAACACCCTTGCCTGTTTCGAAACAGGTGCATCTTTTGGCCTGGGCATTTCGAAACGGGTAGAGGTGTTTCGAAACACTTTGGCTACTGCCAAGCCGCGTTGCTGAATGGTCAATTCCCGTTTCGAAACACTTGACCGTTGGGCACTGATTTGAATGGTTTTGAGGTTTGCAAGCTTTACATTTTAGTCCTGATTTTTGAATATGCAATTGCTTGAGTTTGATATGTCCGTTTAAGATGAAATTTGACAGGGAAGCATGTAACCTAACTAATTTCATAATGGTATCTTAAAACTTAGTAAAGTCCTCTTAATTTCCAGATTTTACATTTTGGTCCCTAAATTCGTATGTTGTGCAATTGAGTCCCTTATTGTTTTCCGATTGCTGTGATTTTTGAGTATGCTTATCTCAAGAGTATGCCTAGGATTAAAGTGCATCTAGACAAGTTTAAAAAGAAAAAAAGGGTCGTTAATCAAGGTTGACTTTTGGGTTGACTTTGGTTTTCCCCGTGTAATCTTCGTAGTTCGGGTCAACCGTCTAGGCCGGGCTAAGGGGGTTACAGAGGGCAATGCCTATCTCGTGTTTGGGGGGATAGCTCTCGCATCTTTTTGTATAGGCATACTTAGTAGCATATAGGTTGCATTGTACTTGCCTTAATGCTAATTGGAACAGAAAAATTTGTTATATAACTTGTGCCTATGATAGTTGGCCGATTACTTATTTTCGCACCAATAATAAATTGAACTTAATATAGGAAAAGCATGCAAAATGACTTAGAATTTTTTTTGCCAAAACTGTCAAACACTATTGTTACTTATTGAATTTGCTAGAATATCTAATGAACATTGCTTGCTTTGTTTTTAGAATTCTTTGCAAAGTTCTAACAATGGTTGCAGGTAGCCACTGAGGCAGAAAATAGAAACAGAAAAGCACAGCACTGCCACGACAGCCGAGAGAAAAACAAAGAAATATTGTTGTTTTACCCTAGAGGTGCCCACAACAGGCTCTAGGAAGAATCATGTGCGAGGACACTCCGCTGCTATCAAAGTCCATGAATCTTAAAATTTTGAAATGACGGAAAATTAGCATGAGTGAATGAAAGTCTTTATAGGATGACTCTACTCCATGGGTTCGGGGTTTTGTAGTTTGCTCCTATCTTAATTTCAGACCTAGAAAAGTAGTTGTGATAAGCTGAAGCCCTCATTGTCATGATTAAATATTATGCTTAATTGTGTTGTCTCGGCAGCAACCTTATATATCATAACAACATCTTTGTTTATTTAGTTATTCTGCATATTAAGCCTGTATGTAGTTCTGCACACACTGCACTGGCATTAGAAATTAATTCTGAGTTATTTTCTTGCTAAGTTCCCTTCCCTAATCTAATGTAGGTGCCACGGCCTTGAGGTACTAAATCAAGTTGAAAACAAATTTTGCTTTCTGGTTAATATAAGGGCAAGTATGTATAGGTTGCATTGCTTGAGGACAAGCAATAGTTCGAGTTTAGGGGTGTGTAAAATGTCCACAAGTTTTATATTTCAGGCACATTTCATCTCATATTATTGCTGTTTTGAGTGCATTTTAGGCATAATTAGAACCATACATTGCATTTTTTAATATTTATTTACTTTGCCATGTTTCTCTAGAATATCTTTTGTTTGGTAAAGAAAAGGTATTGTTTTAGTGTACTTTTGGTTTTAGGTACTAGAGGCTGACAGAGGGAAAGAGGAGCTGAGGATGCGATGCTGAGGAAGCAAACCAAGGAGCTGTATTGATGCAGTTCTAGACAGAGACAACAGCTACTGAGTAGATGCCGCCGCCAAAGACAGCAAACTATGGAGTTGGAGAACTGGAGTGCGATCTATAGAGCAGAAAATCTTGATTCTATTGATGTTATTCACTCAATTTTTTGACGTCTATAGCAGCGGGCAGAGCCGCCAAAGAAGGATCTCGCGATTACTTGCGGAGCAAGGAAACGTGATAAAGTCACATTTAATGTGAAAAGCTACTTTGAAGACTTCTACTTCAAGAAGGACTAGACCTAGCTAATGCCTATATATACTCATTGTAATTCTAGTTAAAAAAAAGCATAGGGTTTTCCTTAGGCATAGTTTAGGTTTTCTTGACGCCGACATGTTCTAAATTTCTCCTTGGGTTTGGGTTATGTTGTAATTAGTTGTGAGAACGGTTGCTTAGGATTTCAAGTTTGTTTTTGCAAATAAAATTACAAGGTTTACTTATTCCATGTTCTTCGTAGTTTTCAATTAAGGCGAAAGATTAGTTGAATTCTATCCATTTGTTCGGTATCGAGAGAGTCGAACTCACGAAAGGAGTAAGTACGATTTCATCTATAGATGGTGCGATCAATTCGGCCTAGACATAGGTTAAGGGTTTAAGGTGGATAAAAGAGGACAAATCAACATTGTTGTCTTTGCATGATTCACGCCGCGACTGGTATTATCTGCAGTGGGCATCAACAGAACTTTGACTTAGACATAAGCAGAGTCACTTTCGAAGCGTTCTGCCGAGTCTTATAGTTTTACCGAGTTTGCCACCGAGACACAGTTCCATTCCCCTGTCGAGGCAACGAGAGGATCTCAGCAGTCTACCTGCCATCCACCGCTGAGGCAGCAGAGTCTGGCAGCGCAAAACGACTTGTCCTATTCAGCGCAGTTTCACACTAAGCAACAACATAACCATGCCCTTTCTATCAATATGATCACTTCCCTTTTGATTACTTGTGTTTTTATTTTTCTTTTCTTTTCAAACATTCAACTTAATTGTGCATTTACTTTTCTTGTGAAGGACTTACAACTCGAATCAAGCTGCCCAATCCTTTTGGGAGACGATATCTTTTATACTATAACTTGATAGAAGTTTGCACTTGCGCTCATAAATAGAGAACACCCAAACGCTCTATAGTATCATTTGACATCTTCGGTAAATATGAGACCCAGATAGAAAGTTTGTTTGCATTGGTTGCGGGTTAGGTTGTACAACACTATGGTGTGTACATGCTACATTTTTGGGTGCGAGATTAGATGGTTGTGTTGGAACCTTATCCCTTGGTGAGATTGTATGTGATGGACGATCCGATGGAGGGTATAGATGACGTGTTTTCCGGACATGTGATAGTTTGAAATGTAAGACCCTCGTGTGAACCGAGTTAATATGGGATGTTTTAGTTGCCTATATGATTTGTCATACCAAGTCTAAGGTAAGTGCTTGGGGCGTCGTTCATTTTTAGAAGTCTTGCACCGGGCAAGCAATGATTGGATAAGAGATGCCATCAGGGTTAGAGTCTCTTTTAAGGAGTCACCGCAAGAAAAATTGCTCTGTTTTAAGTCGTACGTTGTTGTGTAAGAATTTTGTTGTGAAGCAATCCTTTGGGTTTTATAGCACAAGTTAAGTTTCTTTGTTGACATATTTGTATGACGCTTTGGTCAAGGTACCGTTGGGTTTGTTCTATGGCTTTAGCTATGCACCGAATGGTGATGGAGCTCTTTAAGGGAAATGGTCAGTCGATGGGTTGTTTTGAGCGAAGATTGAGTTCCTTCTAAGAGAAAGAATCAGTTGATATTATGTTTATATCGTTTGAAGTTAATGGTTATATTTGACAAGTGTTGTAAGAGATCAGAGTAGCGCAGCGGGTTATGTTGAGAAAGTTGGAAAGTTATAAAAGTTTGGAATCTTCTTTGGTTTACCAGTATAAATTTTGAGGACGAAATTTCTTTTAAGGAGGGGAGAGTTATAACAACCCGAATATTGGGTTAGCAATCGGGTCTTGGACCCGGGCTATGGGTCATTACTTTTGAAGTTTAAGTTTTGGGTCTTATGGTTGGGAGCCCAAATCCAAATGGTGGGTTTGGGCCTTATAGTAAATGGAAAAATGAAAGAAAAAAAAAAGAAAAGAAAAGAAAAGAGAAGAGATTTTAAAATAAAGGTGTTGGTGATTTGATGGAAAAAGAGAAGGAAGAAAAGAAAAGAGATATTTTGGGAAAGAGAGAAAAAGTAAGAGAGAGGTTTTGAACCTCGATCTACGGTCGTCGGAGCTGCCTTGTACGACACCGCCTGCATCATTAAAAAGGTCTCTCCGAGACGAGTCCAACGGTGGTCATCTTGCCACCGTCCGAGCTGCCGTTCGCCAGAGTGAAGAGAAAGAACAATTAGGGGAAACTCGTTCAGCACGTTCCGATCGTCACCGCCACAGCCAAAGAACGGCGGGACTGGAGCTCGTCGTCAGGCTACTGAAGGGCCTCCCACGCGCCGTCGGTGAAAGTGGGTGTGCGCTTGGCTTAGCGGGTGCACGCTGCTTGTCTGCACCATGTCGCACAGAATAACTGCCTGCGAGTGCACCTTACCTCCCGTGCACTCGCCCACACCAGATCCTACACCTAGGGGCGCACACTACTTACCATGTGTCTGACCGCACCATTTCACCAAGGTTGACCAGAGTTGACCGGCCATTGACTTTTTTCAAGGGCACTACCCGGGGGTTTTCGATGTTTCGGATCCCTTAGCGCAGTTCTTTTCGCCAAATTCTAATCCGATAAGTTATTTTTTTATGCATTTGGCCATGTAAATTGAATAGAAGGATGCATTAATTAATATAGTTTTGTATTCATTGGCATACGAGGATTATTCAGGATTGGATATCGGGTCAAGTGGAATATTTGATAAGCTTGGATAAGAAATTTAGCGATATCAGCATAAGGTTAGTACACCTCAAACTCTCGTTGCTTCATGAGCATCATAAGCGTAATTTCCTTGCTTGTTAGTGGTTGCAAAATAGGTTGATGATAAATAAGCATGAGTAGAGACCGATATTATGAGGTTCGATAATTATGAAATGTATGATGATGTCGTGATTATGATATGACTCGTGGATATTTTAGAGAGACTGCGTAAAGTCGTTCGTGATGCTCGTATGATTAATTATTGATTATTTGGTTGATTTAAATGATTGTGTTTCCTTGTATGTTTATTCGAATAGATTGATGGGATTTGACGGGAATCATGCTTAAGGGTTAATTATTTGAATAAATAGAAAAGAAGCCGGTAATTAATATTAATTTATTAAATGTGGTAGTAAACCAACTTTAATGACTCTCATAAACTTTAGGGGTCGAGTAAGCTTCGTAAGCTCATAATGCAAGTTAAGGATAAAAACTGGTGTGAATATTAACAATGGAATGATGCCTTGATTAAATGTGATACCTTGATTAAATGTGATAACATGGATTAATGGTACTAATGAATAAGATTAATTATATATGAGCCTAATGAGTAATAAATCGATAAATGTTGAGTGACTTGTTTGTAATAGCAACCATAGGGGTCCTTGGTGGGTCGTGTATTATTACGTGCTAGGTAGGGGCACTTGTGTGTGATTGAGTCATCGTTGATTGATGGGTAATATAATAATGAAAATTA
Source organism: Hibiscus tridactylites (assembly GCA_958450335.1). Lineage (NCBI taxonomy): Eukaryota > Viridiplantae > Streptophyta > Magnoliopsida > Malvales > Malvaceae > Hibiscus > Hibiscus tridactylites. The sequence goes on along the minus strand of OY288286.1, from coordinate 22,282,049 downwards.
TGCCTTAACAAATGAGATAACAAAAATTAATGGAGGCAAGAAATGATATTAACTTATGTGTTTCTCCATAATGTATTAACAACTTGGTAAGGTGAACAAAGTGGGAATAAAACGAGAATAAAATGAGTTTAAGCCTTGTGGAAATTATGTGATGGTAAAGCCAAATGTAATGGTTATATTTTTTTATTAAATCTATGTGAATATTGTTGATGGGATCCGAATACCCAATGTGTGATCTGAGGCTATGTGATTCTGGACCACATGTGTTTTGAGGTGCTTGATCTGAGGCTTAGTGGGATCGGATCACACTCGAGTTGTTTTAGGGTGCTTGATCTGAGGCTTAATGATTTTTGGATCACACTCGAGTGTGTTGGGAGTTTGATATGAGGCTTAGTGATGATCGGGTCTCTCTCGAGTATGAGTTCTGAGCTATGTGACATTGGGCCACACTTAAAGTGGTGCTATGTGAAATATTGATATGTTGATTGTTAATTGAGCCATGAACTCATTTAATACCATGTGTTTAGGAGAATAGTGGTAGCGTCACGTGTTTATTTATCTATCCTTATTGCTCATACTAGCTTGCATGCTTATGTTTTTTATTAGCATAAAGTATAGTAGAGTAGATGTGTATCATTGAGCTTTGTAAGCTCAGTGCTCAAAATCGTTATTTTCGTGCGTAGGTTGATCGTTGGATCGAGGAGCGCTATCGATTTGGGATTCTAGCATGTGAAGGCTTTTACAGTACGATACTCGTATTAAGTGGGCTATGTTTTCATAGGGGCTTACGTGATTGAGTCTGTATTTTTTATTTTAAAATGGTTTAAATCAAATCAACAGTTTAAAATATTTTAAATTAAATTAGAACTCCTTTGTATCGTTTTGATTATTTAACTATATTTTATTTGTGAACTTTAAATGTTTTGGAAATAACATGTTTTGGTTAAACTAATTGACAAGTTTTATGTATTCAGCCCAAAAGTAACATCCGGGTAGAAGGTGTCACAGGATATACTTTGAGTATTTATTTTTGGTTTAAGCCACTAATTTAATAGTGTTGAGCAATGTTCAGCGTTAGTGATGTTCAGCGGCTTTCGTCGAGCATGTTAAAATAATCCTTAAGCAAATCATGGCAAACACTGTTAGAATATTTAAATATTCTCAAAGAACATACTACAACCTAATGCTAAACATTGGATTATGTTACTAAAAACTGGAAAAACAAACTTATTGAGTTGAACCCACCAAACAAATATGTAACTAAATCCAAACCAGAGAGTTAATTATTAGTCTTCTACTAACAACAAACCTGTACTGCTCACAACCCCTGAGCTAACCTAACATATTACTTTCAGATAAACTTGATCTTAAACCGCATGGATCGGGTTCCCACTTGAATCAATGCTAGATTACTAGGTTGGCATGAAAAGCAGACTGCCTAGATGAACCATCCAATTTTAATGAAAGAGACGATGAGCCATTATCACCAATTGTTTCTCCCAAACTCAACTTTGACATGCCTACCAGCTCATCAACATTTATCGGGCTCTTCGAATGTACTGCTGTTGGCTTGACCACTTCATGCGTGTCCTTCTTGGTTGGTTCTGTGTTATACCCCATCCAATATGGAAATGAACAAGGAAAGAATGGTGGGAAGTAAGCAGTATATACTACTGGGTAACAGGGTTGCGAGCTCTCCGACTTTTGAGAAACACTTTCCCCATCATTCGCGTTGTTGGAATCCATTAGTTTATCTTCTTCATCCAATGGAGAAGGAATAGGCAATTGGTCAGTGCTCTGTGCTTCATCCAATGGAGGAGGAAACATATCCTGTGATACCATTGGAGTGTCACCTGACTGCAAGAAATAAACAAGAAAAAAGTAACTTAGACAACTAGAAAAGCAGCGGAAATGGATGGATAAACAATGTACTCCAGCACCTGATGCCATGCATAAAAACAAATCAACAAAAAAAAAATTAGTATAGGCATGGGAAATAAATCGGTATAAATCGAATATCTCTAAAAGTAAAATAAATTAACCAAACACCCAGAGCCTGAAAAAACAGTAATATAATGTGAAAAACTGCAGCTTCCCCTTTTGATTTTACAAAGCAGACTTATTTCAACAGAAAATAATATTCTCTGGAAAAAGTGAAGTAATTATAAATTTTCAAAAATAAAGAAGAAAAATCTTCACAGGCAAATAAAAGGATTCTCAATGGCATGTCCATACTTGTATTATACTGTTAAGTTCTTAAGGTTAAAAGTACTTAAGAAGTTCAAAATGTCAAATTTGTTTGCATCGTTATAGACTACAGAGGGAAGGGTACTAACTTCATCTGCCACAATATCAAAAAGGCTAGAACGTCTTTTTCTCCTAGAAACATTGGACTGCCTGATGAAATATTTCTGAGCATGGCTAGCTACTTGAGTAGGAGTCCTTGATATAACATAATTGCGAGAGATTCCACGCCAATCACCTTTCCCAAGCTTCTGCAGACCGAGAAGAAACATCCTATGCTCCTCTTCTGTCCAAGGAACACCTGTGAAACAAATATAACTTGGATTCAAGAATTCCGGTGCTTTATCCTATTGCTTCAACAACCCCTTAACAAGAAACGAATCACCTAGCCAATAGCCATTGCCGCACAGAGTACTAAGACCATCATTCTATGCTCAAACTTCTAAAGGATCATCCAAATCAAGAACAATGTAGACAAACACCAGGCACATAAAAAAAACATTTTCATTACCTTCAAAACTAGGTGATATCACATCCGATAAGGCATTCTTTTGGACAAATTTCCCAATGAATTTCATGTTATAGCATAAATAAAAGTAAAAATAAATTGATTAAAATCCTTAGAGAGCTAAACTTCCAAATTCTTATTTCAATATCCACCATTTTCGCATATCTTTAGATATTCTGCTGCATAATTAATGAAATTATCAGACCCATTTCTTTATTCAACAACCCACTTGACTGTAACCAAAAGAAAATTAACTATTAATTATAAGCTAAAGTTTCAAACTAACTAACCAGAAACAAATAATAATAATAATAATAATAATAATACTTACTATAAATCGGTGAAGAAATCCAACATGATCACTGTGTTCAAAATAAAATAAATGAAAATTTTAAGCCAATGCAAATACTTAAGTCGTAAGGTATTATTTTATCGCTTATAGTCTTACACTAATCATCCACCGAATCAAAACTTAAAACAATATAGCAAATAATATTAAGGAAAGTAAAATAAATCCTTCAAAAAATTTGAAACCTCTTTTCCTTTCACGACTCGAAGATGACCCGGGGACGAAATCCTCGGAAGCATAACCGTCGGCGTGATCCGGCCCCTCACCGGGCGAACCCGACCCATTCCCGTTATGCGCGCCAGAATTCAACCCGGAATATTGGCTTAAGTTGCCCATACTGGCGCTCTTCCGAATCAACCCGTCAGTCAACCGGACTCCGAAAAGCTTAACCCCTCGGTTCGGGCAGGTCCGAGAGTTGTGCCCGTTGTGGCTACAATGCGAGCAGCGACGCGTCATTTTTCACGGCCGGGTAGGTTCGTTTGGGATCAGATCAGAGAGGGAAGTGAAGGGATAAATGTCGATCGGATCTTTGAGCATCCGGATCCGAACCGCATGTGGATTAGGGCTTTGCTTTTGAACCCCCACAAAAAAAAAACAATCCTTTTTTGTTTTATTTTTTTGGCTCTCCCTCTGGCAGCGTTAGCAGATGGGAGAGAGAAGAGAGGGATGAACAATATCCATATACCGTGTATTTATTTATTTATGGGTAATTGTTCTATACACAAGCGATTGTGGAAACCTTTTTACACAAGCGCCTTAGTTTTAGGGGTTAGGGACTTTATTTAGGGTTTAAAATTTAGGGGTATAAGTGTAGTAGTTTTGAATTTAGGGATTGTTGATAAAATTTTGGGTTTAGAGTTAAAATTTAGGGTTTATAGGTTAAAACCTAAATCCTCACCCATATTACCCTAAAACTAAACCCTAAACCCTAGACCCTAAATTCTAACCCTAAATCCTAAATTCTAAACATAAACACTAAATTCTAAACCTTTACACTAAAACCCTAAACTCTAAACCCTGAACACTAACCCTAAACCATATAATTGAGGCGCTTGTGGAAATAAAAATTTTCCACCGCCAGTGTATAGGATATTAATCCTTTATTTATTTATATAATTGGAAAGGAATTTTAATGATCTACTGCTCCGCGGAGTTTACTGTGGGGATTAACATATTTGATTTTTAGCCGTTGATCTCCTCAAAAATTGGTGTGCCATAATCATGCCTTTGCTGCGGGGAGTTGAACCCAACATGACTGTCCATTTTCATTTTTCTTCTCCTTTTAAAAATATATATTTAATCCTCTTATGTTGTCTCTCCATTTTTAAATCAAAAGTTATCTATGAATCCAATTATTAATAAAAATTATAAATTTTATATCTATATTGGCTAAAAAAATTCTATTTGGCGAAGGAATAAGAAAAAGTTCACTTTATTGTATATTAAACTAAAATAATATCACATGTGTGGCTACAATTATTAATAAAATTATAAATGAGTTATTTAATTTTAACGTTATATTTTTATATAAGGTAAACTACTGCAGGGGCCACTCTCGTTTAGCGTTTGTACAGAGTTAGTCACCACTTTTGAAAAGTGTCAATTAGTAGTCCTCTACGTTTTCGATGTGTAAATACTTTGTCACTCCGACGTTATACTCCGTTAGTCCCCTAACGGATTGTTGATGTGGTAGAATTAAAATAAGGATAAATTACTACAATAGCCATTAAAATTTATCTTATGTACATTTTTTCTCCTCAATTTAAAAAAGTAAACATTATAGTCACTAATAAAAATGTTTCTTTATAATTTCACCCTTAAATTTTTAAAAATTCATTTTTCAATCCTAAAACTTTACAATCAATTAACACAATAATATTATAAATGCTTAGATGAAAAATAGGTGCCCAAAGTATACCCTTTGAAACTTAGGTGCCCAAATTGATCCTATTTAATAACTCAAACATAAAAATTTAGTCCACTAACTACTAAAAAATTTGAGTTATTGGAATTTCTATTTTATAATTCAAACTTTATTTTGAATTTTTGACTCGAGTTTATGAAATTATGAGTCAGGGTATTTTCACATCAAACCAAAAAATTTAATTTTTTCGAGTCAAGTCGAGTTATTGGAATTTCTATTTTATAATTCAAACTTTATTTTGAATTTTTGAGTCGAGTTTATGAAATTATGAGTCAAGTATTTTCACATCAAACCTAAAAATTTAATTTTTTTGAATCAAGTCGAGTGTTGCACTTCCCTACATATAATTTTTAATTTTAATCTGTGTTTGTCCCAAGCATAAAATTATGCGTCAGCTTTTTAAATTCTAATTCCCTGGGCGATGCACTAAAGGTTGTATAATTGGATTCAAGTACTCGTGTCTAACATCGGTGTCCCGTGTTCGACTTTTCATTTGGTAACCAAATGTTTTGCTCAGTGTTAGTAAGAATTAGAATTTAATATTTCGAGCTTAAAATTTGGTTGTGATTTACTTTTTCATGCTTGGGACAAACAAGGATTAAAATTAAAAATTATATGTAGGGAAGTGCAACACTCGACTTGATTCGAAATAATTAAATTTTTAGGTTTGATGTGAAAATACTTGACTCATAATTTTATAAACTCGACTCAAACTTTATTTTGAATTTTTGAGTCGAGTTTATGAAATTATGAGTCGAGTATTTTTACATCAAACCTAAAAATTTAATTTTTTCGAATATAGGTAATAGCTTCCTAAATGTGGCTTAATTATATTTATCTCAACTAATAAGTGTCTTAACTTTACCTCGCTAATCCTTGTTTGGTGTTATCAACTATTAGAAAAGCCACCGAAGGGATTCCACATTGTTGTCGATGCAGGAAATGGTGCAGGAGGTTTCTTTGCAGTAAGTTTAGGTTTGATTCAAAAAAATTAAATTTTTAGGTTTGATGTGAAAATACTCGACTCATAATTTCATAAACTCGACTCAAAAATTCAAAATAAAGTTTGAATTATAAAATAGAAATTCCAATAACTCGACTTGACTCGAAAAAATTAAATTTTTTGGTTTGATGTGAAAATACTAGACTCATAATTTCATAAACTCGACTCAAAAATTCAAAATAAAGTTTGAAATATAAAATAGAAATTCCAATAACTCGAATTTTTTAGTAGTTAGTGGACTAAATTTTTAAGTTTGAGTTATTAAATATGAGCAATTTGGGCACCTAAGTTTCAAAGGATATACTTTGGACACCTATTTTTCATCTAAGCATTTATAATATTATTGTGTTAATTGATTGTAAAGTTTTAGGATTGAAAAATGAATTTTTAAAAAATTTAAGGGTGAAATTATAAAGAAACATTTTTATTAGTGACTATAATGTTTACTTTTTTAAATTGAGGAGAAAAAATGTACATGAGATAAATTTTAATGGCTATTGCAGTAATTTATCCTTATTTTAATTCTGCCACATCAGCAATCCGTTAGGGGACTAACGGAGTATAACGTCGGAGTGACCAAGTATTTACACATCGAAAACGTAGAGGAATACTAATTGGCACTTTTCAAAAGTGGTGACTAACTCTGTACAAACGCTAAACGAAAATGACCCCTGCAGTAGTTTACCCTTTTATATAATATGTGTAAAAAAATTACACAATCGTTTTTATGTAAATATAAAATTTAAATTTTAAATCTCTAAATCTAAAATTTTAAACCATAAATTCTAATCATAAATTTTAAATTCTAAATCCTACCTAAACTAAACCCTAAATTTAAAAGGTTTATGTAAACTAGAATTTACACAAGCTTATGTATCAAAATTTTCTTTTAATTTTTAAAATTTACAAATAAATCATTCGATTAATCGATTGTCACAAACATGTCACTCGACTTTTAAAATGAAACCGACATTAGTGGTGCCTTTAAGAAACATTTTTAATTATTTTCTTATTAGGTAAATTGCATCACAAGTTATTCAATCATTAGTAAAATTACAAATTGGTCACCCAATATTTAGCAAGATTATAAATAGGTCACTCAATTATTAGCAAGATCAGAAATGGATCACCCAATTTTAAAAAGTCACAAAAGAGTCATTCAATTAATCGGAAAAAAAAAATTCATATCGAGTTTTGGGCTTCTTGAAAATTGATGCCTCTATTTGATGATCCGAATAGTGGAGAGGTTGTCATTGGTGAGATGAATAATATATCTCGAGACAATGGTCATCTGACATTGGAGGACATAGATTGGAATTCAAGATGTTTTAAAGTTTTGGATAGATTTCATTACTTTTGAGAGAGATTATTGGGAATCTAATTCGATGAATTGTACGAGAAGATTTATGTGAATCTTATTGTGAAATTTGGGGTACACTGACCACCATATGCGACAACCGATTACGGTCGACGCAGTTGCATATGGCATAATTATTACAGTCAGTTTAATTGGGTGGCATGATTGTTACAATCAATTATTTAATTTTGACTTGACTGTAACTCTTTGAAATATACTATTTTAAAGAATAAAATATTTCATGTTAGAGAGTCGTCTAATATTTAACGATCCAATGAATTGTTTATGTCAACCGATTAATTAAGTGACTTGTTTGTAATTTTTTTAAAATTTGATGACTCGTTTGAAATCTTACTAATAAGTGAGTGACTTGTGTTGTAATTTACTCATTAAATTTTTGTTCAATTATAGCATTTTGATTCAATTTTCACGGACCACCGTTCTATTATAGATATAACAGTATTTTAAGTTTTTATTTAGGGTAAACTATACGGGTGAACATCTAATTATTGGATATGACCTATTTTAACCACCGAACTATAAAATATAAAATTCAATCACTCAACTATTTAAATAGACCTATTTTAAAATCTAACGGAGAGGTGACTGTTAAAGTAAAATTTGTATAATTACACATTTGGTCATTGTTAGTTTATTATTATATCAATTTGGTCTTAATTTTATCTGGTGAAGGAAAAATTTAAGAATAAAAAGAGTGTTTGGTGTGGGGTTTAAACCCACAACCTCTTGGGGGAAACCTCGTAACTTTACCACTGCACCAACTCATTCTTTATAAAATAGATTGCATCATTTTATATATATCATATAATTCAATAAATGCTAGGGAAAAAACAAATAAAAATGGTTGCAAGGGACTTGAACCTAAATCTCTTGAGATGTGTAAAAAAATATATTTTTTATATTTTTAAACTAAATTGAATATATATGCTTTTTATATTTTTAAATTAAATTAAATATTTTTATTTTTCACATTCATTTTAATAATTTTATTTTTTAAAATAAATGTGAAAAATAAAAAAATCAATTTAATTTAAAAATTATAAATAATTTTATTTTAAATCTTACTTTAACTATATTTTAAATATATTTAAAATATGTTTATATTTAAATTAATTATTTGAACTGGTTAAGTAATTTGTATAACTTTACACATCCAAGTAATTTAGGTTCGAGTCCCCTTGCAACCATTTTTATTTCTTTATTCCTTAGCATTTACTGCATTATAAGATATATATAAAATAATGCAATCCATTGCACAAAGAATGAAATGGTGTAGTGGTAAAGTTATTGGGTTTCCCTAAAAAGGTTGGGGATTCAAACCCTATGATAAGCATTTTTCTTATTCTTGAATTTTCCTTTCACCAGATGATGATACGTGTCACCATTTGATTGAAGGAAAATAAATATATTAAATAAAATAAAAATTAGATTAAAATCATCAAATCGGGTGATGACACATGTCGTCTCCTGATTGGTTAATTGATTTTATTTTTAATTAAAATTAAGAATAAATTGATATAATAAGGAACTAACAAAGATCAAATGTGTAATTATACAAATTTTACTTTAACGACCACGTCACCTCTCCGTTAGATTTTAACGGGCGGTGGTCAAAATAGGTATATTTACATAGTTGGGTGGTCGAATTTTAAATTTTTGTAGTTTGGTGGTTAAAACATGTCAGACTCAATAGTTAGATGGTCACACAAGTAGTTCACCCTTTTAGTTATTATATATATAAGGCATAATGTCAAAAACGTTACTAACGTTTGATTGAATAATCAATTTAGCCTCTATTTTTTTTATTCAATGTTTCATTTTGAGTTAAAATGACCCTTCCGCAGATAAAAACTGTTAGTTAACTAATGGTAAACAACTTGAAATGATTTGACAGAATGACACGTTAGTAGAAGAATTTTTTTTATATTTTATAAAGTTATTTTTGACCGATGCGACATTCTTTCAAGTGATCAACATACTTGTCTTTATGTCAATGTGCACTGTCATGTAGGTTTTCCACGTCATTTCAAATAATTTATCATTACTTGACTAACAATTTTTATCCCTTGATGGGTTATTTTGATTTAAAATAAAACGTTGAGGATTAAATTACTTTAAAAAAAGAGAGATCAAAATAACTATTTAGCCAAACGTTATAACCATAGTTACTTGATATTAAAATAAGTAGTCATTTTTGTCGAATGTGTATAATTGAAATAAGTCAAAGTTTCATGTTTGTATTTATATCAAATAAAAATCATGTACCATGTTACATATTAAACTCACACTCATGAATAAATTTGATATTTATTCCTTATTTTGTTATAACTTTGCTACAAAATAATAAAAACGTACCAAATATTATCTAATATATATATATATATTACTATGAATAAATGCATTAGAATAAGTTACCGGTTTATCTAGTCATATATATGTATTATAGAAAGAGATTTGTTTCCGGATATTTTTCCTCTATTTGATGAAATCTAAAAAGTTAATGTTAATTTTTTCTAAAATAAAAGTTAATAATTTTAATTTGTTAGAATTCAGTTCCCGTTTTTTATGAAAATTTAGAAATTAATCTAGTTATTGTTGAATACAAGAAATTAAACTACATTTTTTATTAGTTTCGTCATTTATGTATATAAATTATTTATTTTGTGTATTGATTAGAATACATATAAATTATTAAATCGTTGATTACTAGATCAATAACTTAACAATAATATTTAATGAGATTACTGAATTGAATTATATTTTTAATCTTAAGAATTAACTTTTACAAATTTGTTTGACATCATACTTAAATCTGTCAAATAAACTGAATTCAGATCATAGGCGTTTTTCATATACAAAACATATATATATAGGGATAAGATCAAATTACACGGTGTAAAACTCTCTAAAAAGAGGTCTGGATCTGCCAAAACCACCAAGTAAAAGCAATTCCCAGAAGCTCGTTTAAGAAACAAAATATTTATAAAAAGAAAACACAGCATTTGACAGCAATGTAGTAGAGATAGACAAAGAACATTACCTTGAACTGTATAAAATCTGGGAAATGAATGAAAATGAAAAACAGGATACTATCGGGTTAATGCTTGAACTTCGATATTAGTTTTTTTCCTTCACTTTTCTCACTGTTTGTTTCTCGGGAAAATGAAACTACTAGTAATGAGTTCCACATGAGATCTGGATAAACCAGATAATTTAAAGAACATTGGGAAAAAAAGATGATGAGGTGAAGGTAGTATGTTTTGAGTACTTTAATATATTTATTTTAATTTTTTATTTATTTAAAAATAAATAAAATATAATGTGACACATTTTGATTGATAAAGACATATTATTTTTAACAATAAAGAAAATATATATAATGTTAAAAATATTAGTAACAAAAGTGATCAAAATAAACTTTAAAAGACAAATTGAAAAAACAAATAAATGAGAAAAAAAAATGTATTAAGCCTTATGATTACGAGGGTACGACACGTGTACGGGGGAAAGACGGTACATGGAAAGAAGACGTAATCTTGGTCTGGTATCCAAAATCCGAAAGGTAGGTGAGATCTGTTTGGGCCGTACACGTGGAGATTCCCCGATTGCGACGTGGCATATTCTTGGGTATATTAGCTTGTAGGACAAGTCATCGTCCCAAACTACATAAAAATGCTTTATCCACTTTATCCAAACACCGCCTACTACATTTTATAATATTCATATATATTACTCTTGCGGACCCCTGCTGTAACAAAATCATTGCTTGTGATCTTTCGTGGTCCCGGATTACTAAGGGACGGCTCAGATGTTTCCATCGTACTCATTTGATTAAGTGGCTAATTACTAACAAAATCAGTGTAATAATTATCATAATTTGTTTGATGAAAACAATTATAATAATTAGATACCGATGATTGGCCCTCTTTTAATGATATTTTTTTCTTAATGTGATGTTTTGGTTGGTTCACGTGGATTAGATAAAGTGATAAACTTTATCCTAACTTTGACCTATGTTTATAGGTATTTAGATTAAACTTAAATTTGTATTATTTTATTTTGACATAGTATTTTTTTCTTTTTTTAAAATTGGGAGAATATTGTCCCTTAAAGTTAATTTTAGGGAAATGAAAGCCTTTAAGTTTAATATTTTAAAAAATACGATAAAATAAACAATGAGGGTGAAAACACCACTTGCAGGTGGCGTCATGAGTATTTTTTATAACTCTTTTAACGAAAAGTGTCCACGTGCATGACAGCTTTGGAGGAAAAATTATTAAAACAGAGAGAACGTCACATGCAAGTGGCGTCTTTAGAGAAAAAATTTATTAAAAAAATAAAAGACGCCACATGTAAGTGTCATCTTCCTCCTGCACTGTAAAATTTACCATAGATCCCTAAATATATTTCAATATTCTTTATTTTTAAAATTTAATTCATAAACATCCAACGTAACCATTTTTTTCTATGAAGAAAAGCTTCATTAAAAACAATCATCCCTAAAATAGCTTCTTAAGCTCAGAAAGAAGGGGATTAACATGGTTGGGAGTATTGGTCTTAATAAATCTCTCCCTCCAATGGACAATTTGATTACATAACAAAAAAGAAGATTCATCGAATTCACTACTATAGTCTAGTGTATCTCTTTCGATAGTTGTAGTTTCTTATGTCCAGTAGCAGATTCAGAAATTTTTTAAGGGTGGGCACATATATATTAAGCATTAACAACATAAAATTTTTTGTACGTAAATGAGTATAGATAAAATTTTTGGGGTGGACACGCTCAATAAAATAGATAACCAATCAAGGAAATTCAGATTCGCGGGGTGGGCACAATAAAATTTTAATGTGGACACACTTAGTAAAATAGATAACCAATAAAGGAAATTTTGAATTTTAGAGTGGTCACACGCTCACCCTCAATATAACCTACATCTGCCACTGCTCATATAGAATATTGTTTGATCGTAGGCACTCAATTAGCCCAGTATTATCATATTTAACAATGATTTTACAAAAACCCTATTTAGGAACAAAATCTATGTCCTATCGAATTGCAATTGCTTCAGCTATACGTGCAAAGAAAGCAAAGATACTCTTGATCGCCCATCTTACCACGAGTTCCAACTCGTCTCGTAGAACAACAACAACCTGCCACTCAAAAGGCATCAAAAATGTATCACAATTACCCTTAATATACCTTCTAGAGGGGATTTCATTGCACACAACTCTAGTCCCAAACTATTTGCAAGGTTTCCTTAAAATAAAAGAAAACTTTCTTATTTGAATTCCAAACAGTAATCAGATCACCACCTTGTCCTGAAAACACCCACTTATTTCGTGATTTCCAAATATGTCACCAAATTAAGGAAATGAGTTGAAGTTATCTTTGAAATAACCTTTGTGTAGATATCAACTAAAGTGAACCACTATTTTACAAAAAACTTAGAAAATCCATCAATCTTCAGGATGTAGCTAAACCTCAAAGCTCTCTAAATCGCTTGAACAAAATAACAAAAGAAAAGACTATGCTCAATGCTTTCTTGACAATAAGAACACTAACTACATACTAAGGAAAGTGATCGAAGCCTGGCTTGAAGGTTACCATTGAAAAGATTGTTGAGATGTTTGTTTTGATATAATAATAAAAAAATGTTTTGGACTAAATTGAAAAGATTTCAAAATGTTAATAAGTCCAAACAACTTGAAAATATGTTTGATGAATTTTACAAGGCTTTGGAATGATTTAAAATGTCTTTAAAGTAGCCAAACTTTTTTTCAAGCCACCGTACCAATACAGTATACACCGTATCATACACTTTAGGGTTTTAGCTATAGGAAAATTCCAGTAGCCAAAACCTGTACCGATACGGCTTAGCCATACCGATACGGAAAGAACCTGTATCGATCGTTGTGTGGCGTTTCGATACAGTTGTTTTACAAATCCCAACGGCTAGTATCCCGTACCGAAACGGTTGTATCGAGTACCGATATGCCTAACTGCTCCCAACTGTCATTTTCCCAACGAATATTTGAATTGCAGGTTGTACCGATACGCATCAGCCGCGGAAAGCATAACTGTTAGTTTCTGAAGAACCTTTATCGATATGGCTACTCGTGTATCGATACCGTTAGCCCCCAAATTGCATTTATTACGGGAAATAAAGGATCTAACAGCTTCTATTCAACCCCAATGGTCTCCAACGGCTAGAAGCTCATTTGAAAGTATAAAAGGGACCTCCAAGCATCTATAGAAAAAAAGATAATCCACAAGTCAACAACATTATGATGAAATTTTTTCTTAGAGCTTAATTTCTTATTTCTTTGTATAGACAACACTTGTGAGGTTAAATGTCAATGTATGCTCAAGTGTATTAGGTTTTGGGTAAGAGCTTAAGAGTGCAAACACATACCTTTTAGAGGGATTTCTAGTTTGCTAAGTTTTCTCTTGTTTAAGAGTGACACCAAAGCTTGGTGTGTGAGCTTTGGTTGATAGACTTGGTGAGTGAGTCACCTTCTAAGCCAAGAAAAATGGAAGAATTCTTAGTGAATTGGTTGAAATCCTTAATGGGAAGCTAAGGTAGTGGATGTAGAGCATGTTCGAAGCTTGAACCACTATAAATCCTTTGTCTTTTTGTCTATCTTTTTGCTTCCACTAAATACACCCAAAATACATCTTCTCCACCACTTGGCAAGAAATTCGGTTGAAGAATACCGAGCTTAACAATTGGTATCGGAGAGAGACTCAATCGAGAGGGATTAACATCCTATTAAGAAGATTATCGTCTTTGGGACATTGTTGAAGATGGATCGTTCATGCTACAATGAAGAAGCCAAGATTGGAGTGCGGATGTCAAGAAGAAGATAGAGCTAAATTACAAAGCCTTGCACATTCTATAGTGTGCATTGGCCCCCGATGAATACGTAAAAGTTTCTTCTTGTTAAGATGCCAAGGAGGTTTGGGAAAAACTTGAAGTGATCCATGAAGTTACAAACGATGTGAAGGAGACAAAGATTGGTCTACCCAACCTCGAATATGAAAACTTCAAGATGGACCCGGATGAAGGCATCAAGAGGATGTTCAGCCGTTTCTCTACAATTTTCAACCGACTCAAAGGTTTTGGAGAGGAGATTTTGCAATACAATTTCGTTCAGAAGTTGATTTACTTACTTCCCGAATCATGATAGTCCAAAAAGACAACCATTGTAGAAGCAAAGAACTTGAAGGAGCTCAAGCTTGATGTTGCGTGTTTTGAGTGCAACACAAACGGTGCAAGTATACATGTCGCAAGTAATAAAGTGATAAATATAGAGTACCGTCTCTATATGGATTGGTTTGGGCCATTTTGCTTTAGTTACGGCGTTGTAAAAGAAATAAAATTGTAGGTGATGAATAAAACGTAAAATAAACTAAACAAAATAAAGATAGGAGTGATCGAATTAAGAGAGTAGGCTAATTTATTGTAAATTGTGGAGTGATAGTTGAATGGATCATCTTGGTAATTGAGTGCAAGAGCAGCTCAATTACCTTGGAAACTGGAAACAATCGGATTGCTTGGGCAACTGGTGGAGCGATTGCCTGGACAACTGGGTGATAACCTTCAAGGTTCAGCGAAACGTTATTCAATGGTTTATCCTTATCCCTAATTCGAAACACTAGTTAATTATGCATGCTTTAATAATACATCCATGCGTGAACCAAGGGTAAACAACAACAAATCTTGCGTTCCTTTTAGTTGTTGAAATTCACACTTATCCCTAAGTCGAATTAGTCTTTACCATCGATTGATTGAATAAAGACCATGCTCATTCGTTTCTTGAATCTAATTCTCCCGATATTAGATAAATGGATGAATTAATGAGATCCTCTCTCAATTCACTCGCAAACAAAATTAAGAACCAAGAATAAACAAACCTTGAATTAAAATTGGAAACTCAAATACCTAAACAAACCCAATCGTTCTCACAACCACAAAACACAATAACCCAAGAAAAATAAAAATAGTTCATGGCTGGGTTCAAAAGATATACAAGATCTAAAAATCCCAACACGAATCGACAAGAAACAATGAGGAAGAAAAGATGTCGACAACCCTCTATTTTTCTCTCTCAATCAAACCTCCTCTTGAAGTAGGCAGCTAGGTCTTCTATTTATAGGAGATGGCTAGGTCAAAGTCTTTCTTGAGGAGGAAGTTAAGTTAGAATTAAATAGTATTAAAGAGATAAATCTCTTTTATTTATTTATCCTAAAAAAAGTCATCCTATTTTCAGTGAATCTAAACTCCTTTTGATATTTTCATGAAACTTCAACTCTTCTAGGATTTATCTTTGCTTCACGCCATGTTGGGTTTATCTAGTCATCAATTTCGGCTACCATTTCATCTTATCCTCAATTGTCGGCGATTGCCTCGACAACTGGTTCGACAAGTCCTTCCTGAATTGCCTAGGCAATTTGCAATTTACCATAGAAATCCTAACACGCACAAATAAAGCACCAAATCAGTATCTTTTTCCACAAAAACCACCAAACTATGTAATCAAGCTTAACTATGAAAAGAAACATGAATTAATGCATGAATGACTAATTATGCAACTAATATTAGCCTAAGTCTAACAATAATATGAGTAAAAAAGGTAATAAAAATAGTATTTTTGCACACTTATCACACCCCAAACTCAAACTATTGCTT
The DNA here is from genome assembly GCA_958450335.1 of Hibiscus tridactylites. Classification (NCBI taxonomy): domain Eukaryota; kingdom Viridiplantae; phylum Streptophyta; class Magnoliopsida; order Malvales; family Malvaceae; genus Hibiscus; species Hibiscus tridactylites. Next base: position 22,265,953 of record OY288286.1, on the reverse strand, counting down.
GTCCTCAAGCAATGCAAAACTAAAAATTACCTGCCAAGACTTTAATCATCAAAAATTCTGCTTCGTACTTGACTTTGTGAAACCGATAATTTAATTTTGATATAACTAAAGAACTTAAGGACTAAATTGAAAATGCGAAAACAAATTTTTAAGTCCTCAAACATCTCTTTATATTTTAAACAAAATGCCTAAGTTAAAAACTAATTTTATCAAATGTTTTTAAGTGTTCTCAAAGCCAAAACATTGATTTTCGAGTCACCGTTTCGGAACGGCCTAAGGCGTTTCGAAACACTTTTGAAACTGTGAGCTCTTGTTTCAGAACGGGTATCAAAACGGTTTCAACACTGTCAACCCGTGTTTCGAAACGAGTTTCAAAACGGCTTAAGAACCTCGAGACACCATATCGAAACGATATTAAATGTTTCGAAACAGTATTAAATCAGATTTAAAAAATATGACTGTTATAAAGTTTTTAACTGATTTTTCACAAGTCGTTAAAGCGTATCGAAACGATTCAGGCCGTTTCGATACATTCCTTGACAGTGGCAAAAATGTTTCGAAACGGGTTTCGAAATGGCTCTTAGCGTATCGAAATAAGTCTAACCATTTCGATACAGGCTCTTTAATGCACCCCAACGGCTCTTTCTATTTTAGGATTTCACTACGTCAACAATGGCCAATGGGAACGTGTTAATAGGGAAGCACCATCACCTCAAGTTAAACCTCAACCACAAGCTCCGGTTGCTAACAATGAAACTCTCACAACTTTTCTTACCGAACGGTTCAACACATTGGACACTAACATGTCTAGGGGTTTTGGTGCTATCAATACTCGTTTGCAATCCGTGGAGGATCGTCTCCTTGCAAATGAGAATCGACTCACATCCCTTGAGAATCAACATACATCAATGGAAACGTCCTTCTTCATCTTTTATGGACAATGGATGGATTTCCGTCGCACTCAAGCTAAGAATGATGATGATTCAATGGATGATGATAGTGACGACGAGACTTAGGATTCTCATGTCATCTCAAATTAGCTATTCATATTAGGACTAAGATTGCATCTTTATTTCCTTTATATTTCATGAACCTATGCTTTGCTTATTTTATTTGGGATTATGCTTTGAACTTATTGTTTAAGATTTATGTTTTGGATATTTGAATTGTATGCATTAATATTATGTTGCTTATTGCTTATTGATTATTGATTTTAACCTTATGTTTATTATTTTTGATCTAACAACAAGGGGAAGAAGTAATCTAAGAGCCAGAATTCATTTTAAGTGGTTTAAGTGTTTTTAAGTTTTAAAACTTGAATTTAAATCCTTTTAAAACTTTAAAAAACCCATCTTAAATTGAGGAGGAGTTAGAATGTACTCAAAATTTTCAAAACTCTTAAAAATTCTAATTTTGGTTTTGTTATATCAAAAAGGGGGAGATTGTGAAACCGATAATTTAATTTTGATATAACTAAAGAACTTATGGACTAAATTGAAAATGTGAAAACGAATTTTTAAGTCCTCAAACCTCTCTATATGTTTTAAACAAAATGCCTAAGTTAAAAACTGATTTTATCAAATGTTTTCTAAGTGTTCTTAAAGCCAAAACAATAATTTTCGAGTCACCATTTCGGAACGGCCTAAGGCGTTTCGAAACACTTTTGAAACTGTGAGCTCCTGTTTCAGAACGAGTATCGAAACAGTTTCAACATTGTCAACCCGTGTTTCGAAACGACTTAAGAACCTCGAGACACCGTATCAAAACGACATCAAATGTTTCGAAACGGTATTCAATCAGATTTAAAAAATATGACCGTTATAAAGTTTTTAACTGATTTTTCACAAGTCGTTAAGGCGTATCGAAACGATTCAGACCGTTTCGATACGGTCCTTGACAGTGGCAAAAATGTTTTGAAACGAGTTTCGAAACGGCTCTTAGCGTATCGAAACAAGTCTAACCGTTTCGATACGAGCTCTTTAATGCACCCTAACGACTCTTTCTATTTTGGTCTGTTTCGAAACAAGGTCGGGCGTTTCGAAACGATTGGCTGCAGACTACATTTATGGAGGAAAGATAACATCTCAACGGCTCTATTGACGAATGCAACAACCACAACGACTAGAATTCAATGAGAAGGTATAAAAGGGACCTCTAAAAGCTTTAGTAACAACTATTGATCCAAAAGCAAACATCCAAACATCAAATCCAAGCATTTGCGCCTAAATCCCATTATTGTCTTGTAACCCCAATTGTATTTTTCATTCTTATCATTTCAATTGGGTTGAGTGCTTGTAATTGGGCTATATTGTGTATTGAGAGATACTTGTTTTAGCCAACAACTTCTTTGTTTCAATTGTGTGAGGATTGGGTCAAATTTTGGGTAGAAAATTTGACCGAAATTGTAACGGTTACCTCATTAGCCTAGAAAAGGGGAAGAGCAATTAGTGGAATCGTTGCAAATCCTTAGTGAAGCTAAGGTAGTAGATGTAGAGTTCGATTGGAACTTGAACCGCTCTAAAATTCCTTGTCTACCAATTTTATTTGCCAATTCCATCACCAAAAACTTTAAAAATCCAATTCACCCCTATTGATTTATTTCGATCATTCGTTCCACTCAACAGACTTCAATCCTCAGAACTGTGGCATAAAGTATGATTGTCCTTCGATTCTTTGGTTGGCATAGAAGTTACTCCGAATCGAACTATAATGCTCGTGACCTTGTGTGTGAAGTTGTGTACAAGTTGATTTTCAGGAGTCCATGTGAACAATAGGTTTTATTAATTACCAGGGTATTTATTTTTACTAGAACCAATTTCGGGCACCTCTAGCAAAGAAAGCAATTTCTTATTTTAATTTTAATCAACTAGAGCTAATTTCGGGCACCTCTAGTGATTTTTAATGTGTGACAACTAGAGTTGGTTTCGGGCATCTCTAGCAAGAAATTATTTTTAATCCAATTTTTAGTTTAGGCTAGAGCCAGATAGACACCTTTAGCACAAATTTTAATTTTACCCAATTTTTAAGCAACCTAAGTTCACTAAGTCTCCTTTAATTTACAAGTCACAACAATGTTCAATTATATTCAACATCATAGTAGGATTCTAAATGTTTTCCATGCATATCCTAAAATTGAAAGTTCTATCAATTAAGTACAGTTGCAAAGTCATCATTAGAAATCTGTCAAGTCTAGGCAAATTAAATCCAATCAAAGGCATGTCAGGCAATATATATGCATCCTATATGCTATTACTAAAGATGAATGCAACTAAACATGAAACTAACTAGAAACAAACACCCCAAACTCGAGAGAAGCATTGTCCCTAATTCATGCAAAATGAAATAAAGGTAAAAGAAACTAAATTGAATGAAAATGAGTTAGTTGGAGAGGTCGTCACCTCGAATGATGAGTTACCTTCGTGCTGTTTGCTTGATTCATTTTTTGGTTTGCGATGGTTGAATGCTTGTGGTTGGTACTGCATGAATAGCATTTCTTGGGCCTCCATTTGCTCCAATCGGTGTGCCAAGATGTAGATCATCTCTTGAATTCGATCTATGTTCACCGAAGTAGAGTCAGTTTCCCAGGCATTATGACTTGTCGAGGCAATTTTGGTTGCCCAAGCAATTTTCAGTGTTGGGGCTTTCTTTGTATGATGGTTGTGAGTCTTGATGTGGAAAAGAAAAGAAAACCTTAAAACTAAAGATACTTAAGACAAATAAGATAAAATATCTCATAAAATTTCTTAAAATAAATAAAGAAATATAGAAGAAATCCAAAAATAAAATAAAGGTCCAAAAATTAAAAACGAAAAATTAAAAATTCTTAGAAAGAGCATTTTCATGCATCTTTTAAGGTTACCGCATATCCGAGAAAGCTTGAGAAGTGTCATTTCCAATATTTCTTATACTCCATCCGTACCCTCCATCGAGTGACAATATTGCCAAAAAAAGAATTGGGCCAATGTGCTTGCAACTACTCCTTTTTGTGTTACCATGGTGGAGGTGTCTTTCTTCCTTGTTCTCTTGTAGTCCATGTATACTTTCTACATTGCTACTATTCTTGAAGGTATGAATATATTAGTAGAAAAAGTTATATCAACACCCAACCATTTAATTACCTTAATCTCATCGACCTTCATCATTGTTGGATGTAGCCTTTATTGTCGTGGCAATTGTTGCTCAAGCCAATTGTCGTGACAATCAGTTGCCAAAATTCGTTGTAAGTCAAGGGAAAAACCAATTTTCTGAAAAGCTTTGCGAATCCACACAATGTTTTCTTTTGGCCTCTCAAACATCTCAATCGGTAGAGATTTCAATGGCTTCGAATCTACCAACATAGGTTCCTCAAGACATACCTGCAATGGACGAGGTGAGTTCTTAAAGAATTCAAAAGGTTCAACCATTATCTGCTCATATTCCATTAGCAAAGTATTTTCATCTCATTGATCTTGCATGTGGTCGTGCAATTTCTGTGGCAAAGGTGGATGAGAGCAATTTGCTGTAGCATTACTCTACCAGTCTCTCGGAAGGTTGTTGCATCGTTGCTCTATTCAGGCTCCTCAATCATTGTCGTGGCAATTTGTTGTATAGGCTCATCAAGTGTTTGACAATCTTTCTCATTGGCAGGCTCTCGACTTGGAGGCTTTAGTTGTTCCTCACACATCAGAGAGCTCTATGTGCATTGTTCCTTGTCCTTTTGCCTTGGGACTTCAGTATATCTAGAACTTAATTGTTGGTGTGTGTTATCCATGGCATTAGTGAGTCTCCTCATTTGATCTATCGAATCGCTCATGAGTACATCCATCCTAGCTATCCACGCCTTGAAGGAATTTGATAGCACTTGACAAGGACTACATTGCCATGACATATCTGTTGCCGTGACACTAGGCCGATGATAAGGACTACCTTGCCGAGGCATGTCTGTTGCTGCAACAAAATTGTTATGGTAAATTTTTTGAGCTTTCTGATCATACCATAAAAGATTTTGCTGCTTGTTCCATCTATGGTCCTCTATGTAGTCATATGCACCAAAAATGTGAGGGAAATTTTCAAACACATGATGTTCTCCACAAAAAGTGCACGAGTTTTCCAATGTATATGCTTTTCTCCGTTGATTCCTATCTTCCAACATCAACTCTTGAATATATTTACTTTTATTTCCCCACATGTTAATGTCCCTTAACTTGTAGCACACTTGAATTTTTTTAATAAAAAAAGAAAAGTTAGTAAAACTAAAAAAATGTAATAATAAAAATAACTAACACCAATTGCTGATCCCGACAATAGCGCCAAAAACTTGTTGCGTGTTTTGAGAGCAACACAAACGGTGCAAAGTATACACGCATCAAGTAATAAAGTTATATGTATAGAGTATCGTCTCCACAATGATTGATTTGGGCTACTTTGCTTAAGTTACTGCGTTGTAAAAGAAATAAAATTGTAGGTGATGAATAAAAAGTAAAATAAACTAAACAAAATAAAGATAGGAGTGATCGGATTAAGAGAGTAGGCCGGATTATCATGAGTCGTGGAGTGATAGTTGAATGGATCATCTTGGTAATTGAGTGCAAGAGCAACTCAATTGCCTTGGCAACTGGCAACAATCGGATTGCATGTGTATCCGAATTACAAGATTAAATATTAGTGACCAAGTAAGCGTCGTTTTACATGCGTTGTGGGGGGCTGATCATTCCACACACGTAACCGTACCCCCGAACCAAAATTTCAAAATCTCTAATTTCCATTAGATTTTCGTTCTACCTAAGTTAAAACATCGACGGTGACTCCAATGTTTTACTATTTTACGTCGAGTCATGGCCGCGACAACTTGACGACTCTCATGAGAACTCTTTTTTATGTGGGCACAACTTTTACTCGATCACAAAGTATTTTCTTTTGTAGTTTGGTTGTTTTTTATTAATTTTTTGTGTGTATATTTATGTGCTAACGTATTTATGTGTTGCATCATGACGTAAGACTTCTACACAGGCTTTATCCAATTTAGGTGGAAGTTAGTAGCTCTACCTTCGTGAGTAATCTTCCGTATGGGCCAGTGAATACTTTTGGGGTTCCAAAGTACCTATACTTTCGTGAGTGACACTCCGAATGGGCATAGTGAAATGCATCCCTCATACCGTGTTTGATCTGCAAGCCTGTAATGGGTCAGGATCAAATTTCTTATCCAACTTAGGATAAGGTCGGTTCGAGTACCCTTTTAGGTCTAAACTCGTATGAATGAGAATATAGGAAGCCTACCCCACTAGAGCCATGCGGAATGCCATAAAGAACTAGAATTCATGCTATTAGGGTCTATATTTTCTGTAAATAACCGGATAAAATACAGCAAGGGAATTCATGAATATTTGCAAAGGAACAAGAAAATTCATAAATTAGATTCCTATGCATAAAATACGGTAAATCCTATTGGCCAATTACATCCTAAAATTCTAATTGATATCAATAAATATTATAATTAAAGATTTTATATTCGTATAAAAGATTGAGAACAATAGAAATAAAACAAAACAAAGAGATTCAATTTAATATTTGAATATTAATTAAGTAGCAGACAAAACCTTATAAAAGAAGATTGAGAGCAATGAAAGTAAAACATGATTTTTTAAAAACGGTAGAGTTAGAGATGACTTACCCATTGATTTTTTTATAACAATGTAAAGACAAAACGTTGTCCATTGTGTTTGCGCAATTAAATCGATGAAACAAGAGACATGAATGCATTCAGTATCCACCAATATGATTGGTATTTTCTTGCTTCTTTTACTTTCCTTACAATCAAACATCCTTAATTTTTCCTACCACCAACAGGGAACTTACTTTGCGGACTTTATTAGCCCACACGTCAAAGGAAAAGGGTTTGGTGGCAACTGGAAGAAACAAACGCTGTATTGTCTCCATTCTCCAACTTATGCCATCCACACCAAGATTCTTAGGAATTGTCAAATCCCTTTTCAGTTTTTACCCATTCATCATACAAAAGGGTCTGCTTCTTCTATTTGTCTGTTTATTACATTACAGTATCGCTGCACTCAGGGACGAACACGTAATTTTATGTAAACGGTATAAATTATTTGGAAGCTACATTAAAAAAAATAGGGGTGTGAATAGAAAATATAAAGTAAATATCTAAATTATATAGGGAAATTTAAAATTTTTAGGGCCCCAGCACCCCGTTGATCCATCCCCGGCTGCACTTCTCAGGAGCAATGTCTGCAATTTGTTTAGCAGAAGTCAAATTATAAACATCAAAAGTACCAAAATCAATTTTGAATATTTCATTTTAAGACAGCAGAAGCACCCCAAAAGTAGCTTTCCGGATTAGTTCAAAGCGTTTTGCAAGAGTTTCGGCTACCAAAATCAATTTATTTAGCAATATTTTAACTGTCAAAAAGTAGCATACGATAGCTAAAACCATTGGTAAACATGCACGTAAGCATTTTCACATGGCGAGTCGGTGGCAGCAACCAGGCCCCTGCAAATAGGAACTTATGCCATATCATTCTCCACAACACCAACATCCTTAACATAAAATCCCTTTTAAGTTAACCCACTCATAAGTAAGTCATATCAAATTGCAATGACCTTGATACCGAAATATATACATAAAACAAGCAAACCAGATACATTCTGTTTCTGTTTCTGTGTCTTCTTTTACTGCCACCTGTCTGTTTATTACATTACAGTGTCTTTAACAGGCATGCAGAGTGTGAACATGTTGATTTCAATGTTTTCAATTCTTTAGCAGAAATGAGTTTGCAATATGATATGTGAAAATGGTGCACAACTTGAACTAGAAGCCATATGAAAGTCTAAGGCGCTCTTTCCTGTAGTCTAAGTACTTTATGGGTGGGAATCTGCATGTAAGAAACAAAACATGTTACCTGTCTCCCTCATCATAAACATAGATCACATTTGTATTGCGTCGATTCCTCTTTTTTCTTGAAATATTCGTGTTCACGAATAACAAACAACGCCCTCTTATTAGATTTCAGTTAGGATGAGCTGAACTGATCACGGTTCTATTTGATAGGTTGTTCAGCTATAGTCAAATTAAACATTGAAAGACCATCTAAAATCAATACCTTGGCGGACAAGACTCACTGCAACAGCTTTCGAAACATTCAATGATACAGTCTTTGTTGGGGTTCGCGAAGAACGCCACCTGAAATGTTTGTAAAATAATTATACTACTTCTGAGAAAGGTCATCCTCAGTTGAAGAGTGATAGAACTAGTAATATGCAATGACAGGTGAGTAGTATCGACTCGATATGAAGCTTACCCAAGTTAAAAAACATTCAACAAAACGTTCCTAACAGAATTCAACTTTCCAAAACAAAACATGTGCAACTATTATGCTTAAACACTTGAGATATGATGACACAAGAAATGACAATAAAAGTAAACATGAAAGGGTGGATCGTTACGGAGTAGCGTTCTTGTCCTGGCGGCAGCACTCTATGCACTGTTGATCTGCAAGTGCACATCACAAATCAGAGGAGATACACAGAAGCTGACATTATTGTTTCACAAACTCTCCAACGAAAGCATATAACAGGCAACCGGATTACCTAAACAAACAATTGGTCCACCTCTCCATCATGTCCCCGATGTTAACAATGAACGCCCTACAGGGTCAGATCCAATGTTCAGTAACTTTGTTCTATTGATTACATGTACAAAATCTGCCATCACTAATTGTTAGAGTTATAGCCGTTAGAGCTATTAAAGATCAAGATTTGATTTGTATTTCTGTTAAGAATCTGTTATGATTGTTAAAGCTCTGCTGAGCTGGGTGCTAACAGTTTGTAAACTGTTATTCTTTGATCCTCTCTGTGTATAAATACCCTTGTGATTAATAAGAATTCAGATTACTTTTGACTCATTCTTTCTCTCTAATCCTTTCTAGTTTTTCGTTCTTGCTTTCTCTTTCTCCCTTTGTTCTATAATCCTTCATGGTATCAGAGGTTTCTACAATGGTGGAAAATGCTTCTTCCTCTAAGCCCTTCACCAACAAGACCATCTCGATCAGGCTTGATGATACGAATTATCTCTTGTGGCGTCAACAGGTTCTTTTTGCAATCGAGAGTCTGGCCTTGGTGGATCATATTGATGGCACGCTCACGGTTCCTCCTCAGAATGTGCGATCTGAAGGAGGAAATACAGTTCCCAACGATGAATATGTTGCTTATAAGCAACAAGATTCAGCACTCTGTTCTTGGCTCCTTTCGTCCATTGGATCATCAATCTTGCCCTCTATTGTTAATTGCAAGACTGCACTGGAGATTTGGGAAAAGGTTCATCAGCTTTTCTCTGTTTCTTCTACAACCAGAATTATGCATCTTCATTGTTCTTTGCGCAGTCTGCGCAAACGTGATCAAGGGATGAAGGAATATCTTGCCCAGGTTCAGTCCATTTGTGACAGCTTGGCTGCCTGTGGTCATCCCTTGACTGATACAATGCACATTTCTGCGATTCTTTCGGGTCTTCCGCCGGAATATGAACCTGTCGTTGCTGTGATCACCTCCAGTCAGCAACCTTACAAGCTTGATGGTGTTTGTTCGGTGCTTCTTGATACTGAAGCTCGACAATAGGATTTTGTTAACCAGAGTTTTATGGTTAATATGCACAAGGGCCTACAATGTCTCAAGGGCCTCAAGGGCCTGTTCTTTTTGGGCCTTCGACATATCAGCAGAATTCTTTTCCTTCGGCTTATCAAAAGAATACAGATTCTTTTGGTCGAGCCTTCAACGATCAAGGCAGATTTCAGTCAAGGTCTGGTCTTGATCAACGTTTTCAAGGCGTTCCGGTGTATAATCGAGGATCAGCGGTGGTCTTTTGCGGTCGTGGACGTGGTGGTTTTGCTGGTAGATCGAGGGTTCAGTGCCAAATTTGTGGGAAATTAGGGCACTTGGCAATCCGATGTTATTTTCGGTTCGATCAATCCTACGATGGTCAGAATAGCAATGGGTTTGCAGCGAATCTCTGCAATTTTGCTGAAGAATTGGATGAACATTCTGGGTTACAAGAATCTGATGGAGTGGCATGAATTCCTAATTCCAATTCGACTCCTGATTCTAGTGGCGTTGTTGCGTCTGCTGCGACCGTTTCCGATGAGTTTGGTCTGTCTACTTTCAACGATGTTGCTTGGTATCCTGATTCAGGAGATACAACCCATCTGACTCCAGATGCAGGTAACATCGATAACCCTACTTTTATCAAGGTATAGTTAAGGTATCTGTTGCTAATGGTATGGATGTTTCAATTTCTGGTATTGGTAGTTCTGTGATTAACTCTTTAAATCGGCTTCTAATTCTAAATAATTTATTGCATGTGCCTACAATTAAGAAAAATCTGCTTTCGGTTTCTCAATTTACTAAAGATAACCATGATTCCATTGAATTCTTTCCTGACTGTTGTCTTGTGAAGGATCTCTCAACACATGAGCTTCTTGTTCAAAGTTTGGAAAATAATGGGTTATACAAGATTCCCAATGTTGCGTCTGGTTTGCCTGCCTCTCAAGCTTATGTTCTTTCTGATAATTGTGTTGATATGTCTAGTTCTTCTAGGTTAGCAAATGATGTTTCTGCTAGTTTAGGGAACCTTGATGTCAATGCTTGTTCTGTTTCTGATAGGAATATTGAGCTTTGGCACAGGAGATTAGGGCATCCATCTCCTGCTTCCCTTGCTAGTGTTGCTAAGAAATGTAATTTTGCTTTGAGTAATAAAAATGAATTCTTTTGTGAAGCATGTAAACTGGGCAAAATTCACAAGCTAAAATTTGATTCTTCTCTTTCTGTTTATACTGAACCCTTGCAACTTGTTCAAATGGACTTATGTGGACCTGCTCCCTTACTTTCAAATAATTTCAAATATTATATCAGCTTTGTAGATGTGTATTCTAGGTTTACCTGGATTTATTTCATTGCCAATAAGTCTCAAACTTTTAATGTGGTTGTTAACTTTCATAAGATGGCTGAGAAGCAGCTAAATCATAAAATTAAAATGATACAAGCTGACTGTGGTACTGAATTTAAGCCTTTAATTTCTTACTTTCAGCAGTAAGGTATTGTGCTTAGGAATACTTGCCCTCATACATCTGAACAAAACGGAATAGTAGAAAGAAAACATAGGCATATTGTTGAGCTTGGCTTAACTCTTATGGCTCAATCTGCTATTCTTTTAAAATTTTGGTCTAATGCATTCTTTACTTCTGTTTTTCTTATCAATCACATGCCTACTAAAGTTCTTGATGGATTACCACCTCATGAGAAACTGTTTGGTAAAATTCCTGACTATAAATTCTTAAAAATATTTGGATGTCAATGTTATCCTTTAACTAGGCCGTATAATAATAATAAGCTTCAGTATAGATCTGTACCTTGTACTTTCCTTGGCTATAGTTCTCATCAGCATGGTTATAAGTGTTTAAGCAAGGAGGGTCGTGTTTATGTGTCTAGGCATGTTGAGTTTAATGAAATGGTCTTTCCTTTTCAAATCTATTCCTCTAAAGCTAATTCTTCTAAGTCTTCAGATGAAAATGTCCCTGTCAGATTTTCTGCTTTTCTTCCTAAAAGGACAGCTGCAAATTCTACTTCTCTCTCCTCTAGTAGAGCTACTAATTCAGGACATTCTTCTCCTCAATCTGTTTCTCAACCTGAGCTATCAAATGATGTTGCTTATCCTGATGCTGAAGGTCTCTCTAGCTATGATATTGCTGAAAATCCTGTTGAACGTTTATCAGCTCCTTCTATTCCAGTTTCTATTTCTACTGATAACCATTGCTCTCCTCCCTCTACTGGTAGTATTCAAGTTTCTTCTGAATCTCAGTTTCCTGGATAAGAATCTGGTCAACCTTGTCAGTCAAATCTTCAAGGCAATCCTGAGTCTCAAACGTGTCTTCAGCAGTCTGAAGTTAGACTTTCACCTCAAGTTCCATCTGTTGAGCAAACTGTTGATACAGGTCAGAGTTCTTCTGATCAAGAGTTTGTTACACAGTTTCATGAGCAAGTTGTTAGTGATGATCAACAAGGTGTGTCTAGTTCTTCTAATAAGGGTCTGAAATCTTCTCATTCTATGGTAACAAGATCTAAACGTGGGATCTTTAAACCTAAGGTTTATCACACTACAACAGCCTTGTCTGAGCCTAAAAATATTCATCAAGCTATGGCCATAGATAAATGGAAGCAAGCTGTTCATAAGGAGATTCAAGCTTTAGTTCAGAAAGGTACTTGGGAAATAGTTAATCTACCTACAGATAGGATACCTATAGGCTGTAAATAACTTTTTAAAGTAAAAAAAATGCTGATGGAAGTGTTTCAAGGTATAAAGCAAGGTTAGTGGCTAAAGGTTTTTCTCAACAAGCTGGTTTTGATTATGGAGAGACTTATAGTCCTGTAGTAAAACCTGTTTCTGTCAGAATACTTTTAAGTATAGCCTTGAGTAGTGGCTGGGCATTAAGGCAGATTGATGTAGATAATGCCTTTTTGAATGGGGATTTGATAGAAGAAGTGTATATGGATCAGCCTCCAGGCTTTGAACAGTTTGATGAGCAAGGAAACAAGCTGGTGTGCCTTCTTAAGAAGTCCTTGTATAGGCTTAAACAAGCTCCAAGGGCCTGGTTTGATAAGTTCAAATCTCATCTTGTGTCTGCTCTTCATTTTTCAGCTTCTCTAGCAGATTCTTCCTTGTATTTTAGGAATGAAAATGGTAGCAAAATCTTCATTATGGTTTATGTAGATGATATAGTGGTAACCGGAAACGTTGCTAGTGATGTGGATAATGTCATTAAGGAAATTAATACAGCTTTTTCCTTGAAAGACTTAGGGAAATTAGAATTTTTCTTGGGGATGACTATTCAGAATGTTGATCAGGGTGTTATACTTAATCAAAAGAAACATATTATGGAACTTCTTGAGAAAACATCAATGGTTGATGCTACTCTAGTTCCTACACCTATGGTTACAACTCCACAGCTGTCTGCCCATGATGGAATTCCTTGTTCTGAAACTGAGTCCACATTATTTAGGCAAGTCGTTGGCACTTTACAGCACATTTGTACAACTCGACCTGATATCTAATTTGTTGTAAACAAAGTTAGTCAGTACATGCAGTCCCCCTGGACAAAATTGGAAAGCTGCAAAAAAAAAATAGTTAGGTATCTCAAGGGCACAATGGGACATGGACTTTTCTTTAGTACAAACTCCTCACCTAATGCTCTCACTGGATACACTGATTCAGACTGGGGTACTAACTCAGATGACAGAAGATCAACTGTTGGGTACTGCATTTTTCTGGGTAAAAACTTGGTGGCATGGAGTTCAAAAAAACAGACAGTTGTCTCTCGTTCTTCAACTGAAGCTGAATTCAGAGGGATTGCTAATGCCATGTGTGAAGCCATTTGGGTAAAGTCCTTGCTCACTGAATTGGACATTCTTCTTCCTTCTCCCTCCATCATTTGGTGTGATAACACAAGTGCCATTGCACATTCTTCCAATCCTGTGCATCATGCCAAATTAAAACATGTGGAACTCGACCTCAGCTTTGTCAGAGAGAAGTTATTAGATGGATCCTTTCAGATCAACTATGTACCAGCATTGCATCAAATTGCTGATGTCCTCACCAAAATATTATCTGCTAGTTTCTTTGTTCAGCTTCGCGAACAACTTAAAGTATATTCTGCTGATGAATTAAGGCTTCTATTTGTTGCTTAAAAGAAAAAGAAGAAAAGAAGAATCTTAGGAAGTATGTTAGAGTTATAGCCGTTAGAGCTATTAAAGATCAAGATTTGATTTGTATTTCTGTTAAGAATCTGTTATGATTGTTAAAGCTCTGCTGAGCTGGTTGCTAACAGTTTGTAAACTGTTATTCTTTAATCCTCTCTGTGTATAAATACCCTTGTGATTAATAAAAATTCAGATTACTTTTGGCTCATTCTTTCTCTCTAATCCTTTCTAGTTTTTCGTTCTTGCTTTCTCTTTCTCCCTTTATTCTATAATCCTTCACTAATACTCACCCACTCATGCTCGGCACATCCTCCCAAACAGGCGGTTGCTCGGTTTTCTCCCTGCAAATCTGCTTTCACAAAGTTGAAACAAATATTGGGTCGAAGCTCAAAATACATAATTTAAGTTTTACCTATTACTAACAAGGAACACACATGAAGCCCTGGAACACCATCAGTGGCCAAAAGAGTTATCATTCCAAAATCCGAATGAGCAGAAGCTCCATATATTTCTTCATTGGAAGAGTCCAAGCCTCCTAACATCAAAATTAATAGGCATATTGTTATATTCTTAAGGCTTTATGGCTTGAACAAATATAAAGAAGTCAAGTAGTGGTACCATACCTGGATAATGTAATAAACCAATAATTGCCAAAGGGTCATTAAGTGCACCCAGTTTTTTAAAGTAATCTTCATCTAACCTCAGGACAGCGCGATTAAGGAGAGTAATTCAGTCCCAACAGACCTGAGGAAGCAAATATAGAACAAATTAAATCTGGCATTAGAACTCATCTGTAAACCATGAATACCAAGATGTGAAGTAAGAGTAGGGACTCACAGCACTTGTTGATAATAAGTCTCCATTGTGCTTCTCCAAGATGGCAGATCCTCTGAAATTTCCAATCCAAAAAAACATCTGATTAGAACTTCTTATATACAAAGTCAGAAAGAAAGATCCAAAAGAATGATATGAATCAAGTACTAAGTACCTTCTAAAGGCCATTGATTGAGTTCATCAGCTAGTGGACCAATATAGAAACCTTCTCTAGAGTCAGCTGTTTTATCAAGCAATCAAAAGTGATCAATCTGAGGTCTTAAGTCACCTTTTATACTCCAAACCAGGAAGGAATTAGGAAATCAAAGTAACTCTTCTGAAAATGGGTTCATTGGAAAAATCTTGAATAACCCGCCAGTGTCTCGAATCGTGGAGAAAACAAGTGTACTTGAATCATTCATGCAAACTTGAGAGGTCTTTATAGAGCGATTGACCAATACAAGGAGGTGGTTATTGCCATGAAAAACAATTATAACCCTCCCTTATAGAAGCATATCAAGAAAGAAGATGAACTGTTGCATTTCCAGTGCTCAACACATGCCGAAGCGAATCAAATACTAAGGTTTGATATAATAGAATCAGTGCTTCTAAGGAGTTTCACTAAGACCAACGAATCAAAATAACAGGCAACTTTGGAAAAAAATTAAAAATTAAAAAGAGAAAAAGGAAAAAGGAAATTTTAATTAATTAAAAGAAATAAAAATACCTTTGGCGCTAGAAGAAGTAATATCAAGTTTTCCAGCATAAAGTGTTACATAACCTCTGTAATTCCTTTGAACCAACTTCATCTTGTCTTCAATTGGGAGTGAAAAGAATTTGCTACTCTGCTCAAGAACTTTCTTAACCAATTCTTCATCAACCCCATGATTCACAAGGTAAAAGAAACCATGCTCAATGCATGCCTGTACACAAATTCATCAGCTTAAAACCAGATTCTATTGCAGTTGGAAAGAGTTGCAGAAAAGGAAATGATTTTGCTTCTAAAACCAGTGCCTTTACAATAACAAAGGAAAGAGGAAATAAAACGACAACCTGACGGATCGAGTTGGCGGCGGAGAAGCGATCTGGTGAGGACAAGTCAACGACGGGAAGTTGTAGAGCGTCTGGCATTTTTTCCCCACTTGGTCTATGCTGAAACTTACTTTGCTTGGGGAAGAAGTTTATATAAAACTAGCACTGATAATAAAAATTGTTAATATTGCAAGTCAGAAAGAAAGAAAATGACATAAAGAAAAAATTATTCAACATAGTATTTTAAAGGGTAAAATACAAAAATAATGACTCAACTTTTGCCTCTCTCCTATTTTACTCACTCATCTTTAAATTGAGTCGATTTAATGACTCAACTTTTAACATTGGATTTTTATCATCACCCAACCGTTATATTATGGATGCCGTTAATGATGTGGCATTTTTTATTGATTTGGCCGCCACGTAAGCACACACGTGTTAAAAAACCAAACCAAAACGAAATATTTTTATCCCGTTTAACCTAAACGCATTGTTTAGGGGTTTAGTTCTTCAAACAAATTTATCTTTAAGTTTAAAAAATCAGAGCGTAAACATGAAATCTTCTGGGTAAATTGTGTGTGTTAATCGTTTGGGGGAATTTTTCGTTGTGTTTGACAATTACAAACAACGCTGAAAGAGTTTTCATCATCAAAAAATCGTTTTGAGTTGTGCCCAACCTGCTTGCTCCAACCCTGATATCTCAGATGATTCAACTTCCGTGGCTCTGTCATGTTCACGAACTTCTTCAAGAACGCCGGCAGCAACATTATTATCTTCAAAACATAAAGCAATAGAAGTAAGTTCTTCTGAAATTAGAGGATAGAAGAAACTGGTAGCTTCAAGTTATTCTATTTCCATACCAACAGAAAGAGATTGGGTGATTTGCAGCACTGATTTTGGCTGCTTGATTTCGAGTAAACCATCTTCTCGCTGATGTCTGCCCATACAATGCTCCTTGTGCAGATTCATCTCCTGCATAGATAGAGAAACAAGTTCGGAATAATAATTCCTTGTCTGAGCCGACCCTCCGGGGAACGAATCGTCCTCATCGATGGGTCTCCATAGATCTCAAAAATCCCTTTTTTATACCTCTCCCCTTTTATACCTCTCCCCTTGATCTCCATAGATCTCAAAAATCACAGCTTTCATGGGTTCTAGAAGAGCCAACGACAATGATGGTGCTAGCCCTGGGTATTACAAATTTATACCCTTTTTTGCTCTGTTTTATCTTCAGAAATATTTTTCGATATTGTAATAGTTTTCTCCCTCTTTCTCGTGCAGGAAAATATTCATTGGAGGCTAAGGATACAACTCTAGGTGATCCGAGTTTTCCTTCTTTTTTAACACTTTTGAGGTTTCTATTCGTTTTCCTTTGATGAGTGTTCTTCAATTACTGAACTTTGTTCTTTATTTTGGGGGTGGGGTTTCAGAGACATTTACAGGGATTATTTTTCTGATTTTAATTGGGCCCACCACTCATTCTTTTTATTTTATATTTATTCTGTTTTTTAACACGTGTGTTTACGTGGCGGCCAAATTAATAAAAAATGCCACATCATTAACGGCATCCATAATATAACGGTTGGGTGATGATAAAAACCCAATGTTAAAAGTTGAGTCATTAAATCGATTCAATTTAAAGATGAGTGAGTAAAATAGGAGAGAGGTAAAAGTTGAGTCATTATTTTTGTATTTTACCCTATTTTAAATTAGTATTGCAAGTCAATCACATTTACATGATCAGACCAGGCCTTAACTAAGTGCTATCAATTAGAAAACCAAAATAAGAAGCTCTCCAAAGGGAATGTCATCATCCTATTGCCACAAATCAAGCCTTTAAACTTTTCTTATTCATCTAGCAGGAAATAGGAATGGCTTTCATCTTAGGCTTAAGGTTTTAGTATAGTACTGCTACCGTGGTTTGTAAAAACTACAAAATGTTATGAAAATTTTTGTTAAAATCTATGGTTTCGGAATCTTCAATGTTTAGCGTTGATAAACAAAATTGTTTTGAAAAGTAATGAAATATAATAATTTCGATATCTTCATTTTAAAAGAGTTTTGGCTACCGAAACCTTTCAAATGAAATAAATTAAAGTTTTTTTTTTCAAAATATATTTCTGAAAAAAATAAATTATTTTATTCTTTCATTTAAAATATTTCTTTTTCGACAAATTTTAATTCTAATCCTAATTATATCTAGAGGGAAAGTCAAGGGGTGCTCTAGGGGAAGGAAGTGACGCTCTTAGTGAATATAAAACTTAGGACTTGAGAAAATATAAGAAAACAAAAAATAAGCAACTTGACCAACCGGCGAAATGTACTTGCTCCATTTGAAATGTTTCTGAAAAAAATTTCTCCAAATCAACATAAAAAACTTACCGTATGTAAAAACCAACTAGTTTGTAACAATTATATAGTGCAATAGTCATGTTGTAACGATTAGTGAATTTATTATTTTATAACAATCAAATAGTTCAATGATTATTATGTAAAATTTATAAAGTTTTTATGATCATTTTGTAACAACTACTCCTTCTATCCTATTCAATATGTCCAATATTGACTTTTTAAAAGTAATTTTTTAACTTTAATTATAATTATTTTAAATATTTTAATTAATTAAATTTTATAAAAAATATATTTTTAAACTACTTGATTAAAAGTTTTTAAAATATTTTTTTTATATTTTATTAATAATAAATTTAAAGTAATAATGAGTCAAAGTTGAAAAAAATTAACAAAAAAAAGTCAATACTTTACTTATTGAATGAGACAAAAGGAGTAATATATTACTTTAGCTAACCAACAAGTTTGAGTGCATTGATAAGACACATTGTACTCCAAAAAAGAGGATGTGAGTTCGAACTTTGGAGATGCATTATTGGAAGGGGCAACTTCTCACTCTAAACATGGACCATAAAACATGTTGAGAATAATATATTTCAATAATGTCATCGAATAGTTCAATACTTATTTTATAATAAAATCTAAAATTTAATATTATTTTGTATGAAAAAATAGCTTAAGATAAACAATAAATTTTCATTCTTTTCGTGGACTTTGCCTTGCTTGTTATCAACCAAGAAAAGTATGAAATCTTCAAATAGTCACTTTACTGTGTGGTTCTTAGTATTTAACTCCTGAACTATAAACTGTTAAGTTTGGGTTTCAATTAGGGATGTGGGGTAAACTTCATAAGGATTCGCTTCGTACGTAGTTGGGTAAGGATAGATATAAGTTTTGCAGGTGATAGCACAGAAAGAAATAAAAATTAGATTTACCGCGAGTAGTGGAACAAGCATGAGTATGATCTTGTACTCACTTATCCCACCTAAACCCTATTTGCCCCGCTTTTTTCCCACTCACTCAGTATACATAATAAGTATATTTAAAAATTAAATATTTTACTCAAGAATCTCTAAAACAGTTGGTTAAATACTCCCACTTAACATCTTCAACTCTCCCCTAAATTGTAGGTTCATTTTTTATTAGGAGCAAATTTTCCATCCTCATTCCTCTAGGTGTTAATTGTTCAAAAAAATAAGCATATTAAAAATTACTTATTAACTCACCCAATTTTTAACACTCTCATGGTTAACTTCTTTAGTTTTTCATTTTTTTCTATTTTACATGAAACAATAAAATTACTCATCATTGGTCAACGTCACAAATTGCAAACTCGTACATCATCTCATACAGTCCTATTCTCAGTCAATTTTCTTCATTTTTACGGGATAAATTTATAGTAGATCTATCTGGTATGTTATCTATAATAATTGAATGTCAGTCGTTATTTTTTATTGTTATTCTTGTTTTGTCAAATTGTAATATTATTTTTACTTATTTTTTTTTCTTATTCAAGTGAGAGTTAGTTGAAATGATGTCACATATGCGATAGAAGTCCAAATGACAAATATTTTATATTTTTTCATAAAAAATTATTTATATTCATTTAACTAATACTTATAAATTTATTATATGAAATGGGCCGTTGGCTGGGTATAATGAGGATTAACTAGATTTTAGGATTCACGAGGCTAGTGAAGCAGATATGATTTTAGTCTTATAAGTAACGGGATAAGATAATTTTGAGTTTTCCGCAAAGAGTCGCATAGTGAAGAGAAATATAAATCTTTTTAGCAGAAATGAACATAGAAATAGCACCATTCACAACTACCCCACCCAATTGGCATCCTCAATTTCAATACTCAAAGCCAAATAACCTATCATTTTTCAAGTTAATAATATGTTATTTTTATTTCATACGATATACTTTGTAATTTAGATTAAATAAAAATTAAATATATCACGCTATATTGTTGATAATAAAAATATATTAAGTTGTTTATATTATTTTTTTGAGGAAAAAGATAATTAAATTCATTAATCATGGATAGCGTCAGGCTTTACATCTACCGTTATACATTCTGAATGGTTCATATAAAAAAATTAACTAATGTAACACTATTTATAACCAAATGAGCTAACTTATGCGCAACTATATTTGTCTCCCTAGGAGTATAACGAAACAAGAAACATGGTTACGATCTCAACAACTGTGGAGTGTTTAGAAACTGAACACCCAGTATGGATAAATCTAGGATATGATTTACCAGACGATTCACTATGTTGATTGCATCGCCTTCAATTATCACATGCTGCCAGCCACGATTAGCGACCAGTTATATTCCTACACGGAATGCCATGGCCTATGTTGTCTGTAGAGTGTGTGTACCCTCGAGTCAACGAGCCGATCCTGCAACCATAAAACCATCATGATCCCCTGCAATGATCCCAACTGCTGCACGTCTAGAAGCCATAATAAATGATCCTCCAATCTTTTGTTGTTTGCTAGGAACCATGTCGCACTATCAGTGGGATGCCGCTTAGCTCTAGTATCTCTTTTGTTGGCTGACAGTCTCTGAAAGCATGGAGAACAGTCTCAATTTCTTGGCTACATAACTTGCAAATCCCATCGCCATATCCTGCTGCGAGTAGTCTACTGCCTGTGACGAGCGCTGCATGGCACAATTTCCTTGCAAATATTCTGAATTTAGGCAGCATATGCATCTTTTTCACTTGCTTCCAGATTGTCTCGACTTGGCGGGGCTCAGAGTTTCTCTTCATAAGCCAGTTGTAACTAGATTTGGTGTTGTATATTCTCGTACCGTGTCCTTCCCAAATAACAATTTAATCCATGGTAGGCGCAATGGGACATCGTAATATTTTCTGTGCATCTTGTGAAGAGAAAACCTGGTTTGTCTCTTATCATAAACTCACCACATAGTATCGGGTTATCAACATTGTCACTTTATGTTTCTGACATGGTGACCTTTTCCTCGCCTCCCCATGCATCCTGGATTCGAACTGTACTATTTATTCCAACCCTCCAATACATGTCGAGAGATGTTTCTTTCATTTCTTTAAATATGCTTTTCCATGCATGTCGATAGATTGAGCCTCAAGTACGGTACCTTGTGGGAAATACTTCGCAGATAGTGCTTTGAACATGAGAGATTCTTGATTGTGTAGAAACCTCTAGGCTTGCTTCCCTAAGAGAGCAATGCTGAAGGCCTTCAAATCCCTCAGCCCTAAACCACCATGATAAACAAAAACTGAAACTTGAATAAATTTTTGTGAATGTAATCGTCTCTTTTCAACGTGAGAAGAGAGTTCATTAGCTTATCATATTTATAGAAATTGTTATAGAAGAGAATAATACAATAAAGGAAAAATATATCAATCCCATATTCTATGCTATCACTTCCTTGAATGGTGGAGCTGAATGTTCTGTTATTGACTTACCCTTTATACATGATTGAGTCTCAATGCAATCCACTGTTTTAGGAATAAACCAAGCCGTGTATTGTTAGCTTAACAAACCATGTGTTTCCTTATTACTCCTATCATCCTTATCTCTCCATTCAAGTGATTGGTTGTTATTACCCTCCCTCAAACTGTGTTGAGGTTGGAGGCACAATTTGCTGCGAATGCGAAGAAGAGTGGCCTTACATAAGGGCTTGGTGAAAATGTCCACAAGCTGGAGGGCAAAGGAGACATGGTGAGTAATAAGGAGTCCCATTGTGACTCTCTCATGAATAGAATGGTAGTCAAGTTCAATGTTTTCACTACGAGCATGAAAAACAGGATTAACAGTCATGTGTAATGCACTTAGATTATCACAGAAGAGTAGAGGCAGGCGAGTTTGAGGAATGTGAAGATCACGTAAGAGAAAAGTGAGCCATGTTAATTCAGCTGCTGGGTTAGCCATTGCACGATGTTCAGCCTCAGTACTTGAACGCGAGATGGTTGGTTGTTTCTTGGCACACCAAGAAATAATGTTGTCCCCAAAACGTGCAAAAACCCATTGTAAAGCGTCTAGTAGTAGGATAGTCTGCCCAATCTGCATCAGAAAAGGTAAAAAAATCAAGTGTAGTGTTTCTAGTTAGATGCAGACCCAAAGTAATAAGGCCTTTAACATAGCGTAAGATACGACGAACAATTTTATGTTAGCAACAGTTGGTGAATTCATATTGAGATAGATAGTTAAAACTGAAAGAGAGGTCCAACCTTGTAAGTGTTAAATATTGTGTTAAACTCGATTCCTTCAACCGTTTTGCTTGCCAAGTGGTGGAGAAAATTGATTTTTGGGTGTTTGTGGTGGAAGCAAAAGATAGACAAAATTGACACAAGATTTAGAGTGGTTCAAGCTTCTAACAAGCTCTACATCCACTACCTTAACTCCTCACCAAGGATTTCACTAATTCACTAAGAATTCTTCTTATTTTCTTGGCTTAGGAGGCAACCAATTACAACCTATACTCACTCACCAAGTCTAGCAACCAAAGCTCACAAACCGAGCTTTGGGATCACTCTCTAACAAGAGAAAACTTAGCAAACTAGAAATCCCTTAAAAAGTATGTGTTTACACTAATAAGCTCTCACCCAAAACCTAATACGCTTGAGCATACATTAACAATTAAGCTCAACAAGTGTAGTCTAGACAAAGATTGAGAATTTAAGCACTAAGACACATTTGACATCATAATGTTGTTGACTTGTGGATCATTATTCTTCTATAGATGGTTGGAGGTCCCTTTTATATTCCCAATTGAGTTCCTAGCCGTTGGAGACCGTTGGGGTTGAATTGGAGCCGTCGGAGCCTTTATTTCCCCCCAATAAATGCAGTTCTAGAGCTGTCCGTATCGATACACGGGTAGCCGTATCGGTACGTCCTTCTTTAGAACTAGCTGTTGTGCTTTCCTCAACTGATGCGTATTGATACGCGTTGGAGCGTATCAGTATGACCTGCAATTCAAATAACTGATGGGAAAATGACCGTTGAGAGCAGTTAGACGTATCGGTACGCGATACAACCGTATTGGTACAAATACTAGCCGTTTGGGGTTTGTAAAAACAACTGTATCAAAATGCCAAGTAGCGTATCGATACAAGTCCTCTCCGTATCGGTACGACCAAGCCATATCTGTACGGGTTTTGGCTACTGGAATTTTCCTGTAACTGAAACCCTAAAGCGTATCGATACAATGTATATGATATCGATACAGTGACTTGAAAAACAAAGGTTTGGCTACTTTAAAGACATTTAAATCATTCCAAAGCCTTGTAAAATTCATCAAACATATTTTCAAGTTGTTTGGACTTATTAACATTTTGAAACCTTTTCAATTTAGTCCAAAACAATTTTTCTATTATTATATCAAAACAAACATCTCAACAATCTCCCCATTTTTGAAATAATAAAACCAACTTGAAAAATTGTTTGTGATTCTCCGCCTTAGTATTTAAAAATTTGAATAAGAAATTTTAAAATTGAAATGTAGTTAAAGCTCCTCCTTATTCACTTGAAAAATCAAAATTTCAAACTATTTATCCCTTTTTGTTATATCAAAAAGAATTTATGTAACTTTAAGTTTAAAATGACAATAGAGGTTTAAAAAAATTTGACGAAAATAAGAATTTTGGTTTTAAAATGGCTCCCGCTTACTCAAAGTATCATCAAATGGTTAGTCCAAAAAATATGATTATCTAGTTGAATTAAAGTAAATAAATCAAATAAATAAGCAAATAAATTCAACTAAATTAATTTTACCGCTTGAACCAAAGGGATGACGTGAAGCCTTCCTTCTTCAAGTGATCTTCCTTGTGTGTATGAAGCTCCCTCTCAATGTTCTACTTTATTGACCAATCTCCATCACACCTAAAACAAGACAATCAAGTAATTTTTGGTATCCAAATTACTTTGGATTTATAGCGTTAGTAGCACATAATTTAGTCCCTTTAGGAATCCATTTTTCTATTTCATCCTTTTTAGTTGAAGTAATAGTTCTTTTTGGACCCAAATACTTCTAAAACATTTACCATTTAAAAATCTAGGGGCACTAGATTTTGATAAAAAATTGATTTTCCAAAATTGGTTTTCTTTTCAAGCTCTTTGGAAATCAAATATTTTTCCTCTTGAACTTTATGAAGCAAAATTTGTAAAACAACACATTTTTGTTCAAACTCATTGAGTTTTGCTTCAAGTTTAATTTTGGTTTTAAAAATCAAATTATTTTGAATTTTCAAATTTGAAACCACTTTCTTATTTTTCAAAATGTAATTTTTAAACTCTAAAACCAAATCATCATAGGCATCTTGTAATTCATCAAAAAGATATGAAGTTGAAGTAGATGAATTAGAAGTTACCCTTGAATCTTCTTTGATGGCCACGAGACAAAAGTTGCCTTGTCCATTATCGATGAAGTCATAATCACTCCAAGTAGCCACATATGCCTTCTTCTTATGGCTTGAAGAGCCTCTTCTTCTTCTTCGATTCATGCTTGGATTCTTCCATTTTGCTCTTCATGAATCGGGCACATTTCTTGAAGAGATAGGCTATCTCTTCTCCTTCACTTTCCTCCTCACTTGAATTTATATGTATGCATGTGGAGGATGGAAGATCAATGACATTCACATAAATTCCTTGCTCTTTGATCTTCTTCTCCTTCTCCCTCTTCAAGGGTGTAGATATCATTTCATGGGTAAGAAGGGACCCAATTAGCTTATCAAGTTTGAGCTCCTTTAGGTTCTTGGCTTAGATGATAGCCGCCATGTTGCCCTCCCATGATTCGGGAAGTGAATAAATCAACTTCTAAACGAGCTTGTCTTCCGGAATCACCTCTCCAAAACCTTTGAGATTGTTGATGATTGTAGAGAACCGATCGAACATGCTCTTGATGTCTTCTTCCGGGTCCATCTTGAAGTTTTCATACTCAAGGTTGAAAAGACCGATCTTGGTCTCCTTTACTTCGTTTGTTCCCTCGTATGTGACTTCAAGCTTGTCATATAATTCATTGGCATCTTCACAAGAAGAAATTTTTGCATATACATCAGGACCCAATGCACACAATAAAATGTGCAAGGCTTTGCAATTTAGTTCCATCATCTTCATGTCATTTGTATTCCAGTCCGCCTTCCTCCTTTTTGGCACAAATGGTCCATCTTCAACAAGATCCCAAAGTCGGTAGTCCTTGGCCTTGATGAAGTACATCATCCTATTCTTCCAATAGGCATAATGTTCACCGTTGAAGAATGGTGGCTTGTCGATTGATTGCACCATTCATCACCGGTTGACTTGTTTGTCGATCGAACTTCCGGATCGTCTCAATAGGTGGTTAAACCTTCTCGATTGAGCCTCGCACTGATACCAATTTTTAGGCTTGATTCCTTCAACCGTTTTGCTTGGCAAGTGGTGGAGAAGATTGATTTTTGGGTGTTTGTGGTGGAAACAAAAGATAGACAAAATTGACACAAGATTTATAGTGGTTCAAGCTTCTAACAAGCTATACATCTACTACCTTAGCTTCTCAACAAGGATTTCACCAATTCACTAAGAATTCTTCCCCTTTTCTTGGCTTAGGAGGCAACCAATTACAACCTAGACTCACTCACCAAGTCTAGCAACCAAAGCTCACAAACCGAGCTTTGGGATCACTCTCTAACAAGAGAAAACTCAGCAAACTAGAAATCCCTCAAAAGGTATGTGTTTGCACTAATAAGCCCTCACCCAAAACCTAATACGCTTGGGCATACATTGACAATTAGCTCAACAATTGTAGTCTATACAAAGATTGGGAATTTAAGCACTAAGACACATTTGACATCATAATGTTGTTGACTTATGGATCATTATTCTTCTATAGATGCTTGGAGGTCCCTTTTATACTCCCAATTGAGTTCCTAGCCGCTGGAGACCGTTGGGGTTGAATTGGAGTCGTTGGGGCCTTTATTTCCCCCAATAAATGCAGTTCTGGAGCTGTTCGTATCGATACGCGGGTAGTCGTATCAGTACGTCCTTCTTCAGAACTAGCCGTTATGCTTTCCTCAGCTAATGCGCATTGATACGCGTTGGAGTGTATCAATATGACCTTCAATTTAAACAACCGTTAGGAAAATGACCGTTAAGAGTAGTTAGGTGTATCGGTACACGATACAACCGTATCGGTACGCGATACAACCATATCAGTACGAATACTAGCCGTTGGAGGGTTTGTAAAAAAAACCGTATCGAAATGCCACGTAGTGTATTGATACAGGTCCTCTACGTATCAGTATGGCCAAGCCATATCGGTACGAGTTTTGGATACTAGAATTTTCCTGTAGCTGAAACCCTAAAGCATATCGATACGATGTATACTGTATCGGTACGTTGGCTTGAAAAACAAAGGTTTGGCTACTTTAAAGACATTTTAAATCATTTCATAGCCTTGTAAAATTCATCAAATATATTTTCAAGTTGTTTGGACTTATTAACATTTTGAAACCTTTTCAATTTAGTCCAAAACAAATTTTCTATTATTATATCAAAACAAACATCTCAACATATTGTAAAGCACCAACGATGCTACGATAAAAAGTAGGATTATAGAAAAAAGTGTTATCATGAAGCCCATTGGTTTTTGACTCCATTGGTGTATTCATTGGTTTACAGTCCAACATCTGAGCTTTGTCAAGAATAGTGCGAGCATAGTGAGGTTGAGAAAGGTGCAGAGTATTAGCAGACCATTGAACCTCTATACCAAGAAAATGATGTACAAGTCCAAGATCTTTCATGGCAAATTTAAAATGTAAAGTTGTGATAAAATCATAAAGGAAAATCGAATTAGATCTTGACAATAATATATCATCAACATAATAGAGTAATATCAATGTGCCAGATGAAGAGTGCATAATAAATAAAAATGGATCAACAAGACTACAAAAGAAACCATTTTTGAGCAAAAAGGCACTAAAACGATCAAACCAAGCTCTTGGTGCCTATTTAAGTCCATAAAGAGCCTTTTGAAGTTTACAGACATGAGATGGAAATTTTGGATCATGCATACCTGATGGTTGCTCCATATAAATATCCTCAGTTATATGTAACCATGAAGGAAAGCATTTTTAACATCAAGTTATCGAATGTCCCATTGGTAAACCATGGCTAAACTAAGAACTAAACGAACAATACCTTGTTTGATGATTGGAGAGAATGTTTCAACATAGTCGATACCATCCACTTGGTGGTACCCTTTTGCAACGAGTCGGGCTTTAAGCCTATCAAGTGTGCCATAAACTTTTAATTTAGCTTTAAAGATCCATTCGGAGCCAATAAAATTTATATGAGAGTCTCTAGGAACTAAAGTCTATGTGAGATTTTGATGCAAAGCATCAAGTTCATCAAGCATGGCTTTCCTCCACCGATCATGTTGAAGGGCTGCTTTGACTGACCGTGGCTCACTTGGAATATCTCCACAGGTGAGAATTAAAGCATATCGAGGATTCGACTTGTAAATCCCATGTTTTGCTCTTGTAACCATAGTGTGAGATGTTGACGAAACAAGTTCAGAGGAGGAGGCATGATGTATACTTGCAGAATGATTGTTGTTAAGTGTGTAAAAGTACTATATTTTCTACCATTTTTACTCATATTATTGTTAGAATTAGGCTCATTTTAGTTGTATACTTAATCATTCATGCATAGTTTCGTAGTTTCCTTGTCTATTAAACGACCTAGGTAAGGCGTTTCGAAACGTTTATAGGCGTTTCGATACGATTCCAATGGTATTAACTAACTTCTGGACTTTTGCTTGACCGTTTCGATACGGTTTCACTTGTTTCGAAATGAGTCCCCTGTTTCAAATATATTTGAAGGATAAAATGGAAAAGGAATGATGAGGTGATGACTCACCAGCTTTCTTATCACCTTCTCTCACGTGAATGATTAGAAAAGATGACTTATAGCCATCTATATGTCTAATTTGGGAAAGGATAAAGAAAAGATAAATAATATTGTTTTATAGTTTACCCTTGGATGAAGGAAACCTTTCTATTGGCTATATGGGAGGTGGGTAATGATTAAGGTAGTAATTTCCTTAAAATGAATTGGAGAAAAGAGAGCTCTCACATTTGTATTGTTTCACCGAGATCCATTTCCATCTTTTATCTTTGAAATATTAAGCACACACCTCCATTGTCATCTTCTCCATCAAGCTCAAGCACACACCTCTCCATTTGTGAACCTTAAGCTTAGGCTTTCCTTGATTTAAGAACACCAAGTCATAGCTATCGATCGGGTAAGTGAAAGCCCTAAGTTAATCATCGACTCTCTTGATTACTAGATGATCAATTTCAAGCTTTAAGATAAGCTTTGTCTATAGCTATTGGCTATTCAAGTATCGATAATGTCATACTGATTCTAATGATTCCTTATTGCTCTTCCTAGTTCAAGAAGTGGAAAATATTAATCCATCGTCTCCACCGAAAGCTAGGAATAAGGGTATCGCCATCCAAGAGCCTTATGAGCTTCGAATTGTCAAGGTGAGTGTAGACAGAGTCTCGAGAGTGGCTAGATGCCATCTCGAATCATCGTTTATTGATTTACTAACCTTTGATTTTAAGGGATTTGCATGAAGCATTATTGTAAGCCATGTTGGTAAGTTTTGATAAGTATTGCATCGATTCATTGTCCATAGCATTGCTATCATTGTCATGGAAATTATTGAAGCATTGACATGTAGAATCATTGACATGAGTTTATTGCTATTGCTTATTACTACGACTAAATGATTATTGAAATATTGTCAATGAATCATGGATATTGAACTATTGATTATTGGACCTTGGATTCGAAGTATTGGATACAATTAGCATGCCATAGAATTCACGAGCTCAGTGTACGGGTGGACTACGGTCCTAGGGCTACGACCTATATTGATTTAGTGAGGCGGAGAGATGTATTGAGTATTGGTATTATTGGCGATGTCGGCGGGTTGACCATTCATTGATTTGGTGAGGATGTGAAATTTGTGTATCCATATACCATGAATCGATCCAAGGGAACCATTGGTTATTGATATTGTTTTGCTATGAAATCTTGATATTGCCATTGATAACATGATACTATGTTTTTATTATGAATATGGAGCATGCCATGTTTATTGCATAATTAATATTTCAATTATCATTAAAGCATGTTATATGGCATATCATGTTCATCCATTGTGATTGTGACTACCTCACTAGGCAAAATATGCCTAATGCATTCCATTGCATCCATTTCAGCTTAGTCAAGTTTTGGGATCGAGATCGGAGGAGTAGAAGCGTTGCACAAGTCACAATCAAGCTCTAAGTAATGTATATTGACCCTTGAAACTCCTAGTTGGTGGCAAGGTCTGTATATATGTTTATTAAGTCTCTTTTGATGTGCCTATGTTATAGTTAAGAGTTATAAGTGAGATATGTTTAAGATGAGTCTTTTATATAGTAAGAAATGGCCTTAAATGCATGTTTTGGCACTAAAGGTAAAAACCAGGTAAATGGATTCATATAGCTCTAAAATTTGACACGCTAGTAGAATTTATGGTTATAATGTTGTGTGTAAAGTTTCGCTGCATTTGGACACTGTTTGATAAGTTAAAATGAATAAAAACCAGTAAGAATCTGTCATTACAAGTCACGCTGTATCGAAATGGGTGATGGCATTTCGATACGGGTAAGCATAATTGAACTTGAGAAAATAGGGCGTACTGAAATGGGTTAGGGACGTTTCGGAACATTTTGCCACAGGAATTCCTTGTTTCGATATGGGTTCATGACGTATCGATACAGGGCTTGCCCGTATCGATACTGTTGCGTGTAAAAGAGTCTATCGCAAATAGGTGCAAGTGTACACGTCGTAAGTAATAAAGTGATACGAAGTATCGTATATCGTCTCCACAAGGACTGGAAATACTTCTACCCTTAGATTGCTGCACAAAAAAAGAAATAAGTTTAATAAAATGTTTGGAGAAATCTTGAGAATAAGCTAAAGTAAAAGATAAAGTAATTAGATTGAGAAAATAGGCCGATATTGATTTGCTCAGTAGTGCAGGTGTTTCACTGTTCAGAAGGCTTTCTGTTGTGTCTGTCATCGTTCCTGTCGTGACAGCACCTGTCGCGGCAGAGGTCTGTCGATGTCGCGGCAACGATCAACAACTCTATACTTCAAGTTATGTAAGAATCCCTATTGTGATTCGTCCTATCCCTAGGCCCACATTTTGTCGATGAGCACGTCTTAGTTGATACCTCCCGACATGAATCGAAGGATGAACACCGTTGTTTATGAATTCTTCCTTAGTTGCTTAACCTTGTACCTATCCCTAGACCAATATGGTTTAACCATAAACTGGAAAACACGTATTTACTCCTTTCGTATACTTAACTCTCCCGATATTGAGTAAATGGGTAACCTCATAATGCTCTCCCGATACTCTTTCTATCAAGAGTCGGGCTTGGTTCCTGAGATTATATGTTTGTTCGATTTCTGGATCTAATTCGTACTCAGGTTCTTTACCTTGTCTCGATCTGCGCATAAGCAGTAGAAGAACTTTGTGAAACGCAAACGGACAATAAATCAACTAAAAACAGAAAACAAAAATTTAAGGGTACAATAATTAAAGGTAAAGGTATGTTGCCAGTCCCCAGCAACGGCGCCAAAAACTTGTTGCGTGTAAAAGAGTCTATCGCAAATAGGTGGAAGTGTACACGTCGCAAGTAATAAAGTGATACGAAGTATTATATATTGTCTCCACAGGGACTGGAAATACTTCTACCCTTAGATTGCTGCACCAAAAAAGAAATAAGTTTAATAAAATGTTTGGAGAAATCTTAAGAATAAGCTAAAGTAATTAGATTGAGAAAATAGGCTGGTATTGATTTGCTCAGTAGTGCAGGTGTTGCACTGTTCAGAAGGCTATCTGTTGCGTCTGTCGTCGAGCCTGTCGCGACAGCACCTCTCGCGGTAGAGGTTTATCGATATGACGGCAGCGATCAACAACTCTATACTTCAAGTTGAGCAAGAATCCCTATTGTGACTCATCCTATCCCCATGCCCAAGTTTTGTCGATGAACACGTCTTAGATGATACCTCCCGGCGTGAATCGAAGGATGCACACCGATGTTTATGAATTCTTACTTAGCTGCTTAACGTTGTACCTATCCTTAGGCCAAGATGGTTTAACCATAAACTGGAAAACACGTATTTACTTCTTCCGTATACTTAACTCTCCCGATATTAAGTACATAGGTAACCTCACAATGCTCTCCCGATACTCTTATGAGATGTTGAAACCAGAGTAAATAAACTTGAAGCTTTTATTGAATTGAACAGAAAAATCCTAAAAATAGTACAACCCTTACAACTACTTTACAAGATCAACCCTTTGCCCTAAGGGGAGTTTAGAACATGGTGAAGAGAAAGAAACGACTAGGGTTTTGGGGGAAGACGACTAGAAGCTTGATATCCTTTGCCTAATCGAATTACAGGCATATATATAGGCCTTGGTCTTGGGTTTTCTTAATGGCCAAGAATACAAGTTTGAATTAAAGTGCAACTCTATTAAAGACTAAATCTCTGAGTAGATGTCTTTTAATTCGCCCTATCTTCTTGCTTTGACTTTTTCCTCAAACTTAGGACCAGACCTTCCTTGTGCTTCTGGGCTCCAACAATTATGCAAGTGGTCCACGAAAATCAGGCTTTAAATTCTCTATCGATCGAACTCTACTTTGCATTTTTCCGTCACCATGGTCTTTACTATCGCCTCTTCTGCCACGACAGTAGTCACGGCAACGTTGTAGCGGATAGTCTCCTGCACTTCTTCACTCCAACTCTGCAACTAACTTCTGCTCCTTTGTTGCCACGACAGGCACCTGCAAAAATAACCCAAACTCAGCAGCATCTGTGCAATATTTTCCATTTGTGATGTTTATGTAAAATCTATCCTAAAATGAAATTAAACATGCTTGATTGTATTAATAATATGGGAAAATGAGATATAAAATAGAGAACATTTATGCACTCAACACACCCCAAAACTCAAGTTATTGCTTGTCCTCAAGCAAATGCAACCTAACTAAGAATGAAAGGCTTGGCTTAACTCAGTGAACTGTCATTACCTTTAGCACCTTCACTATCAAGAGCAGTACCTTGTTGGGTATTTATGGACTTATCCGGAACAATGCTATAATTTTTGTGCAAGTGTGTGCAGGTTTTGTGAACATATATGTGCCTAGACTCTTTTGCAACTAGAATAACTCACTTTGAGTTTATTTCAAATAATTTTTAATTGGAGGCAATTCTTAGGCTCCTTTAGTTTTTTCTAACTTAGACCCAAGTTTTCTTTTCCTTTTTAAACTAGAGCCGATTTTGGGCACCTCTAGCTATTTTCCTAGAGCCGGTGTTAGGCACCTCTAGGGGTAACCGAGCCTAAGTTTTTTTTTCTAGAGCCGGTGTTAGGCACCTCTAGGGGTAACTCAAGTGGTTAGGTTTTCTATTCTAAGTTTACTAACAGTAGTCCAGACAACATATAAGTCACAAAAGGTGTTTTTAAAGTTCAGAACTATAACAAGGCTCTAAATAATTCCTAAAATATCCTAAAGATGTTGTCACGACAGAGAATGTCGCGGCAGGCAAATGCAGTTCAAAGACTTAAGCCATTTTTTATATATAAAATTAACTAGAAATTAAACACAACTTAAATAAAGTTCATTAATTAAAGAAGGACAATACACCCCCAAACACAAGGGTTGCATTGTCCTCAATGCATGACACAGAAACAAAATTAAAAAGCAACATCACAAATATCAAATAAAAGAAAAGATGACAAAAGAGTAAAAGGGCTTAAGTTGCGGAGCTGTCATCGCTGCTGCTAATGTAGAGCTGCCAGCGGGCAGTTACTTTGGTGGCAGAGGCTGGTTTGGGAGTGAGAGAGGGTGAGGCAACCTTCTTCTTGGCCTCTCGAGGTGGCTATAATCGGGTAGGTGAGATCTTTGGGGCCTTGTCCAGGACCTCGGGTTTGTTGTCACTGCTGCTGCTGTTGCCGTCTGCTCTGTCGCGGTAGGGTCCCTCAACATCGATAGCAAGCTTTTTCTTTTTCATCAGAGGGAAGTCCTTGGCTATCTCCTGGATGACAGAGGGCTCTGAGTCAGAGTCATCATGCCATACTGAAGATGAGGAGAAACCATCGAAGTACTTAGGATCAATTTCTGGCAGTGGTTCCTCGCGGAATGGCAGATCGCCTGTCGCCGTCTCCGGCCGTGGCAGAGGGTGTAGTGGAGGCAACAATTGGCGTGGGCATCTTAGGGCTGGCAGCAGGTGTAAAGGTGGCAAGAAGAGTTTCTGGAAAAGAGAGAAACTACACGTTTGTATAATTTAACTCAACTTTGATAAAGTTTACCGTGGCAGTTGTGAAGTCCCTCATGTATTCCATGAATCCCAGTTGTTCGGCCTCCATTTTCTTTAGTAGTTGGATCATCTGGTTGGAGGATGTGGCTTCTGGATGTGCAAGCTCAGTCGGCTCGGGCTCTGTTGCGACAAGTTCGGTGGAGTCTGGTTCTGTCGTCGGCTCTGTCGCAGTAGAGGGATCTACATAAGCCATTGGGGTGGCTACCTTCAACTCCATCAGGCTGTAGATGTTCTACTGCATCCACCCCTTACCTCGGATCTTCACATCTTTATTAATCTCGAACACATTGTTGGCTCAGCAGAGGGAGGTGATTAAGTAGGGGAAGAAAAGGGGGCCCAATACTCTTGTTGCACACTCATGGATGCCATCGAGTATGTATTTACCGACGTTGATATGCTTATCGTTGATTATAGAATGTACGAGGGCAAGTCTCTGCCAGTCCACTATTGTGTTGTGTGATGTTGGCATAAGACGCTTCTTCACAAAATGGTTCCAGAGTTTGTCAGCTGGTGTGAGCTGGGTCCTTCGCACCGTCCATCTATGCTTGGGATCATCATTCCAGTTTGTGCCTTCTTCCGTCAAGTCTGCCATGATGCTATCATAGTCTGCCGGTGATAGACTGCTGACAAACCTACTGTGTCCATCCTCCTTTCTACCCACATAAAGGCCATAAAGTGTGTTGATGTAAGCTAGCTCAAGGGAGATTTCCTTACCCCTAATAGTTACTGTCGTCGCATCCTTGGATGAGATGGCAGCATAAAATTCACGGACCAAGGTAACATTCATCTCTTCTGGTTGGACTGCAAACATCTGCCATTTTAACGCGATGTTTCTCTTAGAGATGAACGATTTGAGCCCTAGATATCCCGTTTTCTTCGTGTAGGTGAAACCTCGTTCCTCCCACATCCCCCGTTTCTAAAAAGAGTCGTAATATCTCTTTTATGAGTCTGCCGAGGCGAACCTCCTAGGGATTCTGCTGTGGCTAGGTGTAGATACTGCAGCGACAGATGTGAAGGCAACACTCCTTCTGGTTGATTGTGTAGTCATTGTAAGGAAACTGTGGAAATAAAAGCAAATTCTTGAAATGCTAAAATCGTCGAAAACAAAGTAGAGAGAAGAGAATAAGGTGAAAAATGAAATGGGAAGAGAGGTTTATATAGAATGAGATTTTTCTGCCCGTTGGAACTGTAACGGGTGGCGTGAATAACAGAGCCAGCTATCACGCGGTTTCCTGACGCGTCTGTCACGCGTTTCTGTGTCTGTTGCACGCCTGTTACGCATTTTCATGTCTATCGCGACAGCTTCGTGACAGGCTGTATTTTGCGCGTCTACCATGACAGCAGGTAACCGGCTGTCACGACAGCCTTGTTCCATTGGGCTTCATGGGCTATTGTGAGTGTGGTGGGTTGGTTCATTCCTTCTCTTAACTCTGCTTTATTTACCTGAAACTAAAATGAACAAAATATTAAATTCTTATTTCCTAAAACAATACAAATAAATAAAATGAAATAAATAAAATAAAATAAAACTAAGTTAAATTATGGATGCTTTGAGGAGCATCTCCTAAAGTAACTCCTTCCTGCACTCTTGGGGCTTCAGTCCCCTGATAGTGCTTTAGCCTTTGTCCATTGACTTTAAATTGACGTCCGTCCTTAATTGATCTGATTGTGATGGCGCCATGAGGAAAATCCTGGACTACTTGGAAGGGTCTAGACCATCTAGATTTTATCTTTCATGGGAAAAGCTTCAACCTAGAGTTGAATAACAACACCTTCTGCCCTGGGCTAAACTGTCGTGGCAGCAGTTTTCTGTCGTGCCACTTCTTTGTTTTGTCCTTGTAAATTATGGCGTTGTCATAGGCCATGGCTCGAATTTCTTCCATTTCATTCAAGTCCATCATCCTTTTCTGCCCTGCTTTGTTCCAGTCCATGTTAACTGTCTTGATAGCCCAATATGCTTTATGTTCTATCTCGGCAGGTAGGTGACAGGTTTTTTCGTAGATGAGGCGGTATGGCGACATTCCCAATGGTGTCTTAAATACAGTTCTATAAACCCATAATGCATCATTTAGGTGAAGAGACCAATCCTTTATAGTTGGTTTAACCATCTTTTCTAGGATGTTCTTCACTTCTCTGTTTGAGATTTTAGCCTGCCCATTGGTTTGAGGGTGATATGCTATTGCGATCTTGTGTGTAACTCCATATTTCTTCAGCGCACTAGCAATTACCCTGTTGTCAAAGTGCCTACCCTCATCACTAATGATTGCCCTTGGGATGCCAAACCTTGAGAAGATATGCTTGTGGAGAAATCTTTGCATGGTCTTGGCATCATTCTTTTGTGTGGCAATAGCCTCTACCCATTTGGACACGTAGACTACTGCCAATAGTATGTATAAATTTCCACAAGAGGCTAGGAATGGTCCCATGAAGTCGATTCCCCAAACATCAAAAAATCCGACTTCAAGAATGATCTATAGGGGCATCTCATGCCTTCTAGAGATGTTTCCAGTCCTTTGGCATTTATCACAGCTCTTGTAAAAAG
Organism: Hibiscus tridactylites; assembly: GCA_958450335.1. NCBI lineage: Eukaryota > Viridiplantae > Streptophyta > Magnoliopsida > Malvales > Malvaceae > Hibiscus > Hibiscus tridactylites. The sequence goes on along the minus strand of OY288286.1, from coordinate 22,230,059 downwards.
CTTGTGCATCTTTAAATAATGTAGGCCAATAGAAACCAGATTGCAGAACTTTGGCAGCAATTTTATTTCCTCCAAAGTGTCCTCCATAAGAAGCAGCATGGCAGTGGTGAAGCACTTCTTCCTGCTCTTCCTGTGGTATGTATCTCGTGATGATCTGTTCTGCACAATGCTTAAATAGAAGAGGTCCGCCCCAATAATAATGTTTTGCATCATTTTGGAACCTCTTCCTAGCTTGGTAATTAAGATCAGGAGGTAATAAACCACTCACAATGTAATTTACAATGTCAGCATACCAAGGGGTTTCGGGAAGCTTACCTGTCATCAGGCTGTCGCGGCAGTGCTGGTGGCAGTGAATAACTGCTCGTCTGGGAAAGTTTCCAGTTTGTTAGTCTTGTCTTTCTCTTGGTCCTTTTCCATCTCAAGTCTTGACAAGTGATCAGCTACTTGGTTTTTTGTTCCCTTTTGTCCTTGATGTCAATATCAAATTCTTGCAGCAGCAGAATCCAACGTATCAATCTTGACTTAGCATCCTTCTTGGTGAACAGATATTTGAGTGCTGAGTGATCTGTATAGACCACCACTTTTGTTCCAAGTATGTATGGTCGAAACTTGTCAATTGCAAACACCACTGCTAGCAACTCCTTCTCTGTTGTGGTGTAATTAATTTGGGCATCATTTAAGGTCTTGCTGGCATAGTATATAATGTGGAAGAGTTTCTCCTTCCTCTGCCCTAGTGCTTCCCCAATAGCATAGTCACTGGCGTCACACATGATCTCGAACGGTAAACTCTAGTCAGGTGGCTGTACTATTGGGGCTGTTACCAGCTTCTCTTTTAGTGTCCTGAATGCTTCAGTACATTCAATGTTAAAGTCAAAGGCCCTATTCTGTTCCAACAAGAGACACATGGGTTTAGTAATTTTAGAGAAATTGGAAATAAATCTACGATAAAACCCTGCGTGTCCTAAGAAACTTCTAATGCCCTTGACTGTTGTGGGTGGCGGCAATTTTTCGATGACTTCGATTTTGGCTCTGTCCACTTCTATGCCGCGACATGAGACTTTTTGTCCCAACACTATGCCCTCATCCACCATAAATTGGCATTTTTCCCAGTTCAATACAAGGTTGGCCTCCTCGCATCTTTCAAGCACCTTCTTCAGATTGCCCAGGAAATCGTTGAAACTGTCTCCAAAGACGAAAAAGTCATCCATGAATATCTCCAGGAAATCTTCCACCATATCCGAGAATATTGCCATCATACATCGCTGGAATGTTGCTGGAGCATTACATAGTCCAAATGGCATTCTTCGGAAGGTGTATGTTCCGTTTGTGCATGTGAAGGATGTCTTCTCCTGGTCCTCTGGTACAATTGCGATCTGGTTGTAACCTGAGTAACCATCAAGAAAACAATAGTAAGGCTTCCCCGCTAATCTATCTAACATTTGATCAATAAAGGGTAAGGGGAAATGGTCCTTCCGGATAGCTTTATTAAGCTTTCAGTAGTCCATACAAACCTTCCAACCGGCCACAGTCCTGGTTGGAATTAGCTCGTTTTCCTTGTTGGTTACTACCGTTATGCCTCCCTTCTTGGGTACGCATTGCACTGGGTTCACCCACTTGCTATCCGAGATGGCATAAATAATTCTAGCATCAAGCCACTTGATGATTTCTTTTCGTACCACCTCTCGCATAGCTTCGTTTAGTCTTCTTTGAGCATCAATCGTCGGCTTATGGTCATCCTCCAAGAGGATTTTGTGCATACAAATTGTTGTACATCAGCCTTGGATGTCGGCAATAGTCCATCGAATCGCCTTTTTATGTTGTTGTAGCATCCTAATCAGCTGTTGTTTCTGTTCCTGCATCAACTTAGAAGAGACGATTACGGGCAACGTATCATTAATTCCAAGAAAAACATATTTAAGTTGCCTTGACAGGGGTTTAAGATCTAAAACAGGTGGCTGCTCAATGGAAGGCTTTTGGATCATATGTTCCTTCGAGGTATAATTCAAAGGCTCAAAGAACTTACCTAGACGTGTGCCTATCCAATTTACCTCCTCAGAACCTTCAGTGTCAGATGCTTCATTGGCTGAGGAGTCGCTGTTGTGACAGTCTTCTAAGTGACTGCGGTGGCAGTGACCAAATTGTCAGTCGTGACAGCTTGATCTGATGCAAGGTTGGTCTATGATTACTTCTGATATTGCCTTACATTCTTCCTCTACATCAACTTGTTTAATAGCTTGGAGAACATTGAGCTTTATCTGTTGGTCATTGACTCTCATAGTTAGTTCTCCCTTCTCTACATCGATCACTGTTCTCCCTGTGGCTAGGAAGGGTCGCCCAAGGATGATCGGTGCGTTTTTAGCTGTTTCACAGTCTAAAACTAGAAAGTCAGCAGGAAATTTAAACTTATCCACTCTTACCAAAATATCTTCAATCTTTCCTTCCGGTTGTACGTAAGAGCGGTCTGCCAGCTGCATCATGACTGTTGTGGGTCTTGCTTGTCCAATACCTAGATTCTGGAATACAGATTTGGGCATTATATTAATACTAGCACCTAGATCACAAAGTGCCTTACCCACAAATTTATCACCAATTATGCATGGTATTATGAAGCTCCCAAGATCCTTCTTATTTGGGGGTGGACGCTTATGAAGGATTGCTATGCATCCTTCTGTCATCATCACAGTTTCAAACTCCCCAAGTCTGGATCTCCTGGACATTGCATCTTTAAGGAACTTTGCATAACCAGGCATCTGCTTAATGTCTTCTAACAACAGGATGTTGATGTGTACTTGCTTAAAAACATCATAGATTTTCTTAAGCTGGTACTCTTGTTTCTGTTTTTTCAACTGCTGCGGAAAAGGGGGTGGAGGACGGCAGTCTTCGAGATGTCCTTCACATGAGAATCGAATTTGAGGAGGCTCAAAATCTACAGCTTCTATCTACTCATCTATTTCTTCTGCTATCGTGGCAGAGGTGGCGACATCAGGCTGTTTTGCTTCTACCGGGACAGTGTCTTCGACATGTGTCTGTAGGGTCGATTCCTTATAAGATGTTTCTTTAATTATCGGCCCTTGTAACTGTTTCCCACTCCTTGTTTTAATAGCTTTGCACTGCTCATGTGTGAGTTTTCTAGTGACCTCAGTATCACTAGGGAATCCTCCATTCTGCCTTGGGTTTATGAACTGTGAAACCTGACCCATCTGTGTCTCTAGGGATTTTAGGGTAGCCTCATGGTTTTTCATTCTCATCTCTGTCTTATCCATGAAGGATTCAACCTTCTTGACAAAGTGATTAATGTTTGCCATATATGCTCCTGTTTGAGACATGAAGGTTTCCAGGATCTGTTCCAATATGCTTGTTATGGTTGCCGGCTACTGTTGTAACTTGTGGCTGCTACTGTGGTTGCTGTCATGATAGGATTCTGGGACCCCCTTGGTTCTGGTTATTCTGGACTGGAGGGTTCAATGCATTGTTTGGGTTACTCCAGGAAAATTTGGGATCTTTTCTCCAGTTTGGGTTGTAGTTGTTGGAATCATAGCTTCTGTTTTTTGTTATAATTTCCAACATACATCCCTTCTTCAAGTTGTAAGGGACACTCATCTTTACTGTGGTTTCCGCTGCAAGTTTCACACACCTCTTTAGCAGAAAATACAACCTTAGATTCCTTCCGCTGCAAGTTTTCAACTATCTTGGTGAGGTATGCAATTTGTGTTTTGACTGAGTTGTCAGATTCATATTCCTTGACAAATACTCCTCGTCTACCTTCTCTTCGAGCTGTGGGGAACTGCTCATCGTTTTTAGCTAACTTTTTCAACACCAACATTGCATCATCTGGTTCATTGTCCAATAATAAGCCGTTTGCTACTGAATCTATCCTCATTCGAGTGTATGCATTGGCAGCATTATAGAATTTGACAACCTGATTCTACACAGGGAATCCATGCATCAGGCAGTTTCGTAAGAGAGTTGTAAATCGGTCCCACGCCTCGTCTATTGGTTCGTCATCTTCTTGTTGAAAAGTAGCAATCTCGTTACGTAATCTTTCAGATAAGAGGGAAGGATTAAAACGAGAGAGAAATTCACGACAAAGGTCCGCCCAAGTTCTTATTGAACCCGACGTTAACTTGTTCCACCAGGTTTTTGCTCTATCTCTCAATGAATGAGGAAATAGCCGGAGTCTCAGTACTTCCGGGTTTATTCCTGGCTGTCTGAATGATCCACAAATCTTCTGGAAGGTTTTCAAATGTTAACGCGCGTCCTCTGTAGCAGAACCACCAAATTGTCCGACGGAGTTTATCATGCTAAACATCACAAGTTTTAATTCAAAGTGTTCAACTTCCACATCTGAAAGCGTAGTTTCTAGTTCAACATGGTCGTTATCGATGTACTCCCGGTAAGTCTGTCGTGTTGCTAGGCAGCAGGCAGCGGCCGATTGTTTTGGGCATAATTAGGAGGTTCAACATCACCCCTAGGGTTGTTATTGTTGTTGTTGAAATTATCCGCCCCATTGCCTTGTCTTTCGTTCACCATTGCTTCTAGTCTTTCCTCAAGATAGTTGTTTCTTTCTATCAAGAGTCGGGCTTGGTTCCTGAGATTATATGTTTGTTCGATTTCTGGATCTAATTCGTACTCAGGTTCTTTACCTTGTCTCGATCTGCGCATAAGCAGTAGAAGAACTTTGTGAAACGCAAACGGACAATAAATCAACTAAAAACAGAAAACAAAAATTTAAGGGTACAATAATTAAAGGTAAAGGTATGTTGCCAGTCCCGAGCAACGGCGCCAAAAACTTGTTGCGTGTAAAAGAGTCTATCGCAAATAGGTGGAAGTGTACACGTCACAAGTAATAAAGTGATACGAAGTATTAGATATTGTCTCCACAGGGACTGGAAATACTTCTACCCTTAGATTGTTGCACAAAAAAAGAAATAAGTTTAATAAAATGTTTGGAGAAATCTTGAGAATAAGCTAAAGTAAAAGATAAAGTAATTAGATTGAGAAAATAGGCCGATATTGATTTGCTCAGTAGTGCAGGTGTTTCATTGTTCAGAAGGCTTTCTGTTGTGTCTGTCATCGTTCCTGTCGTGACAGCATCTGTCGCGGCAGAGGTCTGTCGATGTCGCGGAAGCGATCAACAACTCTATACTTCAAGTTATGTAAGAATCCCTATTGTGATTCGTCCTATCCCTAGGCCCACATTTTGTCGATGAGCACGTCTTAGTTGATACCTCCCGACATGAATCGAAGGATGAACACCGTTGTTTATGAATTCTTCCTTAGTTGCTTAACCTTGTACCTATCCCTAGACCAATATGGTTTAACCATAAACTGGAAAACACATATTTACTCCTTTCGTATACTTAACTCTCCCGATATTGAGTAAATGGGTAACCTCATAATGCTCTCCCGATACTCTTATGAGATGTTGAAACCAGAGTAAATAAACTTGAAGCTTTTATTGAATTGAACAGAAAAATCCTAAAAACACTACAACCCTTACAACTACTTTACAAGATCAACCCTTTGCCCTAGGGGGATTTTAGAACACGGTGAAGAGAGTGAAACGAATAGGGTTTTGGGGGAAGACGTCTAGGAGCTTGATATCCTTTGCCTAGTCGAATTACAAGCATATATATATAGGCCTTGGTCTTGGGTTTTCTTAATGGCCAAGAATACAAGTTTGAATTAAAGTACAACTCTATTAAAGACTAAATCTCTGAGTAGATGTCTTTTAATTCGCCCTATCTTCTTGCTTTGACTTTTTCCTCAAACTTAGGACCAGTCCTTCCTTGTGCTTATGGGCTCCAACAGTTATGCAAGTGGTCCACGAAAATCAGGCTTTAAATTCTCTGTCGATTGAACTCCACTTTGTATTTTTTCGTCACCATGGTCTTTACTGTCGCCTCTTCTGCCACAACAGCAGTCACGGCAACGTTGTAGCGGATAGTCTCCTTCACTTCTTCACTCCAACTCTGCAACTAACTTCTGCTCCTTTGCTGCCATGGATGCTGCAACGACAAGCACATGCAAAAATAACCCTAACTCAGTAGCATCTGTGCAAATTTTCCATTTGTGATGTTTATGTAAAATCTATCCTAAAATGAAATTAAACATGCTTGAGCGCATCAATAATATGGGAAAATGAGGGCTAAAATAGAGAACATTTATGCACCCTACAGATACGGTCAAAAGGGAAAAGTCAACAAGGTTGACCATCGTCCACCCGTATCGAAATGGCCCTAGGCATTTCGATACATGGTTAGTTAAAGTGGTTAAAAAGCTTAATCTGATGGTCTGCAATAGTTTGGTCACTGTATTTTGGATGATTATATTGGATGAGTTAACGATCACAATTTTGCATGAAATTTTACATGCTAATTAACATTGCATTAAATTTCATTTTGGTATATTTTAATGCATCGAAGGATCTCTAATTTGTAAGATTTACAGAATAGTCGCTAAAACTTGTAAAAGTTATAAATTGATCCTAAATGGTTAATTGTTGCCTTCTTATGAATGAATTGGACTAAAATGTATATTGGTAATGTTTTATTGTGTGATATTGACTAAATGTTAAGAATAAGATAAAATTTTATCGCATCGATCACCGTATCGCTCACTAGAAACACGATCCGACCCGGTTCTCAACCAGGCCAGGAAGGGGTTGTTACAATTTTAATGGTTTTTATAGAGAAAGCGCAGATGTTTTGGTTTATTTTTTGCAGGACGAATTGCTGGGTCACTTGCCGGAGGATGCCGTATCAAGTTAGGATAAGGATAAGAACTTGCCGAACCACTTGCTGAGGGACGCCACGACAAGTCGCGATAAAAAACCATTATCTGTCGATTTATTCAAAATGCCAAAGATAATTATCCCAATTCTAAATTCAAATCACTAATCAAGTTAGAGATCAGTTTACACAGATTTTACACATATTTGGACTCTCTTTCCTCACACATTTAAGGAGATCGCAACAACAAACAAAGAGAGTCAATTTTGAGGGTAATCCCATGTTTGGTTTTTATTCCTTTGTGTTTTCTTTTTACCCAGCCATGAACTAGTTTAACTTGTCTTGGGTTATTGGGTTTTGTTGGTGTGTAGAGACGAATGAATGATTTTGATTTTTAATTCTTTATCCATTCTTGGTTCTTTAAATCTTGCGTCAAGGAAATTGGGAAATGAACTTATTGCATCCATTTATCTAGGCTCGGGAGAGCTAGATTCACGAAACGAGGGGATACAGTTTTCATTTAAACAACCGTTGGTGGAAACCAATCCGCCTTAGAAATAAGGATCAAATTTAAGCGGCTAAAAAGAGTGCAAAGATCGATGTTGCTCACCCAAGGTTAACGCAGGGATGTATCACCAAGGCTTGTGTAAACATCAGTTCTTTGGTTAGGGATAACATGAAGGCATTGAAGAACACTCCATGAACTTTGAAGGATGAAACACAGTTGCTACGACATTCTAGGAAACCTAGTTTCTACGACATTCAAGGAAAACAGTTTCCAAGCATTCTACTAAATCTAGTTTCCACGGCAATTGATTTGCCTCAACAATTACAAGCCATGACAATTCATTCGGCAATCACACCACTGCTCACAATAACCCAGCCTAATCTCTCATAGCGATTACTCCTTTCTATTTACTTTACTTTGCTTAGTTATGTTACTTGTTATTTATCACCACTGATCACTTTCAATATTATTCTCTTTCAGTGCAAGAAGCTAGAAGTTAGAGTTTCACCAATCTCTGTGGAGACGATCTTTATCTATACTGTTGCGCGTAATAAGTGCTTCGCAATTGGTGCAAGTGTACACGTCACAAGTTATAGTATAGAAAGATATCGTCTCCACATGGATTAGTGCTACTTCAGGAATCTAATTTCTCGCACTGAAAATAAAAACACAAATTGGTGATTGTAAGAGTTGATTTAAATGAGTAAAATAAAAAGCAATTAAATAAAAGAGAGATGTAATCAAATAAGAGAGAATAGGCCGAGTTATCATGAGTTTGAGGAGTGATAATTGAATGGATCGTCTTGGTAATTGAGTGCAAAAGTGACTCAATTGCCTTGGCAATTGGCGACAGTCGTATTGCCTGGGAAATATAGGAATGAAACGAATGCTTAGGAAACTGGGCGACAACCTTTAAGGTTCGACGAAGCGTTCTTCAACGGTTTCTCCTTATCCATAATTCAAAACACTAGTTAATTGTGCATGCCTTGATAATACATCCCTTTGTGAACCAAGGGTGAACAACATATGATCTTGTGCTTCTTTTAGCCTTTGAAATTCACAACTTATCCCTAAGTAGAATTAGTCTTCACCTTCGTTTGATTGAGTAAAGACCATGCTCATTTGTTTCTTGAATCTAACTCTCTTGATATTAGATAAATGGATGAATTCACGAGATCCTCTCCCAATTCACTCGTAAACAAAATTAAGAACCAAGAATGAACAATCCTTGAATTAAAATTGCAAACTCAAATACCTAAATCAAACCCAATCGTTTTCACAACCACAAAAACACAATAACCCAAGACATATAGTTTTAGTTAATGGTTGGGTTCAAATAAACTCAAAACTAAAGTTTCCAATCATAAACAAAACCGAAATAAAAGCAGAAAAAGATGAAATCGGTGAAGCCTCTTTCTCGAATTCTCTCTAACCAAACATGTTGAGGTAGGCGGCTTGACCTTCTTTATGTAGGAGATAGCTAGGTCGAAGTCTTTCTTGAGGAGGAAGTTAAGTTTGAATTAAATATCTTAAAAGAAATAAATCTCTTTTATTATATTTTTATTCCAAAAAAATCTCCTCATAAAACTCTTGGAATTTAATCTCCTTTTAATCTCTGCTTGGAACTCCAACTCCTTTGCTCCACGTCATCTATCTCGAACATGTTGGATTTATCCAGTCATCAAATCGGCCTCCACTTCATCTTATCCTTAATTGCCTCGGCAACTTCCAGCTTGCCCGGGCAACGAATCCTGCACACAAAACAGCCTCCGGCAGTAACCTTTTTCCAACAAAACTAACCAAAAAACATGAAATCAAGCATAACCACTAAGGGAACGATGCAAATATGCATGAATGACTATAAATGCTACTAATATATGCCTAAGTCTAACAATAATATGAGTAAAACGGGTCCTGAAAATAGAACTTTTGCACATTTAACACGCCGCCAAACTCGAACTATTGCTTGTCCTCAAGCAATGCAAAACTAACAATTATATGCCAAGACTTTAATCATCAAAGACATACTTCCGACTTGAATTCAAACCTCAAAACCGTGGCACAAAGTATGACCACCTTTTGAATTTTTCGGATAATACAAAAATTTCTCGGAATCAAACTATAATGCTCGTGACAATGTGTATGCGTAGTTGTGTACAAGTTGATTTTCAAGATTCTATGTGAACATTAGGTTTTTTAACAAATTAATTACTGGGGTATTTATTTTGTTTTCACTAGAGCCAATTTCGGGCACCTCTAGCGATTCCTTGATGTGCATTAACTACTAGAGTCGGTTTCGAGCACCTCTAGCAAGTAATTAACTTTTAATTTTCAATTTTAATTTACCCAAATTTTAAGCAACCTAAGTTCACTAAGTCTCTTTCAATCAACAAGCCACAACTGTTTAAAAAAAATTCAGCATCATAGTAAGATTCTAAGTTCTTATTATGCAATCCTAAAATTAAAGGTTCTTTCAATTAAATGCAGTGGCAAAAATTCATCATCAGATATTCACAAGTCTTAAACAATTAAATGCAATCAAAGGCATGTCAAGTAACGTATGCAACTTATATGCGATTACTAAAGATGAATGTAACTAAAGATGAAACTAACTAGAAACAATTTCCCCCCAAACTCGAGCAAGGAATTGTCCTCAATGTATGAAATAATAATAATAATAATAATAATAATAATAATAATAATAATAATAATAATAATAATAAAATGAGGGACGATGACTTACTCTGAGAGGTCGTCATCATCGATGATGAGTTTCCTTTTGGCGGTTTGCTTGATTCTCTTGCTTGCGCATGGTGGTTGTTTTCTTGTGGTGGATGGAGGAGCCGATTCCCATGTAGGGGCTACCTCTTCGCTCTCGTCCTCATTCTCTTCAATTTCCTCGGTGGTGGAAGCTTTGCATTTTGCTTTGGAGGATGTGACTGAAGGTGACTTCATTAGTGCGGTGGAAGACTCGTCAGAATCTAAAAAACCAGATAGCGTTTCAGTATGATTTAGTTCATGAAGAGGGGTTTTACCTTTATCTTTTAGTAAGGTTGCTTATTTTAGCAAGAAAGATGTGGAATGAGACTGCGCTGTTAGGGTATTTTTTCAGGATGACTTGCGTGATGGCATTGTTGTGGTCCTTCATATACCGAATAAATAGTAACCAGCGTGCCTCGATTTGATCCAGTTGGTGTGCCAATGGACGTAGTAGGGCTTCAAGTCGATCTGCTTCTGCTGGCCTACTTGCCTGGGCATCAACACTGCATTGGGCATTGCCGAGGCAACATGAGTTGCCTGTGTAACTGTTGTTGTTGGGTCCTTTTCCGGTGCTTCGCCCATGATTTTTAGATATTGTGTGCGATTCCATTTGGTTTTGGTGATTGCCTTCTCATCCATTGGGGCACTTGGAACGTTTTCTTTCTCACAAAGATTGGATATTAAGCTAGGAATGAAAAGAGAGCCTCTATCCTTCTGACCATAAACAAAAACCTCATTGCAAATTATTGAACCGATATTAATAATTCGATTGTTTAGAATGGAATGAATGAGAAAGAGACGAGGTATATCAACATTGGTGTTGTGTGAGGTGGGCATCAAGCAAGTTTTAATGAATTTTTTCCAAATTTCGGCCTCGGGTTTAAGCCGAAGGCGGTTTACCGTGCCCTTTTACAAACCTTCATTCTATTGAGTCCCCTGGATCGTGCGATCTTGAAGCACTTTGTTTAGTTCTTTTTCCTTTATGTTGTCCACAAATTCTTGATGCTTGTCCTTCTTAATGTAAACGCCAAAGAAGGCATTGATGTGATCGACATCAAAGGGGACATCTTTGCCATAGATAAAAACATAGGGGTTATCGGGATTATGAGAATGAGTGTAGAACTCTCTTTGTAACCCCCTCGTCCCGGCCTAGCCTACAGACCGAAGCGAACGAGTTACACGGGGAAAACCAAAGCGAAACCCGCTAAGGCCTCACTCCGATTAGCAACCCTATTTTTTATTAATCTTATCTATATGCCATGTTTAAACCTATGTGAGATGGAAAATCGCGAAAGGAGAATCACAGATACGAACCAAGTAGAGGGCATACGATAATTTAAACTTACCAAGTAGTTTATTAGTCAAGTTTCATGCACCCGAGGCAAAACCATCACAAGGGACACATGTAAACTTATTTAGGAAGCATACGAGCATTAGGGACTAAAATGTACCATTTCGAAACCTTCAAAGATGTTATTTGACCGTTTTAACTACCTGCGTTTCGAAACATGCCTACCCATTCTGAAATGTGGGCTTCATTCAAAAAGTAACACCAAGCTGTTCTAAAATGGTCCCTCATGGTTCCGGAACAAGAGCCTCCAGTGGAAAAACGTACCGAAATGACCCTACATGGTTCCGAAACAGGAGCCTATAGTGGCAAATCGTACCGAAACGGCTCCACCCCCGTTCCGATACGGGTGCCCCTGAAGCTTGGCCGTTCCGAAACCATATCAGGCGTTCCGAAACGCTCGAACACAGTTTGGCCCGAAAATACATTTTGACATCCCCAAACGTTACCAAACTTACCCCGAAACATCACAAATCACATGACAACTTATTATACAAACAATCTAGAGGCAAAACACCCTAAACACAAGCTTCAAACATGCATACACGCAAAAATGGATCTCAAACCCAAAAGCTTATAAGAACACTTTAATTCAAAATCACCAACAAGTCAAAACACATAGCAATTAATCCGAGGCCATAACAAACCTCAACATAACAAGGTAACAACATTTAAAACATGCTAGCAACATTAACAAAAGCCAAACATAGGAGTTTGAACACCAACTCCCTAACATGGTCTAACATTCCCATTGCCTAAGTGTTATTACAACTAGTAAAACCATACTTTGAGATAGCCAAGAACTCCAAGAACTCCTCCCTTGACCCGCTTGCCTCCGAGGCTACTAACGATCTGCATTGTTGGAAAAAGAGAGCGTAAGCTTAAAAGCTTAGTGAGCGGAGCTCTAAAACACAACAACAATGCAATTTAAAACATATATCTTAGTTTTAAAAGCAAAACCATTTAAGAAAGAGATGTAATAATACGCAAGCATAAACGAAACATGGTATGCACATGCACAACCATTCCCGGTGGGGCTACACATCACCGTACACAACAACTATCATATTTCTGGTAGGACTACACATCACCGTACTCATCTACTAGTCACTACTGGTGGGACTACACATCACCGTAAACAAAGACTAACCATCACGTGAGGCTTGAAAACAACTACGACAACACAAAAACATTAAAAAGGGAGGAAAAAGCATTGTATATTTCACACCACAACACAAATAAGCCCATAAGCCAACAATTAACAAAACGAGACAAACTTGGACAACTTACAATCGGGTTTAGGTTGGCCGCTAAGGCTCCAGCCAAACCCCAAGAAACCTCGTTGACCAGTTTAAGCTTCAAAACAATTTCCACTCAATGATAGAGCCCAAACGATAGCCGAATCCCCGATTCAAGCCTCCGGACTACCCGACCTCGCGTCCAAAGGACCCAAACTCGTTTCCCCTGTTTCTAATCAACCAAAAACAAAGTATTACTCCCCTACTCTTCCATAAATTCACTGAAAAGCAATAGTCCATCAATCGACACATTTACTCAATCAAAACAAAGCCGAAATCAACCGAAACGTTGCCAAAACATCATCCAAACACAATCTTACTTTACCCAACACTTTTAACCTTCAAAATCTACCAATTAACATCTAAAAACACCAATTCTAGGTCTGTATACCTCCAGCCCTTGTTTTACCACAAAACTAAGCCAAAAATACCATTTTTCACCTTCAAAACTTACCCACTACACCTAGTTTCTAGTTTTATGGGTTTAAGATACTTATTAACATTATTTAACAACCAAAAATAGTTAAAAAAACATTCCACCAAGCACCCATTAAAAACCCATACAAAATTTTCATAAACCCATATCTTTTCCATCAAAACTTTGGAACCCAAAATGAAAAATCAATATTTTTTTTAGGTTTTCGAAAAGATAAGATTTAATAAATAAAAGCAAAGGTAAAAGTGATGATTACCTTTGAAAATCTTCTATGGAAAAGCCTTTGAGTCAAAGAAAAGATGGTGGGGAGCTTTTGGGAGAAAGTTTGAGCTTTTAGGTTTTTGCAATGAAGATGATTCTTCAAATCCTGAAACCCCCTTTCAAAATCTCATTAATGGTGTTATTGTAAATAATGACACTTTTATAAAAATCAGCATTTTAATCTGAATTTAACCCAAAACTAGTCCTAGATCAAAACCGATAACTCCCGGGCCCTAAACCGGGGCGTTACAACTCTCCCCCACTTAAAGAATTACATCCTCGAAATTACCTAACGGAAAAAGATACAGAAACTGTTTCTCCATGTCTTCCTTCCTCTCCCAAGTAGCCTCTTCCACACCTCAGTGTCTCCACAAAACCTTGACTAACTCGATAGATCTCCCACGCATCACTTTCCTATTCGTAGCAAGAATTTCAACCGGCCTTTCATTATACGATAGGTCTGGGTTCAACTTGATCTCTTCCACTGACATTACATGAGACGAATCCGATCTATACTTTTGAAGCAACGAAACGTGGAACACATCATGAATCTTCTCTAATTCTCTCGACAGTCTCAATCTATAAGCAACAAGACCAATACTCTCAACTACCTCGTAAGGATCAATGAACCTCGGGCTCAACTAACCTTTCATACTAAACCTCATCACCTTCTTCCAAGGTGAGACTTTCAAAAACACTTTTTTCGCCCACGACATACTCTATCTTCTTTATTTTCAAATCGGCATACAAATTCTGTCTGTCTGAAGCTGCCTTCAAGCGATCACATATCAGTTTTACCTTCTCGGTAGTGCCCTTAAGCAAGTCTGGCATTGGTACAAGCTTCTGTCCAGCCTCGGCCCAACAGATAGGTGTTCTACACCTCCTACCATACAGAGCCTCATACGGTGCCATTTGAATACTAGCCTGATAACTGTTATTGTACGCAAACTCTACTAACGATAGGTGTTTCTCCCAAGAACCCCAAAAGTCGATGATGCAACACCTCAACATGTCCTCTAACAAATGAATAACTCTCTCTGATTGACCATCTGTCTGTGGGTGATACGAAGTGCTGAAATTCAACCAAGTGCCCAAGGCACGATGCAAACACTTCCAAAATCTAGCTGTAAACCTCGGATCTCGGTCTGATACAATCGACTTCGGTGCCCCATGCAACCTCACTATCTCATTGATGTAAAGATCGACCAACTTATCTAAGGTGTAGGTAGTATGAACATGTATGAAATGGGCACACTCAGTGAATTTGTCGACTATCACCCACACTGAATTCTTCTTCGAAGGAGTCAATGGTAAACCTGACACAAAGTCCATGGTAATACGTTCCCACTTCCATCCCGTAATCTTCAACAGCTGTAACAAACCTGAAGGAAGCTGATGCTCGCCCTTAACTCGCTGAAATACCATACACCTACTCACAAACTCGGCCACAACTTTCTTCAACCCAATCCAGTAGTACTCTTCTTTTAACCCACGGTACATCTTCGTACTACCCAGATGCATAGCAAAAGGACTGTTATGTGCTTCATTCAAGATAGTACGCCTTAACTCGACATCTTCTGGGACTACTATCCTATCCTTGAAACATAGGATCCCATTCTCGCCAAAGTAGAAATCTACATGTCTACCCTCGCTATATCTTGCACGTGAGATGCCAACGACTCATCTTGCAACTCTTTCCCTCGAATAAACTGAACCAACGAAGGTTTAACCTGTAGCTCGGCTATCAAACCGCCATCCCGCGACACACTCAATCTCGCAAACATAGCTTGTTGAGTGTGTAAAAGTTCTATTATTTACACCCTTTTAACCCATATTTCTGCCGCATTCAAGCATCATTGCATTGCATTTAGGATAAGTTTTCAGTTAAATATCACAATTATATAAAAGGCACGGATTCTACTAAAAGATGGTGTATTTTGCAGGTAACTGTCAAGGTTGACGATGAAGGCAGGCGCAGGGCAGATAAGCAGGAAGGCTGAACTGAACAAGCAGCTGAAGAAGACAAACCTGTCATGGACCCGTCACGACAGCATGGTGACAGCAGATTATTGAAGAGAAAAAAATGAAGTGGACATCGATAGATAGAGAAAAATCTGCTCGTCTGTCGTGTGGAAGCCAAATAATTTTCCAAGCCCCGGATCAAAAGATATGTCAAGCCAAAGCTCAAAGGAGAGGAAATCCCTAAAAGCAAGGATGCGGCTAGAAGTAGGATACTTTAGAGATTTAGTCTTTATTAGAATCATACTTCTAATTAAAGTTGTAATCCTTGTTACCTTAGATAACTTGAGCCCAAAGCTTATATAAAGGGCATAGATTAAACCTAGGGCATAGCCGACTACCCCATAACCAAAACCTAAACCCTGCCGTCCACCCGTCACCGACATGTTCTAAATTCCCTCTAGGGTCACGGGTTGTTTTGTAAAGTAGTTGCAAGGGTTGCTTTGTTTTAGGATTTTTCAAGTTCAATAAAATAAACTTCGAGTTCTTTTATCTTGGTTTTAATATCTTGCAAGAGCATCGGGAGAGCATTGTAAGGTTATCTATTTACTTAGCATCGGGAGAGTTAAGTATACGAAAGAGATAGAAGCGAGTTCTCTAGTTTATAGTTGAACCATCTCGTGCTTAGGGATAAGGCGAGGTTAAGTGGCTAAGGAAGAATTCATACACATCGGTGTTCATCCTTCGACTCACGCCGGGAGGTATCGTCAAAGACGTGTTCATCGACAGTCTTGTGCCTAGGGATAGGGCAAGGCAGATCTGGGATTCTTGCCAAGCTTGAAGTACTGAGTTAGTGTCTGCTGCCGCGACAACTAACAGACAGACGCCGCGACAGGTGCTGTCGGCGACGGGAGCGACGACAGAACTGGAGATCCTAAGCCATTCAATACCTACACTACCGAGCAATTCAATACCGGCCCATTCTCTCTATCTTGATTTCTCAATCCTTTTATTTACGTTTTACTTTATTATTCGTGACAACTTCCTAAAATATTTTCTTTACTTCGTGCAGTAATTCAAGGTGAAGTCATTAGCCCAATCCCTGTGGAGACGATATCCGATACTTAGTATCACTTTATTACTTGCGACGTGTACACTTGCACTGCAATTGCGATAGACTGTTTTACACGCAACAAGTTTTTGGCGCCGTTGCCGGGGATTGGCAACATAACTACATCTTTATTTTATTGCACTTTTTGTTTTTATTTTTATTTTTGTTTTTCGTTTTTCGTTTTTCTTTAATTTTTATTTTTGTTTTTCAACTCTTGCTTTTCACAAGGTTCTCTTGTTTATGCGCAGATCGAAAAGAGGCGAAGATCCTGAGTATAAGTTAGATCCGGAAATCGAACGATCATTCAATCTCAAGAAACAGATTCGCCATCTTTTAGACAGGAACGAATACCTTGAAGAACAGCTAGAGCAGATGGCCCGTAACCAGCCTGCTGGAGGAGACATACCGCCTGTCGGCGATCCGCCTGCGGCAGGTGGACGACGGTCATGTCGTGACTACATGCTGAATGACCATGTAGAGCTGGAGACCACACTGCCGGATATTGATGTTGATAACTTCGAGCTTAAACCTGTCATGTTTAGTATGATCAACAACGCCGGACAGTTCAGTGGTTCTGCAACAGAAGATGCTAGGGAGCATCTCAAAACGTTCCAGGAGATCTGTGGTTCGTTTAGACTACCAGGAGTTAGTCCGGAGATACTGAGGCTTCGGTTATTTCCCCACTCATTAAGGGATAGAGCTAAAACTTGGTGGAATAAACTTACACCGGGTTCTATTATGACTTGGGCAGATCTAACTCGTGAATTCTTATCTCATTTTAATCCTTCACATTTATCTGAGCGGTTACGTAACGAAATTGCTACTTTTCAACAGGAAGATGACGAGCCGATGCACGAGGCCTGGGACAGATTTACTACTCTTCTACGGAACTGCCCAATGCATGGATTCCCCGTCTGGAATCAGGTAACTAAGTTTTATAATGCTGCTAACTTACAAACTCGCATTCGCATTGATTCTGCAGCAAATGGATTATTATTGGACAAAGATCCGGACGAGGCATTACAAGTTCTGAAGAATCTAGCTAAGAATGAGGAGCAGTTTCCGACAGCTAGAAGAGGGGGTAAACGGGTACTTGCTGTCAAGGACTATGAGGCTGACAGCACTATGAAATCACAGGTAGCATTCCTCACTAAAGCCATGAAACATTTATTAAGTGAAGAGGAAGTACGAGGGTTTGCTGTCGAGGAAATTTGTGCCACTTGTGAAGGAAATCATAGTAGGGATGAGTGCCCTATAAACATAGAAGAAGGGAAATATGTTGGAAATTACAAGCCAAATTATAATGCCAACAATTACAACCCTAATTGGAGAAAGGATCCCAAATTTTCCTGGAGTAATCCTAACAACGCCCTGAACCCGCAAGCATATAATCAGAATCAGGGGGGTCCTAGATTGTTGACGCGACAACAACTGCAGCCGCAGAACCTGCCGCAGAACCTGCCGCCTCAGCAACAACAGCAGCCACCACCTGCCACGAGTAGTGTATTAGAGCAGACTCTGGCTACCTTTATGTCTCAGACTGGCACGTATATGGATAATATTAATCAGTTCGTCAAGAAGACGGAAAATTTTATGGACGAGACTAAGATGAGAATGACAAACCATGAGGCCACCTTGAAATCTCTAGAGACACAAATGGGTCAGGTATCGCAGCATATCAAACCGAGGCAGAATGGAGGTTTCCCTAGCAATACCGAAAACGCTAGACCACCCCCACATGAGCAATGTAAGGCAATTACTACTAGGAGTGGGAAAAAGTTACCAGGGCCGGAAAAAGAAGTTGATACAGAAAAGGACCCTGCTTTGAACAAACCTGCCGAGGAAGCTGCCCCGACAGGTAATAAACAGACTGCTGCCGATGAGCCTGTCACGACAGCAGAAGCGACAGAGGAGAAAAAGGAAGATTATCGTCCTCAGATTCGCATGCAGTGGGAAGGACGCATTGCTGATTATCGTCCTCCACCACCTTTTCCTCAACGGATACAACAAACTAAGAATGAATCTCAACTCAAAAAAATTTATGATATTTTTAAACAGGTTCATATTAATATTCCGTTGTTAGATGCTGTTAGGGAGATGCCAGGTTATGCTAAATTTCTCAAGGATGTAATGTCTAAAAAATCTAAACTTGGGGAATTTGAAACGGTAAGGATGCAAGAGGGTTGCATGAGTATTCTTCATCGACAACCACCCCAGAAAAAGAAGGATCCAGGGAGCTTCCTCATACCTTGCGTAATCGGCGATAAATTTGTGGGTAAGGCACTTTGTGATCTTGGTGCTAGTGTTAATCTAATGCCCAAATCTGTTTTTCAGAAACTAGGTATTGGCAAGGCGCGGCCCACGACAGTTACCCTACAGCTAGCCGACCGCTCTTACGTTCACCCCGAGGGAAAAATTGAAGATATTTTGGTAAGAGTGGATAAGCTTATTTTTCCTGCTGACTTTCTTATTTTAGATTGTGAGGCAGATGAGAACGCACCAGTCATCCTCGGACGACCTTTCTTAGCCACGGGAAGATCGTTGATTGATGTGGAAAAAGGAGAACTCACCATGCGCGTGAACGATCAAGAAATTAAGTTGAATGTTCTCCAAGCAATGAAACATGCCGATGTGGACGAGGAATGCAAAGCCATCATCGAGGTGACCTTTGATTACCCCTGCATCAGGACAGGCTGCCGAGATATTAAATTTGGTCACTGCTGCGACAGCCATCTACCAACCTGTCACGACAGTGACGACGACAGTAACGACGGCAGCACCGACGACAGTAACCCCTCTGAATCCGATACATCTGATACTGAAGGTCATGAGGAGGTAAACTGGTTAGACCATCGTCCAGGTAAGTTATTCGAACCCTTAAATTACACTTCGGATAACCATTTAATCCAAAAGCCCTCCACTGTTGAACCACCTGTCTTAGAACTTAAGCCCCTGCCAGGGCAGCTTAAATATGCTTATCTTGGTTGTGATAACACACTGCCCGTAATCATCTCTGCTAAGCTGCCGCAGGAACAGGAACGACAGCTGGTCGACATGCTAAGGCAGCATAAAAGGGCGATAGGATGGACGATAGCAGATATTCAGGGCATTAGTCCAGCAATCTGTATGCACAAAATCCTCTTAGAGGAAGACCATAAGCCGACTATTGATGCCCAAAGGCGGTTAAACCTAGCAATGAAGGAGGTAGTGCGTAAAGAAATAATTAAATGGTTAGATGCTGGTATTATTTACGCCATCTCCGACAGCAAATGGGTAAGCCCGGTGCAATGTGTTCCTAAGAAAGGAGGCATGACCGTGATAACCAACGAAAACAATGAATTAATCCCAACCAGGACTGTGACCGGTTGGAGGGTTTGTATGGACTATCGGAAGCTTAACAAAGCTACCCGAAAAGACCACTTTCCTTTACCCTTTATTGATCAAATGCTTGATAGATTAGCGGGTAAATCTTACTATTGTTTTCTTGATGGTTATTCAGGTTATAACCAAATTGCTATTGCACCGGAGGACCAAGAGAAAACGACTTTCACATGCCCTTACGGTACGTACGCATTTAGGAGGATGCCATTTGGACTCTGTAACGCACCTGCCACCTTCCAAAGGTGCATGATGGCTATATTCTCAGACATGGTTGAGGACTTCCTAGAAATCTTTATGGATGATTTTTCTGTCTTTGGAGACGATTTTGAGAGTTGTCTAGGCAATTTACAAAAGGTGCTCGAAAGATGTGAAAAAGCTAACTTGGTTTTAAATTGGGAAAAATGCCACTTTATGGTGGATGAAGGGATAGTCTTAGGCCATAAGATTAGCTGCCGTGGGATAGAAGTCGACAGGGCAAAAATAGAGGTCATTGAGAAGCTGCCGCCGCCAACAACAGTCAAGGGCATTAGGAGTTTTTTAGGGCATGCTGGTTTTTATAGGAGATTTATTGCTAATTTCTCAAAAATCACGAAACCCCTATGTCATCTCCTAGAGCAGAACCGACCCTTTGACTTTAATGAAGAATGTACTGAAGCATTCAAGGTTCTGAAGGAAAAGTTAGTGACAGCCCCCATAGTACAGCCACCAGACTGGATGCAACCGTTTGAAATTATGTGTGATGCTAGTGACTATGCTGTCGGGGCAGCACTTGGGCAGCGCAAGGACAGGTTATTTCATGTCATATATTATGCCAGCAACACATTGAATGATGCCCAAGTGAATTATACCACCACGGAAAAGGAGCTGTTAGCTGTGGTGTTTTCCATCGACAAGTTTCGTTCTTACATACTTGGAACGAAGGTTATAATCCACACCGACCACTCTACCCTCAAGTATCTATTTGCAAAAAAAGATGCTAAACCTAGGTTGATACGATGGATATTACTATTACAAGAGTTCGACCTTGAGATAAAAGATAAAAAGGGGACAGAAAATCAGGTGGCAGATCACTTGTCGAGGTTGGAAACTGGACAGAGTCTACCGCCAGATGAGACACACATATTGGAGACCTTCCCAGATGAGCAGCTCTTTGCTGCCGCAATAGCTGTCGCGACAGCCATGGCGGCAGGTAAGTCTTCTAACCTTCCCTGGTATGCTGATTTCGTTAATTTTATAGTTAGCGGAGTATTACCTTCTGATCTTACTTACCAAGCCAGGAAGAGGTTTCAAAATGATGTTAAACATTATTATTGGGACGAACCTCTTCTTTTCAAAATGTGCGCAGATCAGGTTATAAGGAGATGCATACCACAGGAAGAACAAGAAGACATTCTCCATCACTGTCATGCTTCACAAGATGGAGGACACTTAGGAGGCAACAAAACTGCTGCCAAGGTGCTGCAGTCAGGGTTCTACTGGCCGACACTGTATAAGGACGCACAGGAATTTTACAAAAACTGTGACAGGTGCCAGCGGATAGGTAACATCTCGAGGAGAAACGAGATGCCACTGCAGAATATTTTAGAAGTCGAAATCTTCGATGTTTGGGGGATTGATTTTATGGGACCTTTTCCATCTTCTTGTGGAAATCTTTACATCCTCCTAGCAGTGGATTATGTCTCCAAATGGGTAGAAGCAATCGCAACTCAAAAGAATGATGCCAAAACAGTCCAAAAGTTTTTGCACAAAAACATCTTTTCTAGATTCGGCATCCCTAGAGCGATTATCAGTGATGAAGGGAGACATTTTGACAACAAGGTAATTGCTGCCGCCTTGAGAAAATATGGTGTCAAGCACAGGATCGCGACAGCATACCACCCACAGACCAATGGACAGGCTGAGATATCCAATAGGGAAGTAAAGAACATTCTTGAAAAAATGGTTAAACCAACTAGGAAAGATTGGTCTTTGCTTCTGAATGATGCATTATGGGCATACAGAACAGCTTTCAAAACTCCATTGGGCATGTCTCCATACCGTTTGATTTATGGGAAAACCTGTCATCTGCCTGTCGAGATAGAACACAAGGCATATTGGGCGATCAAGGCAGTAAACATGGACTTGGACAAGGCAGGCCAGAAAAGGTTGTTGGATTTGAATGAGATAGATGAAATACGGACAATGGCCTACGACAATGCAAGGATTTACAAGGAAAAAACTAAGAAGTGGCATGACAAGAAGTTGCTGCCACGACAGTTCTGCCCAGGGCAGCTTGTGTTGCTGTTCAATTCTAGATTGAAACTCTTTCCAGGGAAGCTCAAATCTAGATGGTCTGGCCCATTCCAAGTAGTTCAAGTTTTTCCCCATGGTGCCATTACAATTCAATCACTAAAGGACGGGCACCAATTCAAAGTCAATGGACAAAGCCTCAAGCACTATCAAGGGACTGAAGCCCCAGGAATACAGGAAGTGGTTACTTTAGGTGATGCCCCACAAGGCATCCCTAATTTAACCTAATTCTTTTATTTTTATTTTTATTATTATTAATAATATTTATTAGGAATTAGATTTATTTTATTCGAATAATGTTTTGTTTTTAATTTAAGTTTTTAGGAAATAAAGGAGGCAAGTGAGAAAGAAGAAGTGGCCCAAGCCCCCCGCCCATCCATCAGCCCAAATAAAGTCCATTTATAATAACCTGTCGTTTCGGCTGCCGGCGCAGACGGAGTTGACAGGCTGTCAACAGACGCACAGCAGAATAAGAATCGTGCGGCAGACGCAGCATTAATGTCCGTCAGACGTGTCAGACGCAACATTCAATCTGCCGCTCCGTTATTCCCGCCTGCCGTTGCGGCATTAAATGGGCAGCCCCCGACAGCTATATAAACCCCTTCTCCTTTTCATTTTTCACCACTTCAGATTTTCTCTCTTGCTATTCTCTTCTAGTTTGATCTCTTTTCTTTCATTTTCAGCCCTTGCAACCAAACATGTCTTCACGACAAACCCGACAGAACGCTACTGCCGCTTCCTCTTCCGCAGCAGCATCTCCGTTCGCTAACAAGGAACTTTGGGAGGAAACGAAGCTTCATCTACAACAGAGATGCCCCTCTGTTGGGACTCCGGCCGTTCATCATGCAGGCCATAACAGCTCAATTGTGGGAAGACTTCGCCGAGCAGCCGGCAGAACTTAATGACAGGCTAGTGGAGCCCACTGCCCTTCCACCTGCTGACGACCCTGTCCCCCAACCGGAGGAAGATCCTGCCACTCAACAGGCTGACGAAGCTGTCGATCAACCTGCTCCGGAACCTGCCCAGCCACCTCCTCAACGCAGACGCTACCATCAGATCCGCGTCAGCAGCAGCAGCGAGGACAGCGCTTAAAATTTAAGTTTTTATTTCTTTTGTCTCCTCTTATTGCTGCCTGCCCTTATATAATTGTGATGTACTTTTTTTTTTTATCTTGTTTTGCTTTATTTGTTTTTATGTTATTTTGCATTGAGGGCAATGCAACCCTTGAGTTTGGGGGTGGCAACCCTCCATATTTAATGGCATCTTTAGCACATCTTTTGTTTAACTGTTGTGTCTTTTCATTTGCCTTTATTTAAAAAAAAAAATCAGAAAATTAAACTGTTGGCTTAAAACTGTGAAGTTAATTACCTGTCATGACGGCTCTGTCGTGGCAGCATCTTTAGGACAGGTTAAGGAAAAGTTTAGAGCCTTTTTATAGTTCTGAAAACTTAAACACTTTTGTGACTGTTATATTGCTTAGATTTCTTTTAGCCAAACTAGAATAGGAAGCTTAGAACTTGGATAGCCCCTAGAGGTGCCTAACACTGGCTCTAGGAAAGAAGTTTAGAAAATCAAAAACCTAGAGGTGCCCGAAACCGGCTCTAGGAAGCTAACTAGAGGTGCCCAAAACTGGCTCTAGAAAAATTTTAGCTTGAAAATAGAAGAAAAAGAAGCATGAAAATGTGCTTTCTAAAAAAATAAACTTTGGCATAAAAATTCGAGTTAAGGAGTTGAATATTCTAGTGAAACTAAGAGAGTCTTAGCATATAACTGTTCACAAGCATGCGCACACTGTACGAGAGCTATAGGGAGATTCCGGACAGATCCTAACCTTCCCGACAGGTTGCTGCCGCCATAGAGAATGAGCGACAGGTAAAGGGACAGTTCACTGTTTGAAGGCCAACACAAAAATTTTCATTTTTCTTTAGGTTTAATTGCTTGAGGGCAAGCAAGAACTTGAGTTTGGGGGTGTGTTGAGTGTGTAAAAGTTCTATTATTTACACCCTTTTAACCCATATTTCTGCCGCATTCAAGCATCATTGCATTGCATTTAGGATAAGTTTTCAGTTAAATATCACAATTATATAAAAGGCACGGATTCTACTAAAAGATGGTGTATTTTGCAGGTAACTGTCAAGGTTGACGATGAAGGCAGGCGCAGGGCAGATAAGCAGGAAGGCTGAACTGAACAAGCAGCTGAAGAAGACAAACCTGTCATGGACCCGTCACGACAGCATGGTGACAGCAGATTATTGAAGAGAAAAAAATGAAGTAGACATCGATAGATAGAGAAAAATCTGCTCGTCTGTCGTGTGGAAGCCAAATAATTTTCCAAGCCCCGGATCAAAAGATATGTCAAGCCAAAGCTCAAAGGAGAGGAAATCCCTAAAAGCAAGGATGCGGCTAGAAGTAGGATACTTTAGAGATTTAGTCTTTATTAGAATCATACTTCTAATTAAAGTTGTAATCCTTGTTACCTTAGATAACTTGAGCCCAAAGCTTATATAAAGGGCATAGATTAAACCTAGGGCATAGCCGACTACCCCATAACCGAAACCTAAACCCTGCCGTCCACCCGTCACCGACATGTTCTAAATTCCCTCTAGGGTCACGGGTTGTTTTGTAAAGTAGTTGCAAGGGTTGCTTTGTTTTAGGATTTTTCAAGTTCAATAAAATAAACTTCGAGTTCTTTTATCTTGGTTTTAATATCTTGCAAGAGCATCGGGAGAGCATTGTAAGGTTATCTATTTACTTAGCATCGGGAGAGTTAAGTATACGAAAGAGATAGAAGCGAGTTCTCTAGTTTATAGTTGAACCATCTCGTGCTTAGGGATAAGGCGAGGTTAAGTGGCTAAGGAAGAATTCATACACATCGGTGTTCATCCTTCGACTCACGCCGGGAGGTATCGTCAAAGACGTGTTTGCCACATGCTTGATACGCTTGATACGCTTTCTCTTGTCTGCCACATGCTTGATACGCTTCACCCGTGTGAAGGCGCTGTCCAAATTCCTCCGGACAAGGGGGCTGTCGTCAGTGGCAGCTCGCTTTGTTCCTCGAGGGGAGGTGTCTGCCGGTGGGCTGCCGGCTGCCGTCGGGGAAGGTGTGGAGGAGGCAGATTCTCCATGGGGAGAGACAGGTGGTGTGGGAGTAGGGGATGGGATATTGAAATAATGGGCGGGGAAGGTAGGGAAAAAGACATCCGAAAAATTCAAAGTATTGGTAATAAAGTTTACCGTGGCATTGGAGAAGTCTCGGATGAATGTCATTAAGCCCATCTGACGTTCCTCGATCCGCAGGACGGCAGCAAGGATGTGGGCGTTCTGATCTGCCGGAGTGGTGTTTGTGGCAGCTTCTGGGGCAGGTTCGGTGGCAGGCTCGGTGGCAGGCTCATCATCGGACTCAACAGGAGGGGCGTTTGGATCGAAGGCGTTGAGAGGCGATACGACTACTAGCTCCATGAGGCTGGAGATGTTGCTGTCTGTCCAGCCGCTGCCCTTCTTGATTTTGTCTGATTCTTCCTTTGGTACGGCAGCGCAGCGGCAGAGGGCAGTTATGGTGCAGGGCAGGCAGAGGCGTGAGTCCGAGCGGAAGGTGCAATCAAGAATGCTGTCCCTCATGTATCTGCCCACATTGATGGGCCTGTTGTGCATGACAGAGTGGATGAGGGCCAACCTCTGCCTGTTGACTGTCGTATGGTGGGACGAGGGCAGGATACGCTTTTTGATAAAAGCGTTCCATAACTTTGCCTCTGGTAGGAGCTGCCCCCTATTGACAGAATGGGGGTTCTTCTTACTTGTGCTCCACGTCGTTCCCACTTCTGTCAACTCCCTCATGACAGCATCATGGCCGGCAGCGTCGAGGGTGTCCCAGAACTGTTGATGGGCATCATCGTTGGGACCGAAGAAGAGGCCGAAGACATGGTTGATGCTGCTGGCGGTAAAGGGTACTGTCACTCCTCTGACGGTGACAGATGTTGCCGTCTTGCTCTCGATCGCCGCATAGAACTCCCTGACTAGGGTGTCATTAAGTTCTGCCGGCTGCTCGGCGAAGTCTTCCCACAATTGAGCTGTTATGGCCTGCATGATGAACGGCCGGAGTCCAAACAAAGGGGCATCCCTGTTGTAGATGAAGCTTCGCTCCTCCCAAAGTTCCTTGTTAGCGAACGGAGATGCTGCTGCGGAAGAGGAAGCGGCAGCAGCGTTCTGTCGGGTTTGTCGTGAAGACATGTTTGGTTGCAAGGGCTGAAAATGAAAGAAAAGACCCCAAGAAACCTCGTTGACCAGTTTAAGCTTCAAAACAATTTCCACTCAATGATAGAGCCCAAACGATAGCCGAATCCCCGATTCAAGCCTCCGGACTACCCGACCTCGCGTCCAAAGGACCCAAACTCGTTTCCCCTGTTTCTAATCAACCAAAAACAAAGTATTACTCCCCTACTCTTCCATAAATTCACTGAAAAGCAACAGTCCATCAATCGACACATTTACTCAATCAAAACAAAGCCGAAATCAACCGAAACGTTGCCAAAACATCATCCAAACACAATCTTACTTTACCCAACACTTTTAACCTTCAAAATCTACCAATTAACATCTAAAAACACCAATTCTAGGTCTGTATACCTCCAGCCCTTGTTTTACCACAAAACTAAGCCAAAAATACCATTTTTCACCTTCAAAACTTACCCACTACACCTAGTTTCTAGTTTTATGGGTTTAAGATACTTATTAACATTATTTAACAACCAAAAATAGTTAAAAAAACATTCCACCAAGCACCCATTAAAAACCCATACAAAATTTTCATAAACCCATATCTTTTCCATCAAAACTTTGGAACCCAAAATGAAAAATCAATATTTTTTTTAGGTTTTCGAAAAGATAAGATTTAATAAATAAAAGCAAAGGTAAAAGTGATGATTACCTTTGAAAATCTTCTATGGAAAAGCCTTTGAGACAAAGAAAAGATGGTGGGGAGCTTTTGGGAGAAAGTTTGAGCTTTTAGGTTTTTGCAATGAAGATGATTCTTCAAATCCTGAAACCCCCTTTCAAAATCTCATTAATGGTGTTATTGTAAATAATGACACTTTTATAAAAATCAGCATTTTAATCTGAATTTAACCCAAAACTAGTCCTAGATCAAAACCGATAACTCCCGGGCCCTAAACCGGGGCGTTACAACTCTCCCCCACTTAAAGAATTACATCCTCGAAATTACCTAACGGAAAAAGATACAGAAACTGTTTCTCCATGTCTTCCTTCCTCTCCCAAGTAGCCTCTTCCACACCTCAGTGTCTCCACAAAACCTTGACTAACTCGATAGATCTCCCACGCATCACTTTCCTATTCGTAGCAAGAATTTCAACCGGCCTTTCATTATACGATAGGTCTGGGTTCAACTTGATCTCTTCCACTGACATTACATGAGACGAATCCGATCTATACTTTTGAAGCAACGAAACGTGGAACACATCATGAATCTTCTCTAATTCTCTCGACAGTCTCAATCTATAAGCAACAAGACCAATACTCTCAACTACCTCGTAAGGATCAATGAACCTCGGGCTCAACTAACCTTTCATACTAAACCTCATCACCTTCTTCCAAGGTGAGACTTTCAAAAACACTTTTTTCGCCCACGACATACTCTATCTTCTTTATCTTCAAATCGGCATACAAATTCTGTCTGTCTGAAGCTGCCTTCAAGCGATCACATATCAGTTTTACCTTCTCGGTAGTGCCCTTAAGCAAGTCTGGCATTGGTACAAGCTTCTGTCCAGCCTCGGCCCAACAGATAGGTGTTCTACACCTCCTACCATACAGAGCCTCATACGGTGCCATTTGAATACTAGCCTGATAACTGTTATTGTACGCAAACTCTACTAACGATAGGTGTTTCTCCCAAGAACCCCAAAAGTCGATGATGCAACACCTCAACATGTCCTCTAACAAATGAATAACTCTCTCTGATTGACCATCTGTCTGTGGGTGATACGAAGTGCTGAAATTCAACCAAGTGCCCAAGGCACGATGCAAACACTTCCAAAATCTAGCTGTAAACCTCGGATCTCGGTCTGATACAATCGACTTCGGTGCCCCATGCAACCTCACTATCTCATTGATGTAAAGATCGACCAACTTATCTAAGGTGTAGGTAGTATGAACATGTATGAAATGGGCACACTCAGTGAATTTGTCGACTATCACCCACACTGAATTCTTCTTCGAAGGAGTCAATGGTAAACCTGACACAAAGTCCATGGTAATACGTTCCCACTTCCATCCCGTAATCTTCAACAGCTGTAACAAACCTGAAGGAAGCTGATGCTCGCCCTTAACTCGCTGAAATACCATACACCTACTCACAAACTCGGCCACAACTTTCTTCAACCCAATCCAGTAGTACTCTTCTTTTAACCCACGGTACATCTTCGTACTACCCAGATGCATAGCAAAAGGACTGTTATGTGCTTCATTCAAGATAGTACGCCTTAACTCGACATCTTCTGGGACTACTATCCTATCCTTGAAACATAGGATCCCATTCTCGCCAAAGTAGAAATCTACATGTCTACCCTCGCTATATCTTGCACGTGAGATGCCAACGACTCATCTTGCAACTCTTTCCCTCGAATAAACTGAACCAACGAAGGTTTAACCTGTAGCTCGGCTATGAAACCGCCATCCCGCGACACACTCAATCTCGCAAACATAGCTCGCAACTCAACTGCCACCTTTCTACTCAAAGCATCGGCCACTACGTTTGCCTTACCTGGAGGATACTCTATCGTAAGGTCATAGTCCTTAAGAAGCTCTATCCACCTACGTTGTCTAAGTTTCAGCTCTCTCCGAGTCATCAAGTATTTCAAACTCTTGTGGTCGGTATAAACTGTGCACTTCTTACCATAAAGGCGGTGTCTCCAAATCTCAAAGCAAACACTACTACGGCTAACTCTATGCCATGAGTGGGGTAGTTCTTCTCGTGAACCTTCAAATGTCTCAAAGCATAAGCTACAACCTTACCCTCTTGCATAAGCACGCAACCTAAACCTACATATGATGCATCACTGTAAATCACAAACTCTTTCTCTAGTTCATGCTGAATCAAAATAGGAGCTTCGGTCAAAGCTTTCTTCAACTTCTCAAACGCTTTTTGCCTTGCATCTGACCACTCATACGGAACGCTCTTCTGTAACAGTTTAGCCAAGGGTGTCGCAATCTTCGAAAATCCCTCGACAAATCTTCGGTAGTAACCCGCCAAGCCTAGGAAACTATGGATTTCGGTCACCGACTTCGGTTGCTTCCAATTCACTATGACTTCTATCTTCTTGGGGTCCACACTAATTCCATTGGCTGAGATCACATGACCTAAGAACACTACCTACTTAATCCAAAACTCTCACTTACTCAACTTGTCATACAACTGATTTTCAAGCAAAGTCTAAAGCATTAGTCGTTAATGCTCATCATGCTCTTCCTCGATCCTAGAGTACACTAAGATGTCATCTATGAACACCACTACAAACCTATCCAAAAACTCGTGGAACACTCAGTTCATCATGTCCATAAATGCAGCTGGAGCATTAGTCAACCCTAAAGGCATTACCAAGAACTCATAGTGCCCATAACGTGTACGGAAGGCTGTCTTCGGTACGTCCACATCCTTTACCTTCAACTGATAGTAACCCGATCTCAAATCAATCTTCAAAAACACTGAAGCACCTCTCAATTGATCAAGCAAGTCATCTATCCGTGGCAAAGGGTACTTGTTCTTCACTGCTACATTGTTCATCTGCCTATAGTCCATACACATCCTCATACTACCGTCTTTTTTCTTCACAAACAAGACCAGAGCACCCCACAGAGAAATACTAGGCATAATGAAACCTCTATCTGACAGTTCCTGAAGCTGTGTCTTCAACTCTTTCAGTGCCATTCTATACAAAACAATTGACATGGGTGCAGAATCTGAATATGTCTCAATAGCAAACTCAACTTCCCTATATGGAGGCAAACCCAATAACTCTTCCGGAAGGACATTCGGAAAATCACAAATTGTTCTGATGTCTTGCAGTATAACCTCACCCATATTCGGATTCATCACATACGCCAAATATGTCTGACAACTAGAATCCATCAATCTCTGAGCTTTTAAAGCAGAAACAACATTGTACAAGAACTTGATGTTCTCGCCAACTACTACAACTTCCAAATCATCCGTAAGTCTCAAGGAGACTTTCTTGGTCTCAAAGTCTACTCTAGCTCTATTCTCTACGAGCCAATCTATGCCCAAAAGCACATCAAAACCATAGAACGACAATTCCACCATGTCAACCGGAAACACGTGGCCCTGAATCATCAAAGGACACCTCCTATACATCTTCCTAACTACCACGGTCTCACCGAAAGAACTAGTAACATTCACACCTACTTCTAACCACTCATACGGTAAACCTAGAGACCTTGTATGTTCACCCAAAATGTATGAATGTGTCGAACCCGAGTCTATCAAAGAAAGCAAAGTCAAAGACTGTAACGAGAAATTACCTACAATAACATTCGTATCATTCCCAGCCTCTCGTTGTGCATACACCCTAGCTGGTCCTCCACCCTCGGGCTAAATTTCCACCACATGAGCTAAGTTTCTCTGACCATCATTCCTCGGCTGAAAATTACCTCGACCGCACCCACGACATATCTGATGCTCAAACCCCTTAGCTAGAGGCTATCCACCCCTAGCCGAGTGTGGACAGTTATGCCTCAAATGATTCGGAAACCACAGTTCCAACATACCCCAAAGGTACCCATACACTCACCCGGATGGCATCTCTCGCATCTAGTGCACTCAAGAGTGTGAACAATAGCTCTTTGACCCTGATGGTCCCGTCCATGGTTACCGCCCCTGTCTCGAATCGGGCTGATACCTCCTATCTCTGTGGTTCTTGGCATGATCTCTGTCCCAATCTGCGTGTCTCTTCCCGAAATCAGACCCACTAGCACGAGTACTCGAGCCTAAGTTCTACTCAATAGCTTTGGCCCTAGAGACCAAAACGTCAAACTCGGTGTAATCAGAAGCGAGCATATACATCTTCACATCCTTAGTCAAACCATAACGAAAACTCTTACACCGTTCCCTCTCACTGGGAACCAACTCGGGAGCATACTAGCTCAACCTCACAAGCTGAACCTCATACTCGGACACCGTCTTAATACCCTGAACCAAGGCCATAAATTCTCTTTTCTTTTTATTCTGATATCGGAATCCAAGATACTTCTTATTAAAGGCAGTTCTGAAGTATTCCCAAGTGACATCTGCTTCTACCATACTCGAAGTAACGGTAGTCCACCAAGCATACGCATCTCCCTAAAGCAAGGAGACGACACAACCCAACTTACGAGCGTCTGAGCACTCCATCTGGCCTAAGATTCGTGTGGTGCTCTCGAGCCAAGCCCCTAAACCCTCGAGAGTCAAACCACAGATACGAACCAAGTTTAAACCATGTTTAAACCTATGTGAGATGGCAAACCGCATAAGGACAATCACGGATACGAACCAAGCAGAGGGTATACGATAATTTAAACTTACCAAGTAGTTTATTAGTCACGTTTCATGCACCCGAGGCAAAACCATTACTAAGGACACATGTAAACTCATTTAGGAAGCATACGAGCATTAGAGACTAAAATGTAACATTTAGAAACATTCAAAGATGCTCTTTGACCGTTTTAACTACACGCGTTTCGAAACAGGCCTACCCGTTCCGAAACGCGGGCTTCATTAAAAAAGTAACACCAAGCCGTTCTAGAACGGTCCCTCATGGTTCCGGAATAGGAGCCTCCAGTGGCAAAACATACCGAAATGGCCCTACATGGTTCTGAAACAGGAGCTTCTAGTGGCAAATCGTACCGAAACGGCTCCACCCCCGTTCCGATATAGGTGCCCCTGAAACATGGCTGTTCCAAAACCATATCAGGCGTTCCGAAACGCTTGGACACAGTTTGGCCCGAAAATACATTTTTCCATCCCTAAATGTTCGCAAACTTACCCCGAAACATCACAAACCACATGACAACTTATTATACAAACAATCTAGAGGCAGAACACCCTAAACACAAGCTTCAAACATGTATACACGCAAAAATGGATCTCAAACCCAAAAGCTTATAAGAACACTTTAATTCAAAGTCACCAACAAGTCAAAACACATAGCAATTAATCTAAGGCCATAACAAACCTCAACATAATAAGGTAACAACATTTAAAACATGCTAGCAACATTAACAAAAGCCAAACATAGGAGTTTAAACACCAACTCCCTAACATGGTCTAGCATTCCCATTGCCTAAATGTTATTACAACTAGTAAAACCATACTTTGAGCTAGCCAAGAACTCCTCCCTTGCCCAACTTGCCTCTGAGGCTACTAACGATATGCATTGTTGGAAAAAGAGCGTGTAAGCTGAAAAGCTTAATGAGCGGAGCTTTAAAACACAATAACAATACAGTTTAAAACATATATCTTAGTTTTAAAAGCAAAACCATTTAAGAAAGAAATGTAATAATACACAAGCATAAATGAAACATGGTATGCACATGCACAACCATTTCTGGTGGGACTACACATCACCGTACACACCAACTAGAAAATTTTCGGTAGGACTACACATCACCGTACACAACAACTAGCAAATTTTCGGTAAGACTACACATCACCGTACTCATCTACTAGTCACTACAGGTGGGACTACACATCACCGTACAGACTAACCATCACATGAGGCTTGACAACAACTACGACAACACAACACCATTTAAAAGGGAGGCAAAAGCATTCTATAATTCACACCACAACACAAATAAGCCTATAAGCCAACAATTCACAAAACGAGACAAACTTGGACAACTTACACTCGAGTTTAGGTTAGCCCCTAAGGCTCCACCCAAACCCAAGAAACCTCGTTGAGCAATTTAAGCTTCAAAACAATTTCCACTCACCGATAGAGCCCAAACGATAGCCGAATCCTTGATTCAAGCCTCCGAACTACCCGACCTCGCGTCCAAAGGACCCAAACTCGTTTCCCCTGTTTCTAATCAACCAAAAACAAAGTATTACTCCCCTACTCTTCTATAATTTCACTAAAAAGCAACAATCCATCAATCGACCCATTTACTCAATCAAAAGAAAGATGAAATCAACCGAAACGTTGCCAATACATCATCCAAACACAATCTGAGTTTACCCAGCATTTTAACCTTCAAAATCCACCAATTAACATCTAAAAACACTCATCCTAGGTCTGTATACCTTCTGCCCTCATTTTACCACAAAACTAAGCCAAAAACACCACTTTTCACCTTCAAAACTTACCCACTGCACCTAGTTTCATGTTTTATGGGTTTAAGCTACTTATTAACATTATTTAACAACCAAAAATAGTTAAAAAAACATCCCACCAAGCACCCATTAAAAACCCATACGAAAATTTCATAAACTCATCTCTCTTCCATCAAAACTTTGGAACCCAAAATGAAAAATCAATATTTTGTTAGGTTTTCAAAAAGATAAGATTTAATAAATAAAAGCCAAGGTAAAAGTGATGATTACCTTTGAAAATATTCTATGGAAAAGCCTTTGAGTCAAGAAAGAGATGGTGGGGAGCTTTTGGGAGAAAGTTTGAGCTTTTAGGTAAAAGAGGATTGGGGAAATGGTTGTCCGGCTAGTTGGGTAAATTAGGGTAAACTGGAGGCTTAATATAAGCCTTAAGTTTAACCCATAAATTCCCTTGTTTGAAAGAACTTCCATCTTTGATCCAACCCCTCTTGATCTTGAAGTCTTATCATAAAATTAAAAAACAAATAAAAAAATTTAAAATGAAGATAAACTAAAAAAAGAAATAAAAAGAAATAGATAGATAAACAAAGATGTAGAAAGATAAATAAAAGAAATTCTTAATCCTAAAAAAACAAAATTGCAAAAATAAATAAAAACTAATTAAAAAAATAAGTCTGAAATTGAAAACAAGACTAAAAAGAAAAACAAAATACAGAAGGAGAGCATGATCATGCATCCCTTAAGGTGACCACTTCTTTGTTACGCTCCATAGGGCACTAGTATAGTGCTTCAACCTTTGTCCGTTAACCTTGAATTCATGTCCGTCAGTGGTGGACTTGATTATCACAACACCATGGGAGAATGGCTTGACTACCTCGAATGGTCCATACCATTTTGATCTCAGTTTTCCCAAAAATAGTTTTAACCGAGAATTAAATAGAAGAACTAGTTTCCCTGGCAAGAATTGTCGTGGAAATAGCTTCTTGTCATGCCATCGCTTTGTTTTCTCCTTGTAGATCCTTGCATTGTCGTAAGCTAAGGCACAAAATTCTTCTATCTCGTTAAGGTCCAGTAAACGCTTTTTTCCAGCACTCTCCCAATCTATGTTCACGGTTTTGATAGCCCAATATGCTTTGTGCTTGATCTCTACCGGTAAGTGGCAAGTTTTCCCATAGACAAGTTAGAAAGGACACATACCTAAATGTGTTTTGAATGCAGTGTGGTATGCCCAAAGTGCATCATCGAGTCTCAATGACCAATCCTTCCTAGAGAGATTTACCACTTTTTCGAGGATACCCTTTAATTCCCGGTTAGAAATTTTAGCTTGCCCATTTGTCTTTGGGTGATATGCCGTGGCAACTTTGTGTGTCACGCCAAGGTGTTGCAACATCTTGGGAATGAGTTTGTTGTCAAAGTGCTTGCCTTAATCATTGATGATTACCTTTGGCATTCCAAACCGTGTAAATATATTTTTCTGCACGATTTCTGAATCGTTTCTGGGAACTGCAACCGCCTCAACCCATTTAGACACATAGTCAACGACAAGTAAGATGTATAAATTGCCGAATGAGGATGGTAAAGGTCCCAGGAAATCGATCCCCCATACGTCGAACAACTCCACTTCGAGGATGTTCTGCAGTGGCATCTCGTGTCGTCTAGAAATATTTCCCGTTCGTTGACAACAATCACACTACTTGTAGAATTCTTGGGCATCTTTGTAAAGTGTGGGCCAATAAGTCGGATTGCAAAACATTAGCCACGATTCGAGTACCTCCAAAATGTCCTCCATAAGGTGAAGAATGGCATTGCTAGAGCACATTTTGTTGTTCCTCTTCGAGAACACATCGTCTTATTACCTGATTTGCACATTGTTTAAACAGATGAGGCTCATCCCAATAATAATGCTTAGCATCATGTTAGAACCGCTTCTTTCCTTGATTAGTAAGATCATAAGGCATAATACCGCTAACTAAGAAATTGACTAGATCGGCATACCATGGTGTTGTCGAGGCAACTAAAAAATACTCATCCGAGAATGTATCGTGAATCTCCCAGGTGTCATCATCCTTACTGCCACCTTCCAACCTTGACAAGTGATCGACAACTTGATTTTCCGTTCCTTTCATGTCCTTAATTTTAATGTCAAACTCTTGTAAAAGTAAAATCCAACGGATTAAACGAGGTTTGGCATCTTTTTTAGCAATGAAATACTTAATTACCGAGTGGTCAGTATGGACAATTACCTTAGTACCAATCAAATATAAGCAGAACTTTTCGAATTAAAAACTACTGCTAGTAATTCCTTTTCCATTGTAGTGTAATTCAATTGAGCACCGTTAAGGGTTTTACTAGCATAGTATATTACATGGAAGATGTTACCTTTTTGTTGGCCTAAAACAGTACCTACTGCAGAATCACTTGCGTCACACATGAGTTCAAAAGGTAGGAACCAGTCAGGTGAAATGACAATGGGTGCCGAGGCAAGCTGTTCCTTTAGGTTTTTAAATGTCGCGATACATGATTCATCAAAACCAAAAACTTTATCTTGTTCAAGAAAGTTACACAAAGGTTTAGAAATTTTATACAAATTATAAATAAACCTTCTATAAAAACCTACATGACCGAGAAAGCTTAAGATCCCTTTGACCGAATTTTATGGTGGGAATTTCTCGATCACTTCCACCTTGGCTCTCTCGACTTCAATTCCTTTGGAGGAGATCTTGTGGCCGAGCACTATACCTTCATCTACCATAAAGTGGCACTTTCCCCAATTTAACACTAGGTCGAACTCTTCACATTGTGTTAGCACTTTCTCCAAATTGTCGAGGCAATTGTCGAAACTATCCCTAAATACCAAAAAATCGTCCATGAAGATTTCAAGGAAGTCTTCAACCATGTCAGAGAAGATTGCCATCATGCATCTCTAGAAGGTTGCCGGAGCATTGCATAATCCGAACGACATCCTTCAAAACACATTTGTGCCATACATGCATGTGAAAGTGGTCTTTCCTGATCATCCGGTTCTATGTTGTAACCTGAGTAACCATCAAGAAAACAATAAAAAGGTTTACCTACAAGATGGTCAAGCATTTGATCAATAAAGGGTAAAGGAAAGTGATCCTTTCTAGTAGCTTTATTTAACTTACAGTAATCCATGCAAACCCTCTAACCGGTCACAGTCCTAGATGGGATTAGTTCATTGTTTTTGTTACTTACCATATTTACGCCTCTCTTTTTCGGTACACATTGTACCAGACTTACCCATGTACTGTCAGATATAGGATAGATGATACCAGCATCTAGCCACTTAATGATTTCTTTCCTCACAACTTCCTTTATAACATGGTTAAGTCTTCTTTGTGCCTCAATCGTTGGTTTATGATCATCTGCCAAAAGTATTTTACGAATACACACCGTCGGGCTAATTCACTTCAAGCCAGCAATTGTCCACCATATTGCCTTTTTGTGCATTGTTAGCATGTCAATCAACCTCTTTTCCTGTTCAGGATGCAACTTAGTAGAAATAATTACGAGCAATGTGCTTTCGGTTCCCAAAAAACATATTTTAATTGCCTTGGCAATGGTTTCAACTCAAGAATAGGAGGTTATTCAATTGAAGGTTTCTCGATTTTACCTTCCTTACCGGAATAACCCAATCGTTCGAAGTATGTAATTGGTCGACTTGTTATCCAATTTACTTCCTCTTGCTCTTCGTCGTTCAGCTCTTCGAACTCCTCAGGTTTTTCTTGTTCAGTAATAAAATTGCCAAGGCAATAGTCTTCCATGTCAAAGTTAAATTCAGCGGTGGCTTGGATGACCTAGCACTCCTCTGAATTGTCGGCTTGCTTGAGGGTTTGGAAAACATTTAGTGTGACGTATTGATCATTTACCCTCATCATGAGTTCTCCTCTTTTGACATCGATCAAGGTCCTTCCCGTTGCTAGGAATGGTCTCCCAAGGATAATGGGTGCAAACTCATCTGGTTCACAATCCAAAACAATAAAGTCAGCGGGAAAAATAAATTTATTACCTCTTACCAATATATCCTCGATTTTTCCCTCTGGATGCACATAAGATCTGTCCGCAAGTTGCAGCATCACAGTTGTAGGCCTCGCCTTCCCTATGCCTAATCGTTGGAAGACAGACTTCGACATAAGGTTTATATGCTTGCTCCAAGATCGCATAACGCCTTCCCGACATAATGATTTTCGATTGCACAAGGTATTGTGAAACTGCCAGGATATTTTAGCTTAGGTGACATTCAGTTATGCAACATGGCCATGCATCCTTCCTTCACAGCAACAGTTTCGAATTCCCCTAGCCTAGTTCTTTTAGAGACAATGTCTTTAAGGAAGTTAACATAGTTTGGCATTCGTTCTATCGCCTCGACCAATGGCAAGTTGATGTGAAATTGCTTTAAGATGTCAATGAACTTCTTGAACTGGTATTCTTGCTTTTTCCGTTTCAACCTTTGGGGAATGGTGGTGGAAGTCGTATGTCCTCAATCTTTCCATTGGTTTGGATCTTGATGGATCGCATTGCCGAGGCATCAGGAATTGCCAAGGCACGTGCAGTTGCCGAGGCATCAGGACTTGCCGAGGCATATGTGGTTTCCGAGGCATTCTCCATTCCATTAGTTTTGGAAGAGGTTTTGTCGTTGGACTCATCTTTTTGGACAAAAGGCTGCTCTTTCGGTTGAGTGTTCTCTCTTGAGTGAGCTTGGGCTTCTTTAAGTTGTTGGCCACTCCTAGTGGTGATTGCTTTGCACTACTCGTGGCTAATTCCCCTCGTGACCTCAGTATTGCTGGCTAGACCTCATTGCGGTCTTGTATTCAGGTTTTGAGCGAATTGCCCGAATTGAGTCTCCAATAATTTCAGGGCTGCCTTCTGATTCTGCAATCTCATCTCAGTCCTATTATTAAAAGCGTTAGTCTTTTTCATATTCTCAACCATATAAGATTCAATTTTTAACATGGAAGTATTGAGAGAATTTTCCAAAGAACTGGATGGTGTTGATTGTTGCTGCGACATCTGTTGTCATGGCATGTTCTACTGGAATCCCGATGCTTGTGCATTCTGATTGTTCTGGTTGAGAGCATTGATGGGATTGCTCCAAGAAAAATTAGGATGCTTCTTCCAGACCAGATTGTATATGTTGGAGATTGCATTGTTGTTCCGGTTGAAGTTTCCAACATAAAAGCTTGAATCTGGGTTATGCAGACACTTAGAAAAATTGTGATTACCGTTACATAAATCACAAATTGAATCTACTACCTTGATCTCATGTGTGTTGCTTTGTCGATGCATGCTTTTAACCAAACTAGTTAAAGTAGCCAATTGTGTGAGAATTGCATCTGATGACTCAAGCTCGTTTATCGTGGCATGGCGTCTGACTCCTCCTCTTCTTGTAGTTGGGAACTGATAATCATTTTTAGCAAGCCTGCTAAAAATCTCTATTTCTTCTTTTGGTGGCTTGTCTAGGAGTATGCCATTTTCCGAGGCATCTAGCATCATCCTTGTCAGTGTGTTTACTACGTTGTAAAACATCGTCACTTGTGTCCATATTGGGAATCCATGTAGGGGACATTTGTGTAACAATTCTCTATATCCCTCTTAAGCATCGTACATGGATTCATCATCTGCCAGCCGAAAAGAAGTAATTTCGTTACGTAACTTATCAGTCATATTTGTAGGATTAAATCTAACAAGGAAATCACGACATAAATCAGTCCAAGATCCTATTGATCCGGATGGAATACTATTCGACCACGATTTCGCCCTATCCCTTAGTGAATAGGTGAATAATTTTAGCCTCAAAACATCCTCATAGACTCCTTGTAGTTTGAATGAATTGCAAATCTCTAGGAAAGAATGAGATGTTGTCTGGCATCTTCAGTAGCTAATCCGCCAAATTGACCGATTCTATTGATCATATTGAACGCTATTGACTTTAATTCAGAGTGGGCAACTTCAGTTTCAGGTGTGACAACTCTTGGGTTTAGGCCGTTGAGATCTTCCTCTAAATAATCTCGAACGGTTCGGTTTTGTGCAAGAATCAGTGGGGCAGGTACTCCACCTCCTGCTACGGCATCTTGATTGTCGTTTGCATTCACATTGTCATTTCGGATAGCAGGTGGGTCAGCCATTGCTGCTCTTAGTCTTTGTTTGAGTCTCTGGAAGGTACATTCAATTTCTGGATCAAGGGGATATTCTAGTGCTATCGGTCTTGCCCTGGCACACATCAATGCAAAACCAAAATTTGTTACCCTTTGAAACTAAATAACAGAAATCGAGGTGCAAGAAAATAAAAACAAAGTCGCTATTGCCAATCTCCGAAAACGGCACCAAAAACTTGTTGCACGTAATAAGTGCTTCGCAATTGGTGCAATTGTACACGTCGCAAGTTATAGTATAGAAAGATATCGTCTCCACAGGGATTTGTGATACTTTGGGAATCTAATTTCTCGCACTGAAAATAAAAACACAAATTGGTGATTGCAGGAGTTGATTTAAACGAGTAAAATATAAAACAATTAAATAAAAGAGAGATGTAATTAGATAAGAGAGAATAGGTCGGGTTATCATGAGTTTGAGGAGTGATAATTGAATGGATAGTCTTGGTAATTGAGTGCAAAAGTGACTCAATTGCCTTGGCAATTGGCGACAGTCGTATTGCCTGGGTAACTAGTGAAGCGGTTGCCTGGGCAATGTGGGAATGGAGCGAATGCTTGGGCAACTGGGCGACAACCTTCAAGGTTCGACGAAGCGTTCTTCTATGGTTTCTACTTATCCCCAATTCGAAACACTAGTTAATTTAGCATGTCTTGATAATACATCCCCGTGTGAACCAAGGGTGAACAACAACCGATCTTGCGCTAAGGGAACGATGCAAATATACATGAATGAATATAAATGCAACTAATATGCGCCTAAGTCTAACAATAATATGAGTAAAAAGGGTCATGAAAATAGAACTTTTGCAAACTTAACATATACTATTACTTGCGACATGTTCACTTGCATCGTTTGCGTTGAACATATATTACACAACAAGTTTTTGACGCCGTTGTCGGGGATTGGCAATGATGACTTCATTTTTAATTTCTTGCACTTTTTTTACATTGTTATTTAATTCAAGGGGTTGACCTCATGTTGCAGGTTTTGCACTTGTGTATGACCAAAGCAAGATCGACAACACAAGACTACCCACTTGACCAAGAGATTGAACAAGTTCTTCATAGAAGAAGCAGAGAGCTAAGAGCTATGATAGATCCACCTGTTGATCCAATAGGCAATCAGAATGCCCTCGGGAATCAACATTGTAACAACCCAAAATCCCGTCTTGCTGGAATTAGGTTCTGATGATCGGAAATTTCACATCGATAAAATCCAAATATAGTATTGGCTAGTTAATTATTAATATTGGACTTTAATTGAGTTAAATCATTGTTATTGAGCCCTATCAAATAATATCAGAACCTATTTTATGGCTAAATTGTGAAAATTGAAAGTTTGAGGGCAAAGCTATGAACTCATGAGAATCGAGGGACTAATCTTACGATTAACCCCTCCTCATTTAAGTCACCGTATCATAAACAAATATAAAAGGGTTCCCTTATTTGAATGAAAGGCCATTCGGCCAAGTTAATAAAAAAGAAATGAGAAGGGGATTAAAAACTCAACGAAAATTTCACTCCTAGCTATCTTCATCTTCTTCCTTACCTTGAGTAAGCAAGCACCTCCATTGTAGGAGATTTCAAGATTTGATTTTCTTCATCTTCTTGCTATCGAATCATTGCTCTTTGTTGGGTATGCTTAATTCCCTAAAACTATTGATTAATCCATGAAGTTTTGATGGTGTAAATTCAAGCTAGGTTTAACATACATGGAGGGTTTCAATGATAATAATGATCCTAAACTTAAATATTGATTTCGATATTGTTATATTGATTTTGATATTGGGATATTGTCCTAATGATTTCCTATTGATTTACCTAGCTCGGCAGATTGATTTAGATCATCCATTAACACCATCAAAAGCTAGGATTGTTAAACATTATATTAGCAAGGTGAGTGTAGTTGGAGTCTCGGGATTAGGCGAGGAGTCTTCCCGAATCCACTACTATTGATTTCAATCATATAACTAACATTACTATTGAGGAAGTTGCATCGAATTGTTAAACGGGCTCATTGGTAAGTGTTGGTAAGTTTGTTATTGAACATCAGACATAGTTATTAGAATCGTCACCATACATTGTCATTGATATAGTTATTGTTATTGAAACATGGTAATTAAATCATCGGATATTGATATTGACATTGGCATTGAAACCACGAAATAATGATAATGAGACATGTTTGCTATTGATAATATTGAAGTCATTGGTCATTGAAATTCTCATTGAATATTGAACTTGGATATGGACATTGAAACGTTGGATTTGAATGAACATTGGATACAATTGGCATGCCATAGAATTCATGAGCTCTGTGTATAGGTGGACTACAGTCCTAGGGCTACGACCTATATTGATTTGGCGAGGCGGAGGGATGTGTTTGACATTGGTCATATTGGCGAGGCGAAGGGATTAGATCATTCATTAATTTGGCGAGGCGTAGGAATTCGCGTATCCACTATCTTGATTCAATCCAAGGGTTAATAATTAATTGGATATGTTAAACATTTTATATTGAAACATAGTATTGACATTGATGAGCATGAGATTATGTACATACTTCATACATTGCTATTTATGTTGTTTGTAATTTCCTCACTAGGCAAGGTATGCCTAACGTGTCTCATTTCATACATTTCAGGTTGAAAGATCACCATGGTTGAAGATCAGATAGTCGAGGCGACACAAGTCACTACAAGCCCAAAGTAATGTATTTTGTCCTTATGAACTCCTAGGAAGGTGGCAAAGTAGTTGAACTAGTCTATTGTGCCCATTTTGATATGTTTGTAATGTGTGTAAGTTATAATATTGTTAAAGGCCCTAAAATGACTTTTGGTAAGGCTAAAAGTTACTAAAAATGCCTTAATTGGCTCATGTAGATCAAAACCTAGTAAATGTATTCAAATGATGATGAAATTTAGCATGCCAGTAGTTTATAGCATTGAAATATTGTATGTAAAGTTTCATTGTATTTGAACACTGTTTTGGTAAGTCAATTAGATTAAAAACCAGCAAAAATTTATCATTACAGGTCAGTCCGTATCGATATGGGGTAATGGCGTATTGATACGGTTAAGCATAATTAGACATTTGGAACAAGGCGTATATATACGGGTTGAGGCTGAATCGAAACATTTTGCTATTGGAATCCTCTGTTTCGATATAGGTCTAACGTATATCGAAACAACCTTAAGGTGTTTCGATAGAGGGTTAGTTAAGTTGGTTAAAGGCATAATTTGACAGTTTGCAATGTTCAAAGATTGGTCACTAAACTTAAGATGAGTCAATTGGATGAGTAAATGAACTCCAAATTGCATGAAATTTTATAGAATTGTTAAAACTATATTGAATTCCAATAAGGTATGATCAATTGCATCGAAGGTCCTCTAAATTTTCAGATTTACAATTTAGTCCCTAAAACTTGTAATAGTTAAGAATTGGTCCTAAATGGATAGTTATTGTTTCATAACGGACTAATTGGACTAAGATGTATGTTTGGTATTGATTTATTAGTATTACATTGATTATATTATGAATTGAAATTTTATCGTATCGAATATTGTATTGTTCATCATGAGCATTCTCCGACCCGGTTCTCGACCAGATCGGAAAGCAGGTGTTACTTTTGTGGTATCAGAGCTAGAGTTTAGTCGATTCTAGGACTAAAGAGAAGCTTATTGCATTGTTGTTATGTTACTTTTCCACCTAAGAGTTGTATAATGTGTATATTGTGACTTGTCGACTAATCCGATCTTTCATATAGATATGTACAAAACTTATGAAGCTCACATTGATGAGCATGCTTAGAATACCGAGCCTGTAGCACCTACCACTCAGGCTGTATATTACAAGAACATGGCTGACATGTTCAAGTAGTTTATGACTGCTATGAGGGTTGATCAAGTTGTTCAACCTACCACTCATGCTGTTCAACACACTCGAGCTCCTATCAATAAACTATAACATTATCAAGCTTATTCCTTTATCGGGAAAGACGACGATAACTCTGAGGTTGCTGAATATTAGTTGGACAACACTCTACAGATTTTGAACAAGCAACTACAGTGTTCGAACGTGTAACACCCGGGTTTTGGGGTCGGGTGAAAATAATATTAAAATAATGTTCAGTTTTCCCATTTCGTTTTAAAAACTCATTTTATATGTTGGATCAAACCTAAATTAAAATTAGAACCCAAAACTCCATGGAGTTTGAAATTTGG
The DNA here is from genome assembly GCA_958450335.1 of Hibiscus tridactylites. Classification (NCBI taxonomy): domain Eukaryota; kingdom Viridiplantae; phylum Streptophyta; class Magnoliopsida; order Malvales; family Malvaceae; genus Hibiscus; species Hibiscus tridactylites. The sequence goes on along the minus strand of OY288286.1, from coordinate 22,186,249 downwards.
GAAGATGACCAGTTTCATTAATGGCAAATTGGTAAATAAGTGGTCTTTCAAATAAAACCCCCTTTCATTTAAAATTTACCTTTTATCATCTTCTTCTCTCCTCACCCGTTTTTTCTTCCAACAACAAAAACCCCTTCTCCCCTTAGTTTTCTATCCCATCACATATCTTGCTCATTGTTGAAGATTTTTCAAAGGTAAACTCGTTCATGATTTTGAAATTTGAAGTTTCAGGGTTTTTGATTAAAAATGCTATCTTTATTGTCTTTAACTTAAGATTTTGATTTTTTAATGATATATGAGTTGTTTACTATCTATGAGGTCCAACATAGTAGATTTTTACATGGTTTTATGGAGTTTCCTGAATTTGGGTTTTTGAGAGGTTTTTGGGGGGTTTTAGGTTGAGTTTTGGGGGGTGTTTTATGTGGAAGAGTGTAGGCTGATGGTTAGACTATGTATGAGGGTTGTTTTGGAAGCCTTAGGGAGTAATTTAAGGGTTGAAAACAAAAGATTTGGACTAGGCTTCATGGCTGCTCGGGAATGAGGAATTTGAGAGTTGTTCTTAGCTTGGATCATGTGTTTAGGGTTGCTACTTTGATTTGTGAACTGATTTGAGGTTGTTTTGATTGATTTGGGATGATTAGAGGCAAGAAATTTAGTTGGTGAAGCTTCAGGGACGAATCCAGAGATTTTGCAGACTTGAGCTTGGTTTTCGGCCTTCTTTTGGGTAGCAACGGTGATTAGAAATATCAAAGCTTGTTTTGATTTCGAAATGGAAATCTTGTGGGTTTTAGTGGGACCAAGAAGGTTCACCTAAACCCGAGTGTAAGTTACTACTCCTACATCTTTGTTATGTGTTGATGAATGATTATATGATGTGGTCATGTGCATCTCGAGTTGTTTTACATCGTTATTGTTGTGTAGTCGTGTAGAAGTCGAGCCTCACGTGATGGTTGTCTAAACTACGATGATGAGTGGTCCCACCAGTAGTGACTAGTAGTAGAGTAAGGTGATGAGTGGTCCCATCGGAAAACTACTAGTTGAACGGTGATGTGTGGTCCCACCGTGTGTATGTTGGTTGTGCATGTGCAAGCCATGTGTAGTCTTGTTGTGATAATCATTCGTGCATTCATTGATTTATCGTCAATTATGAAAAGTGTTTTGAAAACTGCATGTTTGTGAATTGTAGAGCTTCTCTCACTAAGCTGGTTAGTTTACGCTCTCCTTTATTTCCAACATGTAGATCGTTAGAGTTCGGGAGGCAAGCGGGCAAGGGAGAAGCTTTTGGAGTTCTCAAAGTAGCTCAAGTATGATTTACGTGTTTGTAATAATGCCTAGACGACGGGGGTGTAGACTTTTAGGAGTTGGTGTCAAACTCCTTAGTTTGATTTTGTTGATGTTTCTAGCATGTTGAGTTGTTGATGTTATGGTTGGATGTGTTATGCTTTTATGTTGTGGATTGAGATCCATGTTTATCTCGTTGCTTAATTGCCTTGTGCTTGGAAGTTTATATTTTGTTTCTATGAATGCTTTATGTATGGTTGTTTAAAGCATGAAACCTTATAAATGCTAAGTATGTCTCCTTTTGAGTAAATGCTTGAATCCTTTGAATGTATGGTCCTTGTTCGTTTCGAATGCCTCGTATGTTGCATCTTTGTTGTTAAATGTCGTATGTATGCTTGCTAGTGCCTAGACCAGTCTTAATTTTCATATAGAGTCGTGGGTTGGAGTCCTTAGCTGAATTTTTGAGTGTTGTAGTGCAGGGCGTATCGGTACGCCCAAGGGCCGTATCGATAAATTCCTACACTTTGGGGCTCAGTTTAAGCCTAGCGTACCGTTACGCGTGGGTGTATCGATACGCCAAAGCCTCTCTAGAAATCTGAGAATTTGACGAGATTTTGGCGTATCACTACGAGTCTAGGGTGTATCGGTACGGTCTTGTATCGTTGACCGTGAGAAGTTGACTAGTAAGGGTGTATCGGTACGGTCAACCTGTGTACCGATACGGTCTCCCTACGTTGACTATGGGTTGTTGACTTGGTCAAGGCGTATCGATACCCTTTTCAAGTGTATCGATACGGCCTACTAAATAAAATAAAATGGACTCTTTTAAATTGTTTGCTTGGTTGTTCGAATCGCTTGTTGTCCTTCCGCTGTCGTGTCACACATAAGATGTATGAATGCCTTTAGACAAGATAATAACTAAAAGAATTTTTCTAGGGTTGCTAACCGAAGTGGGGCCCTAGCGGGTTTCATTTCAGTTTTCCCCGTGTAGCCCACTCGGACCGTTCAATCGTCCAAATCGGGACGAGGGGGTTACATTTAGTGGTATCAGAGCCTGAGGTTTCTGAGACCTCGGGTAGGTAAGTGAGGTAAGTTAATGTGTTATGTGTTGTTGTATCTCGGTGAGTGTGTTGCCATGTATGCTTGAAGTCTTTTGCTAGCACGGGTATGAATGTATGCTTTAAAGACCTTATTGTTGTTTGAGGGTTGGTCAAATGTCCACATTGTTAGGCGTTGTTGTCAAAATAAAAAGAAAATTGTTTTGGTTTAACGAGCTTGAGAACCGGAGTCCTTGCCCTTTTGCTAACCTAACGTTTTCCTTGTTTGTTGTGTGTTTGTTGTTTTAGATCTTGTTTTGCTATGGTGAGACCAAGGGGGCGACCTAGAGCGGGTGACCAGGCACCCGGAGGTGAGCCTTCTGCTCCCCCAGCTCCCGGTGGTAATGGAGTGGGTGGTGATGGTGATGTGCCCCAGGCTGGTGCTCAAGTCGGAGGTGATGGTAATGGGCCTCAGGCTGGGGCTAATGTTGGAGGTGTTGGGGCTCAGGCGGGTCAGGGTCCAGCGGGCGCAGACATGACCCAACTAATTCAGACTATAGTTGGGGTATTTCAGACAGCTTTGGTCAGCGCACAAGCTGCAGCACCACCTCAGGGTGCGGAGGATTACCCTTAGAGAGGCTACGTAACTTGGGAGCAGTTGAGTTTTGTGGATTGACTTTCGAGGGTTCGGAGGGGTGGCTTGAGAGTACTACTCGCATCTTGGGTCAGATGGAGTGTTCAGACGCCCGTAAGTTGGGTTATATTGTCTCCTTGCTTCAAGGGGACGCTTATACTTGGTGGACCACTGTTACTTCGGGGATGGCCGAAGCGGATATCACATGGGAGTTCTTCAGAAATGCTTTCAAGAGGAAGTATCTTGGGGTTTGGTATTTGGATGAAAAGAAGAGGGAGTTTATAGCCCTGATTCAGGGTAACCGGACCGTGACTGAGTATGAGGTTCAGTTTGTGAGATTGAGCCAGTATGCACCAGAGTTGGTCCCTAATGAGAGGGAGCGGTGTGAGCGGTTCCGATATGGGTTGACTAGAGATGTGAAGACCTACATGCTTGCCTCTGACTACACCGAGTTCGATGTTTTGGTCTCTAGGGCCAAGGATAATGAGTAGAACTTAGGCTCTAGTGCACGTGCTAGTGGAACCGATTCTGGAAAGAGACATGTGGAATGGGATAGAGATCATGCAAATATGCATAGGGATAGAAGGTACCAGCCTGATTCGAGACATAGGGGTGGTAACTATGGTCAGGGCCATCAGGGCCAAGGAGCTATTATGCACACACCAGAGTGCAATAGGTGTGGGAGACGCCACCTAGGCGAATGTACGGGTACCTTTGGGCCATGTTGGAACTATGGATCTCGAGACCACATGAGGCGTAACTGTCCAAACCCGGCTAGGGGCGGACCGGCTCCAGCTAGGGGCTTTGAGCATCAGAGAGGCCGTAGGCGCGGTCGCGGAAACTTTCAGCCAAGGAATGAGGGTCAGAGGAACTTGGCTCATGTAGTAGCAGTCCAGCCCGAGGGAGGAGGACCGGCTAGGGTGTATGCTCAACGAGAGGCTGGGAATGACACTGATGTCATTGTAGGTAATTTCTCATTACAGTATTTGAGTTTGCTTTCTTTGATAGATTCGGGGTCAACACATTCATATATTTTGGGTGAGCACGCAAGGTCATTAGGGTTACCATGTGATTGGTTAGAGGTAGGTGTAAATGTCACTAGCTCTTTTGGTGATATATTGGTCGTTAGGAAAATGTATAGGAGGTGTCCCTTGATGGTTCAGGGCCACATATTTCCGGTCGATATGATGGAGTTACCCTTTTACGATTTTGATGTGATTTTGGGCATTGATTGGGTTGTAGAGCATAGAGCTAGGGTTGACTTCAAGACCAAGAGAGTCTCCTTGAGGCTTACTGATGACTTTGAGGTTGTGGTAGTTGGTGAGAACGTCAGGTTCTTGTCCAATGTGGTTTCGGCTTTGGAAGCTTAGAGGTTGTTGAGTTCGGGGTGTCAGGCTTACTTGGCTTATGTAATGAATCCGGATATAAGTGAAGTGAGACCTCAGGATATCAAAACAGCATGTGATTTTCCGAGTGTTTTTCTGGAAGAGTTAACGGGTTTGCCTCTAGACAGAGCAATTGAGTTTGCTTTTGAGACGTATTCTGATTCTTCACCACTGTCGATTGCTCCGTATAGAATGGCTCCGAAAGAGTTGAAAGAGTTGAAGACACAACTTCCGGAGTTGACTGATAGAGGCTTCATTAGGCCCAATATTTCCCCGTGGGGTGCTCCGGTCTTGTTTGTGAAAAAGAAAGATGGTAGCATGAGGATGTGTATAGATTATAGGCAGTTGAATAAGGTGGCAGTGAAGAACAAATATCCTTTGCCTAGGATAGATGACTTGCTAGACCAGTTGAGAAGTGCTTATGTGTTTTCGAAAATTGACTTGAGGTCCGGGTACTACTAGTTGAAGGTAAAGGATGTGGACATACTGAAGACGGCCTTTCGTACATGTTATGGGCATTATGAGTTTCTGGTGATGCCTTTTGGGTTGACTAACACTCTAGCAGCCTTCATGGATATAATGAACCATGTGTTTCATGAGTTCTTGGACAGGTTTGTGGTGGTGTTCATAGACGACATCTTGGTATACTCTAGGACCGAGGAGGAGCATGATGAGCATTTGCGGTTAGTACTCTAGACCCTACTAGAGAATCAGTTGTATGCCAAGCTAAGCAAATGTGAGTTTTGGATTAGGGAGGTAGTCTTCCTAGGTCACATGATCTCGGCTAGTGGGATTAGTGTTGATCCCAAGAAGATAGAAGTTATAGTGAATTGGAAACAACCGAAGTCAGTGACAGAAATCCACAGTTTCCTAGGTTTGGCGGGATACTATAGAAGGTTTGTTGAGTGGTTTTCTAGAATAGCGGCTCCATTGACTAAGTTGCTACAGAAGAATGTTCCGTATGAGTGGTCGGGTGCAAGACAAGAAGCGTTTGAGAAATTGAAGAAAGCTTTGACCGAAGCCCCTATCTTGATTCAGCCTGGACCGGAGAGATAATTTGTGATTTATAGTGATGCATCCTACGTAGGGCTAGGTTGTGTGCTTATGCAAGAAGGTAAGGTGGTAGCATATGCCTCGCGAAAGTTCAAAGTTCATGAGAAGAACTATCCCACCCATGACATAGAGCTAGCCGCAGTGGTGTTCGCATTGAAGATTTGGAGACACCATCTTTATGGTGAGAAGTGCACCATGTATACCGACCACAAGAGTTTGAAGTATTTGTTGTCTCAGAGGGAGTTGAACCTCAGGCAACGTAGGTGGTTAGAGCTTCTTAAGGATTATGACCTCACAATAGAGTACCATCCGGGCAAGGCAAACGTAGTGGCCGATGTCTTGAGTAGAAAAGTGATCGTTGAGTTACGAGCTATGTTTGCGAGGTTGAGTGTGTCCAAGGATGGTGGGTTGATAGCCGAGCTTCAGGCCAAGCTTTCGTTAGCTCAGTTAATTCGAGAGAAGCAGTTGCGAGATGAGTCTTTGGCACCTCACGTGGAAGACATAGCCGAGGATAGGCCTACCGAGTATTGTTTTGGTGAGAATGGGATCCTATGTTACAAGGATAGGATAGTGGTTCCGAAGGATGCCGAGTTGAGGCGTACGATCTTGAATGAAGCTCATAATAGTCCTTTTGCTATGCATTTGGGTAGCACTGTAACGCCCCAGTTTTGGGCTTAGTAGTTTTGGGCATTGACCGGTTTGGTCAAAGTGCTGTTCGAATCTAAAAAGGTGAAATTAGGAAAGCCTAGTTCGGGTTGCATTAAAAATATGGAAAAATGTTCTAAAATCATCTTTTAATATATATAAGTGAACTGTGAAATCAATTTTACAAAATGAGGTTTGGAAGGGTGACATTTTGGCTAGTGACCAAAATGTAATTTTTGAAAGTTGCGTGACTGTTTTAGAAAGGATTGAAACTTTGAATCTTTAAGGAGCTATTATTCCAAAGGGAGTTTCTCCAGATTTTTCTAAGATATTAAATGAATTAATTCTGATTTTTAAACTAAGAAAAGTGGAGGGAAGATATTTTCCTAATTCTAACTAACTTTTCTCTCAAATCTTCTATTTTCCTTTTCTCTCATTTTCTCTCAAACCAAACATTCTCTCCAGAGCTTTTTCCTCTGATTTTGTCACCTAAATACTTCTTTTCAATCCTCTTTGGATTTCTAATCATCACAACAACAAAACCTCACCAATTGCTAGTTGATTCTTCAAGCTTTTTGGTTCTAAAAGAGGAGAAACTCAAGTTTGGAGGTAAGAACATCCTTCTCCTCTAAACTATCAGTTCTTTACTGAAATTCCTAAGTTCTCAATCCTTATTTGATGTTTTATAAATGGCTTTTAAGTTGTATAATGGATATTGGCTTAAAATGCAAGATTTGGTGATTTTTGGTGGATTTTCGTTTGATTTGTTAAAGCAGTGATTTGAGGTGTTAATTTGATGATAAATGAATGTTAATTTGATTAGAAATTGAGTTTTGATTAATGCAATCCCGGATAGGTTGACTTTCCTAAGTTTAGCTTGTGATTCTTGGTTGTTTTTGGAGTGATCTTGTGGATCTGATGTTGCTGGAGGTATAAGGATGTTGTTAGGTGCTTTTTAGATGTTAAGTGATGTTAAAGGATGTTTAGTTTTGATGGTTTATGGCTGGGCTTTGTTGAGGAGTGGTTTGGATGCATTTTCGGTTGTGTTTGGTGGCCGAAAATGGAGTGTGGATGAGAGCAGCGAGTTTAGGTGCTTTCATTGAAGCTATTAATGCATGATGATGCATTAATCCTCTGCTTTGATGTGTTTAAAACAGGGGAGTCATCTTTGGATCCAAGTGGTGGTGATCCGGAAGCTTGATTTGTGCTTTGGCAAGAGGCGAAGTGGAATCGGTGAGTGAAATTGGGTTTTCGGCTTTGAAACCAATGTCTTGGGAGCTTAGTTTAAGTCTAAACAACTTTGCTAAGCTCAAGTGTAAGTTTTCGGGAAAACTCTCTAGTGGTGGCCATGGTTTGGTTGTTATGCAATGCGATTGATTGCACGTTTTAAATTCTGTTTTGAAAGCATGATTTAGCATGGTAATTGCTGATTTTGTAAGCCATATGTTGAAGGAAGCTCAAGGTAAGAGTTCCTTGTTTTTAAACATTGTTTAAATGTGGTTTAATGCTTAAAGATGCATGATGTTTATGGCTTTGTTAAATGCTTTAAAACAGTGGATTATTTGATGATAATGATGTATATTGGCAAGTGATGTTTTGAAAAAGGTTAAGGTCACTAAGGTGGTTAAAAGTCCTTGAGCGAGCCTTGTGGATTCTAAGAACTTCATGGTGGTTAAAAGTCCATGATGATTCTTGTTAAGGTCACAAAGGTGGTTAAAAGTTCTTGAGTGAGCCTTGTTACTTAAGAACATCAAGGTGGTTAAAAGTCCTTGGATGGTTCTTGTTAAGGACACAAAGGTGGTTAAAAGTCCTTGTGTGGTCCTTGCCATGGTGTTTAAAAGTCCATGGGCCAAGGTGTTTAAAAGTCCTTGGGGTGAAACTTGTAAGGACACAAAGGTGGTTAAAAGTCCTTGTGTGGTCCTTGGAAACTATAAGATCACAATGATGTTTAAAAGTCCATGTGTGAGTCTTATTTTGATCTTGTTTTAAAAAGATGGAACTTATCACTTGTGGCCAATATAACATGTATTGATATGGAAGCATGTTTTGCTTGTTTAAGAATGCTAGTAAGCATGTATAAATGATGTTTTGAAGTATGATTTATAAAGTGATTTTATAAATGCATTATTGAATGGTTTTAATGAGCATTCCTCACTAAGCTTTTGCTTACGCTCTCTTTCGTTTTCTAAAATCAATAATGCAGAGCATTAAAGGGCATTTGGGGCAGCAAGGAAGGAAGGCAATCAAGTGGAAATTAAGCTCAAGTATGGAAAGGTTTACTTATACACATTTAGCTTTTGGCATTTGGCAATGGGGGACCTATGTGGATGTTTTGGGAGATGTTTTGAACTCCCTAAGTATGTTTAATGTTGTTAATAATGCTGGATTGTGTAATTGGTCATTATGTGTTGGTTTGGAAGTTTTATGCTTGAATGGTTTGCTTGTGTAGGAAGCATGCCTTAGATTTGGGGCTTTTCATATATGTTGATATATTGATCAATGGTTGATGCAAATGTGTCTCTTGTATGATATATGAGTTGCTGGTAAAGTTTGGTAGCAATTGGAGCATGATTGGTTGGTCAATTGCATGATTAAGTAAGCAATTTGCTGCATTCTGTGCAGGCTGTTTCGGAACAGTGGCTACCGTTACGGAACGGGTGCCTTGAATCAACCCAGGCATCCGAAACGGGAAGACACCGTTTTGAAACGGAAGGCCCTCTGCCAGCCTTCATTTCGGTACGCGTTGCGGAACGGCACCGTGTTTCGAAACAGGTTTCCCCTATTTCGGAACACGTGACTGTTGGGGGCTGACATTGGTAGTTATATGTTTTGGAATGTTTGCATTTTGGTCCTGAATCTTGTTTGTGCAATTGTATGAGCTTGGGATGTCCGTTTGAGCTGAAATTTGACAGTGAAGCATGAAACTTGATTAATTTCAAGATGGTAACTCTAATTTAGGTTAAGTTCTCTTAATTTACAGAATTTACAATTTGGTCCCTAAAGTTGTAAATTGTTCAATTGGGTCCCTGTTTGATCTCTGATGTTTATGATCTTTGAGTATGTTGTTTGTATGATCATAACTAGGATTAATATGCATCTAGACAAGTTTAAAAAGAAAAAAAAGGTCGTTAATCAAGGTTGACTTTCGGGTTGACTTTGGTTTTCCCCGTGTGACTTTCTTAATTCGGGTCAACCGTCTAGGCCGGGTTAAGGGGGTTACAAGCACGGAGATGTATCGAGGGTTAAAAGAAGAGTACTATTGGGTTAGTTTGAGGGAGGACGTGGCCGAGTTTGTCAGTAGGTGCATGGTTTGTCAGAGGGTCAAGGCCGAGCATCAGTTCCCCTCAAGATTGTTACAACCGTTGAAGATTCCGGAATGGAAGTGGGAACGTATCACCATGAACTTTGTGTCGGGGCTACCGTTGACTCCTTCGAAGAAGAATTCAGTGTGGGTGATTGTAGATAGGTTTACTAAGTGTGCCCACTTCATACCAGTTCATACCACCTATACCTTAGACAAGTTGGCCGGTCTGTATATCTGTGAGATAATGAGACTACATGGGGTACCGAAATCGATTGTGTCAAACCGAGATCTGAGATTTACAGCTAGATTTTGGGAGTGTTTGCATCGAGCCTTGGGTACTTGGTTGAACTTCAGCACTTCGTATCATCCGTAGTCAGATGGTTAGTCTGAGAGAGTGATTCAGGTGTTGGAAGACATGTTGAGATGTTGTATCATTGATTTTCAGGGGTCGTGGGAGAAACATCTACCGCTAGTAGAGTTCGCGTATAACAACAGTTTTCAGTCGAGTATTCAGATGGCTCCGTATGAGGCCTTGTATGGTAGGAAGTGTAGAACTCTGATTTGTTGGGCCGAAGCCGGACATAAGCTTGTACCGATTCCCGATTTGCTTAAGGGCACCACTGAGAAGGTAAAGTTGATATGTGATCGTCTGGAGGCAGCTTCAGATCGACAGAAGTCCTATGCCGACTTAAAGAGGAAAGAGGTAGAGTATTTCGTGGGAGATAAAGTGTTTTTGAAAGTCTCACCTTGGAAAAAGGTGATGAGGTTTGGGAGGAAGGGCAAGTTGAGCCCAAGATTCGTTGGACCTTACGAGGTAGTTGAGCGGATTGGGCCAGTAGCTTATCGTTTGAGATTGCCTTCCGAGTTAGAGAAGATCAATGATGTCTTTCATGTGTCGATGCTTAGGAGGTATAGATCGGATCCGTCCCATGTTATGCCCGTTGAGGAGATAGAGTTGAATCCAGATTTGTCCTTCAATGAAGAGCCGGTTGAGATACTTTCTTCTGATAGCAAGGTGTTGCGTGGCAAGACCATAAAGTTGGTTAAGGTGTTATGAAGACATAGAGGTGTGGAAGAGCCCACGTGGGAAAGGAAAGCTGATATGCTTGAGCATTTTCTGTACTTGTTTGTGTCAGGTAATATCAGGGACGAAATTCCTTAAATGGGGGAGAGTTGTAACACCCGGGTTTAGGGGTCGGGTGAAAATAATATTAAAATAATATTCGGGTTTCCCTTTTCGTTTTAAAAACTCATTTTATATGTTGGAGCAAACCTAAATTAAAATTAGAACCCAAAACTCCATGGAATTTGAAATTGGGGAAGATGACCATTTTCATTAATGGCAAATTGGTTAATAAGTGGTCTTTCAAATAAAACCCCTTTTCATTTGAAATTTACCTTTTATCATCTTCTTCTCTCCTCACCCATTTTTGCTTCCAACGACAAAAACCCCTTCTCCCCTTAGTTTACTATTCCATCACATATCTTGCTCATTGTTGAAGATTTTTCAAAGGTAAACTCGTTTTTGACCTGTCCTCGTCATTCTCTACACGTTAGTACCTTTAGTTTTCATTATTGTTCATGATTTTGAAATTTGAAGTTTTGGGGTTTTTGATTAAAAATGCTATCTTTATTGTCTTTAACTTAAGATTTTGATTTGTTAATGATATATGAGTTGTTTACTATCTATGAGGTCCAACATAGTAGATTTTTACATGGTTTTATGGAGTTTCCCGAATTTAGGTTTTTGAGGGGTTTTTGGAGGGGTTTAGGTTGAATTTTGGGGGTGTTTTATGTGGGACAGTGTGGGCTGATGGTTAGACTATGTATGAGGGTTGTTTTGGAAGCCTTAGAGAGTAATTTAAGGGTTGAAAACAAAGGATTTGGACTAGACTTCATGGCTGCTCGGGAATGAGGAATTTGAGAGTTGTTCTTAGCTTGGATCATGTGTTTATGTGCTTGAATTGTGTTCCGGGTTGCTACTTTGATTTGTGAACTGATTTGAGGTTGTTTTGATTGTGTTGGGATGATTAGAGGCAAGGAATTTAGTTGGTGAAGCTTCGAGGACGAATCCAGAGATTTTGGAGACTTGAGCTTGGTTTCGGCCTTCTTTTGGGTAGCAACGGTGAGTAGAAATGTCAAACCTTGATTTGTTTTCGAAATGGAAATCTTGGGGGTTTTGGTGGGACCTAGAAGGTTCACCTAAACCCGAGTGTAAGTTACTACTCCTACATCTTTGTTATGTGTTGATGAATTGTTATATGATGTGGTCATGTGCATCTCGAGTTGTTTTACATCGTTGTTGTTGTGTAGTCGTGTAGAAGTCGAGCCTTACGTGATGGTTGTCTAAACTACAGTGATGAGTGGTCCCACCGGTAGTGACTACTAGTAGAGTAAGGTGATGACTGATCCCATCGGAAAACTACTAGTTGAACGGTGATGTGTGGTCCCACCGTATGTATGTTGGTTGTGCATATGCAAGCCATGTGTAGTCTTGTTGTGATAATCATTCGTGCATTCATTGATTTATTGTGAATTATGAAAAGTGTTTTGAAAACTGCATGTTTGTGAATTATAGAGCGTCTCTCACTAAGCTAGTTAGCTTACGCTCTCCTTTATTTCCAACATACAGATCGTTGGAGTTCGGGAGGCAAGCGGGCAAGGGAGGAGCTTCTGGAGTTCTCAAAGTAGCTCAAGTATGATTTACGTATTTGTAATAATTCCTAGACGATGGAGGTGTAGACTTGGAGTTGGTGTCAAACTCCTTAGTTTGATTTTGTTGTTGTTTCTAGCATGTGGAGTTGTTGATGTTATGGTTGGATGTGTTTTGCTTTTATGTCGTGGATTGAGAACCATGTTTATCTCATTGCTTAATTGCCTTGTGCTTGGAAGTTTATATTTTGTTTCTATGAATGCTTTATGTATGGTTGTTTAAAGCATGAAACCTTATAAATGCTAAGTATGTCTCCTTTTGAGTAAATGCTTGAATCCTTTGAATGTATGGTCCTTGTTCGTTTTGAATACCTCGTATGCTGAATCTTGGTTGTTAAATGTCGTATGTATACTTGCTAGTGCCTAGGCGAGTCTTAATTTGCATCTAGAGTCGTGGGTTGGAGTCCTTAGCTGAATTTTTTAGTGTTGCAGTGCAGGGCGTATCGGTATGCCCAAGGGCCGTATCGATACGGTCATACACTTTGGGGCTCAGTTTAAGCCTAACGTACCGATACACGTGGGTGTATCGATACGCCAAAGCCTCTCTGGAAATCTGAGAATTTGACGAGATTTTAGCGTATCGGTACGGGTCTAGGGTGTATCGGTACGGTCTTGTATCGTTGACCGTGAGCAGTTAGCTAGTAAGGGTGTATCGGTACGGTCAACCTGTGTACCGATACGGTCTCCCTACGTTGACTATGGGTTGTTGACTTGGTCAAGGCGTATCGATACCCTCTTCAAGAGTATCGATACGGCCTGCTGAATAAAATAAAATGGACTCTTTTAAATTGTTTGCTTGGTTGTTCGCATCGCTTGTTGTCCTTCCGCTGTCGTGTCACGCATATGATGTATAAATTCCTTTAGACAAGATAATAACTAAAAGAAATTTTCTAGGGTTGCTAACTGAAGTGGGGCCCTAGCGGGTTTCATTTCGGTTTTCCCCGTGTAGCCACTCAGACCGGTCAGTCGTCCAGACCGTGACGAGGGGGTTACAAAATGAGCACAAACTCGAGTGTGCCATCGCGTTACTGGCTGCCGAGGCACTCAACTGGTGGGAAACTATAATATTGACGGTCTCCGAAGACACTGTAACTTGGGAGTTATTACTTAAAAAATTCTGCAAGAAGTACATCAGTGAGTTTTATCTAGCTGAGAGGTGAAGTATCTTCCTCTACCTCAAACAAGGCGAACGACCGATTGAGTAGTACATCCATGATTTCTGCAAGTACTGTAGATACGGTGCTGAGTATATCAAGGAGGAAGAGAAGTGTCAGATGTTCATTGCGAGGCTCAATGATGAATTACGCCCTATGTTTACAGCATTGAGCATTGTTGATTTCCATGACTTGGTGAACCGAGTTAAAGGCACTAAAGCTGCACAGAGGGCTCAACGAGCTGGCGGGTTCGGAAAATTTGAGAAGATGTTTAAGGTTGATTCTTGACCTCCAAAATGGAATAAGAATGGGAGATATCAAGGTCCCAAGCAAAAAGCCTATCACCAGCCTTCCCGTTCTGGAAATATCGATGGACCTTAGTATGTGACACAGTCCTTTGCTAAGGTGTCATCTGTTGATAGTACCGGAGGCTCGAATCGGGGCAACCAACATCCAGTTTGTAATTATTGTCAGAATTGGAATCCAACGGGTCAATGCCGTAAGCAGACTGAAGCTTGTTATTATTGTGGTGAGCAGGGTCACTTTATCCGTGATTGTCCATTGAATGCAACCAAATCCACTACTGCCCCGACTACTGCTGCCTCTCATGCTCAATCCTTTCGAGGTAAAGGATCAAAGCAAGGATCAACGGGAACTTATGGAAGATCAAGTGGTTCGGGAAAACCATTCAACAAACAAGATTCTAAAGCTTCTGCCCATATGTATCATGCGAGGAGCAGGGAAGAGGAGGACGAACCTGATGTCATTGTGGGTACCATTGAGTTATATTCACATCTTTTTTATGCATTGATTGATCCTGGTTCTACTCACTCTTTTATAAGCACCATCATAGTTAAGAAGTATGGCATGTCTTCCGAACCAATAGCATCGAAAATCTCTGTAACCAATCTCTTAGAAGATTGTGTCACCGTAAGGGTAGTGTGCAAGAACTGCCCCTTATTGATCTAAGGGATTCCTTTTCCGACTAATTTGCTGGCTTTACTGATTCATGAGTTCAATTTTATCCTAGGTTTAGATTGGCTTAGTGAGCATCAAACCTGGGTAGATTGTTGTAAGAGGAAGTTATACCTTCGAGGTCTTGGTAAGGAAAGTGGTGTTTTGATGAATGCAAAGAACCCATCATTGTGTGCTTTGAGAATGGAAACCAAAGACGAATCTCAATTGCAGGACATTGACATCGTATGTGAATTCCCTGATGTCTTTTCTGATGAACTTTCAGGATTGCCCCCAACCCGTGAAGTGGAGTTTGGCATCAAGGTGCAACCTGGGACTGCCCCAGTTTCCATTGCACCATATCGTATGACAGCTATTAAATTAAAGGAATTGAAAGCTCAAATTCAAGCATTATTGAGCAAAGGTTTCATTCAATTGAGCTTTTTACCTTGGGGAGCACTAATTCTCTTTGTAAAGAAGAAAGATGGTTCTATGTGATTTTATATTGACTACCGACAGTTGAACAAAGTAACCATCAAGAACAAGTATCCATTGCCTAGAATAGACGACCTGTTCGACAAATTAAAAGATGCCTATGTGTTTTCCAAGATCGATTTAATGTCGAGCTATTACTAAATGAGGGTTAAAGAATGTGATGTACCGAAGACTGCTTTCCGTACAAGATATGGATGCTACGAATTCGTAGTGATGCCCTTTGGGTTAACCAATGAACCGACAACTTTCATGGATTTGATGAATCAGGTCTTTCGACCTTATCTCGATAAATTCGTAGTGGTGTTTATAGATGACATATTGATCTATTCCAAGAATGTTGCAGAACACTGTGATCATCTTTGTATCGTGCTTCAAACCTTACGGGAGAAACAATTATACGCAAAATTCTCTAAGTGTGACTTCTGGCTCACCGAAGTTGCCTTTCTTGGACATATTGTGTCAACTTTGGGTATTCAGGTGGACCCGAAAAAAATCCAAGCTATCGTAGATTGGCATCCACCGAAGAACATTGGTGAAGTCAGAAGCTTCCTTGGACTTGCTGGCTATTACCGAAGAATTGTAAAAGGGTTCTCTATGATAGTCGCTCCTTTGACTAAGCTATTGAGAAAAGAAGCTCCTTTTGTTTGGATCAAAGATCAACAATAGAGTTTCGATCAATTGAAACAAGTCTTGACTCATGCACCGGTTCTAATCCAACCCGAGTCTGGAAAAGACTACACAGTTTACAATGATGCATCACATCTCGGGTTAGGGCGTGTATTGATGAAAGAAGGCAAAGTCATCGCCTATGCCTCAAGACAACTCGAGCCGCACAAAATTAATTACCCTACTCATGACCTTGAGTTGGCTGCAGTTGTCTTTGCATTGAAAATCTGGACACATTATCTCTACGGAGAAAAATGTTACCTCTTCACTGATCATAAAAGCCTCAAGTACCTATTGACCCAAAAGGAGTTGAATCTTCAACAACGACGGTGGATGGAACTCCTTAAAGATTACGATCTCATCATCGATTACATCCGGGCAAGGCCAACATTGTAGCTGATGCACTCAGCCGCAAACCTTTGCCTGGTAAGCGTTGACAGTGAATACAAAGTTATATGTATTGTATAGTACTTTAACTCATTGTAACATCGCTAATTGTAGCTTCTTGAGCAATTAACGCTCACTTCCGGTTACAGAAGCATCGTTGTCTTGTAGCTGAACTTCAAGTTCAGTCTACCATTTTTTCGCGAATCAATGTTTTACAAGAGCAAGATCTTGAGCTTCAATTTATTGTTTCTAAGTTATAGGACAACCCTGACTTCAGAATTAATTATGAAGAGCTCTTGTGTTTTCATGATCGGGTCTGTGTACCTAATGATGAATCTCTCCGCACTGATATTCTCTCTGAAGCACATTCAAGTTCTTTTTCTTTCCACCCTGGGTCCGTGAAGATGTATAAGGACCTACGTGAACTCTATTGGTGGTCGGGCATGAAGTAGGCCATAGTCGACTACATTACCAAATGTCTTACGTGCCAACGTGTTAAAGCAGAACATTATGCTCCTACCGGATTAATGCAACCTATCGATCCACCGAAATGGTAGTGGGTAAAGATCACTATAGATTTTGTTAGTGGTCTACATTTAACTCCCACAAACATGATGTTATATGGGTTATTTTAGATCATTTCACAAAGCCAACTCATTTCATACCGGTTAGAATGGACTACAGTCTCCCTAAATTAGCTGACTTGTACATCAAGGAAGTAAACCGACTCCACAGAGTACCCAAGTCTATTATCCCCGATCGAGATCCCCATTTTGCATCTAGGTTCTAGAGAATCTTACAAGGAGCTCTCGGCAGTAGAGTTAATCTTAGCACAACCTTTCACCCTTAATCTGACGGCCAGTCAGAAAGGGTAATTCAGGTAATTATAGAAAGACTGTTCCATTGAACCCTTAGAAATCTATATTGTTATTAAACCTTCCTATACAGATCTTGGAAGATATGCTTGGAGCATGCATCATCGACTTTGGTGGAACTTGGGAGAAATCCCTACCCCTTGTTGAGTTCGCCTACAATAATAGTTATCAGACATCAATCCAAATGGCCCCGTATGAAGCATTGTATGGTAGACGATGTTGAACTCCATTGTGTTGGTCGGAGCTTGGTGAGGGCAAGATGTTAGGACCTGATTTGCTTCAAGAAACTAAAGAACGAGTTACCATCATTCATGATCGCTTGAAAGATGCTTTTGATCGACAAAAAGCTTATGCTAATCTCAAAAGACGAGACATTGAGTATGAAGTTGGTGAAAAATCATTTCTTAAAGTTTCACCGTGGAAAAAGGTTCTAAGGTTTGGCAAGAAGGGAAAAATTGAGTCTTGATTCATTGGATTCTTTGAAATCATTGAAAGAGTTCGCCCTACGACATATCGATTATTATTTTCCCTCTAAATTGAGTAAAATTAATGATGTTTTTCATGTTTTGATGCTCTAGAAGTACCGTTCTGATCCATCGCACATTATTGAACCTGAATCTGGAGAAATTCAACCAAATTTGACCTACGAGGAAGAACTGGTTCAGATTCTTACAAGAGAAGTAAAAAGGCTTCGTAAGAAATTCGTACCGTTAATTAAAGTACTATGGAGGAGTCACACTCTTGAAGAGGCTACTTGGGAACCTGAAGAGACCATGAAACAACAATATCATCATCACTTCGGTTTAGGTAAAAATTCGAGGACGAATTTTTCTTAAGGGAGGAGAGTTGTAACATCCCAAAAATCGTCTAGTCAGAATTGGGTTCCTATGATCGGAAATTTCACATCGATAAAGTCTAAATATAGTATTGGATAGTTAATTATTGAAATTGGACTCTAATTGAGTTAAATCATTGTTATTGAACCCTATCGAATAATATTGGAACTTGTTTTATGGCTAAATTGTGAAAATTGAAAGTTTGGGGGCATAGCTATGAACTCCTGAGAATCGAGGGACTAATCTTGCAATAAGCCCCTCATCATTTAAGTTGTCGTATCATAAAAAAGTAGAAAAGGGTTTCTTCATTTGAAGGAAAGGCCATTCGGCCAAGTTAATAAAAAAGAAATGAAAAGGGGATTGAAAACTCACCGAAAATTTCACACCTAGTTATCTTCATCTTCTTCCTTACCTTGAACAAGCAAGCACCTCCATTGTAGGAGATTTCAAGCTTTGATTATCTTCATCTTATTTCTTTCGAATCATTTCTCTTTGTTGGGTAAGCTTAATTCCCTAAAACTATTGATTAATCCATGGAGTTTTAATGGTGTAAATTCAAGCTAGGTTTAACATCCATGGAGGATTTCAATGATAATGATGATTTGAAGCTTAGATATTGATTTCGATACCATTATATTGATTTTGACATCGTGATATTGTCCTAATGATTTCCTATTGATTTACCTAGATCGGGAGATCAATTTAGATCATCCATCAACACCATCGAAAGCTAGGAGCAAGGGCATTGTCATCCGAGAGCCGTAGGAGCATCGGATTAGTAAGGTGAGTGTAGTCTTTGTCTCGGGATTAGGTGAGGAGCCTTCCTTGTTCCTTTATTATTAATTTCGATCATATAGCTAACATTACTATTGAGGAAGTTGCATCGGATTGTTAAACGGACTCATTAGTAAGCGTTGGTAAGTTTGTTATTGAACACCGAACATAGTTATTGGCGTTGACATGTTTGCTATTGATAATATTGAAGTCATTGGTCATCAGAGTTCTCATTGAATATTGAATTTGGATATGGACATTGAAACCTTGGATTTGAATGGACATTGGATACAATTGGCATGCCATAGAATTCATGAGCTCAATGTACGGGTGGACTACAGTCATAGGGCTACGACCTATATTGATTTGGCGATGTGGAGGGATGTGTTTTAAAATGGTCATATTGGCGAGGCGGAGGGATTAGAAAATTCATTGATTTGGCGAGGCGTAGGAATTCGTGTATCCACTATCTTGATTCAATCCATGAGTTAATAATGAATTGGATATGTTAAACATTTTATATTGAAACATAGTATTGACATTGATGAGCATGAGATTATGTACATACTTCATGCATTGCTATTTATATTGTTTGTGATAACCTCACTAGGCAAGGTATGCCTAACATGTCTCATTTCATACATTTCAGGTTGAAAGATCACTGTGGTTGAAGATCGGATAGTTGAGGCGAGACAAGTCACTACAAGCCCAAAGTAATATATTTTGTCCTTACGAACTACTAGAAAAGTGGCAAAGAAGTTGAACTAGTCTCTTGTGCCCATTTTGATATGTGTGTAAGTTATAATATTGTCAAAGGCCCTAAAATGACTTTTGGTAAAGCTACAAGTTACTAAAAATTGCTTATTTGGCTCATGTAGGTCAAAACCTAGAAAACGTATTCGAATGAAGATAAAATTTGGCATGCTGGTATTTTATAGTATTGAAATATTGTATGTAAAGTTTCATTGCATTTGAACACTGTTTGGTAAGTTAATTTGATTAAAAACCAACAAAAATATGTTATTACAAGTCAGATCGTATCGATACGGGGTAATGGCATATCGATACGGTTAAGCATAATTAGACCTTAGGAATAGGGCATATCAATACAGTTTGAGGTTGTATCGGAACATTTTGCTACTGGAATCCTCTTTTTTGATACGGGTCTAACGTGTATCGATACATGTCAAAGTCATGGTCAAAGATAGTCAATCCGTACCGATACATGGTTTGCCCGTATCGATATGGTATAAAGGGAAAAGTCAACTCAGGATGACCATCGTACACCAGTATCGAAACAACCTTAAGGTGTTTCGATACATGGTTAGTTAAGTTGGTTAAAGGCATAATTTGATAGTTTGCAATGTTCACAGATTGGTCACTAAACTTAAGATGAGTTAATTGGATGAGTAAATGAACTCCAAATTGCATGAAATTTTACAGAATTGTTAACACTATATTGAATTCCAATAAGGTATGATAAATTGCATCGAAAGACCTCTAAATTTTCATATTTAGAGTTTAGTCCCCAAAACTTATAATAGTTAAGAATTGGTCCTAAATGGATATTTATTGTTTCATAATGGACTAATTGGACTAAGATGCATGTTTGGTATTGATTTATTAGTATTACATTGATTATATTATGTTATGAATTGAAATTTTATCATACCAAATATTGTATTGTTCATTGGTAGCACTCTCCGACCCGGTTCTCGACTAGACCGGGAAGGGGGTGTTACAAGAATGCCCTCAACAATCAAAATGATCGGCAATCAGAATGCCCGTGACAATCAAAATGCCCTCAGCAATCGGAATGTCACGGTAGGAGACAATGCAGTTCTAGAAGAGCAATCTGTTCGTGTATGGAATAGACCTATCCCAGATCATCTACTTCTAGATCTTGATGATCTTAGACCAGGCATTGTCACCCATGAGATCCAAGCTGCACAATTTGAGTTGAAGCTTGTTATATGCACCATGCTCAACTCAATTGGACAATTTGGCAGTTCACCTCATGAAGATGTCAGACAACATTTGAGAGCTTTCTTAGAAGTTTGTAGCTCTTTTCATCAACAAGGAGTCCATGAAGATGTTCTAAAGATAAAATTATTTCCCTATTCACTAAGGGATAAGGCGAGAATGTGGTTGAACGATGTACCATTCGTATCATTGAAATCGTGGGCAAAACTATGCCGCAATTTCCTATTAAGGTATGATCATCCAAATATGAATGATAAAATGTGTAATGACATTACTTATTTTCGTCAAGAAGATGACAAATCCATGTACGAGGCTTGAGATCAGTATAACGAACTTCTATGCAAATGTCCCACGCACGTATTCAAAGATTGGACACAAGTGGTAATGTTCTACAATGGATTAAGTGCATCGACTAGGATAATGCTAGATACCTCGAAAATGGCACTCTCTTAGACAAATCACCTGAGGAAGCAATAGAGATCTTGGACAAACTTGCCAGCAATGATTACCAGTTCCCAACCACCAGGAATGGACCAACAAGAAGAAATGCCATGGCAATTGATCTTGATTCATCGAACGCTATTTTAGCACATCTTGCTACATTAATCAACATGGTTAAGGATTTGCAGCATCCCAATGATACACAAAAATTCAAGGCAGCTGAACCATTTTGTGTTTTATGTAATACTAATCATGATTCTTCTCAATGTCCTCAGAATTCAGAGTCAAGTTATTATGTTAGGAATTTCAATCAAAAACACAATCCATATTCCAACACATCTGATCCAAAATGGGGGAAACATCCATTTTTTGGAGAAACCAGGACGCTTCCAACAATCCACCCCGCCAGAACACAGAAACATCAAGCTTTGAACAGAACTTTACATGTCAACAGACTCAATTGTCTCAACAACAAACATCATCAATAAGTCCTTTGGAAACAACATTGAATGCTTTTATGCTTAAGATTGAGACTAGTAATTTTATGAAAATGTGACTCTTTTACAAAGAAGATTGATAACACAATGTAGAGCCAGGGAGCAATGTTGAAATCTTTGGAGACATAGGTTGGACAATTTGCCCAAATCTTGAGCTCAAGGCCACAAGGAAGTCTGCCCACCAATATAGATATTGTACGAGGATCGTGCCATGAACAGTGTAGGACGATCACCACCTGAAATGGACCAAAGGTGAATGATAATCCTATCAAACCCAAGGAAAGTAGTCAGCTATCAGAGCAGTCTTCTATTCCGAAAGAAATTCCTTACAACAATGCAACGACAATTGCAAATGGCAAGCTTTCAGCATTTGCCACGACAAGTTCACATGCCGCGACAAGTTTATCCAACGATGCCAAGATAGATGAGACGAGAAAGGGAAAAGAAATTAGATTGCCACCTACATTTCCATAGAGGCTAAAGAAGCAGAAGAACGGGTATCAATTCAAGAAGTTCATTGACATCCTCAAGCAAGTTCACATTAACTTTCCATTGGTCGAGGCAATTGAACAAATGCCCAATTATGCTAAGTTCCTTAAACACATTGTCTCTAAACGTACAAGGTTGAACGAGTTTGAAACAGTTGCCTTGACAAAAGGATGTATGGCAATGTTGTATAATCAATTACCACCTAAGCTAAATGATCCAGACAGTCTCACGATACCATGAGCTATTGGCAACCATTATGTCGGAAAAGCACTGTGTGACCTTGGAGTAGACATAAATCTTATGCCAAAATCGGTTTTCCAATGGTTAGGCATAGGAAAGGCGAAACCCACCACAGTCACGTTGTAGCTTGCTGGCAAATCTTTTGTTCAACTAGAAGGAAAAATCGAAGACATTTTGGTAAGATTTGATAATTTTTTTCCTGTTGATTTTATTGTTTTGGGTTGTGAAGTAGATGAGTTTTCTTCCATCATTCTTAGAAGGTTGTTTTTAGCAACGGGAAGGACGTTGATCGATGTCGAGAGAGGACAACTCACAATGCGAGTGAATGATCAGCAAGTCACGTTGAATGCTTTCAAAACACTCAAGTCTGTGGACGATCCAGAGGAATGCCAATTCATTAAAACCATTGAGACAAATCTAGGTATCAACATAGAGAAATATTGCCATGACTGTTGTATGACTGCTGAGTCTAGATCTGAGAACATCAAGAAACAAGAGCTGGACAATGAAATTCAACAAGAAGAAAACTAGGTTGTGAATCAACCGGGGAAAATTTTCAAATTTCTTGATTACTTGAGTAAGGAATTTAAACCCCCTAAACTTTCTATTGAACAACCGCCTTCTTTTGAGTTGAATTCATTGCAGAGCAATTGAAATATGCTTACTTGGGAAATGATAAAACCTTGCTCGTGATAATTTCTTCTCAGTTGCAGCCTGAATAGAAAAAAGAAGCAACAAAGCCTAAGCACTATTGGGTGATGAGTTCAATCAAATGATCACTAGATTTACAAGAAAGAGGTACTTCGATTTCCTCATATGGTTGTTCAAAGCCATAATGGCAAAACATGTTTCATTGTTGTACAATTGAGAGTTTGTCAAACGTAAAGGAAAAAATTTCTTTGGTTTTCTACGTTGGTTATTCAAGGAAATAATGCCATAGCAATTCTAAGAGAGGTACCATAGTCAGGTTGGGATTATAAATTAAGCACTCTAGGACGCAACCCTAATATTTTTAATTCCTTTATTTTTGTTAGTTTTCAGTTAGTTTTGCGTTAGTGTTTTTAGATTTGATTGGTTTGTTAGTGTCATCATTTTTAGCCAGAATTAATAAGGGAATGAAAAATTGTAGAAAAAAAAAAGAAAAACAAGGCTTCTCAAGGAGCAACGACTTGAAGATCACGTAAGAAGGTCCTCCAAAAGCACCCACGATACATGAAGGACCGAGATTTCACTCTGGTGAGGGTTCTATTAGAGATTAATCCGACTTGCAGTGTACCTTTTCGTATGTATCCTGCCGAGTTACTTGCCAAGGTAAGGAACGAAAGTCTAACCTGTAATGCACTGACCTCGTGTCATAATTTTCAGATTCGGAAGATACCACATCTGCACCATTGAAATCTCCACCTCTGGCAACAAAATCAAAGCAAACGTTGAAGCGATAAGTTTTGCCAATCGAAGAGGCCAGGAAGGAGGATGAGTTGGTTAAAGAGGTTGAGGAAATTGAAAGTGACCCTGCACCGACCCCATCATCACCAACAAAGCGAGGTAGCAAAGTGCCCAACTAAAGTTGTGAATCCGAGGTGATGACCTCTCATATTAGTTATTTGCATTTTTTTCATTTTCTTTTATTAGTTTTGCATGCATCGAGGACATTGCTTCTCTAGAGTTTTTTTGGGGGTTATTTTAGTTTGTCTCATGATCATTTGCATTTATTTTGTTGTCTCATGATAGTATGCATATATTACTTGTCATGACAATTCCCTGATACAATTGTTGAAACTTGTTGTGATATCCTATGATGAGTTTTGCCACTGCAATTAGATGAGAAAACATTAGATTTTTGGATAAGCATGGAGTTTACTTGAAATTTTACTATGAGGCTGCTTATATTGACACTATTGTGACTTCTTGATTGAGGGAGACCTAGTAAACCGTAGGTTAATAAAATTTGGGAAAATGTGCTAGAGTAGCCTAACTGACTCTAGAAAAAAACTAAAATATGAATAAAGATAATTTCTTACTAGAGGTGCCCATCTGGCTCTAGTTGTCATGCATTGAGAATCGCTAGAAAAACCCATCCGGCTCTAGTTGTCATGTATTGAGAATCACTAGAGGAGCCCATCCGGCTCTAGTTGATTTAATTTAAAAGAAGTTGCAAGAGGTGCCTAAAACTGGATCTAGCAAAATTAATTGCCTCGGTGTGCTTAAAAATAAAACCTAAGGTCTGATTGGAATCATGTTGATTAAATTGTACACAACTCCACACACACATTTTCACTAGCATTGTAGTTTAATTTTGAGTAATTTTTTGCGTTGTCCAACGATCGAAAGGTAATCAATTCTTCGTGCCACGGTTCTGAGGATTGAAGTTAGGTATGAAGCGTGTTTTGGATGGTAAATGTCTTGGCAGGTAATTGTTAGTGTTTAGCATTGCTTGAGGACAAGAAATAGTTTGAGTTTGGGGGTGTTAAGTGTGTAAAATTAATATATTTGTACCCTTTTTACTCATATTATTGTTAGACTTATTCTCATTTTAGTTTCATACTTAGTCATTCATGCATAGTTTTGTAGTTTCCTTGTCTATTGAGCTTGGATTTATGTTTTGATGGTTTTTGTGGAGAAATCACTAATGTTTTGCTTTATTTTGTGAAGGACAATTTACCGGGTCACTTGCCGAAGGATGTTGTGGCAAGTTAGGATAAGGATAAGGACTTGTCAAACCACTTGCCGAGGGACGCCGCAGAAGTCGCGATAAAAAACTATTGTCTGCAGATTTATTCAAAATGCAAAGGATAATTATATTAGAATCAAATTCAAATCTCCAATCAATTAGAGATCTGCTTACACAGATTCTACATGTATTTGGACTCTCTTTCCTCACCTATTTAAGGAGATCACAACAAAAAACAAGGAGAGTCAATTTCGGGGGGAGATCGGATCACATGAAAATTCATGCACAACCTTTTCTTTTTCATCTTGTATCGTGTAATCCCATGTCTGGGTTTTATTCCTTTTTTTCTTTTTACCAAGCCATTAACTAGTTTAACTTGGCTTGGGCTATCGGGTTTTGTTGGTGTGTAGAGACAAATGAATGGTTTTGGTTTTTAATTCAATACATTTCATTGTTTATACATTCTTGTTTCTTTAAATCTTGCATCAAGGAAATTGGGAAATGAACTTGATTGCAACCATTTATTTAGGCTCGAGAGAGCTAGATTCACGAAATGACTGGATACGATTTTCATTTAAACAATAGTCGATGGAAACTGATCCGCATTAGGAATAAAGATCAGATTTCATAAGCTAAAAGGATTGCAAAGATCGATGTTTCTCATCGAAGGTTAACGTAGGGATGTATCACCAAAGTTTGCATAAACATCACTTCTTCGTTTAGAGATAATACGAAGGAATTGAAGAACACTCCGTCGAACATTGAAGGAGGAAACCCAGTTGCTACGACATTCTAGGAAACCTAGTTGCTCTGCCATTCCACAAAACTCAGTTGACAGGACAATTGACTTGCCTCAGCAATTACAAGCCACGACAATTCATTCGGCAATCGCACCACTGCTCACAATAACCCGACCTAATCTCTCATATCGATTACTTCTTTCTATTTACTTTTCCTTGCTTAGTTTATTTTACTTGTTTTATCACCACTTGTCACTTTCAATATTATTCTCTTTCATTGTATGAAGATAGAAGTCAGAGTTTCACTAATCTCTCATATCATGTTCTTGTGGGGACAACTCGAGACCATTAATGGTGGAAGCGTGATCATGTGACTGTTTTGTCGGTAATTTAGAGGGCACAACTGAACTTGTAGGATATGTTAAAGAGGGTGACGAGCTTGAGATCAAGGTTGGAATATGAATATGCATTAAGTGTGTAACCCCCTTGACCGGGCCTAGATGTCCATCTGAATCGAACGAGTCACACGGGGAATATTGGAGTAAACCGAGAAGGTTTACCTCAATAAACATCCCTATTTTTTCTTTTTATCTTATTTAGATTCACATTATCATCCTATATGATTTGAACTCGGAGCAGAAGCATCCTCAATACAATTAGACATCGATTTGACATTCAATTGATTATGAACATGGATTAAGGACTAATTTGTAATTTTAACAAATTTCATGGGCTTCAACGGAATTAAAGTTACCAAAATTTAATTAGTCATATTTCATGCCACTGTGTCAAATCTCAGCTCAATTCGATAATGCAAACTCATTTAATTGCATCTACAACATTCAAGGACAAAAACGTAAGAAAACAAAAGTTTTAGACATCTCAAATAATTAATTAACTGTTGAGGGTATCAGTACGGTCAACCTTGTATCGATACGCTTTGTCATTCCTTTCAAAAATTGATAAAAATGTTAACTCGTACCGATACAGCCCTAAGTGTATCGGTACACGGGACCGTATCGATACAACCTTAAGCGTATTGGTACATGGGATTCCAATAACCAAATAACCAAAGCCCGTATCAATACACTTTGAACCGTACCGAAACACCATACCCATTTCAGCCTTAGGCGTATCGATACTCTTGGGCCTGAAATGTCATTTCTTCAAAGCTTTTTACACATTCAAGGGTTCGAATCACTTCAAGCAGACTATAAACTCATGCACAAACATAATAGGCATCTAAACAAGCTCCAAACTCAGAACAAACATGCTTGTAATCAACCAACACATTCCAATTCAAACTCTAGAGGCATGCTTCCAAAGAACATTCAACCAAAAGTCCAAAAGAATATACCGAGCTTAAATCGAACTGTAAAGGCCATTTATAACTTTAAAACAACCTTATAAACTTGCTCAAACACAAGGAGTTTAAAAAACACACTCCCAAAACAAAAATGAATCCTATTGCCTTTATTACTATAAGTCTAGTTTGAAACCATACTTTCAGAGAACGAAGTCCTTGGATCCTCCTTGCTCATACGCTGCCTCCACAACTTTAATTCTCTGCATTAATGGACAAAGAGAGCGTAAGCACACAAGGCTTAGTGATGAGTGCTCAAAAACAAAGCATCATCTATGCATTTAAAAACCATTTTCCAAAACCACATTGAAATCTCATTTCCATTACTTAAAATCATCATTTGAAACATCATTCCTTTAAAACACTGCACTTCAATCATTCAAAAACCAGCATATTAAACCATATGCAACATGTATCATAAAACCATAACAACTCACATTACTAACCTCAATTTAAGCTTTCCCTTGCACAACGTACCATATGCAAAGCTGTAAGAGTAAACATGTATAAATCCCATTATACACCACATGATACATCAACAATTATATTGGCTTACAAGTGATCATTAACTAAGTTCCATTTCCAAATCACAACATCGGATACATGGATTCACAAGTGTTGTCCCAACACTTCATACATTCTCACCGACATCTCAAGGTTCACACACGGGAGTATTCGGTAAACAATATAAACCCCTCAATCATTGTGACACTCGTGGTGGAGTATTCGGTACACCATATAAACCCCTCAAAACCACTGATCGGTAGATGTATAACCCTACTAACAAGAGACGAGACACTACACTTCCTCGATCGCCAGGGTACTTGGATGGAGTATTCAGTACACCGTATAAACCCCTCAACATCCAAGGCGACTTGTGTATAGTGCACTCAATACTATAACCGGCTAACTATATCCGATAGCATTTTCAAACCATTTCCATACCATCACTTACCAATATAATTCATTATAACCTCATACCTCATTCTTTTCATATGCATCAACATAAAACCATTTTACAAAGCATCAAACCATGCTTTAAACACAAGTATAAAACACATACTTACATGATCACTTACTATGTGCATCATCATCATCTCATGATTAAAAACAATATATCACATACTTGAAACACGCATAAACAGTTTATTATAACACGATTGAGAGAGTAAAACCACTTGTACCTACTTTCGAACTTAGACAAGCCTTTCAAGCTCATATCTAAGTTCCCAAACCATCTTTAAAACATTTCAAAGCTGAAATTTGCGTTCTCGCTCAGCGAAACGTGAAACCTCGATTCGCCGACGCGAAACTAAGCGTCTAAAGCTTCTAAAGCTTCACCGGTTGCTAGTGGATTGATCTCCTCTATTTTAACCACATAATAACAGATGATTAATGCATCTCAATGCATTCAAAACCCCAGCAAGCAATTCCACAACAATGCCTTGCTAAAAGCTTTCAATCGCCTAACCGAAACAACCGAAAACAACATCGATTGACCTCCACAGTCAACCCAGCCAAAAACTATCACTTCCAAACATCCATTAAAATCAATTAACATCCAAAACCCATCTCATAACATCCATGTACCTCCAACAACCATTATACCACCATAACTCCCAAAAAACACACAACAAACAACCTAAACAATTAGAGATTCTTATAGTTTTGGGACTCCAATGTTAAAACTAACTTATTAACATTATAAAACATCGTAATCATGTTATAATATGATCAAGAACCTAGTAAAACAGATCCAAAACGAAATTCAATCAATTTCATCAATTAAATCTTGATTTCATCATTTCCTCCAATTAAATCACAAAACCATAATAGAAACAATATATAAAGAGTCAAGAACTTGAGAATTTCAGTAAAGAACCTTTCATTAGAGGAAATGAACGAACCTTACCTCTAATGATTGAGTTTCCCCTTAGTTGGTTGTTTTCTCTTGAAAAACAATGAGATTTAATAAGATATTTAGAAATTGAAGAATCACTTAGGAAATCAAAGATTAAGGAAAACAAGATCAATGCCTAGAAATATCTGATGAAAAAGAGTTGTTTGGCTGAAAAGATTTTGAGAGAAAATATGAGAGAATGAAAGTTTCGTCAAATTCTCATTTTATGAAATAACCAATTTATTAATTAATTCTTCTTATATTTCCTTAATTAAAATACACTTTAAAATAAGCATAAGGGAAAACTCAGATTTAACCAAATTTTCAAAAAAGCTCCCTAAAGATTCAAAGTTTTGACTCTTTACAAAACATTCACTAAAACAAGTTTTCAAACTTTACATTTTGGTCAATAGTCCAAAATGTCACATTCCCAAAACTCGTTTTCCAAAATTGATTTCACCAAAACCTTATATATATTTAAAAAGGATTTTAGATGATTTCTCCATATTTTATCACCTTTAAAAATATGTTTCCCCTAAACTCATCCCGAAACTTACCTGAATCTCTAATCTCGATCCAGCGCACCCTAAAACCATCCCAAAAACCTCTAGGCCCAAAATTGAGGCGTTACAACTCTCTCGCACTTAGGAAATTTTATCCTCGAAATTTTACCTGAAGGAAACAAATGCAGAAATTGCATCAACATGTCTGCCTTACTTTCCCACGTGGCTTTCTCAACTCCATGATGTCGCCACAACACCTTTACAAGCTCAACCGTTTTACCACGAAGAACTTTACTACTGGTATCAAGGATCTTTATCGGTTCCTCATCATAAGAAAAATCCGGTTGCAACTCAATATCCTCCACCGACATAACATGTGACGGATCCGAACGATACCTCCGCAACATCGACACATGAAACACATCATGAATCTTCTCCAACTCAAGAGGTTACTTTAAACGATAAGTAACAGGACCAACACGCTCCACAACCTCATACTGTCCAATAAACCTTGGACTAAGCTTACCCTTACGTCCAAACCTCATCACCTTCTTCCAAGGCGACACTTTCAAAAACGCGTGATCCCCAACCGCATACTCAATCTCTCTACGCTTCAAATCTACGTAGGATTTCTGAAGATCTGAGGTGGCTTTCAAACAATCACAAATGAGTTTCATCCTCTCATTTGTATCCTTTAACACATCCGGCAAAGAAACATACTTTCCCCCGTCTCAGTCCAACACAAAGGTGTACGACACTTCCTACCATACAAGGTTTCATACGGTGCCATTTGTATACTAGCTTGGCAACTATTATTATACGCAAACTCTACCAAAGGTAATTGTTTCTCCTAGGTTCCTTGGAACTCAATAATACAACATCTCAATATATCTTCCAAAACTTGAACCACACGTTCAGACTGACCATCCATCTGAGGATGATACGAAGTACTAAAGTTCAATCGTGTGCCCAAAGCTCGATTCAAACACTCCCAAACCCTCGATGTAAATTGCGGATCTATATCCAAAACTATAGTCTTGGGCACTCCGTGCAAAGGCACAATCTCAGCGATATACAAATTTGCCAACTTATCCAATGTATACATCGTATGCACATGCACAAAATGTGCACACTACGTAAATCGATCAACAATCACCCAATTGGAATCTTTCTTTGATGGCATTAACGATAACCCATACACAAAATCCATAGCAATTCCCTCACATTTCCATTCCGGTATTCTCAACGGTTGCAACAACCTGGAAAGAAACTGATGTTCAGCCTTAACACGCTGACACGCCATGCACCTTGCAACAAAATCAGCCACATCATTCTTTAAGCCAACCCAATAGTACTCTTCTTTCATTCCTCGATACATCTTAGTACTATCGATGTGCATAGTAAAAGGACTACTATACACTTAAGTCAGAATGGTACGCCTTAACTCATCATCCTTAGGTACCACTAATCAATCTTTGATACAAAACACTCCATCATCATTAAAATGAAAATTCGTAGGAATCCCATCCATAGTATCCTTGACATGCGGCACCAACTCCTCATTATAAGGTTACTTATCCTTCATCAACTGTGACAAAGATGGCTTCACTTGCAATTTAGCCAACAAACCTCCATCTCGCGTCACACTCAACCGAGCGAACATCGCTCGCAACTCTACTGCAACCTTCCTACTCAAAGCATCAGCTACAACATTAGCCTTTCTCGGATGATACTAAATCGTCAAATAGTAATCCTTAAGCAACTCCAACCACCTATGTTGCCTAAGATTCAAATCCTTTTGAGTCATCAAATATTTCAAACTCTTATAATCCGTGTACACAATACACTTCTCACCATAAAGATAATGCCTCCAAATCTTTAAGGCAAACACAACCGCGACAAGCTCAAGATCATGGGTAGGATAATTGCGGTTATGCACCTTTAATTGATGATATGCATAAGTCACAACTTTTCCTCCTTGCATCAATACACAACCCAAACCAACATATGATGCATCACTGTACACAACAAACTCTTTACCCGACTCAAGTTGAATTAAAATAGGAGCTTGCGTCAAGGCTTCCTTCAACTTCTCGAAAGCTCGTTGCCTATCCTCCGACCACTCAAAGCAAACATTCTTTTGCAAAAACTTAGTTAAAGGAGAAGCAATCTTCGAAAAACAATCCACAAACCTATGGTAGTATCCTCCCAACCCAAGGAAACTACGAACTTCTTGCACCGACTTAGGTGACTTCCAACTCATCACCGCCTCAATCTTATGAGGATCAACCTGAATTACTTTGGCTGACACAACATGTCTGAGAAAAACAACTTCCCTAAGCCAAAACTAACATTTGCTCAACTTATCATACATCTGGTTATCCAACAAAGCTTGAAGCACAATTCACAAATGTTTATCATGATCCTCCTAGGTACGAGAGTACACAAGGATATCATCGATGAGCACAACCACGAATCGATCCAAAAACTCATGGAACACTCGATTCATTATATGCATGAATGCATCAAGTGCATTTGTCAAACTGAACGACATCACCAAGAACTCATAATGCTCGTACTTCGTACAAAATGCAGTCTTACGCACATCTACATCTCTTACCTTCAACTGATAGTACCCAGATCTCAAACCAATTTCTGAAAACACTTAAGCACCTCGAAACTGGACAAACAAATCATAAATCATTGGAAAAGGATACTTATTCTTAATCGCCAACTTGTTCAGTTGTCGATAATCAATGCACATTCGCATTGTACCATCCTTCTTTTTTACAAACAACACCGTGCACCCCAAGGTGAAACATCATGCCTAATAAACCCTCGATCAAACAACTCCTGAAGTTGCGTCTTCAACTTCTTCTACTCTTTTGGAGCCATACGATAGGGAGCAATATACATTGGAGCTCTATTCTCATACAACTTGATGTCAAACTCAACCTCTCTATTAGGTGGCAGACTAGGCAATTTCTCCGGAAAAATACCTAGAAACTCACATACCTTACGTATGTCCTGAAAACACACCTCATTTGATTCCAGATTCATAACATAGGCCAGGAAAGCTTCACATCCTGAATCCATCAAATGACTCGCTTCTAGAGCTTAAATAACATTAGATAAGAATTTAACACTCTCGCTCACAATTACCACTTCTTAATCATCAGCAAATTTCAAGGTAACTCGCTTGGATTAAAAATCAACCATAGCCTTATGTTCGGTCAACCAATCCATACCAAGAATTACATCAAAAACATGAAACGACAACTCCATTAAATCAACCTCAAACACATGACCTTGAACAGTCAAAGGACATATCCTAAACAACCGTCTTGTAACAACTGTCTCACCAAAAGAACTAGTTACTTGCATTCCCACATCTAACACCTCAACAGGGATGTCAAGCAAATGTGCATGCTCATGTAAAATATATGAATGCGTAGAACTAAAATCAATCAAGGATAACAATGATAAATATTACAAAGTAAATGTACCAGTAATCACATCAATGTCATCCAGTCCCTCGCGATGTGCGTACACCCTCGCAATCCCACCACCCTCAAGTTAAACCACCACTAGAAGAGCCACAGTCCTCTAACAATCCTCTCTTCTCTAGAAATTATCATGACCGCGCCCACGACCTCTCTATGGTGTAACAACAGGTGCCTTAGCCTGACCACCACCAGCTAATAACGGGCAATCAGGTCTAAGGTGATCACTCGATATGAAGCTTCAACATGCATTAGCATCCATAAAAGCAAGAGTCTGCCCCTCCCAGGAAAAACGTGGACAATCTCGTCTCATATGATCACGCAATCTACATACCCAACATGTATTCTGCTCGGACCTCACCCTATTACCCTGAACTGACGCACCACGCCCAACAGCTCCTCGTCTCTGCTCAGGACAATACCTACGATCACGGTGTCTCTTAAACTGTCCACCACCAGAGTCGGAATCCACAACTCTCTTTCGCGAGCTAGAACCACTCATACAAGAAGACAAACCCAAATTTTGCTCAATATACTTCGCTCGTATCACCAACACATCAAATCCGTATAATTAGAGGCCAACATATAGGTCTTCACATCTTGCACCAGACTACAATGGAAACAATCACAACGATGCCTATCACTCGACACTAACTCAGAAGACAACTTGCTCAAATGAACAAACTGAACCTCATACTCAGCCACAGTCATGCTACCATAAACAAAAGACATGAACTCGCGTTTCTTGTCATCCAAGTATCTAACCCCTAGATACTTCTTCATAAAGAAAGCTTGGAAAAACTCCCAATCCACACCATTAGGCTCCATAGCCGCATTTATAGTCGTCCACAAACTGTAAGCATCACCTTGCAATAAGGAAACTGCACATCCCAACTTGCGGGCATCAATACACCCCATCTGTTCCAAAATCCTGATCATACTATCCATCCAAGCCTCGAATGCCTCAGGCGAAAAACCACGATACTCAACACCGCCCAAACTACGCAAACGCTCTAACAGCAAACCCGTTTGCCCAGTAGATGGTGCTTGCACATGCACTCTAGCAACAACAACCTAGAAAGCTCCAGTCATCACCTGAACCAAAGGCGTCAAATCACCCAACACTGGCCAACTGGCCCAAGTGGTACTTGCTCCCCATTCTCGGGTGGATTAGGCTGAGGAGGTGGCAATCCTCCGGAAGGTACATCATTTTTATGATTTTCCTGCCCTCCGACAACAATAATCGTACCAGATTGCAACTCTCTCCTTGGACCCATCGTGCTATTAAGTCTAAGACATGATAATAAACCAAACAAAATAATCATGCCAGCTTCAAAAAAGGATCCAAGACTTCCATTTCAAATCAAAATATTTCAGAAAACATTTCAAACTACAGTAATAAGGCAATTGACATCCCAACTTTCCCCCAACATGGAGTATAGCAGTCAAAATATATATCACAACCACCGTGCATAACACACAAACAATCAACGATTAAAAAATATCATAAGCAACCACCGTGCACATACAACACCGAGAAATCATTCAAACAATAATAATCCAACCATCTTACCTCCCAATTTTTCGTAACCTATCTCTACTATGAATAGACTTTCTCCTTTAACTACTGTTGCCTTTAATAAGCATGTGGATATGTCTCCCTGTCCTGTTTGTCCCTTAGCTAAGCAAACCAGGTTTCCTTTTCCTCATAGTCAATCTGTTTCTGTCAAGCCTTTTGACCTTATTCATATTGATTTGTGGGGGCCCTATAGGGTATCCACTCATAGTGGTCATAGATTTTTCCTCACTGTGGTTGATGATCATACACGTATGTGTTGGGTTTTTTTGCTTAGACTTAAGAGTGATGCCATTTTGGCTCTTAAAAAGTTCTTTACTCTTGTCCAAACTCAATATTTTGCTGTGATTAAAATTGTGAGGAGTGACAATGGTTCTGAGTTTTTCAATACTGAGTGTTCTGCTTTTTTTTTCTTCTTTGGGAGTTGTTCACCAAAGCTCTTGTGTCTATACTCCCCAGCAAAATGGGATTGCTGAGAGGAAACATAGGCATATCCTAGAAGTTGCTAGGGCTCTCCATTTTCAATCTAAAGCCCCTTTAAAATTCTGGAGAGAATGTATTTCAACTGCTTGTTACATCATTAATAGGTTACCTACTTCAGTTCTTCATTGGAAATCTCCTTTTGAAGTTTTGTATGGTAAAATTCCAAATTTATCTCACATGAAGGTTTTTGGATGCCTTGTGTATGCCACTAATACTAATCATTCTGACAAGTTTTCTACTAAAGATGTCCCTTCTATTTTTTTAGGATATTCTAGTACCCAAAAAGGTTATATGTTGTTCAATCTTATCACTAAGTCTTTCTTTGTTAACAGAGATGTCATCTTTTATGAGAATGTGTTTCCTTTTTCTTTTCCCAAATCTCCTTCCTCTTCTTTTTTCCTCCTCATCCTTTCATTTCAGATACTGATTTTCTTGTTTTAGATCCTTTGCAAACTCAACCTGATCATCCTTCATCTAACCCTACTCAACCTGTTCATCCTTCACCTGACCCTACTCACCTTGATCATCCTTCACCTGATCATACATCACCTGATCATCCATCACATGATCATCCTTCATCTAAATCTCTTCCACCTGAAATATCTCAAACTGAAATTTCTTCACTTCCTCAAACTGAAATTTCTTCACTTCCAACTCAAATTGTTCGACGTTCTTCTCGTGTTTCTCGTTCACCCAATTGGTTACATGATTATGTGCAGACTTACCATTCTTCCTCTCCTCCTTCTTCTTTGTCTGGTCAGTATCCTCTTTCATCTTTTATTTCTTATTGTCATTTACCTTCTCGTACCTAATCATTTCTTGTTTCTACTTCTCATATTCTTGAACCACTTACTTATCATGAAGCTGCCCAAAATCCTTTGTGGGTTCGAGCCATGAATGAGGAGATTCAGGCTCTTGAGTCTAACAAAACGTGGTTGGTTGTGCCTTTGCCTATTGGGAAGGTGCCTATTGGGTGCAAATGGGTTTACAAGGTCAACTATCAACCTTCGGGTGCAGTGGAGAGATACAAGGCTCGTTTAGTTGCTAAGGGCTATAATCAAAGGGAAGGGGTAGATTTGGTTGATACCTTCTCGCCTGTAGCAAAAATGACAACAATTCGTCTTGTTCTTGCTCTTGCCTCTGTTTTTTGATTGGCCATTATGTTAGATGGATGTCTATAATGCCTTCTTACAAGGTGATCTTGTAGAGGAAATGTACATGGACTTGCCCGCTGGATTTTGCAGCCAGGGGGAGCGTATGGTATGTAGGCTGCAAAAGTCGTTATATGGGTTAAAACAGGCTTCTCATCAGTGGAATGCAAAGCTAACAGAGGTCTTAGTGTCTGATGGTTATTGTCAGAGTAAACATGACTACTCTCTATTCACAAAGAGGCAAGATTCGAAGATTGTTATTCTTTTGGTCTATGTGGATGATTTGCTGATCACAGAGAGTGACCAGGGGATGATAAAGGAACTGAAGGATATTTTACACATGAATTTCAGGATGAAGGATCTGGGGGAATTGAGATATTTGCTTGGGCTTGAGATTTTAAGATCTAGAGAAGGAATTGTACTCAATCAACGTAAATATGCTCTAGAACTGATTGAGAGCACTGGATTGGGAGGCGCTAAACCAGCATTAACACCATTGGAAGCAAATCAAAGGTTAACTTCGATTGAATATGACACAGCAACACAACAAAGTAAAGATGAATATTTGTTGGTAGACAAAACGCAATATCAGCGTCTTATTGGAAGATTACTCTACTTAACACATACGAGGCCGAACATTTCTTTTTCGATACAACACTTGAGTCAGTTTATGCATCAACCCAAGAAGACTCATCTTGATGCAACTTTACGGGTAGTGCGATATGTCAAGAAAAACCCAGGTCAAGGAATATTGTTAAGTGCTAAAAGTAATTGTCAGCTTCTTGCGTATTGTGATTCAGATTGGGCCGCGTGTCCTATGACAAGAAGGTTCGTAACAGGTTACTGTGTGAAATTAGAGGATTCACTAATTTCATGGAAATCAAAGAAGCAAGCCACAGTTGCACGATCATCGGCAGAAGTAAAGTACAGAAGCATGGATGTTACAACATCTGAGAATGTGTGGTTAAGAGGACTGATGAAGGAGTTAGGTTTGGTTACAAGTCTACCAGCCAATTTTTTTGTGATAGCAAAGCTGCCTTGCAGATTGCGGCTAATCCTGTTTACCACGAAAGAACAAAGC
Organism: Hibiscus tridactylites; assembly: GCA_958450335.1. Lineage (NCBI taxonomy): Eukaryota > Viridiplantae > Streptophyta > Magnoliopsida > Malvales > Malvaceae > Hibiscus > Hibiscus tridactylites. The sequence goes on along the minus strand of OY288286.1, from coordinate 22,149,436 downwards.
ACATCGAAATAGATTACCATTTTATTCGTGAACAAATACTATGCAAGCTGATTGAAACGGAGTTTGTTCCTACAAATGAGTAATTAGCAGACGTTATGATGAAAGGGCTTGCGAAGCAACAACTTGATTATATTGTATCCAAGTTGGGGGTAAAAGACATTTTTCACCCTCCAACTTGAGGGGGGTGTTATGATTGTAGTTACAATATAGTTAGAAAGTTATTTGTTAGTTGCATATTAGTTTCATTAAAAAGTTAGTTAGCCAAATTCTTAGTGTATAAATATCATTGTAATGTATTTTATTATTATCAATGAAAATTGAAGAAATATTTTCAATATTATTCTCTCAATTATCATAAACTCAACAAAAAGAAGGACTTAGCATAATCAATTAACTTTCTTGTATTTGTATAAGATGTTGCTTATAAGATCTTCTACTCTGTGATGCTTAAAGTAGTATCAAGCTTTTCAGCATAAGGTGCTGTATAACCTCTGTCTTGTCTTGAATTGGGAATGAGAAGAAGTTGCTACTCTTCATCAACCCCATGATTCACAAGGTAGAAGAAACCATGCCTGTGATTTCTTTATGAAAAGGTTACAAATTGTATGCCAAGGAGATTCTTTGCGTATTATGAAAGCAAAAGGGTAGAGAAGAAAGAAAAGACAACCTGACGGATGGAGTTGACGGTGAGGATAACTCAACGATGGAGACTTGTAGAGCGTCCGACATTTTTTGCTTTGGGATGCAACTTACCTTACCTACTCTAAATAAGGGATATTTATTGAGTATAAATTTCTTGTGCCCTAATCATGTCTCTTTATACATAAATTTTTTATATTAAAATTCATTATATATAATTTTTTGTATACATGTATTTTGTTTATAAATTTTCATGATAATTTCACGTTTTAATTTGGACAACGACCTTAAAAAATGATAGAGAGAGACACGAATTACCATTGTGGATTTAAATTACAGTTACTACTGCATTTTTGATCGTGTTATGTTTATTGTGGTTGTAGATATAACAATTGTCGTAGTCATTGTGAGTATCACGATCATAAAAAACTTTAAAGAAAAAAAATTTTAATTGCAGATATAACAATTATGAGTATCATAATTTCAGACGATATCAAATTATTGTATAACAATTACAGTAACGATCACGTGCCGTTATTTGAATTCCTTACGGTAAAAGAAATTAACAAATATATATATATAATTAAAAGAAGTTATATTTCAAACCCTCATGTTATTGATTTATTATATTTTAGTCATTGAGTTGTTAATTCTGGTTATTTAATTATGTAACATGTTAAAAAATAATAAGTTTTCAATTTGACCTCTACACTTTAGATAAAATATCAATTTGGCATCAAAAGCCGATCAAAGTCCGCCATCTTTGGTCACTGTTTTCCACTGTCATTGAATATCGTCAATGATGACGGCTGAAATACAAAATCCCCACCATTATTTAATCAGGGACGGAGCTCCCTCCAAAAATTTAAAATTTTCATATTTGGCCCTTTATTTTTTTTTTGAAAAAAATAATTTTCCCCCTCAAATATTTATAAGTTCATATTAAACATTGTTGTTTTTGAATATTTGTATTTAATTTAAAATTTTAATTTGGCCCCTTTAAATTTTTAGTCTAATGACAATTTAAGTCCTTATAAAATTTAAATATTACATAAATTAGGCATTGCCACTCAATCTTGAGTTAAAATACTTAATAAACTCTTATATTTTAAAAGTTCAATAATTTTGACCCCTTCAGATATTTAATTCTGGCTTCGTTCCTGTATTTAACCTTCTCTGATGAAATTTTCACTAGAAAATATTCTAACGTTTTTATTTCCACGTTGAAATAGATAAAAAATAATTTGTTATACCCTACCAAACGTATAAATTTTAAAAAGTTGAAATAAAATGATAATCAAATGGTTACATTCAAGATAGATAAATCTAGAGAGAGTTAGTTACTATATGATCCAAAGTTAACTAGAAAGAAGAAAAGGAGCATGAAAGCAAACATAGCGTATAAACATGACACACGTTTGTGTTGCTAAAATTGAATACAACGGCCAACGAGACGCCTTCAACAGGTTTACCGGCATACCCGAGATAATTCCTTTCGTGGTAGAAGAAAGATTAATCATTAAAAAAGTATTCGAGGCTTAATCATTAAAAAATTTCAAACTATATAATTTTTTTCACAGATAAATGTCTAAAGTATTTTTGGCTCAAATAGGTGTATAATATTTTATTCTGTAACCATTGTAAGGTTTTCTCATCATCAACATTAAATTATTTTTGTTATCCAATTATAAACGAACATGTGGCATATTTATCTAGTTTTTTTTTTAATTTTTATTTAGGCTTAAATATACATTTGGTACTTGAACTATACACATTCTCTCAAGTTGACACTTGAACTAGACACCTCCCACCCATGCTGATATTTGAACTATATACATTCTCCAAAGTTAGTACCTGAAGAATTTTTTTTTGCGATAACGTCAAACCAAGTGAGTCCATCGGATAATATAATAATTGAATAATTGCATTCTACCGTAAAGGAACAAGAAATTATTGTTCAATTGTTATTATACTAAGAAAGTAATATAATATTTTTTGAAGAAGAATAAACAATTTAAGTGAATGTTGATATATTGATTTTGATATAACTTAAATAAAATTTTTTTTGGACTTCAACTAATTTGCAAAAACATTTCAAAAGTCCATTAACTTGAAAAATATGTTTGAAAGATTTTCAAAGTATTTTTGACATTTCTAAAAGCATTCAAAATAGCCCAAGTGTCAAAAATAGGTTGTGAGTACCGGTATGATTCTCCTCGTACCGATACCAAACGGCTGGTATCGGTATCGTCATACGTGTATCGATACGCCCTTTATTACCTTAAGCTTTCCAAATTTCCAGTTGCCAATCTTTCGATACGGCCAAGCCCATCTGATGCTTAGTATCAGGTACATGTACGTCGTGCATTAATTGCTTGTAATGACTTTTTTAAGGCAAATACCAATACCGAAACCCGCGTACTGATACCAACATGTCTAAAAGTGCATTTATTGTTAAAAATTAATTCGATAACGATTCTAATAAATCCTCAACGACTAGTAACAGTCGTAAAATCATTAGAGTGTTTAAAAGACCTTTTTAAACATTCATAGAACAACAAGAAACTAACTACCAACATTCAAGGTATAGAGAAAGTGTTTTTGAGCTTTAATAGTTATTTTTATTATAGAATACACTTGTGAGCATAATTGTTATATTTTCTCAAGCATTAGGATTTTGGTTGAGAGTTAAATTATGTAAACACTTTGCTTGTAACACCCTTACCCGGTCTGGTAGAAAACAATTTCGAAGATGTTTTAGGAAAATAATTCTGAGAAGTCCAACATTAAAAAAAAAAAAAACACAATGCATTCATAACAATAAGGCAAATCACTATTTAACAATACATTCAATTCACATATCCAAAGTTACCAAAGTTTTCTTTCTAACTATATATATATATATAAATATTGCTATCAAAACCAGTTCTCACCTAAAATACATTATTCACAAGACACGCATAAAATTTCATTGAATCCAACATAAAAACATTTGAAAAAGAATGGGCTTACCAAACTATAGCACAAAGGGTGAAAAACTCAAGTCGATTCGTTTTAATTCTTCACTTTTCCAGCTCAATTTTTCTGCCATGCTCAGCAATGGAGCTTTGGTGGGGAGAGATAGGAAGGAGATGATTTCTTAGACTAAATTTTCCCTTCTCTTTCCTCTATTGTAGAATCACCGATTACACCTCTTTCATTCTCCTTATTTTTCATTTTTTTTTTCAATTAAAAGTGATGAATATTCACTTTGTATTGACACTTACCGTCCACATGGAGTGTGTCATGCAACGTGGGGAAAGTATCCATGCAACATGGTTCTTCATTCTTTATTTCAATTTGATCCCTCAAGGAAATTTCCAATTTTTTTTTATTTTGGTCCTAAGTTATTGGTATTGAGAGAAATTACAAAGATAATAGAAATCCTAGAACATTATTTCATTAGCAAAGAATTCAAATTTTCTTTCAATTAACTATATAACTACTGACCTGATATTAGTGGTGTTATAGTTTCTCCCCTTAAAGAAAATTAGTGATAAGCGTCGTAAATTGTCAAATAAATATGTCTTAATCTCAAAATAAAATAAATAAAAGACGTAGTAAAGAGAAGAAGGGTCGATCCGCAAGGACTAAAGAGCTTCTGATATCTAAAGGTTTTGATCATGACTATTGCGAGTAAATAAAGTAAACGGGGTTGATCAATAAAGCTAGAAAATAAGGTAAAAACAAGTTTTGAATGTAGAAAGTAGCGAAAGTAATTTGAGGAGAAAACATATTAAATGGAATAGCCCAAGGCTTAGCTTAGCCTTTAATTCAATTTGATCATTGAAAAAGATATTTTTTCCGGATACACGCTGGTTACAATATACAAGCCCCGACCCTTATAACTTACTTTTCACTTTGGTAACCAACAATTCAAAGAAAATCTTTGGATTTCGGTTATTACTTGGACTAGCCACAACTATCGTCGCTAGCATCAATGTAGTTAAGTATTTAGAAAAGTTCGACTCGGATTATGTTGTCTCAATGAGAATCGAATCTAATCTCAATTTCGTGAATCTGTCACTAGGTGTGTTCATAGGAAGTCGAATATGCTACAAGCCGATCCTTCCTCCAAAGTTTAAATCAGAACAACATTCAAGTCAACGCGCGCTTTTTGAAATGAAGGTGTAAAGATTTTAAAAGTAAGGTCGATTGTCACTCTAAGTATTCAGAAAATTGAAGAATGTTACCCCAAAATATTAAGTACTTTTTCTATTCTCACAAATGAATCGAGGCGTCACTTTAAATCTTTGGCTAATTAGGAAATTAGCTAAGCATGGTTATGATAAAAATCATACTTGGCAATTAAAAATAAATAAAAACTTAAGAACAAGAAAGTAAAGAAAAAGAAACTTTGATTAAAAATTCAAAAGCTAAAACAAAACTAAGAATGGAGGATGATTTTCTAGCTTACCTCAATGGGTATTTTAGTATTCTAAAACCTTAAAAATAACCTAGAAAGATAAATCCTAAAAATATTGAATTAATTCTTAAAAATAAAAGATAATTCTAAGCTTGAAGTTTAAAACACAGTTGATCTGCTTATCCGTTCGTGCTAAGTAGACCTTCTAGAAGCCATTGTCTAGATCTTCTAGAAACTGCTGACTTGATGTCACGTCAGACTTCATGCTCAGTACCCAACCTTGATTCTAGAAAATAAAACTACAGAATTTCACCTTTTAAGTGTAATTTCCAGAATTGAAATCTTCCATAAAAACGCACGAAAAACATTCAAATCAGTAACATAAACTAACTATTAAAGGCATAATTAAATACAAAACAATACCCAATATAACCACTTATCAAATTCCCTCTCACTTATTCAATGCTTATCCTCAAGCATGCCTTAGTCAAATAAAAGAAATCTCAAGTTACCAATCCGTCACCTCACAATATGTCAAGGAATACCAAATAAATCAACCATCACATCAATTATCAGAAACAAGGTGACAATCAAGTAAATAGGCTCAACTAGTAATAAGTTTAAGCAAAAGCCAAGACATTCCAATTATCCATTAATTTCAACGTAATAAGATTCAATACCTCACAAGAGTTCACTCATTATCGCTCAAGGTATTGTGGGTAAAGGAAACGCTCAAAGCCAAGATTAAGAAAGACACTACTATAGGCTTGTACGAAAATCAAATCGTCACTACTTAGAATGAACAAGATGTATTAATCAAAGGGTCTTTAATAAGGTTGTAATGGGACTTAGGTTGGGGTAGAGATAAGGCCAAAAAGTGGGCCAAAATGACAAGACAAGAGATGCTAGATGAAAGCCACGAAATTTCATGAAGTAAACAATTCGAAGAAGCAATTAACTTTATTCTTTTTGCTTTTTTCCGATTTTCCTTACTTTTTTTTCTGTCTTTCGAACACTACTTTAATATGTGTTCTGTTCGAACAAAATTTTTCTCTTCCTTTTTTTCGAAATGCTTCTTGAAGTAATATTCTTTTTTATGTTTTTATTTCTTTCGTGGGTCGAAATGATCTTTGTCTTGCCATGGGTATTAAAAAGGGTAAAGAGAATAAATGGATTTGGGTATATAATATGGTGAGAAACAAAGAAAATGGTATAGGCACAAAAATGGTTCACTAATTGGAAACAAAAGGGTAGACAATTTTTTGGGTAGAGAAGTGGGTTAATCCTAACCGCCCTAATCATTTTAAGACGTCCAGTTCAACATGTAATCTCGATATGCATTTAAGTACAAGTTCTAGGATATTAAAATTAACATGGCACACTCAATCAAGAACATGAGCAAGAATAAAAAGGTATGCTCGTTAAGCTCAAATCTCACAAGAAGGTAATGTGCATTGAATCAAGATACATATGAATCATTGTATTAATGGAATGCCAATCAAAATTTTAACGAAAAAACACTAATCTCGCAACCTTACTATCATGCACCTTAAGTATGATAAAAGAGTCATCAAAATACTCCTAGAATATTCAAACAAACACATCAAAAATCAAGATGAAAAATAAGAGACCTTAACAATTCAAGCAAAGCAACTTAATTCCAAGCATATAAACAAATGAAGGTAATTTTATGCAAGCATTCTCTACCCTTCACTAAAATCATATTGTCTTAATATGTAAATGAAAATACAAGAGAGGCAATAGAGATACTCCTCGTTCTAACGACGAAAACTGTAATGAATCTTAATTTTCTTGACTGCTTGGTAATGCCACTATGGTCGGTTCGGCTACTCGAAAGAGAAGCCGTCGGGTATGGATCGGCCCCAAATTTTCTGAAAAACCAAAATGTGGAAAATACATTAGTAACGGTGTAACAAAATTCGGTTCATCACTTACCAACGCAAAAAGTTTTATTTTGGCTGTGGCATTGGTCTGGTTCAGGGGTGTCGTGCGGCTGTCACCGGCGATGAAAGTATTTAGGTTGGCTATGGTTGTGTGCGGCGTGAGAAAAATTGGAATTTTTTTAGGTTTAATAAGTCACGTGGGGAATTAAAGAAAAAAAAGAAAGAAAATGTATGGGAAAGGGAGATATGTCAGATTAAACAGGCATGGGTCCACTTGAATTTATTTTTTTGAAATAAGATGGCTTATATTCATAGTAAGGAGGATGATACAACATAAAGACAAATATTTACAACATGAGTGAAAATAAAAACAACTAGAGAATTAACATATCATCCAAACCTAGTAACTTCCTAAGCCATCTAATAAACCAGATTTGTTGGAGTGTATCTAAATACATATCAAAGTAATCTCCAACGCAGAAAATAGCTTACTACCCCGTCATTTTGAATACTGGAGCCAGCATCAGATCGTAGTGCTACCAGTTAGGTTCGAAATAAGCTATCCCAGTCCCGTGCTGCAGCCAAAGTAGCTCATCGAGGGGCTTCTTCAATCCAGAACATTGAGCCAACGCTACCTTTGCCTTCCTTTGCTAACACGTGAGCAGTATTGTTTGTCTCACGATGAACAAAGCAAAACTTGATTGTATCGAAATCCCTGCTTTCTTGCTTTATATCATGGATGATTGGACTAATTATAGAGTTGCTGGAAGAAGTCGAACATACTTTTTTATGACCATTAGGGAGTCACCTTCCACCACCACTCTTCTAAACCCTATCTCCTTAGCAAAGACAATTGCTTGGAGGCACGCAAGGGCTTCCGCTACAAAACCATCCCTAACATGACAGTGGGGGATAATGCACGATGCCATTATTAGGCCCATGTTATTTCTGCAAATCACTCCTGAGACTAATACCTTAGTGCGCTCATCATAAGCCGAGTAGAAGTTGCACTTTATAGTATTCTCAGCTGGAGGAATCCACTGCAACTGCCGTGCTGTTGTTGCTCTGGGGGGTACATCGGTGCAGTCAACATATTCACGTATGAAGGTCTGGATGAAGGAGGTTGTTTCATGTACCGAAAACTCACTCCTTTCATGCACAATTTTGTTCCGTGTGAACCACACCGCCCAAAAGGTAACCATTAGAATGGTTTGCTGATTAGCATTCAGATTGCAAAACATGTTCGCCACCCATTGTATCCATGCCATAGTCGAATTTATAGTTATCACATGAATACCTTGTCTATCAAGCAGTTGGTGCACAAAATAACAATCCCTCATTATATGATCAATAGAATCAGATGGAGACTGGCAGAAGCAACTAGAATTAACCACATTCAGTCTTCTAGCTTGTAGATTAGCAAATGTTGGTAAAAAATTGTTGGCTACTCTCCACATGTGGATCTTGATCTTCGACGGTAAATTCACAGCCCATAACGCTTTATATAGGGAGGTAACAGACTCGTTAGGATGTGAAGAACCCCTATCAACAGTAGCACCTAGATCAGCACTCAGGCACCTATATCCGCTTTTGACTGAATAATCTCCCGACCCATCATAACGCCATATTATCTTATCATCCACTGGTTCAGAGGATAATGGGATTGAACAAATCTTCTTGGCAACATCCTCACTGAAAATGCTGAAAATAACATCTTCTTTCCAGGTTCTGTTTGGTTCAATGAGATCAGCTACATTAGAGTAGTTAATATTGATGTGGCAATCCTCAACTCTCCCATTTCCTGGCCCTGGTAACCATGGCTCACCCTAGATATTCACCTTACTGGCCGTACCTATACGCCACCCGTAGCCATTCTCAATCACTGCCTTTGCACTCCAGATACTCCGCCATACATATGAAGGATTTGATCCTAGGCTTGAAGAGAGGAAGTCCTGGTTAGGATAATATCTTGCCTTTAGAACCTTAGCAAGGAAGCAATGTGGCTGAGTTACTAGCCTCCAACACTGTTTGGCAAGCAATGCGATGTTGAACCGAGATAAGTCTCGAAAGCCTAATCCACCACACACCTTAGGTTTAGCAAGCTTTGACCATGAACACCAGTGGATCCCCTTACGCGATCCTTGATTCTTCCACCAAAAGGAGGTCATAATTTTTTCCATAGTATGGCACAAGGTAGAAGGGAGGAGGAAGACTTGCATGGCATAGACTGGTAAAGCCTGCAGAACACTCTTTATCAGCACTTCTTTTCCTCCCATTGTTAAAAATTTTATACCCCACGCCCCAGTTTTTTTATTAAATCGATCCAAGTAGTATTGGTATGCCTCCCTCTTGTTTCTACCTACCATAGTTGGTAGTCCAAGATATGTTTCTGGATTAGAAGAAGATCGCACACCTAACATCGATCCAATTGCCTCTTTCAAATCTTGAGTAGTGTTAGCACTAAAGAAGACTAGTGACTTATCAAAATTTACCTTCTGCCCCGACACTTCTCCATATTGATGCAGTATGTCCTTCATGTTACGGGCTGCTTCAAGAGTGGCTTCACCAAAAAGTATGATGTCGTCCGCAAACAACAAGTGGCCTACTTCAAGGCGTTCCCTTCCAATTGTAGCTCCCCTAATTGTCTTTCTTCGATTTGCCTCATTCAAAAGGATGAACAGCCCCTCAGCACAAATCAAGAATAAATAGGGACTTAATGGATCGCCTTGTTGCAACCCACGAGATGGCTTAAAACATCTGCCACTTGATCCGTTGAGGCATACTGAGTTTGAGACTAAGCTGACACAATTCATTATAAGTCTCACCCATCTCTCGGCAAATCCCAGTCGCAGGAGCATACCCTCCAAAAACGGCCACTCTACCCTGTCATATGCTTTGCTTTAGTAAGCCTTGAGAGCAAAGAAACCCTGTCTTCCCACTCGTCTTCTATGCATTGTATTTAGCATCTCATATGCTATGATTACATTATCGGAAATGTGTCGACCTGGAACAAAGGCCCCTTGTGATTTATCAATGCACGCATCAAGGATGGAGGACATTCGCAGAGCCAAGACTTTAGCAACTATCTTATATATCACATTGCATAGGCTAATTGGCCTAAATTGTGCAATCGATTCAGGGTGACTGACTTTTGGAATCAAAATAATCTGAGTAGAATTGATACCTTCAATACTTGATGAGCCATTTAAGATATCCAAGCAATATGTAGCCATATCAGTTCCTATTACATTCCAGTATTGCTGGAAGAAAAGAGTTGTATATCTATCAACTCCAGAAGCCTTTAAAGGCCCCATCCCTTTAATAGCACGATGGACCTCATCAGAAGTGAATGGTGCCAACAAAGAAGAATTCATTGAGTCTGTTACCCTTGGTTGAAGTAGATTGTATACCTCTGAAGCTTCTCGTGGCGAAGAGGAAGTGAATAGTTCTTCAAAGAAGCCCGTGGCAGTCTCAAGCATGTCCTCATCACCTATTATCCATGCACCACTAGAATTAAAGATGCCTTTCACTGCATTTCTCTTTTGTCGGTATGTAGCATGACTATGGAAGTATGGTGTATTTTTATCCCCGTGGTTCAACCAATTAGATCTCGATCTTTGCTCCCAGAACAACTTCTCTTTGTCTGCTTCTAAGTTTAATCCCAGTTTGACCTCGATCAGTTCTTGGAGCACTTCTTCATCTGGGTCTGCGATTGTTAACTCTTTCAATCTTTCTTGCAAAGCACGCCTTAGTTTAGCCGATTCTTTTCTATTCTCAGCCCCCCCAGTTGGCTAACACACCACCTAAGGTACACAGCCTGCTTGGTACATCATCATTCGATTGGCTCCAGTGATCCTTAATGATCTGCTCGACATCTTTTTCTAGTATCCAATTCGCATCAAACTTAAAAGGGGTATGTCTAGAATTGTGGTCTCTGAATGCGTGACCTTCTGAATCAACCAGTGCTGGGCAATGATCGGAAATTGAATGTATACAATGTGAAACAGAATGACCTGGGAACAATTGCCACCAACTAGGATTAGCCACCGCCCTGTCTAACCGTTCACGAACATTATTCTCCGGCAATCTCCCCCTTTCCCATGTGTACCACTGGCCATTGAAACCGAGATCGCTCAACTCACAGTCATCCAAAGCCTCTCGGAAAGCTGCCATATTTCGCTCCGATCATAACCTACCGCCTTGTTTTTCGAATGAGTAGGCTATTTCATTGAAGTCGCCGGCTACAAGCCAAGGTATATTGTCATTACTCGATAACCTTCTCAGCAAATTCCACGAATCTGCCCTTTCACGCTCTATCGGATTTCCATAAGAGCCTGTGAACCTCCAACACACATCTTCTCCTTGTTTAATGATCACATCAATGTGATTTCCTGAGTAGCTTCTTAGAGTGACATCAAGATCAGGTTTCCATCCCAACGACAGACCCCCTTGAGTACCATTTGCTGCAACGTCAATACCAAACAAATAACCACACCTTCTACGAACCTTTCCATCCTCCTCGAATCAAGTTTCGTTTCCATCAGAAACAAAACCTGGGGATTACAGCCTCTCAACGTATTTTTGAGACGGCGTATTGCTCGTGGCTTCCCCAACCCACGGACATTCCAGGAAAGCAACTTCATGGCTTTAGGTTGCCCTGCTCTGCAGAGCCAGCCGCTTTCTCATTTGTGCTAACAGTTGAAGCAGAATCAATTTGATATGAAGCTGCATTCTCCTTACCAATTATTCGTTGTCGTTTTTTGCCATCCACCATAGAAATAGGATTGTCTTCAGCGTCAGAGCCCAAGTCCATGTGGCTGCTAATCATAGGACCATTAATATTCTGAAGTGGGCCCACATTACTATTATCACGTGCTTGCGGAAAAAGACGTGAGTTATCCAAAAACTGCCCACGTACTTGCAGTTGGCCATGCACGTTGTTTGCAGCGTGAATGTCTGACAACGAAACTCCAGTTATCTCTTCACGCAACCACCTACTCGGCGATGGCGGCCCATTTCTCGTTGGAGCACGGAGGGAGAGATCCTAGCCAAAAACTACATCTTTCGGATCCAACGTCAGGCGAAGCGGGCAGAAGCTCTCCCCGTGGCCAAGTTTGCCGCAAATAAAACAAAATAAAGAGAGCTTTTCGTACTAGAACAACACATAAGCACTACGATCTTTACCAAGCGAGATCTTCTTCTTACGTTTCAGCGGATTATTAACATTCAGTTCAACCTGCACTCTCATGTATTGTTTCCTCCCGTAACAATTAGTTTGGAATCATACTCCACATATTGGCCTATGAAGTTGCCAAATTGTCGCGTCATTCCTTCAGACATTAGCCCCGGTGGTAGGTTATGAATCTGAACCCAGAACCTCGCTGAATCTAAATTAACCTGTAATGGGTCCTCACCTTTGTTCAACTTATGAAGGAATAATAAGTGATTATTGAAGAACCAAGGGCACCCTTCCATCACACGAATCAAATCAACCTCGGCATAGAATCTAAAATAGATTCTCTTCTCTCCTATATCAGTAATAGAAATTCCACCTAGAGGGTGCCATAGATCCGCTAAAGTATTCCTCATTGATAGAAAATGCACCACACTGGCTGTGAGGAATCGTCCTACTAAGCAGAGAGAGTATTCATCCGCCACATCCACTAACTCAGGGGAACCTCAAACACTTCATCTTCACCATCATCAATAGTCAAGGAAGCCAGATTTATCTCCATTTCACAGATAAACACAGATCCCAGTCTAGAAAACAGTAGAGGAAGAGGCAGAAGAGCGTGCAAAACTGCAGACTAACCGCGTGCAAAACTGCAGACTAATCAAATTTTTCAATGGGGTCCACTTGAAATTAAAATTTGAAAAGTGATAAGATGGGTTTTTTTAAAATATATATTAGAGATAAAGGTGGGGGTTTGAAGTAGCCGGTCAAAATATCTTTGGTTAATTAAAAAATTAACTAAGCATGATTATGGTAAAAAAATCATACTTAGCATTTAAAAATAAATAAAAACTTAAGAACAAGAAAATAAAGAAAAAAAACTTTGATTAAAAATTCAAAAGCTAAAACAAAACTAAGAATGGAGGATGATTTTCTAGCTTACCCCAATGGATCTTCTAGAAGCTACTAACTTGATGTTACGTTAGACTTCATGCCCAATACTCGTGATACAGGGGTGTTGTTGAAGAAAATAACATTCCTCGTTCATTCGCGGATCTAGGATAATAGCAAGTATTTCTCTGCAATAGAAACAATCATGATTTTTGAAGTTAGATATTTTAAATAGTAAAAAAAATAAAAGAAAAAATTCAGAATTGGGAGAGAAGAAAGTTGCAGAAATTTTAGGATAATTTGAACGACGAAGATGAAATTCTTCAAGCGTTCAACAACAGTAGCAACGTTCTTGGAATTTGACACGATGAACTCGAAAGAACCGGCATAATCTGTTATGCAAACCCGAATCGAATCTGTTCTTCGTAGTCGAAAAAGATGAACAAACTCCAAGGAAGAACTCGAACAATCTGTTGAACGAACCCGAACCTTATCTTGAATTTGTTCGAATACGGACTTGGACCCTTCAATTATCGAACAATTGAGAACCCGAAGTATCAAAGAAAAAGTTCTAAAAAGAACCAAATTTGAGAGAAAAATCTCACAAAATAATTATTCATTAATTGTCTAACCCTTTCAATGTTGCATGCGGGTTACATATATAGGGGTGAGGGAAGTTGGCCGAATTTTATCTTGTGGCTGCTATTTGGCCATTTAAAATTAAAGTTTCAAACTACAAAGGCAGATTCAATTTCGGCCATACATCTTGGGCGCCACTTTGCATATGAAACATGTGCCAATTTGTTTGAAACTCAAACAATAACCTCCTTGGTGCTTATCCACTCGGCTGCATGTATATCCACACGTGTCCTTGTAGATGGTCCGGTGCACATGGTCTGCCCATGTCAATGTGGCATGCACGAATTGCCAATGAAATTATGTTGAAGTGAAATGGCACGCTGCCATGGCTGCTCTAACTTTCACATGCAAGGCTGCCATGGCTGCTCTAAATTTCACGTGCAAGGCTGCAAACATATATAAAAAATATTATAAAAACATTATTGGAATTAAACCACATGTAAAATTTATGCATGCATTTACAATTCAAAGATGGGATACTGCACATATATAAAATATTATTATAAGTTATATTATTAAATTATTCCAAACATATGTATCATATGATATACGTATTTAAAAACACCCATGTATTATATAACCTAATCATGTCACATATTAATTATGCAACACATTAAAAGTCCTATCGTCTAAGGCACAAGTATTATCAAATGATTCAGAAATATTAGCACAAGTAAGGAACAGAGCTTCCCTGAAACGTTGCGCCCTAGATCGCGTAATTGGTCCTAACGGTAAGACCTCCGGATCAGCAACATGTGCTGGTGAAGACGTGCTCACATCAACCCAGCCTTGATTCTAGAAAAAAACTGTAAAATTTTACCTTTTAAGTGTAATTTTCAGGATTGAAGTCCTGCATAAAAAACGCACGAAAACATCCATATCAGTAACATAAACTAACTATTAAAGGCATAATTAAAGATAAAGTAGTACCCAATATAACCACTTATCAATTAGTCCTCGAATTTTCTCTAAACTAGATGTTAAGATTATGGTTCTATTTCATAACTTGCACTAATAGTGACAATGAATTTGAAATATTCTAATTTCATAATATCCTTACATATTATGACGAACATAACAAAATAAACAAATCGTTTTAGTTGCAAGTCAAAGTTGTCAAACAAAATTTAAACTCCTAAGTGGCATATGCATAATACAAACATACAATAAACTTCAGTTTGCTCCTAGAATCGACTAAATTCTAGCTCTTATACCAAAATGTAGCACCCCTACCCGATTTGGTAGAAAACATGTCCAAAGATGTTACTGAAAAACAATTCCAAAAAGTCGAACATTCAACACAAAGACAAACGAACATAATGCATTCATAACAATAAGGTGAATCACTATTTAACAATTAATTCAATTCACATATCCAAGGTAACTAAAGTTTTCTTTCTAACTATAATAGCACTCAACCACATTGTAACAAAATATATATATATATATATATATATATATATATATATATTCACAAAATACAATATTCACATCAGCATATTAAAAAAAATACAATATTCACAAAACACATAAAATTTCATTGAATCCAACATAAAAACATTTGAAAAAGAATTGGCTTACCAAACTATAGCATAAAGGGTGAAAAACTCAAGTCGATTGGTTCTAATTCTTCACTTTTCCAGCTGACTTTATCTTCCATGCTCAGAAATAGAGCTTCGGTGGAGAGAGATATGAAGGAGATGGGTTTTTTTAGACTAAAATTTTCCTTCTCTTTCCTCTAATGTGGAGTCACAGATTACCCCTCTTTCATTCTCCTTATTTTCCATTTTTTCAATTAAAAGTGATGAATAATCATTTTGTATTGACACTTACCGTCCACATGGAGTGTGTCATGCAAGGTGGGGAAAAAAGCCATGCAACACGGTTCTTCATTCTCTATTTCAATTCTGTCCCTCAAGGAAATTTCCAATTCTTTCATTCTGGTCCTAAGCTATTGGTTTTGATAGAAATTACAAAGATAATTGAAATCCTACAACATCATTTCATTAGCAAAAAAAATCAAATTTTCTTTCAATTAACTATATAACTACTGACGTGATATTATGGGTTTTATAATTCCTCCTCTTATAAGAAAATTCGAGGACAAATTTTCTTATACCTGAGAAGTTAATATTATGGTTCTATTTCAGAACTTGCACTAATAGTGACAATGAATTTGAAATATTCAAATTTCAAAATATATTCACATATTCTAACGGTCATTACAAAGTAAACAAATTGTTTAAGTTGAAAGTCACAAATACCAAACAAAATTTAAACTTTTAGGTGGCATATGCATAATACAAACATACAAAAAATTTCGGTTTAGTCCTAGAATCGACTAAGCTCTAGCTCTAATACCAAAATATAACACCCCTACTTAGTTTGGTGTAAAACAGGTTCGAAGAGAAAACAATTATGAAAAGTCAAACATTCAAAACATAGACAAACGAACACAATACATTCATAACAATAAGGCGAATCACTATTTAACAATTAATTCAATTCACATATCCAATGTTACCAAAGATTTCTTTCTAACTATAATACCACCCGACCGCATTGTAACTAATATATATATATATATATATATTGCTATCAAAACCAGCTCTCACCTAAAATACATTATTTATAAAACACACATAACATTCCATTGAATCCAACATAAAAAGTTGGTAATTGTTAGGTGTATGAGATCATTATGAGTGTATGTGGATGTTTATGCTGAGCTATGTAAAGTAGTTAAGGTTGTTAGGATATGTTATTATTGTTAACGTAAGGATTGTTATAATCCTGTGTATTCCATTGTACATCAACCCTAGTTAGGGTTCATCGTTTGTTGTATAAATTCTCCCATCTACTTCTCAATAATACAAGCTTAATTTCTCTGGTCTATTTCTCTTCTTTCTCTCATATATTGCTCAACCTTACATAGTATCATAGGTTCTCAAAATGGTTGAAAGCTCGTCTGGTTCATCTTCTTCAAGTGGTTCCAAGCCCTTTACGAACAAGACCGTTTCTATTCGATTGGATGATTCCAACTATCTTCTTTGGCGTCAACATGTCTTGTTTTCCATTGAAAGCTTGGCTCTTACTGAGCATGTTGATGGCACAGTCAAGATTCCTCCGCAATTTGTTTTTGATCAAGGTGGTTCCAAGACAGCAAATGCTGAGTTCATGATCTATAAGCAGCAAGATAGTGCTCTATGTTCATGGCTTCTTTCTTCTATAGGTCCATCGATTTTACCATCCTTGGTAAATTGTAAAACGGCCTTTGAGATCTGGGAGAAAGTTCAGCAGGTTTTCTCCGTTTCTTCAACAACAAAGATTATGCATCTTCACTGTTCTTTGAAGAGTCTTCGCAAAAGGGATCAAAGCATGAGGGAGTACTTGTCTCAGATTCAAGCTATCTGCGATAGCCTGGCTGCCTGTGGAAATCCGTTATCTGAAACTATGCATATTTCTGCCATTCTCTCAGGCTTACCGCCTGAGTATGAACCAGTGGTGGCTGTGATCACTTCGAGCCAACAGCCTTACAAGATTGATGGCGTGTGTAATGTTCTGTTAGACACAGAGGCTCGTCAGCAAGAATTTGTGTCTCAGAATCTTGCGGTTAATCTTGTTCAAGGGCCAATTTCAGGGGCTCAGAGTTCTGGTCAAAGAACTTCGATCTTTCGTTCTTCAGGTTCTCAAGGCTTTAGTCAAGATGCTCAAGGTTTTAATCAAGGTCAGTCTAGTCCTGTTTTTGGTCAAAACCAGTCATCTGGCTATAATATGAATGAGGCATCAGTGAGAAGAATAATGAAGTATCTTAAAGGTACAATGGATCATGGTCTCTACTTTAATTCTTCACCTTCTTTGACAAAAATCACTTGATACTCTGACTCAGATTGGGGATCAAGCCATGAGGATAGAAGATCCACTGCAGGACATTGTGTCTTTCTAGGTGCAAACTTAATTGCATGGAGTTAAAAAAAACAAGGAGTTGTGTCTAGATCCTCTACTGAAGCTAAATTTCGAGGAATTGCAAATGTTATGTGTGAAATTATGTGGATCAAATCTCTTCTAACTGAACTAGGAGTCTCTCTTTCAGCTGCTCCATCAATCTGGTGCGATAACACCAGTGCAATCGCACACTAAGCCAACCCTGTCCATCATGCCAAGCTCAAACACGTACATCTTGACTTGAGTTTTGTTAGGGAAAAAGTCATGGATGGATCATTTTAGATCAACTATGTACCAGCTATTGATCAAGTAGCAGATGTATTAACCAAACCTCTATCCGCGGCGTTCTTCGTTAAGCTGCGTCAACAACTTCAGGTTTATTCTACTGATGAATTAAGACTCAAAAACAACAGTTTTACAGGACGGGAAGAATGATAGGCATCTTGTTTCATGAAGAAAGGAAAGGTAGGAAGTATGTTAGGTGTATGAGATCATTATGAGTGTATGTGGATGTTATATGTTGAGCTGTGTAAAGTAGTTAAGGTTGTTAGGATCTGTTATTATTGTTAACGTAAGGATCGTTATAATCCTGTGTATTCCAGTGTACATCAACCCTAGTTAGGGTTCATCGTATGTTGTATAAATTCTCCCATCTACTTCTCAATAATACAAGCTTAATTTCTCTGGTCTATCTCTCTTCTTTCTCTCATATATTGCTCAACCTTACAGTAATGTATATAAAGTCACAAAATGTAACACTACTCTGAAACTGCAGACATCGGTTTTCCTAGTAACTTTCAGAGTATATGCAATCTCTGGCATTGAGAGTAGGGTTTGAATAATAAGATATAGAGTTGGAGAACATATGCATATTCAAACAAGGCTGCCTAATTGAGTTTAGATAAACTTTTTCAAGTATAAGATCTAACCCGAGTAGTTCATTCGAATGAAGCATTATCTATGTAAACTTTGAAACAATGCTAAAAGGGAAAGTCTTTTGAAACTCACCAGGAGCAATATAACCATGGGTGCCTGAAAAGCAGCTCCGTTTTTCCGCAACCTTTTCGAATTTCGGCTTGTCAAGTAAAATGTTGGATCACTTTATATCCCTGTGACTGCGAGTGATAGGAGGGGAGCAATCATGGTGCAGATAAGAAATTCCCTTGGCAGCTCCTAAGGCAATCTTATAAAAAGTTGTAAAAGTATAAAGAATATATTTTTTATTTAAAATTGTCAGAAATTATAAAAATAATTATTGTTATTTTGAAATATTTAAAATGAAATAATATTTAAAAATTTATAAATTATAAAAAAATACTTTCAGACTTTGATTATATATACAAACTGTAACAACTTTACATACAAACTGTAACGGTTATACACACATACTATTTGTATAAAATTATAAAAAGAAAATTATTTCACAGACTTTGGTCTTTTATGTAAAATGGAGAAACAAAATATTTGAAACCGTAAAAGTCGTACAAAAATTCACAAACTGCGATTATGCATACATATTTAGTAGAAGACAATTGTAGTTACTGTAATTTTTCGCAAACTTCAATTATACATACATACTTCGTTAATAAGAAATTTATATCAACTAAAGTTTTAATGATTTTGTATTTTTCATAATTTCACATTACAATTTTTTATTTTTACAATTTTTTATAACTTTTATATCTTATATTTAAAAAATAGAATTTTTTATAAATTTTATAATCCGAATAGTTTTTTTATATATTTTTGTTTTTAAGAATTTTTTTTCATATTTTTTACGATTTAATGACGTGGCACTCAAGAGTGTGCTATGTGTCATCGCCTTTATATTTTTAAAATTTTACTTTTTAAATATTTACTATTATATTTAATAATTTTTTAAAATTTTTTCTATTTTTTATGGTTTAATGACGTGACACTTTCAGGATGTGCTACATGTCATCATCTTATTGACCCTCAATGAGTTAACGGTCAAAATTGGTCAATCGTTACGGAAGGGCTAAATTGTGTATGATTTGAATTATGAGGGCTAAATTGGAGAAAAAATTCATAAAAGCTTAATTAATTTATTTTATTATTCATTAAGAATTAATTTGACCTTTAAGCCTTTAGATAAATAACTCTCATTTAAGATTATTTAGATAAATACTCCTTTCAGTCCATATAGAATAATCTTAATAATCTTGCGTTTTATGTAAACAATTCAGTCTACGTGGACAGAAAAGGATAGAAAGATAAACAATTTAATTAATATGTTTTGAATATCATTGTCCAGTTTGCTGTGTTCAATATTTTTTTTGCTCATCCTTTTATTTTTATTATTAAAAGAGAAATGCAAATAGCACCAACTGATCCTCAAACAAACTCAGGCCTGACTTTGAAAGGCTGGAGCTTCATTCGATCACAACCATTTGATCAAACCTAGGCCCATCGCATGGAAACGGAAACCCATAACCACGAATACAATTGAATGCATTAAAAAATAAAAAATAAAAAATAATATATATATATATATATATATATCTTTTTCTTTAAAAAAAATAAAGAAAGAAAATACAATTGATTAAAAGAGATGAGCTTCATGATTTTTTTTTTCAATGGCCGCCTCTATATATATCGTTGAAGTCATAAAGTTTCCAGCTTTGGTCTATGTTAATCAAAACATCATATTGTTACTGCCATTTATTTATCTTATCTTTCGCAGCAGCCTCTCTTGTTTTATGTTGATGATGAATGGTTCAGTTGTTCTGAGAAGATGGTGAAGCTCCTGAGTATAGTGAGTGTTGTGTTTAGTGGCGATGGTGATCGAAAAACCGGTTAGGGTGTAGGGAAAAGGAGACCGACGATTGTCAATTTGGAAGAAAACTTTAGGGTTTTTCGAAGAAAAACTTTAATGTGTCGCGGTTTTTTAACGACACTTGACTATAATGAAATTGAATGAAAAATCCAATGATTGTATTGTAAGTCTTAAAAGTTTGGTGACCAGAATGCAGATGCTTTAAAATTTCAGTTACTCCAATGTAACTTGCCCTAATTTAAAAAAAAACGGTATATTTAAGTAATAACGTCTTAGCCTAGCCTCTAAACGATAGTTGACAAAAATTGACAAGTTGACGGTTTGGTTGTTGGGTTGAAAGGCTTCTTATAGACGAGGTCAAACAAACGCCCTTGATTTCTTACTGGTAAAAAAAAACACCTAGGGGTGTCTTTTATCTTGACCAATTAAAGTGTTTTATTATTTGTATTTCTTTTACATTTTTTAGATTAAGTAAAAGAATTTATATTCGAAAAGTGAATACCAATATTTAGTTGGATAACCTAAACATCTTTGACCACTTGATCAATCAATAAATCTTTGTATTTCATTTATTTTAATACATATAATTTTCCATAAAAAAAAACATAAAGAAAAACCCGAAAACGTGATTGTTTATCGTGAAAATATGAAGAGGAAGAGGCAAAGGAAATACCAAAAAACTTGAGGCAAGACGATGAAGCTCTTATGTTTTATGTGGTTGATGGATAAAATTTGGAATCTTTATTATACCTTGTGAAATGGCCAAATGCACTAACGCAATACAAACAAGGAAAAAAAGTGTCGGCGTCTAAAATAAGGTTCTTACCATGATGTTGAAAGCCTTTATAGGTTACATTTGTGATTGAATAAATTATGTTTGTTTCGTTGGGTCTGGGCACATAAATCATAGTATGATTGTTGATGCAAAAATGAGGAGGCGTCGAACATGGAAGGTGAAGAGAAAGATCAAGACGGTTGTTGGTGGTTTCAAGTGGTTCACCTCTGTAGACTTGAGGTGGAGAGCCACATGATAGATAACTCGGCACCGTTAAATGTGACGAAGGATCAATACCCCTGAAGGTGGAGGACTAGCGATGCTTGATTGTGTGACGGTTGTGGTACGATGGTAGGAGAGATCCTTCTCCTCTTTGAATGTGGAAATGTACCCATTATATAGAAGTTTTTAAGTCTTCCTTGAGAAGGAACTTCTTGGAGAAGACATTACCATAACTAAGTGCATTGGTAACTGAGAAGACTTGATACGTAATGGGTTCCATACTATTTATTATTAAGGGTATAACAACTGTCCTCCTTAGTTGAGGGGAATGTCATAAACTGGCAAGAGTTGAGACTTGTAGGTAAAGTCCGGCTTGTAACCGTTGTGCTCGACGTAATTGAACAAATGTCAGAACAGAGGTAACTCGACGTTAAGGAGAAACCATAACGGTTTTCCTCTCTTGATTTGAAAGCCGCAATAGAGTAAAAAAACAAGAAGCTCAAATGATTCGACTCGGAAAGTCATCAGGGAGTGATTATAAAGTAAATGATTCGACCTCGAAAAGTCATCAAGGGAGTGAATACATAAACAAGTGACTTTACTTGGGAAATCATCAAGGGAATGAATACATCAGCAAGTGAGTCGATCCTAGGAAGTCACCAGGGGAGTGAATACATGAACAAGCGACTTGACTCCGAGAAATCATTAGGAGAGTGGTTACATAAACAAATAACTCGACTATGGGAAGTCATCACAGAAGTTCATTGGAGGCATACTCTGTTGGGGCATGCATTAATAACATTGTAGAGATGGTGTTGTCCGAGAATAAATGGGTATAGTCAGGAGAAAAACACAATGTCAGATGCATATATCTATAAATGGATCAACTCCGGGAAATCATCGAAAAAGTTAATCTATAAGAAAATGACTCGAGAATGGGAAATCATTGGAGGAGTAAATATATCAGTAATTGACGACTACGAAAAATCATTGGAGGAGTTAATATATAAGCAAATGACTCAACTCCGAAAAATCATTGTAGGAGTGAATATATCAACAAATGACTTCGTTCTAAGAAATGATTGAATGCATGAATATATGATTAAATGACTGGACTATATGAAATCATCGGAGGAGTTAATACATAAGTAAATGACTCGACTCTTGAAAATCATCAAAGGAATTAATATATGTAAGCAAATAACTCGACTTTGGGAAATGATCGGAGGAGTTCGCATAAGGCATCATCTACCTGAGCAAACATCCACACTTTTTCAGATCAGGTGTTATTCGAGATACAGAAGTGTGGCATCTCAACATCATTTTAGAAAAGACCGCAAGTATTGAATGGGCGGAGGTCAACCTTTATGAGAGCAGACATCTACACTCATGCAGATCAAATGTCACACAGGAATGTAGGCATCTCGACGCCCTTGGAGAAAAGCTTAATGCCACAAAATTGAATGGGTGGAGGCTATCCTCTGCCAGAGCAAACATCTACACTCTTGCAGACCAGGTGTCGATCATGACACAAAAGTGTAGGTATCTATACGCCCTTGGAGAGAAACACAATGCCTGAAGAATTGAATGTGCGAAGGCATCTAACAATGTTCTTCGAAGAATGGAAGCGTAGGAATGCATTCGAATCCGTAAGAGATAGAAACATCTGCAAATTTCATACATTCATTTATCTATGAAGCAAATCATAAAACATTTATGAATATTAGGAGGAAGAATCTCGACGCCTATGTAGAAGCATACAAAACAATCTATATAAATAAAGAATAAAACACCAAAGAATGTTTTATGTCTCGACGCCTATTGGGCAGAGGATGTTAAACTATTTTGACAGTAATTATGTGAGAATATAAAAATTCATTGATATAGGGATGATAGATCTCAATGTCTTTATAAATCTGTTGCAAGTTATTGAAGTTGAGTGTGAAGCTATGTGCAATTTTCTCTCTACGCTTCTTGGGGTAGAGGAAAGTCTATGAACTAACCTATCTCTACACCTCTAAGGGTAGAGTACGGTCTTTAGGCTAGTCCATCTTAATGCCCAGTGAGAGACGAAGAGCTCGTAAAAGTATTATTAAAAGTTCTGGTTAAGAAGCATGATCATTTCTAAGCTTAGAAGTATGGCGGAGGGTCTCAACGCCTTTGTTTGTAGTGGAAACTCAAGTAGCTTAACCTAAAGGCTTTCATTTCTACGCTACCTAGCAACTATCTAGACATACAATGTTTTATGGAGGATGTGCACATATTTTGAAGAAGGAAAATGTTCTAGAGGTGCGAAGGTCGTAATATTCCTTCTTGAAACACTCAAATAGATTTTCAAAACACCTTTGACAATCACAAAAAACTTACAACACTTTTGCGGATGATGGTGTTGTTGTCGGTGATTTTGGAGTAAACGAAACATGATGATTCTCCATGAGACACACAATAAAAAGCGACTGATTGGTGAAATGTTTCATGGACCCTTATAATGTGACCTCGATGTACTATGAAAACGTCGACAGTAGATGTCAGTTGTTTCCCCTTCTCACACCTAAAGAAGCCTTGAATCCACTCAGGAGAGTTTCGAGCTTTTGTCTTGCCATTACCAGCCAGAAAAACCAAGTACGCTAGATGGGTTTGGAGATGAGTTGGTCACTCTAGGATGGTTGTCTTTGAGGATGCATCTCAACTGATTCTATCGAGTTAGAAATGCTTCCACGCTCATCACACTAATTGTTGATGCCAATATGAGGAGGCGCCGAACATGGGAGGTAGAGAAAAAAACAAGGTGATTGTTGGCAGTTTGAGGCGGTTCACCCTTGTAGGATTGGGGCAGAGAGTCGTATGGTAGACAACTCGACGTCATTAAATACGATGGAGGATCGATACCCTTGAATGTAGAGGTCAAACAATGCTTGATGGTTCGTTGGTGGGAGTGATCCTCCTCCTATTTGAAGGTGGAAATGTACCAATTATATACAAGAATTTTCTAAGCCTTTCTTGAGAAAGAACTTCTTGGAGAAGGCATGAACATAATCAAGTGGATTGGTGATTGATAAGACTTGATAAGCCAATAGGTCTCATGCTATTTATTATTAAGGGTATAAAAAGGGTAAGTCTAACGTAAGGCATACTACGGTGCGGTTATTATGCGACACCAACCAAAAATGTTACAAGACAAGGAACAAAGAATAGAAAATGTTACACTTTCTGATAACATTTTCAGTTGGTGGTTAAGTATCAAAACTTAACTTCGACTATCAATACTTATCGCTTATGGTAACATTTTAGTTTTCTGTAAGTATCAAAACTTGTCTCTAAGTATCGATACTGTCGTGAGGCACCAACCTAAAATGCCATCAAAAGGTGTACCATTTTCAGTTCCGTTTTACGTGTTTTGTAACATTTTCGGTTGGTGCCGCACCTTTGACTCACCCGTGTAACAATGATAATTTAAGAATGAGAGTGGTAAAGATGGAAAAGATTGACTAAGTTTCTCTTTCAAACTTGTCATTAATGTTATTATTTTATAATAAATCGGTCACTCTATCGTCAACTCCAGTTAAATACAGTTGATACCTCAACTATCAAGAATCTCGGACAAACAACTTGAAGTAATACACCCATAATGAAGACACTGCCAACACCAAAAGCATTGAGATTAAGCACCATAGTATAGAAAAGGACAATGCAAGAAACTAAACATATTGATTCTTCACATGCAGACCAACAATGAGTAAAAATCATAAACGAATTCTTTAATGTAGGATCAACTAGGCAAAAACTTTTGTCTTGTTTGGATCCCTTTGTTGTATTTATTTATTCAAAACATTATCAAAATTTTGGCAATGCTCAAGAGCATAGAGGAAACAAAAATCCATCAAAATATCATTAGTTTTGATAATAGCTCCATGCTCTTTATCTCTCATGAAAGAATAATCAATTCCAAGAGATTATATTCCAATTCACCATAAAACAATAATTAAAAGCCCCACTATTGATGCTGAGAATATTAGGCACCGAATAAGGTGCATGATAGAAACAAGGGCGTTTAAGGAGGAGGTTGATGGTGGTTCACCCATTTTGAGATAGGGAGAGCCAAAAATGGTGGTCAGAATAAGAGAGGATTGACGGAGGATATGAGAGGATTTTTTTCGATATGTCATATTCTCTTCAGCTTAGTGGGTATTTATAGCTGAGTGGTATTGTTTGATGGGGCGAGGGTCAGACCTAGTGACAACTCTTGATGGCTTGACATGATTAGTCTTTTCAGCTCGATCACATGGGTTGGCAGAGTAGCCTATTGTTATCAGACAATAGAATAAGTTGGATGGTCAGGCAAACCTGGTGGCTGTCATGTCGAGGGTGACCTAGAGGCAATGTTTTCGAAGGCCATGATGTTTTGCACGTTGAGGTGCTATGCAGAGACTCAGAGCTTTGGAGGTATAAATAGCTAGAGGCATGATGATTATAGGTGAAGATGTGACATCTGTAGTGTAACACCCTCGGCTAGGATATCATATTTGGGCCTCAAGCCCAAACCAAAACCATAAATTTCTCAAATTGGGTTTAGCCCAAACAAGGTATTTTCCAAAACATTTTTATCCAATAGTTGAAAACAAAGATAAACAATTTAAATCATTATAAATGAGCTCCACTTTAATTTAGAACATTAATATATTCAAATTAATTAATACAATTTCAAAAGTAAGAATTACGAACTCGACCATGTAAGGTCATATGAATACATAGCCCACTAAATAGAAGTATCGTACTCTGAAAACCTCCACATGCTGAAATCTCGTACTGATAGTGCTCTTCGAACTCACGATATGACGATCAACCTACGCATGGAAACAACGATTCTGAGCGATGAGCTTAAAAAGCTCAGTGGTACACATCTACTCTACTATACTTTATGCTAATCATAAACATAAGCATGCAAGCTAGTACGAGTAATAAGAGGAGATAAATAAACATGTGGCGCTACAACTAGTCCCCTAAACACATGCTATAAACATAGCCAAACATCATACATGGCCCACAAGGCCCAATCATACTCGGGATCTGATATAAAGGCTTTTATGGATGAACACACCTTGCTTGAATGATGTTGAAGGCAACCCGTTTGATTGTTAGATCTAGGAAGGAAGCAAGAAACCTGCAAGCAAGATAGGCTCAAATAGAAGGCTTTAGGGTAGGTAATTGTAGGGTAATTTAGGTGGACTTTGAAAAGAAAATAAAGAGTAAAATGATGTCAAGTTTAAGTGGGCTTGTAGGGTAATGGTTTAAGAAAGAAAATGTTGGTTTGAAAATGATAAGATGAAAGTATCTTAAAGAAAACTGAAGGATGAACCTAGGCTAAATGGAGCCTAAACCCGAACCTTATATAATTTATTTAAGAGGTGGTAAAAAGTACTTGGACCCACAATCTATAAAGAGATAGGAACCACAAGTATCAAGATGAAAAGAAGAGTGACGCCACAAGCAAGCTTGATATGTCGATAAAGTTCTAAAAAGAACAAGATAGAGAGAATAATCTCACTAAAGAAATATATGTATTGAGATATGTTTGAGATGTGTTACAAAAGTGAAAATAAACCTCTATTTATAGTATTTAGGTGGTGGTCGAATAGGCACAATATCCTAGTGAAAAAATGGCGCAAAAATGAAGTGTCTCCCTCATAAACCTATTTAACTATTCGGCTAAGGAGGAGTCTCCCTCCAAAAAATGGTGCCGAAACATGTTTCCCTCCAAGGGTGATAGATTATGATGCTTGGGGAAGAAACATGCCCTTCGGGTGTTGAGATGGGGATGGTAGCTGGAGTTGAGATGAGCTGTTTGAACTAGGTGTGAGCTGGATGGAGCTGAGCTAGCTAGCTGAAGTAATTAGCTCAAATTTGAAGTTATTTTGAGCTAATATGAATTTCCCTTAGCTCGGTGAGCTAGTCCTTACGTTTTGTGTGCTTCCTTTTCATGCTTCTCTAGGTCCTTGACCTGCCTTTGAACTTGTGAGCTAATCTGAGCTGAATTGAACGTTCTTGAGCTAAGTCGAGCAAAAATTGGATTGATCGAGCTAAACTGAGCTAGCATGGATTGTTTCCTTCTGCCATGCCCCTATATAAGTAGAAAAACAATTACATTAGATGTGTGTAAGTTGAAATTATATAAAACGTATGCAAACATACGTATAAAGTAATTAACGCATAAATGAAAGATGTGCAAGCTATTAAAGCTAAGTACAAATATAATATAAAGATGTGAAACATATGTTATGCATGAATATCATATTCTATGCAAATGAATGATAACATATGATAACTCAAGTATATCCTAATATGCAAAAGCATGCTTATAACAATATTTAAAGCATAAATAAGATAATAAAAGATACAGTAAGGCAAAACTCCCTTCGAATCAACCTTGAGGATCTTCAATGATGTGATCAAGTCATAGAGAAAGTTAGTGTTGATTAGGATGACATCATCCCTCTTTCTTTAAAGAAATTTATCCCCAAATAAACATATTGTTTAAAAAGGCAGTAGGTAGATGTTTGTATGACCGATTCCTTCATCTTTGCTAATGGATTAGCAACTCCAAGTGATACACTTTTGAATAAACCATTTTCAAGATGTTCGTCTTTTAGACATGCATCTTCAAAGGTCACCTTATTTGAATCTTAAAAGGATATAACTTTTGAAACGTCAAAGGACATGTCTTGTGGATCACCAAAGGTTACGTCTATTGGTTGTTCAAAGGACACAACATGTAGTCCTCCAAAAGTCATGTTTCTTGAATCATCTTCTTGAACCGAAACATCATGATGGTTGGTGAAGAATCTTGACTATTCTGATCCTCCATCAAGTAGGTTGTAAACTTCAACTCCTTTAAGCTTTGTACCTTTCCAAATGTTGTCCCTTGAGTAGGTGGATAATGCTCACTTCATTACTTTGAAATGATTGATTTTGTTACACCAATCAAGCTCAAAATGACAAAGGAACTTGTCATCATAGGGTGGTAGGATAACACCATGTATGTAAATTATTTTTCTACAAAACAAACCAGAGTTAGGAAATGATAGACTATTACAAAAAAATAGAAAGAGCAAACCAGGGAGGATGTTTAATGATCCTAACGGGCATTTGTTGCTAGATGATGGGAAACCTCCTCGAAACATCTTCTGAATTCTTCTTTTAATCAACCTGCAAGAATGGCAATTCAAGAATAGGCAGAAAATATTGGTTAGATAAAATCTGCTTCTCCTTTTCTTTTCCATATTCATTCTTTTCTTTTTCAACTTGTGCAATTTCAACTCCAAATTGTTTTTGATGCTCAATCTCACTTTCAATCCTCCCACGTTCAACTCTAATTGCCTTTTCCTCCTCAAAACGTTTTTCCTCCATGGCATTTTCATTGATTTTCTCCTTCATGGCTTCAATGCTCTCCTTAAGATGGTTTCAATTTTGAAGCACTTGACTTGGTAATAAATGTGCTAATGTAACCTTCTTTCCTCCATATGCAAATGAGTAATGATTGGTGAAACCATAATGTGTTGCTCGTTTTTCATATTTCCAAGGACGACCGAGTAGAAGGTGACTTGTATTCATGGAAACAACATCACACAAAACTTCGTCTTTGTACCTTCCGATTGAGAATGGAAAATTACTTGCTCTGTGACTTTTAATTCTTCTCCATCGTTCAACCATTGCAACTTATAGGAGCTTGAATGCATGGTTGTCTTGAGCCCCAACTTTTCCACCATATAAGTTGTAGAGTGTTTGGGTTTTCTCCAAGTGTGAGCGCAAGTGCACACTCTTGTCAAGTTATAATATAAAAGATAGCGTCTTCCACGAGGATTAGACAACTAATTCGAATGTAAATCCCTGCACAGAGAATATTTTAATGCACAATTAAATTTTAGCTTGTAAGAGATTCTAAATTAAAGAAACACAAGTAATTAAGAGAAGAGATCAAATTGATGGAATGGGTCAGGTTATGCTGCTTCGTAGTGTGAAACTACGTTGAAAAGGTCTAGTTGTATTGCGCTGCCAAACTTTGCTACCTCGACGAAAGACGGCAGATTGGTGCTTCAACATCTTTCACTGCCTTGGCAGGTGGAACCAATGATTGTCTCGGCGGCAAACTCGGTAGACCTTCAAGGCTCGGCAGAACGCTTCGATAATGATTCTGCTTATGTCTAAGTCAGAATACTGTTGATGCCCACTGCAGATAATACCTGTCGACGTGAATCTTGCAATGAATAGCAATCTTAGGTCCGTCCTCTTTTAGCCGCCTTAAACCCTAACCTATGTCTAGGCTGGATTGATCAACACATGGTATGGATGAGATCGTGGTTACTTCTTTCGTGAGTTTGACTCTCTCGATTCCAAACAAATGGATTTCTCACAATCGATGTTTTGAACTCATTTGAAAACAACGAAGAACATGAAATAAGCAAACCTTGAATTTATACAATAACAAACTTGAACCTAAACAACCATTCTCACAACTACTTTACAACACAACCCAAACCCTATAGAATTTAGAACATAACGGCAGTAAGAAAACACAAGAGAAATTTAAGCTATGCCAAGATGTCTAAAATACAAAGTAAGATCGGGTATATATAGGGCATGGCCTAGGTTAAGTCCTTCTTGGAGTAGAAGTCTTCTTCATGATAAAGTAGCTTTTGCATTGAATGCATCCTTTAATTCTAACTTCTTTGACTTGAAGTTAGACTCCTTGTGTCGAAAGTAAGCTCAGGCCGCCTTAGATATTTTCTCCTTTAGCGGCTCTGTTCGACGTTTCCGGCTTCAGTAAATTGCATGGATGGGCTCATTGAACTCAGAAAATTATGCTCTTCCAATCGCATTCCAATTCGCCAATTCCCTAAGTTACTACCCTGGGCAGCAGATGTGGTGGCAGCAGCTACTCGACAGCATCTCTCTCTGTGTTGAACTGCTTTAGTACAACTCCTTGGTTTGCTACCTCAACATTAGCTCCTCAGCTTTCTCCTTCTTTTGGCATCTTCTAGCATCTGAAACTAAAACTAAACTAAAACAATATCTTTTCTTACCAAATCAAAGATATTCATTAGAAACATGGTAAAGTAAAGAATATTGTAAATAATGCATGAATGTACCTAAATATGCCTAAAATGTACTTAGAAATAGCAATAATCTGAGATGGAATGTATACAAAATATAAGCCTATTCATCACTTTACATAAGTGCTGACAATGTTTGTACAACTTCCAATGTCGATAATTACAAAACACCCTTTACCATTTACATGGAATCAAGTGTGAAATATGTTCTCCCTTTGTTGTTCATATTCCAAAACATGAATGTTCAATGTCCTTTTAACAACAAGGGTGCTGTAGAAAGTAGATGGAAAAGAATCATGCAACATGGTAAGTAGAAATAAAATAAAATAGACCTTACCAAATATGCTCTCACAAATCCTTACAATATCAATCCAAAGAAAACAAGATGACACTCAAACTCTCGTGTTTGCACTCTAGGACTTTATTGGCTTTTACTGTCCTTTTCTGATCTCACCTCTCTCAATGCTTTTTTCCACTAGATTCTGTCTTGAAAAGCTCTTAGAGGACTTACTCAATACTTAACAACTATTCTTGGGCGAATGCTGTAAAAATGGTTAGGCAGGAAAGAAAAATATAACGTAATAGGTAGGCTAGAAATAGAAAGAATAGAAGAAAGGGGTTAATTACTAGAAAATTTCCTTACAACCTTCCCTTCCACAAAAATCAAGTATTGTTACTAATATGGCTTCGAGGTTTGTAGAAGATGTTGTTAATGTCCCTTTTCTTTTTTTTCGTAATGTTCGAATTCTTTTTTTGTGTGCACAAAATGAAATGAAAAAGATAGTAACTTACAATTTCCTTTCGAGTAGGGCTTCACTTGCTGCACTTGCTTTCTTCCACCACAACTCTGATTACCATATGATATAAGGGCTTCTATGGATGAACATGTCTTGCTTGAATGATGTTGATGGCACCCCTTTGATTGTTGGATCTAGGAAATAAGCAAGAAACCTGCAAGGAAGATAGGCTCAAATAGAAGGTTTTAAGGTAGGTAATTGTAGGGTAATTTGGGTGAGCTTTGAAAAGAAAATAATGATGAAAGTGATGGCAAGTTTAAGTGGGCTTGTATGGTAATGGCTTAAAAAAAGAAAAGCTTGGTTGTAAAATGATAAGATGAAAGTATCTTAAAGAAAAATCAAGGATGAACTAGGTAATATAAAGCCTAAACCCGAACCTTATATTGTTTCTTTAGGGGGTGGTAAAAAAGACTTGGACCCATTATCTATAAAGAGATAGGAACCACAAGTATCAAGATGAAAAGAAGGGTCATGCCACAAGCAAGCTTGATAAGTCGATAAAGTTCTAAAAAGAACACGATAGAGAGAATAATCTCACAAAAGAAATATATGTATTGAGATATGTTTGAGATGTGTTACAAAAGTGAAAATGAACCCTTATTTATAGTATTTAGGGGTGGCCAAATAGGCACAATATCCTAGTGAAAAATTGGCGCAAAAATAAAGTGTCTCCCTCATAAACCTATTCAACTATTCGGCTAAGGAGGTGTATCCCTCCAAGTGCATTTCCCTCCAAAAAATGGCGCCCAAACATGTTTCCCTTCAAGGGTGACCGACCATGATGCTTGGGGGAAGGAACATGCCCTTCGGGTGTTGAGCTGGGGATGGTAGCTGAAGCTGATTGAGTTGAGCTAGCTAGCTAAAGTACTTAGCTCAAAGTTGAAGTTGTTTTAAGCTAATTTGAGTCGCCTTTAGCTAGGTGAGCTAGTCCTTAAGTTTTGTGTGTTTCCTTTGCATGCTTCTATAGGTCCTTGAGCTACCTTTGGACTCTGTGAGCTAATTCGAGGTGAATTGAAAGTTCTCGTGCTAAGCCAAGCTGAAATTGGATTGTACGAGCTAAACCGAGCTACCATTGATTGTGTCTTTCACCCATGCCCCTATAAAAGTAAAAAAATTACATTAGATGTGTGTAAGCTGAAATTATATAAAACATATGCAAACATACTTATAAAGTAATTACAACATAAATTAAAGATGTATAAGCTATAAAAGCTAAGTATAAATATAATATAAAGATGTGAAACATATGTTATGCATGAATATCATAAACTATGCAAATGAATGATAACATATGATAACTCAAGTATATCCTAATAAGCAAAAGCATGCTTATAACAATATTTAATGCATAAATAAGATAATAAAAGATAAAGTAAGGTAGAACTCCCTTAGAATCAACCTTGAGGATCTTCAATGATGTGATCAAGTCATGGAGAAAGTTGGTGCTGGTTAGGATCGCATCAGGATCTCTCCAGATCATCCGAGTGAAACACACAATGTCATAACCATAAACCTAGAGTGAAGCCCGGTGTCACATAGCCTCTGGAACATACACTTTCTCTCTGGGTGAGGCCTGGTATCACACATCCTCAGGAATGTACACCCATATTCGGCATCTCTCCTCGAGTATCATCGAATGAGGCCCCGCGTCACACAACGTCGAGAACGTACATTCGACATCTCTA
Organism: Hibiscus tridactylites; assembly: GCA_958450335.1. Classification (NCBI taxonomy): domain Eukaryota; kingdom Viridiplantae; phylum Streptophyta; class Magnoliopsida; order Malvales; family Malvaceae; genus Hibiscus; species Hibiscus tridactylites. The sequence continues at coordinate 22,116,457 of OY288286.1, read as the reverse complement.
ACCATGGTGTTGCAACACTCTTTCTCTAGGTATCCAAATCCCATAAATCAAGGTGACTCAACCAACCAAGTGTCCAAACCGCACACAACACTGACACGGTTGCCATAGGACGCACAACATAACTCGATCCACCAATGATCTTCTATGGTTGCTATTACAACAAGCAATCCAATTAAGTTTACCGACTTGTTAATATATTATGGAAGAGTGCATTAATCATTCACATTATCTTATTAATCCATGTCTTCCCATTAATATATTACGTGAATTTCCATCTTGTATTAGCATTATAGATTATTCCATTAAATAGGTACCGATACTCGAACACGACCATCGATACGGTACCCTTGGGTATCAATACATACACGCGTACCTATACTGATCTTGCTTACTGGAAATCTTAGACTTCTAGAAGTACTGGTACAGGTTAACACGAACCGATACGGCCCCCAACCGCGTATCGATACAGCCAAAGCTTGTACCGATACCTTATACATGGGTTTGTACCATTTCCTCGAATTACGATGTTACCGAACTTATTTCGATCTCTAAAACTTATGCAAGTAATTAGGATTTGTTTACTAACATATTCATTCAATTATTATTAATTGCCAACTTCATAATCATTAATTGAGTATTTATCTGCATTATTATCTCCTAAATATAATTTCCATTAATTCACATCAACCATTCAAACTAGCATACAAGGCATCACAATTATCAATTAATTCAAGCAATCCTCAATTAATTATACGAGTCAAATCCTATCCTTAAACATCATCATGCATCTCACATATATCGAATCTCATACTATCGGTCTCCAAATATGCATATTCATCGTCTACCTAATTTGCATATACTAACACGCAAGCAATCACATTTATGATGCTCATGAAGAAATATGAGTTCGAGTTGTACTAACCTGAAGCAATTATTGATATATCCTCATAAAATATTCCAGATAACTCAACTTGGTCAGACATCCGGTCCTGAATAATCCTCATAAAAAATGAATACGAAAATACATTAATTTCATGCATCCCTATTCCAAACACAAGGTCAAACATGTAAGAACAACTTATCAGGTTCAAATTTGGAAAACAGATTGTGCTAACGAACTCTGAATGTTGAGAAACCCTCAGGTAGGGTCCCTCAGAAAAATTCAATGGTCGGTCAACATCTCAGGTGATCCTATGCGATGCAAGGACATGGTAAGACAGTGCACCCGCAAGGCGTTATTCGGTGCAGGCGAACTCAGGTGCACCCGACAGAGTGGGTTCTGGTGTGGCGCAGTGCACTGGAGCATGGTGCACTCGTCTGGGCAGACACACACCCACTCGTAAGCGGCACGTGGTGGCGTGTGGAAGCTCATCCGGTAGTCGAACGACGGTGACAAGTTCCAGTTCCGTTGTCTCGATGCTGGTGAACACGCTGGTGTCCTCTGTTTCATGATTTGGCTACCAAAACTACCTTTTTTTCAGAAACCCAAACCTTATTTACCTTCATCCCGACGAATGGTGACGACAACGATGACTTGGCGACCACTAGCTAACTTGTCTCGGTGAGATCTTTCCAACGGTGCCAGCGGTATCAAAAATGAACCAACAGACGGCATCGAAAATGAGTTTAAAGCTCTTCACTCTCTCTAAAACTCTCTCCCCCATTTCTCCTACTTTTTTCTTTTTCTCTCTCCTCCATCATATCTTTCTTCCACTTTTCAACCACCCACATATATTTAAATTTTAGGCACCACTAACAAAATCTATTCTTCCAACTTGGATAAATCCATTTAATAAATACCCACCTTCCTCTTCTTTTCCTTTGCCCCAAAGCCCATATTCAATTTTCTTAGTTGGGCTCCCAACATAAAGGCCCAATACCTGGGTTAAAGACTCGATTCTCTAACTCAGAGTTCGGGTCGTTACATGTAGCCGGAGTTATAACACTCACCAATGAGAACAAAACAATTTAACCATTGGTAAAGAAAGTAAAACTTCAGTGCTGAAAAAAGTAACTCATACTTCAGTGATCATTTTTATAGTTTACCCAAAATCTTACTGTGTTTCAAATAATTTATTATTTTCAATTAAATCCCTCAAAATTTTTAAACGTTCTCATTACGTAACACCCCAAATTTAGGCCTAGATGTTTTAGAGTTTGAATCGAATCGGTCGAGAACGGTTCGAATCTTAAAGGGAGGTTTAAGGAACACCTAGTTCGGGATGCTTTAAAAATAAGGAAAAATATTTAAAAATCCTCATTTCTTATATGAATGTTTATGGTGAAATCAATTTTATAAAATAAGGTTTGGAAATACTACATTTGGGTGTAGTGACCAAATCGTAGTTTTTGCAAAAGTTAAATAGTGACTGTTTTGTAAAGGATTGAAACTTTGAATCTTTAAGGAGCTAATTTTACCAAAATGTTTTTAATCAGATTTCTCCTTATTTTGGGTGATTTTAATAATGTTTTAATTAAAGGAAATAAAGATTAATTAAAAGGCAAACCATCTTTGACTTTTCATAACTACCTTTTATCAATTTTCTCTCATTTCATTTTCTCTCAATTTCTTTTCAGCCAAACACATTTCCTCCATCAATTAGCCTTTGTTTTTAATTCCTTTTGATGATATTTAAATCACCTTTTCATTCATAATCTTTTCCTCACCAAATCCTCTTGTTTTCACATTGGATTTTCAAGAAAACTTGCCCAATTCAAGGAGAAATCAGCCATTAGAGGTAAGCTTCGTCCTTCTAAGTCCAGAAGTAAGTATTGGCTAGATTGCTCTCTTATATGTGGTGGTTGCCCCTAAAATGCTTTTACATGCTCATGGTTTGAGATAGATAAATTCCTACTATTTTTATGCATGATTTGTAGCATGAGATGATGCTTGAAATGATTTCATGAAATAACGTGTTGCATTGTTGAGTTTTGAGCTTTTGTTTTAAAGCATGGCAAATGTTATGGTTTTGAAATGAGATGAGAAAGATTTGAGAAATGTTGCATGAAAAACAGTAGGTGAGATGATGTTTTAACGTAATATATTGGCATAGAAGATGAGATACTTACTGAATATAATTGATCGATCAATAGGATGAGAGTGCACTATAAACTAAAAATTTGTACGTGATCTTTGGCTTAATCCAAAGGGAGAGACCGATGATGGGAATTCCATAGGGTAGGACTTGGTGAAATACCCAAGCTTTGTGGTGATGAGAGATTCTGCCATGTGAGTACGGTGATGTGAGATTCCACCAGAAATTATGTTGCTAGACAAGTGAGTACGGTGATGTGAGATTCCACCAGAAGCGTCTAGTGGTTAGAGAATATTGTCCGCATATCCGAGTAGTAATGAGATGTGAAATGCCAATATAATATATGAAAATGCTTTTGAATCACATGTACCTATTGATGAGATAATTTATGCTATGAGAAATGCATATGAGATTTGTATATGAAATGCTTTAGTTTTAACAAGCACATGTATGAATTTTCCATGAGATTTGCATTGGTTTAAATGCATGAGATAGAATTGAGGTACATGTGTTTTCAACGAAGAGTTGCTTTGAAATGGTTTTCAAGCATGAGATAGAATGAGCATGTTGTTGAAAAAGCTTTTGAGAAAGTGTTTTGGAAGAATGCATTATTATGTTGGTTTTCTTTAGAGCATGCCTCACTAAGCAAGTGTGCTTACGCTATCTTTTACCAGTAATGCAGATAATTGAGGTGTTTTGGGCAGCAAGAAGGTTAAGAACATCCAAAGAAGTGCAAAGCTCATGTATGGTGATGTTTTTATACACTTTAGTTTTGATATTTGGCAATGAGACTTCAAGGTTGTTTTGGGAGATGTGTTTTGAACTCCCTAAGTTTGTGGCATGTTTGTGTTGCCATTTATGGGCTGTAAATGGTCCTAATGGATTGGTTTGAGGTTTGGTTGCTTATATTGGTTTGGTGACTAGGAAGCATGCCTCTAGATTGAATGTTTTTGTGCTTGATGCCATGATCTAGCTTAAGGGTCTTAAATATTTTCCTTAGTATCATGAATAGTTGTTGGTATGATTTGATGCTCTTTGAAGCATGTTTGAATGGTTTAAAGGTGAAAAACTAGCAATTTCTGCTCTCACTAGGCAAAGTGTATCGAAACACCCTCAACTATTTCGAAATGGAGGCCTGTAATGGCCATAGTGTTTCGGAATGGTTGAAGCTATTTCGAAACAGTTTGCCTACAGGTGAGGCATGTTTTGATACCGGTCTCAGAACACACCCGAGTACCGAAACGGTTAACACCGTTTCGATACGGCGTTTCGGTACGAGGGATTGATGTTCCGAAACGGATGATCGTTGGTTGTTGATTTTGAATTGTTCTAAGTTTCTATGAATTACTTTTTAGTCCTGAATGTTGTGGAAGCAATTGCTTGAGCTTGGGATGTCTTTTTAAGCTGAAATTTGACAGAGGAGCATGTAACATGACTAATTACATATTGGTATACCTAAAATCTGCAAAGTCTTTATAATTTATAAAAATTACATTTTGGTCACTAAACGTGTAATTTATGCAATTGAGTCCCTAAATGATTTCCGATCGATGTGCCGTTCTCTTCCATGATTCTTGAGTGTTCACAAAGGCTTAATGTGCATCTAGAAAAGATTAAAAAGAAAAAAGGATCGTCAATCAAGGTTGACTTTTGGGTTGACTTTGGTTTTCCCCGTGTAATCTTCGTAGTTTGGGTCAAGCGTCTAGGCCAGGCTAAGGGGGTTACACATTAAGTTTCAAACTTTTGAAAATATAAGTTAGATCTCATTTTTTTACATTTAAAATTAAATCCTTCAAAAAAATTTAAAAAATTAATTCAAACCTCCAATTTTTTTTAGATAAACTACAAACTACAATACCAAGATCGACCAATACCTAACATCCAAATATCTTTACATATAGACCCTCTTTGGCAATTAGCTGATAGCAGATTACATTAGCTGATAGCATTAGCTAATTTGACTAGCGGATTACATTAGCTGATTGTATAAAAGTATTTAGTAAAATTAACTTATAGTTGTTTGATTATTTGAACAAGCAAAATGACATATATGGACATGATTATATTTGATACTTGTTTGAATAATTTATTAGTTATTAGTAACATTTTGTATATATTAATATTAATTAGATAATGAAAATTAATTTTTTTAATATTATTACTGAGCATATATGATGATGTACATATTAATTTTTTATTTGTAAAATTATCTTTTTAATATAATTTTAAAAATTATTAAATTTAGATGTATAGATTAATTTCTTATCTATGAAATTATATTTTGAATATAATTTTATTCATTATTAAATTTATATGTATTTATTAATTTATATATTAATTTCTTATTTATGAAATTATTGTTTTAATTTTATTAGTTAAAAAATTATGTTATTTAGAGAATTTTTTTATAATTATCAATGACAAAATAGTCCGTGTAGATTTGCAGCCGGGTGTTATCTCTGAGGCAGTGTGGTGGTATTGTCCTTGGTACTGTTTTCCTACTCCACCAGTAGAAGGACATAGGGTGAACGTGGTTTGGGAAGTGTTGCAGCTAGGGGTTCTAAAGTTTAACGTTGATGGTTCGATGAGGGGAAAACCGGTGAAGGCTGGGTGTGGAGGTGTGCTGCGTGATAAGAATGGTCACCTTTTGGCCATGTTCTCGACACCTATAGGAATTGTTAATTCTAATGAAGCATAAGTTCAAGCAATTTGCCATGTATTGGAGAGGGTTTGTGGGTATCAATGGAACTCAGTAATGTCATTGGTTATAGAGTTCGACTCAAAGGTGGTTGTGGCCTGGGGGCTTCAACTTGAGAAGCGACCTTGGCGGTTGGGACAATGGTTTAGGATAATTGATGTAGCTTGTGCTGATCTAAATGGGGTGTGCTTTAACCATGTTTATCGAGAAGCAAGCTTTTCCAATGCGCTCGCCAAGGGGGTGAGTTGATCGATCATCTTGGTTCACAATGTGGGGATAGCGGGGGTGTGGAACTTGGGGTGTTAGTTGCCAAGAGGGTTGTTGTTTGTTTTTATTTGTTTTTTGCCTTTGGCTGTCTCCTCTCATAGACTATTGTGATTGTGTTGGACCGGTGTGGTGTTTTATACACGACCATAGGTACTCTTTTCCTCCGACTAGGTTTAGGGTTTTTTTTAATAAGGCCTAAGGTCGTGGTGGCCATATATGAACCTAAAATGAGCCTTTTCAAAATGAGAGGTTTCACCTCAATCCGGTATTATAATCCTCTATTTAGCAAACATCTAAATTAGCGGATTTGACTAATCATACCTCTAAAAATGTTTCAAACCTCTAATATTAGCTGAAAAACATGTTTACCAAACAGAGCCATAATGTTTTTATTATCTTTGTGAAAATTGGCCTGAATGTTTGTATATATATATATATATATGGGCCCTGTTTGGCCATAAACATATAGCATATTACATTAGATGATAGCTGATTACATTAGCTGAATTGACTAGAGGATTGTATTGGCAGATTATATAAAAGTGTTTGGTAAAATTAACTGATAATTGTTTGATTATTTAAACAAGAAAAATGCCATATAAGGACATGACTGTATTCAATACTTGTTTGAATATTGTTGAGATAATAGTAGAGTGCCCACGAGTTCTATATTTTGTACTCATTCCTGCCCTTACTATTTGTGATCTTAAGATCATTTAGGCATATTTAGGTGCATTGCATGCATAATAATAGTATTTGCTATTTCACCATGCTTTTATTAAATATTCCATGTTTGGTTAAGAAAAGATATTGTTTAAGTTTAGTTTTTATTTTTAGATGTTGTAGATGTGTACCTGTGGAGAGGACCAGAGAGGACAAGAAAGCTGGGAGCAAAAAGGAGTTGTACTGAAGCAATTCCAAGTGCCACCAAGGACGCCGCCGTAGATGCACTACCGCCGAGTGCCGCCCATGCAGGAGTTAAACTGACTTAGCCAAGATGGGTTGCGATTGAAAGAGGACAATTCCCTGAGTCCAATGAGCCCAGTCCTGCAATTTTATGAAGCCTGTAGCGGCCTGTAGAGCTGATCCATGATTGATAAGTAGGAGTACTTATCTTTACTTGTTGAAGAAGGCAATGTCCAAAGAGTCCACATTCAAGTAAAAAAAGGAGTCAACATTTAATGTAAAGTTACTTTAAGGACTTCTACTCCATGGAGGACTCAAACTTAGGCCTTGAGCCCTATACATACCCATATACGCGAGGGTATAGGGGCATGAGGGGATATAGCAGAGAGGTAGATAGATAGATTAACGGAGGTGTTAGAGGTCGTGACCCAACTCTCTTAGAGTTTAGGTTTTTGTATGTAAAGTAGTTGTGAGAAACGATTGTAATAGTTTAAGTGTGTTTTCAATAAAATATTCTCAAGTTTGCTTAATTCATGCTCTTCATTTCTTTAATTAGTTCCAAAAGTCTAGTTGAGGAAATCTATTTGTCGGGCACGAAGTGTAAGACTCACGAAAGGATTAGGCACGGTCTCATCATGTCGAGGTGTTGACTAATTCGGCTTAGACATAATTTAGAATTTCAGTGGATAAAAGGAGCAACCAAATCTCGATTGCCTGTGTTAGGTTTACGCTAATATTGCTAGGTATTGCCTACATCACGTAAAGACAGAATCCTTGCCTAGACATAGGAAGGATCACTTAAGAATTGCTTTGCCAAACTTGGAGTATCTGCCAGACTTGCCACCAGGACGTATTTCCATTCCACCCGTCAAAACAACGAAAGTTGTGAGCGCAGAGATCTGATGCGGCCGCGTCACAGGGTCGTTGTTGTCGTTCGCTGTTACCCGCCGAGGCAACAGATCGTGCCAGCGTAAGACACACTTAGTCTTTACAATGCAGTTTACACACTACTGAGTTGTAATTACCTTACCCAATCTATCAACCTTATCTCTCCCTATCATCACTATCTTTATCTTATTTGTGTCTTTTTTTTCCACATTCAAAAATTTAATTGTGCAAATTACTAAATCCTTGTGCAGGAAAACATTCATATGAGCCGTTCCAATCCCTGTGGGAGACGATATCTTTTATACTATAACTTGACAAGAGTGTGCACTTACGCTCATAAAAAGAGAACACCCAGATGCTCTGCAAGTTTTTGGCGTCATTGTCGGGGATTGTCAACAACATCTGCATTTGAATTTATGCACTTCTACTTTAGTTTTTTCAAAAAAAAGAAAAAAATTATTATGCCTCTTTGTTTCCTTTGGTGTATGTCCCGCCATGGCGGAAAAGATGGCAGCCAACATCCACCTGAGGAGGGGAAGGACATGCCGGATGAAAAGCCAAACACAAAGTCCTCAAGAAGTGGTTATGTTTGGGAAATGCGCAACCCAACATAACCTAATTTTTAATTTTATTTATTTTTATGTGTTAGGATTAGATTTAATTTTTAGTTATTTAATTTTTGCATTTAATTTATTTCAGGTTAGGAGTGAAGGCAATACCAAGAAGGATGAAATAATAAAGGAGATTCCCAACCCAGCAGCCAAGACAGCCCAAGGCAGATTAGCATAACGGCTAGCCGCAACAGCTACATTTGCAACAACGAGCGGAACGACTATGTGTGTAACGGCTAGAATAGCGAAAATTGTGCCACAATCATTGCCGCCCGTTGGCAGTGTGCCCGCCAAGGCAGCAGAGAATAGATGCTATAAAAGGCCAACTATTCCCCCTCATACTTCACTTTGCTCTCTCTCTTTTACTCCAAATTCTTCTTTTTAATCTCTGCTTTCAAGATTTTGCCTGATTTACTTTCTTGCAATTTTTGTTTCTTTCTTTAGGAAAACAAAACCATTCTCATAGTTATGGCCACATCAAAACAACTCGCCTCCACCTCCAAGACAACCTTCTAGAGGTTCTTAAACCCTGATGTCGCGGAAACTTACAAGCAGCACTTCACCGAGCGACAACTCTGGGAAGAAATAGGGTTCCAATACACCAAGCTAAATGGGGATTTTTGCCTTGAACCCACCATATTCGAGAGGGTTCACAACTTGGGTTGGGATATTTTTGCACGGCGGCCAAAAGAAATAAACAACAACCAGGTGCGAGAATTCTATGCCGGCAAGCCTACACCGAGAAAACCTTTCGTCTATGTTCGCGGCGAAGGAGTCAATTTCACGGCGGAGACCATCAATAGATACCACATCATAAAAATCAGAGGGAATCTGCATGAAGATTGGAGGTCCTATCTAACAACGGCTTACTATGAAAAGATCAAGAAAGAAATCTGTCGACCCAACACAAAGTGGCTAACAAGAAAGAAAAATGGTTTAGTCAACCGTCGCGATCTACTACCATAGGCCATTCTTTGGAGCAACTTCATCCAATGCCGCCTGATGGCCACCTCACACGGATCAACAGTCAACAAGTCGCGGATGGCCATTATCCATAGCATTATAAAGGGGCGGCCAATCAACGTTGGCAAAGTAATTTTTGAAGAAATCTATGCCCATGCCGACAAGCCCAACGCCCAAGGACCCCTCGTCTTCTCTGCACTCATCACAGGCCTATGCGCTAACTTCCGCGTGCCGCCGCACCCCAAAGATACAATCATTGTTCCCAAGGAATGGTGAACAAGAAAGGCGCGCCTCCAGATGATGCAGGAGCCTAAAATGGAAACGCCCAGTCGCCGTCCCAACTTGCTTCCACCCCAGCCGCATCAGACAGTACTGATGCTACCCTCCCATCCGTCGTAGTCCCCCTGTTGCGCAACCTTGTGGAGAGCTACCAGAGGATCGAGCACAAACATATGATCTTCACCAAATACATTGCGGAGGTGCAAGAGGCCTTTGTGGCCTACTTGCTTGACAAGTACCATGACGTCGGCCCACAGTTACCCACCTTTCCATCGGAGTTAGCAGCGTCCAAACTGACATAGATCACACCTACACCAATTGCCACTCCAGCCGCCCCAACCAACGAAGGGCCGCACATCCGCTTTAAGCGAAGAACCTCACCCACTCCACTCCCATCCAGCCGTACGACTTCACGTCCTCATCATAGTTGGAGAAAGAGGAGGAGACTACCGCCGCCTTTCCAGCAGCAAAAGAGGTAGCTGCCAAAGATGCTGACGACTCATACATGGAGATTTCTGACTCCTTGGATGATGAATCGGCCGACGCAGCAAGGAAGAGGAAGCGACCAGCCGCATCAACCATGACTCAGGTGGGAGGGTTTGAACCTGAGCCAAAAGGACCATCCAAGAAACCCACCCCAGGCCGCATCCAGTCGCCACGTGGCTCGAAGAAGAGCACATCCGCTAGAACTTCTGCCACACGCTGCCTAGTCCTCCCCACCCCCTCAGAATCCTCCTCCGACGCAGCAACAACAGAGGGGAAATCCCCTAGTCTATAGCACCTTTTTCTTTTATCTTTACTTTCTCTTTATTTTTATGTTTTCTTTTAATTTTTATGTTTTTTTTCTTTTTCTTTTTATGTTTTTTCTTTTTTCTTTTATATTTTGTAAGGCATTAAGAACAATGTCAACCTTGAGTTTGGAGGGAATAGTCCTCTTTGTTTTCTTTGTCTTTAGGTTCATTTAGTAGCATATAGGAACATATGTAAATTATGCTCTAAAAATTTAATGAAATAGAAATTCTTAGCTTAAAATTTGTGCCTATGATAGTTAGCCGACTACTTATATTCGCACCATACTTAAAATTTGACTTAACAATGGGATGAAGCATGAAAAATTTCTTATACTATCTGTTAAATGCTGAATTTTTGCTTGAGTTCTAAGTTTAACATTGTCTTCTTTACATAATAAAAATTTCTTAATTGAATACATGTTTGCCGCCGCGGCAGCACAGGGTAGCAGCACAAAGATGGTGAAAACCCTAGAGGTGCCCGAAACATGCTCTAGGTAGGATTTTTAATACCCTAAAGGTGCCCGAAATAGGCTCTAGGAAGGATCATGAGCAAGGACACTCCGCTGCTATCAAAGTCCAAGTATCTAAACCATGTGACAGACAAATTAGCAAGAGTGAATGAAAGCCTTCACATGATGACTCTATTCAAAGGGTTCAGAGTTTCGTAGAGTGCACCGATCTTAGCTTCAGACCCGGTGAATAGTTATGATGAACTGAAGCCCTTAAAGCCATGATCAGAGAAAAAGAAAAGAGGAAAATAAGTGCTTAATTGTGCTGCCAAGGCATCAACTCATATCTTTTTTAGTAATTTAATTATTTTTAGCATTCTTTGGTAACTTAGTTATCTCAGCATGTTTAGCATGGACACAGACCTACACACATTGCATTGGCACTAAAAAAATTAAAATATAAGTTATTTCATGCCATTCCCTATCACTAACATTAAATAGGTGCCACAGCCTTGAGGTAAGAAATCAAATTAAAAGCTAAGTTTCTATTAATTTTGTGCAAGGGGCAAGTTTACTAGTTAGGTTGCATTGCTTGAGGACAAGCAATAGTTCGGGTTTGGGGGTGTGTAGAGTGTCAACGAGTTCTATATTTTGTACACAATTCTGCCCTTATTATTGATGTTCTTAAGATAATTTAGGCATATTTAGGTGCATTGCATGCATAATAAAAATATTTACTCTTTCACCATGCTTTTATTGAATATTTCATGTTTGGTTAAGAAAAGATATTGTTTTAGTTTAGTTTTTATTTTCCAGTGCTATAGATGTGTAGTTGAGGAGAGGACCGAAGAAAACAGGAGAGGATAGGAAAGCTGGGAGCAAAAAGGAGATGTACTGAAGCAGTTCCAAGTGCCGCCAAGGACGCCGCCGTAGCAGCACTACTGCCGAGTGCCACCCATGCAGGAGGTAAACCGACTTAGCCAATATGGGTTGCGATTGAAAGAGGAGAATTCTTTGAGTCCAATAAGCCCAGCCTTGAAATTTTCTGAAGCCTATAGCGGCTTGTAGAGCTGATCCAAGATTGATAAGTAGGAGTACTTATCTTTACTTGCTGAAGAAGGCAACGTCCAAAGAGTCCATATTCAAGTCAAAAAGGAGTCAACATTTAATGTAAAGTTAGTTTAAGGACTTCTACTTCATAGAAGACTCAAATTTAGGTCATGAGCCATATATATACCCATATACGTGAGGGTATAGGGGCATGAGGGGATATAGCGGAGAGGTAGATAGATTAACAGAGGTGTTGGAGGTCGCGACCTAACTCTCTTAGGATTTAGGTTTTTGTATGTAAAGTAGTTGTGGGAAACATGTGTAATAGTTTAAGTGTGTTTTCAATAAAACATTCTCAAGTTTTCTTAATTCATGTTCTTCACTTCTTCAATTAGTTCCAAAAGTCCAGTTGAGGAAATCCATTTGTCGGGCACGAGAGTGTAAGACTCACGAAAGGATTAGGCACGGTCTCATCATGTCGAGGTGTTGACTAATTCAACTTAGACATAAGTTAGAATTTCAGCGGCTAAAAGGAGCAACCAAACGTCAACTGCCTGTGTTAGATTTACGCTGAGATTGCTAGGTGTTGCCTACATCACGTAGTGACAGAATCCTTGCCTAGACATAGGAAGGATCACTTAAGAATTGCTCTGCCGAACTTGAAGTATCTACCAGACTTGCCGCCAGGACGTATTTCCATTCCACTTGCCGAGACAGCGAAAGTTGCGAGGCAGAGACCCGCTGCGACCACGTGATAGCGTCGTAGCTGTCGTCCGCTGTTACCCGCCGAGGCAGCATATTGTGGCAGCGTAAAATACACTTAGGATTTACAATGCAGTTTACACACTACTGAGCTGCAATTACCTTACCCAATCTATCAACCTTATCTCTCCCTATCATCCCTATCTTTATCTTATTTGTGTCTTTATTTTTTTCCACATTCAGAAATTTAATTGTGCAAATTACTAAATCCTTGTGCAGGAAAACATTCATAGAAGCCGTTCCAATCCCTGTGGAAGACGATATCTTTTATACTATAACTTGAAAAAGAGTGTGCACTTGCGCTCATAAAAAGAGAACACCCAGACGCTCTGGAATAATTAATCAATGGTGGAAGGCCAAGAAGGGGTGAATTGGTAATTAAAATTTTGAAAGGAGGAAATTGGAAAATGAAAAATTGATGACACAAGGATTTATAGTGGTTCAAGTTTCTAGCAAGCTCTATATTCACTACCTTATCTCCTCACTAAGGATTTCAACCAATACACTAATGAATTATTCCCTTTTTCTAGGCTAAGGTGGCAACCGTTACATTTGATCAAAGCTTTCTACCCAAAGCTTGATCAATGTTCAGTCTTTTACAAGAAGTTTATAGCAAACTAAACATTCCTCTCAAATGTAATATGTTTGCCCAAATACAAGTTCACACAAACCCCAAACTTAAAACAAAATATTACAATTGAGATTACACAAGTTGGGTACAAGATTTAACTTTAAAAGCTCTTAGATGGTTGGATTTTTTCTTGATTGCTTTAAACTTGTTCAACAAAAACTGTTGTAGCTTTTGAGACTTGATTTTATACCCCATCATTGATTAGCCGTTTGGGTGGTTAAGGTCATCAATAGAGTCGTTGGAGGCCATTTTCCCCCAATAAATGTTTTTTGTTGACCAAGCGTATCGGTACACAAACACCTGTATCGGTACCTATCAAAAGAAGAAAGAGTCGTTGTGTGATAGCGTATCGATACGCGAAGGGGCGTATAGAAACGAGTATAGTGTGAGAATAAAGGCGTATTGATACGGAAAGAGTCGTATCTAAACAAGTATAGTGTAAGAATAGTGGCATATCGATGTAGTAAGAGTCGTATCGGTACAGATTTTGCTGACTAGAATCTGTGACAAAAGTCTAGTGAAAAATGTATCGGTACGCATAGGGGCGTATCGGTACGCCTTGGGGCGTATCAGTACGAGTTAACTGAAAATTGAAGTTTGATGATTCCAACAACTGACAAGGAAACAATAATATCATTAAATGCAAACATTTGAAAATCTTAAGACCCCGTATCAGAACGAGTAATACCTTATCGATACACGTAACCAAAATATCAAACTCAGATCAAGGTATCATTGATACGGGTACAACTGTATCAGTACTCTTTGGCGATTAAAATTTCAGTTGCTAAAATTCGTATCGAAACACTTAAGGGTGTATCGATATGCCTAAGCGTTTTTGTTTAGTTGAGTATAAAACACTTAGAAAATTTTGGGGGTTTTAAGTTTTTAACTTAGAAACAAATTTTAGTTCAAAATCCTTGTTATTTTTGTAAGACTTTTGAGTGCTTAAAATTTTATTTACTTTACAAGTTGTTCTTTAAACAATTTGTTATATTAAAATCAAATATATGTTTTACAATCTCCCCTTTTTGATATAACAAAACCAAAGTAAATTTTTATGTAGATCCAAATCAATACCCCCTTTCTTTAAGACTAAAAGATGAAATTTAAACAATTTATGTTGCTCTCTACTTCTCCCCCTTTTTGTTAGATCAAAATTATTAAGATATAACCAAAGCATTACATTCATTAAAATTCAAAGCAACATAATCAAACCAACCTTAAATCCTGAAAACATAAACCAAAACATATGAGTTAAAAAAACAAAAAAAAACATAGATGCATAAAACTAATCCTAAAATGACATGACATGATATGCAAGACACCTAAGGAGCATCTTCATCGTCTCCATCTTAATCCTCATCATCTTTATCTTCATTATTGACATGTGTTCCATGAAATTGACGTCACTCCCCATGAAATGCCATAAGAGACATATTCATTGAATTTTGACAATTTTCAAGGGATGTAACTCTTTCCTCCAAGGATGTGAAGCGAGTGTCAATTGCAGCAAAACCGGAGGTCATGGTAGTATCCAATGACGCAATGCTAGTTTCCCAAAGATTGAAATTTTCCACCGCGCTTCTAGAGCCGGAACCGCTTGAGGAGCATCAATTGGATCGGGTTGAGCTTCTTGAGGTAGATTTGCAGCTCGGATCCATTCTCCATTATAGTAGGAAAACTTAGCACAATGGAGAGAACGCTCGTCGATCGGATCGGTGAGAGGCTCGGCAACATCATACGAGCAATCAATCCCAAGCTTGTGAAACAAAATAGCTCAAAGTTGTGCCATGAGTGAAGGATGAAACAAGGGTAGTATGGCGATGTTGCACAAGATAGACAATCTCCGCGAACATAATTTGAGCAAGGTTTGGACGCTTACTCTCATAGAAGCAACGAATCCAAAAATCATCATCTTGTCGGATCGTTGAGAATTTTCCACCAGATGGGAGAAACCACCAAGTGATAAGCAAGTGGAGGATACGATCATGAGCATCAAGCACAGTTGCTGAGCCACCAAGAACATATCCCAAAGAGTTTTCATCATTATTTCCCACATCCTCAAAACCCAAAATATTTTCTAAAACCGAAGAATTAATTTGAAAGTTTTTCCCATGAGGTAAGATTCAATAGCAACAACTTCGGCTTTTTCCTTCATTATAAATACATTGGGCATTTGAGTAAAAAATAAGGACAATGTTTCGTTATAAAATCCCAGCTAAGCCTAAAAATTGCATGAATTTTCATTGTTGCATCAACTCAAGATATCGAAATTAAAAACGTTCGGAAGACAAGAAAGGAATTGAAACAATTCGCTCACTCTTTTCTTAAAACAATGTTGAAAAATGTGGCTTAGATTGGGTTTTGTACCATTGTTGTCGGGATTATGATTGGAAGATTGACCCACTCTTTTCTTTGCCTTTTCTTAGGACCCATTATATCAACCAGAAATCAAAATCAAACCAAGAACACAATGTTTGCATAAATCAATACATTAAATCAAATAAGCAATCCAATGATCAAGGTATTGTAAAAAGAATTTTTGGTAAAATAAAGTTGGAAAAACAGTGTTGAAAAATATATTGTATAATTTTATATTAGAACCAAAAATTTTCAATTTAAAAAAAAAGTTACAAAATCTTTGAAAAACATGTTATATACATATTAAATATATAATTTTGAATAAAAATAGCATATAAATATGAACAAAATTGAAAAGAAAGTAAGTTTATACCTTGAGAATGAGATTATGGATGAATGAGAAGATGATGATGCACCAAACTTGATGATTTTGTTAGGGTTTGATGAGAAACCCAAAAGCCCTCAAAAGATTTGAAGAATTGTGTGAAAATAGAGGGATTTGAGAGGTTTTTATAGGGGAAAACGTATCTAGGGTTTGAGAAAAAGTTAGAGTTTGATTTAAAGTTGAAAACCCTCTTTTAATGAGATTTAAAGTCTACAGCGGCTACGCGCACCGATACGCCACGAGAGCGTATCAAAATTGCGTACCGATACGGTTTTTAAGTCGTACCGATCCTCAACCCGTACCAGTACAAGCTTGCTATAACACCCGTCGCCGGGTTAGGAACGAGGAATGTTACTCAAGACAAGGGACAAGATGTCGAGTAAACCTTTAAAAATTTTAAGGCCAATTTCGTTCAATTTAAACAACTTAGCAAGCAAGAAAATTCATTACACCATTCAACTTTAACATACATAAATTTATATTCCAAAGTATTATTTCATTACAAGACTTTATCAAGTTTAACATACACGCTTTATACATATAAGCCAAATGCATGGACTATCAAGACTAGACACAATCTAAGGCCACCGTCTAGGAGTAATACACAAAAGTACCAAGTCATACATTAGGTCTTTGCTTGTGTTCTGCTTCAGTTCAAGGAAAGATAGCTTCGATCAATCTAGACCTGTGATTAGGGAAGAAGGAAAACAAGAGTGATAAGTACATAATGTACTTAGCGAGGTAACAACTACCTAACAAGTTATCAAGTTTATTAGCATTAGAGACCCTTGTTCATTTTACTCAAGTTTAACCTGGCTAGTTCTTCTAGCATCATTCGAATAGCAAAGATCAAGTAATCCAAGATTCATTTCAATACTCATAATATGTAAACCAAGCAATTTGCCATTAACAAGTACTTAAACGATCAAGCAAGCGATGTTTTAGCAAGAATCAAACAAATCAAGCATAGGGATCACTACTTCCAATTCGAATAAGGTCTATTACCTTATGACTTATCTATCAATTAATGAGCAATTCAAGATAGCATGTACATCATTTTGATCATGTAATTTTGTTACATTACAAGTTCAATAGCAAGTGTCAATTTTGCTCAATCTTTAGTCATGTTCACAAGTCTTTATTTTAAGTTATATTAATCTTGTTTTACCTTGGTAGATAGTAGGACTAGGTAATCAAGTCTCAAGTGGGTACACAAAGTACCTAGCAAGATGATACACAAAGTATCTAAACAAGAAGGTGTCTACAACACCACACAAGATGGTACACAAAGTACCTAGCAAGATGACACCCAAGGTATCTAACAAGGAGGTGCCTACAACACCAATCTAGATGGTGCACGAAGTACCTTAACAAGTCGAGCTCTAGACTCTAAGGCATGTCGTTCTACCTAACACCAACTAGAAACCAAGGACTTTTTGAATATTTTATTTGTAACACCCTGGTTTTGGGCGTAGATGTTTTAGACATCGGATCAGACCGGTCGGAAACGGTTCGAATCGTATTAGGAGGTTTAGGGAAATCAAGGATAGAGAAAGGATAAATATATGGTAAAATTATCTAAAATCCTCTAAAATCATGTTTAAGAGATTGGTCAAATCTATTTTACAAAAAGAGCTTCGGAAGTGGTAAATTTTGGGTAGTGACCAAAATGTAAAGTTTCAAAACTGTGTAAAATTGCAAAATTTCAAAAAGGAGTCAAAATCTTAGAATCTTTAGGGAGCTATGGTGCAATTATACTTTCCTTAAATTGACACGTGTTTTAAAAGAGTTTTAAGATAATTAAAATAGAAATGATTTTATTTAATTAAAATTGGTTAATTGGGAAATTGAGATTTCATTTCACGTAACTAACTTTTATTTCAGCAAAACCATTTTCCCAACACTTTTCTCCAGATTTCTTTTCTCCCAAACACTCTCCCTTTGATTTCTAACCAAATTTCAAGAGTTCTCTTCAAATTCTTCAAGCTTTGTGAAGAAAAAACTTGTCAATCATTGAGGAAGGCAAGGATTAGAGGTAAATCCCATTCTCAACCTTCAATCTAGGTTCTTTATTGAAATTCCCAAGATCTTTGACTTCTAAATGTTGTTTTGGCTGAGTTTTTATTATAATTTTGATTTGAGATCAAAATCTTGAAAAGTTATGTTTTAAATCTTGATTTTCAGATAGGTATTTTTAAGCTCTGTTTTGGATTGATTGTAAATGAGTTTTGAGTTGATTATTATGTTGAAAAGGGCTTTGATGATATAAATCCTGAAATCCTTGAGATCCTTGAGTTTCTTAATGGTTTTAGTTGGGTTTTTGAGGTGAAATGATGAAGTTATGCTTGCTGGAGGTATAAGGATGAGTTTAAGTTGTTTTAGATGTGTTTTGATGTTTATAAATGGTTGAAAGTGATGTATGTTGGCCGGTCTTGGTTTAGGAAGCAATCGATTGAGTTTTTTGTTGTTTTGGATTGGTTAATTGGTGTAGTTTTGGTGAGCAACGAGTTTGTGTTTAGTTGTTGGTGTTGAAATGCATTTTAATGCATTTGGATCTCTGTTTTGATGCTCCAAAAACAAGGATCTTGATCCAGAAGCAAACAAAGCATTTTTGGAGGATTCGGAGGGGCGATTTTTGCATCGGCGAGCAAGGTTTCATGTATCGGTGAGTGGAGATGAATTTTCCAGCTTTGTAACGCCTTGAGCATGGTCTTGGGAGCTAATTGTAAGTTTGAAACGCTTAGCTAAGCTCAAGAGTAAGTGATTCGAAAGTCTCTCTCGAAATGTGCTATGTTTTTGTTGGAAAATGCATTTGAATTAAATGTGGTTTAATTTACTAATTTAAAGCATGTTTTGAGCATTGATAATGCTAGTGTTTAATGCCATTTTGTTAAGGATGCACTTGATAGGTGATCCTTGGTTTTATGAGATGTATGCATTTGAGTTTAAGCATGTTTATGGTTGTGAAAATGGCATTGTGATTTATGCTTGTAAAACAATGGAATAGTGATGTTAAATGATTATATTGGCAAGTGATGGAAATGGTTTGTGGTTACTTTAATCGGATATAGTTAGCCAACTATAGGATTGGGTGCACCGTGAATGAAGTCGCCTTGGATGTCGAGGGGTTGTGATTGTGCCGTAATTTCCATCCAAGTACCCTAACGATTGAGGCTAAGATCACAACGATGGATAGTTTAATCACGTGTGTGAGTCTCGTAGTATGTGTCATGTACTCTCGTTAGTGGAATTATACAACTACCGATGAGTGATGTTGAGGGGTTGTGATTGTGCTATTAATCTCCATCACGGGTGTTGAGGAGTTGTGATTGTTCCAAATATCTCCACCTTATGTAGTCCGGTAGTGTGTATGAAGCGTGTGGGACAACGCTTGTAATCCGCGTATCCAATTGTGTCAATTGTGTGGGTTTTGATATGTTTGAGATTGATCACTGGGGAGCCAATATAATGTTGATGATTAATGATTAAGCATGAAATGCTTGAGAATTATGCTAGAATGCAGGTGATGCTTGGTTTAAGCATGAGAAAAGGATTTTGCTGTTGTTTATAATGATGATATGAGCATGTGGTTTTAAAAGTGCATTGATTGATTCGAAGAGAATGTTTTAAATGAAGGCATGAGTTTGCAAATGATGATATCTTGATTTAAGAACATCAATTCATAGATATCGATCGGGTAAGTGAAAGCCCTAAGTTAACCATGGATTCTCTTGGCTATGGAATGTCCAATTTCAAGCTTTAAGTTAAGCTTTGTCTAATAGCTAATGGCTATTCAAGTATCGATATTGTCATATTGATTCTAAAAACTCCATATTGTTCTTCCTAGTTCAAAGAGTGGAAAAGATTAATCCATTGTCTCCATCGAAAGCTAGAAAAAAAGGAATCGCCATCCGAGATCCTTAGGAGCTTCATATATTGAGGTTAGTGTAGTCGGAGTCTCAGAATTGGGCGAGGAGCCTTTCCGAATTTACAGTTATTGATTTTATATGATTTACTAACTATTGAATTATAGGGGCTTTGTATAATGCATCATTGAAAACCATATTGGTAAGTTTGGTAAGTATTACATCGATTCATTGTCCATAATATTGCTATTATTGTCATGGAAATCATTGAATCATTGACATATAGAATCCATTAATATCGGACCTTGGGATCGAAGTATTGGATACAATTGACATGCCATAGGCTTCATGAGCTCAGTTGTACGAAGTTTATATATGATGTGCTATAGGTGGTTAAAGTGATCTAAATGACTTGTTATGTTTGCTTGAAAATGGCTTAAAATGCATACTTGGCATAAAAAAGTGAAAACATGGTAAACGTAATCTAATAATGATGAAACTTGGCACGGCAATAGTTTATAGCATTGAAATAATGTGTATAAAGTTTTATTGCATTTGGACATCGTTTGGTAGTTTAATTCGAATTAAAACCATCAAGAATCTGTCATTACAGGTCAGGCCGTATTGAAACGGGTGATGGCGTTCCGATACGGGTAAGCATAATTGAACCTAAGAAATGTAACCCCATTAGCCCGGCCTAGACGTCCGACCCGAATTAAAAAGATTACACGGGGAAAACCAAAGTTAAGTCGTGAAAGTCAACCTTGATTGACGAACCTTTTTTACGTTTTTACTTTTCTAGATGCTCATTATTAACCTATGTGAATAGCAAAACATTTTAGCGGAAGCGGCACAGCGAACGGAGTTCATTTAGGGGTCCAATTGCATATGATTGTCTTTTAGGGACTAATTTGTAACTATTCAAAATTATAAGGACTAAACAAATTTTAAGGTTACCAAACAAAAATTAACCATATATAAAGGTAGCATATCAAAATTCATCTTAAACGAATCATCCAAACTTATTTAATTAAGCATTCAAGACTCAGGGACCAAAATGTAAGAAACAAAAACCAGAAACAATTCAAATTCAACTCCAACGGTCGGGTGTTTCGAAACACAAGGCCATGTACCGAAACGGTCGTTTCGAAACCAGGTTGACAATTTCGATACACGGGTGGGTTCCGAGACCCATATCGAAACACCCCTTTCCAGTAGCAAAAACGTTCCGGAACCTTCCTACCCGTTTTGAAACCTTATGGCCATTTCAGGCCCCTGTTCCGAAACAGGTAAGGGCGTTCCGATACGCCTTGCTTTGCAATAGCAGATTTTGCTGGTTTTACACATCTTTCCACATCTGTAAACATTCCAAATTATGCCACAATATACATACAACATGTTTAAGCATCAAAGATCATCATTACGAAGCACAAGCTTAAACATTGCATCAATCATGCAAGCACTGGTACTATAGGCTTGCTCTCTAGTTTTTCAAAGCCATACAAAGCCAAAACCGACATTCAAACAAAATTCACTCCCCAAAGGCCATTTATAAACCACGGACAAACAACTAAACATGCTCAAGGTAGTTAAAATCATCTTCAAACATCCAAGAGTAGAAATCCCACCCATTTCTTCTTATTACACCAAAGAAAAAACTACATACTTTTGCTAGACCAAAGTGCTTGGATTCCCCTTGCTTACTCGCTGCCTCGAATGCCTAATTCTCGGCATTGATGAAACAAATGAGCGTAAGCTCAAAGCTTAGTGAGGACAGCTAAACAACATTCATCAATGCATTCCACACAAATGGCATAACACAATTTCCCACACATGCTTTTACATAAAACATGCCCTTTCAAGACATCATTGCACTTTCTAAAACACATGCTCTTATGCATCATTTTAAAACAACAAATAAACCTTTGCTCGTGCTTTACCAACAATTACATGCATTCTAGCATAAACACAAGCATCACATGCTTAACCATTAGTCATCATCATTATATTGGCTTACAAGTGATCATTTCTCAGACCAAACCAACTCAAAGATACAATCGGATACGCATATTACAAGCGTTGTCCCACACGCTTCATACATACTACCGGACTTCACAAGGTGGAGATACATGGCACAATCACAACCCCTTAACACTCGTGATGGAGATTAATGGCACAATCACAACCCCTCAACATCACTCATCAGAAGTTGTATACTTCCACTAACGAGAGTAAGGGACACGACCACGAGATTCACACACGGGATTAAACCATGCACCGTTGTGATCTTAGCCTCAATCGTTAGGGTACTTGGATCAATCACAACCCCTCGACATCCAAGGCCGCTTTTTTCATGGTGCACTCAATCCTATAGCCGGCTAACTATATCTGATTACAACAACTGTAACGCCCCGGTTTTGGGCTTAGAAGTTTTGGGCGTTGACCGGTTCGGTCAAAGTGCTGATCGAATATATAAGAGTGAATTTAGGAAAGCCTAGTTCAGGTTGCATTAAAAATATGGAAAAATGTTCTAAAATCATCTTTTAATATATAAAAGTGAACTGTGAAATCAATTTTGGAAAATGAGGTTTGGAAGGGTGACATTTTGGCTAGTGACCAAAATGTAATTTTTGAAAGTTGCGTGACTGTTTTATAAAGGATTGAAACTTTGAATCTTTAAGGAGCTATTATTCCAAAAGGAGTTTCTCCAGATTTTTCTAAGATATTTTAAGGTTTTATTCTGATTTTAAAACATATGAAAAGAGGAGGGAAAGTCATTTTTGGCTATTTTGTAACTAACTTCCCATTTTCTTCCAATTTTCCTTTTCTCTCATTTTCTCTCAACCCAAACACATTTCTCCAGATTTTCTCCTTTGATTTTGTCACTCAAATCACTCATTTCAATTCTCTTTTGATTGCTAATCATCTCTACAACAAAACCTCACCATTTGCAAGTTGTTTCATCAAGCTTTTTGGTTCTAAAAAGGAGAAATTCAAGTTTGGAGGTAAGAACGTCCTTCTCCTCTAAACTATCAGTTCTTTACTGAAATTCCTAAGTTCTCAATCCTTGATTTGTGATTTATTAAAGGCTTTTCAATTGGAATCTTGATTTTAGCTTAAAATGCAAGATTTGGTGATTTTTGTGGAATTTTCGTATGATCTGTTAAAGCAGGGTTTTGAGGTGTGTTTTTGATGTTAAATGAATGCTAAATTGATTAGAAGTTGAGGTTTAATTAATGCAATCCCGGATAGGTTGAATTTCCTAAGTTTGGCTTGAGTTTTTGGTTGTTTTTGGAGTGTTTTTGATGATCTGTTATACCTGGAGGTATAAGGATGTGTTGGTGATCATTTTGGATGTTAATTGATGTTTAAAAATAGTTAGAAGTAATGGATCTTGGCTGGGTTAAGTTTTGGAAGTGTTTGGAGGTGATTTCGGTTGTGTTTGATAGCCGAAGTGTTGGATTTGTGATGAGCAGCGAGCTTGGTTGTGTTGCTGGTGTTTTTAATGCATAATGATGCATTAATCCTCTGTTTTTGTGTGCTTGAAACAGGGGAGTTTGATCCGTGAGCTTTAGAGGCATTGCGGAAGGTTTCGGATGCTTGGAAGGCTTGTTGGCTAGCCTTGTTTTGTGTAACGGTGAGTGGAGTTGGGTTTTCAGCTTTTAAACCAAGGTTTGAAGGTTTTGGGAGCTTAGTTTAAGTCTAAACAACTTTGCTAAGCTCAAGAGTAAGTAAATGGTTTTTCGCTCTTGGTTGTGTTGTGAATTGGCTCAAATAGTTTTCAGAATTTACAATTTGGTCCCTAAAGTTGTAAATTGTTCAATTGGGTCCCTGGTTGATCTCTGATGTTTATGATCTTCGAGTATGTTTTTGTGTGATCACATCTAAGGTTAACGTGCATCTAGACAAGATTAAAAAGAAAAAAAAGGGTCGTTAATCAAGGTTGACTTTCGGGTTGACTTTGGTTTTCCCCGTGTGACTTTCTTAATTCGGGTCAACCGTCTGGGCTGGGTTAAGGGGGTTACATTTGGTGGTATCAGAGCTGAGTTGCGAATGCTTGGGGAAAACGGTAAGTTGTTGTGATGTGTGTTGATGTTTACCTTGTTGTGCGGTTGAAGTTTGGTTGAAACACGTGTTTCTGAGCAAGTTGTTGATGTTTTCAAGCATGCTTTATGGTTATGAATCTTGGTTGAGCTTATGTGGAATTGTGCTGATGTTGTGAGTTGGTTTTATGTTTGATGAAAGTGTAATGAGTATGTTATGTTGATAATATGCTGTTGCAAGTGGATGATGTTTGGTGTGGGCATGATCGAATATGTTGTTTGATATGCTTGATATTGTGATAACCCTATTTGTGTTGACTGTTATGTCATGTAAAAGGGGAGGATTCGGGATACCCATTGCCTTATTATTATAGCTATTGTGTTATTTTGGAGTTGGAGTTTGAATCCTTGCTTAAAGCTGGTCTAACTGGTTTGTTTGTTTTGTTGTGATGTTTGTTGTTGTTAGTAATATGGCGAAGTCGGTGAAGGAATGGCAGTTGGGTGAGATGGTTGCTGCCTTAGAGCAGGTTGTTAAGGCATGGAATTCACCCTTTTGTAGAGGTGTTTCATCTCAGTCTTCTGTGCCTGGAGTTGAGGTGGTAAGGCAAGGGAAAGAAGCTGGTTCTGTGATGATCTGTTATACCTGGAGGTATAAGGATGTGTTGGTGATCATTTTGTATGTTAATTGATGTTTAAAAATGGTTAGAAGTAATGGATCTTGGCTGGGTTAAGTTTTGGAAGTGTTTGGAGGTGATTTCGGTTGTGTTTGATAGCCGAAGTGTTGGATTTGTGATGAGCAGCGAGCTTGGTTGTGTTGCTGGTGTTTTTAATGCATAATGATGCATTAATCCTCTGTTTTTGTGTGCTTGAAACAGAGGAGTTTGATCCGTGAGCTTTAGAGGCATTGCAGAAGGTTTCGGATGCTTGGAAGGCTTGTTGGCTAGCCTTGTTTTGTGTAACGGTGAGTGGAGTTGGGTTTTCAGCTTTTAAACCAAGGTTTGAAGGTTTTGGGAGCTTAGTTTAAGTCTAAACAACTTTGCTAAGCTCAAGAGTAAGTAAATGGTTTTTCGCTCTTGGTTGTGTTGTGAATTGGCTTATAAAGCAATTGTGTTTGATGGTTGCAATGCATGTGATTTGCATGGTTTATATTCTGTTTTGAAAGCATATTTTAAGCATGGTTTAATGCTGGTTTTGAAAGCCATATGTGAAGGATGCTCAAGGTAAGAGATCATTGGTTTGTACATTGAAAATGTGGTTTTGATGCATGGTGTTGCATGATGTTTCATGGCTTTGTGTAATGCTTTAAAACAGTGGATTGATGATGGTAAATGATGGTTTTTGCATTATGATTATGCATGTGAATCATTGGACTAATGTGGTAAGATGGTTATATTGGCAAGCGATGTAAGTGGTTCTTGGTTCTTTGATCGGATATAGTTAGCCGGCTATAGGATTGGGTGCACCGTGAATAAAGTCGCCTTGGAGGTGGAGTGGTTAAGAGTGAACCGGTAAACTCCCTTCAAGTATCCTAACGAGATGGTTAAGGTCATAATAGAGGTTGAATGCCCATTCGAGGACCTTGGTTAAGCAAAGGTTATATGGTGGTTAAAAGTCCATATATGGGAACCTTGTGCTTGTTAAGATCACAATGGTGGTGTAAAGTCCATGTGTGGATCTTGTGTTGGGTGTCCCGGATCTCGTTAGTGATGTTATACAACTACCAATCGGTGAATGCAAAGGTTGTATGGTGGTTAAAAGTCCATACATGGGAACCTTGTGCATGTCAAGGTTGTATGGTGTTTGAAAGACCATACATGGGAACCTTGTAAAAAGCTAAGGTTGTATGGTGTTTAAAAGTCCATACATGGGAACCTTAGGATGGTGAGGTCAAATGGTGTTTAAAAGTCCATTTGGAGACCTTGGATTGGTAGTGTGTATGAAGCGTGAGGGACAACGCTTGTGATCCGCGTATCCGATTGGGTGTTGAATTGAAAAGTGGATGTGGTTGATCTCTTGGAAGCCAATATAACGTTTTTGATTATAAAGAAGCATGAGATGCTTGAAAAGATGCATGGTTGCATGATATGTGTTAAATGCTTGTGAATGCATGTTTACTTGTTAAGTTGAACAAGTGTTGATTATCATTTGGTAAATGATGCATGTGTGCATGAAATCTCTTAAATGCATTGGAGTCTTGATAAGACTTGTTTTAAAAGGCATGTGAGGATGGTGTTGTGGTTCATATATTGCCTTGGTTTAATGCAAGTGTTGGATTGTTTGAGTAAAGGTTTTAAAGGGTTTCTTGTTTGGAATAACTTTCAAGTATAAGAAAGGTATGTTGTGAAATGGAAGTGTTTTCCAAGGTTTGAATTTAACTTTGCATATGGTGTTTATGCATGGAATGAATAAATGGATGATTTTGCAAATTGACCTTTGAAATGGTTTTCTTAGCTTGCTAAGCTAAGGGTTGGTTTTCATGTTTGAGCAATGCATGGTTAAAGCATGTTGTTGAAAAGGGGTTTTCAAACTTTGCTTGGTAAACAAATCGAGTTGCTTTTCAAAGAGGTTTTATGACCCGCTGCATTGATGGTGTTTTGGTTTTCGAGCATTCCTCACTAAGCA
Source organism: Hibiscus tridactylites (assembly GCA_958450335.1). Lineage (NCBI taxonomy): Eukaryota > Viridiplantae > Streptophyta > Magnoliopsida > Malvales > Malvaceae > Hibiscus > Hibiscus tridactylites. Next base: position 22,089,847 of record OY288286.1, on the reverse strand, counting down.
TTATGTGCTTACGCTCCTTTTTGTCCATCAATGCAGATTCTTGAAGTTGGGACAGCGAGAAGCAAGGGATTCAAGGAGGACTCCATTTGAGATGTATGTCTCGGTGAATAGCTTTAGTTAATAAAGGCAATGGGGTAGAATCTCTTAGGTTGATGTTTATGTGTTCGTATATGTTCGGACAAGGATGGTTTTATGTTGTTGATGTTGTTGGAACATGTTTTGGCTTATATGAGATGGATTTGGAGATTTTGTGTTTAAATGGTTGCTTGTGTAGGAAGCATGCTTATAGAATTGGAGCTTTTCATATATGTTGTTATATTGATGAATTGTTGATGCAAGTATGTCTCCTTTATGTTGAATTGCATGTTGGTAAAGTTTGGTGGCTTTTGGAGCATGATTGGATGGTCAATTGCGTGTTTAAGCATGTCTTTTTCTGCATTATGTGCAGGGCGTTTGGGAACAGGGACTACCGTTTCGGAACGGATGCCCTGAATCAGCCTAGGCGTCCGAAACGGTAGACACCGTTTCGAAATGGAAAGCATTTTGCCAGTCCCCTGTTTCGGTACGCGTTGCGGAACGGCCCCGCGTTTCGAAACGGGCTCTGCCTGTTTCGGAACAGGTGACCGTTGGGGACTGACAGTGGCAGTTATATGTTTCGAAATGTTTGCGTTTTGGTCCTGAATCTTGTTTGTGCAATTGTATGAGCTTGGGATGTCCGTTTGAGCTGAAATTTGGCAGAGAAGCATGAAACCTGATTAATTTTAAGTTGGTAACTTAAAATCTGGTTAAGTCCTTATAGTTTTCAGAATTTACAATTTGGTCCCTAAAGTTGTAAATTGTTCAATTGGGTCCCTGGTTGATCTCTGATGTTTATGATCTTCGAGTATGTTGTTGTGTGATCACATCTAAGGTTAACGTGCATCTAGACAAGATTAAAAAGAAAAAAGGGTCGTTAATCAAGGTTGACTTTCGGGTGACTTTGGTTTTCCCCGTGCGACTTTCTTAATTCGGGTCAACCGTCTGGGCCGGGTTAAGGGGGTTACAACAACAACAAACCACTTTCATCACTTGCAAATATAATCATTTAACATCAATAATCCATTGTTTTACAAGCATAAATGCAAAGCCATTATCACAAGCATAACCATGCTTAACATCATGTGCAATAATCACATAAAACCAAGGATCACTTACCTAGTGCATCCTTAGCACAATGGCATTAAAATCCAGCATTAATCATGCTTAAAACATGTTTTAAAACATGTTTTAAAACAGTGATCAAAACCATAATTAACCCAAGTGCATTTTCATCAAAACATAGCACATTTCCAAGAGAGACTTCCGAAACACTTACTCTTGAGCTTAGCTAAGTGTTTCAAACATACACTAAGCTCCCAAGACCACGCTCAAAGCGTTACAAAGCTAGAAATCCATTTCCACTCACCGATAGGCAAAGCCTTGTTCGCCGACACGAAAATTAATCTTCTGGAGCCTCCAACAACGCCTCGTTTGCTCCTGGATCACGATCCCCTGTTATCACAACATCAAAACAGAGATCTAAATGCATTAAAATGCATCTCAACACCAACAACAATTCACAAACTCGTTGCTCACCCAAACTACACCAATTTACCCAACCGAAACAACCAAAAACTCAATCGATTGCTTCCTAAACCAAGCCCAGCCAACATACATCACTTCCAATCCATTATAAACATCAAAATACATCTAATAAACAACCCAACCCATCCTTATACCTCCAGCAAGCAAGATTCCACCATTTCACCTCAAAACTCACTTAAAACTAACAAGAAACTCAAGGATCTCAAGGATTTCGGGATCTATGTTATCAAAGCTTCATTTCAACATATTAACCAACTTAAAACTCAATTTAAATCAATCCATAACAGAGCTTAACAAAACAAGTCCGAAAATTAAGATTTCAACCATATTTTTACAAGATTTTGATCTCCAATCATAGCTATAATGAAAACTCAACCAAATACATTAATTAAAAGCCAAATATCTTGGGAATTTCAATAAAGAACTTTGATTAGAGGTGGAGAACGAGATTTACCTCCAATCCTTTCTTTCATCAATGAATGATAAGTTTTCCTTAGCAAAATCTTGAAGAACTTGAAAGGATTTCTTGAAAATTGATTAGGAAATATTAAGAGAGTGTTTGAGAGAAAATAATTCTGGAGAGAAAAGAATGAAAATAGTGTTTGGCTGAAAATGATGGGAATGTGGTAGTTACATGATGGAATCTCACATTAACTACCCACTTTAATTAATTAAAATAAAAACCAATTAAAGCCATTTAATTAAAAGCCATTTAAAACACATGTCATATTAAGGAAATGTTAAATTGCCATAAAGCCCCCTAAAGATTCTATGAATTTGTCGCTACTCGAAATGTCCCATTTTGCAAAACTCTTTTTGTAAAATTGATTTGACCAACCCCTTAAACCTATTTTAGAGGATTTTAGCAATTTTACCATATTTTTATCCTATCCCGATCCTTGATTTCCCTAAATCACCTTACGCAATTCAAACCGTTTTCGACCGGTCCGTTGTCTAAAATGTTTAGACCCAAAACAAGGGTGTTACAACTCTCCCCCACTTAGGAAATTTCGTCCGCGGAATTTTACCTGAAGGAAAAAGGTGCGGAAACTACTTCAGAATGTCCACTTTGCTTTCCCACGTGGCCTCCTCAACTTCTCGGTGTCGCCACAACACCTTCACCAGCTCTATCGTCTTACCACGAAGAAGTTTACTGTTCACATCCAGAACCCTCACTGGTTCCTTATCATATGACAGATCCGGATTCAACTCTATCTCCTCAAAAGGCATCACATGCGAAGGATCCGATCTATACTTCCGCAACATAGAGACATGGAACACATCATGTATCTTTTCTAGCGTCGAAGGCAATCTCAACCGATATGCCACATGACCAATACGCTCCACAATCTCATAGGGTCCAATGAACCTTGGGCTAAGCTTACCCTTACGCCCAAATCTTATCACCTTCTTCCAAGGCGATACTTTCAAAAACATACGTTCACCAACCGTGAACTCAATCTTCTTACGATTCAGGTCCGCATAAGACTTTTGCCTATTTGATGCTTCCTTCAAACGCTCACAAATGAGCTTCACCTTCTCGGTGGTTCACTTTAGCATAGATGGCATTGAAATCAACTTTTTCCCAGCTTCTGCTCAACAAAGAGGGGTTCTACATCTTCTCATATACAAATCCTCGTATGGAGCCATTTGAATACTTGCCTGATAACTATTATTATAGCAAACTCAACCAACGACAAGTTCTTCTCCCAAAAACCCTGAAAATCTATCACACAACATCTCAACATGTCCACAAGCACTTAGATCACACGCTCCGACTGTCCATCCGTCTAAGGATGATATGAAGTACTAAAATTCAATCGTGTTCCCAAGGCTTGATGCAAACATTCCCAAAATCGTGCTGTAAACCTCGGATCCCTATCTGACAATAGACTTTGGCACACCGTGCAACCGTACAATCTCAGCAATGTACATCTCATCCAACTTATCCAAGGTATACGTAGTATGCACAGGCAGAAATGGTGCACACTTCGTAAGGCGATCAACAATCACCCAAACCGAATTCTTCTTTGATGGTGACAAAGGCAATCTAGACACAAAATCCATGGTAATTCTTTCCCATTTCCATTCCGGGATCCTCAAAGGTTGCAGCAGCCCAGAAGGAACCTGATGTTCAGCCTTCACTCGCTGACACACCATGCACTTACTAACGAATTTAGCCACATCCTTTTTCAATTCCACCCAGTAGTACTCATCTTTCAAATCACGATACATCTTTGTACTACTAGGATGCATAGCAAAAGGACTACTATGAGCTTCAGTCAGAATAGTGCGCCTTAACACAACATCATTTGGCACCACTATTCGAATCCCAAAGTACAAAACACCGTCAACATTAAAGATGAAATCCGAAGGCCTACCCTCCGCAATGTCCTGAACATGCGAAACAAGGGAATCATCAAGAAACTGCTTGTCTTTGATCATCTAAATCAAAGATGGTTTCACTTGCAATTCCGCAATAAGACCACCATCACGCGTTATGCTAAAGCGAGCAAACATCACCCTCAACTATTATTTTTGCCACTTTCCTGCTCAAAGCATTGGCTACAACATTATCCTTGCCCGGGTGGTACTCGATCGTCAGATCATCATCCTAAAGCAACTCCACCCAACGACGTTGCATAAGATTCAACTCCTTCTGAGACATAAGATACTTCAAACTCTTATGATCCGTGAACCCAACACACTTCTCACCAAATAGGTAATGCCTCCAGATTTTCAAGGCAACCACAACAGCCGCAAGCTCAAGATCATGAGTAGGGTAGTTATGCTCATGCACCTTCAACTGCCTAGATGCATAAGCTACCACCTTACCTTCCTGCATCAACACATAGCCCAAACCAACAATGGACGCACCACTATAGACCACAAACTCCTTACCAGACTCGGGCTGAATCAGAACAGGAGCTCACGTCAAAGCTTCCTTCAGCTTTTCAAAAGCTTGTTGCCTCGCATTTGTCCACTCAAAACGAACATTCTTTTGCAGCAACTTGGTCAAAGGTGCAACTATCTTTGAGAAACCCTCGACAAACCTATAGTAATACCCAGCTAGACCAAGGAAACTTCGTACCTTTGTTATCCATCTAGGCACTTTCCAACTCATCACAGCCTCTACTTTGTGCGGATCAACGCGAATACCCTCAGCTGACACAACATGTCCAAGGAAGACCACCTCCCTAAGCCAAAACTCAAACTTAGTTAGCTTGGCATACAACTGATTTTCCAACAACGCTAGCAAAACGATTCTCAAGTGTCTATCATGATCCTCCTCGGTATGTGAGTACACAAGGATATCATCGATGAACACTACCACAAACTGATCCAAGAATTCCTGGAAGACACGATTCATCATGTCCGAAAAGCTGTCTTAGGTACATCCACATCCTTCACCTTCAACTGGTAATATCCTAACCTTAAATCTATCTTAGAAAACATCGAGGCTCCCCAGAACTGATCAAATAGATCATCAATTCTAGGCAAGGGATACATGTTCTTGATCGTCAACTTGTTCAGTTGCCGATAATCTATGCACATCCGCATTATCCCATCTTTCTTCTTTACAATCAAGACCGGTGCACCCCATGGTGACACACTCGGCCGGATAAAACCTCGATCCAACAACTCCTGCAGTTGTGTTTTCAACTCTTTTACCTCTTTAGATGCCATGCAATAAGGAGCAATGGACACCGGAGTTGTATTATCGTACAACTCGATACTAAACTCAACTTCCCTGTTTGGTGGCAACCCAGGCAATTCTTCCGAAAAGTCACCCAGAAAATCACGAACGGTTCGAATATTCTGCACACGCACATCCTTGGTGCCAGGATTCATCATATAGGCAAGATAAGCCTCACAGCCTAACCTCATCATACGATTTTCTTCTAAAACCGAAATCACATTCGACAAGAATTTCACATTCTCGCCTACTACCACTACCTTATAATCATCGGCCAGCTTTAAGGTAACCCGTTTGACATCAAAGTCAACCACAGCTCTATGCTCCGTCAACCAATCCATGCCAAGGATTACTTCGAATCCGTAGAAGGGTAACTCCATCAAATCCACAAGAAATACATGACCTTGCATAGATAAAGGGCATCTCCTCTACAACTTCTTAGTGACTATAGTCTCACCAAAAGAACTAGTTACTTGCATTCCTACTTCAAGCAACTCAATAGGTATATCAAGAAAATGTGCATGCTCACTCAAGATATAAGAATGCGTAGATCCAGAATCAATCAAAGCCAACAATGATAAAGACTGAAGAGCAAAGGTACCTGCAATAACATTGGTATCATTGCGCTCCTCGCGCTGAGCATAAACCTTGACAGGACCACCTCCCTCGAGCCGAACTGCTACCACATGAGCAATGTGTGCTGCTCAGTCCTCACTCGGCCTCCCTGGACCTGGCTGCCTTGACCCGGAGCACCTCGCCTCCCCTCAGACTGATATCTCTTCTCTCGACCTCTTTTGTTTCGTCCACCCCCGGAACTATAATCAGTTGCTCTCTTCCCAGAGCTAGAACCAACACCTTGAGACGCCAAACCCAGATTTTGTTCGATGTCTTTGGCTCGACATACAAGCACATCGAAGTCAGTATAATCCGCAGCCAACATATACGTCTTGACTTCCTGTACCAGCCCGTACCGGAAGCTATCACATCGGTCCCTCTCACTAGGCATCAGCTCATGAGCATATTGGCTCAAGCATACGAATTGGACCTCGTTCTCAGCCACATAAAGATTGCCCTAAACTAGCGACATAAACTCGCGTTTCTTCTCGTCCAAGTATCTCACCCCCAGATACCTCCTCTTGAAGGCACCTCTGAAAAACTCCCAATCAACCTCATTGGGTTCCAAACCAGCAGTAGTAGTCATCCACCAGCTGTAGGCATCACCTTGCAACAAGGAAACTGCGCATCCTAGCTTGCGTACATCGTTGCATCCCATTTGATACATGATACGGATCGTACTCGCTAACCTGGCCTCAGACGCCTCAGGAGACATTCCAAAGAACTCCACAGCTCCTAAGCTCATCAACCTCTCCAAAGGTAAGCCTATCTGCCCAGCTGGAGAGGCCTGTACATGCGCTCCAGCAACAGCAGCCTGAAACGCCCCGGTGATTGCCTGAACCAACAACGTTAGATCACCCAAACCCAGACCAGCATGTCCTTACTGCACCTGCCCCCCACCTCCAGGTGGTGGCGGAGGATGTAGATTTCCACCAGGAGGGAAATTAGCCCCTTGCTCACCCTGGTCTCCCTAAAGAACTATTGTATTCAACCTCAACTCTCTTCTCAGACCCATAGTGCTATTTCAAACAAGCATAACAACAAAAACAAACCAAACCATTTAAGCCAGCTTCAAGCAAGGTTCCAAGTTTACAAAAACATTTTATTAGTGTAATAAGGCAATGGGCACCCTGATTTCCCTCAACATAGCATAACTTTCAATGAAACATCATGCTCAACATGCTTTCCATCATCCAAAATTAGCACATGACAATATTGCATCATTATCACACGATCATATTAATTTCACATGCGTTTCACATCAATCAAGCATGGCATCAACTTTAAAATTCAACCAATTGCACGCTTTTCAAACAACATACATCAACACGTATCAATTTCACATACCAACATTTCCAATTCATTCGTAACCTAGCTTTGATACCAACAAATGTAACCCCCTTAGCCCGACCTAGACGTATGACCCGAATTAAGAAGATTACACGGGGAAAACCAAAGTGAACTCGTGAAAGTCAACCTTGATTTACGACCCTTTTTTTCTTTTTAACTTTTCTAAATGCACATTATTAACCTATGTGAATAGCAAAACATTTTAGCGGAAGCGGCATAGCGAACAGAGATCATTTAGGGGTTCAATTGCATAGGATCATCTTTTAGGGACTAATTTGTAACTTTTCAAAATTATAAGGACTAAACAAATTTTAAGAGTACCAAACCAAAATAAACCATATATAAAGCTAGCATATCAAAATTCATCTTAAACGAATCATCCCAACTTATTTAATTAAGCATTCAAGACCCAGTGACCAAAATGTAAGAAATAGAAACCTGAAACAATTCAAATTCAACTCCAACGGTCGGCTGTTTTGAAACACAAGGCCCTGTACCGAAACGGTTGTTTCGAAACTAGGTTGATCGTTTCGATACTCGAGTGCGTTCTGAGACCTGTATCGAAACACCCCCTTTCCAATAGCAAAAACGTTCCGGAACGTTCCAACCCTTTCAGAAACCTTATGGCCATTTCAGGCCCCTGTTCCGAAATAGGTGAGGGTGTTCCGATACGCCTTGCCCTGCAACAACAAATTTTTCTGGTTTTACACATCTTTCCACATCCATAAACATTCCAAATCATGCCACGACATACATACAACATGTTTAAGCATCAAAGATCATCATTACGAAGCACAAGCTAAAACATGACATCAATCATGCAATCATTGGTACTATAGGCATGCTTCCTAGTTTTTCAAAACCATACAAAGCCAAAACCAACATTCAAACAAAATTCAGTCCCCAAAGGCCATTTACAAATCAAAGACAAACAACCAAACATGCTCAAGGTAGTTAAAATCATCTTCAAACATCTAAGAGTAGAAATCCCACCCATTGCCTCTTATTACACCAAAAAAAAAACCACATACTTTTCTAGACCAAAGTGCTTGGATTCCCCTTGCTTACTCGCTGCCTTGAATGCCTAATTCTCTGAATTGATGAAACAAATTGTTGCGTGTAAAATAGTCTATCGCAATTACAGTGCAAGTGTACACGTCGCAAGTAATAAAGTGATACTAAGTATCGGATATCGTCTCCACAGGGATTGGGCTAATGACTTCACCTTGAATTACTGCACAAAGTAAAAGAAATATTTTAAAGAGTTGTTACGAATAATAAAGTAAAACGTAAATAAAAGATTGAGAAATCAAGATAGAGAGAATGGGCTGGTATTGAATTGCTCGGTAGTGCAGGTATTGAATTGCTTAGGATCTCCAGTTCTGTCGTCGCTCCCGTCGCCGACAGCACCTGTCGCGGCGTCTGTCCGTTAGTTGTCGCGGCAGCAGACACTAACTCAGTACTTCAAGCTTGACAAGAGTCCCAGATCTGCCTTGCCCTATCCCTAGGCACAAGTCTGTCGATGAACACGTCTTTGACGATACCTCCCGGCGTGAGTCGAAGGATGAACACCGATGTGTATGAATTCTTCCTTAGCCACTTAACCTCGCCTTATCCCTAAGCACGAGATGGTTCAACTATAAACTAGAGAACGCGCTTTTATCTCTTTCGTATACTTAACTCTCCCGATGCTAAGTAAATAGATAACCTCACAATGCTCTCCCGATGCTCTTGCAAGATATTAAAACCAAGATAAAAGAACTTGAAGTTTATTTTATTGAAACTGAAAAATCCTAAAACAAAGCAACCCTTGCAACTACTTTACAAAACAACCCGTGACCCTAGGGGGAATTTAGAACATGTCGGAGACAGGTGGACGGCAGGGTTTTGGTTTCGGTTATGGGATAGTCGGCTATTTCCTAGGTTTAATCTATGCCCTTTATATAAGCTTTGGGCTCAAGTTATCTAAGGTAACAAGGATTACAACTTTAATTAAAAGTAAGACTCTAATAAAGATTAAATCTCTAAAGTATCCTACTTTCTAGCCGCCTCCTTGCTTTTAGGGATTTCCTCTCCTTTGAGCTTTGGCTTGACATATCTTTTGATCCGGGGCTCGGAAAATTATTTGGCTGCCACACGACAGACGAGCAGATTTTTCTCTATCTATCGATGTCCACTTCATTTTTCCTCTTCAATAATCTGCTGTCACCATGCTGTCGTGACGGGTCCATGACAGGTTCGTCTTCTTCAGCTGCTTGTTCAGTTCAGCCTTCCTGCTTTTCTGCCCTTCGCCTGCCTTCATCGTCAACCTTGGCAGTTACCTGCAAAATGCACCATCTTTTAGTAGAATCCGTGCCTTTTATATAATTGTGATATTTAATTGAAAACTATCCTAAATGCAATGCAATGATGCTTGAATGCAGCAGAAATATGGGTTAAAAGGGTGTAAATAATAGAACTTTTACACACTCAACACACCCCCAAACTCAAGTCTTTGCTTGCCCTCAAGCAATTAAACCTAAAGAAAAATGAAAATTTTTGTGTTGGCTTTCAAACAGTGAACTGTCCCTTACCTGTCGCTCATTCTCTATGGCAGCAGCAACCTGTCGGAAAGGCTAGGATCTGTCCGGAATCTCCCTATAGCTCTCGTGCAGTGTGTGCATGCTTGTGAACAGTTATATGCCAAGACTCTCTTAGTTTCACTAGAATATTCAACTTCTTAACTCGAATTTTTATGCCAAAGTTTATTTTTTTAGAAGGTATATGTTCATGCTTCTTTTTCTTCTATTTTCAAGCTAAAATTTTTCTAGAGCCAGTTTTGGGCACCTCTAGTTAGCTTCCTAGAGCCGGTTTCGGGCACCTCTAGGTTTTTGATTTTCTTTTACTAAACTTCTTTCCTAGAGCCAGTGTTAGGCACCTCTAGGGGCTATTCAAGTTCTAAGCATCCTATTCTAGTTTGGCTAAAAGAAATCTAAGCAATATAACAGTCACAAAAGTGTTTAAGTTTTCAGAACTATAGAAAGGCTCTAAACTTTTCCTTAACCTGTCCTAAAGATGCTGCCACGACAGAGCCGTCATGACAGGTAAGCTAACTTCACAGTTTTAAGCCAACAGTTTACTTTTCTGATTTTTTTTTTTTTTGAAAAATAAAGGCAAATAAAAAGACACAACAGTTAAACAAAAGATGTGTTAAGGATGCCATTAAATATGGAGGGTTGCCACCCCCAAACTCAAGGGTTGCATTGCCCTCAATGCAAAACATCATAAAAAAAACAGATAAAGAAAAACAAGAAAAAAAGTACATCGCAATTATATAAGGGCAGGCAGCAATAACAGGAGAAAAAAGAAATAAAAACTTAAATTTTATGCGCTGTCCTCGCTGCTGCTGCTGACGCGGATCTGATGGTAGCGTCTGCGTTGAGGAGGTGGCTGGTCAGGTTCCGGGGCAGGTTGATCGACAGCTTCGTCAGCTTGTTGTGCGGCAGGATCTTCCTCCGGTTGGGGGATAGGATCGTCAGCAGGTGGAAGGGCAGTTTGATCCACTAGCCTGACATCAGAACTGCTGCTGCTGCTGCTGCTGTCCCAGCTGGTGGACATGATGGCCTTGGACAGCTTCCTCTTGTCTGCCACATGCTTGATACGCTTCACCCGTGTGAAGGCGCTGTCCAAGTTCCTCCGGACAAGGGGGCTGTCGTCAGTGGCAGCTCTCTTTGTTCCTCGAGGGGAGGTGTCTGCCGGTGGGCTGCCGGCTGCCGTCGGGGAAGGTGTGGAGGAGGCAGATTCTCCATGGGGAGGGACAGGTGGTGTGGGAGTAGGGGATGGGATATTGAAATAATGGGCGGGGAAGGTGGGGAAAGAGACATCCGAAAAATTCAAAGTGTTGGTAATGAAGTTTACCGTAGCATTGGAGAAGTCTCGGATGAATGTCATTAAGCCCATCTGGCGTTCCTCGATCCGCAGGACGGCAGCAAGGATGTGGGCGTTCTGATATGTTGGAGCGGTGTTGGTGGGAGCCTCTGGGGCAGGTTCAGTGGCAGGCTCGGTGGCAGGCTCATCATCGGACGCAGCAGGGGGGGCGTTGGGATCGAAGGCGTTGAGGGGTGATACGACTACTAGCTCCATGAGGCTGGAGATGTTGTTGTCTGTCCAGCCGCTGCCCTTTTTGATGTTGTCTGAGGCTTCCTCCGGTACGGCAGCGCATCGGCAGAGGGCGGTTATGGTGCAAGGCAGGCAGAGCCGTGAGTCCGAGCGGAAGGCGCAATCTAGGATGCTGTCCCTCATGTATCTGCCCACATTGATGGGCCTGTTGTGCATGATAGAGTGGATGAGGGCCAGTCTCTGCCTGTTGACTGTCGTATGGTGGGACGAGGGCAGGATACGCTTTTTGATAAAAGCATTCCATAACTTTGCCTCAGGTAGGAGCTGCCCCCTATTGACAGAATGGGGGTTCTTCTTGCTCGTGCTCCACGTCGTTCCCGCTTCTGTCAACTCCCTCATGACAGCATCATGGCCGGCAGCGTCCAGGGTGTCCCAAAAATGTTGATGGGCATCATCGTTGGGGCCAAAGAAGAGGCCGAAGACATGGTTGATGCTGCAGGCGGTAAAAGGTACTGTCACTCCCCTGACGGTGACAGATGTTGCCGTCTTGCTCTCGATCGCCGCATAAAACTCCCTTACTAGGGTGTCGTTAAGTTCTGCCGGCTGCTCAGCGAAGTCTTCCCACAGTTGGGCGGAAATGGCCTGCATGATGAACGACCGGAGTCCAAGCAGAGGGGCATCTCTGTTGTAAATGAAGCTTCGTTCCTCCCAAAGTTCCTTCTTAGCGAACGGAGATGCTGCTGGGGAAGAGGAAGCGGCAGCAGCGTTCTGTCGGGTTTGTCTTGAAGACATGTTTGGTTGCAAGGGCTGAAAGTGAAAGAAAAGAGATCAAAGTAGAAGAGAATAGCAAGAGAGAAAATCTGAAGTGAGGAAAAATGAAAAAAAGAAGGGGTTTATATAGCTGTCGGGGGCTGCCCATTTAATGCCGCAACGGCAAGCGGGAATAACAGAGCGGCAGATTGAATGTTGCGTCTGACACGTCTGACGGGCATTAATGCTGCGTCTGCCGCACGATTCTTCGTCTGCTGTGCGTCTGTTGACAGCCTGTCAACTCCGTCTGCGCCGGCAGCCGAAACGACAGGTTATAAATGGACTTTATTTTGGGCTGATGGATGGGCGGTGGGCTTGGGCCACTTCGTCTTTCTCACTTGCCTCCTTTATTTCCTAAAAACAGAAATTTAAAACAAAACATTATTAAAATAAATCTAATTCCTAATAAATAATATTAATAATAATAATAAAACAAATAAAAGAATTAGGTTAAATTAGGGATGCCTTGTGGGGCATCACCTAAAGTAACCACTTCCTGTATTCCTGGGGCTTCAGTCCCTTGATAGTGCTTGAGGCGTTGTCCATTGACTTTGAATTGGTGCCCGTCCTTTAGTGATTGAATTGTAATGGCACCATGGGGAAAAACTTGAACTACTTGGAATGGGCCAGACCATCTAGATTTGAGCTTCCTTGGAAAGAGTTTCAATCTAGAATTGAACAACAACACAAGCTGCCCTGGACAGAACTGTCGTGGCAGCAACTTCTTGTCATGCCACTTTTTAGTTTTTTCCTTGTAAATCCTTGCATTGTCGTAGGCCATTGTTCGTATTTCATCGATCTCATTCAAATCCAACAACCTTTTCTGGCCTGCCTTGTCCAAGTCCATGTTTACTGCCTTGATTGCCCAATATGCCTTGTGTTCTATCTCGACAGGCAGATGACAGGTTTTCCCATAAATCAATCGGTATGGAGACATGCCCAATGGAGTCTTGAAAGCTGTTCTGTATGCCCATAATGCATCATTCAGAAGCAAAGACCAATCTTTCCTAGTTGGTTTAACCATTTTTTCAAGAATGTTCTTCACTTCTCTATTGGATATCTCAGCCTGTCCATTGGTCTGTGGGTGGTATGCTGTCGCGATCCTGTGCTTGACACCATATTTTCTCAAGGCGGCAGCAATTACCCTGTTGTCAAAATGTCTCCTTTCATCACTGATAATCGCCCTAGGGATGCCGAATCTAGAAAAGATGTTTTTGTGTAAAAATCTTTGGACTGTTTTGGCATCATTCTTTTGAGTTGCGATTGCTTCTACCCACTTGGAGACATAATCCACTGCTAGGAGGATGTAAAGATTTCCACAAGAAGATGGAAAAGGTCCCATAAAATCAATCCCCCAAACGTCGAAGATTTCGACCTCTAAGATATTCTGCAGTGGCATCTCGTTTCTCCTCGAGATGTTACCTGTCCGCTGGCACCTGTCACAGTTTTTATAAAATTCCTGTGCGTCCTTATACAGTGTCGGCCAGTAGAACCCTGACTGCAGCACCTTGGCAGCAGTTTTATTGCCTCCTAAGTGTCCTCCATATTGTGAAGCATGACAGTGATGGAGAATGTCTTCTTGTTCTTCTTGTGGTATGCATCTCCTTAAAACCTGATCTGCGCACATTTTGAAAAGAAGAGGTTCGTCCCAATAATAATGTTTAACATCATTTTGGAACCTCTTTCTGGCTTGGTAAGTAAGATCAGAAGGTAATATTCCGCTAACTATAAAATTAACGAAATCAGCATACCAGGGAAGGTTAGAAGACTTACCTGCCGTCATGGCTGTCGCGACAGCTAGGGCGGCAGCAAAGAGCTGCTCATCTAGGAAGGTCTCCAATATGTGTGTCTCATCTGGCGGTAGACTCTGTCCCGTTTCCAACCTCGACAAGTGATCTGCCACCTGATTTTCTGTCCCCTTTTTATCTTTTATCTCAAGGTCGAACTCTTGTAATAGTAATATCCATCGTATCAACCTAGGTTTAGCATCTTTTTTTGCGAATAGATACTTGAGGGCAGAGTGGTCGGTGTGGATTATAACCTTCGTTCCAAGTATGTAAGAACGAAACTTGTCGATGGAAAACACCACGGCTAACAGCTCCTTTTCCGTAGTGGTATAATTCACCTGGGCATCATTCAATGTTTTGCTGGCGTAATATATGACATGAAATAGCCTGTCCTTGCGCTGCCCAAGTGCTGCCCCGACAGCATAGTCACTAGCATCACACATAATTTCAAACGGTTGCGTCCAGTCTGGTGGCTGTACTATGGGGGCTGTCACTAACTTTTCCTTCAGAACCTTGAATGCTTCAGTACATTCTTCATTAAAGTCAAAGGGTCGGTTCTGCTCTAGGAGATGACATAGGGGTTTTGTGATTTTTGAGAAATTAGCAATAAATCTCCTATAAAAACCAGCATGCCCTAAAAAACTCCTAATGCCCTTGACTGTTGTTGGCGGCGGCAGCTTCTCTATGACCTCTATTTTTGCCCTGTCGACTTCTATCCCACGACAGCTAATCTTATGGCCTAAAACTATCCCTTCATCTACCATAAAATGACATTTTTCCCAATTAAGAACAAGATTAGCCTTTTCACATCTTTCAAGTACCTTTTGAAGGTTGCCGAGGCAGCTCTCAAAATCGTCTCCAAAGACGGAAAAATCATCCATGAAGATCTCAAGGAAGTCTTCTACCATGTCGGAGAATATTGCCATCATGCACCTTTGGAAGGTGGCAGGTGCGTTACAGAGGCCGAATGGCATCCTCCTGAATGCAAATGTTCCGTAGGGGCATGTGAAAGTCGTTTTCTCTTGGTCCTCCGGTGCAATAGCAATTTGGTTATAACCTGAATAACCATCAAGAAAACAATAATAAGATTTACCCGCTAGTCTATCAAGCATTTGATCAATAAAGGGTAAAGGAAAGTGGTCTTTTCGGGTAGCTTTGTTAAGCTTCCGATAGTCCATACAAACCCTCCAACCGGTCACAGTCCTGGTTGGGATTAACTCGTTGTTTTCGTTGGTTATTACAGTCATGCCTCCTTTCTTGGGAACACATTGCACCGGGCTTACCCACTTGCTGTCGGAGATGGCGTAAATAATACCAGCATCTAACCATTTAATTATTTCTTTACGCACTACCTCCTTCATTGCAAGGTTTAACCGCCTTTGGGCATCAATAGTCGGCTTATGGTCTTCCTCTAAGAGGATTTTGTGCATACAGATTGCCGGACTAATGCCCTGGATGTCTGCTATCGTCCATCCTATCGCCCTTTTATGCTGCCTCAACATGTCGATCAGCTGTCGTTCCTGTTCCTGCGGCAGCTTAGCAGAGATGATTACAGGCAGTGTGTTATCACAACCAAGGTAAGCATATTTAAGCTGCCCTGGCAGGGGCTTAAGTTCTAAGGCAGGTGGTTCAACAGTGGAGGGCTTTTGGATTAAATGGTTATCCGAAGTGTAATTTAAGGGTTCGAATAACTTACCTGGACGATGGTCTAACCAGTTTACCTCCTCATGACCTTCAGTATCAGATGTATCGGTTTCAGAGGGGTCACTGTCGTCTGTGCTGCTGTCGTTGCTGTCGTCGTCACTGTCGTGACAGGTTGGTAGATGGCTGTCGTAGCAGTGACCAAATTTAATATCTCGGCAGCCTGACCTGATGCAGGGGTAATCAAAGGTCACCTCGATGATGGCTTTGCATTCCTCGTCCACATCGGCATGTTTCATTGCTTGGAGAACATTCAACTTAATTTCTTGATCGTTCACGCGCATGGTGAGTTCTCCCTTCTCCACATCAATCAACGATCTTCCCGTGGCTAAGAAAGGTCGTCCGAGGATGACTGGTGCGTTCTCATCTGCCTCACAATCTAAAATAAGAAAGTCAGCAGGAAAAATAAGTTTATCCACTCTTACCAAAATATCTTCAATTTTTCCCTCGGGGTGAACGTAAGAGCGGTCGGCTAGCTGTAGGGTAACTGTCGTGGGCCGCGCCTTGCCAATACCTAGTTTCTGAAAAACAGATTTGGGCATTAGATTAACACTAGCACCAAGATCACAAAGTGCCTTACCCACAAATTTGTCACCGATTACGCAAGGTATGAGGAAGCTCCCTGGATCCTTCTTTTTCTGGGGTGGTTGTCGATGAAGAATACTCATGCAACCCTCTTGCATCCTTACCGTTTCAAATTCCCCAAGTTTAGATTTTTTAGACATAACATCCTTGAGGAATTTAGCATAACCTGGCATTTCCCTAACAGCATCTAACAACGGAATATTAATATGAACCTGTTTAAAAATATCATAAATTTTTTTGAGTTGAGATTCATTCTTAGCTTGTTGTATCCGTTGAGGAAAAGGTGGTGGAGGACGATAATCAGCAATGCGTCCTTCCCACTGCATGCGAATCTGAGGACGATGATCTTCCTTTTTCTCCTCTGTCGCTTCTGCTGTCGTGACAGGCTCATCGGCAGCAGTCTGTTTATTACCTGTCGGGGCAGCTTCCTCGGCAGGTTTGTTCAAAACAGGGTCCTTTTCTGTATCAACTTCTTTTTCCGGCCCTGGTAACTTTTTCCCACTCCTAGTAGTAATTGCCTTACATTGCTCATGAGGGGGTGGTCTAGCGTTTTCAGTATTGCTAGGGGAACCTCCATTCTGCCTTGGTTTAATATGTTGCGACACTTGACCCATTTGTGTCTCTAGAGATTTCAAGGTGGCCTCATGGTTTGTCATTCTCATCTTAGTTTCGTCCATAAAATTTTCCGTCTTTTTGACAAACTGATTAATATTTTCCATATATGTGCCAGTCTGAGACATAAAGGTGGCCAAAGTCTGCTCCAATACACTACTCGTGGCAGGTGGTGGCTGCTGTTGTTGCTGAGGCGGCAGGTTCTGCGGCAGGTTCTGCGGCTGCAGTTGCTGTCTCGTCAACAATCTAGGACCCCCCTGATTCTGATTATATGCTTGCGGATTCAGGGCATTGTTAGGATTACTCCAGGAAAATTTGGGATCCTTTCTCCAATTAGGGTTGTAATTGTTGGAATTGTAGTTTGGCTTGTAATTTCCAACATATTTCCCTTCTTCTACGTTTATAGGGCACTCATCCCTACTATGATTTCCCTCACAAGTGGCACAAATTTCCTCGACAGCAAACCCTCGTACTTCCTCTTCACTCAATAAGTGTTTCATGGCTTTAGTGAGGAATGCTACCTGTGATTTCATAGTGCTGTCAACCTCATAGTCTTTGACAGCAAGTACCCGTTTACCACCTCTTCTAGCTGTCGGAAACTGCTCCTCATTTTTAGCTAGATTCTTCAGAACTTGTAATGCCTCATCCGGATCTTTATCCAATAACAGTCCATTTGCTGCAGAATCAATGCGAATGCGAGTTTGTAAGTTAGCAGCATTATAAAACTTAGTTACCTGATTCCAGACGGGGAATCCATGCATTGGGCAGTTCCGTAGAAGAGTAGTAAATCTGTCCCAGGCCTCGTGCATCGGCTCGTCATCTTCTTGTTGAAAAGTAGCAATTTTGTTACGTAATCGCTCAGATAAATGTGAAGGATTAAAACGAGATAAGAATTCACGAGTTAGATCTGCCCAAGTCATAATAGAACCCGGTGTAAGTTTATTCCACCAAGTTTTAGCTCTATCCCTCAAGGAATGGGGAAATAACCGAAGCCTCAGTATCTCCGGACTAACTCCTGGTAGCCTAAACGAACCACAGATCTCCTGGAACGTTTTGAGATGCTCCCTAGCATCTTCTGTCGCAGAACCACTAAACTGTCCGGCGTTGTTGATCATACTAAACATGACAGGTTTAAGTTCAAAGTTATCAACATCAATATCCGGCAGCGTGGTCTCCAGCTCTACATGGTCATTCAGCATGTAGTCACGACATGACCGTCGTCCACCTGCCCCAGGCGGATCGCCGACAGGCGGTATATCTCCTCCAGCAGGTTGGTTACGGGCCATCTGCTCTAGCTGTTCTTCAAGGTATTCGTTCCTGTCCAAAAGATGGCGAATCTGTTTCTTGAGATTGAATGATCGTTCGATTTCCGGATCTAACTTATACTCAGGATCTTCGCCTTTTTTCGATCTGCGCATAAACAAGAGAACCTTGTGAAAAGCAAGAGTTGAAAAACAAAAATAAAAATTAAAGAAAAACAAAAAAAACGAAAAACAAAAATAAAAATAAAAAATAAAAACAAAAAGTGCAATAAAATAAAGATGTAGTTATGTTGCCAATCCCCGGCAACGGCGCCAAAAACTTGTTGCGTGTAAAATAGTCTATCGCAATTACAGTGCAAGTGTACACGTCGCAAGTAATAAAGTGATACTAAGTATCGGATATCGTCTCCACAGGGATTGGGCTAATGACTTCACCTTGAATTACTGCACAAAGTAAAAGAAATATTTTAAAGAGTTGTTACGAATAATAAAGTAAAACGTAAATAAAAGATTGAGAAATCAAGATAGAGAGAATGGGCTGGTATTGAATTGCTCGGTAGTGCAGGTATTGAATTGCTTAGGATCTCCAGTTCTGTCGTCGCTCCCGTCGCCGACAGCACCTGTCGCGGCGTCTGTCCGTTAGTTGTCGCGGCAGCAGACACTAACTCAGTACTTCAAGCTTGACAAGAGTCCCAGATCTGCCTTGCCCTATCCCTAGGCACAAGTCTGTCGATGAACACGTCTTTGACGATACCTCCCGGCGTGAGTCGAAGGATGAACACCGATGTGTATGAATTCTTCCTTAGCCACTTAACCTCGCCTTATCCCTAAGCACGAGATGGTTCAACTATAAACTAGAGAACGCGCTTTTATCTCTTTCGTATACTTAACTCTCCCGATGCTAAGTAAATAGATAACCTCACAATGCTCTCCCGATGCTCTTGCAAGATATTAAAACCAAGATAAAAGAACTTGAAGTTTATTTTATTGAAACTGAAAAATCCTAAAACAAAGCAACCCTTGCAACTACTTTACAAAACAACCCGTGACCCTAGGGGGAATTTAGAACATGTCGGAGACAGGTGGACGGCAGGGTTTTGGTTTCGGTTATGGGATAGTCGGCTATTTCCTAGGTTTAATCTATGCCCTTTATATAAGCTTTGGGCTCAAGTTATCTAAGGTAACAAGGATTACAACTTTAATTAAAAGTAAGACTCTAATAAAGATTAAATCTCTAAAGTATCCTACTTTCTAGCCGCCTCCTTGCTTTTAGGGATTTCCTCTCCTTTGAGCTTTGGCTTGACATATCTTTTGATCCGGGGCTCGGAAAATTATTTGGCTGCCACACGACAGACGAGCAGATTTTTCTCTATCTATCGATGTCCACTTCATTTTTCCTCTTCAATAATCTGCTGTCACCATGCTGTCGTGACGGGTCCATGACAGGTTCGTCTTCTTCAGCTGCTTGTTCAGTTCAGCCTTCCTGCTTTTCTGCCCTTCGCCTGCCTTCATCGTCAACCTTGGCAGTTACCTGCAAAATGCACCATCTTTTAGTAGAATCCGTGCCTTTTATATAATTGTGATATTTAATTGAAAACTATCCTAAATGCAATGCAATGATGCTTGAATGCAGCAGAAATATGGGTTAAAAGGGTGTAAATAATAGAACTTTTACACACTCAACACAAATGAGTGTAAGCTCAAAGCTTAGTAAGGACAGCTAAACAACATTCATCAATGCATTCCACACAAATTGCATACCACAATTTCCCACACATGCTTTTACATAAAACATGCCCTTTCAAGACATCATTGCACTTTCTAAAACACATGCTCTTATGCATCATTTTAAAACAGCAAATAAACCTTTGATCATGCTTTACCAAGCATTACATGCATTCTAGCATAGACACAAGTATCTCATGCTTAACCATTAGTCATCATCATTATATTGGCTTACAAGTGATCATTTCTCATACCAAACCAACTCAAGGACACAATCGGATACGCGGATTACAAGCGTCGTCCCACACGCTTCATATATACTACCGGACTACACAAGGTGGAGATACATGGCACAATCCCAACCCCTCAACACCCGTGATGGAGATTAATGGCACAATCACAACCCCTCAACATCACTCATCGGTAGTTGTATATTTCCACTAACGAGTGTAAGAAACACGACCACTAGATTCACACACGGGATTAAACCATCCACCGTTGTGATCTTAGCCTCAATCGTTAGGGTACTTGGATGGAGATTACGACCCAATCACAACACCTCGACATCCAAGGTGACTTTATTCACGGTGCACCCAATCCTATAGCCGGCTAACTATATCCGATTACAAAAACCACAAACTACTTTCATCACTTGCCAATATAATCATTTAACATTAATAATCCACTATTTTACAAGCATAAATACAAATCCGTTATCACAAGCATAACCATGCTTAACATCATGTGCAATAATAACATAAAACCAAGGATCACTTACCTAGTGCATCCTTATCACAATGGCATTAAAATACAACATTAACCATGCTTAAAACAGTGATCAAACCCATAATTAACTGTAACCCCCTTAACCCGGCCTAGACGGTTGACCCGAATTAAGAAAGTCACACGGGGAAAACCAAAGTCAACCCGAAAGTCAACCTTGATTAACGACCCTTTTTTTTCTTTTTAATCTTATCTAGATGCACATTTAACCTATGTGTGATCATACAAACAACATACTAAAAGATCACAAACATCAGAGATCAAACAGGGACCCAATTGAACAAATTACAACTTTAGGGACCAAATTGTAATTTCTGATAAATAAAAGGACTTAACCCAAATTGAAGTTACCATCTTGAAATTAGTCAGGTTTCATGCTCCTTTGTGAAATTTCAACTCAAAAGGACATCCACAGCTCATGCAATTGATCATACAAGATTCAGGACCAAACGTAAACAATTCAAAACATATAACAACCATGTCAGCCCCCCTAACGGTCGACCGTTCCGAAACAGGTTGACCCTGTTCCGAAACACGGGCCGTTCCGAACCGGGTTCCGGAACGTGGCTCGGCAGAGGCCAAACCGTTTCGAAACGGTGCACACCGTTTCGGACGCCTGGGTTCGTGTAAGGCACCCGTTCCGAAACGGTGCATACTGTTCCGAAACGCCTGCTCAGATTTCAGCAAACAAGCATACCAAAACATGAAATTGGTCGTTCAAACATGCTCCAAACATCACCAAACTTTACCAGCATGCAATTAAACATATTTAAGACTTGTAGGAACCAACAATTCAACAAACCAACATCATATGCAAAAAGCCCCAATTCAATGATCATGCTTCCTACACAAGCTAGCACTCAAGCATCAAACTTGCAAAACAAGCATATAAGGTTCAATCCAAAAACCAGCAACAACAACAACATTTAACATACTTAGGGAGTCTCAAACACCTCCCAAAACATACACATTGGTCCCCCATTGCCAAAACATACAAAAGCTAAATGTTTAACAAAACCTTCCATACTTAGAGCTTCTCTTGAATTTGATTGCTTGACCTTCCTTGCTGCCCCTCAAAGACTCTAATGCTCTGCATTATTGAATTAAGAAAATGTAGAGAGCGTAAGCAAAAGCTTAGTGAGGCATGCTCATTAAAACAATTCAATAATGCAATTAAAACCATTTGTAAATCATGCTTAAAACCAAATCTTGCACATGCTCAAAAGCATACTTTAAATCAAGCAATCACATGCTTCATATCATATATCAAAACAAGCATCTCATGCTTCTTACATACTTAACATGTCATATTGGCTCAAGTGATACATTTCATTTGTGAAAACAAGTTCAACAACTTTCCCCAAGGACTTTTAAACACCTTGGCCCCAAGGACTTTTAAACACCTTGGCCATGGACTTTTAAACACCATGAATAAGGACCACACAAGGACTTTTAACCACCTTTGTGTCCAATGCTTGAATCACCCCAAGGACTTTTAAACACCTTGGCCCCAAGGACTTTTAAACACCTTGGCCCCATGGACTTTTAACCACCATGGAAAGGAGCACCTAAGGACTTTTAACCACCTTAGTGTCCGCATCAAGAACCATCCAAGGACTTTTAACCACCTTGATGTTCTTAGGTAACAAGGCTCACTCAAGGACTTTTAACCACCTTAGTGACCTTCACTTTTACAAAACATCACTTGCCAATATACATATTTCACAACATATAATCCACTGTTTTAAAGCATTAAACCAAGCCATTTCACCATGCATTTCAAAGCATCAAATCCACATTTAAATAATGTATAAAATCAAGGTACTCCTACCTAGAGTCACCTTCACCACATGGCTTAAAACATCAGCAAATAACATGCTAAATCATGCTTACAAAACAGTAATTAAAACATGCAAATCATCACTTTGCAAAACATCAAGTCATGGCCACCACTAGAGAGAAAATCCGAAAACTTACACTTGAGCTTAGCAAAGTTGTTTAGACTTAAACTAAGCTCCCCAAAACCTTCAAACCTTGGTTTTAGAGCTGAAAATCCATTTTCACAAACGCACTCACCAATTTCCACTTTGCTTCAAGCCAAAGCACCAAATCAAGCCTCCGGATCAACCAAACTTGGATCCAATGATGCCTCCCCTGTTTCAACACATTAAAGTAGAGGATTAATGCATCATCATGCATTAATTGCTTCAATGAAAGCACCTAAACTCGCTGCTCTCATCCAACCTCCATTTTCGGCCACCAAACACAACCGAAAATGCATCCAAAACACTTCTAAACAAAGCCCAGCCATAAACCAGCAAATCCACACTTCCATTAACATCAAAACACATCTAAAAACAACCTATTAACAACCTTATACCTCCAGCAACACCAGATCCACAAGATCACCACAAAAGCTACCTTAAAACACAAGCTAAACTTAGGAAACCCAACCTATCCGGGATTGCATCAATCAAAACTCATTTCCACATCAATTTAGGAATCATTTAACATTAAAAACACCTCTCAAATCACAGATTTAACAGATCAAACGAAAATCATGTAAAATCATCAAAATCTTGCATAATTAGCCAAGATCCATAAATCAACTTAAAAGCCTTTAATTAAACATCAATTTAGGATTGAAAACTTAGGAATTTCATTAAAGAACTTGAAGTTCAGAGGAGAAGGACGTTCTTACCTCCAAACTTGAGTTTCTCCACTTTTTGGAATGAAAAACCTTGACGAAACTTGTAGCAATTGAAGAGGATTTGGAAGAACAATGATTTGCAATCAAATGAGAGTTGAAAGGAGGATTTTAGGTGAGAAAATCAGAAACAAAACTCTGTAAATGGAGTGTTTGGGTTGAGAGAAAAAGAGAGAAAGAAAATTGGAAGTTAGATGAGAAAATGACTAAAATGAGATTTCCCTCCTTTTGTTTTACTTTAAAAATCCGAATTATAACTCAAAATATCTTAGAAAAATCTGGAGAAACTCCCTTTGGGTAATTAGCTCCTTAAAGATTCAAAGTTTCAACCATTTATAAAACAGCCACCAAACTTTCAAAAAAATACATTTTGGTCACTAGCCAAAATGTCACCCTTCCAAAACTCATTTTCCAAAATTGATTTCACAGTTCACTTAATTATATTAAAAGATGATTTTAGAACATTTTTCCATATTTTTAATGCAACCCGAACTAGGCTTTCCTAATTTAACCTCTTACGATTCGAACAGCACTTTGACCGACCGGTCAACGCCCAAGACTTCTAAGCCCAAAACCGGGGCGTTACAACTCTCCCCCCCTTAAGAAATTTCGTCCTCGAAATTTACCTGAAGGAAAGAGATAAGGAAACTGCTTCAGCATGTCTTCCTTCCGTTCCCACGTGGCTTCCTCAACACCTCGATGCTTCCACAGCACCTTCACCAACTCAATGGTCTTGCCACGAAGAACCTTACAATCCGAATCCAGAACCTTCACCGGTTCCTCATCATAGGTCAAATCCGGATTCAAAACCACATCCTCTACAGGCATCACATGCGAAGGATCAGATCTATACTTCCGGAGCATAGAAACATGGAACACATCATGAATCTTCTCCAGCTCTTGAGGTAACCTCAACCGATACGCAACAGGACCCACTCGCTCAACAACCTCATACGGTCCAATGTACCGAGGGCTCAACTTACCCTTCCGACCAAACCTCATCACCTTCTTCCAAGGCGAAACCTTCAAGAACACACGGTCACCCACCGCATACTCTATCTCCTTACGCTTCAAATCCGCATAAGACTTCTGCCGATCAGAGGCAGCCTTCAACCTCTCACAAATGAGCTTCACCTTCTCGGTGGTTCCTTTCAACAAAGCAGGCATCGAAACCAACTTTTGACCCGTTTCAGCCCAACACAGAGGAGTCCTACACTTCCTCCCATACAGAGCCTCATAAGGTGCCATCTGTATACTTGCCTGAAAACTGTTGTTATAAGCGAACTCAACCAAAGGCAGATGCTTCTCCCAAGAACCTTGGAACTCAAACACACAGCATCTCAACATATCCTCCAAAATCTGAATAACCCGCTCAGACTGACCATCCGACTGAGGATGATAGGATGTACTGAAATGCAACCTTGTACCCAGAGCTTGATGCAAACACTGCCAGAACCACGATGTGAACCTCGGATCCCTATCCGACACAATCGACTTAGGCACACCATGCAACCTCACAATCTCAGCAATGTACAGCTCTGCCAGCTTATCCAAAGAAAACGTAGTATGCACAGGCAAGAAATGCGCACACTTCGTCAGGCGATCCACAATCACCCAAACAGAATTCTTCTTTGATGGAGACAAAGGCAAACCAGATACAAAATCCATGGTAACCCTCTCCCACTTCCATTCAGGGATTTTCAACGGTTGCAACAAACCAGAAGGAACCTGATGTTCAGCCTTAACCCGCTGACACACCAAACACTTGCTCACAAACTCTGCAACATCCTTCTTCAAACCAACCCAATAGTACTCATCACGAAGATCATGATACATCTTAGTACTACCAGGGTGCATAGCAAAAGGACTACTATGACCTTCAGTCAGAATAGCACGCCTCAACTCAGCATCAGCAGGCACTACTATCCGACTACCAAAACACAACACACCATCCTCATTAAAGCAGAAATCCGAAGGTCTACCCTCCGCGATATCCTGAACATGAGACACCAAGGAATCATCCAACAACTGCTTTTCCTTGATCAACTGAACCAACGATGGTTTCACTTGCAACTCAGCAACAAGACCACCATCTCGCGATATGCTCAAGCTAGCAAACATCGCCCTCAGCTCAACAGCTACCTTCCTACTCAAGGCATCCGCAACAACATTGGCCTTTCCAGGATGATACTCAATTGTCAGATCATAATCCTTGAGCAACTCCAACCAACGCCGCTGCCTAAGATTCAACTCCTTCTGAGACATCAGATACCTCAAACTCTTGTGATCCGTGTACACAGTACACTTCTCACCATACAGATAATGTCTCCAGATCTTCAGAGCAAAAACCACAGCTGCCAGCTCAATGTCATGCGTAGGATAATTGCGCTCATGCACCTTCAACTGCCGCGACGCATAAGCCACAACCTTACCCTCCTGCATCAGCACACACCCCAAACCAACATAGGACGCATCACTGTAGACCACAAACTCTTTCCCTGATTCAGGCTGAATCAAGATAGGAGCTTGCGTCAAAGCCAACTTTAGCTTCTCAAAAGCTTGCTGCCTCGCTTCTGTCCACTCATACTTAACATCTTTCTGCAACAACTTCGTCAAAGGAGCAGCAATCTTGGAAAAACCATCCACAAACCTCCGGTAGTATCCAGCCAAACCAAGGAAACTACGAACCTCCTGAACAGACTTAGGAACTTTCCAGTTCATCACCGCTTCAATCTTCTGAGGATCAACACGAATCCCCTCAGCTGAAACCACATGCCCAAGAAACACCACCTCACTAAGCCAGAACTCACACTTGCTCAGCTTAGCATAAAGCTGATTCTCCAACAAGGCTTGCAACACAACCCTCAAATGCTCTTCGTGCTCTTCCTCAGTACGCGAGTACACGAGGATATCATCAATGAACACCACAACAAACTTTTCCAGGTATTCATGAAAAACACGATTCATCATGTCCATGAAAGCAGTAGGAGCATTTGTCAAACCAAACGGCATCACAAGGAACTCATAATGCCCATACCTTGTCCTGAAAGCTGTTTTAGGCACATCCCCATCCTTCACCTTCAACTGATAATACCCTGACCTCAAGTCAATCTTAGAGAACACAGCAGCTCCCCGAAATTGATCAAAGAGATCATCAATCCTCGGCAAAGGATACCGATTCTTGATAGTCAACTTGTTCAGCTGACGGTAATCAATGCACATCCTCATAGTGCCATCTTTCTTCTTCACAAACAAGACAGGAGCACCCCAAGGCGACACACTCGGCCGGATGAAACCACGATCAAGCAGCTCTTGCAACTGCGTCTTCAGCTCCTTCAGCTCCTTAGGTGCCATTCTATAGGGAGTAATGGACACAGGAGTTGTATTCTCATACAGCTCAATACCAAACTCCACCTCGCGATTAGGAGGTAAACCAGGCAACTCCTCAGGAAAAACATCAGGAAACTCCTTCACAACCCTGATATCCTGCACCCTCAACTCCTTCGAACTAGGATTCATTACAAAAGCCAGATAAGCTTCACAGCCTTGCCTCAGCATCTTGCTCGCCTCCAAGGTAGAAACAACATTGGCAAGAAACTTCACATTCTCACCAACCACCACTACTTCATAATCATCCGCAAGCTTAAGCGAAACCCGCTTATTCTCACAATCCAAAACAGCACGATGCTCAGCAAGCCAATCCATACCAAGGATCACATCAAAACCATAAAAGGGCAACTCCATAAGATCAACATGAAAGACATGTTCTTGAACAACTAAGGGACACCTTCTATAAAGCTTACGAGTCACAACAGTTTCACCAAAAGAACTAGTGACTCTAACACCAACATCCAAAGACTCAACAGGCAAACCAAGCAACTCAGCATGCTCACGTAGAATATATGAATGCGTAGATCCAGAATCTATCAAAGAAAGCAATGACAAGGATTGCAAAGTAAAGGTACCTGCAATCACATCAGCATCATTCCTTCCCTCGCGCTGAGCATACACTCTCGCCTGGCCTCCACCCTCAGGTTGAATAGCCACAACATGAGCTACTCCGCGACCACCTTCCTCACGCCTCTGAAAATTACCACGGCCGCGCCCACGACCTCTCTGCGGTGCTGCAACAACAGGAGCACGCTCTTGGCCACCAGCCTGCCTCGGACAATCACGTCTCAAGTGGTCAGCAGAACCACAGTTCCAGCACTCATAACCAGCTGCCACAACAGGAGCTTGCACCTCCCTTCCAGCACGAGGACAGTCACGCTTCATGTGACCACGGGAACCACAAATCCAACAAGCACTAGGGTCAGCTCTAGCATTGCCACCCCTAGCAGGCGCACCTCCACCTCTCTTAGCTGAGGACTGAAACCTCTGATCACGTCCCCTTTTGTTCCGTCCACCTCCGAAACTATATTCTGCAGCTCTCTTCCCAGAACTCGCTCCAGCACCCTTCGTAGACAAACTCAGATTCATCTCTATGTCCTTGGATCGACTAACCAACACATCAAAATCATTGTACTCAGCAGCCAACATGTAGGTCTTTACCTCCATCACCAAGCCATAACGGAACCTTTCGCACCTCTCACGCTCATCAGGTATCAGCTCCGGTGCATACTGACTGAGGCGTACGAACTGTACCTCGTACTCGGCTACACTCATGCTCCCCTGGGTCAGAGACATGAATTCCCGCTTTTTCTCGTCCAGATATCTTACTCTAAGATATCTCCTCTTAAACACATTCTGAAAGAATGTCCAGGTAACATCAACTTCAGCCATCCCAGCTATGGTGGTCGTCCACCACGTATAAGCATCGCCTTGCAGCAAAGACACCACACATCCCAACTTTTGCACATCAGTGCAGCTCATCTGTCCCAAGACACGCTTGGTACTCTCCAGCCAAGCTTCTGACCTCTCAGCTGACATACCCCTAAACTCAGTCCCACCAAGACTGCGCAGACACTCTAAGGGTAGTCTAGCACCAGCATCTCCCTGATGCCAAGCTCCTTGAGCTCCAGCTACTGCTGCTCGAAAAGCACCCGCAATAGCTTGTACCAGCACAGACATGTCAGGCATCGCTTGTCCCTGACCAACCTCAGGCCCTGCAGCTCCAGCACCAGCTGCCTCAGCTCCAGCTCTTTCCCTCTCCGCACCACCACCACCAGGTGGAGGAGGAGGTAACACAGCACTACCAGTGTGCTCTTCATTCACATTCCCCTTCGGGGTCGTAGCTCTCACGCTACTCCTTAACTCTCTACGTGGTGCCATACTTTTACCATGCATAACAATACAAAATAAAACAAGTCAGGCCCAGCAAGGTAAGCAATTTCAAGTATTCAAGCTCAATCTCTTTCAAATCAACATCATTTCTTTAGCTTTTGTTTGGCAATGGGTACCCTCATCATACAACATCATAGCATACATCACAAAGCATCAACATTTCAAATCACTGAACATGCTTTCATTCAACAAGCATACAAGCCAAACCATGCTTCAATCATGCATAACAACATTCCCAATTACTCGAGAACTCAGCTCTGATACCACCAAATGTAACCCCCTTAACCCGGCCTAGACGGTTGACCCGAATTAAGAAAGTCACACGGGGAAAACCAAAGTCAACCCGAAAGTCAACCTTGATTAACGACCCTTTTTTTTCTTTTTAATCTTATCTAGATGCACATTTAACCTATGTGTGATCATACAAACAACATACTAAAAGATCACAAACATCAGAGATCAAACAGGGACCCAATTGAACAAATTACAACTTTAGGGACCAAATTGTAATTTCTGATAAATAAAAGGACTTAACCCAAATTGAAGTTACCATCTTGAAATTAGTCAGGTTTCATGCTCCTCTGTGAAATTTCAACTCAAAAGGACATCCACAGCTCATGCAATTGATCATACAAGATTCAGGACCAAACGTAAACAATGCAAAACATATAACAACCATGTCAGCCCCCCTAACGGTCGACCGTTCCGAAACAGGTTGACCCTGTTCCGAAACACGGGCCGTTCCGAACCGGGTTCCGGAACGTGGCTCGGCAGAGGCCAAACCGTTTCGAAACGGTGCACACCGTTTCGGACGCCTGGGTTCGTGTAAGGCACCCGTTCCGAAACGGTGCATACTGTTCCGAAACGCCTGCTCAGATTTCAGCAAACAAGCATACCAAAACATGCAATTGGTCGTTCAAACATGCTCCAAACATCATCAAACTTTACCAGCATGCAATTAAACATATTTAAGACTTGTAGGAACCAACAATTCAACAAACCAACATCATATGCAAAAAGCCCCAATTCAATGATCATGCTTCCTACACAAGCTAGCACTCAAGCATCAAACTTGCAAAACAAGCATATAAGGTTCAATCCAAAAACCAGCAACAACAACAACATTTAACACACTTAGGGAGTCTCAAACACCTCCCAAAACATACACATTGGTCCCCCATTGCCAAAACATACAAAAGCTAAATGTTTAACAAAACCTTCCATACTTAGAGCTTCTCTTGAATTTGATTGCTTGACCTTCCTTGCTGCCCCTCAAAGACTCTAATGCTCTGCATTATTGAATTAAGAAAACGTAGAGAGCGTAAGCAAAAGCTTAGTGAGGCATGCTCATTAAAACAATTCAATAATGCAATTAAAACCATTTGTAAATCATGCTTAAAACCAAATCTTGCACATGCTCAAAAGCATACTTTAAATCAAGCAATCACATGCTTCATATCATATATCAAAACAAGCATCTCATGCTTCTTACATACTTAACATGTCATATTGGCTCAAGTGATACATTTCATTTGTGAAAACAAGTTCAACAACTTTCCCCAAGGACTTTTAAACACCTTGGCCCCAAGGACTTTTAAACACCTTGGCCATGGACTTTTAAACACCATGAATAAGGACCACACAAGGACTTTTAACCACCTTTGTGTCCAATGCTTGAATCACCCCAAGGACTTTTAAACACCTTGGCCCCAAGGACTTTTAAACACCTTGGCCCCATGGACTTTTAACCACCATGGAAAGTAGCACCTAAGGACTTTTAACCACCTTAGTGTCCGCATCAAGAACCATCCAAGGACTTTTAACCACCTTGATGTTCTTAGGTAACAAGGCTCACTCAAGGACTTTTAACCACCTTAGTGACCTTCACTTTTACAAAACATCACTTGCCAATATACATATTTCACAACATATAATCCACTGTTTTAAAGCATTAAACCAAGCCATTTCACCATGCATTTCAAAGCATCAAATCCACATTTAAATAATGTATAAAATCAAGGTACTCCTACCTAGAGTCACCTTCACCACATGGCTTAAAACATCAGCAAATAACATGCTAAATCATGCTTACAAAACAGTAATTAAAACATGCAAATCATCACTTTGCAAAACATCAAGTCATGGCCACCACTAGAGAGAAAATCCGAAAACTTACACTTGAGCTTAGCAAAGTTGTTTAGACTTAAACTAAGCTCCCCAAAACCTTCAAACCTTGGTTTTAGAGCTGAAAATCCATTTTCACAAACGCACTCGCCAATTTCCACTTTGCTTCAAGCCAAAGCACCAAATCAAGCCTCCGGATCAACCAAACTTGGATCCAATGATGCCTCCCCTGTTTCAACACATTAAAGCAGAGGATTAATGCATCATCATGCATTAATTGCTTCAATGAAAGCACCTAAACTCGCTGCTCTCATCCAACCTCCAAACTTGAGTTTCTCCACTTTTTGGAATGAAAAACCTTGATGAAACTTGTAGCAATTGAAGAGGATTTGGAAGAACAATGATTTGCAATCAAATGAGAGTTGAAAGGAGGATTTTAGGTGAGAAAATCAGAAACAAAACTCTGTAAATGGAGTGTTTGGGTTGAGAGAAAAAGAGAGAAAGAAAATTGGAAGTTAGATGAGAAAATGACTAAAATGAGATTTCCCTCCTTTTGTTTTACTTTAAAAATCAGAATTATAACTCAAAATATCTTAGAAAAATCTGGAGAAACTCCCTTTGGGTAATTAGCTCCTTAAAGATTCAAAGTTTCAACCCTTTATAAAACAGCCACCAAACTTTCAAAAAATTACATTTTGGTCACTAGCCAAAATGTCACCCTTCCAAAACTCATTTTCCAAAATTGATTTCACAGTTCACTTAATTATATTAAAAGATGATTTTAGAACATTTTCCCATATTTTTAATGCAACCCGAACTAGGCTTTCCTAATTTAACCTCTTACGATTCGAACAGCACTTTGACCGACCGGTCAACGCCCAAGACTTCTAAGCCCAAAACCGGGGCGTTACATTAACCCAAGTGCTTTTTAATCAAAACATAGCACATTTTTGAGAGAGACTTCCCAAACACTTACTCTTGAGCTTAGCTAAGTGTTTCAAACTTACACTAAGCTCCCAAGACCATGCTCAAAGCGTTACAAAGCTGGAAATCCATTTCCACTCACCGATACTCGAAGCCTTGCTCGCCGACACAAAAATTATTCTTCTAGAGCCTACAACAATGCCTTGTTTACTCCCAGATCAAGATCCCCTATTTTCACACCATCAAAACAGATATCTAAATGCATCTAAACACCAGCAACAATTCACAAACTCGTTGCTCACCCAAACTACACCAATTTACACAACCGAAAACTCAATCGATTGCTTCCTAAACCAAGCCCAGCCAACATACATGACTTCCAATCCATTATAAACATCAAAACACATCTAATAAACAACCCAACCCATCCTTATACCTCCAGCAAGCAAGATTCCACCATTTCACCTCAAAAACTCACTTAAAACTAACAAGAAACTCAAGGGTCTCAAGGATTTCGGGATCTATGTTATCAAAACTTTATTTCAACATATTAACCAACTTAAAACTCAATTAAAATCAATCCATAACATAGCTTAACAAAACAAGTCCGAAAATTAAGATTTCAACCATATTTTTACAAGATTTTGATCTCCAATCAAAACTATATTGAAAACTCAACCAAAAACATTAATTAGAAGCCAAATATCTTGGGAATTTCAATAAAGAACTTGATTAGAGGTTGAGAACGGGATTTACCTCCAATCCTTGCTTTCCTCAATGAATGACAAGTTTTCCTTAGCAAAATCTTGAAGAACTTGAAAGGATTTCTTGAAAATTGATTAGGAAATATTAAGAGAGTGTTTGGCAGAATAGAATTCTGGAGAGAAAAGAATGAAAATAGTGTTTGGCTGAAAATGATGGGAATGTGGTACTTACGTGATGGAATCTCACATTAACTACTCATTTTAATTAATTAAAATAAAAACCAATTAAAGCCTTTTAAAATACTTGTCATATTAAGGAAATGTTAAATTTCCATAAAGCCCCCTAAAGATTCTAAGAATTTTGCTTCTCCTTTAAAAATCACATTTTTCACAGTTTTGAAACTTTACAATTTGGTCACTCCTTGAAATGTCCCATTTCCAAAACTCTTTTTGTAAAAGTGATTTGACAAACCTCTTAAACATATTTTTAGAGGATTTTATCAATTTTTACCACATTTTTATCATATCCCGATCCTTGATTTCCTTACATCACCTTACGTGATTCAAACCGTTTTCGACCGGCACGGTCTGTTGTCTAAAACATCTAGGCCCAAAACCAGGGCGTTATTGGAAACCTGAAATGGATTAGTGTCGTACCGAAACATTTTTGTCACTGGAATCCCGTGTTTCGATACGGGTTCATTGCGTATCGAAACGGGTCAAGGTCAAAGGAAGTCAACCCGTACCGATACAAGGCTTGCCTGTATCGTTACGGTCAAAGGGGAGAAGTCAACAGGGGTTGACCATCTTCCACCTGTATCAAAACAGGCTTGAGTGTTTCAATACATGGTTAGTTAATTCAGTTAAAAGGGCATAATCTAAAGGTTGTCATTGTTTACAGTTTGGTCACTGTGTTTTGGATGATTAAATTGAATGAGTAAAAGAACACTGTTTTGCATGAAACTTTATAGGCTAGTTAATATTATATTGAATTTTATTGTAGTATAATCTATTGCATCGAAGGACCTCTAATTTAGCAAATTTATAGATTAGTCCCTGAAACTTGAAATAACTACAAATTGGCCCTAATTGGTTAATTAATGTTTTCCAATGAGTGAATTGGACTAAGACATACATATGGTAAAGTTTCGTTTGTGTAATATTGTTTAAGTATTGATTGAAATTGGAATGAAATTTTATTGCACTATTCACTATATCGTTCACCAGTAGCACACTCTGACTTGGTTCTCGACCAGACCGGGAAGGGGGTGTTACATGAGATTTCGAACAAGCTTGTCTTCAGGGATGATTTATCCAAAGCCTTTGAGACTGTTGACGATGACGGAGAAGCGATCGAACATCTTGGTGTCACTCTCGTCAGGCTCTATCTTGAAATTCTCATAGCTCAAGTTGAGGAGTCCAATCTCGGTCTCCTTTACATCGTTGGTGCCTTCATAGGTGGTCTCGAGCTTGTCCCACACCTCATTTGCACTTGTACACGAAGACATCGTTGAGTACTCATCCGGTCCAAGTGCACAAAAGAGCATGTGCAAGACCTTGTCATTTACTTGCAATTTCTTTCTTTCTTTCTTCATCGATCATTTCTTGCTTGGCCTTGGGAACTTGCCTTTCTCCTTCTTGCTTCATCGGGATAGATGGTCCATCTTCGATTACACCTCAAAGGAGGTAATCATTGGATTTGATGAATAACCTCATATGATTCTTCTAATATGGATAATTGTCCCAATTGAAGAAGGGCAGTTTGGTAGTGATTTGTGACTCGTACAAGTTAAGGCCGGATGTAGACATCATGGCTTTGATTGTGGATTGATGTATCTCTTCTAGGATCGACTCAAGAGGATGTTAATCCTTCTAATGAGTGTAGCTCTGATACTAATTGTTGAGATAATCAATCAATGGTGGAAGGCCAAGAGGGGGTGAATTGGCAATTAAAATTTTGAAATGAGGCAATTGGAAAATGAAAAATTGATTACACAAGGATTTATAGTGGTTCAAGCATCTAACAAGCTCTACATCCACTACCTTAGCTCCCCACTAAGGATTTCAACCAATTCACTAATGAATTCTTCCCCTTTTCTAAGCTAAGGAGGCAATCGTTACAATTGATCAAAGCTTTCTACCCAAAGCTTGATCAAGGTTCACTATTTTACAAGAAGTTGATAGCAAACTAAATATTCCTCTCAAATGTGATATGTTTGCCCAAATACAAGTTCACACAAACCCTAAAGTTGAATAAAAAAGATTACAATTGAAATTACACAAGTTTGGTACAAGATTTGACTCTAAAAGCTCTTAGATGGTTGGATTTTTGCTTGATTTCTTTAAACTTGTTCAATAAAAATTGATGTAGCTTTTGAGACTAGATTTTATACCCCTTCATTGATTTCTAGTCCTTTGGGTGGTTGTAGACTCTCGGCGTGAATGATTATTTGATGGCAATAAGGCGTAAAAGATATTGGAAAAGTGTTTGAAAATAGTGACAAGAAAATCTATTGTGTGCAAGTATACACGGTCTGTAAGTAATACAACAGTTAAGCTGAGTTATCGATCCAACAGGGAATGCGTTCGAGGGTCTAATTGCTTAGACAAGAACTTTCTTTGTGAGAAGATATTTTTTATTGGAAGAGATTTTGAAATGTCTGATAAGATAAGAAATGAAATAAAATAAAGTTGAAGGCAAGGAAAGGGTTTTAGCAAATGACGAGCGTTGGTAAGGAGTGTCTGGTTTTCATGCTATTTTTACCATGCTAGCCTTTAATAAATCCTATCTTGGCATTGTTTGCTGAGCAGATTCAAAAGTAGCAATACCTCTGTCGATGGCATTGCCCTAAATCAATTATGGAAAAACCCATATATGTCTATAGTACATGGTTTTACAAAAATAAATTTGATTAAGTTCCAATATTTACTCCTAATATGTAGATTTCACTCCCGAAGTGAGTTCATCTACTTGAACATCTTCTTTCAAAGCATCTCTCCTTAGTACCTAGAAATTATTCCAGTCGTCACTTACCATAATATTTAAAAAGATAGCTCCATCTGTTGCGTGGCAACACACTTAAAAATAAAGAACATGCCAGATAGGGAAAACAATGTCGAGGCAGTGTTGATTTATTAAAAACTAAACATTAAAAACAACATTCAAGCGCAACACCCCTCACCAACTATAATCGTTTTCAACATTCATCGTCATTAAATCTAAGAAAAAGAAAAATAACAACAAATACGATGGGCTAGAAGTGGGTTCGTCGATACAGCTCTTCACGACCAGGCTCTCTACTGTTCCTCCTTATCTCCGATCACTTTCCTCGATTCTCCACCATCTCCCATTCTTTTCATTTTTCTTTGATTGGGATTAAATAGAACTCCATGGATAGCGTAGAAATATCTTGAATTGGAATTTGAACGTGCAAGGATAAGGTAGGCAATCATCTTATCCGGCGTTTGAATCCTAAGGCTGATCAGGTTATGGCTGACGCCATCGTGCCAATACTCCTTTGGCATCATAGCTTGGCATGGTACTGCCAACCGTGCTTGGCACTGCTCATCCCCTATTTTCTCAAAGATTGATTTGATCCCTATTTTCTTGCAGCAAGATCGGGTCCTATTTTTTTCGGAGTCAACATATTCTTTGCCTAGCATCAAATGTTCTTCTCTCTCGCCCAGTGCTTGGCATTAAAGTTCCTTCTATGCCAACGTCAACTCAGCATCATCCTTGGTGTCATCTCCTGCTCTGTTAGAAAATGTGCCTCTTGATATGTCGTCCTGTAAAAAGGTGTCAAAAACAACCTTTCAAACTGGCATAGCACAAAATCCTAACTCTTAATGCAAATGCATGGTTCCTAAGGCAAAATGCAACTAAATTTACTTAAAAGACAAGTAAAAGCATGTGAAATTGATATATAAATCAGTACTTTTTGAGTGCCAACACTCCCCCACACTTAGCTCATTACTTGTCCTCAAGTACTGCAAAAGAAAATAGAAAACCTAAAAAATGTGAAAACAATACCTCAGCAAAGTTTTGGTTAGCACACCAACAAATGCACGCAAGCAGAATTTGGCATAGATCTATATTCAGTTATCTTAGTGCAGCAATGCCAAGCAGATAGAAAATTCAAGAGCAGCAAATTAACTCTAGTCTTAGGGCATGAAAGTGCATGAAGTGTAGGCAATATGCATCAAGTGTCCACTAACTCAGAATTTATTTTCATTTTTTTTCTTTCTTGCCGAGAGTCTTTGGCATTAATTTAAGCTTCGCGACACTGTTTAGCGTGAGTGATAAGAGGGAGCATACCACGAATCCCCACCTTAATCCAGACAGCACTAGGTTTTCTCTTCAACTCATTCCTAAAGTTTTGGACTTGAGAACTAAGAGGGAGCATTACCATAAAGCCCCAAGTAACTTATTATCTCTAGGTAGAGGAGAGTTTTGTTTTTTCAGTGCCTTGGCAAAACATTGCTGCCTTATTTGTTTCTTTTTACCCTGGCATCAATTTTTTTTTTCAATTCTGAGCATAGTGTCAAAAAGTTTAAGCTTGCTAGGGAACTAGGTACATATTGCGTGTTAAGTGAAGGTTCAATTCCCTAAGTTGGAGATCAATTGGCAAGCAATCTTTGCATTACTATTTTGGTGGCATAGGCATCAAAAGATTTAAATTTCCTCATTGGACAGACGCCTAGGTCAAACTAAACTTGCCTAACAAATATTAACATGCTTAAAAAATTAGCCGAGACAAAATTTTCTTTTTCTCTTTTTTTAGTGGTTCGGTATGAAAACTATCCTAACCTACATGGCATGGCATGAAAACAGAATTTAAACGTTAATGCATGGCATGGAAAAACTATGAATAAATGCACACCCCCAAACCTAAGATGTGCATTGTCCTCAATGCATAAAACAACACATATATACAAGAAAAACAGAAAATAGAAAATGCATGGACATATAAAAATGCATGAAAAAGGAATGATAATGCAAAGATTTAGGAAGAAGATGACTACCCTTTGGAGACTTCTTCTTAGTGAGCACGGGCTTCCTCAGCCATCTTGGCATGGGTCTTCCTCTGAGTAAGGCTTCTACATTCAAGGGTCATTCTCTTCTTTCCACTCCAGCTGGGCTTAGAAGCGGCCGTCGATGCAGGAGTTTCTTTGACAATCTTTACAAGCTCTGAGGAAGCAGGCATGACAATGGGTTTCTTTTCACTTTCAGCAGCAGATTCAGGCAGAGAGGCAGACTTAGTAGATTCATCGTGGCAGTGAGCTCCTCCGAGAAGGCAGGAAATGCTGGTAAAATGCTCGGAGAAAGGCTCACAAGGGTTTCTTTCATGGCAAAATCTCGGGTATGCATTGTAACCCCCTTAGCCCGGCCTAGACGGTTGACCCGAACTACGAAGATTACACGGGGAAAACCAAAGTCAACCTGAAAGTCAACCTTGGTTAATGACCGTTTTTTTCTTTTTAATCTTGTCTAGATGCTCAATAACCCTAAGCGTTTTCTTGAGAAACATATATGTGAAAAGCACAGCGATCAGATATCAATAAGGGACTCAATTGCACAAATCACAAGCATTAGGGACCAAATTGCAAATTCTGGAAATTAGGAGGTCTTAACCGATTTTTAAGTTACCAATATTAAATTAATCATATTACATGCTTCCTTGTCAAATTTCACCTTAATCAGACATCTCGAACTCATGCAATTGCAAATACAATTTTCAGGACTGAAACGTAAAGCTTGCAAACCTCAAAACCATTCAAATCAGTGCCCATCGGTCACCTGTTTCGAAACGGGGTTGACCGTTCCAAAACACGGGTTCGTTTCGAGACTTGTTTCGAAACAGTGCCTTCTAGTGGCCAAACCATTTCGATACGGTCACCAGCCGTTTCGAAACACCAAGGCCATTACAGGCCCCCGTTTCGAAACGCCTGTGAGTATATCGATACGGGTTGCCCAAAAGCTGCAGATTTTGCTGGTTTAACATGCATAGAACCAATTAAACACATCCTAATGACTTCCTAATCATGCCAACAAGTCATCATACATATAAGGTACATGTTTGCAACTTCAAAACACATTCATGGCATCAATCATGGAATTCCACAAGTCTATAGGCATGCATCCTAGTATCCAAAACCAAGCAACCAACAACACACCAAATCAAGCATCAAAACTGCCATTTACAAATCCAAATCATCAAAGGCATCATGCCACAACTAGGGAGTCCAAAACATCTCCCAAAACACAACCTAGGTTCCCATTGCCAAAATATCAAAAACTAATAGTGTTATGAAAACGTCACCATACATGAGCTTAGTTTTCCCTTGGACTCTTAGCCTCCTTGTTTCCTTCAAACACTTCAATTATCTGCATTATCGGTTCAAGAGAGAGAGAGAGCGTAAGCACAATTGCTTAGTGAGGCATGCTCTAAAGAAACAACACAATAATGCTTTTTATAAAACACATTTAACAAAACCTTCCATCACATAATCATCATTATTCATGCAACCTTGCATACATAACAAGCATCTCATGCTTCATTGAAATCAACATGTCATATTGGCTTTCAAGTGATCATCCATAAGCATTTACAACACAAAACACAATCGGATACGCGGATTACAAGCGTTGTCCCATACACTTCATACACACTACCGAACACACAAGGTGGAGTTTACCGGTACAATCACAACCCCTCAACACCCGTGATGGAGTTTAACGGTACAATCACAACCCCTCAACATCACTCATTGGTAGTTGTATAACTCCACTAACGAGAACACGGGACACACAACACAAGATCCACACATGGACTTTTAACCACCATTGTGATCTTACCTTTCTCGTTAGTGTACTTGGATGGAGTTTACGGTACAATTACAACCCCTCAACATCCAATGCGACTTTATTCACTGTAACACCCCGGTTTTGGGCTTAGAAGTTTGGGCGTTGACCGGTTCGGTCAAAGTGCTGTTCGAATATAAAAAGGTGAAATTAGGAAAGCCTAGTTCAGGTTGCATTAAAAATATGGAAAAATGTTCTAAAATCATCTTTTAATATATATAAGTGAACTGTGAAATCAATTTTACAAAATGAGGTTTGGAAGGGTGACATTTTGGCTAGTGACCAAAATGTAATTTTTTGAAAGTTGCGTGACTGTTTTAGAAAGGATTGAAACTTTGAATCTTTAAGGAGCTATTTACCCAAAGGGAGTTTCTCCAGATTTTTCTAAGATATTTTAATGTTTAATTCTGATTTTAAAACAAAAGAAAAGTGGAGGGAAGTCATTTTCCTATTTTGCAACTAACTTTCCATATTTTCCAATTTTACTTTCTCTCATTTTCTCTCAACCCAAACATCTTTTCTCCAGAGATTTTCTTCTGATTTTGTCACCTAAATACCTCTTTTCAATCCTCTTTTGATTGCTAATCATCACATCAACAAAACCTCACCATTTGCTAAGTGATTCTTCAAGCTTTTTGGTTCTAAAAGAGGAGAAACTCAAGTTTGGAGGTAAGAACGTCCTTCTCCTCTAAACTCTCAGTTCTTTACTGAAATTCCTAAGTTCTTAATCCTTAATTGATGTTTTATAAATGGCTTTTAAGTTGTATAATGGATCTTGGCTTAAAATGCAAGATTTGGTGATTTTTGGTGGATTTTCGTTTGATCTATTAAAGCAGTGATTTGAGGTGTTAATTTGATGATAAATGAATGTTAATTTGTTTAGAAATTGAGTTTTGATTAATGCAATCCCGGATAGGTTGAATTTCCTATGTTTAGCTTGTGATTCTTGGTTGTTTTTGGAGTGATCTTGTGGATCTGATGTTGCTGGAGGTATAAGGATGTTGTTAGGTTCTTTTTAGATGTCAAATGATGCTAAAGGATGTTTAGTTTTGATGGTTTATGGCTGGGCTTTGTTGATGGGTTGTTTGGATGCATTTTCGGTTGTGTTTGGTGGCCGAAAATGGAGTGTGGATGAGAGCAGCGAGTTTAGGTGCTTTCATTGAAGCTATTAATGCATGATGATGCATTAATCCTCTGCTTTGATGTGTTTAAAACATGGGAGTCATCTTTGGATCCAAGTGGTGGTGATCCGGAAGCTTGATTTGTGCTTCGGCAAGAGGCGAAGTGGAATCGGTGAGTGAAATTGGGTTTTCGGCTTTGAAAACAATGTCTTGGGAGCTTAGTCTAAGTCTAAACAACTTTACTAAGCTCAAGTGTAAGTTTTCGGAAAAACTCTCTAGTGGTGGCCATGGTTGGTTGTTATGCAATGTGGTTTATTGCATGTTTAAAATTCTGTTTTGAAAGCATGATTTAGCATGGTTATTGCTGATTTTGTAAGCCATATGTTGAAGGAAGCTCAAGGTAAGAGTTCCTTGTTTTTGAACACTGTTTAAATGTGGTTTGATGCTTAAAAATGCATGATGTTTATGGCTTGGTTAAATGCTTTAAAACAGTGGATTATTTGATGATAATGATGTATATTGGCAAGTGATGTTTTGAAAAAGGTTAACGTCACTAAGGTGGTTAAAAGTCCTTGAGTGAGCCTTGTGGATTCTAAGAACTTCATGGTGGTTAAAAGTCCATGATGATTCTTATTAAGGTCACTAAGGTGGTTAAAAGTCCTTGAGTGAGCCTTGTTACTTAAGAACATCAAGGTGGTTAAAAGTCCTTGGATGGTTCTTGTTAAGGACACAAAGGTGGTTAAAAGTCCTTGTGTGGTCCTTGCCATGGTGTTTAAAAGTCCATGGGCCAAGGTGTTTAAAAGTCCTTGGGGCCAAGGTGTTTAAAAGTCCTTGGGGTGAAACTTGTAAAGGACACAAAGGTGGTTAAAAGTCCTTGTGTGATCCTTGTGAATTATAAGATCACAATGGTGTTTAAAAGTCCATGTGTGAGTCTTATGTTGATCTCATTTTAAAAGATGGAATTTATCACTTGTGGCCAATATGACATGTATTGATATGAAAGCATGTTTTGCTTGTTTAAGAATGCTTGTAAGCATGTATAAATGATGTTTTGAAGTATGATTTATAAAGTGGTTTTATAAATGCATTATTGAATGGTTTTAATGAGCATTCCTCACTAAGCTTTTGCTTACGCTCTCTTTCGTTTTCTTAAATCAATAATGCAGAGCATTAAAGGGCATTTGGGGCAGCAAGGAAGGAAGGCAATCAAGTGGAAATTAAGCTCAAGTATGGAAAGGTTTTCTTATACACATTTAGCTTTTGGCATTTGGCAATGGGGGACCTATGTGGATGTTTTGGGAGATGTTTTGAACTCCCTAAGTTTGTTTAATGTTGTGAATAAATGCTGGTTTGTGTAATTGGCCTTTATGTGTTGGTTTGGAGGTTTAATGCTTGAATGGTTTGCTTGTGTAGGAAGCATGCCTTTAGATTTGGGGCTTTTCATATATGTTGATATATTGTTGAGTGGTTGATGCAAATATGTCTCTTGTATGATGTATGAGTTACTGGTAAAGTTTGGTAGCATTTGGAGCATTATTTGTTGGTCAATTGCATGTTTAAGCAAACATTTTGCTGCATTCTGTGCAGGCTGTTTCGGAACAGTGGCTACCGTTTCGGAACGGGTGCCTTGTAGTAGCCCAGGCGTCCGAAACGGGAGACACCGTTTCGGAACGGAAAGCCCTCTGCCAGCCCTCGTTTCGGTACGCGTTGCGGAACGGCCCCGCGTTTCGAAACAGGTTCTCCCTGTTTCGGAACACCTGACCGTTGGGGGCTGACATAGGTAGTTATATGTTTCAAAATGTTTGCATTTTGGTCCTGAATCTTGTTTGTGCAATTGTATGAGTTTGGGATGTCCGTTTGAGCTGAAATTTGGTAGTGAAGCATGAAACCTGATTAATTTCAAGATGGTAACTTTAATTTGAGTTAAGTCCTCATAATTTACAGAATTTACAATTTGGTCCCTAAAGTTGTAAATTGTTCAATTGGGTCCCTGTTTGATCTCTGATGTTTATGACCTTTGAGTATGTTGTTTGAACGATCATAATTAGGGTTAATGTGCATCTAGACAAGAGTAAAAAGAAAAAAAGGGTCGTTAATCAAGGTTGACTTTCGAGTTGACTTTGGTTTTCCCCGTGTGACTTTCTTAATTCGGGTCAACCGTCTTGGCCGGGTTAAGGGGGTTACATTCACGGTGCACCCAATCCTATATCCGACTAACTATATCCGATTCAAGTACTTTAAAACCAACACATCACTTGCCAATATACATCATTTATCATCAACAATTCATTGTTTTAAAGCATTAAACAAAGCCATTTAACATCATGCATCACTATGCATCAAATCCACATTTACAACATATCAACCAAGGATCTCTTACCTTGAGCATCCTTCAACATATGGCTTTCAAAACCAGCATTAACCATGCTAAAACATGCTTTCAAAACAGAATTTAAACATGCAATTTTATAACAAATGCATCGAACCACTCCATGGCTCATCCAAGAGAGTTTTTCCGTAAACTTACACTTGAGCTTAGTTAAGTTGCTTAGACTTAAACTAAGCTCCCAAAACCTTCAAACATTTGTTTCAAAGCTGGAAACCCAACTTCACTCACCAATTCCGTTTCGCAAGCTTGTTGAAACGCCGATCAAGCCTCCGGATCAACACCACAAGTGCCCGAAGATGTCTACCATGTTTTAAACACATCAAAGCAGAGGATTAATGCATCATCATGCATTAAAATCTTCAGCCATCACACCTAAACTCGCTGCTCTAACCAAAACTAACATTTCGGCTACCAAACACAACTGAAATCACCTCAAACTCTTCCAAAACATAACCTAGCCAAGATCCATCACTTCTAACCAT
This sequence comes from Hibiscus tridactylites, assembly GCA_958450335.1. Lineage (NCBI taxonomy): Eukaryota > Viridiplantae > Streptophyta > Magnoliopsida > Malvales > Malvaceae > Hibiscus > Hibiscus tridactylites. Next base: position 22,046,603 of record OY288286.1, on the reverse strand, counting down.
TTCTAAACATCAATTAACATCTAAAATGAACCTAAACTCGTCCTTATACCTCCAGCTATAACAGAACACCAAGATCACCCCAAATACCACCATTTTCATAAGCAAAAACTTAGGAAACACAACCTATTCGGGATTGCATTGATAAAACCTCATTTACACATCATTAAACATCAAAAATACATTTAATAATCATCTCAAAATAGAGCCCAAACAATCACAACGAAATTCCTCAAGATTTCCTCCAAATCTTGAGTTTTAAGCCAAAATCAAGTTCATATCATTTAAACCATTTATAAAACTTAAATTAAGGATTGATAACTTGGGAATTTCAGTAAAGAACTGAGTATTTAGAGGAGAAGAACAACCTTACCTCTAAATGCTGATTTCTCCTTGATTTGAGCCAATTTTCTTGAAATTCCAATGAGCAAATCAAAAGGATTTGATGTAAGATGAACTAGGAATTAATTGATGATTGAAACCTCATCAATTGGAGTAAAAATCAATGGATAAGTTGCTGGAGAAAAGTGTTTGGATGAGGGAATTTTGAGAGAAAAAGAGATGAGAAAGTTTTAAGAAAAGTTAGTTATGAAAATCTAAAAAGTGGTTTCTCCCTTTTCATTTAATTAATTAAAAATTAATCAAATCACTTAAATTTAAGAAAAATCTGGAGAAATCATTCTTGGGTAAATTAGCTCCTTAAAGATTCAAAGTTTCAATCCTTACAAAAAAGTCACCACTGAACTTTTCAAAAATCACATTTTAGTCACTATTCCAAAATGCTGTACTTCCAAACCTTATTTTGTAAAATTGATTTCACCACTATCTTATATATATTAAAAGAGGATTTTTAGATATTTTTCCATATTTTTAAAGCATTTCGAACTAGGCTTTCCCTAAAACCTCCTTTTATATTCGAACCAAATATCAGATCGGCCCGGTTCAGACCCTAAACTTCTAAGCCCAAAATTGGGGTGTTACATGCATATACCGCCATAGCTTCTTCTAGTTCTCCTCATTTTTCTCCAAATTAAGGAGAAACAATTCTTGGCGCTAGGAGATCTGAGAAAGTAGTGCCATCAAGTTCTCTGGCATTGAGGCTGATGATTTTGTCCTTGGCGTTTTAGCCTTGGGCTTTGGCGAAGCAGCCTTGCCCTTACCCTTGTTAGGCACAACAATTCCAATAAGGGTTTTCCAGCTGGCCGACGTGATAGTGGAGTCCTTCACCTCAAGGGCAATGTCTTCCTCGGTCGTGGGCACCTCGTAGCGCCTGCAAATGTTACAAATCAATGGCGGGAAGAATAAACCTCCAGTTGGCTTAAGGGAACATTTGTAAATTTCATTAATTATGATCCGTCCAACATTGATTTTTAGCCAAAAATTATGGAATGCAGTAGTGTCAGGCGGTCCTTCGAGACAGTTTCCTTGTGTGTCGTTGGCATCAGACTAGCCTTGAGAAAGTGATTACAGCCCTTTTCTTGCGGCTGGAGGGCTTCTCTCTTGATCGTTCGTGTGCCCTTGTAGGATACAATCCATTCCAGTCTCGGCTCACAAAAATCTTTTAACAGCATTTGGCGCTTGGCATCCGTCATCTTAGCCACGAACCTGCCATGGTCAACTTCTCCATCTACTTTAAGCATAATATTGGTGGCTCCTTCGTCAAACCTTACACATTCACCTCGAATCATTAAAAAGGGATTTGACTTAGTAGTTAAATGTGCATAAACTTCTCGAATAAGATTCGGAAAGATCTCACCCTTTTGTTGGCAAAACGTTTTCCATTTGTGCTTGGTGATTATGTTCATGAACTCAGGGGGAAATAATTGATTCTTCTCAGGGTTGAAATCAAAATTCCTTTCGAAGCAAAAAGATTTCGAGGCGAACTGATCATGGTACTTCTTCTCTATCTCTTCGTTGAAAAATCTTTCAAAAGGCTTAGATGACGACGCCATGGCTATGGAGAAAGAAAAGAAAAAGCTTGATTTTCTTGAAATGGGGGGAGAGAGAGCAAACAACTATGGCAAGAATGTAATGTGAAGATGGTAAAAGTTGTGGGAGTTGAAAGATGGAAAGGTTGAGTGTTATGGTAGGTTTTTAATTATGAATGGTGTAAGAAGGGTAATAATGAAAAGATGGTGTGTTATGGGGAGAGTAAAAAGGGATGATGTGATAAGTATAAAAAGGATAAGTGATAAGGATAGGTTTTAAAGTGATAAGATATGGAGTGAGAAGGTGATTTAAATTTAATTTTAAATTCACGTTAAATTGTGGGCGGCTAGGGTTTATTTTCTCTCTCATGGTTTAAAATAAATCAGACTAGGGTAATTTTATTTTTCCAATTATTGTCGTAGCATGCCAAACTCAACTAATGCCATTCTTCCCGGCATGGCACTGCACCCACTCTCTCGTCTTGCCAATATATGTCTCTGCATAGGCATACTTCCTGTCACCAAAATTTGCATGCACTTCAAACCAAAAAACCTTCAACACAGAAAAGAAAGAAATCTAAAATCTAAAAAAAAACTGAAAAGAAAAATTTTAATCCTACTATTTACAAGAAAATACCAACTTAGAGGCATCGTGGTAGTTCTTCCAAGAGGATGACCTCCTTGGTAGTACTCAGCTCTCCATCCCAATAATGCTTCAGGCGTTGCCCATTCATCTTGAAAGTTTCACCAGTTTTTATGTCCTTAATGTCCACCGCTCTGTGAACATAGGGTTTCACAACCTCGAAAGGGCCTAACCATCTTGACCTGAGCTTTCCTGGAAACAATTTTAGGTGTGAGTTAAATAAAAGGACTTGTTCATACCTCGAAGTTTCGTGGCAAAATCCTCTTGTCATGCCAGCGCTTGGTTCGTTCTTTATATAACTTGGCATTCTCATAAGCATGTGCCCTAAATTCTACCATTTCATTTAGGTCCAACATTCATTTTTCTCCCGCGGGTGCCCATGCCATATCCAATGTCTTAAATGCCCAGTAGGCTTTGTGCTCGAGCTCCACCGGCAAGTGGCATGGCTTACCATATACATGCTTAAAAGGTGAAGTGCCCAACGGAGTTTTGAAGGCGGTCCTATAAGCCCACAAAGCCTTATCTAACCTCAAAAACCAATCCTTCTTCAAAGGATTCACAGTCTTTTTTAAGATATTCTTGATTTGATTGTTAGAAGTCTCGGCTTGCCCATTTGTCTGTGGATGATAGACCGTGGTAACCTTTGTTGTATCTCATACCTGCACAAACCTTTAGAGATTAGATACATTTAAAATGGGTGCCCTCATCATGAATGATCACTCGAGGAGCACCAAAACGTGTAAAGATATGCTTGTGCAAAAATTTGGTAACGACCTTGGCATCATTTGTTCGCAAGGCTATAGCCTCTACCCATTTGGAAACATAGTCAACTGCCACTAGGATATATATTGCCAAAAGATGGGGGGAAATGGTCCCATAAAGTCTATCGCCCAAACATCAAACAAGTCTCCTAGCATGATGTTCTGGAGCGAAAGTTGATGTCTGCCATAGATATTCCCAGTTTGTTGGCATGGATCACATGCCTTGGTGAAGTCCTGAGTATCTTTATACAGGGTTGGCCAATAAAAACCTGACTGCAACACCTTGGAAACAATTTTTAGTCCAGCAAAGTGTCCTCCATATGGTGTGACATGGCATGCCTGCAAAATAGCATGTTGCTCATCTTCTGGAACACAATAACAGGTCACTTGATCGGCACATTGCTTAAATATAAATGCATCATCCAAATAATATTATCCGACATAGCGCAAAAACCTTTTCTTGGCATTGTACCCCAAATAAGGTGGCATGATCTTACTTACCAGATAGTTGACTATGTCGGCATACCATGGCGTAGCATTGGGCGTGAGTAAATACTTGTCTGGGGACTCAGCTCTGATGGCATTAGTCTTACCATCCTCTAGGCGATGCTCTAATCGAGATAAGTGGTCAGCTACTAAGTTTTCACTGTCCTTCTTATCTCGGATCTCGAGGTTAAATTCTTGAAGTATGAGCGTCCATCGAATCAATCTCGGCTTGGCATCTTTCTTTGCCAAGAGGTACTTCAATGTTGAGTGATCTATAAAAGAACAACTTTATTACCTATCAAATAAGGTCTAAATTTATCAAAAGCAAATACAACTACAAGAAATTCTTTCTCAGTTGTTGTGTAATTAAGTTGTGTTTCATTAAGTATTCTGCTGGCATAATATATGGCGTGAAAAACTCTGCCATGTCGATATCCAAGTACTGCTCCTATGGCATAGTCACTTGCATCAAATATGAGCTCGAAAGGCTCATTCCAGTATGGTGCCACGACAATAGGGGCGTTAACCAGCTTCTTCTTAAGGAACTTAAAATGCTTTCAATCAAGAATCATCAAATGCAAAAGCGACATCCTTTTCTAATAACAAGCATAAAGGTTTAGAAATTTTAGAAAAGTCCTTAATAAATCGTCGATAAAATCCGACATGGACTAAAAAAAATCTTACACCTTTAACACTCGTGGGGGTGGTAATTGCTTGATTGCTTCCACTTTTGCTAGATCAACCTCTAGCCTATTCTTGGTCACTCTATGCCCGAGAACAATGCTCTCCTTCACCATAAAGTGTCATTTTTCATAGTTCAAGACTAGATTGGTCTCAATGCACCTCCGAAGAACTTGGTCCAAACTTAGGATGCATTCCTCAAATGTGCTACCAAACACTGAAAAGTTATCCATAAATACTTCCATGTTGTGTTCAATCATATCAGAGAAAATGGACATCATACAACGTTGAAATGTTTTCGGTGCATTGCACAACCCGAATGGCATTCTTATAAAGGCGTATGTTCCATATGGATAGGTGAATATGGTCTTATCTTGTTCATCGTGAGCTATTACACTCTGATTATAACCTAAATAACACTCTAAAAAGCAATAGAAAGCTTTACCTACCAATTTTTCTAACATCTGATCGGTGAAAGGCAAAGGGAAGTGATCCTTCCTCGTGACCTTATTCAGCCGCCTATACTTCATGCACACTTGCCATCTTATAATTGTTCTGGAGGGAATCAACTCATCCTTGCTATTAAGAGCAATAGTCATGCCACTCTTCTTTGGAACTCTAGAGCGTTTGGGTGTTCTCTATTTAAGAGCACAAGTGCACACTCCTGTCAAGTTATAATATATAAGATATCGTCTCCCACAGGGATTGGAATAGCTTCTATGAATGTTTTCATGCACAAGGAAATAGTAAATTGCACAATTAAATTTTTTAATATCAAAAAGCATAAAAGTAAAAACAAAAGTAATTGAAGAGAGAAATAGAGATAAGGTGGATAGATTGGTCCAGGTAGTTGTTCTTATATAGCTGCTACTCTCTGCTGCCTTGGCAGGCACGCTGCCAATGGGCGGTAATAATTGCGGCGCGTTTTACGGGATTCTAGTCGTTACGCAGATAGCTATTGTCGCGAGTTGTTGCAAATGTAGCTGTTGCAGCTAGCCGTTATGAAGTCGTTATGCTAATCTTCCTGCTATGCGGCCTTAGTTCGCCTTGGCCTCTAGATTGGGCCTCTCCTTTATTAATTATCCTTCTTGGTCTTGCCTTGATTTCTAACCTGAAATAAATTAAATTTAAAATTTAAATAAAAATAACTGAAAATTAAATGAATTTCAAGGGAAATAAAGATGGGGAAATTAAATGAAATTAAATCTAATCCTAATGCATAAAAATAAATTAAAAATAAAAATTAGGTTATGTTGGGAGGTGCATCTCCCAAACATAACCACTTCCTAAGGGTTTTGTGTTTGGCCTTTCATCCAGGTATGTCCTTCCTCTCCTCAGGTGGGTGTTGGCTGCCATCATTGCCGCCCTAGTGGCTAGGTGTTGGGTCTGTGTCTGGGTTGGGTTAGTGGGCTTCCATTTTCTTGCAGACTTCTTTTCTCTTTTTCTCCTTTTTATTGATGTCTTCTTCGTATACGAGCTCAGATTTAGGGTTTTCCTTGGTCATACACCAAAGACAAACAAGAAGCTTGATTTTTTTTTGAAAAATAAAATAAACGTAAAATTTAAATGCAAAAACTAAAAGTAGAAGTGCAGGAATTCAAACGTAGTTGTTGTTGCCAATCCCCGGCAACGGAGCCAAAAACTTGTAGAGCGTTTAGGTGTTGTCTATTTATGAGCACAAGTGCACACTCCTATCAAGTTATAATATATAAGATATCGTCTCCCACAGGGATTGGAACAACTTCTATGAATGTTTTCATACACAAGGAAATAGTAAATTGCACAATTAAATTTCTGAATATCAGAAAGCATAAAAGTAAAAACACAAGTAATTGAAGAGAGAAAGAGAGATTAGGTTGATAGATTGGGCCAGGTAGTTGTTCTTATATAGCCTCTACTCTCCGCTGCCTTGGAGGGCACGCTGCCAATTGGCAGTAATAATTGCGGCGCGTTTTACGAGATTCTAGCTGTTACGCAGATAGTTGTTGCAAATGTAGCCGTTGCAGCTAGCCATTATGAAATCGATAGTCGTTATGCTAATCTTCCTGTTACACAGCCTCGGGCCACCTTGGCCTCTAGATTGGGCCTCTCCATTATTAATTATCCTTCTTGGTCTTGCCTTGATTTCTAACCTAAAATAAATTAAATTTAAAAATTAAATAAAAATAACTGAAAATTAAATGAATTTCAAGAGAAATAAATATGTAGAAATTAAATCTAACCCTAATGCATAAAAATAAATTAAAAATAAAAAATAGGTTATGTTGGGAGGTGCATCTCCCAAACATAACCACTTCCTGAGGGTTTTGTGTTTGGCTTTTCATCCGGGTATGTCCTTCCTCTCCTTAGGTGGGTGTTGTCTGCCATCTTTGCCGCCCTGGTGGCTAGGTGTTGGGCATGTGTCTGGGTTGGGTTGGTGGGCTTCCATTTTCTAGCAGACCTCTTTTCCCTTTTTCTCCTTTTTATCGATGTCTTCTTCGTATACGAGCTTAGATTTAGGGTTTGCCCTGGTCATACACCAAAGACAAACAAGAAGCGTAAATTTTTTTATTGAAAAATAAAATAAACAGAGATTTAAATGCAAAAACTAAAGGTAGAAGTGGAGGAATTGAAATGTAGTTGTTGTTGCCAATCCCCGACAACAGAGCCATAAACTTGCAGAGCATTTAGGTGTTCTTTATTTATGAGCGCAAGTGCACACTACTGTCAAGTTATAATATATAAGATATCGTCTCCCACAGGGATTGGAACAACTTCTATGAATGTTTTCTTGTACAAGGAAATAGTAAATTGCACAATTAAATTTCTAAATATCAAAAAGCATAAAAGTAAAAACACAAGTAATTGAAGAGAGAAAGAGAGATCAGGTTGATAGATTGGGCCATGTAGTTGTAGCTCAGTAGTGTGTAGACTGCGTTGTAAAGATTAAATGTACTTTGCGCTACCACGATCTATTGTCTTGGCGGGTAATGGCGGATTGAGGGGCGACAACTTTCGCTGCCACGGCGGCACTCTGGTCTTGCAACTTTAGTTGTCTCGGTAGGTGATATGGAGAGAAGTTCTAGCGGCAAGTCTGGCAGATACTCCAAGTTCGGCGAAGCAATTCTGAAGTGATCCTACCTATGTCTAGGCTAGGATTATGTTGCTGCGTGATGTAGGCAATACCTAGCAATCTCAGCGTAAACCTAACACAGGCAGTCAACGTTTGGTTGCTCCTTTTAGCCACTGATATTCTAACTTATGTCTAAGTTGAATTAGTCAACACCTCATCATGATGAGACTGTGCTTAATTATTTCGTGACTTTGACACTGTTGTGCCCGAAAAATGGATTCTTCAATTGGACTTTTGGAACTAATTGAAGGAAGTGAAGCACATGAATTAAGCAAACTAAGAGTATTTTATTGCAAAATAAACTTAAACTATTACAACCGTTTCTCACAACTATTTTACATACAAAAACCTAAACCCTTATGATAGACTAGGAAGCAGCTATGGTTATCTAAAAACGTGATCTCTGCCTCTATACCCTCAAATACATGGGTATATATAGAGCTCATGGCCTTAAGTTTGAGTCCTCATTAGAGTTGAAATCTTTAAAGCTACTTTACATTGAATCCTGACTTTTTGACTTGAATGTGGACTTCTTTTAGATGTTCCCTTCTCTAGCAAGTAAAGATAAGTACTCCTACTTATCAATCTTTAATTTTCTCTGCACACCGTTCCAGGCTTCAGAAAATTGCAAGGCTGGCTTGATGGATTCAGAAAATCATCCTCTATAAATCGAAGCTCATCTTGGTTGAGTCGGTGTATTGCCACGTAGGCGGATGGCTGCTACGGCGGCGTCCTTGGCGGCACTTTGGAACTGCTTCAGTACAGCTTCTTTTGCTCCCTGCTTTCTTGTCCTCTCTTCTTCTACATAGCTACAACACCTAAAAATGAAAACTAAACTAAAACAATATCTTTTCTTAACCAAATATTGAATATTAAATAAAATCATGGTAAAAGAGCAAATATTGTTATTATGCATGCAATGCGCCTAAATATGCCTAAATGAGCTTAAGAACATCAATAATAAGGGCATGAATGTGTACAAAATATAGAACTTATGGACACTCTACACACCCCCAAACTCGAACTATTGCATGTCCTCAAGCAATGCAACCTAAATAGTAAACTTGCCCCTTGCACAAAAATTAACAGAAACTTAGCCATTAACATTATTTCTTACCTCAAGGTTATGGCACCTATTTTATGTTAGTGATAGGGAATGACATGAAATAACTTATAATTTAATTTTTTTTAGTGCGAATGCAGTGTGTTCAGGTTTGTGTCTATGTTAAACATGCTAAGTATACTAAGTAAGCAAAGAATGCTAAAAATAATTAAATACGAAAAAGGATATGAGTTGCTGCCATGGCATCACAGTTAAGCACTTCTTTCCTCCTTTTTCTGATCATGGCCTTAAGGGCTTCAGCTCATCACAACTATTCTCTAGGTCTGAAGTTCAGATAGGAGCATACTACGAAACTCTGAACCCTTTGAATAGAGTCATCTCATGAAGGCTTTCATTCACTCTTACTATTTTTCTGTCACTTCAAATAATTTTAGATACTTGGACTTTGATAGCAGCTGAGTGTCCTTGCTCATGATCCTTCCTAAAGTCTGTTTCGGGCACCTCTAGGGTTTTAAGCATCTTTGTGTTGCGGCCATGGCGGCTTGCTTTTTTACTTAGCTGCCTTGTGCTGCCATGGCGGCAATCCTGTATCCAATAAGAGATTTTCATTAAATAAAGCATGTAGTGTTAAACTTAGAACTCAAGCAAAACTCAACACTTAGCAAACAATGTAAGAATAATTTTCAACTAAAAAAATTAAGTATTTTTCATGCTTCTTCCCATGATTAAGTTCAATTTTAAGTACGGTGCGAATATGGAAGTCGGCTAACTATCACTGGCACAAGTTTTAAAGCTAAGACTTTCTATTTCATTATGTGCTAGGGCAGAATTTACACATGCTGCTACATGCGGCTAAATGCAATTAAAAGTAAAGAAAACAAAGAGGACTACCCTCCAAACTCAAGGTTGGCATTGTCCTCAATGCCTTACACAAAATATAAAATAAAAACAGAATAAAACATAGAAATAATAAGAAAATAGAAAATTAAAAGAAAATATAAAAATAAAGAAAAATAAAGAAAGAGTGCTAAAACTATGTGAGTTCCTCTCCGTTTCTACTACTGCCTCGGAGGGGGACTCTGAGGAGGGGGGAGGACGAGGTGGCGTGAGGCGGGAGATTTGGCGGTTGGGCTCTTTCTCTGGCCACGTGTTGGCTGGATGCGGCTGAGAGTGGCTCTTTCTCAGTCTATTCGTCTTGAGGCCCAATCGCACTGGCGAGCCACTTCCTTTTCCTTGTTGCTTCAGTCGGTTCGTCATCAGAGGAATCAGATACTTCCATGTCCAATGGATCCGAGGCCTCGGCTTTCTCTTTGGCAACTACCTACTTGGCTACTGGGGCGGCGGCGATAGTTTCATCCTCTTTTTCTACCTGGATCTCCTCTTCTTCAGAATCAAAGGAGGAGGTGAGGTTGTATGGCTGGATGGGAGTGGGTGTGGTCCTTCTTTTGGGGCGGATATGTGGTCGTTTGAAGTCTGCTATGGCTAGAGTGGCAGCTGGTTGAGGTGGTGATGGAGGAGGTAAAGTCTCATCAGTTGGGTTCTCAACCCCCTGATTACCCTACCCTGCTCAGTCGCAGGCACAATCGTGTTCGACCTAAGCTCTCTTCTCGGACCCATAGTGCTATTTTAACAAGGCATAACAACAAAAACAAATCAAATCATGATTTAGGCAGCCGCAAGGATCCAAGTTCACAAAAATATTTCACTAGTGTAATAAGGCAATGGGCACCCCGATTTCCCTCAAGCATAACATAGCATACAATAGCATTTCATAATCAACATGCTTTTCACCATCCGAAATCAGCATACATCCTCATCACATTATCAACATACATTCATATTTATCTCACATATGATTTATAACAATCAAGCATAGCATAAGCTCCAACATTCAATCATAACATGCTTTTTCAAACAATCATGCATTAAAACATACCAATTTCACTTACCATCATCTCCAATTCTTTCAAAACCTAGCTCTGATATCAACAAATGTAACCCCCTTAGCCCAGCCTAGACGTTCGACCTGAACTTAGAAGATTACACGGGAAAAATCAAAGTCAACTCGTAAAAGTCAACCCCGATTAAAGACCCTTTTTCTATTATCTTTTCTATATGCACATTATTATCCTATATGATTAGAAAAGCGATTAGGCGAAAACGGCATAGTGATTGGAGTTCAATTAGGGGTTCAATTGCATTCATTTCACTATTAGGGACTAATTTGTAAATTTATGGAACTAAAAGGACTATCCAGGTTTTAAAGTCACAAATCCAAAATTAGTCATGTAACAAGCCAGCATGTCAAATCTCATCTGAAACGGACCATCCAAACTCAAACAATTGAACGTTCATTACTCAAGGACCAAAATGTAATGAAACAGGAACTCGGAACAATTCAAATTCAGCATCCAACGGTCAAGTGTTTCGGAACATAGACCCCTGTATCAGAACGACCATTTCGAAACAAGAGTGATCGTTTTGATACGCGGGGGCATTCCAAAACCTCATGAAACTTGTTCTGATGCGTTAGTTCACAATGGTGAAATGTTCTAGAACGTGTCTTCTTGTTCCGAGACACCATGGTCATTATAGACCTCCGTTCTGAAACGAACAAGGGCGTTCCGGAACGCATGGGCCTGCAATTTTCTAAATTCCTGTTTTTTAACAAGTTTTCATCTCTAGAACCATTCCAACACTTGTTCCAACACACATACAACAAGGATAAACATCAAGGACCACCCATAAGAAGCACAAGCTATATCATAGCATCATTCTTGCAAGCTATAGGACTATAGGCATGCTTCCTAGATGTCAAAACCACAAAAAGGCTAAAATACATAGTCAAGCTCAAACCAACACTGAAAGGCCATTTACAAATCCGAATTAGCAAACCAAACATGCTCAAGGTGTTTAACATCACCAAATATATCCAAGAGTAGAAATCCCTCCCATTGCCTCTTATTACACTAAGGTGAAACCACAATACATTGCTTAATCAAAGGTACTTGGGATCCACTTGCTTTCTTACTGCCTCAAATGCTTAATTCTCTACATTGATGAAACAAATGAGCGTAAGCATAAATCATAATGAGGATCGCTTAAATCAAACATTTATCAATGCATTTTACAAAACCAAAATATCATCACTCGCCAACTCATGCCTTTCTTTTAAACATGCTCTTTAAAGCATCAATGCACTTTTAAAACCACATGCTCATAGTATCATTAAAATAATAGCAAAATCCTTTGCTCGTGCTTAAACCAAGCATCACACATATTCTAGCATAATTCCCAAGCATCACATGCTTAAATCATTAATCAACAACATTATATTGGCTCGCAAGTGATCAATTCTCAACCATATCAAAACCAACACAATCGGATACGCTGATTACAAGCGTTTTCCCACATGCTTCAAACACACAATCGAACTACACAATGCTCACACACGGGATTAGACCATCAACCGTTGTGACACTCGTGGTGGAGTTTAACGGTAATATCGCAACCCCTCAACACCACTCATCGATAGTTGTATAATTCCCCTAACAAGAGCACGGGACACAAACCACAAGATCCAAACACGGAATTAAACCATTCACCGTTGTGATCTTAGCCTCAATCGTTAGGGTACTTCGATAGAGTATACGGTACAATTACAACCCCTCGACATCCAAGGCGACTTTATTCACGGTGCACCCAATCCTATAGCCAGTTATTTATATCTGATTAAAGTAACTACAAACCATTTCCATCACTTGCCAATATAATCAATTAACTTCATTATTCCACTGTTTTACAAGCATAAATCACAATGCCATTTTCACAAGCATAAACATGCTTAAACTCAAATGCGTACATTTCATAAATCCAATGGTCACCTACCAAGTGCATCCTTAACAAAATGGCATTAAACACCAGCATTATCAATGCTCAAACCATGCTTTAAAACAGTAAATAAAACCACATTTAATTCAAGTGCATTTTCCAACAAAAACATAGCACATTCCGAGAGATGTTGAGTGTGTAAAAGTTCTATTATTTACACCCTTTTTAACCCATATTTATGCTGCATTCAAGCATCATTGCATTGCATTTAGGTTAGTTTTTAGTAAAACATCACAAAAGGATTAAAAGCACGGATTCTACTGAAAGATGGCTATTTTTGCAGGTATCTGTCATAGTAGACGATGAAGGCAGGCGCAGGGCAGATAAGCAGGAAAGCTGAACTGGACAAGCAGCCGAAGAAGACGAACCTGTCATGGACCTGTCGTGACAGCATGGTGACAACAACTTTATGAAGAGGAAAAGTCAAGTGGACCTCGATAGATAGAGAAAAATCTGCTCGTCTGTCGTGTGAAAGCCACATATTTTTCCAAGCCCCGGATCGAAAGATATGTCAAGCCAAAGCTCAAGAAGAAGAAATTCCTAAAAGCAATGATGCGGCTGGAAAGTATGAGACTTTAGAGATTTAGTCTTTATTAGAATCTTACTTTTAATTAAAGTTGTAATCCTTGTTACCTTAGATGACTTGAGCCCAAAGCTTATATAAGGGCATAGGTTTTAACCTAGAGGGATCATCCCTCATTATACCCCATAACCGACATCTAAAACCCCTCCGCCGTTTACCCGTCGTCGACCTGTCGTCGACATGTTCTAAAACCCCCTAGGGCTACGGGTTGTTTTGTAAAGTAGTTGCAAGGGTTGCTTTGTTTTAGGATTTTTCAAGTTCAATAAAATAAACTTCAAGTTCTTTTATCTTGGTTTTAATATCTTGCAAGAGCATCGGGAGAGCATTGTGAGGTTATCCATTTACTTAGCATCGGGAGAGTTAAGTATACGAAAGAGATAAGAGCGCGTTCTCTAGTTTATAGTTGAACCATCTCGTGCCTAGGGATAGGGCGAGGTTAAGTGGCAAAGGAAGAATTCATACACATCGGTGTTCATCCTTCGATTCACGCCGGGAGGTATCATCAAAGACGTGTTCATCGACAGACTTGTGCCTAGGGATAGGGCAAGGCAGATCTGGGATTCTTGCCAAGCTTGAAGTACGGAGTTGGTGTGTCTGCTGCCGCGACTGCCAACGGACAGCTGCCGCGACAGGTGCTGTCGGCGACAGGCGCGACGACAGGACTGTATTTCCTAAACTCTGCAATACTTGCACTACTGAGCAATTCAATACCAGCCCATTCTCTCTATCTTGATTTCTCTACTTTTATTTTCCAGTATTCTTTATTATTTTCGTGACAATATCCTAATCTATTCTTTTCCCCTTGTGCAGATAGCAAAGGAAAGGGTTAGCCCAGTCCCTGTGGAGACGATATCCGATACTCTAGTATCACTTTATTACTTGCGACGTGTACACTTGCACTCAATTGCGATAGACTCTTTTACACGCAACAAGTTTTTGGCGTCGTTGCCGGGGACTGGCAACACACTCTTACCCTAGCTTCTGCACTTTTCTTTTATTTTTATTTTTTTTATTATTTTTTTATTATTTTCTTTAATTTTTTTAATTTTTTAATTTTTTTTTATTTTTTTTTACAAAAAAAAAACTCAGGTGAAAATACAGGTTCAAGGGCATCAACATGCCAGGAAAAACCATTCGAGAGTTGATGTGGGAAAGTTCTTGCAATTACCGTAAAGATATGCTTCCAGGGCAGCAGCCGTGGCAGCAACAGGGGCAGCAAATGCCGATGCCGCAGCAGCAAAATTTTTTATGGTACGATCAAAACTCACAAAATTTTTTTTACCATGACAGTTTTGCTACAGAACCCGACCTGCCTTGGCAATGTCATCATCCACAAGAGCAGTCAAAATCCTTAGAAGACACACTGCAAGCCTTCTTGGCAATCACTCAAAAAGTGTCAGCTTCTACGAAAGCAAGTATCGCCAAGATGGATGAACTCTTGAGCAGACCAGTCCTCATTCATGCCACAGATGAACCTGAAATCCTGAGGCAAGATGACGAGGATGCCCATGTGAAGGAATACCCAACATATGATGAGTTTGAGCAACAACTAGCCATGGCAATGATAGAGGAGCCGGAATGGAGCAACACCGCGACAACGCTGAGTGGAATTCAAGAGAATGTCACGACAGCAACCACTTCTGAGGCAGAAACTCCAGCCTCGGCAGAAACTCCAGCCTCGGCAGAAACTGCCGCCTCGACAGAAACTGTCGCCTCGACAGAAACTGCCGCCTCGACAGAAACTGCCGCCTTAACACCAACTGCCGCCTCGACAGAAACTGCCGCCTTAACAGCAACTGCCGCCTCGACAGCAACTGCCGCCTTAACAGCAACTGCCGCCTCGACAGCAACTGCCGCCTTGACAGCAACTGTCGCCTCGGCAGAAACTGCTGCCTCGATAGAACCTGCCGCCTTGACAGCAACTGCCGCCTTGGCAGCAACTGATGCCGAAGCAGCAACCACATCAGAGGCAGATTCTCAACCCACTACCTCGGTTATGCCCGACCAAGATTGCACACATCCATCTCTGTCATGGCACTCGCACAACCACCTAGAAGAGCTACCCAATGACAGTTCTTCACAAATGGAATACGAGCAGGTAATAAACGAACCTTTTGAATCCTTTGAAAACTCACCGATTCCATTGCAGATATTAGAGGAACCAACACCGATGGACTCAGAATTATAAAAGTCTCTACTGATGGAGATTTACGAGTGGTCAACAGAATTTGATATAGAGAGTGATGGCACCTACCAATGTCCCATTAACCTGCAAAGTAACCTGATAAAAAACTGTCAAAATAACTGCCTGCCGCAGCAGCGGGCACGGCAGCAAGGGCTACATTCAACCACAACATTATTCAACGAATACAAGGTAAGTTTGTGGCCGAATGTCAATTTGATTATTTCTAATCATATATTCATGCCCTCAGAAACATTACCAAGAAGGGAGGACTTCATGGACTACAAAGGGAAGAGAAAGAAAGGAGCCCTCAACATGAGAATAATCACCAGATGGAGGGTACGGATGGACTTCAAGAAGTACCGGAAACGACGCCTCAAGCATTATCAGGGGACTGAAGCCCCAGGAATTCAGGAAGTGGTTACTTTAGGAGATGCCCCATAAGGCACCCCTAATTTAACCTAAGTTTTATTTTTATTTTCTTATTATTATTATTTATTACGAATTAGGTTTATTTTATTTGAATAATGTTTTGTTTTTCTAATTTCAGTTTTTAGGAAATAAAGGAGTCAAGAAGGAAAGGAGAAGTGGCCCAAGCCCACCACCCATCCATCAGCCCAACAAAGCCCATTTATGGTAACCTGTCGTTTCGGCTGCCGCCGCAGACGGATATGACAGGCTGTCAACAGACTGACACGGCAGACACAGAAGCGTGCGGCAGACGCATAACAGACGCATAAATGCGTGTCAGACGCGTCAGACACGCTAAATCCAATCTGCCGCCCCGTTATTCACGCCTGCCGTTACAACATTAAATGGGTAGCTACTCGACCGCTATATAACCCCGTTTCATTTTCATTTTTTCTCACTTCTGCTTATTCCTACTTGCTTTCTCCTCTAGTTTTATTTGCTTTCTACATTTTTCTCAACCCTTGCAACTAACATGTCTACTAGACAGACCCGTCGTAGTGCTGCCTCAGCATCTTCTTCAGCAGCAGCAACGCCCTTTGCCAACAAGGAGTTATGGGAGGAATGTGGCTTCGTATACATCTGACAGGCACCCAACATGAGACTCCGACCGTTCATTGTAAGGGCCATCACGGCTCAATTATGGGAGCACTTTGCTGAACAACCGGCAGAGCTAAACGACACATTAGTCCGAGAGTTTTATACTGCCATAGACAGCAGAACGGCGACATCTGTCATCGTTCGAGGTGTTAAGGTGCCATTCACTGCCGACAGCATCAACCACATGTTTGGCCTCTACTTTGGCCCCGATGATGATGCTCACCAGAAATTTCTCGACACCCTCGATGCTGCCGCTTATGATGCTGTCATGGTGGAGTTGACAGAGGAGGGAACATCATGGACAACCAGCAAGAAGAACCCCCACTCAGTCAACAGGGGCAGCTCCTCCCGGAAGCCAAACTTTGGAACGCTTTCATCAAAAAGCGTATCATGCCTTCGTCCCACCACACGACAGTCAACCGGCAGCGGCTCGCCCTTATTCATTCCATCATGCACGACGGGCCTATCAATGTGGGCCGATATATGAGGGACAGCATCCTGGACTGCACCTTCCGCTCCGACTCCCGCCTCTGCCTGCCGTTCACAATAACCTCCCTCTGCCGATGTGCAGCTGTCCCCGAGGAACCCTCCGACAAAATAATCAAGGGCAGAGGCTGGACAGACAACAACATCAACAGCCTCATGGAGCTGGTAGTGGCTACACCTGTCTCATCTTTCAATCCAGCCGGCTCCCCAGAAGAATCATCAGAGGAGCCTGTCCCTGAACCTGCCGCCGCAGCCGCTCCGACAGACCAGTCTGCCCTCATCCTTGCTGCGCTACAACGGGTAGAGGAGAGACAAATGGGACTGATGACGTTCATTCGGGACTTCGCTAACTCGACGGTAAATTTTATTAACAACACTTTAAATTTTCCCGATGTTAATTTCCCTACTTTTCTTGCCCATTATTTCCATATCCCCAACCCTGTCCACACACCCACACCACCTGCCTCCCCACATTCCCACTCTACTGCTTCCACCACCTCACCTGCCCCGACGGCAGCAGGCAGTCCAACGGCCGAAACATCTGCCAGAGGAACAAAGAGACCTGCCTCAGATGACAGCCCTCTGATCAGAAGGAATTTGGAGAGGGAATTTACGCCTGTCAAAAGGATAAAGCACGTGGCAGACAAGAAACGGCTGCCCAAGGCTAGCACAACCACCAGCAGCACTTAGGACAGTGGCAACAGTTCCGACATCCAGCTTGTGGAGCAATCTGCCCCTACACCTGCCCCTGAACCTGCCCAGCCGCCTCCACAACCCAGACGCCGCCGGTAGATCCGTGTTAGCAGCAGCAGCGAGAACAGCGACTGAAAATTTAAGTTTTTCTTTTTCTTTTATTGCTGCCTGCCTATATCTTTTGTGATGTACTTGCTTTCATTTTTTTCGTTTTTGTTTTTCATCTCATTTTGCATTGAGGGCAATGCAACCCTTGAGTTTGGGGGTGGCAACCCTCCATCTTTAATGGAGTCTTAGCACATCTTTAAATTATTGTTGTGTCTTATTATTTAAGTTCTCTTAAAAAAAATCAGAAAATTTAAAACTGTTGGCTTAAAACTGTGAAGTTAACTTACCTGTCATGACAGCTCTGTCGTGGCAGCATATTTAGGACAGGTTAAGGAGAAGTTTAGAGCCTTTCTATAGTTCTGAAAACTTAAAACACCATTGTGACTGTTATATTGCTTAGATTTCTTTTAGCCAAACTAGAATAGGAAGCTTAGAACTTGAATAGCCCCTAGAGGTGCCTAACACTGGCTCTAGGAGAGAAGTTTAGCAAAAGAAACTCAAAAACTTAGAGGTGCCCGAAACCGGCTCTAGTAACTAGAGGTGCCCGAAACTGGCTCTAGTAAAACTTAGCTTGAAAATAGAAAAAAAAGCATGAAAATGTGCCTTCTAAAAAAAATAAACTTTGGCATAAAAATTCGAGGTAAGAAGTTGAATATTCTAGTGAAACTAAGAGAGTCTTAGCATATAACTGTTCACAAGCATGCACACACTGCACGAGAGCTATAGGGAGATTCCGGACAGATCCTAACCTTTCCGACAGGTTGCTGCCGCCATAGAGATTGAGTGACGGGTGAGGGACAGTTCACTATTTGAAGGCCAACACAAAAAAATTTTCATTTTTTAGTCTTAATTGCTTGAGGGCAAGCAAAAACTTGAGTTTGGGGGTGTGTTGAGTGTGTAAAAGTTCTATTATTTACACCCTTTTTAACCCATATTTATGCTGCATTCAAGCATCATTGCATTGCATTTAGGTTAGTTTTTAGTAAAACATCACAAAAGGATTAAAAGCACGGATTCTACTGAAAGATGGCTATTTTTGCAGGTATCTGTCATAGTAGACGATGAAGGCAGGCGCAGGGCAGATAAGCAGGAAAGCTGAACTGGACAAGCAGCCGAAGAAGACGAACCTGTCATGGACCTGTCGTGACAGCATGGTGACAGCAACTTTATGAAGAGGAAAAGTCAAGTGGACCTCGATAGATAGAGAAAAATCTGCTCGTCTGTCGTGTGAAAGCCACATATTTTTCCAAGCCCCGGATCGAAAGATATGTCAAGCCAAAGCTCAAGAAGAAGAAATTCCTAAAAGCAAGGATGCGGCTGGAAAGTATGAGACTTTAGAGATTTAGTCTTTATTAGAATCTTACTTTTAATTAAAGTTGTAATCCTTGTTACCTTAGATGACTTGAGCCCAAAGCTTATATAAGGGCATAGGTTTTAACCTAGAGGGATCATCCCTCATTATACCCCATAACCGACATCTAAAACCCCTCCGCCGTTTACCCGTCGTCGACCTGTCGTCGACATGTTCTAAAACCCCCTAGGGCTACGGGTTGTTTTGTAAAGTAGTTGCAAGGGTTGCTTTGTTTTAGGATTTTTCAAGTTCAATAAAATAAACTTCAAGTTCTTTTATCTTGGTTTTAATATCTTGCAAGAGCATCGGGAGAGCATTGTGAGGTTATCCATTTACTTAGCATCGGGAGAGTTAAGTATACGAAAGAGATAAGAGCGCGTTCTCTAGTTTATAGTTGAACCATCTCGTGCCTAGGGATAGGGCGAGGTTAAGTGGCTAAGGAAGAATTCATACACATCGGTGTTAATCCTTCGATTCACGCCGGGAGGTATCATCAAAGACGTGTTCATCGACAGACTTGTGCCTAGGGATAGGGCAAGGCAGATCTGGGATTCTTGCCAAGCTTGAAGTACGGAGTTGGTGTGTCTGCTGCCGCGACTGCCAACGGACAGCTGCCGCGACAGGTGCTGTCGGCGACAGGCGCGACGACAGGACTGTATTTCCTAAACTCTGCAATACCTGCACTACTGAGCAATTCAATACCAGCCCATTCTCTCTATCTTGATTTCTCTACTTTTATTTTCCAGTATTCTTTATTATTTTCGTGACAATATCCTAATCTATTCTTTTCCCCTTGTGCAGATAGCAAAGGAAAGGGTTAGCCCAGTCCCTGTGGAGACGATATCCGATACTCTAGTATCACTTTATTACTTGCGACGTGTACACTTGCACTCAATTGCGATAGACTCTTTTACACGCAACAAGAGAGACTTTTGAACCACTTACTCTTGAGCTTAGCTAAATGTTTCAAACTTACACTAAGCTCCCAAGACCACGCTCAAAGCATTAAAAAGCTGGAAAATCCATTTCCACTCATCGATGCGTGAAACCTCGCTAGCCAACGCAAAAATCACCCTTCTGAAGCCTCCAAAAATGCTTCATTTGCTTCCAGATCAAGATCCCTTATTTTAGAGCATCAAAACAGAGATCCAAATCCATTAAAATGCATTCCAACTTCAGCAACTAAACACAAACTCGTTGCTCACCAAAACTACACCAATTTACCCATCTGAAACAACTGAAAACTCTATTGATTGCTTCATAAACCAAGCCCAGCCAACATATGTCACTTTCAACTATTATTAAACATCAAAACACATCTAAAAACAACCTAAACCCTTCCTTATACCTCCAGCAAGCATAACTTCATCATTTCACCTCAAAAACCCAACTAAAACCATCAAGAAACTCAAGGGTCTCAAGGATTTTGGGATTTAAATCATCAAAGCCCTTTTTCAACATAATAATTTACTCAAAACTCAATTACAATCAATCCAAAACAGAGCTCATCAATACCAATCCGATAATCAAGATTTAAATCATAATTTTGCAAGATTTTGATCATAAATCAAAACTATTATCAAAACTCAGCCAAAAACAATATTTAGAAGTCAAAGATCTTGGGAATTTCAATAAAGAACCTAGATTGATGGTTGAGAATGGGATTTACCTCTAATCCTTTCCTTCTTCAATGATTGATAAGTTTTTCCTTCACAAATCTTGAAGAATTTGAAGAGAACTTTTGAAAATGGTTTAGAAATCAAAGAGAGAGTGTTTGGGAGAGAAGAAATCTGGAGAAAAGAGCTGAGAAAATGGTTTTGCTGAAATGAAAGTTAGTTATGTCAAAAACTTCTCATTATTTTATTTTAACAATTTAATTAAACAAAATCCTTTTTATTTCAATCATCTAAAAATCCTTTTAAAACACATGTCAATTTAAGGAAGGTGTAATTGCACCATATCTCCCTAAAGATTCTAAGATATTGACTCCTTTTTTAAAAATTACATTTTTCCACAATTTTAAAACTTTACATTTTAGTCACTACCCAAAATGTATCATTTCCAAAGCTTATTTTGTAAAATTGATTGTACCAACCCCTTAAACATGATTTTAGAAGATTTTAGCAATTTTTACCATATTTTTATCCTTTATCGATCCTTGATTACCTTAAACCTCCTAATACAATACGAATCGTTTCCGACCGGTCCGATCCGATGTCTAAAACATCTAGGCCCAAAACCAGGGTGTTACAGTGATCTTCGCCTCGGCGAGCGAGGTTTCGTGTATCAATGAGTAGAAATGGATTTTTCAGCTTTGTAATGCTTTCAGCGTGGTGTTGGGAGCTTAGTGTAAGTTTGAAACACTTAGCTAAGCTCAAGAGTAAGTAAATCGAAAGTCTCTTAGAATATGCTATGTT
Source organism: Hibiscus tridactylites (assembly GCA_958450335.1). NCBI lineage: Eukaryota > Viridiplantae > Streptophyta > Magnoliopsida > Malvales > Malvaceae > Hibiscus > Hibiscus tridactylites. The sequence continues at coordinate 22,025,153 of OY288286.1, read as the reverse complement.
TTCATTGAAATGTACTTGAATTAAATGTGGTTTAATTACTATTTTAAAGCTTGTTGTTGAGCATTGAGAATGCTGGTTTTTAATGCCATTTTATTAAGGATGCACTTGGTAGGTGGTCCTTGGATTTATGAGATATTTGCATTTAAGTTTAAGCATGTTTATGCTAGTGAAAATGGCATTGTGATTTATGCTTGTAAAATAGTGAAATGATGATGTTGAATGACTATATTGGCAAGTGATGGAAATGGTTTTTGGTTATTTTAATCGGATAAAGTTAGTCGGCTATAGGATTGGGTGCACCGTGAATAAAGTCGCCTTGGATGTCGAGGGGTTGTGATTGTGCCATTAACTCCATCCAAGTGCCCTAACAATTGAGGCTAAAATCACAGCGGTGGATGGTGTAATCCCATGTGTGAGTCTTGCAGTTTGTGTCTCGTACTCTCGTTAGTGGAATTATACAACTATCGATGAATGATGTTGAGGGGTTGTGATTGTGCCATTATTCTCCATCACGGGTGTTGAGGGGTTGTGATTGTGCCATTTATCTCCACCTTGTGTAGTCCGGTAGTGTGTATGAAGTGTGTGGGACAACACTTGTAATCTGCATATCTGATTGTGTCAATTGTGTTAGTTTTTATATGGTTTGAGATTGATCACTTGCGAGCCAATATAATATTGTTGATTAATGTTTTAAGCATGTAATGCTTCGGAATTATGCTAGAATGCATGTGATGCTTGGTCTAAGCATGAGCAAAGGATTTTGTTGTTATTTTAATGATGCTATGAGCATGTGGTTTTAAAAGTACATTGATGCTTTAATGAGCATGTTTTAAAGGAAGGCATATTTTGACAAATGATGATGTTTTGGTTTTACAAAATACATTGATGAATGTTTGGTTTTTAGCGGTCCTCACTAAGCTTTATGCTTACGCTCATTTGTTTCATCAATGTAAAGAATTGAGCTTTAGAGGCAGCAAGAAAGTGAGGGGATTCCAAGTACTTTGACTAAGCAATGTATGTGGTTTTTTCCTAGTGTAATAAGAGGCAATTGGTGGGATTTCTACTCTTGGTTTTGTTGGTGATGTTTAACACCTTGGGCATGTTTGGTTTATGTTTTTGGACTTGTAAAAGGTCTCTATTTGATTTATGGTCTTGCTTCTAATGTTTTGGCTATGCTATGGTTTATATTTCTAAAGCATGTTTGTGTGGTTAAGCTTCACCTTGATTTGCCATGCTTGGTGCTTATATGATGAATATTTGATGATGCAAATGTGTTGGAAAGTTGTTTATAACATGTATGTTCTAAGCATGATTAGATGTTGATAAATGTGTTTAAACAGCTGTTGAATGTGAAAATTTTGTATGCGTATCGATACTCGGGGAAGAGTATCGATAGACTAAGGTTTAAATCAAGCTTGGTGGCTTAGGTGTACTGATACAAATTGCCCGCGTATTGATACGCCTAGGCAAAAGTTTGAAGGTCGTATCGGTAAGGGCTCAAGCGTATCGATACCTTTTTGCCAACTTTGGATACTGCCATTTTGCATATAAATACAGGCTAAGATGTATCGATATGGGTCGTTGAAATTCAGTTAAAAGAATCTTTTTAATTTTAAAAATGATGCATTTTGACCCATGAATGTTGTATGTTCAATTGGATGAGTTTGGATGATCCGTTTGAGGTGAAATTTGACATGCTGGCATATAATTTGACTAATTATGGTTTGGTAACTTTAAAATCCGAAAACTTCCTATAATTTATGGAAATTACACTTTAGTCCCTAAAGTTGTATTATAAGCAATTGAACCCCTAATCGAACTCCGATCGTTGTGCCGTTTTCGCCTAATCGCTTGTTGAACAAATAGGATAATAATGTGCATCTAGAGAAGATAAAATAAGAAAAAAAAGGTCGTTAATTGAGGTTGACTTTAATGAGTTGACTTTAGTTTTCTCTATGTAATCTTCTTAGTTCGGGTCGGGCGTCTAGGCCGAGCTGAGGAGGTTACATTTGTTGGTATCAGAGCATGGTTACGAAAGAATTGGGGATGATGGTAAGTGAAATTGGTATGATTTGATGTTTGATTCAATGTTGAATATCATAATGTTTGAAAAGCAAGTTTTTGGTCGAATGTTGGTGTTCATGACATGCTTTGTTGTTATGAATCGTATGTGAGTTAAATATGATTGTATGGTTATGTTGAGGATGATGTAAAGCATGATGAATATGATATGCTATGTTATGCTTGAGGGAAATCGGGGTGCCCATTGCCTTATTACACTAGTAAAATGTTTTTTTTTGTAAACTTTGATCCTTCCTTGAGGCTGGCCTAAATCATGGTTTGATTTGTTTTTTTTGTTATGCCTTGTTAAAAATAGCACAATGGGTCCGAGGAGAGAGATTAGGTCGAATATGATTGTGCTTGCGGCTGAGCAGGGCAATTAGGGGGTTGAGAACCCAGTTGATGAGACTTTACCTCCGCCACCACCTAGGGGTGGAGAGCCGGAGCAACAAGGACAAGCTGGTTGAGGCGATCACCGAGCGTTTCAGGCTGTGGTAGCCGAAGCGCATGTTCAGGCCCCTACAGCTAGGCAGGCGAGTTTGCCTTTGGAAAGGCTGAGGAGTTTAGGAGTTGTTGAGTTCTATGGGATGTCTCCTGAGGCGTCGGAAGCCTGGTTAGCTAGTACGATCCGTATTATGGATCATATGAGATGTAACGATGTGTGCAAGCTGAGATGCGCAGTTTCCTTGCTCCAGGGTGATGCTTATAGTTGGTGGACGACTATCACCGCTTGTATGTAACCCAATGAGGTAGATTGTGAGTTTTTCATAAGTACCTTTATGAGGAAGTATCTTGGTGTGAGATACTTGGATGAGAAGAAGCGCGAGTTTATGTCACTTGTTCAGGGAAGTCTTTATGTGGTTGAGTACGAGGTCCAGTTTGTACGTCTAAGCCAGTATGCACCTGAGTTGATGCCGAGTGAGAGGCATCGTTGTGATCGCTTCCGATATGGGTTGGTGCAGGAAGTCAAAACTTTTATGTTTGCTACGGACTACACGGATTTTGATGTGCTTGTATGTCGAGCTAAGGACATCGAGCAGAACTTGGGTCTGGCATCTCGTGGAGGTGGTTCTAGCTTTAGAAAAAGAGTAGCTGAGTATAGTTCCGGAGGTGGACAGAACAAAAGAGGCAGTGATAAAAGACATCAGCCTGATGCGAGGCGAGGTGCACCAGGATGGGGTGGTCAGGCTCAAGGAGGCCGAGTGAGGTCTGAGTAGTACACGTGTTGGACATGTTGATCGAGGGACCATCTGAGGTGAGATTGTCCACATGCAGCTAGAGAGGCACATGCTCATGTTGTGGTAACAAGGAATTCTTACTGGACTGTGGCTCAGCAGATCATTTGAGGCGTGAGTGTCCTCTATTGGCCGGTGGAGGTCAGGGACATTCACCTGTTGTTGCTGCACCTTAGAGAGGCCGTGGGTGAGGCTGAGGGAATTTTTAGAGGAGAGATGAGGGTCAGCGTGGTACCGCTCATGTCGTAGCAGTTCGGCCTGAGAGAGGCGATCCTACGAGGGTATATGCTCAGCGCGAGGGGTGGAACGACACCGATGTTATCGCAAGTACCTTTGTTCTATAGTCGTTATCATTGTTGGCTTTGATTGATTCTGGATCAACGCATTCTTATATCTTCAGTGAGCATCCGCATTTGCTTGATATACTTGTTGAGTTGCTTGAAGTAGGAGTGCAAGTGGCTAGTTCTTTTGGTGAGACTTTAGTCACTAGGAAGTTGTATCGGATGTGTCCCTTATCTGTTCAGGTTGTTGAGTTGATCACACAATTGCAAATGACCAAGAGGGGTGAATTGGCAATTAAAAAATTTGTATGAGGTAAGAGTGAAAAATAAAATTGACACAAGTGGTTAGAGTGGTTCAAGTTCTCCAAATGAACTCTACATCCACTACCTTAGTTCCCACTAAGGATTTTCAACCAATTCACTACTTGAATTCTTCCCTTTTTCTTGGATGAGGAGGTAACCTTACAAATTGATTAAGCTTTATACCCAAAGCTTAATCCACTCACTTTTACAAAGAGATGTATATGGTAAACTCAAACAATTCCTCTCAAAGGATAAATGTTTACCCAAATACAATTTCAAACACCCCAAACTCACAATACAAGATAACAATAAAATCACTAGAGTTGGGTACAAGAATTTGACTTTGAAGAGCACTAGGTTTTGGATTTTTTATTTATTGTTGCTTGTAGGTTCAATAGTTGTTACTTGGTCAATTGAAGCTTGTTTTTATACCCTTGCATTGAATTCTAGCCGTTTGGGTAGTTGGGATCATCAATAGAGCCGTTGGGAGCATTTTTCCCGCATTAAATGTAGCTCTCCAACATACCGTATCAGTACTCGGGAAGAGCGTATCGATACCTGCATCAAAGAGGAAATAGTCATTGTGTCTGAAAACATAGCGTATCGATACGCATGAAAGGCGTACCAGTACAGTTTTAAGGGGCGTATCGGTACGGATGGCCGTATCGATACGGTGTTTACTCACTGGAATCCCAAGTCTGGTTTTCATAAAAAGCGTATCGATACGCATACCAAGCGTATCGGTACGGTATAACGATCTTTTAAAAATTGGGAAACCAACCAACTGACAAGTAACGGTCAAAAAATTAAATGCTGAGATTTTTCAAAGATATGCTTATCGTATCGATACGGTTGCAAAGTGTATCGGTACGGTTTCATGAAAAGAGTTTCCAAGATGAATATCGTATCGATACGGGGTAACACTGTATCGGTACGCTAAGCCCATCAAAATTCCAGTGGCAAAAGATAGTATTGATACGCCTAAGGGTATCGATACGCCTGGGCCTTTTTACATAGTTTGGCTTGAAAATCAAAATTGTAGTGGCAAAAGACAGTATCGATACGCCTAAGGGTATCGATACGCCTGGGCGTTTTTGCATAGTTAGGCTTGAAAAACATAGGAAAAGACTTAGAGAATTTTTCATATATTTAGGAGCTTGTCTTGAGATGTTATTTTGTTTAAAATACTTGTCAATTGTGAGACTTTAAAGAGTACTTAAAATTTATTGTTTTGCAAATTGGTCCTTAAGTTTATATGTTATATCAAAATCAATTTTGGTTTCACAATCTCCCCCTTTTTGATATAACAAAACCACAAATAAATTTTTAAGTTTTTGAAACTTTGAAAAGCTTTCTCCCCCTTAATTTAAGATAGATTTTCAAACATAAAAAATTGACTCTATGATCCTTCTCCCCCTTTTTTTTAGATCAAATATAAATACAATGATAATAGCAACATAATAGCAACAATAATTCATTAAACTTAAAGCAAGCATAAGAGTTCAAATGCATAAACTTCAAAGGAAACATAATAGTTCAAATGCATAAACTTCAAAGCAAACATCATAATCCAAACTTTAAAATCCTAAAACATAGATAATAGGCATAGACTTAGATCCTAAAAATAAGAGTGCAATAACAGAATAAAAAAGACTAAATGCGGTAAGAGGTTTGATTCCTTCGGTTTTGGTTAAGCCAAGCACCATGGAAGGTGATAAGAGAAATATCCATGGAGTTTTGGTGAGAAGCCATGGTTTCCATCTTCTTCTCCATACCTTTGACGCGATCTTCTAAGGATGTGAATCTAGTATCCATCACGGTAAACCCGGCTTCCATGGAAGAGGAATCAATCGGAGCACGGTGAGAGCTCGAAGAAGCACGAGAAGCATCGACCGGAGCATCTTGTGGAGGATCTTGAGTGGTACAAACCCATTCATTATCAACATAAGAGAAGCCGGAACTATCTAAAGAACGCTCATCTATGGGTAGGCCAAGGGTTTCGGGATAGTCATGGGAACAATCAACGTCAAGGGAATGAAAGAGATAACTCAAAGCTGTAGAGTAGTAAGAGGATGTGACTTGTTTGGTGTGACGGTGTTGAACTAAATAGACAAGGTCGGCAAACATAATTTGACAAAGATTTGGACGTTGACCTTCTCTAAAACACCTAAGCCAAAAATCATTCCTTTGATGAATAGTTGAAAATTTCCCTCCCGATGGACGAAAAAAACAAGAGACAAGAAGATGAAGGATACAATCATGAGCATTTAAAACTTTTGCTAAGCCTAAAGGACCCGTACCCATGGATTTCTCATCATCAATACCAATATTTTCAAAACCGAAGACATTACATAAAAGTTTTTGATCAATTGTAAAGGTTTTGCCCATAACAGAGGATTCAATAGCAATGACATTCTCCCTAGCTTCATCATGAACACATATGGCATTGGAAAAGAATACGATGACTAGGTTTCTATAGAGAATAGGTGGAATGCTTAAGAAATTCAGAAATTTCCATTGCTTAAGTAAACGGAGGTATTGAAATTTGAATCGGGCAGAATTTAAAAACGGGACAGACACAACACGTTCTTCTCTAAGGTTTATACCTTGAAAAGGTTTATATCGTTCTATATCGTCGGCATCAGGAAAACTTAATTGGATGATATAAGGAAGATTAGGTGTAGGGTTACTCTCGACATCCTCATTAGGATCGGAAGTAGAACGATGACGCTTAGTTCTCTTTTCCGATGGTGCCATAACCCTAAAAACACATCAAAAAGCGATTCGAATATGTATACAATTAGCATCCTATTCAATCCAATAAATTGTAATAATTCAAGGTAATTGTAAAAAGATATTTAATTTTAAAAAGATATTTACAATTCTGAAAAGAAAATTAAAAAAACAGATTAAAAAGAATTCAAATAGAGAATATATTCGAATGAAAAATTTTGATTTTTGAAAAAAAAAATATGAAGAAGTTAAAACCCATAAAATAAAAACATGTTTTGTACAAAAATTAAGTTGAAACAATTATAAAAATCAAACGAAAAACAAAGAAAATAAAAAAGAAGAATTTTATACCTTGAACTTTAGATTGGAAGAATGAGTTGATGTGAATGCACAAGATTTGTTGACAAAGCTTAGCCTTGATGTGGAGATTAAAAACCCTCAAGGAATTTTTGAGATTGATGGTAAAATTTGAAGGATTGAGGGGGTTTTATAGGGTATTGCGGCTAGGGTTTTGGAGAGAAAAGAGTGGTTTTGTTTTTAAAGCTTTTTAACAATTGCAGCCCTAAATAGCCTTTTCGTCAAGACCGTATTGATACGCTATACACGCGTATCGATACCCTTTAACCCTAATTTTTTATTCGTCACTACTACCGTATCGATATGTGGGACCATATCGGTACGACTTGGCCTTGACTATTTCTCTTGACTTTAACCGTATTGATATGTGGGGTCGTATCGATACTCGTTCAGCTTCAAAGTTTTCCCAGTTATGAACTCGTATCGATACGCTTCAACCATATTGATACGCCTTTACCAGATTAGGCCTTTTTGACAGATTTAAGTGCAAAAATCCAATTTGAAACGTCCTTAGATGCATGTAAGTGTCCTATGAACAAGTTTTAATGGCTAAACTTAATGCATACTCCCCCTAGCAACATGCATAGAAGCAAAAGGAACAAAATTAACACAAGCATGAATCACAAACAATTTCAAGCAAATTTTTGACATTTTGGGACCTAGAAGGGGTCAAGAAAGGCAAGTTAAACCTAACTCTCTCCTAAGGGTCCAAAAGCGCTCTTTATCTAAAGGCTTTGTAAATATATCCGCTAATTGGTTCAAGGTGTCAACATACTCTATAACAATATCATTTTTCAACACATGATCTCTAATGAAATGATGTCTAATTTCTATGTGTTTAGTTCTAGAGTGTTGAATGGGATTCTTAGTGAGAGAAATGGCACTAGTGTTGTCACACCTAAGGGGTATGGTTTCTATTTTGTTTCTTAGAGAACCAAGATACGAGCATACTACCTAAGAATTGGCATGTCCCGAAAGTACTTTTCCTATCTATCTTACATCCCCCATAATCCACATCCGAATAAGCATGAAGGCTAAAGGAGGAATCTTTAGAATACCAAAGGCCTAAGGTAGGTGTGTCTCTAAGGTATCTAAAAATTCTCTTAATGGAAACTAAGTGTGATTCTCTAGGACTAGCTTGAAACCTAGCACACAAGCAAACACTAAACATAATATCCAGTCTACTTGCGGTAAGGTAAAGCAAAGAATCTATCATGGATCTACAAAGCTTAGAATCAACACACTTACCTTTTTCATCTTTGTCAAGCTTTATGGAAGAGCTCATTGGTGTGGCTTGAGGTTTTGCATTCTCTAAGCCGAACATTTTGAGCATATCATTCACGTACTTAGCTTGATTTATGAAGGTGCCATCTTTCCTTTGTTTGATTTGGAGTCCCAAAAAGAATGAGAGCTCCCCCATCATGCTCATCTCGAACTCACCTTGCATTAGCTCATAAAATTCTTTACAATAACACTCATTAGTAGATCCAAAAATGATATCATCAACATAGATTTGTACTACTAAGATGTCATTGTTATATCTTTTTATGAAGAGTATAGTGTTCACCTTTCCTTTTTCAAAACCTTTTTCAATTAAGAAATTTGAAAGTCTCTCATACCAAGCTCTAGGAGATTGTTTTAAACCATAAAGGGCTTTTGTTAGTTTAAACACATGGTTTGGAAATTTTGAATCCTCAAAACCCGATGGTTGTTCAACATACACTTCTTCATTTATAAAACCGTTTAAAAAAGGCACTTTTCACATCCATTTGAAAAAACTTGAAATCATTATAACATGCAAATGCCAAAAGCATCCTAATGGCTTCCATCCTAGCTACGGGTGCATAGGTCTCATCAAAATCAATTCCCTCTTCTTGAGTATAGCCTTGAGCAACAAGCCTAGCCTTGTTTCTCAATATATTACCACTTTCATCTAATTTATTCCTAAATACCCATTTAGTTCCTATAGTAGATTGATTACTAGGCCTTTCAACTAATGTCCAAACTTTACTTCTCTCAAATTGATTTAATTCCTCTTGCATGGCCAAAATCCAAAAATCATCTTTTAAAGCTTCTTTAATATTTTTAGGCTCAATGCATGAAAGAAATGCAACATGGTTCATTAATTTGAGAGAGGATCTAGTAGTTACCCCCTTGGATGGATCACCCAAGATTTCACCACCTTTTACATAGTTGAACTCCAATGGGTAAGACACCTCTTTTTCCTCAAGAGCCAAGTCCTTCAAGGCTTCAAGAGGTGGATCTTGTGTATCCTAATCTTTAGTTGGAACCTCATCCACCTTTGACATTTGTCCTCCATCAATGGCATCAAGGATTCCTACATCATCATCATCACAAGATTCCTTCCTCGGAAGGAGGTTATCATCGAAAGCAACATGTATAGACTCTTCAACTACTAGAGTTCTTTTATTAAATACACGATAGGCTTTAGAGTTTAAAGAGTACCCTAAGAAAATAGCTTCATCACATTTAGCATCAAATTTGCCTAAGTTTTCTTTACCATTATTCAAAACAAAGCACTTGCAACCAAAAGGATGAAAATAGCTAATGTTAGGCTTCTTAGATTTTAAAATCTCATAAGGTGTTTTCTTCAAATTGGCCTAATCTTTACTCGATTTATAATATAGCAAGTGGTATTTGTGGCTTCTGCCCAAAAATATTTAGGTAAATTATTTTCGCAAAGCATGGTTCTAGCCATTTCTTCTAAAGTTCGATTTTTCGTCTCAACTACCCCATTTTGTTGAGGAGTGCAAGATGCGGAAAAATTGTGGCTTATCCCATTTTCATTTAAAAACTCATCAAAACCTAGATTTTGAAATTCGGTTCCATGATCACTTCTAATGTGAGAAATTTTAAGTTCAAGATCATTTTGAGTTATTTTAGAAAATGTGATGAATTTTTCTAAAGCCTCATCTTTTGTACTTAAGAATAGAACCCAAGTAAACCTAGAATAGTCATCTACAAGCACAAAAGCATATGATTTACCACCCAAGCTCATTGTTCTAATAGGCCCAAAAAGATCCTTATGAATCAATTGTAAACATCTACTAGTAGAGACATCATTAATGGATTTAAATAAAGTTCTATGTTGTTTACCCTTTGAACATGCATTACAAATTTTATCATTAGAAAATTTAAGTTTAGGTAAACCTCTAACTAGATTAAGGGAAATTAATTTCTCTAAGACACTCATGCTAGCATGTCCTAATTTTCTATGCCAAAGCCATGAGTGATGTTCATCATGTGCAACTAAGCATGTATGGGATGAATGGATGTCATCTAAATGCACCATGTAAATATTGCCTATTCTATGTCCTATGAGCATTAGTTGATTTGTTTTAATGTTCACAATTTTGCAACCACTTTTATCAAATAAAACATTAAAACCCTTGTCACATAATTGACTAATGCTCAATAAATTATGTTTAAGACCGTTGACATACAAAACATTTTCAATGAAAATAGAAGAGTGATTACCAATGGAGCCTATTCCTTCAATGTGGCCTTTGGAGTTGTCACCGAAAGTCACCACTCTACCACTCTTTAGCTTTAGTTCCACGAATCTACTCTTGTCACCAGTCATATGTCTTGAGCATCCACTATCAAGGTACCGTGAGTTTTGGCTTGAAGCTTTGGCCTTGTAGCAATACTCTCCCTACAAACAAAGAAATTAGGCCTTGATTTTTGGTACCCAAATCATTTTCGGTCCATGTGTGTTAGCCTTTAAAATTTTGGTTCCCTTAGGAATCCAAGAAGCAATAGCATTCATATTATTAGAAATAATGAGTTCCTTAGGAACCCGAACACTTCTAACCTTTTGACCTCTAGATTGCTTATAATAATTTCTTTGTTTAGGAATAAAAGGTTTTCTTTTTACATATTGGGATTTAGAAGAGTTTCCTTTTTCAAAATGGTTTTTTCTAATAGCAATTGATGTTTTAAGATTATCCACTTCCTTTGTGTGATAATCTTGAAAATCGGAAAGAAGTTTTTCAAGTTCAAGATTTTTCGTTTTAAGATCATTTGAAAGATTTACTAAAAACAAAACTTTCTTTTCCAATTCGGAGTTAGTTTTTGAAAATGTTTCATTTTGATTTTTCAAATCGGAAATAGTTTTCTTGTTTCTCAAAATGGATTCCTTATATTTTCCTACTAACTCATCGTAAACCTCTTGCAATTCATCATAAGCATCTTGAAGCTCATCAAAGATAAAATCAAAATTAGATGAGTTAGGATTTACCTTTGGTTCATTATCAATGGCCATGAGACATAGATTGGCCACTTCCTCCTCCTCCTCGGATGACTCATCATCACTCCAAGTTGCTATTTGAGCTTTGAGCTTGTTCTTCTTCCCAAAGCTCTTCCTCTTCAATTGAGGACCTTCGGAACGGATATGGCAGGGCTTTTTGCATTCATAGCAAGTGATTTGGTCCTTTTCCTCTTCCTTACTCTTTCTCTTGAAGTCTCCTTTTCTAATGAACTTTCTCCCACGATTAGACTTCATGAAGCGAGTGAACCGTTTGGCCAACATGGCCATCTCCTCATCTTCATCTTCACTTGAATCGCTTTCTTGATATGAAGCTTTAAGAGTGATTCCAACCTTCTTCTTCTCAACATCCTTCTTCTAAACCTTTTTCTCTTCTATTTTCTTTTCTTCTTCTCTTCCTTTCCTCATGATCTCATGGGTGAGTAGAGATCCAACAAGAGTATCAAGCTTGAGAGTCTTTAAATCTCGAGCTTTAATAATAGCCGTTCTCTTGCTATCCCATGACTCCGGAAGAGAGTACAACAATTTCCTCACTAGTTTGTCTTCGGGGATGATCTCATCGAAACCCTTCAATCCGTTGACAATGACCGAGAATCGATCAAACATCTTGGAAACACTTTCATCGGGATCCATCTTGAAATTTTCATAGCTTAGATTGAGTAGCCCAATTTTTGTTTCCTTGACATCACTAGTTCCCTCATATGTTGTCTCGAGGGTGTCCCAAACCTTCTTGGCATTTTCGATTGAAGACACCTTGGAGTAGATATTCGGACCAAGTGCACAAAATATGACATGAAGAGCTTTATCATTCACTTGCATCCTTCTTTGTTCATCATCCGTCATTTCGGCTTTTACTTTTGGGACAAGTCTTGCTTCTCCATCTCTCTTCATGGGAATGTATGAACCTTCTTTAACCACATCCAACACCATGTAGTCGGTGGACTTGATGAAGAGCCTCATCCTATTCTTCCAATATGGGTAGTTATCACCATTGAAGAATGGTGGCTTGGTGGTAGATTGGGACTTGTAGAGGTTGGAGTTGGAGGTGGATGTCATTGCTCGACTAGTTGTTGATCAAACTCTCCTAGAATCGACTCAAGAGGGTTGTAATCCTTCCAATGAGTGTAGCTCTGATACCAATTGTTGAGTTGATCACACAATTGCAAATGGCCAAGAAGGGGGGAATTGGCAATTAAAAAAATTGGTAGGATGTAAGAGTGAAAAATAAAAGTGACACAAGTGGTTAGAGTGGTTAAAGTTCTCCAAATGAACTCTACATCCACTACCTTAGTTCCCACTAAGGATTTTCAACCAATTCACTACTTGAATTCTTCCTCTTTTCATGGATGAGGAGGTAACCTTACAAATTGATTAAGCTTTATACCCAAAGCTTAATCCACTCACTTTTACAAAGAGATGGATATGGTAAACTCAAACAATTCCTCTCAAAGGATAAATGTTTACCCAAATACAATTTCAAACACCCCAAACTCACAATACAAGATAACAATAAAATCACTAGAGTTGGGTACAAGAATTTGACTTTGAAGAGCACTAGGGTTTGGATTTTTGCTTTGATGTTGTTGTAGGTTCAAAAGTTGTTGCTTGGTTAATTGAAGCTTGTTTTTATACCCTTGCGTTGAATTCTAGCCGTTTGGGTAGTTGGGATCATCAATAGAGCCGTTGGGAGCATTTTTCCCACATTAAATGTAGCTCTGCAGCATACCGTATCGGTACTCGGGAAGAGCATATCGATGCCTGCATCAAAGAGTAAAGAGTAGTTGTGTCTGAAAACATAGCGTATCGATACGCATGAAAGACATGCCGGTGTGGTTTTAAGGGGCGTATCGGTACGGATGGTTGTATCGATACGGTGTTTACTCACTGGAATCCCAAGTCTGGTTTTCATAAAAAGCGTATCGATACGCATACCAAGCGTATCGGTACGGTATAATGGTCTTTTAAAAATTGGTAAACCAACCAACTGACAAGTAACGGTCGAAAAATTAAATGCGGAGATTTTTCAAAGATATGCTTATTGTATCGATACGGTTGCAAAGCGTGTCGGTACGGTTTCATGAAAAGAGTTGCCCAGATGAATATCGTATCGATACGGGGTAACACCGTATCGGTACGCTAAGCCCATCAAAATTCCAGTGGCAAAAGACAGTATCGATACGCCTGGGCCTTTTTGCATAGTTTGGCTTGAAAATCAAAATTCCAGTGGCAAAAGACAGTATCGATACGCCTAAGGGTATCGATACGCCTGGGCGTTTTTGCATAGTTAGTCTTGAAAAACATAGGAAAAGACTTAGAGAATTTTTCATATATTTAGGAGCTTGTCTTGAGGTGTTATTTTGTTTAAAATACTTGTCAATTGTGAGACTTTAAAGAGTACTTAAAAATTTATTGTTTTGCAAATTGGTCCTTAAGTTTATATGTTATATCAAAATCAATTTTGGTTTCACAGTTCAGGGTCACGTTTTTCTTGTGGATTTGATGGAGTTACCCTTTTATAGTTTTGATGTGATCCTTGGTATGGGTTGGTTGTCTGAGCATAGAGCAGTGTTTGACTTTAAGGTTAAGCGAGTCACCTTAAATCTTGCGGATGATTATGATGTGGTGATAGTAGGCGAGAATGTTAAATTCTTGTCTAATATGGTTTCGGCTATGGAAGCAAGACGTATGCTAAGGATGGGTTGTGATGCTTATCTTTCATATGTTATGAATCCTAGTACAAAGGATGTACGTGTGCAGGACATTAGAACCGTTTGCGATTTTCCAGGTGTCTTTCCGGAAGAATTGCCTAGGTTGCCGCCAAACAGATAAGTAGAGTTTGGTATCGATTGGTATGAGAATACGAGTCTGGTGTCCATTGCTTTTTATCGCATGGCACCTAAAGAGTTGAAGTAGCTGAAGACGCAACTTCAAGAGTTGCTCGGTCGAGGGTTTATCCGGACGAGTGTGTCACCTTGGGGTGCGCCGGTGCTGTTTGTAAAGAAGAAAGATGGGACAATATGGATGTGTATAGACTATCGGCAACTGAACAAGTTGACGTTCGAGAACAAGTACCCCTTTCCAAGAATTGATGGTCTCTTTGATCAGTTTCGAGAAGCCTCAGAGTTTTCTAAGATTGAATTGAGGTCAGGGTATTACTAATTGAAGGTAATAGATGTGGACGTACCTAAGACGGGTTTTCAGACTAGGTACGGGCATTATGAGTTCCTAGTGATATCGTTTGGCTTAACCAACGCGCATGTTGCTTTCATGGACATGATGAATCGTGTGTTCCATGAGTTCTTGGATCAAATTGTGGTGGTGTTCATCGATGATATCCTTGTGTACTCTCGTACCGAGGAGGATCATGATAGACACCTAAGGATAGTTTTGCAAGTGTTGTTGGAGAACCAGATGTATGCTAAGATATGTGTAAAGTGTCCAAAAGTCCTATATTTCATACACATTCTAACTCTTATTATTACTGTTTTTAAGCACATCTTAGGCGTAAGTAGGCTCATGCATAGCATTTTATAGTATTTCATTGTTCTGCCTTACTTTATAACTTATCATTCATTTGGTGAACAATAGATATTTTTTTAGTGTATTCTTGTATAGAGGTACTAACAGCTGAACGAGGGAACCGAGGAGCGGAGGGCACAATGTTGAGGAGGAAACCCAGGGGATGTACTGAAGTAGTTCCAGCTGAAGACAAGTTGCTGCCAAGCACCTGCCGAGTAGAGTTGCCACCAACCTTGCTACCCTTGGCAGTTGACTATGGAAGTTGGGAGAACCGGAGCGCGATTTGTAGAGCAAAAACTCATGAATCTATCACTGGTGTTCATATGATTTTTTGACTTCTATAGCCGCGGCCAGGGCTGCTGAAGCAAAATTCTCAGAGATTACTTGCGGGCTAAGGCAAACGAGAAAGAGTCCATTTTCCACGCAAAGAAGTCGGCATTTAAAGCTATATTAAAGATGGAAAGCTACTTTTGAGGACTTCAACTTTAAGGAGGACTTAACCTAGTCTTGAGGCTATAAATACCCATTGTACTCCTAGTTAAAATCATCCTAGGTTTTTTATAGACTTTTCTTGTGTTCTTCACTGCCACCATGTTCTAAATTCTATTTGGGTTAGGGTTATGTTGTAACTAGTGAGAAACAGTTGTTTTAGGTTTTTGAGTTATTTCTTCAATAAAATATTCCAAGTTTACTTAATCCATTGTTCTTCATTCTTTAAATCGTTCTACACCAGTCGTTTGAGAGAATCCATTTGTCGGGCACGAAAGTGCAAGGCTCATGAAAGAGTTAAGTACGGTCACAACATGCTGAAGCGTGACTAACTTGGTTCCACACTAGTCCACAAGTTTCATCGGCTAAAAGGGATCACCAACCGAGTTGGCTAACTTGGTTACACACTAGTCCTCAAGTTAAAATCTCGAGCATCCTAACCTAGAAATAAGAGGGATCACTGTCGACTATCCTGCCGAAGTTGGAGTATCTACCAGACTTGCCGCTAGGACTTCTTTCCATTCCACCTGCCGAGACAGTACACACCCCTGCAGTGGCAGTGACCTGTTGCGGCCGCGTGACAGGGTCGTAGTTTGTCACCCGTCATACCCATCGAGGCAACATATCGTGGTAGCACAGAATAACTCATACATATTGCAATGCAGTTTTCACATTAAGTGGCAGCATAACCATGCCTGCTCTATCAACCTGATTATCCTCTTCTCCATTACTCGTGTTTTATTTACTCTTCGATCTCAACCAATAATTCACTTGTACTTTTACTTTATCATTGTGCAGGAACTACGAAACGAGACAAGATGTCCAGTCCTCGTGGGATTCGACATCTTATATACTATAACTTGACAAGAGTGTGCACTTGCGCTCTTACAAAAAGGGAACACCTACATGCCCTACACTAAGCAAGTGTGAGTTTTTGCTTAGAGAGGTGGTCTTCCTTGGGCATGTTGTATTGGCTGAGGGTATTCGTGTTGATCCGCATAATGTTGAGGCAGTGATGAGTTGGAAGGTGCCTAAGTCGGTGACAGAAGTGCGAAGTTTTCTTGGTTTGGATGGATATTACCGTAGGTTTGTCGAGGGTTTCTCGAAGATTGCTGCACCTTTGACCAAGTTGTTGCAAAAGAATGTTCGCTTTGAGTGGACAGATACGAGGCAACAAGCTTTTGAGAAACTGATGGAAGCTTTGACGCAAGCTCATGTCCTGATTCAACCTGAGTCTGGTAAGGAGTTTGTAGTCTATAGTGATGTGTCCATTGTTGGTTTGGGTTGTGTGTTGATGCATGAGGGTAAGGTAGTGGCATATGCATATAGGTAGTTGAAGGTGCATGAGCATAACTACCCTACTCACGATCGTGAGCTTACGGCTGTTGTGTTTGCTTTGAAGATTTGGAGGCATTACCTATATAGCGAGAAGTGTGTGGTGTTCACAGATCATAAGAGTTTAAAGTATCTTATGTCTCAGAAGGAGTTGAATCTTAGGCAACGTCATTGGGTGGAGTTTCTTAAGGATTATGATATGTCGATCGAGTATCATCCTGGAAAGGCCAATGTTGTGGCTGATGCTTTGAGCCGGAAAGTGGCTGTGGAGTTGAGGGTGATGTTTGCTCGCTTGAGTATATCGCGTGATGGTGGTCTTGTTGCTGAATTGCAAGTGAAACCATCTCTGATCCAGTTGATCAAGGATAAGCAGTTTCTTGACGATTCCCTTGTTCCTCATGTTCAGGATATTGCGGATGGTAAGCCTTCGAATTTCAGTTTTAATGATGATGGTGTTCTATGTTTTGGGAATCGAATAGTGGTGCCAAGTGATGTTGAGTTGAGGCGCACTATTCTAAACGAAGCTCATAGTAGTCCTTTTGCTATGCACCCTGGTAGTACAAAGATGTATCGTGATTTGAAGGATGAGTACTATTGGGTGGGGTTAAAAAGGGATGTTTCTGAGTTCGTTTAGCAAGTGCATGGTGTGTTAGCGGGTGAAGGCTGAACATCAGGTTTCTTCTGGGTTGTTGCAGCCTTTGAGAATCCCAGAATGGAAGTGGGAAAGGATTACCATGGATTTTGTGTCTGGGTTGCCTTTGTCACCATCGAAGAAGAATTCTGTTTGGGTGATTATTGTTGATCGCCTAACGAAGTGTGCACATTTCTTGCATGTGCATACTACGTATACCTTGGATAAGCTGGCAGAGTTGTATATTGATGAGATTGTGTGGTTGCACAGTGTGCCAAAGTCTATATTGTCGGATAGAGATCTGAGGTTGACATCGAGGTTTTGGGAATGTTTGCATCAAGCCTTGGGTACACGGTTGAATTTCAGTACTTCTTATCATCCTCTGACGGATGGACAGTCAGAACGTGTTATCCAGGTGCTTGAGGACATATTGAGATGTAGCGTTATTGATTTTCAGGGTTCTTGGGAGAAGCACTTGCCTTTGGTTGAGTTTCCTTACAATAATAGTTACCAGGAAAGTATCCAAATGGCTCCATACGAGGCTTTGTATGGGAGAAAGTGTAGAACCCCTCTTTGATGGACAGAAACTGGGCAGAAGTTGATTTCAATATCGGCCATGTTGAAGGGAACCACCGAGAAGGTGAAGCTCATCTGTGAGCGTTTGAAGGCAGCATCAGATCGACAAAAGTCTTACACGGATTTGAAGTGTAAGGAGATTGAGTTCGTGGTTTCTGAACGTGTATTCTTGAAGGTGTCGCCTTGGAAAAAGGTGATGAGATTTAAGCGTAAGGGTAAGCTTAGCCCGAGGTTTATTGGACCATATGAGATTGTGGAGTGTGTTGGTCCTGTGGCTTATCAGTTAAGGTTGCCTCCCAAGTTGGAAAAGATTCATGATGTGTTTCATGTCTTGATGTTGTGGAGGTACATGTCGGATCCTTCGCATGTGATGCATGTTGAGGAGATAGAGTTGAATCCGGATCTGTCTTATGACGAGGAACCGGTGAGGATTCTGGATGTGAGCAGCAAAGTTCTTCATGGCTAGACGATAGAGCTTGTGAAGGTGTTGTGGCGACACCGAGGAGTTGAGAAGGTCACTTAGGAAAGCAAGGCGGACATGCTGAAGCAGTTTCAGCACCTTTTTCCTTCATGTAAAATTTCGAGGAAGAAATTTCCTAAGTGGAGGGAGTTGTAACGCCCTGGTTTTGGGCCTAGATGTTTTAGACATCGTATCGGACTGGTTGGAAACAGTTTCAATCCTATTAGGTGGTTTAGAGAAATCAAGGATCAAGAAAGGATAAAAATATGTTAGAAATTGATAAAATCCTCTAAAATTATGTTTAAGATTTTCAAGCACTCTCAAACACTCTCTCTTTGACTTCTAAATCATTTCCAAGAGTTCTCTTCAAGATTTTCAAGTTTTGTGAAGCAAAAACGTGTCAAACCATAAGGAAGGGGAGGATTGGAGGTAAATCCTTTTCTCAACATTCAATCTAGGTTCTTTATTGAAATTCCCAAGATCTTTGACTTCTAATTGTTATTTTTGGCTGAGTGTTTATTATTGTTTGAATTTAAGGTCAAAATCTTGCAAAATTATGATTTAAATCATAATTTTCAAAGTGGTATTCATGAGCTTTGTTTAGGATTGATTTTAATTGAGTTTTGAGTTGATTATTATGTTGAAAAAGGGTTTTGATAATATATATCCCGAAATCCTTGAGATCCTTGAGTTTCTTGATGGTTTTAGTTGGGGTTTTGTGGTGGTTTGATGATGTTATGCTTGCTGGAGGTATAAGGAAGGGTTTAGGTTGTTTTTAGATGTGTTTTGATGTTTAGTAATGGTTGAAAGTGATGTTTGTTGGCTGGGCTTGGTTTAGGAAGCAATCGATTGAGTTTTCGGTTGTTTCGAATGGGTAAATTGGTGTAGTTTAGGTGAGCAACGAGTTTTTGTTTGGTTGCAGGTGTTGAAATGCATTTTAATGCATTTGGATCTCTATTTTGGTGATCTAAAAACAAGGGATCTTGATCCGGAAGCAAACAAAGCATTTTTGGAGGCTTCGGAGGGGTGATCTTCGCGTCGGGAAGCGAGGTTTCGTGTATCGGTGAGTGGAAATGGATTTTCCAGCTTTGTAACGCTTTGAGCGTGGTGTTGGGAGCTTAGTGTAAGTTTGAAACACTTAGCTAAGCTCAAGAGTAAGTAAATCGAAAGTCTCTCTCGGAATGTGCTATGTTTTGATTGAAATTTACTTGAATTAAATGTGGTTTAATTATTGTTTTAAAGCATGTTGTTGAGCATTGAGAATGCTGGTTTTTAATGCCATTTTATTAAGGATGCACTTGGTAGGTGGTCCTTGGATTTATGAGATATTTACATTTCAGTTTAAGCATGTTTATCCTAGTGAAAATGGCATTGTGATTTATGCTTGTAAAACAGTGAAATAATGATGTTGAATGATTATATTGGCAAGTGATGGAAATGATTTTTGGTTACTTTAATCGGATATAGTTAGCCGGCTATAGAATTGGGTGAACTATGAATAAAGTCGCATTGGATGTCGAGGGGTTGTGATTGTGCCATTAACTCCATCCAAGTGCCCTAACAATTAAGGCTAAGATCACAACGGTGGATGGTTTAATCCCGTGTATGAGTCTTGTGGCTTGTGTCTCGTACTCTTGTTAGTGAAATTATACAACTACTGATGAGTGATATTGAGGGGTTGTGATTGTGCCATTCATCTCCACCTTGTGTAGTCTGGTAGTGTGTATGAAGCGTGTGGGACAACGTTTGTAATCTGCGTATCTGATTGTGTCAATTGTGTTAGTTTTTATATGGTTTGAGATTGATCACTTGCGAGCCAATATAATGTTGTTGATTAATGTTTTAAGCATGTGATACTTGGGAATTATGCTAGAATGCATGTGATGCTTGGTCTAAGCATGAGCAAAGGATTTTGATGTTATTTTAATGATGCTATGAGCATGTGGTTTTAAAAGTGCATTGATGCTTTAATGAGCATGTGGTTTTAAAAGTGCATTGATGCTTTAATGAGCATGTTTTAAAGGAAGGCATATGATGACAAATGATGATGTTTTGGTTTTACAAAATGCATTGATGGATGTTTGGTTTTTAGCGGTCCTCACTAAGCTTTATGCTTACGCTCATTTGTTTCACCAATGTAGAGAATTGAGCTTTAGAGGCAGCAAGAAAGTGAGGGGATTCCAAGTACTTTGACTAAGCAATGTATGTGGTTTTTCTCTAGTGTAATAAGAGGCAATGGGTGGGATTTCTACTCTTGGTTTTGTTGGTGATGTTTAACACCTTGGGCATGTTTGGTTTATGTTTTTGGACTTGTAAAGGGTCTCTATTTGGTTTATGGTCTTGCTTATAATGTTTTGGCTATGCTATGGTTTATATTTCTAAAGCATGCTTGTGTGGTTAATCTTCACCTTGATTTGCCATGCTTGGATGCTTATATGATGAATATTTGATGATGCAAATGTGTTGGAAAGTTGTTTATAACATGTATGTATGTTCTAAGCATGATTAGATGTTGATAAATGTGTTTAAACGGCCATTGAATGTGAAAATCGGGTATGCGTATCGATACTCGGGGAAGAGTATCGATACACTAAGGTTAAAATCAGGCTTGGTGGCTTAGGTGTACCGATACGAATTGCGCGCGTATCGATACGCCTAGGCAAAAGTTTGAAGGCCGTATCGGTACGGTCTCAAGCGTATCGATACCTTTTTGCCAACTTTGGCTACTGCCATTTTGCGTATCGATACAGGCTAAGGCGTATCGATACGGGTCGTTGAAATTCAGTTAAAAGAATCTTTTTAAGTTTGGAAATGTTGCATTTTGACCCCTGAATGTTGTATGTTCAATTGGATGAGTTTGGATGATCCGTTTGAGGTGAAATTTGACATGCTGGAATGTAATTTGACTAATTATGGTTTGGTAACTTTAAAATTCGAAAACTCTCTATAATTTATGGAAATTACACTTTAGTCCCTAAAGTTTTATTATAAGAAATTGAACCCCTAATCGAACTCCGATCGTTGTGCCATTTTTGCCTAATTGCTTGCTGAACAAATAGGATAATAATGTGCTTCTAGAGAAGATAAAATGAAAAAAGGTCGTTAATCGAGGTTGACTATAACGAGTTGACTTCAGTTTTCCCGTGTAATCTTCTTAGTTCGGGTCGAGCCTCTAGGTCGGGCTGAGGGCTTACAATCTGGACGCGAGCCTTTTTTGTCCACCTTTACTTGGTAGCGATGATAGTATCGTTGGGATGTGGCGGTACACGGAAATTGGCACAGAGGCCGGTGATGAGTGAGGGGAAACCGAGGGGTGCCTTGGACTTGGGTTTAGCTACGTGAGCATAGATTTCTTCAAGTATAACCTCCCCTACATTGATTGGTTTCCCCTTCATTATGCTATGGATTAGGGTCGGTCGCGGCCTGTTGACTGTGGAACCATGCAAAGTGGGCATTAGGCGGCGCTAGGTGAAGTGACTCCAAAGAACGGCCTCTAGCAACAAGTCGCAACGGTTGACTAAGCCGTTATTTTTGCCGGTGAGCCATTTGTTGTTGGGCTGGTAGATTTCACTTTTGATTTTTTTCGTTGTCTGACGTTGTTAAACCCAAGCTCCATTTTTCGTGCAGATTCTCTCTGATTTCTATTCCGTGGAAGCTCTTTGTTGTTGCCGTCGTGACCTTGACACCCTCACCGCGAACGTAGACGAAGGGTTTTCCGGGGTAGGTTTGTGGGCATAAAATTCTCTAACTAAGTTGGTGTTTACCTCCTCTGGTTGTCGTGCAAAAATATGCCATCCCAGTGTGTGGACCCTTTCAAATACGTTGGGCTCGAGGCCAAGATCCCCTTCTTGCCTTGTGTACTAGAAGCCTATCTCTTCCCAAATTTTCCGCTCAGCGAAGTGCTGTCGATAGGTTGCCATTGTGTCAGCATTATATAACCTCTGGAAGGTTGGCTTGGAGGATGAGGCTGTGGGTTTTGATGTTGCCATAATTGTGAGAATGGCTCTGTTTCCTAAAGAAAAGAAATAAAGTACAAGAAAATAACGTAGTTGAGATCTTGAAAGCAAAGAAGACAAGAAGAATTGAGAGAAAATTGAGAGACCAAAGTGAAGAATGAGGAGAGAATAGTTGGCCTTATATAGCCGCTACTCTTCGCTGCCTTGGAGGGCACGCTGCCAACGGGCGGTAATAATTGCAGCGCATTTTACGGGATTCTAGCAGTTACGCAAATAGTTGTTGCTGCCAGTTGTTGCAAATGTAGCCATTACGGCTAGCCTTTATGAAGCCGCTAGCCGTTATGCTAATATGCTCGTTACACGGCCTCGGGCTGCCTTGGCCTTTGGATTGGGCCTCTCCTTTATTCATTATCCTTCTTGGTCTTGCCTTCATTCCTAACCTAAAATAAATTAAATGCAAAAATTAAATAAAAATAACTGAAAATTATATGAATTTCAAGGGAAATAAAGATGTGGAAATTAAATGAAAATTAAATCTAATCATAATGCATAAAAATAAATTAAAAATAAAAATAAAAATTAGGTTATGTTGGGAGGTGCATCCCAAACATAACCACTTCCTGGGGGTTTTATGTTTGGCTTTTCGTCTAGGTATGTCCTTTCTCTCCTCAGGTGGGTGTTGGCTGCCATCTTTGCCGCCCTGGTGTCTAGGTGTTGGGCATGTGTCTGGGTTGGGTTGGTGAGCTTCCACTTTCTAGCATACCTTTTCCTCCTTTTTATCGATGTCTTCTTCGTATACGAGCTCAGATTTAGGGTTTGTCTTGGTCATACACCAAAGACAAACAAGAAGCGTAATTTTTTTTTTTTGAAAAATAAAATAAACAGAAATTTAAATGCAAAAACTAAAGGTAGAAGTGCAGGAATTCAAACGCAGTTGTTGTTGTCAATCCCCGGAAATGGAGCAAAAAACTTGTAGAGCGTTTAGGCGTTCTCTATTTATGAGCGCAAGTGCACACTCTTTTCAAGTTATAATATATAAGATATTGTCTCCCACAGGGATTGGAACAACTTCTATGAATGTTTTCCTGCACAAGGAAATAGTAAATTGCACAATTAAATTTCTGAATATCAAAAAGCATAAAAGTAAAAATTATAAGTAATTGAAGAGAGAAAGAGAGATCAGGTTGATAGATTGGGCCAAGTAGTTGTAGCTTAGTAGTGTGTAGACTGCGTTGTAAAGATTAAGTGTACTTTACGCTACCACGATCTGCTGCCTTGGCGGGTAATGGAGGATTGTGGCGGCGGGAACTTTCGCTGCCACGGTGGCACTCTTCTCTTGCAGCTTTCGTTGTCCTGGCAGGTGAGATGGAGAGAAGTCCCGGCAGCAAGTCTGGCAGATACTCCAAGTTCGGTGAAGCAATTCTGAAGTGATCCTACCTATGTCTAGGCTAGGATTCTGTTGCTGCGTGATGTAGGCAATACTCTGCTTAGGACTCATTACTTTTTTTTTGTAAAGTTTTCACCATGCTGGTGAGATTGGAAATCTCGGCATGGATAGACGTTAGCTCATCCATCTGTAATTTTCCACTAGCTTTGGTTCCAATCCCAAGTCTAGCAACAGTGTATTCAAAATCATTTATTGCTATCCTTTCAAGGATGACAACAGCTTTTTTATATTTTTTGTCGAGCAATGATCCGGCTACTGAGGGATCATTAATAGTTCTTGTATGTGCGTTCAATCTGTTGTAGAAGGTTTGTATCTGAGTCTAATTTGGGAACCCATGCATAGGACACCTTCTTAACAAGTCCTTAAATTTTTACCATGCATCGTATAGGGTCTCATCCTCGACCTGCCTAAAGGTAATGATCTCACCATGCAGCTTGGCAGTGAGCGTCGGCAACTGAAATCGTGTTAAGAACTTCTGGCCTAGATCTGCCCAGGAAGTGACTGAGCCATGTGGCAAAGATTTGAGCCAATTCTTTGCTCTGTCCCTCAAAGAGAAAGTAAAAAAGTTCCAGCTTCGCAGTATCCTCAAACACTCCTAGTTGCTGAAATAATTGGCAAATCTCCATGAATTGCTTTAAATGGTGCCTTGGATCTTCGGTCAGTCCTCCATCGAATTGTCCTACATTCAAAAGAGTTGAGATCAATACAGGTTTAAGCTCGAAATTTTATGCATTTACCTCATTGTCAATAACTCATGGCATTAAACTTGTGATGTCATGTGTTGATTGTTCTCAAGTAGGTCTCTCTTCTTCGGCGTTGTTGACGGCATTGTCATTGTGTAATGGTATCCCTTTATTGTTTGGGTGATTCCCCTGATTGTTTCTAACACCATTTACTATTATGTTCCCTTGATTTATGTGATTCATCTCTCGGATCTTCTTTCTCAATATGTGCAACGTGCGTTCAATCTCAAGATCTAATGGTCTAACTTCCCTCTCAGAACGTTTTCTGGGCATACACTGATAAAAGCAAAAATAAATAAAAGAAAAAGAAAAAGAAAACAAGTAAAAACCTAAAAACAATTAAATCTGTTGCAATCCCTGGTAAAGGCGCCAAAAACTTGTAGACTCATGGCATGAATAATTATTTGTTGGCAATAGGGCGTAAAAGATTAAAAAAGTATTTGAAAACAGTGCCAAGAAAATCTATCGCGTGGAAGTATACACGATCTGCAAGTAATACAGCAGTTAAGCTGAGTTATCGATCCCACATGGAATGCGTTCAAGGGTCTAATTGTTTAGCCAAGTACTTGCTTTGTGAGAAGATTGCTTTGATTGGAAGTGATTTTGAAATGTCTGATAAGAAAAGAAATGAAATAAAATAAAGTTGAAGTCAAGGAAAGGGTCTTAGCAAATGGCGAGTGTTGGCAAGGAGTGCCTGGTTTTCACACTATTTGTGTCATACCTGCCTTTAATAAATCATGTCTTGGTATTGTTTGCCGAGAAGATTCAAAGGTAGCAATATCTTTGTCGATGGCATTGCCCTAAATCAATTATGGAAAAACCTCTATATGTCTATAGTACATGTTTTTACATAAATCAATTCGATTAAGTTCCAGTCTTTACTCCTAAGGGGTAGATTTCACTCCCGAAGTGAGTTCGTCTACTTGAACATCTTCTTTCGAAGCATCTCTTCTTAGTACCTAGCAATCGATCGTTGCCACCCAAGTCAGTTATGATATTGAGTTGCAATAAGCTAATTATATCAGTCGTTGCTTGGCATAGTATTTAAAAAGATAGTGCTAGCTGTCACGTGGCAACACTTAAAAATAAAGAACATGCCAAGTAGGGAAAACAGTGCTGAGGCAGTTTTGATTTATTAACAACTAAACATTAAAAACAACATTCAAACGCAACACCCCTCACCAACTATAAAATCAGTTCATGGTGAGGGTATCAACCAAAAATACCATAATCGTTTTCAACATCCATCGTCATTAAAACTATGAAAAAGAAAAATAACAACAAAGAGGATGGGCTAGAAGAGGGTTCGTCGATGCAGCTCTTCACGGCCAGGCTCTCGACTGTTGCTCCTTATCTCCGATCACTTTCCTCGATTCTCCACCGTCTCCCATTCTTTTCGTTTTTCTTGATCGGGATTAAATTGGACTCCATGGATAGCCTAGGAATATCTTGAATTTGAATTTGAACGTGTAGGGATAAGGTAGGTGATCATCTTATCTGGCGTTTAAACCCTAAGGCTGATCAGGTTAGGGCTGACGTTATCGTGCCAATACTCTTTCGGCATCACAACTTGGCATGGTACTGCCAACCGTGCTTAGCACTACTTGTCCCCTCTTTTCTCGCATCAAATGTTCCCTATTTTTCAGAGTCAACATATTCTTGGCATGGCATCAAATGTTCTTCTCTGCCACCTGGTGCTTGGCATTAAAGGTCCTTCTGCGCCAACGTCAGCTCGGCATTCTCCTTGGTGTCATCTCTTGCTCCTGCTCTGCCAGAAACGGCGCCTCTTGCTATGCCATCCTGCAAAAAAGTGTCAAAAACAATATTTCAAACTGGCATAGCACAAAATCCTAACTCTCAATGCAAATGCATGGTTCCTAAGGTAAAATGCAACTAAATGTACTTAAAAGACTAGTAAAAGTATGTGAAATTGTATATAAATCAGTACTTTTGGAGTGTTAACGGTGGTTGAGGTCATCAATAGAGCCGTTGGAGGCCATTTTTTCCCACAATAAATGTTTTTTGGTGACCAAGCGTATCGGTACACGAACACTCGTATCGGCACCTATCAAAAGAAGAAAGAGTCGTTATGCGATATCGTATCTATACGCGAAGAGGCGTATCGAAATGGGTATAGTGTAAAATCATAAGCGTATCGATACGGTAAGGGTTGTATCAGTACGGATTTTGCTCACTGGAATCTGTGAAAAAAGTCGAGTGAAAATGCATCGATACGCGTAGGGGCGTGTCGGTACGGATTAACTAAAAATTGAAGTTTGATGATTCTAACAACTGACAAGGCAACGGTAATATCATTAAATGCAAAGATTTGAAAATCTTAAGACCCCGTATCGAAATAGGTAAGACTATATCGATACATGTAACCAAAATCTCAAACCTAGATGAAGGATGTATCGATATAGGTACAAACGTATCAGTACGCTTTGGCGGTTAAAATTTCTGTAGCTAAAAGTCGTAGCGAAACACCTAAGGGTGTATCGATACGCCTGGACATTTTTGGTTAGTTGAGTATAAAACACTTAGAAAATTTTTGGGGTTTTAAGTTTTTGACTTAGAAATAAATTTTAGTTCAAAATCCTTGTCATTTTTGTGAGACTTTTGAGTACTTAAAATTTTATTTACTTTACAATTTGGTCCTTATACAATTTGTTATATCAAAATCAAATATAGGTTTTACAAATACTTTATTAGTTATTAATATTGTATATCTATTGATATTAATTAAATTATGAAAGTTGTTTTTTTAATATAACATTACTAAGCATATTTGAAGGATCTATATATTAATTTATTATTTATATAATTATTTTTAATATAATATAATTAATTATTAAACTTAAATGATATTAAAATAAAATAAAAAGTTAAATTTAGGTTATTTGGAATTTTTAGGTAATTGTTAAGGGTAAAAGAGTCTTTACAAAACTTATGTCAAAACTTCTAATTTCAAAAGGAGCTCATATTAACATTTTTTAAATTAGAAGTTTCATCCCAATCTGCTATGACAATCATCTATTCATCAAACATCTAAATTAGCGGATTTGATTGGTCAAACTTCTAATTTTTGCCCAAATCTCTAATTTTGACTCAAAACAATACTTACCAAATAGGGCCATGGTTAGGATCTATATACACGGTGTAAAAGTATTTAAGTTTTACACGTTTTTAGATCGTTGGATGAGTGAAACAGATGACTGAGATTAATAGTAGAATATGTGAAGATTATCACTTGAAAAAAAAAGTAAGGAGTTAATCCCAGTCATCTACTTCCCTCATCCAACGTTCCAAAAAACGTGTAAAACTTAAAAACTTTTACACTGTGTAATATATATATATATATTGTTTTATAGGATAATATTCTCATTTTCTATTCTTAATCTCAATCATTCATTTATCTTTATCCAACAGTTCAAAAAAGGTATAAAACTTGATTAGTTTTACACTAATTAATGAACGTTGGATGATTGAACTGGATAAATGAGATTAAAAAGTTGAAAATGAGAAGATTCTTAAGGAGAAAATGGATGCTCATGATGTCTCATCTTGTATGGATTCAAATCTCACATTTATCTTGAGAATGTAAATATCTCTCTACCTAACCAAAAAAAATTACATTTAGAATGGATCCTAACACTATATTATCACAGACTCAACCCGTCCTAAAAAGTAATGTATTTTCACCCACCCAAAACTTGCCTGAGATTTAAAATGTAAACTCGTTCTTGATATGATTAGACCCAAAAATTTCAGATTTTTTTTTTGTTTTTTCACCCATCCCAGATTTTCTCACCAACCAAACAAAGCGAAAAAAGTCTGAGATATCTAAAAAATAACATGAAATAAAATACCCATAAAAATATATACTTATTTTTTTTCATGTTTATTTTTGTTGAAGAACACTTTTTTCTCATGAAAAAAATACACGTAAAATACCAGAACAAAAAATAGTAGAAAATACACAAGAACATCCATAACGAAAGGAAAATGATAGGAAAGAAATACCCAAAAAATACTTTTAATAATAACGAAATATATAAGCGATATTAGGTCCACGTTCGACTAACCGACAAAAAATTCTACGTTTTTTTTGGTGTCTTCTTTTACGCTTCAACATTAAAAAATGTTTAAAAAATTAAATTTTAAGTCTTAACCTTAAATTTTAAATTCTAAGTCTTACGCCTTAAAAAATACACTCTACCTTAAATTCTCTAAATCCTAACTATAAGCCATAATCTTAAACTCCAAACCTAATTTTCAGTGTAGGGCATAAATAGAGACACCAAAATGGGTACATAATTTCTATTCAGTAGGGATGTAAAAAGTTGACCCAACCTGAAAACCCGACTGAAACATGCTCGAGTCAGAACCTGATTTGACCTAAAAATTTAATGACCCGAACCTGATCTGTAACCGACTATTGTTGACCCGAACATGAATTCGACATGTTACTGTAGTGACCGAACCCGACCTGCGTCCGACTAAAAACGACCCGAACCCGAATTGGACTTGTTACTGTGGACCTGAAACCCGACCTGCGCCCGACTGAAATGAACCCGAACCCAAAGCCGACCTGGCAGATAACCGATTTTACCCGACTGAATTGACCCGAGATCCGATTTTACCCGACTTATTTTGAACTCTATCTGTTTTGGACCCAACATGTTTTGGACCCGACATGTTTTGAACTCGACCTGTTTTAAACTCGACATGTTAAGTGACCCGACCTGTTGTTGACCTGAACTGATATTGACCCGAAATCTATGACTTGATGAATTAAAAACTTTCATAAGTTGATATACATATATAATATATATACATATACACCTACATATATTGATATACACGCGCGCGTGCGCGCGCGCGCGCACACACACACACACATATATATATATATAAGTACTAAAATTGAAAAAAAATATATATTAAGTAATTGATAATTTATCAACTACAAAAACTTAATGAAGAGTGAATACTAAAAAATAAAAGGGTAAAGTACACAGACGGTCACCGAACTTTGGTACAAAAAACAAAATGGTAATCAACCTTTCAAAAATCACAAAATGGCAATTAAACTTTATGTTTTATAACAAAATGGTAACTGGACGTTAAATCCCGTTAAGTGGCTGTTATAAAATTTGGTATAATAACACATTTAGTCCTTTATATTTATACATTCAATCAATTTAATCCTAATTCGAAACAATTCACTAAATTTAGCCCTCGTTATTTACGCATTCTTTCAATTTGGTATAATAACACCCAATTTCATCCATCCTTATCGTCATTGGTTAAAAAAACCCATTTTTTATCTCTCTTTAGTTCTCATATTTATGTTTATTTTCTATTTGATCCTTATTGATTTTTGTTTTTAACACAGCTATGCAAACATAAGCTTTACCAGTGGTGAATAAGTTTCAGCTGGTTTAAAGC
Organism: Hibiscus tridactylites; assembly: GCA_958450335.1. Lineage (NCBI taxonomy): Eukaryota > Viridiplantae > Streptophyta > Magnoliopsida > Malvales > Malvaceae > Hibiscus > Hibiscus tridactylites. Next base: position 21,995,288 of record OY288286.1, on the reverse strand, counting down.
CCTCACACTTCGTGAGTTCCTTTTGCTATTTTCATTGATTTTTTGGTTAAAGTTTGTTTTTTGCGTTGAGTTACAAAAATCATTATAAGCAAAGTATACCTAATAGAAATATAGCTAAGAATCATCAGTGCCGGCAATTACCTTAAAGCCACCGGCAATGCCTGCATTTATGATCAGATATGGCTGCAATGCCAGGATAGATGCATAAGTCACAAAAGAGGCAGAAACTGTGCCGACACAATTAACCCCTACAAAGAATTAATCAGATACTTTAACAATTCGGAATAGTGAATGGATGAAGCTTCCAATTGTTGACATCTCCACTCCCTCTACTCCCTACATGGCGGATGCAACGTGTCTTACTTAACTGACTCAAATACTTACCAATAAAGTTAAGCATTTTCATCTAACTGGTGCTGGAAACAGTTGGAGTCTAAGAATAAGATGCAACATTTCATTGGGATTTCTATTTTTCGTGTTTTCGTTATAGGACTTAATCGGAGCACCTAAGTTTCTACAAGAATAACCAGACAGTATAACTTGCAGCTAACTAAAAAATTGATAGATCACTTGTAAATGAAGATTAACAAGTGAAAAAAGATAAAAAAAATTTTGCAAGAAAGAAGTTACTTACCCAAGGTCAAATCTTTTCCAGGCCAAACTAGATTTATTATAATGTCCTTGTATGTACCATGATAATGGACCCAAGGGACCCCTTCTGGAAACCTGCAACATTGAAATATTGAATCTTAAAACCAAACACACACACACTGAAATACCGGTGATTAAAAGATCAACCCAATATCAAATTTACAGATTTAAAGGATTAATCGTTCCAAAAAACAAACTTTAACCAAAAAAATCAATGGAAATAGCAAAAGGAACTCACGAAGTGTGAGGATTTTCAACCAGCTGGAACTTATTCACCATTGGCAAAGCTTTTGTTTGCATAGCTGTGTTAAAAACAAAAACCAATAAGGATCAAATAGAAAATAAACATAAATATGAGAACTAAAGAGAGATAAAAAATGGGGTTTTTTTAACCAATGACGATAAGGATGGATGAAATTGGGTGTTATTATACCAAATTGAAAGAATGCGTAAATAACAAGGGCTAAATTTAGTGAATTGTTTCGAATTAAGACTAAATTGATTGAATGTATAAATATGAAGGACTAAATGTGTTATTATACCAAATTTTATAACAGCCACTTAACGGGATTTAACGTCTAGTTACCATTTTGTTACAAAACATAAAGTTTAATTGCCATTTTGTGATTTTTGAAAGGTTGGTTACCATTTTGTTTTTTGTACCAAAGTTCGGTGACCGTCTGTGTACTTTACCCAAAATAAAAATATTGAGCCAAGTAATACAAATAATTTATGAAATTAAGAAATATTAAATTAGACATTATATTATACTTCTAATCTAATACATTAAACATATTTTTTCTCAATTATTAAAAATATTAAGTAATTGATAATTTAGCAATTATTTTTAACTAATATTTATGTTACTTACCATATTCAAAAAAATATTTATGTTACAAAATAAATTAGATTGATTTTTTTCTTAGTAACTTAAATAAAATTTTAGATTTACAAATTATAACAAAATATATGGTAAGTTATAACAGATTCAGGATAATTGTTTTCTTATTAACCGAACAAAATTGTAGAGTTGTTGATTATTCTTATCTAACCTTTAGTAATTTGAACTACATAAACAAATATTTACTGTTATCAGCTTGAAACATATTTTTCTAACTATACAATATAAGGTCTGCTTTTGATTAATATTTGAATACTTGATAGTTAACTTAAAAAAGGAATTTAATACAGAATGTCAAAATAATACAAGTTAATATTCTTTAAACTTGCAATTCTACAAACTGAAACTTATAAAATACAAGAAGTTTGTTGGGTAATAATGTTAGCTCTCGGATCTTATAGCAAAGTCTAAAGAAAAAAGCACTTTGCTACCGGAAATTTCTTCATCGAGCTATTAGATCTAAATGCTACCATCAAGGTTAATTATGGGTAACTTACATAGGTAAGAAACCAACATAATTAAAACAAGGGCAACACTTAGATAAGAGAGAAAATCAACCATGTAAACAAGTAGCCAGCAACCAGCAACAACACCAAGTCATAAACAGAAGCAGCATTCAGCAACACCAAGTCATAAACAGCAGCAGCATTCAGCAAAACCAAGTCAAACATCAGCAGCAGCAACACCAAGTCATAAATAGAAGAAGCAACAATAAGTACAGGAACAAAAGCAGCAACACCAAGTCATAAACAGAAGAAGCAACAAAAGTACCAAAATTAAATAATAAACAGAAACAACAACAATAAAAATAGAAACACTAACAGAATACCTGATTTTACATCAGAATTCACAACTTAGTTGACCCCTAGAGCACTAATGTGCTTTCTTGCTTGTTGTGAAAGAACTCTACAAAAGAAAATAAAATCAGAAACCATTTAGAAAAACAAAATAAGAATTAATAAAAAAAGCACTAATAGGATATACCTTAATTAGGAAGTGGATCTTCAACAGAAACATCAAAGATTGAAGCATCTTTCACAACAGCAAGAAATTCTTCATCTCTTTCCTCAGGCTCAAAACCATACAACCAATTACGGGTTGTTACAAATATCTCAACATTTTTAGGCAAAAGCTTAGCCCTCAACTTGTTCAAAATCTAGCCCCATGCTAAATGAGGATTCGGAAGCAACTGAAGTGATTGGAATGGCTAAAACATCTCTAGCCATGAGTGAAGGTACATGAAAAGAAACAGATTGTGATTTCCAGTACTCTAAGATATCAAACTCAGCATCTTCGGTGCGAGGGAAAATGGACAAAGAAATGTAAGAGTCAACATCGGATTTACCACTCCTAGAAGCTGTTAAATTGGCATCAAAATTCTGTCATTAAAATATATAAAGAGTTAGTAAATTGTAATTGAAAAAATAATTAAATATAAAAACAGTAAGCACTCACTTGAAAGAGATTTGATTTTTTGAATGTCCGAGGGTGACCAGAACTTGACTGACTTGTACTTTGAGAAAAGTTACTTTGGACAGAAGAATTAGAAGAAGAAGAAGAACGTGCAGATCTTGAATAATATATATACATATTAACAAACTCATTATAAACAATACTTACCCTCATTTCAACCTCATCCTCAACATAGAGGACACCATACAACTCCTTCAGAAGTTGTAACTTATACCGAGGATTAAGTAAATTAGCAAAGGACAGAATTGTTGAGTGATCAGACTAGTATTTCTCATACAATTCAAGCATAGGTCCTGCCATTGCAAAAAATTCCCTCACATGGATCATTGTGAGCATCACACAATAACTTCTCGATGGCAACAACATTAGCCAAGTACAAGTTAACAGTAGGATACTTGGATCCTGAGAACAGAGTAGAAATTTCAAAGAATGGCTCAAGAAAATCACAGATTAATTGAGCAGTTTCCCACTCATCCTTAATGATTATATCCAAGCCATTTTCCCTATTAACAAACAAGTTAATATCAAGATTATCTTCAATTGCCCTACGAAGCATCAGGTAAGTAGAGTTCCATCGAGTAGGAACATCCAATACCAACTTATCAGAAAAACCAGAACCACAATCATTAACAGCAGAATCAAAGCTACAAAGTCTAGCATCAGAAAATCAATAAACTTAACTATCTCACACAATTTAATAACAGAAGAGTCGATTACCTTCAAACCCTTTTGAACTATCAAGTTCAGAATATGGGCAGCACACCTTATATGAAAAAACTTACCATTGCATGGCATGGGAGAAATTGCATGCAAATCATCTTTGATTCGCTTAACCATTCTTTCATTTGCAGAAGCATTATCAAGAGTAATGGTAAAAGCTTTCTTCTCAAGACCTCATTCCGTTAACATATTTTTAACAAACTTATATATAGACTCGCCATCATGGGGTGGAGAGAAACGACGAAAATCAGAAATTTAGACTGAAGTTTCCAGTTATTATCAACATAATGTGCAGTCAGAGCAAAATATGAACGTGAAGTGCAAACAAACCATCCATCACATGTAAAACAAATACGACTCAAAACAGAATGCATTGAATCAAGTAGCAATTTTTTTATGCTTCTCATGCTTTAACATGCAATGCTTAGTAATAGTTTACCTTGAAATATCTTTCACATTAGAATTTAGATAATGATGTAGAACCCTAAGTTTATCATGCTCAACCACACTCAAAGCATAACCATGACACAAAATAGCTTCAGCAAATAACTCACAGTATCTTTTCTGATCAAAAGAAATTTTTGTACTACTATTGGGATTAGTAGCAAGAAACACTTTATAAGATTCACATTTTCCAATATGCCTTTTAGCGTCAGAAGTATCAATATAAGAATCAGCTTTATAGCTTTTTGTTTTGCAGTACTTACATTTAGTAAAAAGACCTTCTGGAAGCTTAATGAAGGTATAATGATCCCAAACATGAGATGTTCTTCTCCCAATGTCCCCTGCAGTTAATGTTGTAGCCTTCCTCTTAGAGGTACGGACTGTCTCAGACATTTGATCATTTACATCCCCTTCAAACATTCAAATAAACATGTATTAGAAATAAACAAAAGTAATAAAAAATACATAATGAAAAAAAAGGAAGAATATACCACCTTGAGACTGTATTAGTTGGTCATTTTGACCTCTTTCACCAGGAAAGTCCAACTCATAAGAAAATTCTTCCATAGCTGTTAAAAAATTGAAAAGAAAATACTGCCATATGTTGTTAGAGACTGGAAGCTAAAAAGGGCAATAAATATGTATGTAAAAAAACAGTTTAAGTTTAAAGTTTATTCAGTGAACCAATTTAAGTCTTATAATTAAATAATCAACAAAACAGTCAACAGAACAAAAATCTTAACCATATAAACAGTCATTTCAAGTCATATACTTTTAGATCGCATACACAATGTAAAACAAAACAGAGACCAAGAGAAAAACAGTAAAGCATGCTTATTAAAACATAAACTAGAACCAAAATCAGACAAATAGTACAAAATGCATATTAAAACATGTATAGCAACATAAAAGACATGTTTAATCATCGTATGTGGCGTTGTTACACCAGCCCCCAAGGTCCTTTAAAAAGAACCTCATTTGACACCAGTAGCATCGTAGGACGGGTTTCCAGCCTAAATACTCGGATTAAACCATACATTAATCATACATACATGACATACATTACAACAGAACCAGGAATCAAAAACAGACAAACATTACATCATGCATATTAAAACAAAACCCAGGGACCAAATAACAGAAAAATAGCAAAGCGTGCTTATTAAAACATAAACTAGAACCAAAATCAGACAAATGGTAAAGCATGCATATTTAAACATAAATCATGAACCAAAAAACAGATAAACAGTAAAGCATGCATATTAGACAGACAGTCAATCATACATATCAGACAATCAGACAAACAGAAACCAAAAACCATAAACATATCAAAAGTAAAAAATAACCCATAATGATCTTTTAGGAAGATCGAAGGCCAGAAAGCTAAAACCACAAACAAAACATAGACGTGAATATACATGGGTTAAGAGAGAGCGCAATGTTAGCATAAATCACATTATAAACAAAATAAAAATGAACAGACATGAGACAGTAACTTACCGAAACCGAGAGATGAGAAGATGAAAAGATGATGAAAGGAGATTAGGGTTTTCAGAAAGAATATGAAAATATTTTAAGAAATTAGGGCTTTTATGTGTCTGGAATTAGAAAAAGAAGATGAGGATTTTAGGATTCTTAGAAATAAGATTAGGGTTTTCAGAAAGAAGATGAAAAGATTTTAGGAAATTAGAGCTTTTTTGAATATGAATATATTTTGGGGATAAGGGTTTGTGGTTTGTGGATTAGAGTTCATGGATTAGGGATTAGTGTTTAGGGTTAAGAGTATATGGGTTAGGGTTTTGAATGATTTGGGGTTTAGGGTAAAATAGATTTGATTTAGAGTTTGGGTTTTAAAGGATTGAAAAGGGGAAAGTGGAAGAACAAGAGGATGTTCTTGAGAAAAATTTTTATTTGATCGAGAAGAAACAAGTTTAGACTGAATTTGGATGTTTGTATAGAATCTAGAAAGATTTGGTGGAAGAACAACAAAGAACTTGGTAAAAAACCAAAGTTTTGATCGAAAATAGATAGAATTTCTAGGAAAATTGTGTTTTGAGGGAGAGAGAAAGCGAGAAAAAATTTCGCCAGAGTAACGGTAAGATACAAAGTGTGTAAAATGGTTGTGGGTGAGGGTCTATTAATAGGAGTGAGCCGAGTCAAAAGATCTACATGTTTTTTAACGGGTCGCGCGTCGTTATGCGGGTCTTGCTCTGTAAGCACGCGTACTTTCATTAATTTCAATTTGGTCCTGATTTTTGTGAAATTGAGCTTAAAGGTTTATTTTATATTTGATTTGGTCCTTATTTCAGTTTTAAGGTTTATGATTTGGTTTTAATTTAGGGTTTGGGTTATAATTTATGGGTTAGGTGTTAGGGTTTAGTGTTATTGTTTTAATTAGTGTTTCAATTTTATGGTTTAGGGCTTTATTGTTTTATTTTGTAGGGTTTATGATTTAGGGTTTTGTTTTAAAGGTTTATGGTTTAAAGTTTTAGGGTTTAGTGTCCTATGGTTTAATGTTTAAATGTTTAAGGTTTAGGGTTTTGATTTAAGGTTTATGGTTTTATTTTTGGTTTAGGGTTCATGGTTTTGACTTTTGATTATATGTATCAATGTATGAACTCTAATCCCTAAAACCTTAAATCCTAAACCTAAACCCTTAAGCCATACATCATAAACCCTAAATCTATAAATCCTAAACCTACACCCTTAAACCCTTAAATCATAAACCTAAACCCTAAACCTTAAACCATAATGTGTGTAAGTATATGTGTATGTATCTATTAATGTATGAACCATAAACTCTTAATGAATATTCCATAAACCCTAAACCCTAAGCACTTAAATCTTAAACTTAAACCCTACACCATAAGCCATAAAACCTAATGTACGTAAGTATGTATGTACCTATCAATGTATGAACCCTAAACCCTTAATGAATTTTCCCTTAAACCTTAAACCCTAAACCTAAACCCCTAGACTCTAAGCACTTAAATCCTAAACCTACACCATAAACCTTAAACTCTAATATATATTTTTCATGTATGTACATATCAATGTATGAACCCTAAACCCTTAATAATTTTTTTCTAAACTATAAACATTAAACCCTAAACCATAAACCCTAAACTGTAAACCCTAATATATGTAAGTATGTACCTGTCAATCTCTAAATCCTAAACCCTTACTAAATTTTCCCTAAACCTTAAACTCTAAACACTGAACCCTAAACCATAAACCATAAACCTTGAAATCCTTACCCTAAACATATAAACCATACACTCTAAACCCTAAACCCTAATATATGTAAGTATATATGTATATATCTATCAATGTATGAACCTTAAACCCTTAATGAATTTTCCATAAACCTTAAACCCTTAAATCCTAAACCTATAAACCCTAATGTGTTTAAATATTTATGTATGTACCTATCAATGTATGAACCCTAAACCCTTAATGAATTTTCCCTTAACCTGAAACCCTAAACACTAAAATCATAAACTATAAACCCTAAACCATAATAAATGTAAGTATGTATGTATGTATGTACCTATCAATGTATGAACCCTGAACCCTTAATAAATTTTCCATAAACCCTACACCCTCCACCCTAAACCCTAAATCCTAATGTATGCAAGTATGTATATATGTATCTATCAATGTATGAACCCTAAACCATTAATGAATTTTCCCTAAACCCTAAACTATTTAAATCATAAACCCTAAACCTTGAATCGTCCAATGTTTTATAATTTTAATTTGATATTTATGTTCATTATAGCCTTAAATCTTCATTTCTATTCTTAATTGACCCCTACTAATTGTTGTTTTAATTAGTCCAATAATATATAATTTTACTTTGACATTTTGTTAATTCTACTCCCTAAACTTTATTTGTATTCCAAATTGACCGCTTTTTATTTTTTAAATTAGTCCGATGTTTTATAATTTTAATTTGATATTTTGTTCATTCTAGTCCCTTAACTTTATTTTAATTAGTCTGATGTTTTATAATTTTAATTTGATATTTTGTTCATTCTAGTCCCCTAAACTTTAGTTTAGTTCCAAATTGACCCCTATTTATTTTTTTTTAATTCGTCCGATGTTTTATAATTTTAATTTGGCACTTTGTTCATTCTAGTCCCTTAAATTTATTTCAATTTCAAATTGACCCCTATTCATTGTTTTTTTTAATTCGTCCAATGTTTTATAATTTTAATTTGATATTTTCATCATTTTAGACCCTAAAACTTTATTTTTATTCCAAATTGACCCACATTTATTTTTTTATTTTGTCCAATGTTTTATTATTTTAATTTGATATTTTCTTCATTCTAGTCTCTTAACTTTATTTTTATTTCATATTGACCCGCATATATATATATATATATATATATATATATATATTAATTCATCATGTTTTATAATTTTAATTTGAAATTTTGATCATTCTAGATCCTAAAACTTTATTTTTATTCTAAATTGACCTCTACTTATTGTTTTTTAATTACTCTAATTTGTATACTTTTAATTTGATATTTTTGTTCATTATAGTCCCCAAATATTTATTTTTATTCCAAATTGACCCCTTTTCATTGTTTTCTTTTAAATTTTTCTAATGTTTTATAATTTTAATTTGATATTTTTGTTCACTATAATCCGTGAAACTTTATTTTTAATCCAAATTAACATCATTTCAGTCCAAATTGACCACTTTTCATTATTTTTTTAATTACTCTAATGTTTTATAATTTTAATTTGATATGACTTTAAATAATTAATTCCAAATCAATGACGATTGACGAAGGTCAACCTAAAGTCTATTGACTACTTATACGGTTGTACCAAACTCAAACTCAATACGAATTCCAATCTCGAAAATACCCCGACCTAAATTACCTGACCTGAAACTACCCGACCTAAAATTACCCGACCTGAAATGCACCCGACCTGAAATGCAACCGACCTGAAATGCACCCGACCTAAAATGAACCCGACCTGAAATGGACCCGACCTAAAATGAACCCGACCTGAAATGGACCCGACCTGAAACGGACCCGACCTGAAATGGACCCTACCTGAAATGGTCCCGACCTAAAATGAACCCGACCTGAAGTGTATCCAAACCCGAATTAACCTGTCAATTATCTGCTTCAAACCCGACCCGACTTGAAACGGACCCAACCTGAAATGGACCTGCACCCGACCCGAGTCGAGTCAAAACAGAAAAATGACCTAAAATGACTTGTACCCGGTTTTACCCGACCTGACAATACCCGACATAAAACCCATCCGATTATTTGTTTTTACATCCTACTATTCATGAAGAAAAAGCACTGGTAAGAAATTATAAATGGAAAAAAAAAACAAAGAGAACAGAACGGAGAACAAAAGGAAAAGAAAAAAAGAAAAAAATTGATGAGAGAAGAATAAGATACGAGAGAGACGGCAAAGAGTAGAAAAAATGAGAAGGGTATATAATTTCTAAGGAACGTTGCCATATAATTGAGGATGGTTACTATGAATCAGGCAATCATATATTAATTTCAACTAACGAGGTATATGAACTCAACTAGTGGTGTTAATGTTAATAATTTTTAGAGCATATGATTAAAGTTCTCAAGTGACACATTCTTTTTTCTTTAAGTTGTGGGTTTAAGACCCAGTAACAGCAAAATTCTCCTTCTCCCTATATATAAATTATTCAAAAAAACCCAATTTTATCTGTAAAATACATATCTTATAAAGGATTAAAAATATATGAATAAATATTATCTTTTATTCCACTTTTATTTTTGGTTGAGTGTAGAGCATTCTTTAGTATTAGACCTAACAAAAAGAGTAGAGTAGGTTTAAATGGCAATATAAATTAACTAAACATAGGAATTAGGAACTATGAAAGGTAAATTTGTTTATCAATATTCCCACTTTTATTCCATAATTACTTGCGCACTTTACGTCTAAAAGATAATGTGAGGATCTCGGATTAAAATGTCTCCACAAAAAAAATTATTAGTCAACTGATTAATCTGTACAAAACTTTATTTCATCCTTTCAGATATATGTATTGAACTTACTTCATCTTTTCAAATATTTATTGAAGAGTAAAAAACTCAGCTTGAGTAAAAAATATTTCTATGTAATTTTTTTTTGTAACCAAACAATCTATCCTTATAAATAAATATTAGGAGTTAGGGTTGAAATCATTTCAGTTGTATTCTCTCTTTTCGACACAGTAAAATTTGTCCTCTTCTGCATGTGGTTTTTTATTCTAGGGTTTTCCATGTAAAATGTTGGTGTTATTTTTTTATGTGTTTGCATTTATTTACATATCTCATCATTATCTTACCGATAATATAACATCAACTAACAGTAAATGAGTTAAAATTACGTGATAAACAATGCACGCCGATATAGCATTGTCATATAAACAAAGGTATTGACTTGACATAATAACACATTAGTCAAAAAAATAAATTTATAAAACTATGGTCATGTTTGACAATTAGCGGATAGCTGATAGTGGATTACATTAGCTGGTAGCGGATTACATTAGCTGATAGCTTATTGCATTAGTTAATTTGATTATCGGATTGTATTAGCTAGTTGTATAAAAAGTGTTTGCTAAAATTAACTGATAGTTGTTTGATTACTTAAACAAGCACAATGACATATAAGGATATAATTATATTCGATACTTATTTGAATAGTTTATTAGTTATCAATATTTTGTATCTATTAATATTAATTAGATTGTGAAAAATAATTTTTAATATAACATTATTAAGATATTTGAAGGATCTATATATTAATTTATTATTTATATGGTTATTTTTAATACAATTTAATTAATTATTAAATTTAAGTACAAATATAAATGTTTGTGAATAAAAAGGAAAAAAATAAAAGTATTAGTTTACAAATGTCACAATGTAAATACATGAGGTTGAAGAAATAAAATAAAAATAGTTAAATTGAGGTTATTTGGAGATTTTTTATAATTGTTAAGGGTAAAAGCGTTTTTATAACTCTTATGTGAAAACCTCTCATTTCAAAAGGCTCATATTAGCAACTTTTTCAAAATTAGAGGTTTCACCTCAATCCGCTATTTTAATCCGCTCTTTACCAAACATCCAAATTAGCGGATTTGACCGGTCAAATCTCTAATCTTAGCTCAAACCTCTAATTTTGGCTCAAACCTCTCTTTACCAAACATGACCTATATAAAATATAAAACTATTTTTTCTGTTGACGTGTCATTTTGTCAAATTATTTCAAATTGTTATCAACAGTAGACTAGCAGTTTTTATACACAAAAATACCATTTTGACTCAAAATAAAACGTTGAGGATTAATGTACTTTAAGAAAAAAAAATAAAAAAAAATGACTATTCAATTAAATCTCATAAACATTTTTTCCCATTATGTCTAAAATTAAACAAAAGCTATCTTCGATTTGATGAATAGAGTTTTGAATAAAAATTAAATAATTGATCAATCAAACACATTAATTTGATTATTTGTTAAATAGGAACTGCAACAATGGAATGGAACGAATCCTTTAAAATCGAAAGAAAAAAAACCTTCCAGTAGCAGGGTTTTGTGTTAAAGGTGGTGGATATAAAGTGTTGTAGAGATACAATTACAATGAAAGTATATTTTTATGTCGAATATATATGTAGATTGAACAAATAGTTTTGGTATATTTATGTTAAGTTTTATGTGCTCGATTTCTTTCAACCGTTCTAGCTCGCCAAATGGTGAAGAAGTTGAATATTTGGGTGATTTTGTGGGAAATGAAAAATAGACAATAGACACAAGGATTTATAGTGGTTCGACCTTCTAACAAGCACCAACATCCACTACCTTAGCTTCTCACTAAGGATTTCAACCAAATTCACTAAGAATTTCGTCTCTTTTTTCGGATTAGGAGGAAACCGTTACAACGATCAAGCTTTCTACCCAAAGCTTGATCAAGTACTCTCTTACAAGAGAAATTCTAAGCAAACTTGAAATCTCTCTAATAGGTATTTGTTTTCACAATAAAGCTCTCACTCAAAACCTAAACACTTGAGCAAGTTTAACAATTTTGGCTCACAAGTGTTTTGGCTATACAAGAAAATGACAATTAAGCTCTAAAGACATTTTGACATCATAATGTTGTTACAATTGAAGCATTAGTCTTACCTTGATGCTTTAAGGTTCCTTTTATACTCCCAAATGAGTTTGTAGTCATTGAGAACCGTTAAGGTTGTTTTGGAGTCGTTGAAGACTTTATTTCCCACCACAAATGCAGTTCTGGTGATGTTCGTATCGGAACAGGCGACCCCGTTTCGGAACGGCTTTCTTTAGAACTAGCTGTTGAAGCCTGATGCATCAATCCGTATCGAAACGGTATGAGTTGTATCGAAACGGTTACAAATCGTTTCGATACGAGTGACAATTGAGCTGCAATTTAAAATGTCGTTGGAAAAATAATCGTTGGGGAGATTTTGACCGTTGGGCGCATCGAAACACCAAATGGGGTGTTTCGAAACCAAAATCATCCGTATCAAAACGGGCAAGCCCTGTTTTGGTACAGGTTTTGGCAGTTTCATACTGTTTCGAAACATGTTAGCCTGTATCGAAACGGGTACCTTGAAAACCCTAATTTGGCTACTTAAAAACGTTTCAAACCTTGCCAAAACCATTTAAAACTTCCAAAAACTTATTTTTCAAGTTGTTTGGAATTAAATGCATTTTTGAAATCTTTTCAATTTAGTCCAAAACTATTTTTCAATTATTATATCAAAACATTAGTTATACAATCTCCCTTTTTTGATATAATAAAAGTAACTTGAAAAATTGTTTAGGATTCCCCCATTTGTATTTTAAAAATTTAAATAAGAGATTTCAAAAAATAAAAGAAGTTAAAGCTCCAAAACCAATTTTTCAAGCCATTTCTCTTTTTTTTTTGTTATATCAAAAAAATTTAAATAACTTTAAGTTCAAAATAACTTTGGAGGTTAAAAAATTGACATAAATAAGAATTTTGGTTTTAAAATGGCTTCCCCTTGCTCAAAGCATCGTCAATAAATGTTAGTCCAACATATATGATAATCTAGTTGAATTAAAACTAAATTTAATTAAACAAATAAAAACAACTAGATTTTACCAACACTTGAACTTCAAGGGAGGATGTGAAGACTTCCTTCTTCAAGTGTTCTTCCTTTTGTGCATGGAGCTCCCCCTCAAATTTTTACTTGTTGATCAATCTCCATCACACCTAACATAAGACAATCAAGTAATTTTTAGTATCCAAATTGTTTTGGATCCATATACATTAGTTGCACATAGTTTAGTCCCCTTATGAATCCATTTTTCAATTTCATCTCTTTTAGTTGAAGTGGTTAGTTCTTTTGGAACCCAAACACTTCTAAAACATTTTCCATTAAAAAATCTAGGGGCACTAGATTGTCTAACATAAAAGTTTGATTTTCCAAAATTATTTTTCTTTTCAAGCTCTTTGGAAATCAAATCTTTTTCTTCTTAAACTTTATGAAGAATTTTTTTAAATCAACACATTTTTGTTCAAACTCATTGAGTTTTGCTTCAAATTCAATTTTGGTTTTAGAAATCAAGTCATTTTGAATTTTCAAATTTGAAACAATTTTCTTGTTTTTCAAAATGTGATTTTTAAACTCTACAACCAAATCATCATAGGCATCTTGTTATTCATCAAAAGAATATGAACATGAGGTAGATGAATTAGAAGTTACCCTTGAATCTTCTTCATTGGCCATAAGGCAAAGGTTGGCTTGTTCATCGTCGGTGGAGTCTTCATCACTCGATGTAGCCACATATGCCTTCTTCTTATGGCTTGAAGTGTTTTCCCTCTTCTTCTTCATTGATTCGCGTTCGAATTCTTCCATTTCTTTCTTCATGAATAGGGCACACTTCTTGAAGAGATAAACTATCTCTTCTTCCTTCTCCTCCTCCTCACTTGTATCAACATGGTTGCACTTGGAGGTTTTGAGAGCAATGGCATTAGTGTTGGTGCCAAGCTCCATGACTTTCTTCTTCCCCATCTTCTTTATCTCTTCCTTCTTCTTCTCCTCTTCTTTATCTTTCTTCATGATTTGGTGAGTGAGAAGTGACCTCATGAGTTCATCAAGCTTCAAGGTCTTCAAATTCTTAGCTTCAATGATGGCAGTCTTTTTCGAGTCTCATGACTCGGGAACGGAGTAGATAAGCTTTCGGACAAACTTTTCTTTCGGAATGACTTCTCCATAGCCTTTTAGTCCATTGGTGATGGTGGAGAATCGATGAAACATCTTCTCAATGTCCTCTTCCGGGTCTATCTTGAAGTTCTCATACTCGTGGTTGAGGAGGCCGATCTTGGTTTCCTTTACTTCGTTTGTTCCCTCGTATGTGACTTCAAGCTTGTCCCATACTTCCTTGGCACTCTCAAAAGAAGACATCTTCTCATAGATGTTGAGGCTAAGTGCACAAAAGATGAAGTGCAAAGCCTTGCAATTTAGTTCCATCTTCTTGCGGCCGTCGGCACTCCAATCCGCCTTGCTTCCTTGTGGTACGAACGTGCCATCCTCAATAATGTTCCAAAGCTTGTAGTCTTTGGATTTAACAAAGAACATCATTCTTGTCTTCCAATAAGCATAATTTGTCTCGTCGAAGAAGGGTGCCTTGTCGATTGATTACGCCATTAAACTAGTTGTTTGAAATGTTGTTCGAGCTTCCCGGATCGCCTCAATAGGATGTTAATCCTCTTCAATTGATCCAAGCTCTGATATCAATTGTTGAGTTTTATGTGCTCAATTTCCTTCAACCATTTTAGCTCGCCAAGTGGTGGAGAAGTTGGATATTTGGGTGATTTTGTGGGAGATGAAAAATAGACAATAGACACAAGGATTTATAGTGGTTTGACCTTCTAACAAGCACCTACATTCACCATCTTAGCTTCCCACTAAGGATTTCAACCAAATTCACTACGAATTTCGTCCCCTTTTTTTGGATTAGAAGGAAACCGTTACAACAATCAAGCTTTCTATCCAAAGCTTGATCAAGCACTCTCTTACAAGAGAAATTCTAAGCAAACTTGAAATCCCTCTAATAGGTATTTGTTTGCACAATAAAGCTTTCACCCAAAACCTAAACACTTGAGCAAGTTTAACAATTTTGGCTCACAAGTGTTTTATCTATACAAGAAAATGACAATTAAGCTCTAAAGACATTTTGACATCATAATGTTGTTTCAATTGAAGCATTAGTCTTCCCTTAATACTTGGAGGTCCCTTTTATACTCCCAAATGATTTTGTAGCCGATGAGGACCGTTAGGGTTGTTTTGGAGCCGTTGGAGACTTTATTTCCCACCACAAATGCAGTTCTGATGATGTCTGTATCGGAACAGACGACCCCGTTTCAGAACGACCTTATTCAGAACTAGCCGGTGAAGCCTTATGTAGCAATCCGTATCGAAACGCCTCTGGCTGTATTGAAACGGTATGAGCTGTATCGAAACGGTTACAAACCGTTTTGGTACGAGTGACAGTTGAGCTGCAATTTAAAATGTCGTTGGGAAAATAGTCATTGGGGAGGTTTTGACCGTTAGGCATATCGAGACACCAAAGGGGTGTTTCGAAACCAATACCCTCCGTATCGAAACGGGCAAGCCCTGTTTCGGTACGAGTTTTGGCAGTTTAAAACTGTTTTGAAACAAGTTAGCTTGTATCGAAACGGGTACCTTGAAAACTCTGATTTGGCTACTTAAAAATGTTTCAAACCTTGCCAAAACCATTCAAAACTTCCACAAACTTATTTTCAAGTTGTTTGGACTTAAAGCCATTTTTGAAATCTTTTCAATTTAGTCTAAAACTATTTTTCAATTATTATATTAAAACATTAGTTCTACAATTTTTTGGTTCGAATATTTTTTATTTTAATCGTATTTTTTAACATTGTTTTTCAAATCTATTTTCATCAAAATTTTATTTTTATGTATATGCTTTCAAAGGTTTTTTTTTTAACTTAATGGGATTCTTATTGGATCAAATTAGGATTTAATGCATACACTTAAATTTCATTGCTTCTTTTGTTTTTAGGTGTTTTTAATGGATTCACATAAGAAAAGAAAGACTATAGGGGGTGAAGGTTCGAACCTCAGTGGCGATGTTCGTCCAAACCTTACCCTCATTTATGCCAAAAGTCTTAGAAACCAAGAGGCTAGGAATTGGTTTAAAATTCTTCAAGATGCTTCATTCAACGAGAGGGAGTTGTTGACATGGCATTCCTTGATTCCGAGCGTTTCTACTTCAAGTACCTACCTCTTTTGCAACAATGGGGTTTCCTAAACTTCATGAATATTCCTGACATTGTCTACAAAAACATGGTATTGCTTTTCTACTCCAATGCTCATCTTATTAGCAATGAGGATCATTCCGAAATTATTGCTATCAAGTCTTACCTCTTGGGAAAGAAGTTTCGCATTGAACCATCCACCTTAGTGAACCTTCTTGGGCTTGTTGATGAGGGTATTGAGGATGAAACCCACTTTGGATCTCAAACTGGATCGATTCTCACTTTGGATGCCCACGACCGTTTCTTGCACTTAATCATATCTTGGTTCTTTCGCCCATCCGGAGGAAAAATTTCCCATATCCTTCAAGTTGACACCTTTTGGCTTGCGTGTTTCCGACAAGCATATCAACCTAATTTGGTGAAGATAATGTTTTCCGAGATGGTCCATCTAGTAAGGCATCGCCAATCCGACTCCATCAACTCTTTCACCTATGGGACAACTTTGAGCTACATTTTTGTTCACCTTGGTCTTGATGTCTCATACGATTTTCCGGAACAACACAAGCAAAAGCTTGGTGAATCTTCTCTCGTAAGATCCAGATTCCGATACACTAATGGTGAATGGATTCAAGTTGATCGTAGAGCTTAAGCACCTCAAGAAGAGCCTCAACCACAAGTTCAAGTTCCCGTTGTGGCTCCTAACAATGATTCTCTCATGGCCTTCCTCCTCGAGAGGTTCAACACCATTGACACAAACATGGCTTCCGGGTTTGCAGCTATCAACACTCGATTGACATCCTTGGAGGATCGTGTTCTTGGCACGGAGAATTGCCTTACCTCCCTTGAAACCTAACAATCATCCATGGATCTCTCCATTACCAACTTCTATGGTGATTGTAGGCGTTTTCGCAAGGATCTAGAGAAGGACAAGGATGATTTCTTGGATGACCTTGGAGGTGATGAAGACGATGAGACACCTTAGTTTTATTGCATATCATTTTATTTTGTCATATTATGATTGAGTTTAAGCACCTATTTTTTTTGTTTTAAGACCTATGCTTTGATTTCATGTCTTTAGGATTGAGTTTGATTTTATGTTTGAATTTGTTTCATGAACTTAATGCTATCTATGCTATTATGTTGTTTGGTTTATTATTTACGCCTCTTTTATTCTCATTTAGCCTTGATTATATGTTTGATCTAACAAAAAGGGGAATAAGTAATTCCTAAGAGCCTAAGTGTTTTTAAGTTTGTTTTTAAGTTTCAAGTGCTTTAAATTTCAACTTTTCAAAACTTTAAAACTTATCTTAAATCGAGGGGAGTTAAAAGTTTTTCAAAGATTTCAAAACACTTAAAAATTTATATTTGGTTTTGTTATATCAAAAAGGGGGAGATTGTAAATCCAAAGAATTGATTTTGATATAACAAAGGATTTAAATGACTAAATTGAAAAAGGAAAATAAAGTTTTAAGTCCTCAAAACTTCCCAAAACTTTTAAGCAAAATGGTCAAGTCAAAACCAAAGGGTTATACAAAATTTTCTAAGTGTTTTCCAAGTCAAAACAGTGATTTTCGAGTGACCGTTTCGAAACAGCCCTTAGGTGTTTCGGAACATTTTGAAACTGTTAAACTTGGTTTTGGAACGAGTCCTCCCATTTCGATACGATAGTATCAAAACATGACCCTATGTTTCGAAACGGATGAAGAACAACGGAACGGACAGATCCGTTTTGATACGGCAGTATCGAAACGACCTCAAACGTTTCGAAACAAGATTTAAACTTGGATTTAAAATTTATGACCGTTGCAATTTTATAACTGATTTTTACAAAACGGTTAAGACGTATTGAAACGATTTAAGCAAGTTTTGATACGGGTTTTGACAATTTCAAATTGTTTCGAAACGTTAACTAACTGTTTCGGAACGGGCTCTTAGCGTATCGAAACAAGCATATCTGTTTCGATACGATCTCTTAAGTACACCCCCAACAGCTATTTCTATTTTGGTATGTTTCGAAACAGGTACATGTGTTTCGAAACGGGTAGTTGCAAAAGTGCATTTATGGTGGGAAGATTGCATCCCAACGGCTATATTTATGATGACAACCACCCCCAACGGCTAGAATTGAATGAGAATGTATAAAAAGGAGTCCAAAAACAACCAGAAAGAATAATTGATCCTAAGAAAAACAATTCTACATCAAATACAAGCTCAAGTGCTTAAATTCCTATATCCTTGTAAAACCCCAATTGTCAATCCTTGTAATTTCCTATTTTCAAATTCAATTAGGTTGTGTGCTTGTAATTTGGGCAATATTAGTCTGGAGAGATACATTGTATTTGCTACATTCTTCTTTGTATACTTGTGAGAGGGTTTGGTCAATTTTGGGTAAAAAATTGACCATTTGTGTAAAAGTTTCATCCTAGGCCTAGAAAAGGGGGAAACCAACTAGTGAAATTGTTTGGAAAATCATTAGTGGGAGCTAAGATAGTGGATGTAGAGTTCATTTAGAACTTAAACCACTATAATTGCCTTGTCCTCATTTTTATTTTATCACTTCACTACCAACTAAATTAAAAATTCAATTCACCCCTCTTCACATTTATAGATTCAACGATTCACTCAATAATTTATAATTCTTTAAATAAAATTATATTTAAATTTAATAATCATATAAATAAAAAATACAATTCAAGATCAATAAACTAAAATAATTTATATATTTAAATTTAATAATTAATGAAATTGTACTAAGGAGAAATTTCCATAAATAGGAAATGAATATATACATCAGTCAAATATGTTTAGTAAACATTAATTTTCATAATCTAATACTCCATATCGATAATACCAAATACTGATAATCAATAAACTATTCAAATATATATTGAGTATAATAATGCTCTTGTATGTCATTTTATTTGTTTAAATAAACAAACTATAAGTTGTTATTTAGCTTTATCAAACACTTCTATACAATCAATTAGTCAAACCACTTAATGTAATCCATTATCTTCTAATAGTTAATAAAATCAACTACTATAAGCTATTTTATCTGCTAATTACCAAACATAATCTATAAATTACATAATATTGATAAACATGATATTAAACCATTGAATAAAACTATAGATTAATTTCAGCTAAATTTGAGTTTTTTAATTCCATCCATAATTCATATAATTACATAGATAAGTTTTGATTTGTGTAGACCAATCTTTTTTTAATTTACAAAAGAAAACTGAATTAGACAAAGTTAACTCCAAGCATGTTCAATATACTAATTATATAAATAAATTCTATTTTATAGCTTAATTTTTTCTTCCAAACTTTCAAATTTATTATTGAAGATTTCGTAAACAAATCTAATGATGATTGGAATATGTCAAGGTCTAGATATATTAAAATTTAAATTATATAGAATGAAAATCGAAGCTTGATGTATTTTTTTATCCCAATCTCGTCAATATAGTATGAACTTATGGCATATGATTAGCCGGTTAGGGATGGAGTGCCCGGTTTAGGGTTTTGTTCATCATTGTTCCTGAAAAGCATTTTCTGGGCTAAAAATGTTTTTTTTTTTTGAGTTATTAGCAATGCTAAATTATATCTTTTGGAGTAAAAATTGTGTTTGAAAAGTAGTGGCAAGTTCAGAAAAATATCATTGACTGGGTCAATATAAATAAACAAGAGATTTATCAAACATAACTTGTATTCCAATTTTCAATTAAAAATAAAATAATAATTTAAAAATAATACGACTATGTTAACGGACATAAATAAGTATAAAAAATTACCAATGCTTATTTTGGATGTCATAAAAATCTTCAATTATTCAATAAGTTAAACTTTATTTTTTTATTTAAAGTTTATGGTTATGAGTTTGTCAAATCTCTTTAAAAATAATATTTAAAAATTTGAACAAATTTTAGTGTTGCAACTTTTTATTTCAATTTATTTGTTTATTAAATAAAATATAGTACAATCAAAATTGAATATAGTGTCAATAATATATATCATAATTTTCAACAAACCAAACACTTTGATGTAGTAACAAATCTTTCATCCACCTTTTTATACACAACACTTCTCTTTCACATCTAATGTACCAAACAAGACGTTAGAGCACATTGTCCATAATTTGTTTTGTCAAATCATCAATAGTAATTGCATATATGATATATATTTTTTGGATTAATGTGTTGAAATTCAAATATAAAATCAAAGAGATAATATTTTAGTATTTTTATAAAAATATCATAAATAAATAAACGAACTTGATCATAAACATATACATAAACATAAATAAACCAAACACACATTTGGCTGTGTTCAAGTTTATTAAATGAACATAATTTTTTTTCATACTCGTTTATTTAACTTAATAAATAAACATTATACGAATAGTTCATCGAATATTATATTTATTTACGCCCCTACATGAAAGGACAATTTTTTTTTGTAATTTTCAAGTTTGACTTTAAGAATAATGGAACCAAATAATAAATAAAAAATTTAAAAATTTATTTTTAAGACTAAATAATTTTTTGTGTGACATGGGGTATGCCATGGCGTAGGCCCACTGTAACCCCCTATTTTGACCTAAGGGTTTATAACAAATTGAAATTGACAATTTGGAAACTTTCCCCTTAAGTAAGATTATTTATAAAAATTATGCCAGAATTATTATTCAATTATAAAAGATATCCTTTAATGTTTCGTCTTAAAACAAGCATGCTAAAAATAGTTTATCAAACCTCAAAAACAATAAATGTCCAAAGTCCACGTTTACAACCAAATTCAAAAAGTACTTAAATAAATAAATATAAGTCTAAAACAAAACGTACTGATAAATAGTATCAAATAATGTTCAAACGAGATCCTCCAAGTACTAAAACCTAAGTCTGGAAATCTGAAACGGATACTAAGGGGGAGTCAGCTATAAAGCTCAGTGTGTCTCTAAAGTGCATAACAGAAGTCAATCCAACAGTCAAACAACATATCAAGAATTTACAGATATTCCGAAGTATACAAGCAAAGCATACAGATATCATAACATGACATGCACCCAACTACATCACCGTCCGAAGAGTGAGGTTCCCCTGAACCACTCTACACCTCAAAACCATGTCCGAAGCAGAACTCATCCCGAAAGATGGAACTACTGATCCGAAGCGAAGTTTAACCCGAAGGATGAAGTCGCTGAGCTTCCTCCGTACAATATCCCAACCCAATGATATGACATGTAATCCGATTTCAGAGTCCGAATGCAATCTTGTTAAATAACTAAGATGCATGTACATAATAATCCGATTCCGATATGTGTTACATAACATGATCATAGCATTCGAGTCATACATTATTTATCAGGTAACAGAGCAGAATAGCATACAGTCGAGTCATACATTATTCATCAGATAACAGAGCAGAATAACACATAAAATATTTCTCAATCAACCGAGCAAGATAACACAAAACATTTCTCATACAGATCACACAATCAGGCAACACATACATGTAGCACAGACAGAGAACACACCTTAGGCAGCTAAATAGTCAACGTCGATAGTGACGTCTCCCATGCTCAGCTCTAGCGGAAGGTCGAACAGAATCAACTCCTAAAAACAAAGAATACTATATAAGACTTTCTACTATGCCACATTCGATTAATTACGCTTAACAGAAATCTTACTAGAAGATCTCGAAGACTGTGCCACCGGAGGTCTGCCTGGCAGAGGAGGAGGTAAAAACTCAGGGTTAGAGTCCACGTCACCTGAACACAAGAAAATATCCGAGTCAAACTCTGATGCAACATTTAACAAAAATCTGAGCTCAACATATAAACTTGATCCAAAAAGGCATTTTGGGTTCGAATATGAAGAAACAGACAGCGGCAACGGAACCGGAACGTCGAAAAACTTAAAGGTGGACTAAGCCGAAAAAGTCAACGCAAAAAGTCAATGCTGACGTCATCGCTGACCAAGATGACGTCATCGCTGACATCAGCAACAACGTCAGATGACGTCAGCCTGCATCAGTCCACTGGTCTAGTTCAACTCAGCCGTCCGGTCCGGTCTAACACACCCAACCGGTTCAGTTAAGATCTAACATCCACCCAACATAAAACCCTAACCAGATCCCGGCGGCGCACCAACCCCCACGACGCCACCAGCGAACCCGACGGCGGCCACGGCTTACCGACCGCAACCAACGCTGATGTCGGACACGACCAACACAACGGCAACGATAAAACCGAAGCCCAACAGTAACCCGACCACAACACTCACCCAACTCGAGACAGCAGCGGTGCTCACAGAGGACGGCAGCGGCAAGAGTTCTCGAAGGAAACTCAAATGTTTCTGGTGGTAATGGCGGCGATAGAGCGCGACCACGACGGTTCTCAATCCGTCTCCAAAAAGAACGACGTGCAACGAGTGACGGTGGCTGGGTTTTATTCACGCGATGACGACGAGCGCTCCGAGGGTCTCGAAACGTTGAACGGCGATGATGGCCCCTTGGCCGGAGCTTCAACGGAAAAGGGTGGGGGAAGGGTTGATATGCTTTGGTATTTTTTATTATTATTTTATTAGAAAACATGGAAGAGCGGCGCACAGACTCAAATAGAACCAAAAGTGTATTTGCCCTAGATAATTGGGTAAATTACAAAAGGAG
This sequence comes from Hibiscus tridactylites, assembly GCA_958450335.1. Lineage (NCBI taxonomy): Eukaryota > Viridiplantae > Streptophyta > Magnoliopsida > Malvales > Malvaceae > Hibiscus > Hibiscus tridactylites. The sequence goes on along the minus strand of OY288286.1, from coordinate 21,972,132 downwards.
GGTCCAAAGTTTTGCCCGCCTAACAATTTAACCACCAAACTTATAATTTATTCAATTTGGTCCCCATTTTAGATTAGGTTAAATTCCAATTTTCCCCTAAATTCTAGGGTTTCCAAATGGGAATTCTCACAATTAGGGATTTTAAAATTAGGGCTAAAATGGGGTGTTACAACTCTCCCCCCGTAAAAAGAAATTTCGGCCTCGAAATTTACCTAGAGCAAACAAATGCGGATACTGAGCTTTGATGACAGCTTTGGGCTCCCAGGTAGCCTCATCATGACTGCGACCACGCCACCAGACTTTGACCATCTTAATGGTCTTCCTTCTGAGAACTTTCTTATCCTGAGCAAGAATCTCGATAGGCTTCTCCTCAAAGCGCAAATCAGGACGAATCTCAATCTCCTCCACGGGTAAAACATGAGACGGATCAGCATGATAGCGTCTCAACACAGAAACATAGAAAACATCATGAATACGCTGAAGCTCTGGTGGTAACTCGAGCTGATAAGCAACAGGTCCAACCCGACGAAGAATCCGATAAGGACCAATATAACGAGGACTCAGCTTGCCCTTCCGACCAAACCGAAGTACCTTCCTCCAAGGAGATACTTTCAGGAAAACCTCATCGCCAACCTCAAACTCAAGATCTCGACGTCGCAAGTCAGCATAAGACTTCTGTCAGTCAAAAGCAACCTTAAGCCGGTCTCGAATCAATCTGATTGTCTGCTCGGCCTCACGGACTAGGTTTGGTCCCAACAATCTATGCTCATTAAGTTCAGTCCATCCAATCGGTGACCTACACCTACGCCCATACAAAGCCTCGTATGGTGCCATCTTGATACTAGCCTGGTAGCTGTTATTATATGCAAACTCTGTGAGCGGCAAGAAATCCTCCCAACTACCACTGTAATCAAGAACACAACCTCTCAACATGTCCTCAAGAATCTGAATCACACGCTCGGACTGCCCGTTAGTCTGTGGATGATAAGATGTACTGAAGTTCAACCGGGTACCCAAAGCAGAGTGAAGTGCCTTCCAGAACTTCGTTGTAAACCTCGGATCACGATCAGAAATAATCGATAGCGGTACCCCATGAAGTCGAACGATCTCAGAAATATAGATCCGAGCCAACTTATTCAAAGGTTAGTTGGCTCGAACCGGAATGAAATGAGCAGACTTAGTCAAACGGTCCACTATAACCCAGACGGAGTCCTTCTTGGACGGAGTCATCGGAAGACCACTAACAAAATCCATAGTCACACGCTCCCATTTCCACTGAGGAATCTCGATGTGCTGAAGCAACCCAGATGGACGCTGATGCTCTGCCTTGACTCGCTGACAAGTCATACACTTAGACACAAATCCGATAACATCCCGTTTAAGACCTTTCCACCAGTACCTCTGACGAAGGTTCTTATACATCTTATCACCACCAGGATGCATAGAATAGGGACTGTCATGTGCCTCGCGAAGAATAACCTGTTTCAACTCAGATTTCCTCGAAATACAGTACCTGCGTCGGAAACACAAAACACCATCCTGATCAATAGTATAATCCACAGATGTACCCTCGGAAACCTCTCTGATACGATGCATAAGAAAAGGATCTGTAGGCTGCTCAGCTCGAATATCAAATATCAACGTAGGAATGACCCGAAGTTCTACCATCAAACTACCATCCTCAAACAAACTCATCCGAGCAAACAAGGTCCTCAAATCTGAGATGGCATTACAGCTCAAGGCGTCGGCAACCACGTTCGCCTTTCCCGGGTGATACTCTATCTCACAGTCATAATCCTTGAGAAGTTCCAACCAGCGACGCTATCTCAGATTTAACTCTTTCTGAGTAAGGAGGTTCTTAAGACTCTTGTGATCAGTGAAGATATAACACTTCTCTCCGTAGAGATAGTGTCTCCAGATTTTCAGAGAAAAGATCACAGCAGCAAGCTCCAAATCATGGGTGGGGTAGTTACACTCATGCACTTTCAACTGACGAGATGCATAGGCCACTACCTTCCCCTCCTGCATCAGAACACATCCCAATCCTGTGTGAGAGGCATCACTGTATACCGTATAGGCTTTCTCAGGCTCAGGCTGAATCAGAACCGGTGCTTCAGTCAACACGGTCTTAAGCTTCTCAAAACTGGTCTGCTGAGCCTCAGTCCAGACAAAAGGAATATCCTTCCTCAGAAGTTTAGTCAGAGGAGCTGCAATAATCAAGAAACCTTCCACAAACCTCCGATAATAGCCAGCTAAACCCAAGAAGCTTCGAATCTCAGGAACATTCTTGGGCTGCTTCCAACCCAAAATAGCCTCAATCTTCTTTGGATCAACCTGAATACCATCAGCAGAAACCACGTGTCCCAAGAAGGTAACCTCAGTCAACCAGAATTCACATTTACTGAACTTTGCATACAACTGCTTTTCACGCAAAGTCTGTAGAACAACCCGGAGATGTTCCTCATGTTTTGCCTCCGATTTAGAATAAACCAATATGTCGTCAATGAAAACCACCACGAAATGGTCCAGATACGGTTGAAACACCCTGTTCATCATATCCATAAAGGCTGCAAGGGCATTAGTCAATCCAAACGGTATCACTAGAAACTCGTAATGACCATAGCGAGTCCGAAAAGCGGTCTTGAACACATCAGAATCCTTAACCTTGAGTTGGTAATAACCCGATCTCAGGTCTATCTTAGAAAATATTGTAGCTCCCCGGAACTGATCGAACAAGTCATCAATACGAGGAAGTGGGTACCTGTTCTTGATCGTCAGCTTGTTCAGCTTCCGATAATCAATACAAAGCTGAAGTGATCCGTCCTTCTTCTTCACAAACAAAACAGGGGCTCCCCAAGGAGAAACACTAGGTCGGATGAAACCCCTATCCAACAATTCCTGCAACTGAATCTTCAATTCTTTAAGCTCTTTCGGAGCCATCCTGTAAGGAGCCATAGAGACATGAGCTGTACCCGGATATACATCTATGCCAAACTCAACTTCGTCACGTTTTGGCGGTACCCCCGGCAATTCTTCTGGAAAAACATCTGGAAAATCCCTAACCACCGGGATCTTATCCAAACCAGAATATGACTACCTCGAGTCAAGAATATAAGCAAGATAGGCAGTAGCTCCATGTCGAATAATCTTTTCTGCTTTGAGAGCCGAAACAACATTGGTCATATAACCTCTACGCTCTCCAACCATAATCACCTCGCACCCATCTGAGGTTTTCAGAGTCGCCCTTTTCTTTTCACAATCCAAACAGACTCGATGAGCGGATAACCAGTCCATTCCGAGAATAAGGTCGAACTCTCTGAAAGGTAACTCCATCAAATCAGCGGAGAATATTTTCCCTTGAATCTCCAAAGGGCAATTCTTGTACACCTTAGAAACCTTGACATGATCACCCACTGGACTATAAACGGAAACCGCGTTCCCAGTATTCTCAACCGGAATTTCAAGTCCCCCAAATACCGAACTCGCAACATATGAATGGGTAAAACCAATATCTAATAAAGCAAAATACGGAATAGAGTGGATAGAAAATGTACCAGCAATAACATCTGGCTCATCACGATCCTCATGTCTCCTGGTAGCATAAACCAAACCTGGATGTCTCACCCCGGATCCAGCTAATCCTCCACTCTGAGCTGGCCTACCTCTACCAGCAGAAACTGTAAAATCGGGTCTACCTCGACCTCTACCCCTAGCAGGAGTCTGTACTGATGCCTGTGACGGAGTCGTCATATGAGTTGACGGAGGTGCATGCGGACAATCTCTGAAAATATGATCAAAAGACCCACATCGAAAGCAAGCCCCGGACTGTCTCCTACACTCCCCAGAATGCCATTTCTTGCAGAAAGAACACTGTGGTGGCCCCCGCTTGCTAGACGATCCTCCAACACTAGAAGTCGAAACAACAGTGGTCACTGGTCTGGCTCTGGAATAACTCTGATAGTCACTCTCATCTCTTGCCCTCTTCCTGGTCTGGTTACCCGGACTTTACAAAACTGTCGCGGTCGACTGCCTCTTACTTCGATCCATACCATGAGACTTGGCTTGCCTCAACTCTGCCTCATTGCGTTCTGCAGTCTTAGCTCGCAAGGTAATATCCTTGTACTCTTTGTCCAAATGCAAAGACACACCAGTCTTGATCGAAGGTCGCAGACCCTTCAGAAACCAGCTGCACTTCTCTTCCTCTGTAGTAACTAACCCAGGGACGTACTGTACCAGCCTCAAAAACTCAATCTCATACTGATTCAAAGTCATGTCATTTTGCTTCAGATTTATAAAGTCCTCACGACACTTGGCTAGATACTCAGCCCCAACATATCTGTCTCGAAAAGCCTGACAGAAATGATCCCAAGTGATCCGACTAGCAGAAATAACGTTCTTCTCAGCCTCCCACCAGTTTAGGGCTTCACCCTTCAATAAAGATACAACAGCTCTTAATTTTCTGTCAGCAGGATAGTCCATCTCATCAAATAACTACTGTAATTTCTTCAACCAATACTCAGCGTCAGCTGGATCTGCAGCCGTCTTACCATCAAACATCGACATACCAACAGACAAAAACTCGGCAGATATGGGTCTCCTAGAACCCTGTCGAAGATACTCAAGTAGCTTCAAATGCACTGCAGCAACATCAACTCCAGCAGTCTCACTGTTACCGGCTGCACGGGGACCATCACTCTGAGTCTGCTGATCAGGGTGATCGGTCTGTTGACCACTCGTATGAACCTCATGTTGCTTCTCAGCATGCTCATGTTGTGGGTCTTCCTGATGTGGTGGCGAATGCTCAGGAGGATTAACGTCACTCATATTAGCAGCGGTACGACCTCGTCCACGGCCTCGACCTCGGCCGGCCGTAGCTCTAGTACTCCTACGGGGTGGCATAGTAGTCTATCTACAAAAGAAGAGTCCTAAAGTCAAAATTGGTACTTGGAGACTTTCATTAAAACATATATTACTTTTTAAAAAAAAATCCGGACATTTATCTGAAAATCTCGTAGTTTCTGAAAACATTTATTATGCATGCAATTTTTTTTAAATTAACTTTTTATCGAGCCTCACAGGCCGAGGGGTGTAACCTAGGCTCTGATATCACTAAATGTAACCCCCTATTTTGACCTAAGGGTTTATAACAAATTGAAATTGACAATTTGGAAACTTTCCCCTCAAGTAAGATTATTTATAAAAATTATGCCAGAATTATTATTCAATTATAAAAGATATCCTTTAATGTTTCGTCTTAAAACAAGCATGCTAAAAATAGTTTATCAAACCTCAAAAACAATAAATGTCTAAAGTCCACGTTTACAACCAAATTCGAAAAGTACTTAAATAAATAAATATAAGTCTAAAACAAAACGTACTGATAAATAGTATCAAATAATGTTCGAACGAGATCCTCCAAGTACCGAAACCTAAGTCTGGAAATCTGAAACAGATACTAAGGGGGAGTCAGCTATAAAGCTCAATGTGTCTCTAAAGTGCATAACAGAAGTCAATCCAACAGTCAAACAACATATCAAGAATTTACAGATATTCCAAAGTATACAAGCAAAGCATACAGATATCATAACATGACATGCACCCAACTACATCACCGTCCGAAGAGTGAGGTTCCCCTGAACCACTCTACACCTCAACACCATGTCCGAAGCAGAACTCATCCCGAAAGATGGAACTACTGATCCCAAGCGAAGTTCAACCCGAAGGATGAAGTCACTGAGCTTCCTCCGTACAATATCCCAACCCAATGATATGACATGTAATCCGATTTCAGAGTCCGAATGCAATCTTGTTAAATAACTAAGATGCATGTACATAATAATCCGATTCTGATATGTGTTACATAACATGATCATAGCATCCGAGTCATACATTATTTATTAGGTAACAGAGCAGAATAGCATACAGTCGAGTCATACATTATTCATCAGATAACAGAGCAGAATAACACATAAAATATTTCTCAATCAACCGAGCAAGATAACACAAAACATTTCTCATACAGATCACACAATCAGGCAACACATACATGTAGCACAGACAGAGAACACACCTTAGGCAGCTAAATAGTCAACGTCGATAGTGACGTCTCCCACGCTCAGCTCTAGCGGAAGGTCGAACAGAATCAACTCCTAAAAACAAAGAACACTATATAAGACTTTCTACTATGCCACATTCGATTAATTACTCTTAACAGAAATCTTACTAGCAGATCTTGAAGACTGTGCCACCAGAGGTCTACCTGGCGGAGGAGGAGGTAAAAACTCAGGGTCAGAGTCCACGTCACCTGAACACAAGAAAATATCCGAGTCAAACTCTGATGCAACATTTAACAAAAATCTGAGCTCAACATATACACTTGATCCAAAAAGGCATTTCGGGTTCGAATATGAAGAAATGGACAGCGGCAACGGAACCGGAACGTCGAAAAACTTAAAGGGTGACTCAGCTGAAAAAGTCAACGCAAAAAGTCAACGCTGACGTCATCGCTGACCAGGATGACGTCATCGCTAACGTCAGCCTACATCAGCAACAACGTCAGATGACGTCAGCCTGCATCAGTCCACTGGTCTAGTTCAACTCAGCCGTCCGGTCCGGTCCAACACACCCAACCGGTTCAGTTAAGATCTAACAGCCACCCAACACAAAACCCTAACCAGATCCCGGCGGTGCACCAACCCCCACGACGCCACCAGCGAACCCGACGGCGGCCACGGCTTACCGACCACGACGCTCACAGAGGACGGCGGCGGTAAGAGTTCTCGAAGGAAACTCAAATGTTTTTGGTGGCAACGGCGGCGACAGAGCGCGACCACGACGGTTCTCAATCCGTCTCAAAAAAGAACGACGTGCGACGAGTGACGGTGGCTGGGTTTTATTCACGCGATGACGACGAGCGCTCCGAGGGTCTCGAAACGTTTAACGGCGATGATGGCCCCTTGGCCGGAGCTTCAACGGAAAAGGGTGGGGGAAGGGTTGATATGCTTTGGTATTTTTTTTTTATTATTTTATTAGAAAACAAGGAAGAGCGGCGCACAGACTCAAATAGAACCAAAAGTGTATTTGCCCTAGACAATTGGGTAAATTACAAAAGGAGGGTCCAAAGTTTTGCCCGCCTAACAATTTAACCACCAAACTTATAATTTATTCAATTTGGTCCCCATTTTAGATTAGGTTAAATTCTGATTTTCCCCTAAATTCTAGGGTTTTCAAATGGGAATTCTCACAATTAGGGATTTTAAAATTAGGGCTAAAATGGGGGTGTTACACCCACCCTAGATTCGCCACTGTTGAAAAGTACTTTTTTTTTTGTAACTTATTGTTGTTGGAAAAATGTTTTTGAAAGCCGAATTATAATTTTAACATGCAATTGTTATCTTATGTTGTGTTTATTTTATAATATATAAACTTATATTTTTTTATCAAAGACAAAATTATATATTTATTAAATCATTTATTAATTTAAATATTTTATAAAAATTTTGGTCAATTTTTTTAGATAAAAAATATTTATTTATTTATATAAATATTTTTATCATAATATAAATGATATTATACTATTAAAGAATTTGAATATTATATATATATATATATATATTAACTTACTTCATAATGTCTAAAATGATCATTTTTCTTTTCAAAAGCACTTTTGACAGCAATACTAAATATTTAAATCTCAAACTAAAAAAATCCAAAAGCATTTCGTAAAAGTGGTTTTCCATTAGGGGTGTATACGGTTCAGTTTCGATTTAATTTGATATGCTATTTTAGTAACCATCGGTTTTCGGTTCGGTTAACCTCGGTTTTCGGTTTTTCATATTAACGTTAGTTTTTGAAATTTTGTATTTTATTTTGACAAAATAACTTTATTTGATGACTTTTAAACAATAAGAGTTAAAGTTTTAAAGTGTTTTTCATAAATATTTATTAAAAACTTAATTTTTAAAATAAATAATAATAATTAAAAATGCATTTATAATATTTTAAGTATAAAATACATATTTTTACGTTAGAAAAATAATTATAAATTAAATAAAATATCAAATTCGGTTCAATTCGGTTAACCACGGTTTGTAAACTTATGAACCATAAACCGCCTAAACACCTCGGTTCGAATCGGTTTTCGATTTTGCGGTTCACCATGCTCAGCCCTATTTTCCATCGCACTTTTCAAAAGCAAGGTTGTTATTAAATTTTTTACGGAACCGTATTCACCTACTAAGGATTAATATATGGATAAATATTCTATACACAGGCGGTGGAAACTGAAAGTTTCCACAAGCTCCTTAGTTTTAGGGTATAGGGAGTTAGTTTAGAGTATATGGTTTAGGGTTTAGGTGTAGGAGGTTAGAATTTAAGTATAGTTGTTTCAATTTAAGGTTTAGGGTTATAATTTAGAGTTTATAGATTAAAACCTAAATCCTCACTATATTACCCTAAAAACTAAATACTAACATATAAACCTTAAATTATAACCCTAAACCTTAAATTGAAACAACTATCCCTAAATTCAAAACTCCTACACTTAAACCCCTAAACCCTATACCCTAAACTAACTCCCTATACCCTAAAATTAAGGCGTTTGCCAGTGTATAGGATATTAATCCTTAATATATAGAGTTTAAAATATTTAAATATGTCTAAAGGATACTCATGTTGTCTCACCTTACATGAGTTCGAACCTCAACATTTATCTTAAAAATGTATAAATATATCTCCACTAAATAAAAAAATATTTAAATATGTCAATGACTTTTAAATAGATCCAGTTATGCCGACTAAATATAATTCGATTGACATTGTTGTTGGTATAATATACAAAAGAACTGTGTTCGAGCATGTTTAAACATTCAATATCTTTTTATTTATGGGTAAAAAGAGATTTGGTTAATATACATTATCTATGATAATGTTCATCCTTGGAGACTTAGATTCGAGCACTTATGTCTGTGTTGTTAAAGATTTAGGAAAAAATATGAACAAATACTAGCATATAATCATACCAATATATTAAAAAAAATATTTATCATAAATTTGTTACCAATTTTGACCCTAAAGCCAAACCGTCAAAAGTAACAATACCGAGTGGCGTTTCTATTGTTGTAAGAAAGTAAATAAATGGAACACCGAGCCTAAAATCGTCATACCGGAAAAAAGGGGTCCCCGGGTGCTCGCCTCTTGTAAGTGACCTACGAAAATAAATAAAAAGCTTATTTTCTTCAACAAACATGTTTGATATTTCTTCTTCTTCTTCCTCCTCTGCTTCTCTTCCTTCGCTTCGCCACTTTCTCCACCGTGTTCTGTTTCCTTTTTCAATTTGTTATTCTTTAATAATTGTTGTCGTTTATGCGTAGTTCTTTCCTTTGTCCGTTTTCGTTTTGCTATTCTCGATGGCTACTGCACCAGTAAAGTCACAGCCTTTACACAACTTCAACTTTCCGTTTCTTAAATGGGGGACCCATGGCGGTGGCAGTTCTTCCAACGGTAGCGCCGATCAACGCCGTTCTCCCGAATCCGACTCCGACCATGACCGTCTTCGTCCGACGCGTGTCGGGTCACGCTCCACCCGCATTCACCGCTTATCCTTTCCTCCCCCACCGAGACTCATCAAACAAAGCCCTCGCGAAGAAGAACAACAACAGCAACAAGAAGAGTCGTTAAATCCGCGAGGAAACAAAGCTGAAGAAGAAGAGGAGGAGGAGGAAGAGGTGCAGAGACCTTGGAATTTGAGGCCTCGGAAGGCTGTGGTGGAGACGTCGGCGGCGGTAGTGACATCGGTGGTGGAGAAGACAATTGAAACGGCGGCGCCGAAGTCGATGAGATTAAGGGGTTTGGCTGAGAATGGAGGGGCTACAGAAAAGAAAGAGAAAAGGAAGTTCTGGATAGCTTTATCTAAAGAAGAGATTGAAGAAGATATCTTCGTGATGACGGGATCAAGACCTGCCAGAAGGCCAAAGAAGAGGCCTAAGAACATTCAGAAACAGCTTGATGTAAGGATAAATCTCTCTGGGTTTTCGTTTTCCATTATTTCTCTGATCAACATTTAATCTTTTTGGGTTTCTAGAATGTTTTCCCGGGGTTATGGCTGGTTGGTGCGACGGCTGATGCTTACCGTATTGCTGATGCTCCCGCCAAGGTTTGCTGCTTTACCTAAATTTTCATTTCAACCTGTTTACAATAGCTCAATCGTTGAAATCTTGTCTATTTGCAGAAATAGATCCGGTTTTAGATGCTTAACAGATTCCCGCATATAAAAGGTTGTCTCTAAGTTTCTTTAACTTTGTTTTATTTTCTTAAGCCTGCAGCTAAAATAGTTTGGTGATAGTGTTTGCAGGGGATGGTTATGGAAATCTTGGAGCTCGGCAGGGTATTTGCACATTGAGGTATAATGAAAATATGATGGTTGTAAAGGAAGATATTTAATTTCTTTTATGGTGGAGTAGGGTTAGAGTTTTAGTTGATGGTACTTGGTAGTCTTTTAAGACATCAAATATGAACAGAAATAGAGAGAATTTCATTCAAACGCTCTTCATTTCAGGAGGAGCACCTGATAAGGTTATGATTTGGTTTATTGCATATTTCATTCATGTTTTCATCAATCCATATAATGCATTCTGATCTGGTCAAAATTGCATGGCAAGGCAACTCAAAAGAATAAATCCTCTTATCTTACAACACAATTCGAATGGCCCAAATTTGAATATTCTCAGCTTGTGTTTCATATAGGATCCTTAGGCACTTGTAAGACAATAATAATGGAAATTTGAGTTTTAGTACTCGCAGTAGCTTAAAAATCGTCTTGAAGATTTGAAGAGTATGTTGGGTTTTATAATTTAGATGGCATCTAGTAGGGCAGTTGTTTCAAACTTAGAGTGCAGGAAGACTCATCGTTTTGCTATTTTCCTTCCATTTTGTATGATTTGGCATTGAATTGTTGTGTGGAACTTTTTTATATCCAAAGCAAATAGAATTCTGTCATGTTAATTCTGGTTTTGCTTGCTGTCCTCTGTTTTAATGCCTTAATTAGAAGCATATTCATTACTGCCATCTTTGCATGATTAATTAACTACATTTACAAGTTTTACAACATTGTGATATTCCATTCTTCTGTAATCTGCAAATGAAATACCTAATAGTTTCATAAACCAAGTTAATGGATTTCATATTTTAACTGCTATTTTTGTTTAGGTCAAGATATGTTGAAATCTTTTGACAAATGTTATAAACAACAAAGAAGTACTTAATTCACAAATTTAAAAGAAAGACTGTCAGGCTGATTTCGGATTGGATCAATTCAAAATTTAATATTTTCTGATATTTGAGTTTTTGCTAGGTTGGATTCCTTCGTTCTTTTCATCCTTCGTACCCAACAAAGTTTTTTTTATTCGAGTTTAACATTAGATTTAGATATTTTTATTTGTCAATCTTTATAGTCCAACACAAGAATTTAAACCCAGAAACTCATGATAAGAATGCTGAAGTGTAACCTAAGAAGGATGGCATTTCAAGTATTGCAATGCATATGATTTCTCTTCAATCTTTACTTACCCGTCATTTCATTTTCAATGCCTAAAGAGGGTCCCCATATATACGCTCTTTTTTTTTTTTTCATTTTAAAAAGGGGTTTTTGTTATCCACGATACCCGTCAATAATAACTACATAAATTCTAATTATTAATGTTTGTTTTATTTTTTAATAGAATTTAATAAAATGTAATTAATTATATTTCTAAAAAGTTTGTTTTATTAATTTAAGGTGTTTAAGATAATTAAACCTTAAAACTTTAAAACCACAAATTACTAAAGCTTAAATCCTACGCATTAAACTTTAAACTCTAATGCTTTAAACCTTAAAACTCAAACCCTAAACCTTAAATTTTATAAATACTCAATCATAAGCCTTAAATCATAATCTTTAATCTTTAAATACTAAATCATAAACCTTAAACTATAAAATCTTAAATCCTAAAGCACTAAGCTATAAACCTTAACTTATAAAATCATAAATCCTAAACTATAATCTCTATAAACCTTAAATCTTAAAAAAAATTTGATCCAAAGAAACTTAAATCTTCATTAAACATAAAATAGCTGAAAGAAGCCGGAACGTACAACAACATGGACCACCCCATGCAAGACTAAGCAAAGACAAAATATGGCAACAAAAGCCACATCAGACACGTTTGGGCATGGAAGCTAGAACAGGAAACAACGCCAAGAGGCACTGTCGTCCCGAAGACAACATGAACAAGTCCCACATGAACAATCGAGGGATTGATTAAAACAATACATTTAATCCGCCACAACGAAACGGAGACGAACCACACCTTGTCGGAACATAGGATTAAACCAAAGCTACTACGTTCAAGTGAGAGCTCCTTTCGAAGGCAGGTTCCCTTGTTAAAAAACACGGGTCTTATCAACTTGGACGATGTAGATTGAACTCCCTAAACGGGCAAGTGAAAACCAGTTCTGCCAACGACAACACTAAGCCGATAGAGCGATAGGAAACTTAGAGAAGAAGGGACCAGGTAGTTGCCGTCACAAATCGAGAGGTTGCCATCCACAGATTCGGTGACATGGAGATCTAATCTGGGATAGCTCCTTGATTAGAGATGAGTGCTTGACCCATAAAGATCTCAGTCCGCATCACCAGAGGACCACAAAAGAAAACAATAGAGACAACTACAAGATGAGATGACAAGGCTCTAAGAAGCGGTATGAACCACCCACGAGCTAAAACAATTGTTGCATCCAAGTAGAGCGAGCATTTGGAACTTCGAAAAAAGGCCAGTATGGCAGATAAGGAGGCTTGGGTGGCGGCCGACAAGCAAGGAACATCTTCGAGAAGATAGAAATTGTCACGAAGGTTGGGAAAGTCATTCCAAACTTCAGAAAGATTAAGGAAGATTTAATTGAATCCAACAAGATTGTGGGCAAGATCCCCAAAAGGCCGAAGCACACATCTTTATAGGAATAAATCTCGGCTGGCAATATGTTCTCACCCAATTCAAAACCTTGGAATTTGGATTTTATACACCTCTTTTCCGCGCAAACCAAGAAATCACCTATGAAGATATCCTTTGTTTCTTTCATATTTGATGCATCCGAAGAAACATCATTTTGAAAGTCAGCCCCGTGAAACATAGATTCATTAGTAGGAAACCCACTTTTGACCCAATGACAATCCACTGCCAGTGTTGGATTCTAAGGTATAACCAAAGGGCAAAAAGTTATAATCCATCAACCTTGTCAGAACCAGCCTAGCTCACATCTAGATTTTTGCATTAATCACGATGCATAGGAATGTCCGACTTCCATGGGTGCAACCATCTGGGGCTTTGAAATCACCAAAGACGCTGACGCCTATTGTCAATAACTCGAGACTTTGATCGGCGAAATCCTCCACCTCCTCCACCTCGACCATTCTTCCGACAAGCATCGCAACAACCACCTTGGAGCAGTTGCCTCCTTGATGGCCAGATCCACCACTGGTCAAACTTAGCTTCTCTATTCTAGGGCCAAAGTAACCCCTTCTCTGGACGGTGAAACGATAGTTTTCATTAGCGCTCAGAGAGGATAGTACAAGGACCATAGCATGGACTTGTAGAGAGCGTCATCGCACGGACCACCCTAATAACCACTTTGGCGTAGGGCTACCTTGCTAAACCCTTATTTATGAAGTCCAAAAAACACACATAACAGTCAAGCTAACAGAAACTCGGATCCGCCAGCCTCTAAGGCCCGAAATAAAATCTGTAATGCCCTGGTTTTGGGCCTATATGTTTTAGAGGTTGAATCGGGTCGGTCGAGAACGGTTCGAATCTTTAAGGGAGGTTTAGGGAACACCTAGTTTGGGATGTTTTAAAAATATAGAAAAATATCTAAAAATCCTCATTTATTATATAAATTGTTATGGTGAAAACAATTTGACAAAATGTGATTTGGAAATACTACATTTCGATGTAGTGACCAAATTGCAGTTTTTGCAAAAGTTGACTAGTGACTGTTTTGTAAAGGATTGAAACTTTGAATCTTTAAGGAGCTAATTTTACCAAAATGTTTTTATCAGATTTCCCTTTAATTTGGGTGTTTTAATAATGATTTAATAAAAAGAATTAAGAGAGATCCTATTTTGACTTTTCATAACTACTTTACGATCTTTTTCCCTCTTTTCATTTTCTATCAACTTCCACTCAGCCAAACACAATTTCCTCATCAATTAATCTCTGATTTTCATCTTTTTTGCTGAGATTTCATCCTCTTAAGGATTTCTAATCTTTACCTCACCAAATCCTTTTGTTTTTACTTTGGATTTTCAAGAAATCTTGCCCAAATTGAGGAGAAATTAGCAATTAGAGGTAATCTTCGTCCTTATCCTCTAATGATCAGTTCTTTACTGAAATTCTCAAGTTATCAATCATTTGTTAATGATTTTTGAGTTGCTTTAATGTTAGAAACATGAAATTGTGGTAAAACTCAAGATTCTTGGTGAGGTCTTGATGATTTTCGTAACTCTTGGTTAGGCTCTGTTTTGAAGTTGATTTCTAATGTATTTTGGATGATAATTGATGTTAAGAATGAGGTTTTAACTAATGATTCCCGAATAGGTTTGATTTTCTATGTTTTAGATGCTAGATTTGTGGTTTTTGGAGTGTTCTGTTGTTGCTAGAGATATAAGGACGTGTTTATGGTGATTTTTGGTGTTGAATGAGGTTTAGAAATGATTAGAATTGATAGATCTTGGCTGGGCTTTGTTTTGGAAAAGTTTGGAGATGATTTCGGTTATTTTGGGTAGCCGAAATGGTGTTTTTGAGCAGTGTAGCGAGTTTGTTTGAGTGCTTGGTGATTTCAATGCATGATGATGCATTAATCATCTGCTCTTATGTGTAATAAATAGAGGAGACGTCTTTGGACGCTTTTGGTGTTGACCCAGAAGTGCCGAAAGCCTAGATATCGTTTCGGCAAGCAAGCGAAACATAATCGGTGAGTGCGAATGGTTTTAGAAGTCATTGAGGGACAAAGAAACAAGGTTTGGGGATTTAGGATTGGTTTGAAACACCATCCTAAGTCCGGAAGTAAGTATGGCTAGATTTTCTCTCAATATGTGGTTGATGCCCCTAAATGCTTTTAATATGCTCTTGTTTTGAGATAGACAAATTCCTACTATTTTGTGCATGATTTGTGGCATGAGATGATGCTATGTTTTGATTTAATGCAAAGCATGAGATATGGTTTTGAAATGAGATGAGAAAGATTTGAGAAATGCTGCATCAAAACAGTAGGTGAGATGATGATTTTAATATAATATATTGGCATAAATGATGAGATAATTACCGGATATAATTGGTTGACCAATAGGATGAGAGTGCACTATAATCTAAAAATTCGTACGTGCTCTTTAAAGTCGGGCAATGGGGGTAGTGCCATCCCAATCCAAAGTGAGAATCTGATGATGAGAGATACCATCGGGGTAGGACTTGGTGAAATGCCCAAGCTTTGTGACGAAGAGAGATACCCCCGTGAGAGTCCGGTGATGTGAGATTCCACCGGGGTAGGACTTGACTTTGAGTCAAGCTAATCCGCATATCCGAGTAAAGATGTAATATGAAATGCCAATATATGAAATTGTATTTGATTAACATGTACCAAATGTTGAGATGTTTTATGCTTGGGAAAATGCATATGAGATTATGGTTTATGAAATGCTTGTTTTGTTAAGCATGAGTATGGCTTTGCCATGAGATTTGCATTGGTTTAATGCATGAGTTAGAATAAAGCTACATGTGTTTTCAAATGGAGAATTGCTTTGAAGTAGTTCAAGCATGAGATAGAAAGAATATGTTGTAGAAAATGGTTTTTGAGATAGAGTTTTAAAGATGCATTGTTGTGTTGGTTTTCTTAGAGCTTGCCTCACTAAGCAAATGTGCTTACGCTCTCTTTTACCAACAATGCAGATAATTGAGACGTTTTTAGGCAGCAAAGAGGCTAAAGACATCCAAGGAAGTGAGAAGCTCATGTATGGTGATGTTTTCGTATGCTTTAGTATTGATATTTGGCAATGGGGACCTATGGTTGGTTTTGGGAGATGTGTTTTGAACTCCCTATGTTTGTTGCAAGTTTAATGTGGTATTTGAAGTTTTGTAATCGTTCTATATGGTTTAGTTTGTAGCTTGTAGCATGCATATGGTTTTCATGACTAGGGAGCATGCCTATAGACTCAATGATCATATGCTTGATGCCATGCTTTAGCTTAAGATTCATAATAATGTTCTCTGATGTTTAATCATGTTGTTAGTGTGATATGGTATGATTTGGGATGTGTTTGAATGTGTAAAGATGTGAAAAACTAGAAAAATATATAGTTGCAGGGCATGGTGTATCGAAACACCCTTATTTGTTTCGGAACAGGGGCCTAAAATGGCCATAGTGTTTCGAAGCGGGTAAGAGTGTTTCAGAACACTTTAGCTACTGGAGAGCCATGTTTTGTTACGGGTCTCGGAACGCACCCGTGTACCGAAACGGTCAACTCCGTTTAGATACGGCCGTTTCGATACAAGGGTCAGTGTTTTGAAACACCCGACCGTTGGACTGCATTTTGAACTGTTTCAAGGTCTTGTTTCTTTCATTTTAGTCCTTGATGATTGTTGATGCAATTGGTGGATTTTGGAATGTCTAATTAAGTTGATTTTTTACAGAGATGCATGAAATATGACTAATTGCACATTGGTAAACTTAAAATCTGCAAAGTTCTCGTAATTTGCAAAATTCACATTTTGGTCCCTAAAAGTCTAATTCTTACAATTAAACCCGTAAATGAATTCCGATCGCTGTGCCTTTTCCTTCCTGTGATCTTGAGTGATCACATAGGTTAATAATGTATCTAGAAAAGATAAAAAGGAAAAAAAGGTCGTTAATCAAGGTTGACTTTCGGGTTGACTTTGGTTTTCCCCGTGTAATCTTCGTAGTTCGGGTCAAAAATCTAGACCGGGCTAAAGGAGTTACATTTGTTGGTATCAGAGTTAGGTTTATGAATATTTGGGGCTTGGTAAGTGGTTAATGTGCGTGAGTATGAATGATTATGACTTTTTGGTGGAAGCATGATGTATGATTGTTGGTGTTCTAGTTCTAATGAGATGTAATGCATGTAAAGTGATAGATTGAGATGAATTTGTGATACTATGCTATGTTTGGGGTATAGTTGAGGACCCCATTGCCATATCATTACTATTGTTAAGAATGTTTTCAAAAAAAGAAGCTTGAGTACTTAGATTACTTGCCTTATATTGCCTAATTGAATTTATTGTATTTTGTCACTTGCATTGTTTTCATATGGGGTCACGTAGAGAGCTTAGAATAAATACTCATGCTACGGCTGAGAATGAGAATGTTGAGGATTTACCGCCTCCTCCTCCTGGTGGACCACTCGATGGTGGTGGAGCAGGGGTTGGTGCTGCGGGAGCTAGTACAAGGGTTGCTAGACCTGGGGTAGTTCAGGGGCAAGCTGCTCCTGATATGTCAGTTTTGATACAAGCTATTGCTGGAGCTTTTTAGGTAGCAGTAGCTGGAGCTCATGGGGCTGCACTTAAGGATGGTGCTAATGTGAGGTTGCCGTTGGAGCGACTCCGCAGTCTGGGAGGGACTGAGTTCAGGGGGCTTACCCCGGAAGGTTCTGAGTCTTGGTTAGAAAGTACCAAGAGGATACTTGAGCAGCTGAACTGTAACAATACTTAGATATTGGGATGTATTGTGTCCATGTTGCACGGTGATGCATATACGTGGTGGATAACCACAATAGCAGTGATGGATGATGATGAGGTGACTTGAACATTCTTCTTGAATGCATTCAAGTGAAAGTATTTGGGAGTCCGCTACTTATATGAAAAAAAGAGGGAATTCATGTCCCTTGTGCAAGGGAGTATGATAGTGGCAGAGTATGAGGTGCAATTTGTACGCCTTAGCCAATATGCACCCGAGTTGATTCCTAGCACACGAGAGAGATGTGAACGATTCCGATATGAGTTGGTGGCTGATGTGAAAACCTATATGCTCGCAACAGATTATACTGATTTTGATGTCTTGGTCACTCGAGCCAAGGACATTGAGCTGAATCTTGGTCTGGCAAGTCGAGCAGGAGGATCTAGCTCAGGGAAACGACTTGCGGAACGTGATCTTGGTAGAGATCGTTTCAAGAGACATAAGGATAGAGGTCGCATGCGGATGCTAGACGTGGGGGTGACAACCCTGGAAGAGGTCAGCAAGGACCGAATGCTTTCTTACGGACTTCTGAGTGTAATTAGTGTGGTAGAAGGTACACTGGTGAGTGTTGGGGGCAGTCTTGGTACATGCTAGAATTGCGGCAATCGTGGGCACATGAAGAGGGATTGTCCGCAGCCGATGAGAGAGGGTCAGGCTTCAGTGAGAGTAGCTGAGCCACAAAGAGGCCGTGGGCGCGGTCGTGGCAACTTCTAGTGCAGAGATGAAGGTGTAAGGAATGTAACACATGTGATGGCTGTTCAGCCAGAAGGTGGTGGCCAGGCTAGAGTGTATGCCCATCGAGAAGAGAGGAATGACACGGACGTGATCGTAGGTACCTTTACTTTGCAATCATTGTCATTACTTTCTTTGATTGATTATGGATCTACACACTCGTACATATTGCGTGAACATGATCAAATGCTTGGTTTGCTTGTTGAGAAGGGAGAAATGACACGGACGTGATCGTAGGTACCTTTACTTTACATATTGCGTGTGACTAGTTCCTTTTGTGAGACAGTTGTAACAAGGAGGTTGTATAGGAGATGCCCCTTAAAGGTGCAAGAACATGTGCTTTTAGTTGATCTTATGGAATTGCCATTCTATGGATTTGACGTAATTATTGGTATGGATTGGCTTGTTGAGCATAGAACCGTTGTGGATTTTGAAAATAAGCGAGTTTTGTTGAAACTTGCGGATGATTATGAGGTTGTGGTGGTGGTGGGAGAAAATGTGAAGTTCCTATCTAATGTGGTGTCGACGCTTGAAGCAAGCCGGATGTTGCGTTAGGAATGCGAGGCTTATCTAGCCTTTGTTATGAATCCTAGTACAAAGGAGGCTCGTGTACATGATATAAGGACCGTGTGTGAATTTCCTAGAGTGTTTTCGGAGGAATTACCGGGTTTGCCACCTAGTCGAGAGGTTGAATTCGGAATTGAGTTGTACGAGAACACAAATCCGGTGTCCATTGCTCCCTATCACATGACACCCAAGGAGTTGAAGGAGTTGAAGACGCAACTTCAAGAGTTTCTTGACTGAGGCTTTATTCGGCCTAGTGTGTCACCTTGGGGGTGCACCAGTCTTATTTGATAAAAAGAAAGATGGCACGATGAGGATGTGCATTGATTATCGCCAGCTGAATAAGTTGACCATCAAGAACAAGTATCCTTTGCCGAGTATTGATGACCTCTTCGATCAATTTCGAGGAGCGGCTGTGTTTTCAAAGATAGATTTGCGGTCAAGATATTATCAGTTAAAGGTGAAGGATGTGGATGTGCCGAAAACAACCTTCCGAACGAGATATGGGCATTATGAATTTCTAGTGATGCCGTTTGGAATAACGAATGCTCCTGCTGCTTTCATGGATATGATGAACAGTGTGTTTCATGAATTCTTAGATAAGTTCGTTGTGGTGTTCATCGATGATATCCTTGTGTACTCTCGTACCGAGGAGGAGCATGAAGAACATTTGAGAATCATTTTGCAAGCGCCGTTAGAGAATCAATTTTATGTTAAGCTGTGTAAATGTGAGTTTTAGCTAAAGGAGGTTGTTTTTCTTGGCCATGTGGTTTCGGCTAAAGGGATTCGTGTTGATCCTCAGAAGATCGAGGCGGTGGTGAATTGGAAGCCTCCTAGGTCTGTTCATGAAGTTCGTAGTTTCCTTGGGTTGGAAGGTTACTATCGGAGGTTCGTGGATGGATTTTCCAAGATTGGTGCCCCTTTGACGAAGTTGTTACAAAAGGATGTCAAGTTTGAGTGGACGGAAGCGAGACAACAAGCCTTTGAGAAGCTAAAGGCAGCTTTGACGCAAGCTCCTATCTTGGTTCAACCTGAGTCAGGAAAAGAGTTTGTGGTGTATAGCGACGCATCCTATGTTGGTTTAGGGTGTGTGTTGATGCAAGAGGGTAGAGTAGTGGCTTATGCATCGCGACAGTTGAAAGTGCATGAGCGCAATTACCCTACGCATGACATTTAGCTGGTAGCGGTGGTTTTTGCTTTAAAGATTTGGAGACATTATCTCTATGGTGAGAAGTGTACTGTGTACACGGATCATAAAAGTTTGAAGTACCTTATGTCTCAGAAGGTGTTAAATCTTAGGCAACGACGTTGGGTGGAGTTTCTTAAGGATTACGATCTAACGATCGAGTATCATCCGGGGAAGGCCAATGTTGTGGCCGATGCTTTGAGCAGGAAAGCGGTGGTGGAATTAAGGGCGATGTTTGTTAGCTTGAGCATATTGCGAGATGGTGGTCTTGTTGCTGAATTGCAAGTGAAACCATCTCTAGTTCAGTTGATAAAGGATAAACAATTGTTGGATGATTCTTTGGTACCGCATGTTCAGGATATCACATAAGGTAGGCCTTCAGATTTTTGTTTCAATGATGATGGTGTTTTATGTTTTGGGAATCGGATAGTGGTGCCGAATGATGTTGAGTTGAGGCGCACTATTCTGACTGAAGCTCATAGTAGTCCTTTTGCTATGCACCCTGGTAGTACAAAGATGTACTGTGATTTGAAGGATGAGTACTATTGGGTGGGATTGAAGAATGTAGAACTAATGTTTTGATATAATAATTGAAAAATGTCTTGGACTAAGTTAAAAAGAATTCAAAACTATTTTCAAAGTCCAAACAACTTGAAACTATGTTTAGGGGATGTTTTCAAAGGTTTTCACATGTTTTCAAAGCCAAACTAAACAAAACCATCCAGATGTTTCGAAACACCTAAGGGTGTTTCGATACGAGGTCTTTCAGTGTCAAAACATTTCGAAACGGGTCTTTTCTGGATGAAGATTTTGCCAAGCGTTTTGATACGGGCTATGCCGTTTCGATAATCCTACGTGGCATCGACCACAACGATCATAAACCCCCAACGGCTATTTCCCAACTAACTTTTAAATACAGACCGTTTCGATACGGAGACAGGCGTTTCAATATGGGTGTTTTGATACGGCCAAGCACGTTTCGATACGGGTGCTGCATCAGACTGCAATGACTTTTTCTACTTGAAGAGCGTATCGAAACGGGTTCGAGCATTTCGAGACGGGTAGCTGCAGAACTACATTTATGGTGGGAAATTATGTCTCCAACGGCTCCAATTCAACCCCAACGACTAGTAACGGCTACAAACTCATTAAGGAATATAAAATGGACCTCCAAGCATCAAGTAATGGTTAATGCTTCAATTGTCAATCAAAAAATGACAAGAATTGTCTTTGTACGTAAATTGTCATTTCTTTGTATAGACAAACACTATTGAGCCAAAATTGTTAAATTTGCTCAAGTGTTTTTAGGTTTTGGGTGAGAGCTAAATTGTGCAAACAAACACCTATTAGAGGGATTTGTGTTTGCTAATCTTTTCTCTTGTAAAGAGGGTTTGATCAAGGCTTTGGGTAGAAAGCTTGATCGGTGTATAAGGGTTTCCTCCTAATCCTAGAAAAGGGGACGAATCAATAGTGGATTGATTGGAAATCCTTAGTGGGAAGCTAAGGTAGTGGATGTAGACCTTGGTTAGAAGGTTGAACCACTATAATTCTTTGTGTCATTATTCTTTTAAGCTTCAACACCACATCCACCCAAAATTCCACCTCTCCACCACTTGGCGAGCAAGAACGGTTGAAGGAATCGAGCACCCTAAAACCCAACAATTGGTATCAAAGCTTGGCTCAATCGAAGAGGATTAACATCCTATTGAGAATATCCGGCAAGCTCGAACATCATTTCACACAACTAGCTTAATGGCGCAATCCATCGACAAATCGTCCTTCTTCGACGGAACTCACTATGCCCATTGGAAGACAAAGATGAAGTTCTCATTAAGTCAAGAGACTACAAGCTATGGGACATAGTTGAAGATGGTTCGTTCGTGCCTCAACGAAGCAAAGCGAAATGGAGTGCCGAAGATCACAAGAAGATGGAGCTTAATTGCAAAGCCTTGCACATCCTCTTTTGTGCTTTTGGCCCAACCATCTATGAGAAGATCTCTTCTTGTGAGAGTGCCAAGGAGGTATGAGACAAGCTTGAAGTCACATATGGGGGGCAAATGAAGTAAAGGAGACCAAGATCGGGCTCCTCAACATAGAGTATGAGAACTTCAAGATGGATCCAGAAGAGAACATCGAGAAGATGTTTGATAGGTTCTCCACAATCACAAATGGTCTCAAGGGCTATGGAGAAGCCATTCTGGAGGAGAAACTTGTCTGAGAGCTCGTCTACTCCCTTCCCGAGTCTTGGGACTCAAAGAGGACCGTCATTATTGAAGCTAAAAACTTGAAAACTTTGAAGCTTGATGAGCTCATGGGGTCTCTTCTCACTCACCAAATCATGAAGAAGAACAAAGAAGAGGATAAGAAGAAGGAAGAGATTAGAGCTATGGGGGAGAAGAAGCTCAAAGGGCTTGGCATCAACACCAATGCCATTGCTCTTAAATCCTCCACATGTCATCACGTTGATTCAAGTGAAAAGAAGGATGATGAAGAAGAGATAGTTCATCTCTTTAAGAAGCTCTTCAAGAAGAGTGCCCCGTTCATGAAGAAAGCAATGAAAGAATTCGAACGTGAATCAATGAAGAAGAAGAGGGCAAACACTTCAAGCCATAAGAAGAAGGCATATGTGGCTACTTGGAGTGATGAGGACTCCACCGACGATGAACAAGCAAACCTTTGCCTTATGGCCATCGAAGAAGATTCAAGGGCAACTTCTAATTCATCTACTTCATGTTCTTATTCTTTTGATGAATTACAAGATGCCTATGACGATTTGGTTTTAGAGTTTAAAAATCACATTTTGAAAAACAATAAAATGATTTCAAAGTTGAAAATTCAAAATGATTTGATTTCTAAAACCAAACTTGAACTTGAAGCAAAACTCGATGAGTTTGAACAAAAATGTTTTGATTTACAAAATTTGCTTCAAAAAGTTCAAGAAGAAAAAGATTTGATTTCCAAAGAGCTTGAAAAGAAAAACAATTTTGGAAAATCAAATTTTTATGTAAGAAAATCTAGTGCCCCTAGATTTGTAAAAGGCAAATGTTTTAGAAGTGTTTGGGTCCCAAAAGGACTTAGTACTTCAACTAAAAAGGATGAAATTGAAAAATGGATTCCTAAGGGGACTAAATTTTGTGATACTAATGTCTATGGATCCAAAGCAATTTGGATACCAAAAATTACATGATTGTCTTTTGCTAGGTGTGATGGAGAATGATCAACAAGTCAAACTTTGAGGGGGAGCTCCATGCACACAAGGAAGAACACTTGAAGAAGGAAGGCTTCACATCCTCCCTTGGATTCAAGTGTGGTAAAATCTAGTTGCTTTTTGTTTTTATTTGATTTATTTTTCATTTAATTCAACTAGATGATCATATATATTGGACTAACATTCTTATGATGCTTTGTGTAAGGGGGAGCCATTTTAAACCAAAATTCTTAATTTTGTAAATTTTTTTTACCTCTATTGTTATTTTGAAATTAAAAGTATTTTGAAATCTTTTTGATATAACAAAAAGGGGAGAAATGGTTTGAAAAATTGAATTTTCAAATGAATAAGGGGGAGCTTTAATTAATATAATAATTGAAAAAATGTTTTGGACTAAGTTAAAAAGAATTCAAAACTATTTCCAAAGTCCAAACTACTTGAAACTATGTTTAGAGGATGTTTTCAAAGCCAAATTAAACAAAACCATCCAGGTGTTTCGAAACACCCTTAGGTGTTTCGATACGGGGATTTCCAGTGTCAAAACGTTTCGATACGGGCTATGCCGTTTCGATACGCCTACGTGGCATAGACCACAACGGTCATAAACCCCCAACGACTATTTCTCAACTAACTTTTAAATATAGATCGTTTCGATACGGGGATAGACGTTTCGATACGGGTGTATCGATACGGCCAAGCACATTTCGATACGAGTGCTGCATCAGACTACAACGACTCTTTCTACTTGAAGAGCGTATCGAAACGGGTTCGAGCGTTTCGATACGGGTGGTTTCAGAACTGCATTTATGGTGGGAAATTATGTCTCCAACGGCTACAATTCAACCCCAACGACTAGTAACGACTACAAATTCATTAAGAGTACTAAAGGGACCTCCAAGAATCAAGTAATGGTTAATGCTTCAATTGTCAATCAAAAAATGATCAAGAATTGTCTTTGTAATTAAATTGTCATTTCTTTGTATAGACAAACACTAGTGAGCCAAAATTGTTAAATTTGCTCAAGTGTTTTTCGGTTTTGGGTGAGAGCTAAATTGTGTAAACAAACACCTATTAGAGGGATTTGTGTGTGCTAATCTTTCCTCTTGTAAAGAGGGTTTGATCAAGGCTTTGGGTAGAAAGCTTGATCGGTGTATAAAGGTTTCCTTTTAAGCCTTGAAAAGGGGACGAATCAATAGTGGATTGATTGGAAATCCTTAGTGGGAAACTAAGGTAGTGGATGTAGACCTTGGTTAGAAGGTTGAACCACTATAATTCTTTTTGTCATTATTCTTTTAAGCTTCCACACCACATCCACCCAAAATTCCACCTTTCCACCACTTGGCGAGCAAGAACGGTTGAAGGAATCGAGCACCCTAAAACCCAACAAAGAAGGATGTCGTTGAGTTTGTTAGCAAATGCATGGTTTGTCATCAGGTTAAGGCTGAACATCAAGTTTCTTCTGGGTTGTTACATCCGTTGAGGATCCCAGAATGGAAATGTGAAAGTATCACTATGGACTTTGTGTCTGGTTTACTATTATCACTATCAAAGAAGAATTTGGTTTGGGTGATTGTGGATCGCCTTACGAAGTGTGTACATTTCTTGCCTGTGCATACTACGTATACCTTGGATAAGCTTGCGAAGTTGTACATTGCTGAGATTGTACGATTGCATGGGGTGCCAAAATCTATAGTGTCAGATAGAGATCCGAGGTTTACCGCAAGGTTTTGGGAATGTTTACATCAAGCATTGGGTACGCGGCTGAATTTCATTACTTCTTATCATCCGCAAACGAATGGACAATCAGAGCGTGTTATACAAGTGCTTGAGGATATTTTGAGGTGTTGTGTTATTGATTTTCAAGGCTCTTGGGAAAAGCACTTGCCTTTAATGGAGTTTTCTTATAATAACAGTTACCAGGAAAGTATTCAAATGGCACCTTATGAGGCGTTATACGGGAGGAAGTGCAGAACTCCCCTTTGTTGGGCTGAAACGGGACAAAAGTTGGTCTCGATGCCGACTTTGTTGAAAGGAACCATTGAGAAGGTGAAGCTCATTTGTGAGCGTTTGAAGGCAGCATCGGTCCGGCAAAAGTCTTACACAGATTTGAAGCGTAGGGAGATAGAGTTTGCAGTGGGCGAGCGTGTGTTTTTGAAAGTTTCACCTTCGAAGAAGGTGATGAGATTTGGCCGGAAGGGCAAATTGAGTCCAAGGTTCATTGGACCTTACAAGGTGATAGAACATGTGGGTCCTGTTGCCTCAAGCTGAGCCTACCTCAAGAGTTAGAAAAGATACATAATGTATTTCATGTATCCATGCTTCGGAGATATAGATCGGATCCGTCGTATGTTATGCCCGTGGAAGAGGTTGAGTTGAACCCATACTTGATGTATGATGAGGAGCCCGTTGAGATTCTGGATTCGGATAGTAAGGTTCTCCGGGGTAAGACCATTGAGCTGGTCAAAGTCTTGTGGAGACATCGTGGCGTGGAGGAAGCCACGTGGGAAAGGAAGGAGGACATGAAGAAGCAATTTCCTTACCTTTTTCCTCCAGGTAAATTTCAAGGACGAAATTTCTTAAGTGGGGGAGAGTTGTAACACCCTGGTTTTTGGCCTAGATGTTTTAGAGGTTGAATCGGGCATGTTGAGAACGGTTCGAATATTTAAGGGAGGTTTAGGGAAAACCTAGTTCGGGTTGTTTTAAAAATATGTAAAAGTATCTTAAAATCCTCATTTATTATATAAATGGTTATGGTGAAAACAATTTTACAAAATGTGATTTGGAAATACTACATTTCGGTGTAGT
The DNA here is from genome assembly GCA_958450335.1 of Hibiscus tridactylites. Classification (NCBI taxonomy): domain Eukaryota; kingdom Viridiplantae; phylum Streptophyta; class Magnoliopsida; order Malvales; family Malvaceae; genus Hibiscus; species Hibiscus tridactylites. The sequence goes on along the minus strand of OY288286.1, from coordinate 21,945,862 downwards.
GACCAAATTGCAGTTTTTGCAAAAGTTGACTAGTAACTGTTTTGTAAAGGATTGAAACTTTGAATCTTTAAGGAGCTAATTTTACCAAAATGTTTTTATCAGATTTCTCTTTAATCTTAGTGTTTTAATAATGATTTAATAAAAAGAATTAAGAGAGAAATCCTATTTTGACTTTTCATAACTACTTTACGATCTTTTTCCCTTTCTTCATTTTCTCTCAACTTCCACTCAGCCAAACACAATTCCCTCATCAATTAATCTCTAATTTTCATCTCTTTTGCTGAGATTTCATCCTCTTAAGGATTTCTAATCTTTACCTCACAAAATCCTTTTGTTTTTACTTTGGATTTTCAAGAAATCTTGCCCAAATTGAGGAGAAATCAGCCATTAGAGGTAAGCTTCGTCCTTATCCTCTAATGATCAGTTCTTTACTTATCAATCCTTTGTTAATGATTTTTGAGTTGCTTTAATGTTAGAAACATGAAATTGTGTTAAAACTCAAGATTCTTGGTGAGATCTTGATGATTTTCGTAACTCTTGGTTAGGCTCTGTTTTGAGGTTGATTTCTAATGTATTTTGGATGATAATTGATGTTAATAATGAGGTTTTAACTAATGGTTCCCGAATAGGTTTGATTTGCTATGTTTTAGATGCTAAATTTGTGGTTTTTGGAGTGTTCTTGGTGTTCTGTTCTTGCTGGAGATATAAGGACGTGTTTATGGTGATTTTTGGTGTTGAATGAGGTTTAGAAATGATTAGAATTGATAGATCTTGGCTGGGCTTTGTTTTGGAAAAGTTTGGAGATGATTTCGGTTATTTTGGGTAACCGAAATGGTGTTTTTAAGTAGTGCAACGAGTTTGTTTGAGTGCCTGGTGATTTCAATGCATGATGATGTATTAATCCTCTTCTCTTATGTGTAATAAACATGGGAGACGTCTTTGGACGCTTTTGATGTTGATCCAGAAGTTCCGGAAGCCTAGATATCGTTTCGGCAAGCAAGCGAAACGTAATCGGTGAGTGCAGATGGTTTTAGAAGTCCTTGAGGGACAAAGAAACATGGTTTGGGGATTTAGGATTGGTTTGAAACACCATCCTAAGTCCAGAAGTAAGTATGGCTAGATTTGCTCTCAATATGTGGTTGATGCCCCTAAATGCTTTTAATATGCTCTTGTTTTGAGATAGACAAATTCCTACTGTTTTGTGCATGATTTGTGGCATGAGATGATGCTATGTATTGATTTCATGAGATAGCATGTTGTAGTAAAGAGTTTTGAGATTTTGATTTAATGCAAAGCATGAGATATGGTTTTGAAATGAGATGAGAAAGATTTGAGAAATGTTGCATCAAAATAGTAGGTGAGATGATGATTTTAATATAATATATTGGCATAAATGATGAGATAGTTACCAGATATAATTGGTTGACCAATAGGATGAGAGTGCACTATAATCTAAAAATTCGTACGTGCTCTTTGGAGTCGAGCAATGGGGGTAGTGCCATCCCGATCCAAAGTGAGAATCCGATGATGAGAGATACGATCGGGGTAGAACTTGGTGAAATACCCAAGCTTTGTGGCAAAGAGAGATACCGCAATGAGAGTCCGGTGATGTGAGATTCAACATGTACTAAATGTTGAGATGTTTTATGCTTGAGAAAATGCATATGAGATTACGGTTTATGAAATGCTTGTTTTGTTAAGCATGAGTATGGCTTTGCCATGAGATTTGCATGAGTTAGAATAAAGGTACATGTGTTTTCAAATGGAGAATTGCTTTGAAGTGGTTTTCAAGCATGAGATAGAAAGAGCATGTTGTAGAAAATGGTTTTTGAGATAGAGTTTGCCTCACTATTCAAATGTGCTTACGCTCTCTTTTACCAACAATGCAGATAATTGAGACGTGTTTGGGCAGCAAGGAGGCTAAGGACATCCAAGGAAGTGAGAAACTCATGCACGGTGATGTTTTCGTATGTTTTAGTATTGATATTTGGTAATGGGGACCTATGGTTGGTTTTGGGAGATATGTTTTGAACTCCCTATGTTTGTTGCAAGTTTAATGTGGTATTTGAAGTTTGTAATTGTCCTATATGGTTTAGTTTGTAACTTGTGGCTTGCATATGGTTTTCATGACTAGAGAGTATGCATATAGACTCAATGATCATATGCTTGATGCCATGCTTTAGCTTAAGCTTCATAATAATGTTCTATGATGTTTAATCTTGTTGTTAGTGTGTCATGGTATGATTTGGGATGTGTTTGAATGTGTAAAGATGTGAAAAATTAGAAAAAATATATAGTTGCAGGGCAGGGTGTATCGAAACACCCTTATCTGTTTCGGAACAGGGGCCTGAAATGACCATAGTGTTTCGGAATGGGTAAAAGTGTTTCAGAACACTTTAGGTACTGGAGAGCCATGTTTCGATACGGGTCTCGGAACGCACCCAAGTACCGAAACGGTCAACTCCGTTTTGATACGGCCGTTTCGATACAAGGGTCATCATTTCGAAACACCCGACCGTTGGACTGCATTTTGAACTGTTTCAAGTTCTTGTTTCTTTCATTTTAGTCATTGATGATTGTGGATGCAATTGGTGGAGTTTGGAATGTCTAATTAAGTTGATTTTTTACAGAGATGCATGAAATATGACTAATTGCACATTGGTAAACTTAAAATCTGCAAAGTCCTCGTAATTTGCAAAACTCATGTTTTGATCCCTAAAAGTCTAATTCTTACAATTAAACCCCTAAATGAATTCCGATCGCTGTGCCTTTTCCTTCTTGTGGTCTTGAGCGATCACATAGGTTAATAATGCATATAGAAAAGATAAAAAGAAAAAAAGGTCGTTCATCAAGGTTGACTTTCGGGTTGACTTTGGTTTTCCCCGTGTAATCTTCGTAGTTCGGGTCAAACGTCTAGACTGGGCTAAGGGGGTTACAAAATCCAACAAGAAATCAAAACAATAAGAAATAGATAAGGTTGTGTAAGGCAAATCCTTAAAAGTACCAAAATTTCCTTCACTCTCTAACTTTAACATGTGTTTGCAACACTCCTCTTCATCTCCAAGCACCTTTCCCGGTTTCTTCATTATCCATTGCAGATTCAAGTTAAATCTCTTCTTTCTCAATGTTTCAACGTTCCAAGAAATAAATGTCATAACATATAGGAATGTGAAGTAATCAAACAACACAAAGAAACATCCCAAAACCAAAGAGAAAAGCTAGAAGGTGAAAGAGCTTCAACAACAACATTCCAAAGAGTGCAACAAAAGAAGAAACACCAGCAAAATTCGAAAAAACTTAGAAACTCAGCAGTCTATACATGACGAGTAATAACACAACAGAATCATACCTCGAAAACCAGTGGAGCGAGCGTGCTAAGCAGAAGTCTTCGTTCTAAAATTAGGCACCACATAACAGGGACGTTGAAGGAAGAGAAACAATATCCAGAACCACAAGACTTCGAGTGAGAAAAACCGAAACCCACCGTATCGTAACTAGGAAAACCCAAACCATGATTGTAAGAGGAAACAAAGGAAACGAAGAGCATGAAATCGAGCCAAAGTCAAACTCAGATCCAAAACCCCAATCAATATCCAACGAACCCAGCACAGATCGACGGAAAAAGGAACCCTAGAAATTGGGGGGGGGGGGGGGAGCCTGGAACTTAGAAAATGACCCTTAAACCTTGAACTTTACACACTAAAACTATAAACCTTAAATATTAAACACCTTTTAGGTGAATACTAATTACTTTAAACACACTAAATTAATGGAACACAACTTTTTAAGAATGTAATTAATTGTGTTCTATAGATTCTATTGAAAAACAAAATAATCATTAGGGTTGTCAATAGTAAAATCCTTTAAAACAAAATCTTAATTTCATGTAAAGATGCTGAAATTTAAATTTATCGAGGATTTGTTTGGATTTGGAAATTAAAATTTAGTTTTTAATTTTTTAAATGTCTCATATTAATGATTATGTTTAACATGGTATATGCACATTGTCAAAGGATTAAAAAATATATATGAACAAATACTACATTGTAATTACTTTTAGCCTATTCAAAAAATAAAACTACTTTTATATTTAATTTCTAATACTTTAAGTCTAATATTCAATAATTAAAAGGGAAAACTACCCCACTGACCACCAAATAAATTGGGGATACCTATTTGGACCACCGAACTATAGAAAACGTCAATCAGACAAACGAACTTATAAAATCAACCTATTTTGACCACCGCCCTTAAAAACCTAACGGTGGAGTGACAGAACTGCCATGTGGCAATTGACGGAAAAATTTAAAAATTACAAATTTGGTCCCTGTTATTTACACTTTCTTTCAATTTAGTCCTAATTTTAAATTAATAAAATAATAAATTATTTTATTAAGTGGTGCCACTTGTTAACACCTTATTGGAGGACTTTAATTATTTATATTTGGAGGATTTAAACCTGGGTCTCAATAGTAAAGCCAATGACTTTGCCATTGCACCAAGCACAACTTTGTGCTATAATTCTCCAGATATAATATATACCGCTTATTAGTTTCCACATTTATAAGCTAAAAGCTCAAACCTTAAACACTAATTTCACATATATAAATCCGAAACCCTAAACTATAACCCTAAATATTTCAAATTAATTTCACACTAAATATTTCAAATTAAACCCTAAACCATAAACCCAAAACATTTCAAATTAATTTCACGCTAAATATTTCAAATTAAACCATAAACCCCAAACCCTAAAACTTTCAAATTAATTTCATGCTAAATATTTCAAATTAAACCCTAAACCCCAAACCTCAAACCCAAACCTTAAACTATAAAAATTTCAAATTAATCTCACGCTAAATATTTTAAACTAAACCATAAACCCTAAATATTTCAAATTAATTTCACACTAAATATTTTAAATTAAACCCTAAATATTTAGGGTGGAATTAATTTGGAATTTTTAGGGTTTAAGGTTTGGCTTTAGGGATTAATTTAATATATTTAGCGTGGAAATAATTTGAAATGTTTAGGGTTTTGGTATTTAATTTGAAATATTTAGCGTGAAATTAATTTGAAAATTTTAAGGCTTAGGGTTTAGGGTTTAATTTAAAATATTTAGAGTGAAATTAATTTGAAATGTTTAGGGTTTACTTTGAAATATTTAGCGTGAAATTAATTTGAAATATTTAGGGTTAGAGTTTAGGGTTTGGGATTTATATATGTGAAATTAGTGTTTAATGTTTGAGCTTTTAGCTTATAAATGTGGAAATTAATAAGAGGTATATATTATATCTGGAGACTTATAACTCAAAGTTGTGCTTGGTGTAGTGGCAAAGCCATTGGCTTTACCTTGTTGAGACCTAGGTTTGAATCCTCCAAAGCCCAGGTGAAGAGAAATTTATTTTTCTCCTCTAAATTGGTGGTAACACGTGTCACCACCTGATTGGAGGGGGAAAATAAATTAATAAAATCAAATATAAATAATTAAAGTCCTCCAATAAGGTGTTGACAAGTGTCACCACTTAATTAAATAATTTATTAATTTAAAATTAGGACTAAATTGAAAGAATGTGTAAATAACAGGGACCAAATGTATAATTTTTAAATTTTTTCGTCAATTGCCACGTGATAGTTCCGTCACTCCACCGTTAGGTTTTTAACGACGGTGGTCAAAATAGGTTGATTTTATAAGTTTGGTGGTCTGATTGACGTTTTCTATAGTTCGGTGGTCCAAATAGGTATCTCCAATTTGTTTGGTGGTCAGTGGGGTAGTTTTCCCTAATTAAAATACGAAAAAGTATGAAATTAAAATCAACACGACATGAATATGCAAATATATAATGATGTGATTTCAAAAAAATAGTTATGTCAAAATTTCTATAAAAAACTGACCCGACCTGCAAAATTGACTGAAATCGATTTAGTTAGAACTGCTTGTGACCTGAGGTGGTGGCGATTCGAAATCAATTCAAGTTCGAAGCGGTGTTGACATGAACCCGAGTTAGATTTAGAAATTTTGGATCTGAACCTAACCTAAGAACGACCAGAAGTTGAATTCAACCTAATAATATGATTATCGAACCCGACCTGCATCCGATCTGATATGAACCCGAACCCGAAATTAACATGGTAAATAACTGATATCATCAACCTGGCCTGTTATGAACCTGATCTTTAATTAACTTAGCCTATAAATGATCTGACTTGTTATTGAACTGATTTGATATTTACATGACTTGTAATAACTAATAAGTTACAATTAATAAAGTTGTAAGATTATGAATTTATTATATTATAGTGTGAAAAAAATACATATTCACAATTTAAGGTACATGATTAGCCGTGATTATTAAATTAATATGTTTACTTTTTATATTTATAAATTATAGAAAATAAAAATATTTAATTTTTTTATTAAATTAATAACTTGAGAGATTGAAAAAGTTAATAGAAAACAATTCTTCAAAATTTAAAATAAATTATTAATTATGATAATTTAATTATATTAAATGATTCATTCATTGATTATTAACTTTATTAAATGATACATTTATTGATTACTAATTTATTAGATTAAGAACTAGATTATATAAAACCCAACAAGTGTCCTAGTGGAAAGGTGGATGATATTCATTTTAAGAGATACGAGTTCAAATCGCTTTGTCTACAAGATGTATGTGCATTGTCAAAAGGCTAAGATTATGTCTGAATATATACTACATTGTAATCAACTTTAGACCATTCAAAAAATATATAAAAATAATTTTAAATATGAGTAAATTGAATTCATTAATTTGATGTAATAATTATTAATAGTTTAGATATAATTTCACTTAAAATTTCTATATCTATATATATGAACATGATTTTAGTTATGATTTATGATAATATCAAAGTATGAGATTTAAAATTTTAGTAACCTTACAAATTTTGAAACTAACAAAATTTATAAATGTACAAATTAAATTTCTTACAATTTAGTTAGTACACTAAAATTACAATTAAATAAAGTAAATAAATTTATGTTAAAATTTAAGCTCTCAGATCTTATAGCAAAAATTTACAAGACTAAAAGTTCGACTTTGCTACTAGAAATTTCTTCATCGAACTTTTAATCTAAAAAAAAATCTAAATGCTACCAACATGATTAAATTATGGACAATTTTTTAGTTTCAACTTTAAAAGCTAAAATGCCACCAACATAATTTAACCATGAGTAACTACTTAGATAAGAATTTACAACAATTTAATTCAGTCGGACCAACTACAACAATTTACATTGTAAATTTCACAAGGCAACAAACATCATTTCAGCATTCTGATTTCATACCAGTCCAGGTAGCAAGCATCAATTCAACATTCAGATCATTCCAGGCAGCAGCTAGCAAGTATTAATTTAACATTTAGACCAGTTCAGGCAGCCAACAAGTGTTAATTTAGCTTTCAATGGTAAAACATCAATCTGTCAAGCATTAATTAAGCATTCAATGGTAAGTCTAGGCCCACATTATTAAATTATGGGCATTATTTTAACTGTAAGTCAAAATGTCATCAACATAATTTAATCATGAATAAGAGTAACTACTTTGATAAGACTTTACAACAATTTAGTTTAGTCAAACAATAATTTCAGTATCATTCACAAAACAAAATCATTCACAAACTATTTCGAACATACATGACTTTTTTTCAGTAAGAGTAACTACTTTAAAATGCATCCTACATAAGCAAAACCAAAATCATCAACAAACCATTTCAAATTACAATGAAATAAACATTATGAACCATTTTAAAGTTTTACCTTTCAAGGGAAAAATCTTTAACTACAGTAAGATAATTTTTATTTTTTTCTCCAGTTTAAACTATACAACAAATTCCACTCATCTGGGCGAATGTGACTCGAAAAAGTTTTTAGGATCACTTATACCCATAAGATTCATAGTTGCTCCCTAATCATCAAAAGAGGCACTACTGGATGAACTTTCTCGATTCTGATAAAGTCTATTTTCTTGTCTTTTTGGAGGGAGCCTGTTGTACATAGAAATAGCGCTTGGTTTATGTCAAATTTTTTTGGCACAAATCTGATAATGTTCCTGTTGATTGGATCACATCTGGTCCAAGTTGAATCTCTGCAAAGATTTAAATATTCTTCCTTATGAACTACATAAGCAAATTCTAGAGTGTCAAATAGTAAAGCTTTGTATTTTCTTTCATATGAGTCAAATTTCTAGGCATCCTAAAGCTCATTAAGACATGTCTTGAAAAACCTTAAGAAAAATAAATATTTGTCACCTTCAGCAATAATGTTAATGTTTGTTTGTAATTTTACCATGCTCAGATAATTCAGTAATCTCATATTGAATCATAACTATAATGGCCATGTTTGGCAATTAGCAGATAGCTGATAGCGGATTGCGTTAGCTGATAGCTGATTGCATTAGCTGATTTGACTAGCGGATTGTATTAGCTGATTGTATAAAAGTGTTTGGTAAAATTAACTAATAGATGATAGCTGTTAGATTATTTAAACAAGTAAAATGACATATAAGGACATGTTTAAATGATTTTAAATGATTATTCAAACTAATAGATGATAGCTGTTAGATTATTCAAACAATACTTGTTTGAATAGTTTATTAGTTATCAATATTTTGTATCTAATTATTATTAATTAGATCTATAAAATTATTTTTAATATAATTTTCTAGACATATTTAAATGATTTATATCGGAGAGTATACAAAGTAAACAAACAGTGAGACCAAGATAGAACCTACGAAAGTAAACAAAGTATCAGTAAATCGGAGGAAAGTAAACAAAGTATATGTTGTCACTAGATTTTCACCCCGCTAAATTAAATAATTTTAAAAAATAAAAAAAGAGAAATCCTTTTTTCCTTAAATAAAAGGCCCACCATTCCTAAATAAAACAACAACAAAAAAAACACATCTCAAAAACCCATTTTTGTAAAGCTCAATTCAAAAGAAAGAAAAAACCAAAGCCCACTTTAGATATATAAGTTCATTCTTTTAAAAGAAAGAAAAAAGAAAAAAAGAAAAAAATGATATAAATAAAATAAATAATGATGGTGGTATTAAATGAAAAAAAGAAATAAAATAACAAAAAAAAAATAATAATTAATGTAATAAAATAGAAAAAAAAAGAAAAAAAGAAGAAAAACAGTAATAAAAAAGGGAAAAAAGGAAAAAGAAAGAACCAGCGCGCGTCACGCGCCAGTGCGTGAGCCGCACGCGCGCGGGCGGGTTCCCTGCAAACTCTCCCGTCGAACTAGTTTGGTGGCTGTCCGACGTCTACCAGCCACATTTGTCGTCGTCGTTGGTGTCGGTCGATGCGTCTTGCCGTCTCTGGTCACCAAAATCTGCAAAAAAAAAAAACGAGACAAATGGTCAAACCCTAGGTTCGAATAAAGGAGAAAATTCAGCTTCAAATCTGAACCAAATCGGATAGGGTTTGAGGGATTTTTCTGAGAATCAAGTTTCTTGTCTGATTTTGGCTTCAATTCAGGGATTGAAATCCGAATTTGGCTTGAATTTGAAGCTGAAATTCAAGTATAAATACCCCCTAAACTTCACTTGTTCAACACACCCAAATTCAAGAGAAAATACATTTCAAAAAGAAAAGAAAAAGCTTAGAAAAGAATTCCGAAACATTCTTTAAAAATTTTCAAGAGTTGCAAAATGACCATACCTATGAGGAACTCCAAGCTAGTTTGAGCGAGAATGGCTTCTTGAAAGAGCGAGTTAAGGAAATGGATAGCATCCTTCAAGAGTATAGGACAAAGATCTTAGTTCTAGAAGTTATCACCGAAGGAGGAAACGACTATTGGTTCACTCTCCTCAGAGATAATGCTCGAAGATTCTGAGAGAGAGATGAGTTCGATAGGATGGTAATGACACAGGTCCAAGATGTGGCCAAGCACGTGACAATGTTGGCAATTGAAGCTACAACTCTTCTCCAGTATATCAAGCCCATTGGAGAAGTTGGACCAAGGCTCATGTGGCTAGTTGAAGAAATCGAGGAGTTAGGTGTTCAAGCTTAAAAATATTTTTAATTTGGAAAAAAGAAGAAAAAGATGTAATAAAAGCTTTCATATTCAATAAATAGTTTCATTTCATGAGCAGATTTTCAATGGAATTAATGGCCCTTCGACTGCATTCATGCATTTGCACTGTTTTGTTCGCTTTGTTGTTTTCTTTTGTGAATTCATTTGTGCATACATTCATTCATGACAAAAGCTAACCTAATATAAAACACAACAAAATATCTAAAATTGCTTAGACAACTCATAAAAATGGTACACGAGCCCAAACCCGAGCCATGAACTCTGAGGAAAGGTTGATAGCTTTAGAGGCAAACGAAAAGAGCCCTCAAGATAAGTTGGAGAAAATGGAGATTGACTTGAAACAACAAATTGAGGCAGTTCATCAAAGGACATTCAGTTCAATAGCTGCCATGCTAGGGTTCAAGGATCCAGATGCGGTTGAAGAAGGAGGAAACACTACCGCCATTCCACGATTCCCAGGAATGACCTTTAGGAAGGAGACTGCTGCTAAAGCCAAAACACCGATCCATGTTGCTGAATCCTCCACTCATGTTCCAAATGGAGAGGCTAATAATTACGAGGTGACTGACCTCGATGAAATTGCTGATAAAGTTCGAATTGAGAAGAAGTAGGAGGATAAGTACAGAAAGTTAGAGAGGATGATCAAATCCTTCCAAGATGGAGCTGCTCAAGGTGGAATGGATGCCAAAGATCTGAGCTTGGTAACTGATTTAGTTGCGCCACCAAAATTCAAGATCCCAGACTTTGAGAAATATAATGGGACCACATGCCCATCGGCACATCTAACTATGTACTATAGAAAGATGTCAATGTACCTCGACAATGAGAAGTTGCTCATTCATTGCTTCCAGGACAACTTAGTAGGTTTCGCTGCACGTTGGTATTCGCAATTAAGTTGGGTGAACATCAAATCATGGAAGGATTTGTCCAGAGCCTTTAGTGAGCAATACGAGCATATTTCATACATGGTTCCAACTCGTTTGGTCTTGCAAGGGATGGGACAAAAGCATAACGAGAGCTTCCGATAATATGCACAAAGGTGGAGGGATGTAGCGGCACAGGTGCAGCCATCGTTTCTAGAAAATGAGATCACCCCGATGTTTGTGGAAACTTTAAAGGGTCATTTTTACGATCACATGCTCAACCATGCTACGAAGAACTTCGAGGACATGCTAATGAATGGTGAACTAATCCTAGAAGCCATGAAGAGTGGAAAGTTGGACAGTGGGGAAACGATGTAACACCCCAATTTTGGGCTTAGAAGTTTAGGGTTTGGTCGGACCGATCTGCGAAACGGTTCGAATATAAAAGGAGGTTTTAGGGAAAGCCTAGTTCGGGATGCTTTAAAAATATAGAAAAATATCTAAAAATCCTCTATTAATATATATAAGAGAGTGGTGAAATCAATTTTACAAAATAAGGTTTGGAAATACTACATTTCGGTGTAGTGACCAAAATGCGATTTTTGAAAAGTTTAGTAGTGACTGTTTTGTAAAGGATTGAAACTTTGAATCTTCAAGGAGCTAATTACCCAAAATGTTTTTCTCCAGATTTTCCTTAATTTGGGTGATTTAATTAATGTATTAATTAAATAAAAGAAAAGGAAAACTACCTTTTGATTTTCATAACTACCTTTTCTCTAATTTTCTCTCAAAATCCCATCATCCAAACACTTTTTAACCAGAAACTTTCACATATATTTTCATTTCAATTGATGAGATTTCCATCATCTATTAGTTCCTAATCAATCTTGTATCAAATCCTTTTGATTTCCACATTGAATTTTCAAGGAATTTTGCCCAAATCAAGGAGAAATCATCATTTAGAGGTAAGAATGTTCTTCTCCTCTAAATAATCAGTTCTTTACTGAAATTCCCAAGTTGTCAATCCTTTATTAAAGTTTTATAAATGGTTTTAATGTTAGAAACATGATTTTGGCTTTAAACTCAAGATTTTGGAAGAAATCTTGAAGAATTTCATTGTGATTGATTGGGCTCTATTTTGAGGTGGTTCCTTAATATATTTTTGATGTTAAATGATGTTAGAAATGAGATTTTATCAATCTAATCCCGAATAGGTTGTGTTTCCTAAGTTTTTGCTTGTGAAAATGGTGGTTTTTGAGGTGTTCTTGGTGTTCTGTTATAGCTGGAGGTATAAGGACGAGTTTAGGTTTGTTTTTGATGGTGATTGATGTTTAGAGATGTTTAGAAGTGATGGATCTTGGCTGGGTAAAGTTTTGGAAGAGTTTGGAGGTGATTTCGTATGTGTTTGGTAGCCGAAATGTTGGTTTTGGGTAGAGCAACGAGTTTAGGAGTATTGGCTGAAGATTTCAATGCATGGTGATGCATTAATCCTCTGTTTTCATGTGTCTAAAACATGGGAGACATCTTCGGACACTTTTGGAGTTGATTCGGAAGCTTAATTGGCGTTTCGGCAAACAAGCGAAACGTAATTGGTGAGTGGAGATGGTTTTCCAGCTTTGAAACAATTAATTGGAGGTTTTGGGAGCTTAGTTTAAGTCTAAACAACTTAGCTAAGCTCAAGAGTAAGTTTTCGGAAAAACTCCCTCGGATGTGTTTGATGCATTGGATATGAAATGCATGTTTAATTATTGTTTTGAAATCATATTTTAGCATGATTAATGATGGTTTTGAAAGCTATGTGCTGAAGGATGCTCAAGGTAAGAGATCCTTGGTTTGACATGTTTTATTTTGGTTATGATGCATAGAGATGCATGATGATAAGTGGCTTTGTTTAATGCTTAAAACATTGAATTGATGATGGTTTTTTATGTATATTGGCTAGTGATGAAATGATTTTAAAGTACTTGAATCAGATATAGTTAGCCGGCTATAGGATTGGGTGCACCGTAAGTAAAGTCGCCTTGGATGTTGAGGGGTTGTGATTGTACTGTAAACTCCATCCAAGTACCCTAACGATTGAGGTAAGATCACATCGGTGGTTGTAAAGTCTGTGTGCAGATCTTGTGTTATGTGTCCCTTACTCTCGTTAGTGGAATTATACAACTACCGGTGAGTGGTGTTAAGGGGTTGAGATTGTACCGTTTTACTCCACCACGGGTGACACATCAATGGAGGGATTGCTCTTGAGTGTGAACCTTGTGTAGTCCGTTAGTGTGTATGAAGCGTGTGAGACAACGCTTGTAATTCGCGTATCCGATTGTATTTTTGTTGAAATGGTTACGAACTATCACTTGAAAGCTAATATAATATATTGAGTGTAATGAAGCATGAGATGCTTGTAAAGTATGCAAGGTAGTATAAAAAAGAGATGAACATGTGATTTAAAAGCTTGTTGAAAGTGTTTTCTAAAAATGCATTGTTGTATTGGTTTTATTTAGAGCATGCCTCACTAAGCATTTGTGTTTACGCTCTCTTTTACCAATAATGCAAATAATTGAGGTGTTTTGGGCATCAAAGAAGTTATGTTCATCCAAGAAAGACCAAGCTCACGTATGGTGAAGTTTTTGTACACTTTTAGTTTTGATAATTTGGCAATGGGAATTCCTAGATTTTGTTTTGGGAGATATATTGAACTCCCTGTGGTTGTGGCAAGATTGCCTTGATTGTTTTGAATTGTAAATGGCCTTTAATACTTGATTGAGGTTTGGATTGCCTATTGGGTTGCTTGACTAGGAAGTATGCCTCTAGAAATGTGAGTTTACCATGTTTGATGACATGAATGTGTTAGGGTGTCCTACATATGTTCCATTTGTGTATGATGACTTGTTGACATGATTGGGGAGTAATTAGGTAGTGTTTGAATGGGGTTATGCATGAAAAACCAGCTTTTGCTGCTGTTTCTGGGCAATCCATATCAAAACACCCCCTCGTGTTTCGAAACGGGGGCTTGAAATGGCCTTCGTGTTTCAAAACGGTAAGGGTTGTTTCGAAACGAATTGGCTACTGGAATGCCTCGTTTCGGAACGGTCTACGCCGTTTCGGTCCTCGTTCCGATACATCAGGAGAACGTTTCGAAACAGGTGACCGTTGGGCACTGATTTGAATGGTGCTGAAGTTTGCAAGCTTTACATTTTAGTCCCAAATGTTGATGTTGCAATTACGTTTTGGTCCCTAAATTTGTATATTGTGCAATTGAGTCCCTTTTTGAAATCTGATCGCTGTGCCGTTTCCAATTAAGTTTTATGGGAACTCACTTAGGGTTAATGTGCATCTAGATAAGATTAAAAAGAAAAAAAAGGGTTGTGAACCAAGGTTGACTTTTTGGTTGACTTTGATTTTCCCTGTGTAATCTTCATAGTTCGGGTCAACCGTCTAAGCCAGGATAAGGGGGTTACATTTGGTGGTATCAGAGCTTAGTTCTCTTATCTTTGGGATTTGTTATGTGGATGATGTATGTGTATTTGCTTGATGAGCCTTTTGGGTGAAAGAATGTTGTGTGAGTTGTGATGCATGGTTTCAATTGTGATGTTATGCTATGTTGGAGTGTGTTAGGGGATCCCATTGCCAAGACAAAACTAATGAAATAAACTTTTTTTTTCGAAAAAGAGCTTGAGTACTTGGATTACTTATCTTATTGGGCCTATTTATGTTTATTGAATTTGTGTCAGTGCATTGTTTTCTTGTAATTGGGGCCACGTAGAGAGATGAGAATGAATACAAGAGCTATGGCTCAGAATGAGAACGAGGAGAATGTTGAGAATGTTGTGGATTTACCTCCTCCTCCTGGTGGTGGACCACCTGGTGGTGATGGTGGTGCTGGAGCTGGAAATGCTGGAGCTAATGCTGGGGTGGCTGGACCTGAAGGTGTGCAGGGGCAAGCTGCTCCTGACATGACTGTGGTGATTCAGGCTATTGCTGAAGCCTTTCAGGCAGCAGTAGCTGGAGCTCATGGAGCTGCACATAAGGATGTTGCTAATGTGAGATTTCCTTTGGAATGTCTTCGCATTCTGGGGGGGATTGAGTTCAGAGGTTTATCTCCGGAAGGTTCTGAGTCTTGGTTGGAGAGTACCAAGAGGATTTTGGGACAAATGAACTGCAATAATGTGCAGAAGCTGGGTTGTGTGGTGTCACTGCTGCATGGTGATGCTTATACGTGGTGGACGACCACCATCTCCGGGATGGAGGACAACGATGTGACTTGGACGTTCTTTCTGAATGCATTCAAGCGGAAGTATCTGGGCGTGAGATACCTAGATGAGAAGAAAAGAGAATTTATGTCTCCTGTGCAAGGCAGCATGACGGTAGCTGAGTATGAGATTCAGTTTGTCCGCCTTAGTTAGTATGCACCTGAGCTAATCCCTGATGAGCGGGAGAGGTGTGAACGTTTCCGTTATGGTTTGGTAGCGGATGTGAAGACTTTTATGCTTGCGGCTGAATATACAGATTTTGATGTGTTTGTGTGTTAAGAGAAGGACATCGAACAGAACTTGGGTTTGTCTTCTAGAGGCGTTAGTTCTAGATCGGGAAAAAGAGTTGCTGATCATAGTTTCGGTGGTGGACGGAACAAGAGAGGACGAGATAAGAGGTATCAATCTACTGCTAGGCGTGGTAATGAAGGACATGATACGCCTATTTAGGGAGATAGGATGAGGGCTGATCAGAACACGTGCTGAACGTGTGGATCTCGTGGCCATTTGAGGCGAGATTGTCCTCGAGCAGTGAGGGAGGTTCAGGCTCCTGTTGCAGTGACAGGTAACTCATGTTGGAATTGTAGTTCGGCAGACCACATGAGGAGGGAGTGTCCTTTGTTGGCCGGTGGTGGTCAGGGACGTGCTCCTGGGGTAGTTGCACCTCAGAGAGGCCGTGGGCGCGGCCGTGGTAACTTCTAGCGCAGAGATGATGGTGGGAGGAATGTAGTGCATGTTGTTGCCGTTTAAACTGAGGGTGCTGGCCAGGCTCGAGTGTATGCTCAGCGTGAGGGAAGGAATGATACGGATGTGATCGCAGGTACCTTTACTTTGCAATCATTGTCACTACTTTCTTTGATTGATTCTGGATCTACACACTCGTACATATTGCGTGAACATGCTTAAATACTTGGTTTACCTGTTAAGTCTTTGGATGTTGGTATGCGTGTGACTAGTTCCTTTGGTGAGACAGTCGTAACACGGAAGTTGTATAGAAGATGTCCCTTGAAAGTGCAAAATCATGTTTTTCTTGTTGATCTTATGGAATTGCCATTCTATGGTTTTGATGTAATCCTTGGTATGGATTGGCTTGTTGAGCATCGAGCTATAGTGGATTTTGAGAACAAGCGAGTTTCGTTGAAACTTGCGGATGATTATGAGGTATTGGTAGTAGGTGAAAATGTAAAGTTTCTTGCCAATGTGGTGTCTACGTTGGAAGCAAGCCGAATGCTGAGGAAAGGATGTGAGGCTTACCTAGCCTTTGTGATGAACCCTAATTTTAAGGAGTTGCGCATTCAGGATATAAGAACTGTGCGAGAGTTTCCTGAAGTGTTTCCGGAGGAGTTACCTGGATTGCCGCCTAGTCGAGAGGTGGAGTTTGGAATTGAGCTGTATGAAAACACAACTCCAGTGTCCATTGCTCCCTATCACATGACACCTAAGGAGTTGAAGGAGTTGAAGACGCAGCTTCAGGAGTTGCTTGACTGTGGTTTCATTCGGCCTAGTGTGTCACCGTGGGGTGCACCTGTCTTGTTCGTGAAGAAGAAGGATGGAACTATGAGGATGTGCATTGATTATCGTCAGTTGAACAAGTTGACTATCAAGAATCGGTATCCTTTGCCGAGGATTGATGATCTTTTTGATCAATTTCGGGGAGCGGCTGTGTTCTCTAAGATTGACTTAAGGTCAGGATATTACCAGCTTAAGGTGAAAGATGTGGATGTGCCAAAAACAACCTTTAGAACGAGGTATGGGCATTATGAATTCCTTGTAATGCCGTTTGGCTTGACGAATGCTCCTGCAGCTTTTATGGACATGATGAATAGAGTGTTCCATGAATACTTGGACAAGTTTGTTGTGGTGCTCATTGATGATATCCTTGTGTACTCTCGTACCGAGGAGGAGCATGAAGGCCATTTGAAGGTTGTCTTGCTAGCCCTTCTGGAAAATCAGCTTTATGCTAAGTTGAGCAAGTGCGAATTTTGGCTAAAGGAGGTTGTGTTCCTTGGTCATGTGGTTTCGGCTGAGGGGATTCGTGTTGATCCTCAGAAGATTGAGGCGGTAATGAATTGGAAGCCTCCTAAGTCCGTTCATGAAGTCTGTAGTTTCCTTGGGTTGGCGGGATATTACCGGAGGTTTATGGATGTATTTTCAAAGATTGCTGCACCTTTGACGAAGTTGTTGCAAAAAGATGTCAAGTATGAGTGGACAAAAGCAAGGCAACAAGCTTTTGAGAAGCTTAAGGCAGCTTTGACGCAAGCTCCTATCTTGGTTCAACCTGAATGAGGAAAAGAGTTTGTGGTGTACAACGACGCATCCTATGTTGGTTTGGGGTGTGTGCTAATGCAAGAGGGTAAGGTGGTGGCTTATGCATCGTGCCAGTTGAAGGTGCATGAGCGCAATTGTCCTACGCATGATATTGAGTTAGCTGCAGTGGTTTTTGCTTTGAAATTTGAGACATTATCTGTATGGTGAGAAGTGTACTGTGTACACGAATCACAAGAGTTTGAAGTATCTGATGTCTCAGAAAGAGTTGAATCTTAGGCAACGACGTTGGGTGGAGTTGCTTAAGGATTATGACTTGACAATCGAGTACCATCTGGGAAAAGCTAATGTTGTAGCGGATGCCTTGAGTAGGAAGGTGACAGGGGAGTTAAGGGCTATGTTTGCCAGTTTGAGTATTTCGCAAGATGGAGGTCTTGTGGCTGAATTGCAAGTGAAACCATCTCTGGTTCAGTTAATAAAGGATAAGCAGTTGTTGGATGATTCGCTGGTGCCACATGTTCAGGATATTGCTGAGGATAGACCATCGGATATTTGTTTTAATGATGATGGGGTTCTATGTTTCGGAAGTTGGATACTGGTGCCAAATGATGCAGAGTTGAGGCGCACTATTCTGACTGAAGCTCATAATAGTCCTTTTGCTATGCACCCTGGTAGTACAAAGATGTATCGTGACCTGAGGGATGAGTACTATTGGGTGGGATTGAAGAAAGATGTTGCGGAGTACGTGAGTAAGTGCATGGTTTGTCAGCGGGTTAAGGCTGAGCATTAGTTTCCTTCAGGGTAGTTGCAACCGTTGATGATTCCTGAGTGGAAGTGGGAAATGATTACCATGGACTTTGTGTCTGGTTTGCCTTTGTCGCCATCGAAGAAGAATTCGGTGTGGGTGATTGTGGATCGCCTTACGAAGTGTGCACATTTCTTACCTGTGCATACTACATATACTTTGGATAAGCTTGCAGAGCTGTACAATGCTGAGATTGTGCGACTGCATGGTGTGCCAAAGTCTATAGTGTTGGATAGAGATCCGAGGTTTACATTGCGCTTTTGGGAATGTTTGCATCAAGCTTTGGGTACGTGGCTAAATTTCAGTACTTCTTATCATCCACACTCGGATGGATAGTCTGAGCGTATTATCCAAGTGCTTGAGGATATGTTGAGGTGTTGTGTGATTGAGTTTCAAGGCTCTTGGGAGAAGGATTTGCCCTTGGTAGAGTTTGCTTATAACAATAGCTACTAGGCAAGTATTCAAATGGCACCTTATGAAGCCATGTATGGGAGGAAGTGCAAAACTCCTCTTTGCTGGGCTGAGACAGGACAAAAGTTGGTTTTGATGCCGGCTTTGTTGAAGGGAACCACCGAGAAGGTGACGCTCATTTGTGAGAGGTTGAAGGAAGCTTCTGATCGACAGAAGTCTTACACATATTTGAAGCGTAAGGAGATTGAATCCAGATTTACCTATGACGAGGAGTCGGTTGGGATTCTGGATTCGGACAGTAAAGTTCTTCGAGGTAAGACCATTGAATTGGTTAAAGTGTTGTAGAGGCCTCGTTGTGTTGAGGAGGCCACGTGGGAAAGCAAGGATGACATGAAGAAGCAGTTTCCTTACCTTTTATCTTCACGTAAATTTCGAGGACGAAATTTCTTAAGAGGGGGAGAGTTGTAACACCCCAATTTTGGGCTTAGAAGTTTAGGGTTTGGTCGGACTGGTCTGAAAAACGGTTCGAATATAAACGAAGGTTTTAGGGAAAGCCTAGTTCGGGATGCTTTAAAAAAATAGAAAAATATCTAAAAATCCTCTTTTAATATATATAAGAGAGTGGTGAAATCAATTTTACAAAATAAGGTTTGGAAATACTACATTTCGGTGTAGTGACCAAAATGCGATTTTTGAAAAGTTTAGTAGTGACTGTTTTGTAAAGGATTGAAACTTTGAATCTTTAAGGAGCTAATTACCCAAAATGTTTTTCTCCATATTTTTCCTTAATTTGGGTGATTTAATTAATGTATTAATTAAATAAAAGAAAAGGAAAACTACCTTTTCTCTAATTTTCTCTCATTCATTTTCTCTCAAAATCCCATCATCCAAAAACTTTTTCTCCAGCAACTTTCACATAGATTTTCACTTCAGATGATGAGATTTCCATCATCTATTAGTTCTGTAATCACTAATTTTGTCCGGGCTGTTTAGCCCTTAAATATGCTTAAATAAGAGTGAGCTTTGTTTATTCACATTGGGCTTTGTCTAATTAATACATAGATATATACATATTACTTATTAGAATTTCGTGTTCTATTATTAATTTTCTACTAATTACTATTATCTATCCCATTTATTATTATCTTATTACCATGGGCTATTATGTTATCATTATTTGCTATACGTATATTGTCCACTGTTATTAATCACCATATCACCATTATCATTGTTATTCTTATCATTATTACCAGTGAATTTGAAAAATCGGAAAATATAATACATTAGTATAATAAAAAACCCAACATCCATTGATAAATAAGCAGAGCCCAAAGTTTAACTTGACAACCCATTACAAAAAAGAAGAAATCTATTTTTTACAAGGCCTTTTCGTCCAAAAAATACAAGCCCTAATCGGGTAAAAAAAATAATAAACCCTAATGTGTGCATTTTGGGATGCAGCTGACGAAGGATCTGGCCGCTGGATCTGGCGCGAGATCAACGGCCCAGATGTGAAGCTAGGAGAGACCCAAGGAGGCCCTCACTTGGTGCTGCGCCGCGCGGATCATGACCGTTGGATCGAGTAAGCATCAACAGCCCAAATCACTCCATCTGTAGAAACCCTAGAGTCTCCAGATCGACCTCACGCCGCCTCGAAGATAGACCGTTGGATAAAAATGCGATATGACGGTCTAGGTGCCGCAAAGACTCCACGCGCGCCCACACGTGTCGTTCCAGATGGCCTCACGCGCGCGTGATGCACACGTCCGACCTCACGGATGCTCGCCATATCGTCCCCGTCCGATCCAACGACCATTCTAGTGGCCACATCGTCCGCCGTACAAATCATGCAAAAAAGAAAACAGATCAGCAACGCCCAAATGATGAAAAAACAAAAGCGGAAAAAAAGAAAAGCAAAATGAAAAATGCAACAAAATGGCAGAGAATGGCAGCAGTCACACATGAATCCGACCAAAATAGATACGAACCAATGAGTATTTTCCATTGCATTAACCAAATGTAAAAAGCATCAAAATTCCGGCTATAAAGCTAGATGCAAAACCAATTTAAAAGGGATTCGTGACCTCCCTCAAAAAACACGAAGATCAAAAGAGATTTCAACCACAGTATTCAGGTATCTATTACCGTTGTTGCATGTAAAAATAAATAGAAGTAAAAGAGGAAGTCTCTTTTTTTACCTTCTGAGTTTTCTTCTTTTCGAGTCGGCTCCTTCTTTCTCCGACAATAATCCCGGCCTCCCATGGTTTCGAAGGGTGAGTCTGATGAAGGATGTGTCGCTCTTTCCCGTAACCGATTTTGAGTTTGAAAGGGAATGTTTTTTTAGTTTTAGGGTTTCGTTTACCAGAGAACAAATGGAGGTAGGGTGTTTAGGTTTCTGGGGAGTGTAGCGTTTTTTTTCTTGTCTTCCTTGGTCGAGTTTTCTGGTCGGAGTGCGTTTAAGGTCCGCCGGACGGTAATTAGCACCGGTCGACGTTCGAGGTCGAGAGCAAAAGAGTTCAAGGATCCCTGGACAGAAAAGCTAGAAGGCCTGTCCAGTTTGCTTTCGTCGCTCCGGGAAAGCATGCTATTTGAAGTTCATTCTTTACCGCTTCGGAAGAATGAATCGACTTTGTCCTTTGCCATTCAGGGAGGACATGCCAACGACCCGCATTGTTCCTTCCACTTCGGAGGAGCAAACCACCCAAATAGGAAAGTTGGACAAAACTAGTGCTTATAGTCTTTGCTTTGCTCTTGTTTCACAAGTACAAGCAAAGAGGGGCAACTGTAATCACTAATTTTGTCCAGGCTGTTTAGCCCTTAAATATGCTTAAATAAGAGTGGGCTTTGTTTATTCACATTGGGCTTTGTCTGATTAATACATAGATATATACATATTACTTATTAGAATTTCGGGTTCTATTATTAATTTTCTACTAATTACTATTATCTTATTACCATGGGCTATTATGTTATCATTATTTGCTATACGTATATTGTCCACTGTTATTAATCTCCATATCACCATTATCATTGTTATTCTTATCATTATTACCATTGAATTTGAAAAAAAGAAAAATAAAATGCATTAGTATAATAAAAAACCCAACATCCATTGATAAATAAGACGAGCCCAAAGTTTAACTTGATAGTCCATTACAAAAAAGAAAAAAATCTATTATTTATAAGGCCTTTTCGGCCCAAAAATACAAGCACTAATCGGGTAAAAAAACCCCTAATGTGTGCATTTTGTGATGCAGCCGACGAAGGATCTGAATGTTGGATATGGCGCGGGATGAACGGCCCAGATGTGAAGATAGGAGAAACCCAAGGAGGCCCTCACTTGGTGCTGCACCGCGCGGATCATGACCGTTGGATCGAGTAAGCATCAACGGCCCAGATCACTCCATCTGTAGAAACCCTAGAGTCTCCAGATCGATCTCACGTCGCCTCAAAGCTGGACTTTTAGATCAAAATACGATCTGACGGTCTAGGTGCCGCAAAGACTCTACGCGCGCCTATACGTGTCGTTCCAGATCGCCCACACGTGCGTGATGCACACGTCCGACCTCACAGATGCTCGCCACATCGTCCCCATCCGATCCAACGACCGTTCCAGTGGCCACGTCGTCCTCCGTACAAACCATGCAAAAAAGAAAACATATCAGCAACGCCCAAATGAAGAAAAAAACAAAAGTGAAAAAAAGAAAAGCAGAATGAAATATGCAACAAAATGGCAGAAAATGGCAGCAGTCACTCATGAATCCGGCCAAAATAAATACGAACCAATGGGTATTTTCCATTTCATTAACCAAATGAAAAAAAGCATCAAAATTCCGGCTATAAAGCCAGATGCAAAACAACTGTAAAAGGGATTCGTGACCTCCCTCAAAAAACACGAAGATCAATAGAGATTTAAACCACAATATTCAGGTATCCATTACCGTTGTTGCATGTAAAAAATAAATAGAAGTAAAAGAGGATGTCTTTTTTTACCTTCTGAGTTTTCTTCTCTTCGAGTCGGCTTCTTCTTTCTCCGACAATAATCCCGGCCTCCCATGGTTTCGAAGGGTGAGTCTGATGAAGGATGCGTGGCTCTTTCCCGTAACCGATTTCGAGTCTGAAAGGGAATGTTTTTTTAGTTTTAGGGTTTTGTTTTCCAGAGAACAAATGGGGGTAGGGTGTTTAGGTTTCTTGGGAGTGTAGCATTTTTTTTCTTGTCTTCCTTGGTCGGTTTTTCTGGTCGGAGTGTGTTTAGGGTCCGCCGGACGGTGATTAGCACCGGCGGGCGTTCGAGGTCGAGAGAAAGGTTTTTTAGGGCGGCTAGGGTTTATGTTAGGCAAAAAGGGCGTCCGAGTCGTTTAAGTCAAGTATTTATAGAGTTTCGGGTTTTTGTTTTTGGGTTATTAGCGTCTTTAGTCCTTCTGCGTCGAACTAATAGCGTCTTAGGGGCTTCCGCATGGGTAAATAGCATCCTAGGTCCCTGAAGTTCTGGGTCGGTTCGTCTTTCAGTCCCAGATCAAGTCTGTTTAGGGTTTATTCGTTCGTCCGGTCCCTCTCTTTTTACCCCATGTTCAATTGAGTCCCCCACAGTCTTGAGTTTTTTTATGTCTTTCCGATTTCAACATCTGTTTTTGGTTTTCTTTCATTTTAGTCACCATTCGAATGCTTTTGGTTTTTGTTACTTTATGTTTTAATAATGTTTAAATTTTTATTTGTATGGAAGTATGTATGTTATGCCATGTGTTTATCTTGTCTTTATGAATCGAATATATGCATGTTTGTCCGTTTATTTTAAGTTTAGTGGGTCTCGCATGATTTGTTATCGTTGTATCAAATATATGTTCTTTTAGGATTATTTATGTGGTAAAAAATGCTTAGAGTTGTTAGGCTTTCATGATTATCTCAAACAATAATATGAATCGAATATGTATGTGTTGCCATGCTTATTAATCCATTATTAATGTAATTTGTCTTCTTAATTAAATTAATTAGTAGATAATTAAATAATGTTAAATTTGGGTTTCATGGTGTTTAAATATGGGTACCTTTAAAGTGGGCTTTTGGGCCTTAGGAGCTAATTTTGGTCAAGTATGTTTGGGCTTTTTTATCAATTATGGACCTTTTCTTTATATGCCTTTTTTGATGCATTTTTATGACATGCACATACTTGTCATCCATAAAGCCCGATAGTTAAGCATGATAACCGGACCTAAAAAAATCAACCTCAAGAGGGGTATTAATTAACCTCGGTATCCGGAAATGACAGTCCTAGCTTAATGGATGTCTATCGAATACTTAGGTTAATTTTCACCGCCTCTAGGTAAGCGAAAGCATAAAAATGGAAATAACACACATCATCCCTTATTTGCTCGCATCATGCATAAAGGTGACGTACGGGATCCGAACCCTAAACTAACACGGCAGTCAGTCTTATATGATGTCGATTTAGTCTATGGTCCGGTGTAACGTCATCCTTTTTAATTAAATGCCTAATTAATTCTAATGCCACTATTCGACAAAGCCCGCCCTATTTAAGTCATATTTTCATTCGAGAACGTTTTATTAAATTCACCTTGGTTTTTAAATAATTTCTATGGATTAAAAGGCAACAAACAATTTGGTACCGATTTCCGGGCGTGATGGGGGTGCTAATCCTTCCCCACATGTAACCAACTCCCGAACCCGTTTTAAAATGAATCTCTGGTTTTGTGGTGTTCGACCTACCTTAGTGGCCGGTGGCGACTCCAAAATTTTCATCGTTTTCCGAAATCCGAATTTCCCCCCTTTTAAATAAAACCCTTTTCAAGAAGAGATAGTGATAAGGCCCCACCTTAGTCGGTTTCCTCAAGAAAAAACCTTATCACAGTTTGGCGACTCCGCTAGGGACAAATTTTTTTGTTTTTACAGAAAAAGAGAGTTAAGCCAATAAAACGCTTGTTGCCTTTAATCGATAGAAAATATTTAAAATTCAAAGTGAAGCTAATGAGTTTGTTCTTCTATGAAAATAAGACTTAAGTTGAATGGGCTTTGGAAATTTGTGGGATTCGAATTAATTTTCCATTTAATTATTAAGGAAGTCATCGACATGTGTTGCATCATGATCATCAAGCTCTACACCCGAGCTATACCCTTAAGTGGGAGTGAAATGCCCATACCCACGTGAGTATCCCTCCACGGGTCGGTAATTCACTTCCGGAATCCACGCCTTTGACACGTGAGCAGCCCTCCACGTCATTAGGTCGTGCTTTCCCCTGAACCAAAACCAATTCGCAAGCTTGTGATGGGCCAGAATTGGGGTTCTTATTGCCTTAATAGGTGATAAGATAGGTTCGGGTACCCTTTGCTAGAACCAAACTCATGAGTGAGAATATAAAAAGCCTACCCCATTAGAGCCATGCAGATAACCCTAGAGTTTAGAGTGTCTAGGTTTGTCTTGCTAATTACTTGTTTCTACGCTTCTTTTTTCGTTAATGCTTGAATTTCATTTCTTGCCTTGATTTATGTTTATCATGTGACTAACACCTTTTCTTTTCTTCCCCTCTTATTTTACATATTTCATCATTGCATAAAGAGCACATTGAGTTTGAAATAGTCTAAAATTAAAGACTTGATTAGTGGGAAATATGGTCTGTAACAATAGTGAGAAGGACCTCGACGAAAATGTAGCCACAAGAAGAGCAACTACATGGTTGGGTTTCCGAGACAAGAAAGGCTTTCAAAAACAAGAAAAGGCCACCTCCCTTATTTGTTAGATGTCCCAGGCAAGTGACCATTACTTCGAATTTTGGAGTTCAACCTACATTTGTTCTACGGTTGGCAGCTTTGATTTGACTACAACAGTTGGGAAATACCGAGTCTTGCAAGGAAATTAGCGAGAACTACACCGAACAACAACCAAGCTTTCCGGGGCAAGATCGGAAGTTTCTCGGGCACTCTCCCGTCTTGAGTCGACAATCAAGTCTCAACCTAGAGCAAGAAAAACATTTCAAGTCAGAGGGAATTCCGACCTCAACTCCGATAAGCTTTGAAGGTTAGGCTCCGTGGGACCCTTTCAAAGAGTAAGTCAAGAGTACCAAATATCCACAGGGGATCAATCATAATTCGTCGCCTATACCACTTGGGGGCAGGACCGAGAGTTGGCCTATTTGTTAGCATGGATATGAGAGAACGCCCGATTCCTAGCAAAAGATCATTCCAAGGAAGAAGAAGGGATTGAGTGTGTCTTGAAGAAAATCGTCGGCCTTGACGTCAGCTTAAGAACTGCATGCAGTGGGTTTCATCTGATCACTATAACAAACGAAGGTTCCCATTGATATGAGTTCTTTAACGAGGATATTTGCCGAACTTAGTGTTGCTCTTTGTATTTCAATTATGCATTTGGTTTGACTACCTTTAATCATATGTTGTACATATGGCACATTGCATTCATGAAATTAATGTTCAATGCACCTTTGCATTCAGTTACATTTGGTTTGATTACCTTTAATCATATGTTGTATATACGACACATTGCATTTATAAGATTAATCTTTAATGCACATTTGCATTCAATTATACATTTTGATTGATTACCTTTAATCATATGTTTTTTTTGTACGTACGATTCATTCATTCATTAAACAAATAAAATTAATATCCATCAATTTAATGTACCTTTGCATTCAATTATACATTTTGATTGATTACTCTTAACCCTATCTTGTACATATGTCACATGGCATTCAATAAAATTAATGCACCTTTGCATTCATGCTGTCATGGTAGCATATTTTTCAATAATACTTTTTTGTACGTTCGTTGCATCATATGCATCACTAATTGGGGGAAGTACTCACCTTAGAAAATAGAAGAGAATGATTTCAAGCCAGTACAATTTCAAAAGCATGAATGACCTAATGGCTAGGGTCGATAAGCTCGAACAGCTCCATGAGCATTTGGTTTGGAACCAAAAAGAGGTAATATCATATGTGAAGAAAGTCCAAGAGGAAACTAGGTGGAAAATCGACGAAATGATGGGTACGATGGCCACCATGACCAAAGAAGAGGGTGCGAAGGAAGGCTCCTTTGAACAGGGAGAGAGTCATAGCTGGGATTGCGACTTCATAGCGGAAAGGGTCTTGTCTGACGAAGACCAGGCTATCATCAACCAATATGAGGTGGCGTGCATCACTTCATAGTGCTCTACTGAATTGATATTGAATAAAGTGAAAGACTCTCTCTTGAAGCCTCTATCATCTCCAGTGAACAAAGGCCCAAATGAAGTAGATCTGGAAATTGAAGAAAATGTAGAATGCGATAAGGGAACGAAGGTGTCGACTGCATCGGATTCTAAAGAGTCACCTCCTCTGATACAAGGTCAACCTCTGGCATCGGCTTTTCATCAGAAATTGCCAATCGATAAAGCCTCCGGGTCCCAAGAGAAAAAGAGGAAGTTAAAGGACTTTCAATTTAGCCCTAGTCTGTTCACCTGTCAAGAACTGTTTTCCAAATTCTTTGAGCAGCCGATTGATTGCACCATGCTTCGTTAATCCTCAGTCACCCCCGTATCCGAGTTGGTTTAAGGATGAGGAACGTTGTGAATTCCATGTCGGAATCCAAGGCCATTCCATCGAGAAATGCATAAACTTTAAGTGCAAAGTTCAACACCTCCTAGATGTCGGGGTATTAGAGTTTGAACCAACAGTCCCGGGTCTGAAGATCAATCATCCATCTATGAAGTTAGACCAAGACAAGGAGGACAAAGGGGAGGTGCGTTCGGCTAAGAGGGTCATACAACAGGCAAAATCGTTTGAGGAATTAGGAATAGCTTTGAAAGATTCCATGAAAGTAACAATAATAGGGGACGATGGGGTTTCCAAGGAAAGTCGATCAAAGAAAGGAGAAGTAGAGAATGAAGAACTGCATGTCGGAGACACCGAGAGAAGTGATGAGGAGACAAAGATGTCAATCCCAATGACGTATTCTGAATTGTTACCCTTGTTGGTTCAAAACAAACTTTTAGAGTTACCCCCATCAAGACGCTACTCTTACCTCAACCCTAATGTGTATGGTACCATGATGGTGTGTGGCTTCCATTATCGCGATTGTGGTTACACAATAGAAGAGTGTGCAGTTTTGAAAAGCAGGGTTTATAGCCTTATCAAAAGGGTTTGCTTAGCTTTGAGGATGGAAATCCTAGGTTCCACCCAGGGTTGGGGCATATCAAAAAGTTGACGAGAGGCCGAAATCAATGTCGTAAGCGTCCAGTAAAGGCACCTCTCATGATTCTCAATACGTCAATTACGTTCTTTCATCCTCATTTAATTCAAGGGGGGATATCTCGCCCTTAGGCCAATGGAGGAGATCCCAAGCCCATCTCTTAAACGCGATCCGAACAGTGTTTGCAATTTCCATATGGGGGCATCGGGGCACCTACTAAGAGGTGTTGGGTTTTGAAAGAAAAAAAAAGAAGTTGCTCGGTAATGGGACACTGACACTTGAAGTGGTTAAGTAGTGGAAAGAAAAGGGGATAAGAGAGACTACAACCTCGGTTGAAGAACTAAAGAAGCAAGATGAATGAGAAATCACTTCCAGAGTTGTTATGCGTGTTTATGTTAGGAGGTGGTGTTTAATTTTCGTGCGTTGTGTTTCGCTTTTGAAGTAGTGCGTGGAATCAACTTTGTTACTATTTGCCCGAAGATAGCAATGATCTTTTTAAAGGGCACTTGTTATGTTTGTGGATTTTCTTTCTAATGAAAATGCATTTTTCTTAACATACAATGACCTTGAAATCATATATATGTATATCCCTCCTTACCTTCATAGGTCCTCGGATATCACATGCTTGTTGTGGCATTGATTCTAATGAAAGAGACCGACTGAATGTTGTGATAACGACGAATCAAGATTTCCCGCTCTGTCCGCTTTGGTCGAAAAAGCGAGAGAAGCAAGATTACTATTCATTCGATGATTTTCGATGATAAGGAAATCTCCTAAGAGAACCCGAATAAAGTTGCTTAAATGTGCAAAAAAAAAAGAAAAAGAAAAGTGAAAAATAGACTGTTTCAAAACAAAATAAATGATTTTAGTTTCAGAGCCTGGTAATAGGCATTAACAAAAAGCACTCCAATTTCCGAAACCTGGTAATAGGAATTTTCGGATACGAGTGTGGAAGTGTAGGGGCACTCCGCTGAAGCTTGAATCTCTTCGCTTCATGAGTGATGGTAATATTTTCAAAATCGTGACCATGCCGAGTAACTCGTGGTATCGTTGTATGCTCCATCTTTATTCCCGAGCCAAAGGATTATGACGAGTTGAATTCCCCTAAGAAAAAGAAATAAATGAACAAGTTAAATAAGTCCTGAAAAGGGATCCTTGAGGACACCGACACGAAATCAATGGTAATCATAAACACACATGCCCCATGGGCTAAGCGAAAGTTGAATTTTTAAACATACATATGAATGGAGAAACATGATTAGAAGGAATGGTAATCGAGCTGATCCAGCAAGTACCATAATCATGAGGATGAGCCGAGCAATTAGGGAGGAGTTTCATAACTTCAAATATCGCCACAACACTAAAAAACGCAAGCTATGCTTGAAGTAATCATCGGAAAGCGGAATCTAAGACGCTCTTGCATCTGATATCCGGGGCATCCTATTCTGGTTTTTTAATTAGAATATGGTTTCAAGGTTCTGTATGTTGATTTGAAAATCCACTCTTCATTAGAATGACGACAAACGAATGGACATATTCTTAAAACAAAGAGATTTCCTTGTATTACTTTAGAGATAAATGCATCGTCGGCAGTGAGACCTAAAATTGAGAGGCACTACGTGATGTATGACGATGAAGGACCATTGGGGCATCTTTGTCCGTGGGTCAAAAAGGGCTTTACACACATGATTTCAAATTAGTGGGAGATGGCATACAACCTCAAGGTATTGGGCTAATGATTCTGATTGTGATTCAGGCCATTGGACTCATGGAATAAGCAACACAAGTTGGGAGCAAGTTTTGTCAAGACACGAGATCGATGAGTGGTTGTAGTCCCAAGATGGTGACCATCGGGCTCAGAGAATAAAGACAAACTAAATTCATGCATTCTCATGGTCATACGCATCTTTGCATCATGAAATATGCTCATGCATCATTGATAGTTAGACATCCCTATGTTAGGAGTGTGCTAACTCATACCATCATATCATTTTGTTTACTTTAAACATGTATTTGAAGATTGATAAAAGGGTAGATCTACGGCTATATGAGAAGAGAAATAGATCTCGAGAATCCTTTGACTGGTATCAAGGTTAATCCTTGATTTTTTTATCCTTTCTAAAGGATGTTTTTCTCAGAATTCAAATTTCTCGATTTTGTCCTTTCTAAAAGACGTTTTTCTTAAATTTAAATTTCTCAACTTTATCCTTCCTAAAGGATATTTTAATTTCTTAATTTAATCTTCTCGAAAAGGGGTTTTTCTTAAAACTCAATTTCTCAATTTTATCCTTTCTAAAGGATGTTTTTTCTTAAAATTTTGAATTTCTCGATTTTATCATTTCTAAAGGATGTTTTTCTTAAAACTCCAATTTCTCAATTTTATCCTTTCTAAAGGATGTTTTCTTAAAACTCCAATTTCTCAATTTTATCCTTTCTAAAGGATGTTTCCTTAAAACTCGATTTCTCAATCTTATCCTTTCTAAAGGATGTTTTTCTTAAAACTCGATTTCTCAATCTTATCCTTTCTAAATGATGATTTTCTTAAAACTGAATTTCTCAATTCTATCCTTCCTAAAGGATGCTTTTCTTAAAACAGAATTGCTCAATTCTATCCTTTCTAAAGGATGTTTTTTCTTAAAACTCGAATTTCTCAATTCTTATCCTTTCTAAAGGATGTTTTTCTTAAAACTCGGATTTCTCAATTCTATCCTTTCTAAAGGATGTTTTGCTTAAAACTCGAATTTCTTAATTATATCCTTTCTAAAGGATGTTTTTCTTAAAACTTGAATTTCCCAATTCTATCCTTTCTAAAAGATGTTTTTTTCTTAAAGCTTAATTTCTCAATCTTATCCTTCCTAAAGGATGTTTTCCTTAAAATTTCAAATTTCTCAACTTAATCCTTCCTAAAGGATGTCTTTCCTAA
Organism: Hibiscus tridactylites; assembly: GCA_958450335.1. Lineage (NCBI taxonomy): Eukaryota > Viridiplantae > Streptophyta > Magnoliopsida > Malvales > Malvaceae > Hibiscus > Hibiscus tridactylites. Next base: position 21,915,063 of record OY288286.1, on the reverse strand, counting down.
AAATTCCAATTTCTCGATTTTATCCTTCCTAAAGGATGTTTTTCTCAAAAACTCAATTTCTGAATTTCATTCCTTCCAAAAGGACATTTTCCTCAAAATTTAAATGCTCAACTTTATCCCCTTTGGGATGTTTTTTTTAAATAAAAAATTCAGGTTTCCTGGTTTTTAAATTAAAAGAAAAGAAAAAAGAAAAAATGAGAGACAAATAGAGAGAGAGAGAGGAAAGAATGGACAAGGAAACAGTTTCTAGCCATTGCATATTTAGAAGCATGAATGACCTAGTGGTTAAGATGGATAAGCTCGAATAGCTTCGAGAACATTGGGTTCAAAATAAAAAAGAGATAATATCGTATATGAGGAAAATAAATCCTTTAAAAAAACCCAATTCTCAGTATTGGTGAAAACTGATTGAACCCAGGGGAATGGTACAACTAGCCCGGAGCGAACGGCTACCGGCAAAGGCATTTCAAACCCGTTAATCCCTGTGCATTTGGAAAAAATGCAAGTCTCGATTTCAAGAAAAATGAATTGGAGACGTTACACCGCTTCATGAAAGAAGAAGCGATGTTTGGGCAAGTCCGACAGAAATGTTGGCACAACGTGCTTAAACGCGGTAAAGTTCAAAACAATGGATAATTCAAATGTCCATCGAAAATCCATTTTTTACGAATGGTCGAAGGGAAATAAATCCTTTGCAAAAATCCAATTCTCATTATTGGTGAAAACTGACTGTACCCAGGGGAATGGTACAACTAGCCCGGAGCAAACGGCTACCAGTAAAGGCATTTCAAATCCTTTAATCCATGTGCATTAGGGAAAAATTCAAGTCTCGATTCCAAGAAAAATGAATTGGAGACGTTACACCGCTTCATGAAAGAAGAAGCGATGTTTGGTCAAGTCTGACAGAAATGTTGGCACAACGTGCTAAAACGCGGTAAAGTTTAAAACAATGGATAATTCAAATGTCCATAAAAAATCCATTTTTACGAATGGTCGAAGGGAAATAAATCCTTTGAAAAAATCCAATTCTCATTATTGGTGAAAACTGATTGTACCCAGGGGAATTGTACAACTAGCCTGAAGCAAACGACTACCGGTAAAGGCAATTCAAAACCGTTGATCCCTTTGCATTTGGGAAAAATGCAAAAGAAATAAGCTGAGTTGTAGATTTTTTATCATAACGAGAGAGTTCAAAGTTTTTGGGCAGTTAAGCTGGAAGGCCTGCTCAGTGTTTTCGCCGCTTCGGGAAAACAAATTATTTGGGTTTATTCCTTGCCATTTCGGAGGAATGAGAAACAACTATGTCCTTTGTCGCTTCGGAAAGACATATGAACGCTACCAATTTGGTTCCTGTTGCTTCGGAGGAGCAAATGTAGTTTCAGGTGAAGAATTTCATACTCGCCGCATCTTGATCTGAGAGCAAAAGAGTTCAAGGATCCCTGGACGGAAAAGCTAGAAGACCTGTCCAGTTTGCTTTCACCGCTCCGGGAAAGCACGCTATTTGAAGTTTATTCTTTACCGCTTCGGAAGAATGAATCGAATTTGTCCTTTGCCATTAAGGGAGGACATGCCAACGACCCGCATTGTTCCTGCCACTTTAGAGGAGCAAACCACCCAAATAAAAAAGTTGGACAAAATTAGTGCTTATAGTCTTTGCTTTGCTCTTGTTTCACAAGTACAAGCAAAGAGGGGCAACTGTAATCACTAATTTTGTCCGGGCTGTTTAGCCCTTTAATATGCTTAAATAAGAGTGGGCTTTGTATATTCACATTATGCTTTGTCTGATTAATACATAGATATATACATATTACTTATTAGAATTTCGGGTTCTATTATTAATTTTCTACTAATTACTATTATCTATCCTATTTTTTTTTGAACAACATGTATGATTTTATTAGCCAAATAATCATACATAAACACATTACACAGTGGCCTCATTAAAAACCTCTCTAGTCCTAAATAGAGGAAAAGAGTACCGCTGTGCATGTGCTAATGGGCAAAACAAACACGTTAATTGCTATACAACCATACCCATTTACGCCTTACAATTCCACTCTTGGCCAAAGAATCCGCCAACCCATTTGCTTCTCGATAGATATGGTTGAAGCACACGCAAGGCAATATCGAAATGTCCACATCAATCTGCTGAAACCATTGCCAAAGCTGCCACGGACGATTCTCTGTACGATGCATCCATGATATCGCCACCATTTAATCAGATTCCACCACAATCGAGGACACCGTACCCACATGCATCTCGCATAATAAACGCAATGCATAAGCTATCGCTTGAATCTCAGCCACATTTGAATCCGCAATTCCTATCGAACCTGAAAAAATGGCCATAATACGGCTATGGCAGTCCCGTAACACTCCTCCACATCCCGACCTTCCCGGTTTCCCATTTATTATTATCTTATTACCATGGGCTATTATGTTATCATTATTTGCTATACGTATATTGTCCACTGTTATTAATCACCATATCACCATTACCATTGTTATTCTTATCATTATTACCATTGAATTTGAAAATTCGGAAAATAAAATACATTAGTATAATAAAAAACCCAACATCCATTGATAAATAAGACGAGCCCAAAGTTTAACTTCACAGTCCATTACAAAAAAGAAAAAATCTATTATTTACAAGGCCTTTTCGGCCCAAAAATACAAGCACTAATCGAGTAAAAAAATAATAAACCCTAATGTGTGCATTTTGTGATGCAGCCGCCGAAGGATCTGGCTGTTGGATCTGGCGCGAGATCAACGGCCCAGATGTGAAGATAGGAGAAACCCAAGGAGGCCCTCACTTGGTGCTGCGCCGCGCGGATCATGACTATTGGATCGAGTAAGCATCAACGACCCAGATCACTCGATCTTTAGAAACCCTAGAGTCTCAAGATCGACCTCAGGCCGCCTCGAAGCTGGACCGTTGGACCAATATACGATCTGACGGTCTAGTTGCCACAAAGACTCCACGCGCGCCCATACGTGTCGTTCCAGATCGCCCCACGCGCGCGTGATGCACACGTCCGACCTCACAGATGCTCGCCACATCGTCCCCATCCGATCCAACGACCGTTCTAGTGGCCACGTCATCTGCCGTACAAACCATGCAAAAAAGAAAACAGATCAGCAACGCCTAAATGACGAAAAAACAAAAGCGAAAAAATAAAAGCAAAATGAAATATGCAACAGAATGGAAGAGAATGGCTGCAGTCACTCATGAATCCGGCCAAAATAGATACGAACAAATGGGTATTTTCCATTGCATTAACCAAATGTAAAAAAGCATCAAAATTCTAGCTATAAAGCTAGATGCAAAACCACTGTAAAAGGGATTCGTGACCTCCCTCAAAAAATACGAAGATCAATAGAGATTTCAACCACAGTATTCAGTTATCCATTACCGTTGTTGCATGTAAAAATAAATAGAAGTAAAAGAGGAAGTCTCTTTTTTTACCTTATGAGTTTTCTTCTTTTCGAGTCGGCTCCTTCTTTCTCCGACAATAATCCCGGCCTCCAATGGTTTCGAAGGGTGAGTCTGATTAAGGATGTGTGGCTCTTTCCCGTAACCGATTTCGAGTCTGAAAGGGAATGTTTTTTTTTTAGTTTTAGGGTTTCATTTTTCCAGAGAACAAATGGGGGCAGGGTGTTTAGGTTTCTCGGGAGTGTAGCGTTTTTTTTTCTTGTCTTCCTTGGTCGATTTTTCTGGTCGGAGTGCGTTTAGGGTCCGCCGGACGGTGATTAGCACCAGCCAGCGTTCGAGGTCGAGAGAAAGGTTTTTTAGGGCGGCTAGGGTTTATGTTAGGCAAAAAGGGCGTCCGAGTCGTTTAAGTCAGGTATTTATAGAGTTTCGGGTTTTTGTTTTTGTGTTATTAGCGTCTTTAGTCCCTCCGCGTCGAACTAATAACGTCTTAGGGGCTTCCGCATGTGTAAATAGCATCCTAGGTCCCTGAAGTTCTTGGTCGGTTCGTCTTTTAGTCCCAGATCGAGTCTGTTTAGGGTTTATTCGTTAGTCTGGTCCCTCTCTTTTTACCCCGTGTTCAATTGAGTCCCCCACAGTCTTGAGTTTTTTGTGTCTTTCCGATTTCAGCCTTTGTTTTTGGTTTTCTTTCAGTTTAGTCACCATTCGAATGCTTTTGGTTTTTGTTACTTTATGTTTTAATAATGTTTAAATTTTTATTTGTATGGAAGTATGTATGTTATGCCATGTGTTTATCTTGTCTTTTTGAATCGAATATATGCATGTTTTTCTGTTTATTTTAAGTTTAGTGGGTCCTGCATGATTTGTTACCGTTGTATCGAATATATGTTCTTTTAGGATTATTTATGTGGTAAAAAATGCTTAGAGTTGTTAGGCTTTCATTATTATCACAAACAATAATATGAATCGAATATGTATGTGTTGCCATGCTTATTAATCCATTATTAATGTAATTTGTCTTCTTAATTAAATTAATTAGTAGATAATTAAAGAATGTTAAATTTGGGTTTCATGGTGTTTAAATATGGGTACCTCTAAAGTGGGCTTTTGGGCCTTAGGAGCTAATTTGGGTCAAGTATGTTTGGGCTTGTTTTTTTTTATCAATTATGGACCTTTTCTTTATATGCCTTTTTTTGATGCATTTTTATGACATGCACATACTTGTCATCCATAAGGCCCGAATTTCCCCCCTTTTTAAATAAAACCCTTTTCAAGAAGAGATAGTGATAAGGCCCCACCTTAGTCGGTTTCCTCAAGAAAAAACCTTATCACAAGTTCCTAATCAATCTTGCATCAAATCCTTTTGATTTCCACATTGAATTTTCAAGGAATTTTGCCAAAATCAAGGAGAAATCATCATTTAGAGGTAAGAATGTTCTTCTCCTCTAAAAATACTCAGTTCTTTACTGAAATTATCAAGTTGTCAATCCTTTATTAAAGTTTTATAATGATTTTAATGTTAGAAACATGATTTTGGCTTTAAACTCAAGATTTTGGAAGAAATCTTGAAGAATTTCGTTGTGATTGATTGGGCTCTGTTTTGAGATGGTTCCTTAATGTATTTTGGATGTTAAATGATGTTAGAAATGAGATTTTATCAATCTAATCTCGAATAGGTTGTGTTTCCTAAGTTTTTGCTTGTGAAAATGGTGGTTTTTGAGGTGTTCTGTTATAGCTAGAGGTATAAGGACGAGTTTAGGTTTGTTTTTTATGGTGATTGATGTTTAGAGATGTTTAGAAGTGATGGATCTTGGCTGGGTAAAGTTTTGGAAGAGTTTGGAGGTGATTTCGATTGTGTTTGGTAGCCGAAATGTTGGTTTTGGGTAGAGCAGCGAGTTTAGGAGTATTGGCTGAAGATTTCAATGCTTGATGACGCATTAATCCTCTGCTTTGATGTGTCTAAAACAGGGGAGACATCTTCAGACTCTTTTGGAGTTGATTCGGAAGCTTAATTGGCGTTTCGGCAAACAAGTGAAACGTAATTGGTGAGTGGAGATTGTTTTCCAGCTTTGAAACAATTAATTGGAGGTTTTGGGAACTTAGTTTAAGTCTAAACAACTTAGCTAAGCTCAAGAGTAAGTTTTCAGAAAAACTCTCTCGGATGTGCTAAGTTATGGTTTGATGCATTAGATATGAAATGCATGTTTAATTACTGTTTTGAAAGCATATTTTAGCATGATTAATGCTGGATTTGAAAGCCATGTGTTGAAGGATGTTCAAGGTAAGAGATCCTTGGTTTGACATGTTTTATTTTGGTTATGATGCATACAGATGCATGATGATAAGTGGCTTTGTTTAATGCTTAAAACAGTAAATTGATGATGGTTTTTGATGTATATTGGCAAGTGATGAAATGGTTTTAAAGTACTTGAATCGGATATAGTTACTCGGCTATAGGATTGGGTGCACCGTAAGTAAAGTTGCCTTGGATGTTGAGGGGTTGTGATTGTACCATAAACTCCATCCAAGTACCCTAACGATTTAGGTAAGATCACAACGATGGTTGTAAAGTCCGTGTGTGGATCTTGTGTTATGTGTCCCTTACTCACGTTAGTGGAATTATACAACTACCGGTGAGTGGTGTTGAAGGGTTGAGATTGTACCGTTATACTCCACCACGAGTGACACATCAATGGAGGGATTGCTCTTAAGTGTGAACCTTGTGTAGTCCGGTAGTGTGTATGAAGCGTGTGGGACAACGCTTGTAATCCGCGTATCTGATTGTGTTTTTGTTTAAATGGTTACGAACTATCACTTGAAAGCCAATATAATGTATTGAGTGTAATGAAGCATGAGATGCTTGTAAAGTATGCAAGGTAGCATGAAAAAGAGATGAGCATGTGATTTAAAAGCTTGTTGAAAGTGTTTTCTAAAAATGCATTGTTGTATTGGTTTTATTTAGAGCATGCCTCACTAAGCATTTGTGCTTACGCTCTCTTTTACCAATAATACAGATAATTGAGGTGTTTTGGGCAACAAAGAAGTTAAGTTCATCCAAGAAAGACCAAGCTCACGTATGGTGAAGTTTTCGTACACTTTTAGTTTTGATAATTTGGCAATAGGAATTCCTCGATTTTGTTTTGGGAGATGTATTGAACTCCCTATGGTTGTGGCAAGATTTCCTTGATTGTTTTGAATTGTAAATGGCCTTTAATACTTGATTGTGGTTTGGATTGCCTATTGGGTTGCTTGACTAGGAAGCATGCCTCTAGAAATGTGAGTTTACCATGTTTGATGACATGAATGTGTTGGGGTGTCCTACATATGTTCCATTTGTGTATGATGACTTGTTGACATGATTGGGGAGTCATTAGGTAGTATTTGAATGGGTTTATGCATGAAAAACCAGCTTTTGCTGATGTTTCTGGGAAATCCGTATCGAAACACCCCCTAGTGTTTCGAAATGGGGGCCTGAAATGGCCATCGTGTTTCGAAACGGTAAGGGCTGTTTCGAAACGAATTGGCTACTGGAATGCCTCGTTTCGGAACCAGTCTCAGAACCAACCCGCGTTTCGGAACGGTCAACACCGTTTCGGTCCTCGTTCTGATACAACATGAGAACATTTCGAAACAGGTGACCGTTGGGCACTGATTTGAATGGTGCTGAAGTTTGCAAGCTTTACATTTTAGTCCCAAATGTTGATGTTGCAATTGCGTAAGTTTGGGATGTCCAATTAAGACGAAATTTGGTAGCGAAGCATGTAATATGACTAATTTCATATTGGTAATACAAAAATCAATAAAGATCTTCTAATTTACAGAGATTACGTTTTGGTCCCTAAATTTGTATATTGTGCAATTGAGTCCCTTTTTGAAATTCGATCGGTGTGGCGTTTCCAATTAAGTTTTATGGGAACTCACTTAGGGTTAATGTGCATCTAGATAAGATTAAAAAGAAAAAAAGGGTTGTGAACCAAGGTTGACTTTTGGGTTGACTTTTGTTTTCCCCGGGTAATCTTCGTAGTTCGGGTCAACCGTCTAGGCCGGGCTAAGGGGGTTACAAACGAAGAAGACATATAAGAAGAGAGATAATAATGAAGTCAATGCTACGAATGTTTACAACCCCAGTTATTCAACATGTGTGGTGTTCAACAAGCCCAACACCTTCAACAAACCCAACATCTCAGCTCCGACGGTTGCAAATGCCCTAAAAGGAGAGCGAAGATATCAAGGAAATTCGAGACCCTACTTTCCTCCCATCGCAATGAATTATGCATAGTTGTTTTCCGAGTTTGTCAAATCACAAATGGTGCTGCCAAGAAATGTCCCTCCGTTCTCACCTCCTTATCCACCGTGGTACGATGAGAAAGCCCAATGCGAATACCATGCAGGAGTGATAGGGCATACCATGGAGAACTGCACTGCATTCAAAAGGGTGGTGGATGACTTAAGAAAATCAGGCATTTTATCATTTAAAACTTCCGAATAAAAAGGAAATTCGTTGCCAAACCACCAGAAGAACGAAATAAATGCCATTATAGAGGAAGAAGCTCACACCAACAAGAAGCGCGTTTCCGAGGTTAAAGCAACCATGAAATGGGTATGGACCCAAATAGTAAAAGCCGGGGTGATAGAAGGAAGGTTTGAAGAAGAAACAATTGTATTGTGAATACCACCAGCAAGAGGGGCATGAAATTGAAAATTTCTTTGAGTTTAAGCACTTAATACTGTCGAAAATTGACTGCAAAGAGTTAGAATTTTATGTGCAGAAAGAATAGAAGATGAAAGTCTACACGTTAGAGGAATCATCCACTAAAAAGATTTACACAGGAATGAAGCCTTTGGTGATCAAGAACAAGGTAAGGGTTAGTGAACAAGCTAGGAGTGTGTCTCTATGATTGGTTGTGAAGGCACCAGCCCCATTCTCATATAGGGACAGTAAACGAGTCCTTTGGAACTATGCTTGTGCAGTGACAGATTCGAGGAGATCAACAATTGAAGAAGGAAGAAAAGAGGAGCCTGCTAATGAGGTAGGTCATTTCACAAGAAGTGGAAGACTCTATTCGGCACCAGAACTTGAAGATAGAGATGCTGCACTGAGAAAAGTTGCTAACCAGCAAGATAAGGAAGGGGAAAAAGACATCTTCCAAGAGAAAACACCAGTGATTCATGGGCTAGTTAAAGAATTAGAGGCTCAAGAGTTTCTGAAAATACTCAAGCACAGTGAATACAATGTGGTGGAGCAACTGCATAAACTTCCGGCCCGAATTTCTATGTTTTCGTTGCTACTGAGTTCTGAGGGTCATCGGGATGCTTTATTGAAAGTGTTAAACAAGACATTTGTGTTAAAAGAGATCACGACTGACAAGATAGACATGTTGGTCAATAATATTGCAGTTAATAATTTCATATCATTCAGTGATGAAGAAATACCCGCGAAAGGAAGATGATCATGCAAGTCCCTCCATATTTCTACAAGATGCAAGGGATATATGCTACAATGAGTTCTTATTGACAATGGATCAGCTTTGAATGTTATCCCTTTGGCAACGTTGAAAAAGTTGCCTATTGATCTCTCCTACATGAGAGCTTATCAAAATATAGTACGAGCCTTTGACGGGACCCAAAGAGATGTGTTAGGAAAGATTGAAGTTCCCATACAAATTGGGCCATCAAAATTTGAGGTAGACTTCGTGGTTATGGATATAAACCCTAGTTATAGTTGTTTGCTCGGGTGCCCATGGATTCACACAACAGGTGCAGTGCCCTCTACTCTTCATCAGAAATTGAAGTTTGTTATTGATGGACAATTAATCACGGTTGGTGCGGAAGAACAAATCATTGCATCGGTAATAACCGATACACCATACATTAAAGTAGATGAGGGGGCACTTGAGTGCCATTTCAGAACGTTGGAGTTAGTCAATGCAACCTTTGTCTCAGAAGAGAGTAAAGTGCCAGAACCAGAGCTGTCAAGTTGCACAAAGATGCATGTGAAGCAAACACTTGGAAAAGGAGCCAAGGTTGGATTGGGATTTGGAAGAAATCATCAGGGAAGGCTTTACCCAATGGAGATCCCAATAAACAAGGGCCGGTTCGGTTTGGGCTTCAAGCCCACCAAATAGCAAAGGAAAGTAGAATTCAGAAATCAGCAAGAAAGAAGGAAGTTGAGGTTAAGTGGAGAAAAAGTTGAGTGGGAGCCAATGACGTACCCACCCCTAAGTTACACTTTCAAGGCTGGAGGGCTCCTAGACCCTAATGCCCGCTTTGATAAGGAGGAGAAAGGAAAAGATGAATTATGCGAGGTTCTTGAGAATTTGAGCATTAATGCCATCATAGACGAGGAGAAATGAGAAAACAAATATCTATCCAAGATTTTCCCTTGCGCTGAACTGAAGAACTGGACCGCTGAAGTAGTTCCTGAAGCTTTTAAGATTGGCTCAGAGTAATTCTCAAAACCAACTGGTTTACCCTTAGGCCCTGGGGTAATTAGAGATCTTATGTAAAAAGGGTCTATGTCAAAACCATGATTCTAATTTCAATAAAAGATTCATATTTTCCCAATAATATTGTGTGGCAAACTTTCTTTCGCAACGTAAAACCAAAAAGAAAAAGATCATAAAAACCCAAAAGCAAAAAACAAACCCTTAAAAACATAACAAATCATGTCACTTCATTCACTCATTCTTGGAATATATTTTTGTCTATTTTATTTGCAGGTTTTTAGATATCAATGGTCCAAATGACTCCGAATCAGATTCCGAAGTCAATTTTGAGTTACCACTATGTTTATAGGAAGTTGAGAGTATTAATGATGAAGAAGAGTATGACTTGTCTAATGATCTGCTTAGAATGGTAGAAGGAGAGGAAAAACAAATTCTGCCCCACAAAGAAGAGTTAGAGGTTTTGAATCTTAGAACTGAAGAAGAGAAGCGTGAGGTAAAGATCAGTACCACCATCTTAGATGAGATACAACAACGTTTGATTGAGCTTCTGCAAGAATATAAAGACATCTTTGCATGGTTATATCAGGATATGCCCAGTCTCGATACAGATATTGCCATGCATAGGCTTCCTAAAAGGGAAGGATGGGAGCCAGTAAAGCAAAAGCTTAGAAGAATGAAGGCTGATACACTTTTGAAAATCAAATATGAGGTTAAGAAGTAGTACAATGCAGGAATCCTTGAGGTAGCTAAGTATCCAGAATGGGTGGCAAACATCGTCCTAGTGCCTAAGAAGGATGGAAAAGTAAGAATGTGCGTCGACTACAGGGATCTTAATAGACAAAGCCCCAAAGACAATTTTTCGCTCCCACATATTGACACCTTGGTATACAATATCGTCGTCCACTCCCTTTTCTCGTTCATGGATGGATTTTCTGGATACAATCAAATAAAGATGTGCCCAAAAGACATGGAAAAGACTACTTTTGTAACACTTTGGGGAACCTTTTGCTATAAGGTAATACCTTTTGGATTGAAGAACACAGGCGCAACATATCAAAAAGCTATGATCACTCTTTTCCATGATATGATGTATAAGTAAATAGAAGTTTACGTGGATGATATGATTGCTAAATCTATATCTGAGGAAGAGCATCTAGTGAACCTGAGTAAGCTTTTTCAAAGATTGAGAAAATTTTAGTTAAAGCTTAATCTTGCCAAGTGAACATTTGGGGTTACTTCTTGGAAGTTGTTAGGCTTTGTAGTAAGCAGAAGAGGAATTGAAATTGATCCAGACAAGATAAAGGCCATACAAGAGCTTCCACCACCCCAAACACAGAAGCAAGTTGTAACAACCCAATTTTGGGCTTAGAAGTTTTGGGTTTGGACCGGATCGGTCGGGCCGCGGTTCGAATATAAAAGGTGATTTTTAGGAAAGCCTAGTTCGGGATGCATTAAAAATATGGAAAAATATCTTAAAATTCTCTTTTATTATATATAAGAGAGTGGTGAAATCAATTTTACAAAATGAGGTTTCGAAATGTGACATTTCAAGTTAGTGACTAAAATGTAATTTTTGTCAAGTTGGTGACTGTTTTAAAAGGATTGAAACTTTGAATCTTTAAGGAGCTAATTTACCCAAGAAGAGTTTTCTCCAGATTTTTCTTAATATTAAACATTTATTAAATGTTATTTAATAAAAGGAAAAGGGGAAATAGATATTTTGAGTTCATAACTAACTTTTCTCAAAATTTTCCTCTTCATTTTCTCTCCATTTTTCTCTCAGCCAAACACTTTTCCACAACCATTTTCCCTCTGATTTTGACATCTAAAAATGAGATTTCAATCTCCAATGGATTTCTAATCATTCCTACATCAAAACCTTAGCATTTGCTTGTTGAATTTTCAAGAATCTTGGATCTAAACAAGGAGAAACTTACATTTAGAGGTATGAACGTCCTTCTCCTCTAAATACTCAGTTCTTTACTGAAATTCCCAAGTTCTCAATCCTTGATTTGAGATTTATTAAAGGTTTTATGGTTGTGTTCTTGATCTTGGCTTTAAAATGCAAGATTTGGTTTAATTTTGATGAAATTCGTATGAAATGATTGGGCACTGTTTTGAGATGTCTTTTTGATGTAAATTGGATGTATAATTGGTGTGAAATTGAGGTTTAATCAATGCAATCCCGAATAGGTTGATTTTTCCTAAGTTTTGCTTGAGATAATGTTGGTTTTTGGGGTGATTTTGATGTTTTGCTATAGCTGGAGGTATAAGGACGTGGTTGGATCCCTTTTGGATGTTAATTGAGGTATAAGTATGGTTGGAATTGATGGATCTTGGCTGGGTAGTGTTGTAGAGGTGTTTGGAGGTGATTTCAGTTGTGTTTTGTAGCCGAAATGTGAGTGTTGATGTGAGCAGCGAGTTTAGGTGTCTTGATTGAAGATATTAATGCATGATGATGCATTAATCCTCTGCTTTAATGTGTTTAAAACAGGGGAGACATCTTCGGATCCTTGTGGTGTTGATCCGGAAGCTTGATTGGTGTTTCGGCAAGCTTGCGAAACGGAATCGGTGAGTGAAGTTTGGTTTTCAGCTTTGAAACCAATGTTTTGAAGGTTTGGGAGCTTAGTTAAAGTCTAAACAACTTAGCTAAGCTCAAGAGTAAGTTTTCGGAAAAACTCTCTTGTTGATGAGCCATGAGTTGGTTGAATGCAAAGTGTTTTGTTTGCATGTTTAAATTCTGTTTTGAAAGCATATTTTAGCATGTTTATTGCTGGTTTTATAAGCCATGTGTTGAAGGATGCTCAAGGTAAGGGATCCTTGTTTTGAACATTGATAAATGTGATTTTAATGCATAGAGATGCATGTTGATTTAATGGCTTGTTAAATGCTTTAAAACAGTGAATTAATGATGTTAAATGATGTATATTGGCAAGTGATGTGTTGGTTTTAAAGTACTTGAATCGGATATAGTTAGCCGACTATAGGATTGGGTGCACCGTGAATAAAGTCGCCTTGGATGTTGAGAGGTTGTGATTGTACCGTAAACTCCATCCAAGTACACTAACGAGATGGTTAAGAACACCATGGTGGTTAAAAGTCCATGGGTGGGTCTTGTGTTAAGGTCACAATGGTGGTTAAAAGTCCATGTGTGGACCTTGTGTATTGTTAAGGTCACAATGGTAGTTAAAAGTCCATGTGTGGACCTTGTGTATTGTTAAGGTCACAATGGTGGTTAAAAGTCCATGTGTGGACCTTGTGTATTGTTAAGGTCACAATGGTGGTTAAAAGTCCATGTGTGGACCTTGTGTATTGTAAGATCACAATGGTGGTTAAAAGTCCATGTGTGGATCTTGTGTTGTATGTCCCGTGATCTCGTTAGTGATGTTATACAACTACCAATGAGTGATGTGGAGGGGTTGTGATTGTACCATGCTCCACCTTGATATTGGTAGTGTGTATGAAGCGTATGGGACAACGCTTGTAATCCGCGTATCCGATTGTCGATTGTGTTTTGAGTTGAAAAATGGTTATGATTATCACTTGATAGCCAATATGACATGTTAATGATTTGAAGCTTGAAATGCTTGGTTTATATGCATATGTGCTTGAGTAAAAGTTGTTTTGAACTAAAGGCCTTAAAAAGGTGTTTTACAAATGCATTATTGTGATGATTTAATTGAGCATTCCTCACTAAGCTATGTGCTTACGCTCTCTCTTTCTTAAACCAATAATGCAGAGCATTGAAGTGCTTAAAGGGGCAGCAAGGCGGTCAAGAATCTAAGTGGAAGCTTAAGCTCATGTATGGTGACAATTTTCATAACTTGTTTAGCTTTTGGCATTTGGCAATGGGAACCTAAATTGTGTTTTTGGGAGATGTTTTGGACTTCCTAAGTTGGTTTTATGATTTTGGTAATGTTGGATCATGTAAATGGCCTTTGGTTTTTGGTTTTGATGGTTTGAAGGTTTCATGGTTGTCTAAATAGGATGCATGCCTATAGAATTGGGTTTTTCTTTAATCGAGGCTAAGATTGAGATTGGTTGATGCTAATATGTTCATTGAGTGTTGAATGACTTGCTGGTATGATTTGGTTTCCTTTGGAATGTGTTTGATGGGTCAATTGTGTTTTAAACCAGCAAAAATCTGCAAATCTGGGCAGCCCGTATCGGAACGGGTGCTACCGTTTCGGAACAGAGGGCCTGAAATGGTCTTGGCATTTCGAAACGGGTAGAGCCGTTCTGGAACGGTTTTTCCACTGCCAAGCCTTGTTCCGAAACTTGTTTCGGAACGGTCTCGCGTTTCGGAACGGATCATCCCCGTTTCGGAACACCCGACCGTTGGGCACTGAAATTGACGGTTATATGTTTTGAAATCCTTGCGTTTTGGTCCCAATGTTTGTATATGCAATTGGTTGAGGTTGAGATGTCCGTTTGAGATGAAATTTGGCAGAGAAGCATGAAATATGATTAATTTCATATTGGTGACCTTAAAACTGATTTATTCCTCTAAATTTCTAGAATTTTACAATTTGGTCCCTAAACTTAATTGTTGTGCAATTGAGTATCTGATCGTTGTCCGTCTACTTTGGTTTTCGAGTATGTTGTTCTCGAGTGTATGATTAGGGTTAATATGCATCTAGACAAGTTTAAAAAGAAAAAAGGGTCGTTAATCAAGGTTGACTTCCGGGTTGACTTTGGTTTTCCCTGTGTAATCTTCGTAGTTCGGGTCAACCGTCTAGGCCGGGCTATGGGGGTTACATTTGGTGGTATCAGAGCTGAGTTCTTGAATATTTGGGAACAGTTAAGTGGGTGATATGAGTATGATTGCTTTGTATGCTTGTTGAGTGAAAGTATGTTGTGTGAATTGTAAGTATGCTGCAATTGTGATGTATGATGTGGTGAAGCATGTTAGGGGAACCATTGCCAAATCAAAGCTAATGAAATGATTTTTTTTAATTGAGATGAGCTTGAGTACTTGGATTGCTTACCTTGCTGAGCTTGACTTTGTTTATTGCATTGTGATTACATTGTTTAGTGAATGGCACCTCGTAGAGAGACGATGATTAATACGCGAGCTATGGCTCAAAATGAGAATGAGGAGAACGCTGAAAATGTGGTGGATTTACCTCATCCACCTGGTGGTGGTGGTGCTGGGGGTGAAGGAGCTGGTGTTGCTGCTGGTGCTGGGGTCGCTGGACCTGAAGCTGGTCAGGGGCAAGCTGTTCCTGACATGACAATGTTGATTCAAGCTATTGCTGGAGCTTTTCGAGCGGCGGTAGTTGGAGCTCAAGGAGCTGGGCATCAGGGAGATGCTAATGCTAGACTACCTTCGGACTGTTTGCGCAGTCTGGGAGGGACTGAGTTCAGGGGTTTGTCTGCTGAAGGTTCCGAATCTTGGCTGGAAATTACCAAGAGAATCTTGGGTCAAATGAATTGCAATGATGTGCAGAAGTTGGGCTGTGTGATATCATTGTTGCATGACGATGCGTATACTTGGTGGACAACCTCTATCTCTGGAATGGCATAAGCTAATGTAACTTGGACGTTCTTTCTGAACGCGTTCAAGAGGAGGTATCTGGGTGTGCGATACCTTGATGAGAAGAAAAGGGAATTCATGTCTCTTACTCAGGGGAGCATGTCTGTAGCTGAGTACGAGGTTCAGTTTGTCTGACTCAGTCAGTATGCACCTGAGCTTGTTCCTGATGAGCGGGAGAGGTGTGAACGGTTCCGTTATGGTTTGGTAACGGAGGTGAAGACCTATATGCTGGCTGCTGAGTACACTGACTTTGATGTGCTGGTTGGTAGAGCAAAGGACATTGAGTTGAATTTGAGTCTATCTTCTAGAGGTGCTGGTCCTAGTGTGGGCAAGCGAGCTGCTGAGTATAGTTCCGGTGGCGGACGGAACAAGAGAGGGCGTGAACGAAAGTATCAGTCTTCAGCTAGGCGAGGTGGTGGAGGCCAAGGTGCGCCTGTTCAGGGAGACAAGGCGAGAGCTGAACCGAACACATGTTGGACATGTGGTCGCGTGGACACCTGAGGCGTGATTGTCCTCGAGCAGTGAGGGAGGTGCAGGCTCCTGTAACACCCCAATTTAGCCCTAATTTGAAAACCCTAATTATGAGAATTCCCAATTGTAAACCCTAGAATTTGGGGGGAAATTCGGAATTTAACCTAATCTGATTTGGGGACCAAATTTGAATAAATTGAAATTTTAGTGGTTAAATTGTTAGGCGGGCAAAACTTTGGACCCTCCTTTTGTAATTTGCCCATTTGTCTAGGGCATATACTCTCTTTTGGTTATATTTGAATCTGTGCACCGCTCTTGCTTCTAATAAAATAATATTAAAAATACTAAAGCTTATCAACCCTTTCCCCCACCATTTTCCGTTGAAGCTCCGATCAGGGGGCTAGCTTTGGCCGTTCGTCGTTTCGCGGTCACCAGTGGGATCCTCGTGGCCGTCCGATCAAAACCTGCTGTCGGGTATCTTGTTCGGCGTTTCCAATCGTCGGAAGGGAGGCTTGAAAGCTTCGATCTTCTTCTGCCACCGTCGTTTTCCGTGAGTGCCGCCGCCGTCCTCTGCGCGCGCGTTGCTTCCGTCCCAAATTGGGTGAGTCGTGGTTGGGCTTCGAGTGTACCGTCGTCGGCGTGTTGGCCGTGTTCGATGTCGGGCGCTGGTTGCGCCGCGTTGGTCGTGGCCGGTTGGGCCGTGGCTGCCGTCGGGTTCGTTGGTAGTGCTGGGGGTGGTCGGGCGCCGCCGGGGGGTTGTGTGTGATGTTAGGGTTTGCTGGATTAGGGTTTGGATGATTTGGGGGCTGTTGGATCTGAACCAGCTGATTGTATTGGTGAACCGGATGGCTGGGCTGAATCGAACCGGACCAGTGGGCTGATGCAACAATGACATCATTCGCTGTTGCAGTGCTGATGCAACGATGATGTCATCTGCTGTTGCAGTGTTGATGCAGTCAATGATGACGTCATCGCAGTCAATGATGACGTCAGCGTTGACTTTTGGTTGACTTTTTCGGCTGAGTCCACTCTAAAGTTTTTCGACGTTCCGGTTCCGTTGCTGCTGTCCGTTTCTTCAAATTTAGACCCGAAATGCTTTATGGATCGAGTTTATATGTTAACCTCAGATTTTTGTAAGTGTTGCATCGGAATTTGACTCGGTTGTTTTGTGTTCAGGTGACGTGGATTCTGACCACGAGATTTTACCTCCTCCTCCGCCAGGCAGACCTCCGGTGGCACAGTCTTCGAGATCTGCTAGTTAGTTATCCGTTAAGCGTAATTATTCGAATGTGGTATAGTAGAAAGTCTTACATAGTGTTCTTGTTTTAGGAGTTGATTCTGTTCGACCTTCCGCTAGAGATGAGCGTGGGAGACGTCACTATCGACGTTGACTATTTAGCTGCCTAAGGTGTGTTCTCTGTCTGTGCTACATGTATGTGTTACCTGATTGTGTGATCTGTTTGAGAAATGTTTTGTGTTATCTTGCTCGGTTGATTGAGAAATATTTTATGTGTTATTCTGCTATGTTATCTGATAAATATTGCATGACTCGTCTGTATGTCATTCTGCTCTGTTATCTGATAAATAATGTATACTCGGATGCTATGATCATGTTATGTAACACATATCGGAATCGGATTATTTTGTACATGCATCTTAGTTATTTAACAAGATTGCATTCGGACTCTAAACTCGGATTACATGTCATATCATTGGGTTGGGATTTTGTACGGAGGAAGCTCAGCGACTTCATCCTTCGGGTTGAACTTCGCTTCGGATCAGTAGTTCCATCCTTCGGGATGAGTTCTGCTTCGGACATGGTGTTGAGGTGCAGAGTGGTTCAGGGGAACCTTACTCTTCGGACGGTGATGTAGTTGGGTGCATGTCATGTCATGATATTTGTATGCTCTGCTTGTATACTTCGGAATATCTGTAAATTCGTGATATGTTGTTTGACTGTTGGATTGACTTTTGTTATGCACTTTAGAGACACACTGAGCTTTATAGCTGACTCCCCCTTAGTATCTGTTTCAGATTCCAGACTTAGGTTTCGGTACTTGGAGGATCTCGTTCGAACATTATTTGATATTATTTATCAGTACGTTTTGATCTAGACTTATATTTAATTATTTAAGTACTTTCGGATTTGGTTGTAAAAGTGGACTTTGGACATTTAATGTTTTTGGGTTTTGATAAACCATTTTAGCATGCTTGTTTTACTATGAAACATTTAAGGATATCTATTATAATTGAATAATAATTTCGGCATAATTTTTATAAATAATCTTACTTGAGACGAAAGTCTCCAATTTGTCAATTTCAATTTGTTATAAACCCTTAGGTCAAAATAGGGGGTTACAGCTCCTGTTGTGACGACTGGTAACTCATGCTGGAACTGTGGATCAGCAGATCACATGAGGAGGGAGTGTCCTCTGTTGGCCGGTGGTGGCCAAGGGCGTGCTCCTGGAGTTGTTGCACCACAGAGAGGTCGTGGGCGCGGCCGTGGTAACTTCCAGCGTAGAGAGGATGGTGGAAGGAATGTGGCTCACGTCGTAGATGTTCAGCCTGAGGGTGGTGGTCAGGCTAGAGTGTATGCTCAGAGGGAGGGGAGAAATGACACGGACGTGATTGCAGGTACTTTCACTTTGCAATCCTTGTCATTACTTTCCTTTATTGATTCTGGATCTACACACTCATACATATTGCGTGAGCATGCTAAATTGCTTGGATTTCCTGTTGAGTCTTTGGATGTTGGTATGCGTGTCACTAGTTCTTTTGGCGAGACCGTTGTGACTCGAAAGCTTTATAGAAGATGTCCTTTGGTTGTGCAAGATCATGTTTTCCATGTTGATCTTATGGAATTGCCTTTTTATGGTTTTGATGTAATCCTTGGTATGGATTGGCTTGTTGAGCACCGAGCTGTAGTAGATTGTGAGAATAAGCGAGTTTCGTTGAAGCTTGCGGATGATTATGAGGTAGTGGTTGTTGGTGAGAATGTGAAGTTTCTTGCCAATGTGGTATCTACTTTGGAGGCGAGCCGGATGCTGAGGCAAGGCTGTGAAGCTTACCTCGCTTTTGTGATGAATCCCATGTAACCCCCTTAACCCGGCCTAGACGGTTGACCCGAATTAAGAAAGTCACACGGGGAAAACCAAAGTCAACCCGAAAGTCAACCTTGATTAACGACCCTTTTTTTTCTTTTAAAACTTGTCTAAATGCACATTAACCCTAGTTATGATCATACAAACAACATACTCAAAGATCATAAACATCAGAGATCAAACAGGGACCCAATTGAACAATCTACAACCTTAGGGACCAAATTGTAAATTCTGTAAATTAAGAGGTCTTAACCCAAATCAAAGTTACCATCTTGAAATTAATAAGGTTTCATGCTTCTCTGCCAAATTTCAGCTCCAACGAACATCCCAAAGTCATACAATTGCACAAATAAGATTCAGGACCAAAATGCAAAGTTTCCAAACATTTAACTACCAATGTCAGCCCCCAACGGTCACGTGTTCCGAAACAGGGAGAGCCCGTTTCGAAACGCGGGGCCGTTCCGCAACGCGTACCGAAACGAGGGCTGGCAGTGGCCTTTCTGTTTTAGAACGGTGTCTCCTGTTTCGGACGCCTGGGCTGATTCAAGGCACCCGTTCCGCAACGGTAGCCTCTGTTCCGAAACAGCCTGCACAGAATGCAGCAAAAGGCTTCCTTAAACATGCAATTGATCAATCAATGATGCTCCAAATGCTACCAAACTTTACCAGCAACTCAAATATCATACAAGAGACATATTTGCACCAACCATTCATCAATATATCAACATATGTGAAAAGCCCCAATTCTATAGGCATGCTTCCTACACAAGTAAACCATTCAAGCATAAAACTTCCAATTCAAACATGTAAAGGCCAAATACAAATCCAGCATTTCCAGCAACATTAAACATACTTAGGGAGTCCAAACATCTCCCAAAAACATACACATAGGTCCCCCATTGCCAAATGCCCAAAAGCTAAAGTGTTTAAGGAAACCTTCCCATACTTGAGCTTAATTCCACTTGTATGCTTGCCTTCCTTGCTGCCCTCAAAGTACCTTAACGATCTGCATTATTGGTTTAAGAAAACGAAAGAGAGCGTAAGCAAAAGCTTAGTGAGGAAAGCTCATTAAAACCATTCAATAATGCATTTATAAAACACTTTATAAATCATACTTCAAATCATCATTTACTCATGCTCAAAGCAATTTAAACAAGCATTACATGCTTCCATATCATTACATGTCATATTGGCAACAAGTGATAAGTTTCATCTTTTTAAAAACAAGATCAACATAAGACTCACACATGGACTTTTAAACACCATTGTGATCTTATAATTCACAAGAACCACACAAGGACTTTTAACCACCTTTGTGTTCTTACAAGTTTCATCCCAAGGACTTTTAAACACCTTGGCCCCAAGGACTTTCAAACACCTTGGCTCATGGACTTTTAAACACCATGGCAAGGACCACACAAGGACTTTTAACCACCTTTGTGTCCTTAACAAGAACTATCCAAGGACTTTTAACCACCTTGATGTTCTTAAGTAACAAGGCTCACTCAAGGACTTTTAACCACCTTAGTGACCTTAACAAGAATCATCATGGACTTTTAACCACCATGAAGTTCTTAGAATCCACAAGGCTCACTCAAGAACTTTTAACCACCTTAGTGACCTTAACCATTTTCAAAACATCACTTGCCAATATACATCATTATCATCAAATAATCCACTGTTTTAAAGCATTTAACCAAGCCATATTCATCATGCATTTTAAAGCATCAAACTACATTTAATCAATGTTCAAAAACAAGGAACTCTTACCTTGAGCTTCCTTCAACATATGGCTTACAAAATTAGCAATAACCATGCTAAATCATGCTTTCAAAACAGAATTTAAAACATGCAATAAACCACATTGCACAACAATCAAACCATGGCCACCACTAGAGAGTTTTTCCGAAAACTTACACTTGAGCTTAGTAAAGTTGTTTAGACTTACACTAAGCTCCCAAGACATTGGTTTCAAAGCCGAAAACCCAATTTCACTCACCGATTCCACTTCGCCTCTTGCCGAAGCACGAATCAAGCTTCCGGATCACCACCACTTGGATCCAAAGATGACTCCCCTGTTTTAAACACATCAAAGTAGAGGATTAATGCATCATCATGCATTAATAGCTTCAATGAAAGCACCTAAACTCGCTGCTCTCATCCACACTCCATTTTCGGCCACCAAACACAACCGAAAATGCATCCAAACAACTCCTCAACAAAGCCCAGCCATAAACCATCAAAACTTAACATCCTTTAACATCATTTAACATCTAAAAAGAACCTAACAACATCCTTATACCTCCAGCAACATCAGATCCACAAGATCACCTCAAAAACAACCAAGAATCACAAGCTAAACTTAGGAAATTCAACCTATCCGGGATTGCATTGATCAAAATTCAATTCCTTATCAAATTAACATTAATTTAACGTCAAATTAACACCTCAAATCACAGCTTTAACAGATCAAACGAAAATCTATCAAAAATCACCAAATCTTGCATTTAAAGCCGAGATCCATTTACACAACTTAAAAACCATTTATAAAACATCAATTAAGGATTGAGAACTTAGGAATTTCAGTAAAGAACTGATAGTTTAGAGGAGAAGGACGTTCTTACCTCCAAACTTGAGTTTCTCCTCTTTTCGAACCAAAATCCTTGATGAATCAACTAGCAAATGGTGAGGTTTAGTTGATGTGATGATTTGGAATCAAAGGAGAATTGAAAAGGAAGATTTAAGTGACAAAATCAGAAAGAAATCTCTAGAGAGGAAGTGTTTGGGTTGAGAGAAAATGAGAGAAAATGAAAATTGGAAAATATGGGAAGTTAGTTACAAAATAGCCAAAATGATTTCCCTCCACTTTTCTTTAGCTTTAAAATCAGAATTAAACATTAAAATATCTTAGAAAAAAACCTGGAGAAACTCCCTTTGGGTAAATAGCTCCTTAAAGATTCAAAGTTTCAATCCTTTCTAAAACAGTCACGCAACTTTCAAAAAATTACATTTTGGTCACTAGCCAAAATGTCACCCTTCCAAACCTCATTTTGTAAAATTGATTTCACAGTTCACTCATATATATTAAAAGATGATTTTAGAACATTTTTCCATATTTTTAATGCAACCCGAACTAGGCTTTCCTAATTTCACCTTTTTAGATTCGAACAGCACTTTGACCGAACCGGTCAACGCCCAAAACTTCTAAGCCCAAAACCGGGGCGTTACAACTCTCCCCCCCCCCCCCTTAAGAAATTTCGTCCCCGAAATTTACCTGAAGGAAAGAGATAAGGAAACTGCTTCAGCATGTCTTCCTTCCGCTCCCACGTGGCTTCCTCAACACCTCGATGCTTCCACAGCACCTTCACCATCTCGATGGTCTTGCCACGAAGAACCTTGCTATCCGAATCCAGAACCTTCACCGGTTCCTCATCATAGGTCAAATCCGGATTCAATTCCACTTCCTCCACAGGCATCACATGCGAAGGATCAGATCTATACTTCCGGAGCATAGAAACATGGAACACATCATGAATCTTCTCCAACTCTTGAGGTAACCTCAACCGATACGCAACAGGACCCACACGCTCAACCACCTCATATGGTCCAATGTACCTAGGGCTGAACTTACCCTTCCGGCCAAACCTCATCACCTTCTTCCAAGGCGAAACCTTCAAGAACACACGATCTCCCACCGCATACTCTATCTCCTTACGCTTCAAATCCGCGTAAGACTTCTGCC
This sequence comes from Hibiscus tridactylites, assembly GCA_958450335.1. Lineage (NCBI taxonomy): Eukaryota > Viridiplantae > Streptophyta > Magnoliopsida > Malvales > Malvaceae > Hibiscus > Hibiscus tridactylites. The sequence continues at coordinate 21,892,334 of OY288286.1, read as the reverse complement.
GATCAGAGGCTGCCTTCAACCGCTCACAGATGAGCTTCACCTTCTCGGTGGTTCCCTTCAACAAAGCCGGCATCGAAACCAACTTTTGACCCGTTTCAGCCCAACAAAGAGGAGTCCTACACTTCCTCCCGTACAAAGCCTCATAAGGTGCCATTTGAATACTCGCCTGATAACTATTGTTGTAAGCAAACTCCACCAAAGGCAAATGCTTCTCCCAAGAGCCCTGAAACTCAATCACGCAGCACCTCAACATATCCTCCAAGATCTGGATAACACGCTCTGATTGACCATCCGACTGAGGATGATAGGATGTACTGAAATTCAACCTTGTACCCAGAGCTTGATGCAAACACTGCCAGAAACGCGATGTGAACCTCGGATCCCTATCCGACACAATCGACTTAGGCACACCATGCAGCCGCACAATCTCAGCAATGTACAGCTCCGCAAGCTTATCCAAAGAAAACGTAGTATGCACAGGCAAGAAATGCGCACACTTCGTCAGGCGATCCACAATCACCCAAACCGAATTCTTCTTCGAAGGCGACAAAGGTAAGCCAGATACAAAATCCATGGTAACCCTTTCCCACTTCCACTCAGGGATTCTCAACGGTTGCAACAAACCTGAAGGAAACTGATGCTCAGCCTTAACTCGCTGACACACCAAACACTTGCTCACAAACTCCGCAACATCCTTTTTCAAACCCACCCAATAGTACTCATCACGAAGATCACGGTACATCTTAGTACTACCAGGGTGCATAACAAAAGGACTACTATGACCTTCAGTCAGAATAGCACGCCTCAACTCAACATCATTGGGCACTACTATCCGACTCCCAAAACACAACACACCATCATCATTAAAGCAGAAATCCGAAGGCCTACCCTTCGCGATATCCTGAACATGAGGCACCAAAGAATCATCCAGCAACTGCTTTTCCTTGATCAATTGAACCATAGATGCTTTCACTTGCAACTCAACTACAAGACCACCATCACGCGATATACTCAAACTGGCAAACATAGCCCTCAGCTCAACAGCTACCTTCCTACTCAAGGCATCCGCAACAACATTAGCCTTTCCAGGATGGTACTCAATCGTCAGATCATAATCCTTGAGTAACTCCAACCAACGCCGTTGCCTAAGATTCAACTCCTTCTGAGACATTAGATACCTCAAACTCTTGTGATCTGTGTACACAGTACACTTCTCACCATACAGATAATGTCTCCAGATCTTCAGAGCAAAAACCACTACAGCCAACTCAATATCATGCGTAGGATAATTGCGCTCATGCACCTTCAACTACCGTGATGCATAAGCCACAACCTTACCCTCTTGCATCAGCACACATCCCAAACCAACATAGGATGCATCACTGTAGACCACAAACTCTTTCCCTGATTCAGGCTGAACCAAGATAGGAGCTTGCGTCAAAGCCGCCTTAAGCTTCTCAAAAGCCTGCTGTCTCGCTTCCGTCCACTCATACTTAACATCCTTTTGCAACAACTTTGTCAAAGGTGCGGCAATCTTAGAAAACCCATCCACAAACCTCCGGTAGTATCCCGCCAAACCAAGGAAACTACGGACCTCATGAACAGACTTAGGGACCTTCCAATTCATCACCGCCTCAATCTTCTGAGGATCAACACGAATCCCCTCAGCAGAAACTACATGCCCAAGAAACACCACCTCCTTAAGCCAAAACTCACACTTGCTCAGCTTAGCATAAAGCTGATTCTCCAACAAAGCTTGCAAAACAATCCTCAAATGCTCTTCATGCTCCTCCTCAGTACGCGAGTACACGAGGATATCATCAATGAACACCACAACGAACTTGTCCAGGTATTCATGAAACACACGATTCATCATGTCCATGAAAGCAGCAGGAGCATTTGTCAAACCAAACGGCATCACAAGGAACTCATAATGCCCATACCTTGTCCTGAAAGTTGTCTTAGGCACATCTACATCCTTCACCTTCAACTGGTAATACCCTGACCTCAAGTCAATCTTAGAGAACACAGCTGCTCCCTGAAATTGATCAAAGAGATCATCAATTCTCGGCAAGGGATACCGATTCTTGATGGTCAACTTGTTCAGCTGACGGTAATCAATGCACATTCTCATAGTGCCATCCTTCTTCTTCACAAACAAGACCGGTGCACCCCAAGGCGACACACTTGGCCGAATGAAACCACGATCAAGCAGCTCTTGCAACTATGTCTTCAGCTCTTTCAGCTCCTTAGGTGCCATTCTATAGGGAGTAATGGACACAGGAGTTGTATTCTCATACAGCTCAATTCCAAACTCCACCTCGCGATTAGGAGGTAAACCATGCAACTCCTCAAGAAACACACCAGGAAACTCCTTCACAACTCTGATATCTTGCACCCTCAACTCCTTAGAGCTAGGATTCAATACAAAAGCCAGGTAAGCTTCACAACCTTGCCTCAGCATCCTGCTTGCCTCCAAGGTAGACACCACATTGGCAAGAAACTTCACATTCTCACCAACCACAACAACATCATAATCATTCGCAAGCTTCAGCGAAACTCGCTTATTTTCACAATCCACAACAGCACGATGCTCAGCAAGCCAATCCATACCAAGGATCACATCAAAACCATAGAAAGGCAACTCCATAAGATCAACATGAAAAACATGTTCTTGAACAACCAAAGGACACCTTCTATACAACTTTCGAGTCACAACAGTCTCACCAAAACAACTAGTGACACGAACACCAACATCCAAAGACTCAACAGGCAAACCAAGCAATTCAGCATGCTCACGCAAAATGTATGAATGCGTAGATCCAGAATCTATCAAGGAAAGTAATGACAAGGATTGCAAAGTAAAGGTACCTGCAATCACATCCGCGTCATTCCTCCCCTCCCGCTGAGCATACACCCTAGCTTGACCTCCACCTTCAGGCTGAATAGTCACAACATGGGCCACTCCTCGTCCACCTTCCTCTCTCCGCTGGAAATTACCACGGCCGCGCCCACGACCTCTCTGCGGTGCAGCAACAACAGGAGCACGCACTTGGCCACCAGCCAACATAGGACACTCTCGCCTCAAGTGATCCGCGGATCCACAATTCCAGCATCCATTTCCAGCTGCCGCAACAGGAGCTTGCACCTCCCTCACAGCACGAGGACAGTCACGCTTCATGTGACCACGTGAACCACAAATCCAACAAGCACTCGGATCAGCTCTGGCATTGCCCCCTCGCGCAGGTGCACCACCACCTCTCTTAGCTGAGGACTGATACTTCTGATCACGTCCCCTCTTGTTCCGTCCACCACCGGAACTATACTCAGCTGCCCGCTTACCAGCACTTGCTTCAGCACCTCTAGCAGATAAACCCAAGTTCATCTCAATATCTTTGGCTCGACCCACCAACACATCAAAATCATCATACTCAGTGGCCAGCACATACATCTTCACATCCGTCACTAAACCATAACGGAATCTTTCGCACCTCGCTCACTCATCAGGGACCAGCTCAGGTGCATACTGACTGAGTCTAACAAACTGCACCTCATACTCAGCCACAGTCATGCTCCCCTGGGTAAGAGACATGAACTCACTCTTCTTTTCATCCAGGTATCTCACACCAAGATACCTCCTCTTGAACACATTCTGAAAGAATTTCCAAGTTACATCAACATCAGCCATCCCAGCAATAGTGGTCGTCCACCACGTATATGCATCATCCTGTAGCAAGGATACAACACAACCCAGCTTTTGCACATCAGTGCAACTCATCTGACCCAAGATGCTCTTGGTACTCTCCATCCAAGACTCAGAACCTTCAGCAGACATACCCCTGAACTCAGTCCCACCAAGACTGCGTAAGCGCTCCAAAGGTAGTCTAACACCAGCATCTCCCTGATGCCCAGCTCCTTGAGCTCCAGCTACTGCCGCACGAAAAGCACCAGCAATAGCTTGTACCAACATCGTCATGTCAGGCATAGCTTGCCCCTGACCAACCTCAGGTCCAGCAGCTCCAGCTCCAGCACCAACTGCAGCTTCAGCTCTTTCTCCCTCAGCACCACCACCAGGTGGAAGAGGAGGTAACACCGCACTACCCGCATTTTCCTCATTCTCATTCTCATTTGGAGCCGTAGCTCGCACATTACTTCTCAACTCTCTACGTGGTGCCATACTTAACCATGCAATCACAATGCAAATAAACAAAGTCAGGCCCAGCAAGGTAAGCAATCCAAGTACTCAAGCTCAATTTCATTCAAAATCAACATCATTACTTAGCTTTGATTTTGCAATGGGTACCCACAACATGCTACACCACATCATACAACTCAATTCAATCAAAAACACAAGCCACTAAACATGCTTTCAATCAATCAAGCATACAAGGCATACATACTTCAATCATGCACACATTCATTCCCAATTACTCGAGAACTCAGCTCTGATACCACCAAATGTAACCCCCTTAACCCAGCCTAGACGGTTGACCCGAATTAAGAAAGTCACACGGGGAAAAGCAAAGTCAACCCGAAAGTCAACCATGATTAATAACCCTTTTTTCTTTTAAAACTTGTCTAAATGCACATTAACCCTAGTTATGATCATACAAACAACATACTCAAAGATCATAAACATCAGAGATCAAACAGGGACCCAATTGAACAATCTACAACCTTAGGGACCAAATTGTAAATTCTGTAAATTAAGAGGTCTTAACCCAAATCAAAGTTACCATCTTGAAATTAATCAGGTTTCATGCTTCTCTGCCAAATTTCAGCTCCAACGGACATCCTAAACTCATACAATTGCACAAATAAGATTCAGGACCAAAATGCAAACTTTCCAAACATTTAACTACCAATGTCAGCCCCCAACGGTCACGTGTTCCGAAACAGGGAGAGCCCGTTTCGAAACGCGGGGCCGTTCCGCAACGCGTACCGAAACGAGGGCTGGCAGTGGCCTTTCCGTTTCGGAACGGTGTCTCCCGTTTCAGACGCCTGGGCTGATTCAAGGCACTCGTTCTGAAACGGTAGCCTCTGTTCCGAAACAGCCTGCACAGAATGCAGCAAAAGGCTTCCTTAAACATGCAATTGATCAATCAATCATGCTCCAAATGCTACCAAACTTTACCAGCAACTCAAATATCATACAAGAGACATATTTGCACCAACCATTCATCAATATATCAACATATGTGAAAAGCCCCAATTCTATAGGCATGCTTCCTACACAAGCAAACCATTCAAGAATAAAACTTCCAATTCAAACATGTAAAGGCCAAATACAAACCCAGCATTTCCAGCAACATTAAACATACTTAGGGAGTCCAAACATCTCCCAAAAACATACACATAGGTCCCCCATTGCCAAATGCCCAAAAGCTAAAGTGTTTAAGGAAACCTTCCCATACTTGAGCTTAATTCCACTTGTATGCTTGCCTTCCTTGCTGCCCTCAAAGTACCTTAACGATCTGCATTATTGGTTTAAGAAAACGGAAGAGAGCGTAAGCAAAAGCTTAGTGAGGAAAGTTCATTAAAACCATTCAATAATGCATATATAAAACACTTTATAAATCATACTTCAAATCATCATTTACTCATGCTCAATGCAATTTAAACAAGCATTACATGCTTCCATATCATTACATGTCATATTGGCAACAAGTGATAAGTTTCATCTTTTTAAAAACAAGATCAACATAAGACTCACACATGGACTTTTAAACACCATTGTGATCTTATAATTCACAAGAACCACACAAGCACTTTCAACCACCTTTGTGTTCTTACAAGTTTCATCCCAAGGACTTTTAAACACCTTGGGCCCAAGGACTTTCAAACACCTTGGCCCATGGACTTTTAAACACCATGGCAAGGACCACACAAGGACTTTTAACCACCTTTGTGTCCTTAACAAGAACTATCCAAGGACTTTTAACCACCTTGATGTTCTTAAGTAACAAGGCTCACTCAAGGACTTTTAACCACCTTAGTGACCTTAACAAGAATCATCATGGACTTTTAACCACCATGAAGTTCTTAGAATCCACAAGGCTCACTCAAGGACTTTTAACCACCTTAGTGACCTTAACCTTTTTCAAAACATCACTTGCCAATATACATCATTATCATCAAATAATCCACTGTTTTAAAGCATTTAACCAAGCCATATTCATCATGCATTCTAAAGCATCAAACCACATTTAATCAATGTTCAAAAATAAGGAACTCTTACCTTGAGCTTCCTTCAACATATGGCTTACAAAATCAGCAATAACCATGCTAAATCATGCTTTCAAAACAGAATTTAAAACATGCAATAAACCACATTGCACAACAATCAAACCATGGCCACCACTAGTGTAACCCCCTTAACCCGGCCTAGACGGTTGACCCGAATTAAGAAAGTCACACGGGGAAAACCAAAGTCAACCCGAAAGTCAACCTTGATTAACGACCCTTTTTTTCTTTTAAAACTTGTCTAGATGCATATTAGCCCTAAATGTGATCACTCAACAACATATTCAAAGATCACAAACATCAGAGATCAAACAGGGACCCAATTGAACAAATTACATCTTTAGGGACCAAATTGTAATTTCTGATAAATAGGAGGACTTAACCCAAATTAAAGTTACCAACTTGAAATTAGTCAGATTTCATGCTTCTCTGTGAAATTTCAGCTCAAGAGGACTTCCCGAACTCATACAATTGCACAAACAAGATTTAGGACTAAAACACAAACAATTCAAAACATTTAACTGCCAATGTCAGCCCCCAACGGTCGACCGTTTCGGAACAGGCAGAACCCGTTTCGAAACACGAGCCGTTCCGCAACGCGTACCGGAACAGGGGCTGACAGTAGCCAAACCGTTTCGAAATGGTGCCTACCGTTTCGGACGCCTGGGTTCATTCAAGGCACCCGTTCCGGAACGGTGTGCACTGTTCCGAAACACCCTGCACAGATTGCAGCATAAAGCTCACTAAAACATGCAATCGATCATTCAAACATGCTCCAAATGCTACCAAATTTTACCAGCATGCAATTCAACATATATGAGACTTACGTGCATCAACAAAACGACCAAATAACATCATATACAAAAAGCCCCATATCTATAGGCATGCTTCCTACACAAGCAAACCATTCAAGCATAAACTTCCAATTCAAGCATGTAAAGGCCAAACACAAAAACCAACATTCTCAACAACATTCAACATACTTAGGGAGTTCAAAACCTCTCCCAAAACAAACACATAGGTCCCCCATTGCCAAATTACCAAAAGCTAAATTGTGCTTAATAAAACCTCCATACTTTGAGCTTTACTTTCACTTGAATGCTTGCCCTCCTTGCTGCCCTCAAAGTACTCTAATGTTCTGCATTATTGATTTAAGAAAACGAAAGAGAGCGTAAGAGGAATGCTCAATAAACCATTCAATAATGCATTTATAAAACATTTATAAATCATGCTTCAAATCAACATTTGCACATGCTCAAAAGCATACTTAAAACAAGCATCTCATGCTTCATATCATAACATGTCAAATTGGCCACAAGTGATAAGTTCCATTTCTTTAAAAACAAGTTCAACATCTTTCACCCCAAGGACTTTTAAACAGCTTGGCCCCAAGGACTTTTAAACACCTTGGCCCCAAGGACTTTTAAACACCTTGGCCATGGACTTTTAAACACCATGAATGAGGACCACACAAGGACTTTTAACCACCTTTGTGTCCGTAGCAAATTTCACCCCAAGGACTTTTAAACACCTTGGCCGCAAGGACTTTTAAACACCTTGGCCCCTTGGACTTTTAAACACCATGGCCCCATGGACTTTTAAACACCATGGAAAGGATCACACAAGGACTTTTAACCACCTTTGTGTCCACAACAAGAACCATCCAAGGACTTTTAACCACCTTGATGTTCTTAAGTAACAAGGCTCACTCAAGGACTTTTAACCACCTTAGTGACCTTAACCTTTTCAAAACATCACTTGCCAATATACATCATTTTTCATCATTTAATCCACTGTTTTAAAGCATTAAACCAAGCCATATTCATCATGCATTTAAAAGCATCAAACCACATTTAATCAATGTTCAAAAACAAGGAACTCTTACCTTGAGCTTCCTTCAACATATGGCTTACAAAAACAGCAAATACCATGCTAAAATCATGCTTTCAAAACAGTCTTTAAAACATGCAATTAAACCACATTGCATCACAACAAAATCATGGCCACCACTAGAGAGTACTTCCGAAAACTTACACTTGAGCTTAGCAAAGTTGTTTAGACTTAAACTAAGCTCCCAAGACATTGGTTTCAAAGCCGAAAACCCATTTTCACTCACCGATTCCACTTCGCCTCTTGCCGAAGCACCAAATCAAGCTTCCGGATCAACAATTCTTGGATCCAAAGATACCTCCCCTGTTTTAACAAATCAAAGCAGAGGATTAATGCATCATCATGCATTAATTGCTTCAATGAAAGCACCTAAACTCGCTGCTCTCATCCACACTCCATTTTCGGCCACCAAACACAACCGAAAATGCATCCAAACCACTTCTCAACAAAGCCCAGCCATAAACCATCAAAACCAAACATCTATTAACACATTTAACATCTAAAAAGAACCTAATAACATCCTTATACCTCCAGCAACATCAGATCCACAAGATCACCTCAAAAACAAATAAGAATCACAAGCTAAACTTAGGAAACTCAACCTCTCCGGGATTGCATTAATCAAAACTCAATTCCTTATCAATTTAGAGTTCATTTAACATCAAAAACACATCTCAAATCACAGATTAATCAGATCTAACGAAAATCATCAAAAATCACCAAATCTTGCATTATAAGCCAAGATCCATTTCACAACTCAAAAGCCTTTAATAAAACATCAATTAAGGATTGAAAACTTAGGAATTTCAGTAAAGAACTGATAGTTTAGAGGAGAAGGACGTTCTTACCTCCAAACTTGAGTTTCTCCTCTTTTTGGAATCTAAAACCTTGATGAATCAAGTAGCAAATGATGAGGTTTTGTAGATATTATGATTAGGAATCAAAAGAGAGTTGAAAGGAGGAATTTAGGTGAGAAAATCAGATCAAATTCTCTGGAGAGAAAGTGTTTGGGTTGAGAGAAAATGAGAGAAAGAAAATAGAAAGTTAGTTATCCAAAATAGCCAAAATGGCTTTCCCTCCACTTTTAATATGTTTAAAATCAGAATATAGCTTAAAATATCTTAGAAAAATCTGGAGAAACTACTTTTGGAATAATAGCTCCTTAAAGATTCAAAGTTCCAACCCTTTATAAAACAGTCACCAAACTTTCGAAAATTACATTTTGGTCACTAGCCAAAATGTCACACTTCCAAAACTCTTTTTCCAAAATTGATTTCACAGTTCACTTAATTATATTAAAAGATGATTTTAGAACATTTTTCCATATTTTTAATGCAACCCGAACTAGGCTTTCCTAATTTCACCTCTTTAGATTCGAACAGCACTTTGACCAACCGGTCAACGCCCAAAACTCCTAAGCCCAAAACCGGGGCGTTACAACTCTCCCCCCCTTAAGAAATTTCGTCCTCGAAATTTACCTGAAGGAAAGAGATAAGGAAACTGCTTCAGCATGTCTTCCTTCCGCTCCCACGTGGCTTCCTCAACACCTCGATGCTTCCACATCACCTTCACCAATTCAATGGTCTTGCCACGAAGAACCTTACTATCCGAATCCAGAACCTTCACCGGTTCCTCATCATAGGTCAAATCCGGATTCAAAACCACTTCCTCCACAGGCATCACATGCGAAGGATCAGATCTATACTTCCGGAGCATAGAAACATGGAACACATCATGAATCTTCTCCAACTCTTGAGGTAACCTCAACCGATACGCAACAGGACCCACACGCTCAACCACCTCATATGGTCCAATGTACCTAGGGCTGAACTTACCCTTCCGGCCAAACCTCATCACCTTCTTCCAAGGCGAAACCTTCAAGAACACACGGTCACCCACCGCATACTGTATCTCCTTACGCTTCAAGTCCGCGTAAGACTTCTGCCGATCAGAGGCAGCCTTCAACCTCTCACAAATGAGCTTCACCTTCTCGGTGGTTCCCTTCAACAAAGCAGCATGAGCATTTGTCAAACCAAACGGCATCACAAGAAACTCATAATGCCCATACCTTGTCCTGAAAGCTGTCTTAGGCACATCCACATCCTTCACCTTCAACTGATAATACCCTGACCTCAAGTCAATCTTAGAGAACACAACAACTCCCCGAAATTGATCAAAGAGATCATCAATCCTCGGCAAAGGATACCGATTCTTGATAGTAAACTTGTTCAGCTGACGGTAATCAATGCACATTCTCATAGTGCAATCCTTCTTCTTCACAAACAAGACTGGTGCACCCCAAGGCGACACACTCGGCCGGATGAAACCACGATCAAGCAACTCTTGCAACTGCGTCTTCAGCTCTTTTAGCTCCTTAGGTGCCATTCTATAGGGAGTAATGGACACAGGAGTTGTATTCTCATACAGCTCAATTCCAAACTCCACCTCGCGATTAGGAGGTAAACCAGGCAACTCCTCAGGAAACACTCCAGGGAACTCCTTCACAACTCTGATATCTTGCACCCTCAACTCCTTAGAGCTAGGATTCATCACAAAAGCTAGATAAGCTTCACAACCTTGCCTCAGCATCCTGCTCGCCTCCAAGGTAGACACCACATTGGCAAGAAACTTCACATTCTCACCAACCACAACAACTTCATAATCATCCGCAAGCTTAAGCGAAACCCGCTTATTTTCACAATCCACAACAGCACGATGCTCAGCAAGCCAATCCATACCAAGGATCACATCAAAACCATAGAAGGGCAACTCCATAAGATCAACATGGAAAACATGTTCTTGAACAACCAAAGGACACCTTCTATAAAGCTTTCGAGTCACAACAGTTTCACCAAAAGAACTAGTGACACGAACACCAACATCCAAAGACTCAACAGGTAAACCAAGCAATTCAGCATGCTCACGCAAAATGTATGAATGCGTAGATCCAGAATCAATCAAAGAAAGCAATGACAAGGATTGCAAAGTAAAGGTACCTGTAATCACATCCGCATCATTCCTTCCCTCACGCTGAGCATACACCCTCGCTTGGCCTCCACCCTCCGGCTGAATAGCCACAACATGGGCTACTCCACGACCACCTTCCTCCCGCCTCTGGAAATTACCACGGCCGCGCCCATGACCTCTCTGCGGTGCAGCAACAACAGGAGCACGCACCTGATCACCAGCCAACCTAGGACAATCTCGCCTCAAGTGGTCTACAGAACCACAATTCCAGCATCCATTACCAGCTGCCGCTACAGGAGCTTGCACCTCCCTCACAGCACGAGGACAGTCACGCTTCATGTGACCACGTGAACCACAGATCCAGCAAGCACTCGGATGAGCTCTAGCATTGCCTCCTCTAGCAGGTGCACCACCACCTCTCTTGGCTGAGGACTGATACTTCTGATCACGTCCCCTCTTGTTCCGTCCACCTCCGGAACTAAACTCAGCAGCTCTCTTGCCAGAACTTGCTCCAACACCTTTCGCAGGTAAACCCAAGTTCATCTCTATATCCTTGGCTCGGCCCACCAACACATCAAAATCATCATATTCAGTGGCCAGCACATACATTTTCACATCCGTCACAAGACCATAACGGAACCTCTCGCACCTTGCCCGCTCATCAGGTATCAGCTCAGGTGCATACTGACTGAGTCGCACAAACTGCACCTCATACTCAGCCACATTCATGCTCCCTTGGGTAAGAGACATGAATTCACGCTTCTTCTCATCAAGATATCTCACTCCAAGATATCTTCGCTTGAACACATTCTGAAAGAATGTCCAAGTAACATCAGCTTCAGCCATCCCAGCTGTGTTGGTCGTCCACCACGTCTACGCATCGTCTTGCAGCAAGGACACAACACAACCCAGCTTTTGCACATCCGTGCAGCTCATCTGACCCAAGATACGCTTGGTACTCTCTAACCAAGCTTCAGAACTCTCAGCTGACATACCCCTGAACTCAGTCCCACCCAGACTGCGCAGACGCTCCAAAGGTAGTCTAACTGCAGCATCTCCCTGATGCCCAGCTCCTTGAGCTCCAGCTACTGCTGTTCGAAAAGCACCCGCAATAGCTTGTACCATCATAGACATATCAGACATAGCTTGCCCCTAACCAACCTCTGGTCCAGCAGCTCCAGCACCAGCTGCAGCTTCAGCTCTCTCACCTCCAGCACCACCACCAGGTGGAGGAGGGGGTAACACCGCACTACCCGTGTTCTCCTCGTTCTCGTTCTCATTAGGAGCCGTAGCTCGCACACTACCTCGTAACTCTCTACGTGGTGCCATACTTTTACCATGCAATCACAATGCAAATAAAACAAAGTCAGGCCCGGTAAGGTAAGCAATCCAAGTATTCAAGCTCAATTTCATTCAAAATCAACAACATTTCATTAGCTTCGATTTGGCAATGGGTACCCACAACATGCTACATCACAGCATACAACTCAATTGCATCCAAATCACAAGCCACTAAACATGCTTTCGATCAACAAGCATACAAGGCAAACATACTTCAATCATGCATACATTCATTCCCAAATACTCGAGAACTCAGCTCTGATACCACCAAATGTAACCCCCTTAACCCGGCCTAGACGGTTGACCCGAATTAAGAAAGTCACACGGGGAAAACCAAAGTCAACCCGAAAGTCAACCTTGATTAACGACCTTTTTTTTAACTTGTCTAGATGCATATTAGCCCTAATTGATCACTCAACAACATATTCAAAGATCACAAACATCAGAGATCAAACAGGGACCCAATTGAACAAATTACATCTCTAGGGACCAAATTGTAATTTCTGATAAAATGGAGGACTTAACCCAAATTAAAGTTACCAACTTGAAATTAGTTAGATTTTATGCTTCTCTGTGAAATTTCAGCTCAAGAGGACTTCCCGAACTCATACAATTGCACAAACAAGATTTAGGACTAAAACGCAAACAATTCAAAACATTTAACTGCCAATGTCAGCCCCCAACGGTCGACCGTTTCGGAACAGGAAAAACCCGTTTCAAAACACGGGCCGTTCCGCAACGCGTACCGGAACAGGGGCTGGCAGTAGCCAAACCGTTTCGAAACGGTGCCTACCGTTTCGGACGCCTGGGTTCATTCAAGGCACCTGTTCCGGAACGATGTGCACAGTTCTGAAACACCCTGCACAGATTGCAGCATAAAGCTCACTAAAACATGCAATCGATCATTCAAACATGCTCCAAATGCTACCAAACTTTACCAGCATGCAATTCAACATATAAAAGACATTTAGGCATCATCCAAACATCAAGATAGCATCACATGTAAAAAGCCCCAATTCTAATGGCATGCTTCCTACACAAGCAAACCACTCAAGCATAAAACCACCAAAACAAGCATATAAGGCCAAACTAAAAAAACCAACATTCTCAACAACATTCAACATACTTAGGGAGTTCAAAACCTCTGCCAAAACATACACATAAGTCCCCCATTGCCAAATTACCAAAAGCTAAAGGAAATGTACTCAAGAAACCTTCCATACTTTGAGCTTTACTTTCACTTGAATGCTTGCCCTCCTTGCTACCCCCAAAGTACTCTAATGCTCTGCATTATTGATTTAAGAAAACGAAAGAGAGCGTAAGCAAAAGCTTAGTGAGGTATGCTCATAAAAACCATTCAATAATGCATTTATAAAACATTTATAAATCATGCTTCAACTCAACATTTGGACATGCTCAAAAGCATACTTAAAACAAGCATCTCATGCTTCATATCATAACATGTCAAATTGGCCACAAGTGATAAGTTCCATTTCTTTAAAAACAAGTTCAACATCTTTCACCCCAAGGACTTTTAAACACCTTGGCCCCAAGGACTTTTAAACACCTTGGCCATGGACTTTTAAACACCATGAATGAGGACCACACAAGAACTTTTAACCACCTTTGTGTCCGTAGCAAGTTTCACCCCAAGGACTTTTAAACACCTTGGCCCCAAGGACTTTTAAACACCTTGGCCCCATGGACTTTTAAACACCATGGAAAGGATCACATAAGGACTTTTAACCACCTTTGTGTCCACAACAAGAACCATCCAAGGACTTTTAACCACCTTGATGTTCTTAAGTAACAAGGCTCACTCAAGGACTTTTAACCACCTTAGTGACCTTAACCTTTTCAAAACATCACTTGCCAATATACATCATTTTCATCATTTAATCCACTGTTTTAAAGCATTAAACCAAGCCATATTCATCATGCATTTAAAAGCATCAAACCACATTTAATCAATGTTCAAAAACAAGGAACTCCTACCTTGAGCTTCCTTCAACATATGGCTTACAAAAACAGCAAATACCATGCTAAAATCATGCTTTCAAAACAGTATTTAAAACATGCAATTAAACCACATTGCATCACAACAAAATCATGGCCACCACTAGAGAGTACTTCTGAAAACTTACACTTGAGCTTAGCAAAGTTGTTTAGACTTAAACTAAGCTCCCAAGACATTGGTTTCAAAGCCGAAAACCCAATTTCACTCACCGATTCCACTTCGCCTCTTGCTGAAGCACCAAATCAAGCTTCTGGATCAACAACTCTTGGATCCAAAGATGCCTCCCCTGTTTTAACACATCAAAGCAGAGGACTAATGCATCATCATGCATTAATTGCTTCAATGAAAGCACCTAAACTCGCTGCTCTCATCCACACTCCTTGTTCGGCCACCAAACACAACCGAAAATGCATTCAAACCACTTCTCAACAAAGCCCAGCCATAAACCATCAAAACCAAACATCTATTATCACCATTTAACATCTAAAAAGAACCTATTAACATCCTTATACCTCCAGCAACATCAGATCCACAAGATCACCTCAAAAACAAACAAGAATCACAAGCTAAACTTAGGAAACTCAACCTATCCGGGATTGCATTAATCAAAACTCAACTCCTTATCAATTTAGAGTTCATTTAACATCAAAAACACATCTCAAATCACAGATTAATCAGATCTAACGAAAATCATCAAAAATCACCAAATCTTGCATTATAAGCCAAGATCCATTTCACAACTCAAAAGCCTTTAATAAAACATCAATTAAGGATTGAAAACTTAGGAATTTCAGTAAAGAACTGATAGTTTAGAGGAGAAGGACGTTCTTACCTCCAAACTTGAGTTTCTCCTCTTTTTGGAATCTAAAACCTTGATGAATCAAGTAGCAAATGATGAGGTTTTGTAGATATTATGATTAGGAATCAAAAGAGAGTTGAAAGGAGGAATTTAGGTGAGAAAATCAGATCAAATTCTCTGGAGAGAAAGTGTTTGGGTTGAGAGAAAATGAGAGAAAGAAAATGGAAAGTTAGTTATCCAAAATAGCCAAAATGGCTTTCCCTCCACTTTTAATATGTTTAAAATCAGAATATAGCTTAAAATATCTTAGAAAAATCTGGAGAAACTACTTTTGGAATAATAGCTCCTTAAAGATTCAAAGTTCCAACCCTTTATAAAACAGTCACCAAATTTTCGAAAATTACATTTTGGTCACTAGCCAAAATGTCACACTTCCAAAACTCTTTTTCCAAAATTGATTTCACAGTTCACTTAATTATATTAAAAGATGATTTTAGAACATTTTTCCATATTTTTAATGCAACCCGAACTAGGCTTTCCTAATTTCACCTCTTTAGATTCGAACAGCACTTTGACCAACCGGTCAACGCCCAAAACTCCTAAGCCCAAAACCGGGGCGTTACATAGCATGTTTATTTGCTGAGATTTTAAGCCATGTGTTGAAGGAAGCTCAAGGTAAGAGTTCCTTGTTTTTGAACATTGTCCTAATGTGGTTTGATGCTTAAAGATGCATGATGTTTATGGCTTTGTAAAATGCTTAAAAACAGTGGATTATTGATGATAATGATACATATTGGCAAGTGATGGTTAAGGTCACAAAGGTGGTTAAAAGTCCTTGTGTGAGCCTTGTATATTTAAGAACATCAAGGTGGTTAAAAGTCCTTGGATGGTTCTTGGTTAAGATCACAAAGGTGGTTAAAAGTCCTTGTGTGAATCTTGTGAAATTTAAGAACAACATGGTGTATAAAAGTCCATGGTTGGTTCTTGGTTAAGGCTCAAGGTGGTTAAAATTCCTTGTGTAAGCCTTGGTTACTTAAGAACACCAAGGTGTTTAAAAGTCCTTGGGAGATACTTGTTAAGGACACAAAGGTGTTTAAAAGTCCTTGTGTGGTCCTTGCCATGGTGTTTAAAAGTCCATGGGTCCATGGTGTTTAAAAGTCCATGGGGTTAAGGACACAATGGTGTTTAAAAGTCCATGTGTGGTCCTTGGTTATTGTAAGATCACAATGGTGTTTAAAAGTCCATGAGTGAATCTTATATGAAATGTATCACTTGTTGCCAATATGACATGTAATGGAATGGAAGCATGTATTGCTTGTTTTAAAGGTTTAAGAGCATGAGTAATGTTGCTTGAAGTATGATTTATAAATGTGTTTTATAAATGCATTATTGTATGGTTTTAAATGAGCATTCCTCACTAAGCTTTTGCTTACGCTCTCTCTCTTTTCTTAAACCAATAATGCAGAGCATTAAAGTACATTGAGGGCAGCAAGGAGGGCAAGCAACCAAGTGGATAACTAAGCTCAAGTATGGGAAGGTTTCTTAATCACTTTTAGCTTTTGGCATTTGGAAATGGGGGACCTATGTGGATGTTTTGGGAGATGTTTTTAACTCCCTAAGTTTGTTTAATGTTGTTAACAATGCTGGAATATGTAATTGACCATTATGTGGTTGGTTTGGTGATTTAATGCTTGAATGGTTTGCTAAGTAGGAAGCATGCTTTTAGATTTGGGGCTTTTCATATTTGATGCCATGATGATGATTGGTTGATGCAAATATGTTCCTTGCATGTTGTATGTCTTGCTGGTAAAGTTTGGTTGCATTTGGAGCATGTATGGTAAGTCAATTGTGTGTTCTAGCAGCCATTTCTCTGCATTCTGTGCAGGCCGTATCGGAACGGGAGCTACCGTTTCGGAACGGGTGCCCTGTAGTGGCCCAGGCATTCGAAACGGAAGGTACCGTTTCCGAAACGGAAATGCCTCTGCCAGGCCTCGTTTCGAAACCCGTTGCGGAACGGTCCCGCGTTTCGAAACAGGTTCTCCCTGTTTCGGAACACCTGACCGTTGGGGGCTGACATGGGCGGTTATATGTTTTGAAATGTTTGCATTTTGGTCCTGAAACTTGTTTGTGCAATTGTATGAGTTTGGAATGTCCGTTTGAGCTGAATTTTGGCAGTGAAGCATGAAACCTGATTAATTACAAGTTGGTAACTTTAATTTGAGTTAAGTCCTTATAATTTGCTGAATTTACAATTTGGTCCCTAAAGTTCTATTTTGTGCAATTGGGTCCCTATTTAATCTCTGATGGTTATGATCTTTGAGTATGATGTTTGTTTGATCATATCTAGGGTTAATGTGCATCTAGACAAGTTTAAAAAGAAAAAAAAGGTCGTTAATCAAGGTTGACTTTCGGGTTGACTTTGGTTTTCCCCGTGTGACTTTTCTTAATTCGGGTCAACCGTCTAGGCCGGGTTAAGGGGGTTACATTTGAAGTTCTGTTTCATTGCATTTTGGTCCATGAATGTTGTGGATGCAATTAAATGAGTTTGGATGATTGTTTTGACTTGAGATTACACAAAGATGCATGTAGTGTGATTAATTAAAGGTTGGCAACTTAAAAAGTGAAGAAGCACATATAACTTGGTAAAATTATTAATTGATCCCTAAAAAGAATTTGCATGCAATTAAGTCCATAATTGTTGTCTGATTAGGTTGGAAATCGTTTCGCTACGATGTTTATCACATATGATAATAATGAGCTTCTAGAAAAGATAAAATAAAAAGGGTTGTTTATTGAAGTAAACTTCCCAGTTTACTTCAATATTCTTTGTATGATCCGTTTGGTTCAGTCTCTCGCCCAGACCAGGTTGAGTGGGTTACTTTTGGTGGTATCAGAGCTAGGTTACGAAAAAATAGGATGATGGTAAATTATTGGTAAGTTGACGTGATGTAATTCTAAGTGAATGGTGATGTAATTCTAAGTGAATGGTGATGTTTGCCTTGCACGGTGATTGTTATAATCATGTTGTTGATGAACAAATTGAACTGATGCCAAACATGATGAATGTGATGTATGAGTAAATTGTCATATACAAGATGATGTTACGGGCTGAATCTGAATTATTGCTATGCACGATGCTTGTAATAAGTATATTGTATGCCTTATGCTATGCTTTGGGGAAATTGGAATACACATTGCCTTATTACTATAGTAAAGTGTTTTAAATTGAATTGGAAGTCTTGGATCCTTGCTTGAAGCTGACTTGATTTCTTGTTTTGTTTTATTATCATGCCTTAATTATAATAACACAATGGGACCGAGGAGAGAGTTATGTTTGGGTACAATTGCTCCTACTGGTGAGCAGAAAAATCAAGAGAACGAGGTTCTTTTTGGTGGGAATTTACCTCCTCTGCCGCCTCCAACCGGGGGTGACGAGCAAGGACAGTGTAAGCAAGTTGGGCATGTGTTGGGTGATTTGACGCCTTTTGTTCAGGCAATGACTGGAGCATTCCAGGCTACTATTACCGGAGTGCAATCGCAAGCACCTGCTGTTGGGCAATTGGGATTGCCGTTAGAACTCTTGCGTAGTTTGGGTGGAGTTGAGTATCGTGGGTTGTCGCCCGAGGCAATCAAGACTTGGATGGCCAGTACGATTTAGATTTTGGATCAGATGGGATGCAATGATGCACGTAAGCTGGGATGTGCTATTTCGTTGTTACAAGGTGATGCTTACAGTTGGTGGGTGATTGTAACTGCGCCTATGGAACCCAATGAGGTGAATTAGGAGATCTTCCAAGCTGCCTTTAAGAAGAAGTATCTAGGAGTTAGATACTTGTATAACAAGAAATGCGATTTTGTGTCCTTGGTTCAGGGTAGCATGACTGTGGCTGAGTATGAGGTTCAGTTTATTCGTTTGAGCCAGTATGCCCCTGAGTTGCTGCCAAGTGATAGGCATTGTTGCGACCGTTTCCGTTACAAATTGATGCAAGAAGTGAAGACTTTCATGTTGGCGTCTACACAGATTTCGATGTGTTGGTGACGCGAGCTAAGGATATCGAGCATAGTTTGGGCTTGTCCTCTCGTGTGGATGGTTCTAACTCGGGTAAGAGAGCTGCAGATTCTGGTCCTAGTGGTGGACAGTTTAAGAGGCATTGTGATAGTAGGTATCGGCCTGAGACGAGGCGAGATAATGTTGGGCGTGGTGCACCAGTCCAAGGTAACAGGGTGGGGTATGAGGAAAATGCATGTTGGGTTTGTGGATCGCGCGAGCATTTGAGGTGGGACTGTCCTCATTTGGTTCGTGAGGGACATACTTTTACGGCTATGGCAGTTAACTCTTCTTGGAGTTATGGATCGACTGATCATCTGAGGCGTGATTGTCCATTGTTGGCTGGAGGTGGTCAGGGTAGTGCACCTATTGTTGCACCTCAACGAGGTTGTAGGCGCGGTTGTGGTAACTTCTAGCGTAGGGAGGATGGCCAAAGAGCTATAGCACATGTTGTGGTTGTTCAACCTGAAGGTGGTGGTCCTGCGAGGGTGTACGCACATCACGAGGGAAGCATTGACACCGATGTGATTACAAGTAATTTCACTTTGCAATCCATGTCATTGTTATCTTTGATTGACTCTGGTTCTACGCATTCATATATCTTGAGTAAGCATGCACATTTTCTTGATATCCCTGTTGAGATGTTAGATGTGGGAATGCAAGTAACTAGTTCTTTTGGTGAAACTGTTGTCACGAGAAGGTTGTATAGGAGATGTCCTTTATTTGTTCAAGGTCATGTGTTTGCAGTTGATTTAGTGGAGTTGCCTTTCTATGGTTTTGATGTAATACTTGGATGGATTGGTTGACTGAGCATAGGGCTGTGGTCGATTTTGATTCTAAGCGAGTTACCTTGAAACTTGATAATGATTACGAAGTGGTAATCGTGGGCGAGAATGTGAAATTCTTGTACAATGCAATTTCGACTCTTGAAGTGAGTAGTTTGATGTAGTTGGGTTGAGAGACTTTCTTAGCTTACACGATGAATCCAGGATCGAAGGAAGTGCGTGTACAGGACAGACATACGGTATGTGAGTTTTCGTGTGTATTTTCGGAAGAGTTTCTTGGGTTGCCACCGAATAGAGAGGTTAAGTTTGGCATAGAGTTGTATGAAAATAAGACTCCAGTGTCTATTTCTCCCTAACGAATGGCTCCAAAAGAGTTGAAAGTGTTGAAGACGCAACTTCAAAATTTGCTAGATCGAGGGTTAATTAGGTCTAGTGTTTAACCTTGGGGTGCACCGATCTTGTTTGTGAAGAAGAAAGATGGCACGATGCGTATGTGTATAGATTATCAGTAACTAAACAAGTTGACGATTAAGAATAAATATCCTTTCCCAATGATTGAAGATTTGTTTGATTAATTTCGAGGTGCTTTAGTGTTTTCTGAAATTGATTTGAGGTCTGGATATTATTAGTTGAAGGTAAAGGATGTGGATACACCTAAGTCAACTTTTCGTACAAGGTACGGGCATTATGAGTTCTTGGTGATGTCGTTTCGCTTGACTAATGCGCCAGCTGCATTCATGGTCATGATGAATCGTGTGTTCCATGACTTTTTGGATCCGTTTGTGGTTGTCTTTATTGATGATATTCTTGTGTACTCTCGTACCGAGGAGGATCGAGATAAGCATTTGCGGATTGTGTTGCAAGTGTTGTTGGAAAATCAGCTTTATGCCAAGTTAAGTAAGTGCGCGTTTTGGCTTAGAGAAGTTGTCTTTCTTGGACAGGTGGTGTCGGTCGAAGGTATCTGGGTTGATCCACATAAGATTGAGGCAGTGATGAATTGGAAGCCGCCTAAGTTGGTTCATGAAGTGAGTAGTTTCCTTGGGTTGGTGGGATACTATCGTATGTTCGTGGATGGTTTTTCAAGGATTGTTTCTCATTTGACAAAATTGTTACAAAAGGACATTAAGTTTGAGTGGACGAAGGTTAGGCAACAAGTTTTTGAGAAGTTGAACGAAACGTTAACACAAGTTCCTATCTTGATTCAACCTGAATCGAGTGAAGAGTTTGTTGTTTATAGTGATGCATCCCATGTTGGTTTGAGATGTTTGTTAATGCAAGAAGGTAGGGTGGTAGCTTATGCATCTCGATAGTTGAAGGTGTAAGAGCGTAATTACCCTACGCATGACATCGAGTTGGCTGCAGTGGTGTTTGCCTTGAAGATCTAGAGGCATTACATTTATGGTGAAAAGTGTACGGTGTACATAGTCCACAAGAGTTTGAAGTACTCGATGTCCCAAAAAGAGTTGAATCTTAGGGAACGAAGGTGGCTAGAGTTGCTTAAAGATTTGGACTTGACGATAGAATATCACCCTGGAAAGACCAATGTTGTGGCTGATGCCTTGAGTAGGAAGGTGGTTGTAGAGTTGAGAGCGATGTTTGCTCGATTGAGTATATCGCGTGATGGTGGGTTGGTAGCTGAGTTACAAGTAAAACCTTTATTGGTTCAGTTGATTAAAGAGAAGTAGTTGCTTGATGATTCTTTGGTGCCTCATGTTCAGGACTTAGCGGATGGTAATGCAACGTATTTTTGTTTCAGCGATGACAGTGTTTTGTGCTTTAAAAGTTGAATAGTTGTGCTGGAGAATGTTGAGTTGAGGCGCATTATTTTGACTGAGGCTCATAGCAGTCCTTTTGCTATACACCCTGGTAGTACAAAGATGTATCGTGGATTGAAAGATGAGTACTAATGGGTTTGGTTGAAGAAGGATGTTGCTGAATTTGTGAGTAAGTGTATGGTTTGTTAGCGCCTGAAAGCTGAGCATCAATTTCCTTCCAGGCTGTTGCAACCTTTGAAGATACCGGAATGGAAATATGATAGAATTACGATGGATTTCATGTATGGATAGCCTTTGACCCCGACAAAGAAGAACTCTATTTTGGTGACTGTGGACCGTCTTAGGAACTGTGCGTATTTCATAGATGTGCATACTGTGTATACGTTGGATAAGCTGGCAGAGTTGTACATTGCGGTGATTGTGAGATTGCATGGTGTACCTAAGTCTATAGTGTCTGATAGAGATTCGAGGTTTACAGTGAGGTTTTGGGAGTGTCTACATCAAGCGTTGGGTACGCGTTTGAATTTCAGCACCTCGTATCATCCTCAAACGGATGGTCAGTCTGAGCAAGTTATTCAAGTGCTTGAAAATATGTTAAGGTGTTGTGTTATAGATTTCCAAGGTTCTTGGGAAAAATAGTTGCCTTTGGTGGAGTTTGGTTATAATAATAGCTATCAAGCAAGTATACAAATGGCTCTGTATGAAGCTTTGTATGGTAGGAAGTGTAGGATGCATTTTTGGTAGGCGGAAGTGCGACAAAAGTTGGTTTCCATGCCGGATTTGCGTAAGGCGATAGAGTTTGCGGTTGGAGATCACGTGTTCTTCAAAGTATCGTCTTGGAAGAAGGTGATGAGGTTTAGACGTAACAATAAGCTTAGTCTAAGGTTTATTGGTCCATATGAAGTAGTGGAGTGTGTTGGTCCTGTTGCATATCGATTGAGGTTGCCTCCCGAGCTGAAGAAAATTCATGATGTGTTTCATGTTTCAATGTTGTGAAGGTACAAGTCTGATCTGTCTCATGTTATGATTGTTGAGGAGATTGAGTTGAATCCAAATTTGTCTTATGATGAAGAACCTGTTGGGATTCTTGATTCTAGTCGCAAAGTACTTCGTGGTAAGACGATTGAACTTGAGAAGGTGTTGTGGCGACATCGAGGAGTTGAGGAGGCCACGTGGGATAGTAAGGCGGGCATGATGAAGCAATTTCCACACCTTTTTCCTTCAGGTAAAATTTCGAGGATGAAATTTCCTAATTAGAGGAGAGTTGTAACACCCTGATTTTGGGTATAGAAGATAGTCGGGTTAGGCTAAGAGGTTTGGGTGAACCGGTTCGAGCGAGATATATTAGTTTCGGGTTTCATTTGAAATAAATGGTTTTTGAGGGATATAAATGTGGAAAATATTTATAATCTCAAAATAACGTGTTGAATGTTTTGGAGAGTTCAATTTGATGAAATTGGACTGATTTAATTGGAATTTTGAAAACAATGACTAATTTGTAAAAATTGCAAAATAGGTTTTAATGACTAAATTGAAGAGGGACAAAACTTAAAATCCTTATGGAGCTATTCCACCAAGGTGTTATCAGCTATTCCCTTGATTTTTTTTGTTTTAAAATGATTTAATTAATTGATTTATTAAATGAGAAATGATAAACATGATTTTAAAAGGCTAAACATTTTATTACGTAACTACTTTTCTTCTAAACTTTTCTCTCAACTTTTTCAACCGCCAAACTACCTTTTCATCACTAAAGTTTCCAGAGATTTATCTCTTTTCATCCACTTTTGATTTCTAAATGATGCTCATGGATTTCTACATTAACTAGTTAAAGATTTATTGAAGGCTTTCTTCTAAATCATTGCAAATAGAGGGGAAAAGCTTGTGTTAGAGGTGATCTTTCTTTTCTCCCCTCTAATAAAGGTTGTTTATTGAAATTCCCAAGTATTTGGCTCTCTAATTATTTTTCCTTAACAATATTTCATGTTTAATTGATGAAAATGGCTAAATCAAGTTTTGAATGAGGATTTTTAAGATTTTCGTTATGGTACTATTTTGATTGATTTGAGATTGATTTTAATCGAGATTTGGATGTTAAAATAAAGGTTTTATAATAATAATCCCGAAATGAGTTGGATCTCTAGTAGTTAGATTGTTAGATTTAGGGGTTTTGTGGTGTTAGTGTGAAATATGAGTTGTTGGAGGTATAAGGTTGCAATTAGGTTGATTTTGGATGTTGATTGATGTTTAAAAATGGATGAAAGTGATAGGTTTTGGATGGGCTGAGTTTGTAGTGTAATCGAAGGTATTTTCGATAGTTTCAGATAGGCGTTTTGGTTGTTTTGGGCAGAACAGAGGAGTAGACTTGTTTAATAGAGATTTTAATGCATGGTGATCCATTAATTCTCAGTTTTGTGTGGTATAAATAGAGGATAACTTATCGGAAGCAATCAGTGAAGGTTTGTGAGTTTCGATTGCTTGGATTCGTGTCGGCTAGTCGAGTTTGCGCGTGTCGGTGAGTGGGAACCTGACTTTCAGTTTTGAAAGGTTTAAAAGGTGATTTGTGAACTTAGTGGTAAGATTGAAACTCTTAACTAAGTTTTGAAGTAAGTAAAATGGTTCTCTCTCTCAGTTGTGCTATTATGTGATGATTTATGCACTATATTGAATCAATGGTTTACCTGCGGTTAAAGCATGTTTTTATGAATGTGGTTACTTTTGTTAATGATGTAATGTTGAAGGATGCACGAGGTAAGTGATCCTTGAAGTATATGAATTATACTTGTGATTTTAAGCATAGTTTAATGCTTGGAAATGTGATTTATTGTTGATGCTTTGAAAACACTGAGGTGTGCATTAAATGCGAATTATATTGGCAAGTGATGTTGAGAAATGGTTTATAAATGAAATCGGATATAGTTAGTCGGCTATATGATTGAGTGCACTATAAACAAGTCGCCTTCGATATTTAGGGGTTTATACGGTGTACAAAATACTCTATCCAAGTACCCTAACGATTGAGGAAAGTGTATGGTGCCCCGTCTCGCGTTAGTGGGGTTATGCATCTACCTATGAGTGATGTTGAGGAGTTTAAATGGTGTACCAAATACTCTACCACGGGTGTCATAACGGTGGAGAGTAGCTCTCGTGTGTGAACCTTGAGATGCCGATGAGAATGTATGAAGTGTTAGGACAACACTTTTGAATTCTTGTATCCGATGTGGTTTTGAGAAATGGGCACGTTGATGATCACTTGCAAGCCAATATAATTGATGATGTATTATGAAATGGTTTATGATGCATGACATGTAAGTGCATGTTTTACTCTTTAAGCTTTGCATATGGTAGCTATGCATGGAAAGGCCTAAGTTGAGTGTTAGCAAAGGGTTTGTTGTTGGATTCATAATACATGTTGCATGATGTTTAACATGCTGATTTTGATTGAGGAAAGTGCATGGTTTTAAAAAGGGCATGATGGTTTCAAATGAGGTTTTAAAAATTTGGAATGTGATTTCAATGTGGATATGAAAATGATTTTAATGCCGTGATGGTGTTTTGCTTATGAGCCTCCTCACTAAGCCTTGTGTGCTTACGCTCTCATTTATCCATCAATGCATATAATTGAGGTTTTGGACGCAGCAAGAGGCAAGGGATTCCAAGAGACTTCGCTCAAGAATGTATGTTTCGGTTTAGACTAAAGTAATAAGGGCAACGAGGGATCCATTGAATAGTTGGGATATTTATGTAAACTCCCTTTCGAGCAAGTTTGGTTTGCTGTTTTAGTCTTGTAAATAGCCATTGGTATGGGGTTTAAGCTTTACTATGCATTTTGGTATCTCGCTTAGTTTGACAATAGGTTGCATGCCTATAGGTTACCTTTGATGCAAATGCTCATGTTATGTTGATGAATATGCCATGGATGGTTGAGGATTGATGCTTATATATGTTGTATGTATGTTGGAAGCATGTTGGATTGTTTTAGATTGGATTAAAGTGTGAAAAACCAGCAAAAATTTTCATTACAGGCCAAGGTGTTTCTGTACACCTAAGCCTGTACCGAAACAATGTGCCTGAAATGGACTAGGGGTTTCGAAACAAGGAGGGGTGTTTCAGTACGTTTGGCTACTGGAATACCCTATTCCGAAACACCTTAGAAGGTGTTTCGATACGACCCTAAGCTTCGAGATGCTTGACCCTATTCCGTTACGGGTGTTTCGATACAGGGCAACATGTACCGAAACACCCAGTTGTTATGTTGGTTATTGGAATATTCTGAAGTTCTGTTTCTTTAAGGTTTGGTCCATGAATGTTGTGGATGCAATTAAATGAGTTTGAATGATTGTTTTGAGTTGAGATTTGACAGAGATGCACGTAATGTGATTAATAAAAGGTTGGTAAATTAAAAAGTGAAGAAGTTCTTGTAATTTGGTAAAATTATAAAATGGTCCATAAAATGTGTTTACATGCAATTGAGTCCCTAATTGTTGTCTGATTAGGTTGTAAATTGTTCCGCTGCGATGTTTATCACATTGGATAATAATAAACATATAGAAAAGATAAAATTAAAAAAATTGTTGTTTATTGAGGTAAACTTCCCGGTTTACTTCAATATTCCCCGTGTGATCCGTTTAGTTCGGTCTTTCACCCAGACCAGGTTGACGGGGTTACATTTGTTGGTATCAGAGTTAGGTTACAAAAAAATGTGATGATGGTAAGTTATTAGTAAGTTGACGTGATGTAATTCTAAGTGAATGATAATGTTTGCCTTGCACGATGATTGTTATAATCATGTTGTTGATGAACAAATTAAATTGATGCCAAACATAAAGAATGTGGTGCATGAGTAAATTGTCATATACATGATGATGTTACGGGCTGAATCTGAATGATTTCTATGCATGATGCTTAGTATTTTGTACGCCTTATGCTAAGCTTGGGGGAATTGGGATACCCATTGCCTTATTACTATAGTAAAGTGTTTTAAATTGAATTGTAAGTCTTGGATCCTTGCTTGAAGCTGGCTTGATTTCTTGTTTTGTTTTATTATCATGCCTTAATTATAATAGCATGATGGGACCGAGGATAGAGTTATGTTCATGTACGATTGCTCATGTTGGTGAGTAGGGAAATTAGGAGATCGAGGTTCTTTATGGTGGGAATTTACCTCCTCCGCCGCCTCCACCCGGGGGTGAGGAGCAAGGACAACGTAAGCAAGATGGGATTGTGTTGGTTGATTTGACGCTCTAGCTCAGACGATGATTGGAGTATTCTAGGCTGTTGTTTCCGGAGTGCAAGCGCAAGCACATGCTGCTGGGAAATTAGTATTGCTGATAGAACGCTTGCGTAGTTTGAGCGACAATGAGTATCGTGGGTTGTCCCCTGAGGCATCCGAGGCTTGGATGTCAAGTACGATACAGATTTTGGATTAGATGGGGTGCAATGATGCACCTAAGCTGGGATGTGTTGTTTCGTTGTTACAAGGTGATGCTTATAGTTTGTGGACGATTGTAACTGCGGCTATAAAACCCATTGAGGTGAATTGGGAGTTCCTTCAAGCTGGCTTTAAGAAGAAGTATCTAAGAGTTAGATAGTTGGATGACAAGAAATGCGAGTTTTTGTCCTTGGTTCAAGGTAGCATGAGTGTGGCTGAGTATGAGGTTCAGTTTGTTCATTTGAGCTAGTATGCCCCTGAGTTGGTGCCAAGTGATAGGCATCGTTGCGACTTTTTTCGTTACGGATTGATGCAAGAAGTGAAGACTTTCATGTTGGCGTCTACACAGATTTCGATATGTTGGTGACTTAGCTAAAGATATCGAGGAGAGTTTGGGCTTGTCCTCTCACATGGGTGGTTCTAGCTTGGGTAAGAGAGTTGTGGATTCCGGTCCTTGTTGTAGAAAATTTAATAGGCATCGTGGGGTCTGAGCAAAATGCATGTTGGGTTTGTACTTTCACTTTGCATGTACTTTCACTTTGCAATCCTTGTCATTGCTATCTTTGATGGATTCGGGTTCTATGCATTCTTATATCTTGAGTGAGCATGAAAATTTGTTTGATATCCCTGTTGAGATGTTAGAATGCA
Source organism: Hibiscus tridactylites (assembly GCA_958450335.1). NCBI lineage: Eukaryota > Viridiplantae > Streptophyta > Magnoliopsida > Malvales > Malvaceae > Hibiscus > Hibiscus tridactylites. The sequence goes on along the minus strand of OY288286.1, from coordinate 21,864,390 downwards.
AGTAACTAGTTCCTTTGGTGAAATTGTTGTCACGAAAAGGTTGTATAGGAGATGTCCTTTATCTGTTCAAGGTCATGTGTTTTGTAGTTGATTTAATGGAGTTGCCTTTCTATGGTTTTGATGTAATCCTTGGGATTGATTGGTTCACCGAGCATAAGGTTGTGGTCAATTTTGATGCTAAGCGAGTTATATTGAAACTTGTTGATGATTAGGAAGTGGTAATCGTGGGCTAGAATGTGAAATTATTGTCCAATGCAATTTCGGCTCTTGAAGTGAGTAATTTGACGAAGTTGGGTTGCGAGGCTTTTTTAGCTTATGTGATGAATCCAAGATCGAAGGAAGTGCGTGTATATGACATACGTACGGTATGTGAGTTTCCGGAACAGTTGCCTGGGTTACCACCGAATAGAGAGGTTGAGTTTGACATGTATGAAAATACAACTCCAATATCTATCGCTCCCTATCGAATGGCTCGGAAAGAGTTAAAGGAGTTGAAGACGCAACTTCAGAAGTTGCTAGATCGAGGGTTCATTAGGTCCAGTGTTTCACCTTGGGTGTCGTGGAGGTGCTAACCCTTCCCCTTGCGTAACTAAACCCGAACCTATTTTCTTTTTTTCGTAGACCAAAACTGTTGTTTTATTAAAACAAAACATTTTATTAAAATAACCTTTTTTTTAAAGTGATCCAATCACTCTTTTCAAAAAGATTGGTGGCGACTCTGTGTTTTAAAGTTTTCAAAAAGTCGAAGCTCGAAAGGGTTGCGACAGCTTGGCGACTCTGTTGGGGATGTGCTTTTGTTTTTAAAATAAAAACAAAAGAGGGTCAGGCCACAAATTGATTTTAAATGTTTTTCAAAAAAAAGTTATTTTTTAAAAAATATGGAGTTTGCAAGTTCACGATAGGTTTAATTTTTTTTGTCCGTTTAAGTGAATATAATTCTATTTTACGCATCTAAGACTTAATTCCAAGCTCTATTCCCGAGGTTTGTCCCATTCGTTTAAGGGGGAAATATGCTTTGCTCATGTAAGAATATTGATTCTTCGTATGAGACTAGCAAGTACATCCGGGACTCATTCCCTTGTATTCGTAAGGATATTAATTCTCCGAGAAGGGATCGGTGGTGAGTCCTTCTGAGCTGAAATCGATTCGTTTGAAGCCTATATTGTGTGAAAATCGAGAGCCTTGCTACCCTTAGTATGGCACATAAAGGACAACTCAGGTACCTTTTTAGAACCAAATCAAGTTTGAGAATTTAGAGCCTACCATAATAGAGCCATGCAGAAAATCCTAGGGTATTGAGTCTTAGGAATAATCCGTAGAGACATGTCCTGAAATGTTGGAATGCCGACCCAGAATTATCGTGCATTTAATTTGCTTTTGACTGTTTTATTTCCCTTTTTCTTGCTTTATTAATCTATGTTCCCTCTCTTGTTTGTTTTGCATGTGCATCATTTCATATTTAGAAGGGGTTGATTCTTGAAAATTGTTTAATTATAGACGGAAAGCTCTTGAAGAGTGAGAAGGAAAATGTGAATGTGCGTCACTAGTCTGAGGTCAATCAGAGGAAGTATGGAGACAGTTTGGGTGCGGGTCACGAGACATAAACTTTAGAGTATGCCTATGTTAGTATTAAGCAGAACAATGTGCAAGAGTTAAGTGAGATTTGGGACCATTTTGATTATAAGACCAAACAGTTATTCCGTGAGTCTTATGGCGGCATAGCATATCTTCTGTTTGTAAGGGTTGTTGAGCCGTTTCTGAAGGGTTTGATCTAGTTCTGGAACCCAATGTGAAGGAGAATTGGGTGTATACAAAGCTTCTCAAGAACAAGAACTCACACATAAAACTTGCCTCATTTGCTGGAATGAGCAATAAATGGGTTGAAGGGTTGATACGGAAGAGAGGGGGAAGTTTTAATTTGCCTTGGTCACACATTCGAAACATCATTCCAGTCCATCTAGAAAAAAACGAAAATGGTAGATCTCTTGGCCATTGCGATTTATGGTCTAGTAATTTTTCCAAAGGTGTTGGGAAATTTTGATGTGGCCTTGTTAGATTTCTTTGAGCAATTGAAGAGGAATGTCAATCCAATGCCTGCAGTGCTAGCTGAAACCTTCATCTCTTTGAGTGCTTTTCGAAAAGTTGAAGGTGTGCGTTTCAGAGGATGTGCTCCTTTACTTCAAGTTTGGGCCCTTAGTCATTTCTGGGAGTGTCCAACTTTGGCCTTACCGAACGTGTTTTCTCCGAACTTTTCCCCACTTCAAGAATTTTTGGCACATGATTGGCCGACCATCAAGAGAAGCAAGTGGGTAGATATCCTCAGAGATCGTCATGACGAAGACATCAAATGGAGGGTACCATGGATGGGACATGCTAAAGTAAGGTATAGATGTGGAGATTACAACTTTCTGATGCTGTTAGATTTATGGGGAGGAATTGGTTGTGCACCTTTGTTAGTTTCACGTTAATACGGACCACGACAGTTTGTTCCCTTCAGCACCGAGCTTGGTACGTTGGAAATCGAGTTTCAAGGAGAGTTCAGGCGGAAGGTGCATGAAATCAATGATTCATGGAAGATTTTCTATTATATGAAGTTAGAATCTGACAAGCATTGCATGTATACTCCTGATTATGATATTTGGAGGCATACAAGGATGAATGACAAGATTATGCTACATACTCATGGGCCTACCAAGTCTATAGAAGAACATTTGAAAATAGTGCCATCAAAGGCCGACATTCTGAGAGAAGAGCTAAGATGAGCTAAGTTAGAAATCGAAGCAGTCAAGGAACAGAATCTGCGAGACAAGTTCAAAGTCAGTCTTGAAATAGAAAAGCACAATGGAGAAGCCAGCCGAGTGCGGAAAATGTACGAGAATTTAGAAGAAAGGTATGAGATTTTGAGGGTTGACTTACTTAAGCTTCAAGCTACGGTTCAATATGCAGATCTTCGAAAAAGCCCAGAACAGTGGAGACAAGAGATAGAACAAGCTGTGGGGAAGGAGAAGGAACACAGTAAGAAGGAAGTAGAGAAGTTCCGACGGGCCTTGGCCGAAGAAAGAAAGAAGATGAAACAAGCGGTGGAAAATGAGAAGGGTAAGAGGCCTCGAGAGGAGTTGAAGGAAGATTCGACTGCATGGAAGAGGAAAACTCGTGATAACAAAGTAGGTTTGCTAAAGCTACAGTCAGCTTATGATGAGACCTCCAAAAAATTGAATTAAAGCCAGGCCTTCATCATTGAACTAGAAGTCGTAATAGAAAACTTGAGACGAACATTTCACAATATGCAAAATGACCATACCTATGAAAAAATCCAAGCTAATTTGAGCGAGATTGGCTTCTTGAAAGAGCGAGTTAAGGAAATGGATGATATCCTTCAAGAGTACATGACAAAGATCTTAGTTCTAGAAGATATAATTGAAGGAGAAAATGACTATTGGTCTATTCTCCTTAGAGATAATGCTCGAAGATTCCAAGAGAGAGAGAGATAAGTTCAATAGGATGGTGATGACACATGTACAAGATGTGGCCAATAGAGAAGTTGGACCACGACTCATGTGGTTAGTTGAAGAAATCATGGAGTTAGGTGTTCACGCGGAAAAATATTTGTAATTCAAAAAAAGATGTAATAAAAGCTTTCATATTCAATAAAGAGTTTCCTTTCATGAGCATATTTTCAATGGAATTAATGACCCTTCGACTGTATTCGTGCATTTGCATTGTTTTGTTTGCTTATGTGAATTCATTTGTGCATACATTCATGTCAAAAACTAACTTAATATAAAAAATGACAGAATATCTAAAATTGCTGAGACAACTCATAAATACGGTACACGAACCCAAACCCGAGCTATGAACTCTGAGGAAAGGTGGACAGCTTTAGACGCAAACCAAAAAAAGCACTAAAGATAAAATGGAGATCGACCTGAAACAACAAATTAAGGTAGTTCGTCAAAAGACAGTCAGTTCAATAGCTGCCATGTTAGGGTTCAAGGATCCAGATGCGGTTGAAGAAGGAGGAAACACTTTTTCCATTCCACGATTCCCAGGAATGGCCTTTAGGAAGGAGATTGTTGCTAAAGCCAAAATACTGATCCATGTTGTTGAGTCCTCCACTCATGCTCCAAATGGAGAGGCTAATAATTACGAGGTGCCTGACTTCGATAAAATTGCTGATAAAGTTTGAATTGAGAAGAAGTGGGAGGATAAGTACGAAAAGTTAGAGGGGATGATCAAATCCTTCCAAGATGGAGCTGCTCATGGTGGAATGGATTCCAAGGATCCGAGCTTGGTAACTGATTTAGTTACGCCACCAAAATTCAAGATCCCAAACTTTGAGAAATATAATAGGATCACATGCCCATCGGCATATCTAACTATGTATTGTAGAAAGATGTCAATGTACCCCGACAATAAGAAGATGCTCATTCATTGCTTCCAAGACATCTTAGTAGGTTTCGTTGCACATTGGTACTCGCAATTAAGTCAGGTAAACATCAAGTCGTGGAAGGATTTGTCCAGAGCCTTTAGTGAACAATACAAGCATATTCCAGACATGGTTCCAACTCGTTTGGTCTTGCAAAGGATGGAACAAAAGCATCATGAGAGCTTCCGACAATATGCACAAAGGTGGAGGGATGTAGTGGCACAAGTGCAGCCACCGTTGCTAGAAAATGAGATTACCCTGATGTTTGTGGAAACTCTAATGGGTCCTTTTTACGATCGCATGCTCAACCATGCTACGAAGAACTTCGCAGACATGCTAATGAATGGTGAACTGATCCTAGCAACGATGGAGAGCGGAAAGTTGGATAGTGGGGAAACAAAGAAGACGTATAAGAAGAGAGATAATAATGAAGTCAATGCTACGAATGTTTACAACCCTAGTTATTCAACATGTGAGGTGTTCAACAAGCCCAACACCTCAGCTCTGATGGTTGCAAATGCCCCAAAAAGAGAGCAATGATATCAAGGAAATTCGAGACCCTACTTTCCTCCCATCCCAATGACTTATGCAGAGTTGTTTTGCCAAGTTGGTCAAATCACAAATGGTGCTGCCAAGACATGTCCCTCCGTTCTGACTTCCTTATCCACCGTGGTACGATGAGAAGGCCCAATGCGAATACCATGCAAGAGTGATGGGGCATACCCTTGAGAACTGCACTGCATTCAAAAGGGTGGTGGATGACTTAAAAAAATCAGGCATGTTATCATTTGATAATACTAGTTCAAATTAAAGTACAAATCATTTAAAGACTAAATCTCTAAGTAGACTTCCTTTAATTCATCCTATCTTCTTGCTTTGACTTTCTCCTCAAACTTTGGGATAGGCCTTCTTTGTGCTTCTGGACTCCAAAAATAATGCAAGTGGTCTCTAAAAACTAGGCTTGAAATCCTCTATCAGTCGAACTCCACTTTGCATTTTTCCATCTCTTCTTCTTCACTGTCGCCACTTTTATCACGGTAGATGTCACGACAACAAGTATAAGGCAGTTTGCTTCGACCCTTTTGCTCCAGCTTTCCAGTTATCTAATGTTCCTCTGCTGCCCTGGATGATGCCACGACAGGTACCTGCAAGAATTAACCAAAATTAGCAACATTTGTGCAATAATTATTCATCTATGATGTTTATGCAAAACCTATCCTAAAATACAATTAAACATGCTTGAGTGCATCAATAATATGGGTAAACGAGGGTTAAAATATAGAACATTTATGCACTCAACATATGGCAACTCACACGAAGACTGGAAGCAGTCACTGACGGCTGCTAATAACGACAGATTAAGGCCAGGCTGTGCAAACCCAATATGCCTTAGTTGGCAGGAAAACATGGGAGTTCGGTACAGCATCGTCGGTTGCTGCCCGAGCCGATGTTGTGGAATACTTTCATCAAACGACGTCTGCTGCCCACCTCCCACAACTCCACAGTGGACAGGCCCCGTCTCGCACTCATCCACTCTATAATGGTAAACAGGCCAATCAACGTTGGGGAAAACATTTGCAAGGAGATCCACAACTATTTCCGCAAATCAAAGGGCTGGATGTACTTCCCCTCTCTCATCACAGGCCTATGTGCGACCTTCAACATTCCCTCTGATATAAATGATGAGATGACAACTACCAAAGAGGGTTGGACCAGAAAAGTCCGCCTGCAGATGATGCAGGCACAAGAGACATAACCAATCACGCCGAGCCAGCCCTCCACTGCTCAGCCAGCTACACTAGCCGCCCCAGGCAGAACTCAAGCTGCCCCGACTAATGAAGTCAATACCCTGCTACGCACTCTAATCGACAACAACAAAAGGATAAGGCAGTAGCAATTAACGTTCATGAAGTACGTTGGGGAGGTCCAAGATGCCTTTGTGGCCTATCTTCTTCGGAAGTTTCCAAATGACGACCCCTCTCTGCCAACTTTCCCCACTGGCCTAGCCACCGCAGCTGCACCCCGCGAAGGAACACCATCAGAAGCAATTGCCCGCCACGCTGCCTTATGTCTCCATCTGCCCTCTCCAATGCACTACCCATCATACTCTGCCACCTTCGCTTCTAACACGGTGGCAAACACTCCCGAGAGGCATCAGTAACCTCTCTCCCCACCCCACACAGCAAAAATGGTGGCAAACACCTCCACATCCAACGAGGTCGAGTAGCAGACAGCAGCAGCAGTAGCAACACCCATGGCGATAGACCCTCCGACAGAACCAATGGAGGAGGCAACCAAGAAAATGAAGCTGGGCATCATATCCACTGAGTCGGAGGATGAGGAATCAGAATCCGATACGGAAAAGAGTAAAGCACCTCGCCCCACTCCTAAGAGAGTCCAGCCATCGCGGACAGCAAAAGTATCACCCACCAAGTCTGCCGCCGTGGACAGCAAAAGTATCACCTGCCAAGTCTGCCGCCCGGACACATTCCAGTCACCGCCTTGTCATCTAGTCTTCATCCTCTACTGAGAAGACCACAGCTTCCTCTCAGCCCTCAACTAACTTCTAGAGTTTTTATTTCTTTTCTTTTCTTTATTTAATTGTTTATTTTTATATTTTAATTCTCATAATTGTATTTATCTTTCTGTTTCTGTTTTCTTTTGTATTTTTGTGCATTGAGGGCAATGGCCATCTCGAGTTTTGGGGGGGGGGTTAGCACTCATTTTGTTTAGGCATAACTAGTAGCATATAGGTTGCATAATTTACTTGCCTTAAAATTAATCGAAAAAGAAAATTTTTGTTAGAACTTGTGCCTATGATAGAATAGCCGACTCTAAATTTTCGCACCAATTAAAAAGACCTTAAATTTGGGGAAAGCATGAAGTAAACTTAGAATTTTTCTATTAATGCCAAAAATTAAAAACACTACTTTTACTTGCTGAATTTGTTAGAATTTCTAGTAAACATTGACTACTTGAATTATTTGTAAAATTCTAACACTGGTTGCAGGAAGCTGCTGCGACAGGCAACAAACAGAAAAAGAAAAGCACTGCCACTACAAGAAAGAACTTTTTATGTTGTCTTTCCCTAGAGGTGCCCCAAACCGGCTCTAGGAAGAATCATGTGCAAGGACACTTTGCTGCTATCAAAGTCTATGAATCTAAAAATCCTTGAAGTGACGGACAAATTAGCATGAGTGAATGAAAGTCTTCACAGGATGACTTTACTCAATGGGTTCGGGGTTTTGTAGTTTGCTCATATCTTAATTTTAGACCTAGAGAGTAGTTGTGATGAGATGAAGCACTTATTGTCATGATTAAATAAATGTGTGTGCTTATGCTGCTTCGGCAGCAACCTTATATACCATGACATCATCTTTGTTTATTTAGAGTATTCTACATATTCAGCGTGTACACAATTTCTACACACACTGCACTGGCATTGTAGTTTAATTATGAGGCAAATTATGCTCTTCTCATTTCACTAATATAATGTAGGTGTCACGGCCTTGAGGTGCTAAATCAAGTTTAAAACATAATTTTCTTTCTGATTAGTTTAAATGGCAAGTATGTTTAGGTTTGCATTGCTTGAGGACAAGCAATAGTTCGAGTTTGGGGTGTGTAAAGTGCTCATAAGTTCTATATTTTATATGCATTCCATCTCATATTATTGATGTTCTTAAGTACATTTTAGGCATATTTAGGTTCATACATTGCATAATTACAATATTCTTTACTTTCCATGATTTTATTGATTATCTCTTATTTGGTAAGGAAAAGATGTTGTTTTAGTTTAGTTTCTATTTCAGGGGCTAGAAGTTGTTAGTAGGAGGACAGATTAGAGGAGAGGATGTTGAGGCAACAGACTAAGGAGTTGTACTGATGCAGTTCCAAGCAGAGAAAGCTGCTGCCGAGTACCTACCGTCGTTGTACCTGTCACCCAGGGCAGCAAGCGGAGGAATTGGAGAATTGGAGTTTGATCTATAGAGTAGAAAATCCTGATTCCAACGATGCCATCCACTCAATTTTCTGACGCCTAGAGCAATGGACAGAGCCGCTGAAGGAGGAAATTAAGATAACTTGTGGTGCAAGGCAACGAGAAGAAGTCCACATTCAACTCAAAGAAGTCAAAATTAAAGGTTGCATTTAATGCAAAAGCTACTTTGAAGACTTCTACTCCAAAGAGGACTTGACCTAGCTAATGCCTATATATGTTTAACATATTTTGTAATTGAAAACAACTTAGGTTTTCCTTTAGACATAGCTTAGGTTTTCTTGCTGCCATTATGTTCTAAATTCTTTTTTGTGTTTGGATTGTGTTGTAAACAAGTGTGAGAATGGTTGTTTAGGTATTAAGTTTGTTTTTGCAATAAACCTTTCAAGGTTTTCTTATTTCATGCTCTTCATAGTTTTCAATTAAGTTCGAAAGATTAGTTGTTAATTATCCATTTGTTTGGTATCAAGAGAGTTGAACTCACGAAAGAGATAGGTACGATCCTCATCCTAATAAGGTGTTGATCAATTCAGCCTAGACATAGGTGTGAGTTTAAAGCGACTAAAAGAGGACGAACCAAGGTAGAATCAAAAACTATGAAATCAATGAAATCAATGAAACACACCATGGTCATCTCTTCGATTCACTCGATTGAATTTTCAATCAATTCACTCGATTAGACTTCATGAAATCAATGAAATCAATGAAACACACCATGTTCATCATATCATATAGTTTGCCAAATGTATTTAACGTGTCAAATTACTTACCAATTGCTTACCAATACATAATTATCATCCATTATGTTAGATTTAGAGAAATAGGATAGAGAATAGTTGAGAAAGAGAGACGACACTCTCATTGACTTTTATTAATAAAGCTGTAATATCCTAAAATAAGGACCAACTTATATAGGTACAACCTAAGGCTAGTGTAGAATCAATTAGACTAACGGCAATCTACAACCTTCCTAGTCGTTACTAACTGACTCTAACTAACCAAGGATAATGACACAGCACAACCATTATTGATGTATTCATTAACTAAAATATAAATCTAGAAACTACTCTAACATTCTCCCTGCAACAGCAAGTCTTGACCACTTCATTCTTGACTGAACCTGTAACCAAAACCAAAAGAAAAACATGAAACAAACAAGTGAGATTAAGACGAAATCATGGATACAACAGATAACTTGGCCCGATGTCGATGAAAAACAGGAGCAGACAAAGGCTTAGTCATAACATCTGCAACTTGCTCAAATGCTGGAACCTCATTAACTTCAAGCAACCAAGAAGCTACTTTCTCACGAACAAAATACAGATCCAATTCCACATGCTTGAATTTGGAATGTAGGACTTGATTGGCAGAAAGTGCTACTGCACTTGAATTATCACACCAAAGCACATATTTCCTATCCACACGAACACCTAATGCATGCAACAATGACTCAAGCCAAATGATTTTAGTGGTTGCACACGCAACACTCCGATACTCTGCCTCAACAGTTGACCGAGACACCACTGACTGCTTTTTCGATCCCCAAGAAACAGGATTATTCCCAAAATAGATGCAAAATCCTGAAGTAGATCTATGATCATCATAGTCAGACCCCCAATTTGCATCAGCGTAACCAATTATAGACAAGCAATGAGAGGACACAAATCGAAGACCAAAATCTAAAGTACCACTGAGATATCTCAAAATACGTTTTACCAACTGTAGGTGTGTATCTAAAGGTGCATGCATGAACTAACATGCTTTATTTACAGCAAAAGCAATCTCAGGACGAGTAATCACAATATATTGCAATGCTCCAACTATACTTCTATATTCAGTCACATTATCAATAGGAGTACCTTCAGTACTAGACAACTTACAACTGGTGAGCATGGGAGTAGGCAGCTCCTTGGATTGATCCAATCCACTATTCCTGAGAAGATCAACAATGTACTTACGCTGACAAAGAAAAACAACATCTGAAACATAATTAACCTCAATCCCCAGAAAATAATGCAATCTGCCAAGATCTTTTAATGAAAAAGCTTTATCCAAATCATTAATAACCTGTTGAACTTCATGTTCATCATCACCTGTTAGGATAATATCATCCACATATACCAATAGGTAGACTATATTTTGATTTGTCATTTTTACAAACAAGGAGGAATCAAATTTGGTTAAAACAAAACCAACAGATTGTAAATACCCTATTAGCTTCTCAAACCAGGCTCTAGGGGCCTGTTTTAGACCATAAATGACCTTGTGTAGCTTACATACTAGTCGTTGACCCTTGTCACCTTGTTCATATCCAGGCGGTTGACTCATGTAAACTTCTTCAGAGAAATCACCATTTAGAAACGCATTGTTTATATCTACTTTCCTTAGACACCAACCTTGTGGTATAGCAAGTGAAAGAATAGTCCTTACTGTAACTGGCTTCACAACTGGGCTAAAAACTTCATGGAAGTCTATACCAGCCTCTTGAAGGTAACCTTTCGCAACCAATCTTGCCTTGTAACATCCAACAGATCCATCATCATTCCTTTTTAGCTTGAATATCCACTTACAATTGACAGCCTTTCGATTTGGAGGAACTGGAACAAGTGACCAAGTTCTATTACTCATTAACGCATCATATTCAGCTTTTGCAGCAGCTGTCCAATTCTCATCTTTGAAAGCTTCTTGGATTCTTCGAGGCTCAGCAATCAAATCAGAATGAACACAATCTGCCTGAAAAACTTTAGGCTTTCGAATACCATTTTTACTTCTTGTAACCATAGAATGCACATTCCTAGAAGTCTGATTTTCACAAGAAACATTCTGAACATCATCTCTTACTGGTACACCTCCAGCTGCACTATCCTCACAACATAATCTATCAACAGTTGGAACTGATAGAGCTACTTCCTGCCTATGCAAACTATCATTGTCAACTTAAAAGGAAGAATTTCATGTTGAAGAAACATTCCCTCTATCATCATTAAACTTAGCAGAAACATGAACATTATTTCCAGTATCCTAGAAAGAATCAGAAGCAGAACTGACAAAATCCTCCCTGAAAGGACTCAAAACTGTAGGATTGTTTGAAATATTAAACTGATCTGAGGCAGAGTTGACCCCATCAGAAGGAGAACTAACTTTTGTCTGATCTTCATGAAGAGGAAAATCTCCTGGAAGAGGAGTGTCCTGCAGGGCTTGTTGACTAGACAAACCCCTAGTCTGAGCAGCATCTAAAACAGAATCTTGTTGATCAGAATGAATCCTAGACTGATCAGTAGGAAAACCATGTTCTTCTGAAGACCTAGGTACACCTTGAGGAGGAGAAACAAGAGACTCTTCTGGAACACCAGTTGCTACACCAAGTTTAGTAGGTGCAACACCAAGATCAGTAGGTTGTGAACATTCTTGAGGTGAGACAAAAGAGTGAGGAATTTTTTGAGAAGAAGAAACAACTTCATTTCGAGAAAAGCATTAAGTTACCAAAGGAAAATAGTTGACTGTTGGATTATCATCAGAAGAATTTTGAAGAGAGGCAAAAGGAAACAAAGATTCAACAAAAGTAACATGTCTAGAAATGAAGAGCCTCCCACTATCATCTAAACATTTGTACCCTTTGTGCTGAGTATTATAACCCAAAAGCACACATTGCTTGGACCTAAACTCCAACTTGTGCCGATTAAAATCTCTAATATAAGGAAAGCAAGCACATCCAAACACTCTAAGACATGAATAATCTGGTGACTTACCAAAGAGAACTTCATAAGGTGTTTTATCTTGCAAAACAGCCGTGGGAAGCCTATTTATAAGAAAAACATCAACAACAAAAGCATGACTCCAATATTTCATAGGCATAGAAGAGTGAGCAAGCAAAGTCAAACCAGTTTCAACAATATGCATGTGTTTCCTCTCTGTAGTGCCATTTTGTTCAGAAGTTTTGGGACAAGATACTCTATGTTGAATACCCGTAGATGTCAGCCATGGCCTTAAGCCCAAAAATTCTCCCCTACCATCAGTTTGCAAGGCCTTTATCTTACAACCAAATTAAACTTCAACAAGTTTATAAAAACTAATAAAGCAGTCCATCACTTCAGATTTTCTCTTAAGCAAATACAACCAAATGTGTCGAGAATAGACATCTATGAATGACACATTATAACTAAACCCTTCAGAAGAAAGCTGCATCTGAGATCACTAACTGAAAAGGAATATCATATGTAGTTAAGGAAGCAACAAAAGGCAATTTATGAGCTTTCCCTTTTAAGCAAGCAGAACAAACATCTGACATTTATTCGAATCAAAAGAAACATTACATGAGTTGAGAACAATCTTTAGAACACGCAAAGATGGGTGTCCAAGACGTTTATGCCACAAATCACCATCACTACCATTCTTAGTTACACTACAAGTTTGATAAGAAACAGAACATTCTGAATTTGAGAAACTAGGAGTAACTAACTTGTAAAGGCCTTCAGGTGTGAGGGTTCCCTCCAAGAGAGTAGCTTGTGTCTGAACATCTTTCACACTACACCGAGTAGGATGAAATTCAAAATAAACATCATTCTCCCTAGCTAACTGGGAAACAAATAATAAGTTCTTCTTTATGACAGGTACATGCAACAAATTTTTAAGAAGCAAAGGTCTAGATTGAGTAGAAAGACTGCCCTGACCAATATGAGAAATGAAAACACTACTACCATTACCCATTAAAAGACTATCACTACCTTTATAGGCCATACCTGACTGAAGAGCAGAGCTGTCATTTGTGATGTGATGAGTAGCTCCCGAGTCAGGATACCATGCTATATCTCCAGAGGCAGCAAGTTTGGATGAAGAACCAGACACGAAATTAGCAGCCATAGGTGAAACAGACTCCTTTACAGTAGAAGTTGCTGACAAAGTGGGTGAGGAAGGAAGAGAAGTGTTAACTGGTAACCCTGAAACTCCAGCTGGTGCAAAATGATGATCACCAAAGGACTGAATAGGAGAAGAATTAAACTGAGAAGGATTCAGGTGCAGAGGTGAAGAAGACATGAATTGATTCTGAAAACCAGAATTCTGCAAACCAGGAACTTGTGTAACTCCATGATTGTAAACCTGAACAGGTGTAGCTTGATGATGAAACTGACTTGGAACAGATGTATGCAAAGATTGTTGATGATAAGTTTGAACAGGTGCACTTGGTCTATAACTGTGACCAGACAAATCTGAGCGTTGCTGAAAACCAACAGTGGAAAAACTTTGTTGTCCTTGAACATCACCATATTGACCAATATCATTAACAGAATCTTGAGACTGACCCTGAAAGATGAGATCAAATTGATAATAACACTTTTGAACAACATGTCCAAAACGTCCACACGGTTGACACTGAGGTCGATTATTGTTAAAACGACCTCGACCTCTTCCTCCTCGAAAATTATTTCCTCCACGACCACCACGAAAGAAATTCTGACCTTGATCAGATAAATTCTGATTCACATTCAACCCTGACATACTACTTTCAGAAGAGGGATTAGGAGTGGGCAAATGCTGACGAGTGGCCAGATTAGCTTGAACAGACAAACTATCAGTAAGAAAACCCCTCTGTCGTGCCTCACAATCCAACAGCATATCAGTCAAAGCATCTAAAGACAAAGTTTCACGAGAAGCAATTGCTAAAACTGACTCAAACTCAACTGATAAACCTGACTGTAACGCCCCGGTTTTGGGCTCGGAAGTTTTGGGTGTTGACCGGTTCGGTCAAAGTGCTGATCGAATATATAAGAGTGAATTTAGGAAAGCCTAGTTCGGGTTGCATTAAAAATATGGAAAAATGTTCTAAAATCATCTTTTAATATATATAAGTGAACTGTGAAATCAATTTTGGAAAATGAGGTTCGGAAGGTTGACATTTTGACTAGTGACCAAAATGTAATTTTTGAAAGTTGCGGGACAGTTTTATAAAGGATTGAAACTTTGAATCTTTAAGGAGCTATTGTTCCAAAAAGGATTTCTCCAGATTTTTCTAAGATATTTTAAGTCTAAAATCTGATTTTAAAGTTTATGAAAGAGAGGGAAATCATTTTAACTAAATTTCCAACTAACTTTCCATTTTCTCTCAAATTCTCTTTTCTCTCATTTTCTCTCAACCCAAACAAAATTCTCCAGATTTCTTCCTCTGATTTTGACATCTAAATCTTTCGTTTCAACTCTCATTTGATTCCTAATCATCTCATCATCAAAACCTCTCAATTTACAAGTTGTTTCATCAAGCTTTTTGGCTCTAAAATGGAGAAATTCAAGTTTGGAGGTAAGAACGTCCTTCTCCTCTAAACTAACAGTTCTTTACTGAAATTCCTAAGTTCTCAATCCTTGATTTATGTTTTATTAATGGCTTTTCAGTTGAGATCTTGATTTTTGGCTAAAATGTAAGATTTGGTGATTTTGGTGAAATTTTCGTGTGATCTGTTTAAGCAGGGTTTTGAGATGTTAAATTGATGTTAAATGAAAGCTAAATTGATTAGAAGTTGAGGTTTAATCAATGCAATCCCGGATAGGTTGAATTTCCTAAGTTTGGCTTGAGTTTTTGGTTGTTTTTGGAGTGTTTTTGGTGATCTGTTATACCTGGAGGTATAAGGACGTGGTTGTGATTATTTTGCATGTTATTTGATGTATAAAAATGGTTTGAAGTGATGGATCTTGGCTGGGTTAAGTTTTGGAAGTGTTTGGAGGTGATTTCGGTTGTGTTTGGTAGCCAAATTGTTAGATTTGTGATGAGCAGCGAGTTGTGTTGTTGTTGCTGGTGTTTTAATGCATAAGGATGCATTAATGTTTTGTTTTTATGTGTTTGAAACAGGGGAGTTTGATCCGTGAGCTTTGGAGGTGTTTGCGGAAGGTTTCGGAAGCTTGGAAGGCTTGTTGGCTAGCTTTGTTTGGTAATCGGTGAGTGAAGTTGAGATTTCAGCTTTTGAAACAAGGTTTGAAGGTTTTTGGGAGCTTAGTGTAAGTCTAAACAACTTGCTAAGCTCAAGAGTAAGTGAAAGGGGTTTTTGCTCTTGAATTGTGTGTGATTTGGTTTTAAAATCAAATGTGGTTGATGATTGATATGCATGTGTTATGCATGGTTTAATTCTGTTTTGTAAGCATGTTTTTAGCATGGTTTAATGCTGGTTTTGGAAGTCATTTGAAAAGGGTGCTCAAGGTAAGAGATTCTTGGTTTTATACATTGAAAATGTGGTTTTGATGCATAGTGTTGCATGTTGTTCAATGGCTTTGTATGATGCTTAAAAACAGTGAATTGTTGATAATTAATGATGATAAATGTTACCTTTTTGCATATTGGTTATGCATGTGAATCATTGGATTGATGAGGTAATGGTTTTGCATATTGGTTACGCATGTGAAACATTGAGTTAATATTGTGATGGCTTGCATTATGTTTATGCATGTGGAACATTGGATAATATGGTAAGATGGTTATATTGGCAAGAGGTGTAAATGGTTCTTGGTTCGTTGATCGGATATAGTTAGCCGGCTATAGGATTGGGTGCACCGTGAATAAAGTCGCCTTGGAGGTGGAGTGGTCAAGTGTGGACCGGGTAAGCTCCCTTCAAGTATTCCTAACGAGATGAGGTCAGTGGAGGTTGTTGCCCACGGGAGGACCTCGGTTGCTTAAGGTCATAGTGGAGGTTGTTGCCCGCGGGAAGACCTTGGTTGAGCAAAGGTTATATGGTGGCTAAAAGTCCATATGTGAGAACCTTGTGCTTGTTGAGATCACAATGGCAAATGGTTAAGTCCATGTGTGGATCTTGTGTGTGATGTCCCGGATCTCGTTAGATGATGTCTACAACTACCAATCGGTTGTGACAAGGTTGTATGGTGGTTGAAAGTCCATACGAGAAGACCTTGTGCATGTCAAGGGTGTATGGAGGTTAAAAGTCCATACATAGGAACCTTGGGAAAAGCTAAGGTTGTATGGTGTTTAAAAGTCCATACATGGGAACCTTAGGATGTTGAGGTCAAGTGGAGGTTGTTGCCCACGGGAGGACCTTGGATTGGGTAGTGTGTAGGGAGCGTAGGGACAACGCTCGGAATCCGCGTATCCGATCGGGTTGTTGAATTGTTAGGTTGGAAAGTGAATGTGGTTGATCTCTTGGAAGCCAATGTAATGTTCTTGATCATAGTGAAGCATGGGATGCTTGAAATGATGCATGGTTGCATGTGAAGCATGGGATGCTTGAAATGATGCATGGTTGCATGTGAAGCATGAGATGCTTGAAATGATGCATGGTTGCATGTGAAGCATGAGATGCTTGAAATGATGCATGGTTGCATGTGAAGCATGAGATGCTTGTATTGATGCATGTTTGCATGTGAAGCATGAGATGCTTGAAAAGATGCATTGTTGCATGAAAAGTGTATGGTGCTAGTGAATGCATGTTACTTATAAGTTGAACAAGTGTTGGTAATCATTTGGTAAGTGATGCTTGTGAGCATGAATTATCTATGTTGCATTGGAGTCTTGTAAGACTTGTTTTAAAGGCATGTGAAGATGTAGTTATGGTTCTTATGTTGCCTTGGTTAAATGCATGTGATAGAATATTTAAGCTATGGTTTTAAAAGGTTTCTTGTTTGATATGGTTTTCAAGTTTAAGAAAGGTATGTTGTGAAATGGGAGTGTTTCCATGGTTTTGTTTAAGCTTGGCATATGGTGTTTATGCATGGTTTGATCTTGTTGTTGAAAAGGGTTTTCAAACATGGTTTTGGTAATCAAATCGGGTTTGTTTTAAAGTGTTTTAATGACCCGCTGCATTGATGGTGTTTTGGTTTTCGAGCATTCCTCGCTAAGCATTATGTGCTTACGCTCCTTTTTGTCCATCAATGCAGATTCTTGAAGTTTGGACAGCAAGGAGCAAGGGATTCAAGGTGGACTCCAATGGAGATGTATGTCTCGGTGAATAGCTATAGTTAATAAGGGCAATGGGGTAGAATCTCTCGGGGTTATTGTGTATGTGTTCGTTTATGTTTGAACAAGGATGTTTTTATGTTAATGTTGTTGTTGAATCATGTTTTGGCATAAATGAGTTTGATTTGAAAGGTTGGTGCTTAAGTGGTTGCTTGAGTAGGAAGCATGCCTTTAGATTTGGGGCTTTTCATATGTGATGATTATATGTTGAATTGTTGATGCAAATATGTCTCTTTCATGTTGAATTACATGTTGGTAAAGTTTGGTGGCTTTTGGAGCATGTTTGAAAGATCAATTGTGTGTTTGAGTGAGCAAAATGCAGCATTCTGGGCTAGGCGTTTCGGAACAGATGACACCGTTTCGGAACGGGTGCCCTGCACGAACCCAGGCGTCCGAAACGGGTGCCACCGTTCCGAAACGGAAAGCATTCTGCCAGACCCCCGTTGCGGAACGCGTTGCAGAACGGCCCGTGTTTCGGAACGGGCTTAGCCTGTTTCGGAACGGGTGACCGTTGGGGGCTGACATGGGCGGTTGAATGTTTCAAAATGTTTGCATTTTGGTCCTGAATCTTGTTTGTGCAATTGTATGAGTTTGGGATGTCCGTTTGAGCTGAAATTTGGCAGAGAAGCATGAAACATGATTAATTTTAAGTTGGTAACTTAAAATCTGGTTAAGTCCTTAAAGTTTTCAGAAATTACAATTTGGTCCCTTAAGTTGTAATTTGTTCAATTGGGTCCCTGTTTGATCTCTGATGTTTGTGATCTTTGAGCATGGTGCTTGTGTGATCACATCTAAGGTTAATGTGCATCTAGACAAGATTAAAAAGAAAAAAAAGGGTCGTTAATCAAGGTTGACTTTCGGGTTGACTTTGGTTTTCCCCATGTAATCTTCGTAGTTCGGGTCAACCGTCTAGGCCGGGCTACGGGGGTTACATTTGGTGGTATCAGAGCTGAGTTGCGAAGGTTGGGGAAAACGGTAAGTTGTTGTGGTATGTGTTTGATGTTTACCTTGTTGTGTGGTTGAAAGCTGGTTGAAGCATGTGTTTCTGAGTATGCTGTTGATGTTTTTGAGCATGTTGCTGATGTATGCAAGCATGGTTTGTGGTTATGAATCTTGGTTGAGTATATGTGGTTATGTGCTGATGCTATGAGCTGATGTTATGCATGGTGAATGTGTTTAGAGCATGTTATGTTGTTAATATGCTAGTGCAATTGGATGTTGTTTGGTGTAAGCATGATCAGGGTATGTTGTTGATATGCTTGATGTTGTGATATCCATGTTGTGTTGACTGTTATGACATGTAAAGGGGAGGATTCGGGATACCCATTGCCTTATTAATATAGCTATTGTGTTATTTTGGAGTTGGAGTTTGAATCCTTGCTTAATGCTGGTCTAACTGGTTTGTTTGCTTGTTGTGATTGTATGTTTGTTGTTAGTGGTATGGCAAAGTGGGTGAAAGAATGGCGGATGAGAGAGATGGTTGCTGCCTTGGGGCAGGTTGTTAAGGCAAAGAATTCACCCTTTTGTGAAGGTGTTTTGTCTCAGTCTTCAGTGCTTGGAGTTGAGATGGTAAGGCAAGGGAAAGAAGCTGGTTCTGTGATGAAAAGTTCATCATCTGTTGTTCAGGAGGTGTTGGGAACATCTTAGGCTACGGTTGAGGTAGAATCAGTAGATGTGCTGGCTAGATGTGAGGGTTTACCAAAGCAGTGTTTGCTTGATTTGGGTGCTGTGGAATATCATGGTTCTTCCCCGGAGATGTTTGAGGCCTGGTTGGCCAATGTGGTTCTGATTTTGGATCAGGAAGGCTGTGATTATGCCTGTAAGCTGGGGAGTGTTGTTTCTCTGATGCTGGAGGATGCTTGTGCTTGGTGGACATCTGTGGCTGTGGCGTCACATATCCTTGATATTGATTGGGATTTCTTCGTATCTGCTTTCTATGAAGGATATCTTGGAAGGGAATTTCCAAGGGTTAAGCAAGGTGCGGGTAGTGCTGTTGGTGAGCAAGTGTTGCTTGAGCACAGGGTGGGAGCTCAGCCATCTGTGTGTGACCGTTGTGAAAGGCAACATGTTGGGAATTGTTGGGGCGCAGGTGTTTGCTGGAATTGTGGTTCTAAAGTTCATGTTAAGCGTGATTGTCCTCGTGGAGTGAAGTCAGCTTTGGTGTTAGCCAAAGGATCTTTGAAAGGTCGTGGGCGCGATCGAGGCAAGGTTCTGAGGTGGCGGAAAAAGCAGAAGGTTGTGAAGAGTTTGGGAAATGAAGTTTGCTGGAAATGTGGGTCTGCTGGACACATGAGACGTGATTGTGTGATGTTGGCTCGGAACAGCCAAGGTTCTTTACCGCAAGGAGTTGGTGTTGACCCTGGTGTGTTAGCTGGTGCTGCTATGGTGCGGCAGGAGGATGATGGTTCCGCAAGGAAGAGAGCTCGTCTGATGAAGCTTCAGGGTGGTGTTGTGTTTTCAGGTAATCTTGTTAAGTGATCTTTGCTTTAGTTGCCTTAGCTTGTTTCTGTTGGTTTTCCTTGCGTGGTAAGTTTAGTCTTGCTGCTAGTGTGTTTGGGGTAATGGTAGTTGTTTGGTAATATCTTGGGTGTGAAGAAGGCTTGGGTAAGTATCTTGTGGTTAGTGGTTGTTGGTTTGATGGAGTTAGATAAGTTAAAGGTGGGTTAGGAGGTTGTTCTTAGACAGATTTTGAGGATGTTATTGGAGAGTGTGAACTGGCATTCATGCACAGCTAAAATCATTGTTATATGCTATATTATATATGTTGGTCCATGCATACATGTGGCATGACATTAGAGGTTTTGCATACATGTACATCAGGCATTGATAGGGCATGTAGGTGATCATGCATACGATGTTCGCGCTCGCTAATAACTAATCGAATCTGTTAGTGTTGTGGTTGGATTAGATGGGATGATGGGTTTTTAGAGGTTGTTTGGTGCTAAGTGTGAGCTAGAGGTGCTGGAGTTGTTAAACTAGTTGCTAGTGATAGTGAGAGTGGAATAGCCTGTTGGTAGAAGGATAGTGTTTGTTGCTCAGAGAGTTTAGTGGTTTGTTTAGCTAAAAGGAAGTGGTAGTTCCTTGGTGCTAAGTGATGTGGTAGTTTGAGGTTGTGTTCCCAAGTGCTGAGGTTGTTTAGCTCTTAAGTTGTTGTGAAAGGGTTGTGTTGGTTCTTAGCAACTTTTGGGGAGATCAGAAGCTGTTATGTGTGTTTTGGTTAAGTAACGTTCTGGTTATGCAAGTGTTCTGGTTGAAGTTGTAGAGAAAGGGTTGTGAAAAGATCGAAGGATTTTGTTGGTTGTTTGGGTTCTTGTGAGAAGTGGTTGGCTAGTTGTGGTTAAGAAAGTTCCGTTTGAAGTCAGTTGGTGGTGTGTGGAATGGCTGAAGGTTTCAAGTTGGGGTTGTGATGTAATTTTTGGTATTTGGGTGAATAGTCCTGGTGAGCTGTTATGGTAATGTTGTGACTGATGTGAAGGATGGTCAGCTTCGTTGAAGAGCTTGAGTAAACAGTTGAAGTTTAAGGATTTTTGCTTGTTGGGGAAATCTTTGGAAGAGGTTTGGGAATTGCAAGAGTTTTAGAGGCTGAGAGGTTGCAAAGTGGCAGAGTTGGTTTGGTTGTTGACTTTGCGTAGATAAGTCTTGGAAGTTGTGTGTTAAAGTGTTATCTGCTGTGAGAGCTGAAGTTTTTCAGGTTGATGTTGGGATTATGTACAGTCCGGTTATGTGGAAGGTTGAGTCGTGGTTACCTTTGAGAGTTTGGATTTGTGAACAGTGTATGGTGGAGGTTTTGTGTGGAAAGTGATCAATGATGTTTGAGATGGTTGTGTTGTCTTGTGTGTGGCTTTGAGAAGGATGTTGTTTCTCTTTTCGCCGGTTGAAATTTCGAGGACGAAATTTCCTAAGGGGGGGAGAGTTGTAACGCCCCGGTTTTGGGCTCGGAAGTTTTGGGTGTTGACCGGTTCGGTCAAAGTGCTGATCGAATATATAAGAGTGAATTTAGGAAAGCCTAGTTCGGGTTGCATTAAAAATATGGAAAAATGTTCTAAAATCATCTTTTAATATATATAAGTGAACTGTGAAATCAATTTTGGAAAATGAGGTTCGGAAGGTTGACATTTTGACTAGTGACCAAAATGTAATTTTTGAAAGTTGCGGGACAGTTTTATAAAGGATTGAAACTTTGAATCTTTAAGGAGCTATTATTCCAAAAAGGATTTCTCCAGATTTTTCTAAGATATTTTAAGTCTAAAATCTGATTTTAAAGTTTATGAAAGAGAGGGAAATCATTTTAACTAAATTTCCAACTAACTTTCCATTTTCTCTCAAATTCTCTTTTCTCTCATTTTCTCTCAACCCAAACAAAATTCTCCAGATTTCTTCCTCTGATTTTGACATCTAAATCTTTCATTTCAACTCTCATTTGATTCCTAATCATCTCATCATCAAAACCTCTCAATTTACAAGTTGTTTCATCAAGCTTTTTGGCTCTAAAATGGAGAAATTCAAGTTTGGAGGTAAGAACGTCCTTCTCCTCTAAACTAACAGTTCTTTACTGAAATTCCTAAGTTCTCAATCCTTGATTTATGTTTTATTAATGGCTTTTCAATTGAGATCTTGATTTTTGGCTAAAATGTAAGATTTGGTGATTTTGGTGAAATTTTCGTGTGATCTGTTTAAGCAGGGTTTTGAGATGTTAAATTGATGTTAAATGAATGCTAAATTGATTAGAAGTTGAGGTTTAATCAATGCAATCCCGGATAGGTTGAATTTCCTAAGTTTGGCTTGAGTTTTTTGTTGTTTTTGGAGTGTTTTTGGTGATCTGTTATACCTGGAGGTATAAGGACGTGGTTGTGATTATTTTGCATGTTATTTGATGTATAAAAATGGTTAGAAGTGATGGATCTTGGCTGGGTTAAGTTTTGGAAGTGTTTGGAGGTGATTTCGGTTGTGTTTGGTAGCCAAATTGTTAGATTTGTGATGAGCAGCGAGTTGTGTTGTTGTTGCTGGTGTTTTAATGCATAAGGATGCATTAATGTTTTGTTTTTATGTGTTTGAAACAGGGGAGTTTGATCCGTGAGCTTTGGAGGTGTTTGCGGAAGGTTTCGGAAGCTTGGAAGGCTTGTTGGCTAGCTTTGTTTGGTAATCGGTGAGTGAAGTTGAGATTTCAGCTTTTGAAACAAGGTTTGAAGGTTTTTGGGAGCTTAGTGTAAGTCTAAACAACTTGCTAAGCTCAAGAGTAAGTGAAAGGGGTTTTTGCTCTTGAATTGTGTGTGATTTGGTTTTAAAATCAAATGTGGTTGATGATTGATATGCATGTGTTATGCATGGTTTAATTCTGTTTTGTAAGCATGTTTTTAGCATGGTTTAATGCTGGTTTTGGAAGTCATTTGAAAAGAGTGCTCAAGGTAAGAGATTCTTGGTTTTATACATTGAAAATGTGGTTTTGATGCATAGTGTTGCATGTTGTTCAATGGCTTTGTATGATGCTTAAAAACAGTGAATTGTTGATAATTAATGATGATAAATGTTACCTTTTTGCATATTGGTTATGCATGTGAATCATTGGATTGATGAGGTAATGGTTTTGCATATTGGTTACGCATGTGAAACATTGAGTTAATATTGTGATGGCTTGCATTATGTTTATGCATGTGGAACATTGGATAATATGGTAAGATGGTTATATTGGCAAGAGGTGTAAATGGTTCTTGGTTCGTTGATCAGATATAGTTAGCCGGCTATAGGATTGGGTGCACCGTGAATAAAGTCGCCTTGGAGGTGGAGTGGTCAAGTGTGGACCGGGTAAGCTCCCTTCAAGTATTCCTAACGAGATGAGGTCAGTGGAGGTTGTTGCCCACGGGAGGACCTCGGTTGCTTAAGGTCATAGTGGAGGTTGTTGCCCGCGGGAAGACCTTGGTTGAGCAAAGGTTATATGGTGGCTAAAAGTCCATATGTGAGAACCTTGTGCTTGTTGAGATCACAATGGCAAATGGTTAAGTCCATGTGTGGATCTTGTGTGTGATGTCCCGGATCTCGTTAGATGATGTCTACAACTACCAATCGGTTGTGCAAAGGTTGTATGGTGGTTGAAAGTCCATACGAGAAGACCTTGTGCATGTCAAGGGTGTATGGAGGTTAAAAGTCCATACATAGGAACCTTGGGAAAAGCTAAGGTTGTATGGTGTTTAAAAGTCCATACATGGGAACCTTAGGATGTTGAGGTCAAGTGGAGGTTGTTGCCCACGGGAGGACCTTGGATTGGGTAGTGTGTAGGGAGCGTAGGGACAACGCTCGGAATCCGCGTATCCGATCGGGTTGTTGAATTGTTAGGTTGGAAAGTGAATGTGGTTGATCTCTTGGAAGCCAATGTAATGTTCTTGATCATAGTGAAGCATGGGATGCTTGAAATGATGCATGGTTGCATGTGAAGCATGGGATGCTTGAAATGATGCATGGTTGCATGTGAAGCATGAGATGCTTGAAATGATGCATGGTTGCATGTGAAGCATGAGATGCTTGAAATGATGCATGGTTGCATGTGAAGCATGAGATGCTTGTATTGATGCATGTTTGCATGTGAAGCATGAGATGCTTGAAAAGATGCATTGTTGCATGAAAAGTGTATGGTGCTAGTGAATGCATGTTACTTATAAGTTGAACAAGTGTTGGTAATCATTTGGTAAGTGATGCTTGTGAGCATGGATTATCTATGTTGCATTGGAGTCTTGTAAGACTTGTTTTAAAGGCATGTGAAGATGTAGTTATGGTTCTTATGTTGCCTTGGTTAAATGCATGTGATAGAATATTTAAGCTATGGTTTTAAAAGGTTTCTTGTTTGATATGGTTTTCAAGTTTAAGAAAGGTATGTTGTGAAATGGGAGTGTTTCCATGGTTTTGTTTAAGCTTGGCATATGGTGTTTATGCATGGTTTGAGCTTGTTGTTGAAAAGGGTTTTCAAACATGGTTTTGGTAATCAAATCGGGTTTGTTTTAAAGTGTTTTAATGACCCGCTGCATTGATGGTGTTTTGGTTTTCGAGCATTCCTCGCTAAGCATTATGTGCTTACGCTCCTTTTTGTCCATCAATGCAGATTCTTGAAGTTTGGACAGCAAGGAGCAAGGGATTCAAGGTGGACTCCAATGGAGATGTATGTCTCGGTGAATAGCTATAGTTAATAAGGGCAATGGGGTAGAATCTCTCGGGGTTATTGTGTATGTGTTCTTTTATGTTTGAACAAGGATGTTTTTATGTTAATGTTGTTGTTGAATCATGTTTTGGCATAAATGAGTTTGATTTGGAAGGTTGGTGCTTAAGTGGTTGCTTGAGTAGGAAGCATGCCTTTAGATTTGGGGCTTTTCATATGTGATGATTATATGTTGAATTGTTGATGCAAATATGTCTCTTTCATGTTGAATTACATGTTGGTAAAGTTTGGTGGCTTTTGGAGCATGTTTGAAAGATCAATTGTGTGTTTGAGTGAGCAAAATGCAGCATTCTGGGCTAGGCGTTTCGGAACAGATGACACCGTTTCGGAACGGGTGCCCTGCACGAACCCAGGCGTCCGAAACGGGTGCCACCGTTCCGAAACGGAAAGCATTCTGCCAGACCCCCGTTGCGGAACGCGTTGCGGAACGGCCCGTGTTTCGGAACGGGCTTAGCCTGTTTCGGAACGGGTGACCGTTGGGGGCTGACATGGGCGGTTGAATGTTTCAAAATGTTTGCATTTTGGTCCTGAATCTTGTTTGTGCAATTGTATGAGTTTGGGATGTCCGTTTGAGCTGAAATTTGGCAGAGAAGCATGAAACCTGATTAATTTTAAGTTGGTAACTTAAAATCTGGTTAAGTCCTTAAAGTTTTCAGAAATTACAATTTGGTCCCTTAAGTTGTAATTTGTTCAATTGGGTCCCTGTTTGATCTCTGATGTTTGTGATCTTTGAGCATGGTGCTTGTGTGATCACATCTAAGGTTAATGTGCATCTAGACAAGATTAAAAAGAAAAAAAGGGGTCATTAATCAAGGTTGACTTTCGGGTTGACTTTGGTTTTCCCCGTGTAATCTTCGTAGTTCGGGTCAACCGTCTAGGCCGGGCTACGGGGGTTACACTGACAAAATCACACTAACTTGTTCTAATTCTGAAATTGTATTCCCAGACTGACTAAGCGAGTCACAAATTAATTTGTTTTTAGCAAGAAATTCACTCACAGAAAGACAACCTTTTTTCTGAGAATGTAAACTATGACGAAGAACAGAAACCTTAGCACTGGATCGAGCTCCATAAAGTCTAGAAACAGTACGTCATATTGCACAAGTAGAAGTGAGACCCGTGAGATGATGTAGAACATCAGAATGGACTGTAGATAACAACCACGAGGCAAGGAGTTTATCATGTTGATGACAAGCTAAAAACTCTTGATTTTCTTGAGTTTGACCTGTAGCAGTAGTAATAATACGACTGGGAGGAACAAAAGTATCAGATATAAAATCCATAAGGTCGTAGCCATCAATGATCAATAACACTTGCTGTTTCTAAAGGATATAGAACGGTTCAGTCAATTTGACAGTGTCATGTTTGGGAAAATGTTGCACAAAAGTAGTGCGAAAAGAGGAAGAAGGCTGTGAGCCACCAGTAGAGTCAAGAGGGGAAGACGGATGTGACCTCGTAGGCTCAGTTTGAGGTAGAACCGTGGCATCAGGAATAGATTCTTGAACCATGGTCTATTGAGGAATTTCAACAAACAGATGGCAAGCAAACCAAAAAAGCTCAACCAGAAACACAAATGAAGAAGACAACAACACAGAAAACAAGAATCCACGCTGACGCAATGCCTCAAGATTCTTTTAAACAACAAAATCAAGAGAGCTCAATATTAGATCTAAAGAATATACAAAAACAGATCACTCGTTTGTTCTTCAGACTCTGAGTCACCACGAAACAAACATCCTTACGACCTAGAATATATTCTTGAGACTTAGATCTAAAGATTGAAGCAAGAATCATACATTGATCCAGAAAATCATCCTTCGCTCAAAAACGCAAGCTCAACACAATCTCTGAAAGAAAGCAAAAACAGAAAGCTTACAGTAGCAAGAGACGAAGCGAACAAATTCTGAATCTCCAGTTTAACGATCTTGAAAATGCATCAGAAACAGATTCCAAAGAAAAGGGTGATTGATACCATGTTAGATTTAGAGAAATAGGATAGAGAATAGTTGAGAAAGAGAGACGACACTCTCATTGACTTTTATTAATAAAGTTGTAATATCCTAAAATAAGGACCAGCTTATATAGGTACAACCTAAGGCTAGTGTAGAATCAATTAGACTAATGGCAATCTAACAATCTTCCTAGCCGTTACTAACTGACTCTAACTAACCAAGGATAATGACACAGCACAACCATTATTGTTGTATTCATTAACTAAAATATAAATCTAGAAACTACACTAACACATTATCTCGATGTGAGCCAAATGTATAATGAACAAATAGTGGTTCCTACATAACAAAAATCAAAGCATGCCAAACACGCATATAGACTCAAAACCGACTACACTCACCTAATTTGGGTTACCGTACGACTCGGATATCAATTCTTGAATCCTTAGTTTTTCCTTTTTGTACTTGATTTAGATATTTCCACCAATTCACGTTCCCTTGTAGGAAAAATCACTTGATCACAACATATTCTTTAATTAAAGATATATTTAGCATAATCGGTAAAATTGACATATAACCCTAATGCAAATTAGCTTAGGATTTTCATTTCACATTTATGGAATAATAAAGTTAACCATACTAGTTTGTAGTAAATTTCATGAGCTTTCTAATATCTATTTTAAAGTTAACCCTAATGTAAAATGGAAAATACTTTGATGTACAAGCTTGTGTAAACTTTAGTTTACACAAGCCCTTTAATTTTAGGATTTAGGGTTTAGGATTTTAGGTTAGGGTTTAGGGGTTTAGTACGTAGGGTATATAATTTAAGGTTTATGGTTAGAATTTAGAGTTTAGGGTTTAGGGCTTAGGGTTTAGGTTTTAGGTTGCTAGGGTTTGTGATTTAGATTTTAAATTTTATAAAAGGATTGTGTAAAAAAAATTTACACAGCTTGTGCATCAAAATAAAACCCATGTAAAATTGACATATAACACTATTCTCTACTCAAAATATAGAAAAATTTATACCACAAGATAGATAATGGCTTAAGCTTCCCATATATGTGACCAATAACATATTTCAAACACTACATCTCCATAAATTATAGAGAGAGAATAGGGTTTTGGATAAACTAATCCATATTGAAAATTGAACTTCATCAATAGGAAGATATAGTTGAGAGCTTCACAAATATGTAATTGTTTTTGTGGTTTGAACGATTAATCTTCATAAATTCTAGAAATAGAATTAGGGTTGTACGTCAATAATCATAAATCAAGAAACTGGGTATTTCAATAGAAAGGTGAATATGAAAGGATTCATAATATGTAGTTGGATTTTATTTTAAATGTCTATATTTTTATGAATTTTAGAGAGATAGTTTAGGGTTAGTTAGAGTATTCAGCAATGGTGAAGACAACAAGGTAGAAGATGACGATGAACATTATTTTTCTCATTCTCCTTTTACCAAATTAACTGTATCTACGAAACCCCCTTTGTTGGTTCTCATTTTGCATTTAATTTTCATTTAAATAATTGGGACCAAATTGTAATACAATGCTTCATCATTTTTGGTCTAATTAACCATTAGCCATTCAACTTTTCTCTTGTTTTTACTTTTGACACCCAACTTCTTTATACTTCAAGGTTTCAAACTTTCATTCTTTCGCATTTTAGTCACTAAACCAATTATAAATCAAATCATAATTTAATACATGTTAATATTTAATTAATAGAAATTTATCTCGAGACATAAAATATTGATTTAAGCATTAAAAACTATTTTACGATCATCAAACATTGAACAAATTCTTGACCAATTTTCGAGGTGTTACAAATTTCGTATCAATACACATCCTTTAAAATTTCTAGTTTTAAGCTGATTTTATACGCTATTGGTGTCGTATGAAGGAGTGTCGATACTAGAACCCAAAAAAGCTTATTTTAAACTAGAAAATCACATACAAATCATTATTAAACACTAGTATTAAGAAACTAGTTGATTACTAAAGTTTATTAGAGTAGTTTAACACCATTTTAACAACTTTTAAAGTATAAACAATCAATTTGCTCTGTAAAGCAGGCTTATCATTTAAACACCCAACATGTAAAATAATCATATTTAGGATCGATAGGAAGCATCTCAAAGTTGAAATGTATTACCTCTATGCAAAACATGAAAGATAGCTCATTTCCTCATCAACCACCAACCTTCTCTTTCCCCTTATCTTGAAATGGCTCACCAACTACTTGAACTAAGCAAACAAGTATCCGATGATTCAATAGTTTTTAACTAATGGTTAAGGGAAGTAAAAAAATGAGCTTAGAACATAAAGTTTGTATGAAAATGGTCAACGGAAGCTTCCATTACCCTAAACTTTCTTTAAACCCCCCAAATAGTTTCACATCATCATTTGGAGAAGATGATGAGCTATTCTTGAAGTTTATCGTAACACAACTAGTTTGATTATTATGTTTATAAAATTGAGATCCAAAACCTCCGAAGGCCGAGCCTAATCCCTCCCGACACGAACTATCTAGAAGGTAGAAGACAAAAGAATGAAGTGAGCAAGAAAGCTCGGTGTGGTCAAAATGTGCAAAACATTAATCATGGTATGTAAACAGAGAAAATCATTAGAACGAACATACATCAAATATTACAATCACATATACAAGTTATACAGTACTTACGACAAATGCGGAATGCCGTGCCTAACTAAGCTAGTAATTCCATCTATTTGTTCCACCGTTAAACTCCAATTCAGTACGAGTCTCCCAACCCTACTCTCCAAATCAATTTGCAATTGAACTGCTAGTAATGTGGAAGAACCACCAGTAACTTCCACCATCAACAATCCTAGTCCTAATGCAACAGTACAATATAATATGCGATATAGTGTATGAAACAAAACGGTAACAATGCCATATAGATACAATCTAAATAACAGTAACAGTAATAGTGGCACATATCAATAGTCTCATTGATCAAACTTTTACAGTAATATTCATATATAACAAACTTACATTATTTTAAGCTTTCGCTCACTAACATTATTCACATGGTAACAACAACATATCAAACAACATCAGGTAACCAAAGGTCACAATCAACAGTGTCAACCAAACAGTCATAGGCATGCAGTTTATTCAGTACACTGGCCACCGTATTTACTTCTAAACCCTTGAAACTAGATTTTTCATACACAGATATTGTTTTAATATTAAAAAAATAACTTACTTATTAAATAACAAATGAATTAATTAATTTAATAGAGACAAGACTTTGAAAACAACACTAAACAATTTACTTGAGTTAGACATGAAAGTTTAAACAAATTCTAATCTTAATATATAGGGTAAGTACATTGTCACGAACGTGGATTCAAACGAAAATAACATAGGGAATAGAAGGGAAAAGAAGAGAATTCCTTAAGGAGAAAGTTCAATTTCAAGTTTTACATGCCACTGTAGCTCACTCTTGAGCCTTTTTAACAACTTTTCCTAACAAACTATAACAATAATCAGGTGAGGATGAAATCATCCAAGCCACATGGGATTCTTTTCTCTCGGGTCCCTCGGCGTAGGATTGGATCGTTATTGATTTTCAGGTTCTTTGTTGGATCCTTTCCTGCAGTATGTGAAGTTGGCAACTCGTTGCTTGCAACATGACCCTCGTCTGCAAGAGAAACCTTGTCCGCAAGGTTTGGCGTGGCAGAAAACATCGGCAAGGGAGTGAACTGGTGCGAAGGCTATCCGTGACAAAGCTTCAATTGTGAAATGTGGAAGACCGGATGGATGCGAGTGGATGCCGGCAACTCAAGTTTGTAGGCGACGTTGCCAATGCGTTGAACGACTTGATAAGGGCCAAAGAAACGCGGACTCAACTTCTGATTACGGTGCAAACACAGCGATAGGTGACGATATGGCTGAAGACGAACAAAAACCCAGTCGCCCACCTGCAACTCGACTTCCCTGCGCTTTTTATCGGCCTGATTCTTCATACGTAGTTGAGCTTGATGCAAGTTATGTTTCAACTGGCGGAGGATTTCATCACGGTTGTGCAGAACGGCAGCAACTTGAGGATTTACGGCGCCCCCTCAGCATAAGAAATCAGTGTCGGCGGATCGCGGCCATAAAGAGCTCGAAATGGAGTCATACCTGCGGAGGCCTGAAACGCCGTGTTATACCAGAATTCGGCCCAAGAAAGGTAGGATTCCCAACGCTGCGGTTCATCCCCAGTCATGCATCGTAGGTACATCTCCAAGCAACGGTTCAGCGCTTCGGTTTGGCCATCTATTTGTGGATGGTAGGCGGAGCTAAGGTTAAGTTTCGTACCCTGAAGTTTGGCTAGTTCCGTCCATATGGCACTGAGAAAAATGGGGTCGCGATCACTGACTATGGAATGGGGAAATCCATGCAACTTGATAACTCCATGGACCATGACTTGAACAATGGACAATGCATCATAGCTCCGAGGAAGCGCGAAAAAGTGACCATATTTAGTGAGGCGATCCACCACCACCAAAATAGCTTCCTTTCCATTCGACCAAGGTAAGCCGGTGATGAAGTCGAGTGAGATATCTTCGAATACCTGTTCCGGAATAGGTAGAGGTTGGAGCAAGCCAGCCGATGTCCTACTCTCGCTTTTCATTCGCTGACATGTCTGGCAATCCGACACAAACCGATGAACATCGCTACGCATTCCTTGCCAAAAGAAATTGCTAGAGAGCCGATGAAAGGTTCTGGTAATGCCGGCATGACCACCTGAGGATGAACTATGAAACTCACGCAACAACCGAGCCCGCAAAGCACTCTCCTGGGGAACCACAACATGGTCGTTGAACAATAACAAGCCTTGGCGCACTGAATAGCCATGTGCTATCGGTTTACCGTTGGAGATATCCAGCAACATGGCTGCGATGGTAGTATCATGCTGACTCGCTATTCGAATATCATCAAAGATCCCGAACACAGGGCAAGTGAAAGCAAATAACTGAGCATGGTCCTTCCGAGATAACACATCCGCAACAGTGTTGAGTTTGCCGGGGCGATATTTTATTTCAAAATCGAAACCAATCAATTTCATCAGCCATTGTTGTTGTTCTGGAGTTTGGATCGTTTTTTGTGTCAACTTGCAGAGAGCTTTCTGATCCGTAAGAATCACAAAATGACGGCCCAACAAATATTGGCGCCACTTGCGCACTGCTTGAATAATAGCGAACATTTCTCTGTGATAAGTTGATGCTGCTCGCATCTTTGGGGAGAGTTTCTGACTGAAAAAAGCCAACGGCCTATTATGCTGTTGTAATATCGCGCCAATGCCAACGCCGGACGTATCCGTTTCCACAACAAATTCTTTATCAAAGTCCGAAAAACCAAGAATAGGGGCGGTGCATAGGGTCGTCTTAAGCTGGAGGAAAGTTGTATGTGCAGCCTCGGACCAAACGAAAGTGTCATCTTTTCGTAGCAAATCTGTGATGGGAGCTGCTATTGTCGCATAGCCTCGAATAAAGCGCCGATAATACCCGGAGAGACCTAAGAATGCACGAACATCACGGACAGAGGAAGGCACCGGCCAATGTTGTATAGCAGCTATCTTTGTAGGATCCATAGCTAGTCCATCGCTTGAAACGATATGCCCCAGATACTCCACGGACTGCTGACCAAAGGAACATTTAGACATTTTTGCAACAAACCCGTGAAGCTGTAAAGTTTGGAGGACCAAACGTAAATGATGAAGATGGTTAGACCAAGTAGCACTAAAAACTAAAATATCATCTAGAAAAATGAGCACGAATTTTCGAAGAAAGGGACGAAATATATCATTCATCGTAGCTTGAAACGTCGACGGAGCATTCGTTAAGCCAAATGGCATAACCAGAAACTCGTAATGGCCATCGTGAGTATGAAATGCAGTTTTCGGAATATCCTCCGAACGGACCCGGATCTGGTGGTAACCGGCCAACAAGTCAAGTTTGGAAAAATAACGCGAGTGACCCAGTTCATCAAATAATTCATCAGCAGTAGGGATTGGAAACTTATCGCGAATAGTTATAGCGTTGAGTGCGCGATAGTCTACGCAAAAACGCCAAGTGCCATCTTTCTTCCGCACCAACAACACTGGAGACGAGAAGAGACTAGTGCTTGGTCGAGTATATCCCAGGTCCAGCATCTGTCGAACTTGCTTTTCAATCTCTGTTTTCTGAAAATAAGGATAATGGTACAGACGGACATTAACAGGCTGTGATGCTGGAGTAAGGTGGATAGCATGGTCAGTCGTACGTGGCGGAGGAAGTGTTGGGGTGGCCTCAAATACGCTCACAAATTCAGTGATCAACTCACGCAAGTCCACAGGTAAATCAGGGGTAGATTGTGTTTTAGTATCATCGAGATGCAATTGAAAAAATTCAGCAATGGCCCCTGTATCCATTAATCTTCGAATGGAATTAAGCTGAATTTGTTGTGGACCAAACTCCTTCTCGCCTTTCCAACAAATGTGCGAGTTACCGTGCTTGAATTCAAATG
The DNA here is from genome assembly GCA_958450335.1 of Hibiscus tridactylites. Lineage (NCBI taxonomy): Eukaryota > Viridiplantae > Streptophyta > Magnoliopsida > Malvales > Malvaceae > Hibiscus > Hibiscus tridactylites. The sequence goes on along the minus strand of OY288286.1, from coordinate 21,831,344 downwards.
TTAACTTTGAAAAATCCATGGTGACGGAACCAAGGGTAGCCATCCATGCGACACCTAACATAACATCGGCACCTTCCAGAGGTAAAATGTAGAAATCTGTAATCAACTCAGTGTCCTGAACTGAAACAGAAACATCACGAGCACAACCTTCATTGGGTAAGCGTTGGCCATTGCCGACCAAAACATTGAAAGTTGGTGTAGCTGTAACCGACAACCCAAGATATTTGGCAACACGAGACTGAATGAAATTGTGTGTGCTACCTCCATCGATGAGAATACGAACTGGTTTGCCACGGATTGTCCCTTGTACCCTCAATGTAGTTGGTGTGTGATAACCAGCCAAAGCATTAAAAGATACCGTGAAATTCTCAGCACAAATTGTAGGAGTTGACGGACTGTGTTCGAGAACTAGGGACTGATCAGTGGTAGGACTGGGGGACTCCGCTTCCAGTGTTTCATCATCGAGTAAAAGCAATTGTGGCGTCTTGCATTTGTGGCCCGGGGCATAACGCTCATCACAGTAGTAACAGAGGCCTTTCAATCGGCGCTCACGCGCTTGTGCTGAAGAAATACGTCGAGCAGATGGTGGGGAAGGCAGATGCTGATCCGAGGAAGGTGGTCGACTAGCATGTCCGCGAGTATCCAAAGGTGGCGAGGAAGGAGTAGGCAACAATGGAGGAAGCTTAGTACCAGGAGGGCGACCTAACGAACCGCGATCATGTAACCGAGCTGCATGAAACCGAGCAAGGGCTTGAACCTCGCTCATGGACGTTGAACGATGGCTCAGAACCTCGTTCTTGATATCAAGACGCAGGCTGGACGTGAAACAATCCACCAAAAAAGCATCAGACAAATTGTGAGTGCGAAGGGCGAGATCTTCAAAACGCGACTAATACTCGGCCACCGTGGCTGTCTGGACCAACTTCGATAACTGACCGGCGGGAGATTCAATCTCCATGACTACAAACCGTTTGGGAATGGCTTCCACGAGGTGGGTCCAACCGGCAAGCTGGCGTTGTTGTTGCATCCACCGGAACCATTTTTTGATCGTACAGGTCATCCTAAAGGATGCCATCGTGACGCGATGGTGATCGTCCGTGCCATAAAAATCGAAAAAATCTTGGGCAGAGGCGATCCATTCTTCAGGGTCTTCGCTGGTGAAGATGGGAAGCTCGACCTGAACGGGTTTCAGGGGGAACGGAAATCCGTCATCACTGGTTGGACGGACCTTGGCCTTGCTGCGATGCGTGGTACTATCAGCTGTGAGGTCACCAGTGGCAGAAGGAGAGGCAGCTATGCCTATCTGCGGAGACATGTTCTGAAGAAGGAGGGAAATCTCTTGAAGCGTGGTTTGTGTCGTCGCATTCCATTGTTCCTGCTTAGCAAGCGTGTCTTCAATGGAGGTCAAGGTTTGATCATGGTGGCTGGATGTTTCTTGAAGAGAACGGAGGGTTTCCGAGTTGTTCACCATGGCTGGAAATCAATGATAGCACCAAATCTGTCACGAACGTGGATTCAAACGAAAATAACACAGGGAATAGAAGGGAAAAGAAGAGAATTCCTTAGGGAGAAAGTTTAATTTCAAGTTTTACATGCCACTGTAGCTCACTCTTGAGCCTTTTTAACAACTTTTCCTAACAAACTATAACAATAATCAGGTGAGGATGAAATCATCCAAGCCACGTGGGATTCTTTTCTCTTGGGTCCCTCGGCGTGGGATTGGATCGTTATTGGTTTTTAGGTTCTTTGTTGGATCCTTTCCTGCAGTATGTGAAGTTGGCAACTCGTTGCTTGCAACATACACAAATTGTCACTAAACTATTTCTAAAAATATAAAATGGTCATCAAACTTTCAAATGTTTCATCATGAGCATTAAACTTTAGTTTTTGTTACAAAATGGTCACTGAGAAGTTAACTTTCGTTAATTGGGTGACGTGACAGTTACAGAAATTCGAATAATATAACATTTAATCCTCAATGTTGATCCATTTAATCAAGTTATTCCTAATTGAACTCTCATTATTGATGTCTAAATTGATTGAATGTGTAAATATTGAGGATTAAATATGTTATTATACAAATTTTCGTAACTGTCACGTCTCTCAGTTAACGACCAGTGACCATTTTATAATAAAAACTAAAGTTTAATGACCATTATGTATTTTTTAAAAGTTTGGTAACCATTTTATATCTTTAAAGATAGTTTAGGGACCATTTGTGTACTTTACCCTATTATATATATATATATATATTATTACTATTATTATTATTTTAAAAAAAATGCAACCATGAATGATGATTAAACAAAAAAGAAAATGTAGAAAAAAAACTAGATTTACCCTATTTAATGCACAAATTGTTAAAACGGCTTGGAAAAGGATTTCAATCGCACAGTTGTTCGACAATGGAGAAGAATATAACTTCGGCTACTAGGGGTTTTAGTTGGAAGAAAAAAGAGGAATGGTTCGGTGGAATTTTTGTAAGAAAGAAAAATAGGGTTTTGATTTGAATAGAGAAGGAATGTACTACACGAGTTCCAAAGTCAATGGATTTCTAGGGCTTGAAGACTAAATAAATTAACATAATCAAGGTTATTTTATGTTGAGAGAAGGAGATAATGGAAAAGATGTAGAGGGAGTGATATCAACTTGTCCATTCTACCCTATGTGAAAACAAATCCCATTTAATGGAAAGTCAACTCTCTTCTTCACTATTGTGATAATTCTTCCCTTGTTTCTTCCTCTTTCACTCATAATCTAAAATTGTTCTTTATATGATTAATCAAGCCCAATTTTCATCAAATTAGTTCCAAACTTGATCCAATGGCTATTACCTAAATTAATTATCTATCCCAAGCTTGGTTCAATGCTCGAACATTGACTCGGAACTTTGGATTGTTATAGGAAACGTAAGAAGCCATCATAGTTCAAGAAGAATTTAGAATTAGTTTCATTACCGATTCAATATCGAATGACTTCCAGTTTCTCATTGGAGAAATGAAAATATCATATTAAAATACAAAAGAATTCTTTAATCGAATTTTAGTTAAGAAAGGAAACCAGATTCTCATGGCAAGTTCTCAGTTTGGTCTTTGTTTAATCTTTTAATGGTGGATACAGTGGGCGATAGTGATTTTGGAGGCTACTTTGCTTGGAATGCGCTTGTTCAACTGAAGGTTAAAGCTTTTTATGGTTTATATGGTTACAAAGGTTGCCAACTTTTCATTTCCTGGAGGTTCGAGGCATTTTTTATGGATGATGATCAAGGTGTTTGTGTATGGTGTGAGCTTGCCGATGAAGACATCGATCATCTATTGTTTTCTTGCTCAAGGATGCATGGGATATGGGATTGGTTCTTCGAGTAGTGGGGAGTGTGCTTGATGTTGCCGCGTTCCCTTGTCAAGTTTTTTGTTCTCGGATTCCATTACTCGTTTGTGGGGGAGAAGCAACAACGGTGGATATCGAGTGTGGCTGCCCTTTTTTGGTCGCTATGGCTTGCGCAAAATTAGTGAATTTTTAATAAGAAAAAGCTTCTGATGTTTGAGATATGTTTTTTATTAAACTGTGTGCATTTTACTGGGTGAAGGCTGCGAAGGAGGTTGTTAATATCAGTGAGTCTATGTGGTGGAATTGCCCGAGTCAGTGCCTTGAGAGTTCGTCTTCATGTTCAGCCCGAGTTGGGATACGTTGAGAACCTCCTCCTCGTGAGGTTATTAAGTTCAACGTTGATGGTTCGGCTAGGGGCAAGCCCGGGCCAGCTAGTTTTGGTGGTGTTCTTCGCGATGCGGATGGTCAGATTCTAGCATTGTTTTCAAGTCCCTTAGGAATATTAAACTCTAACAAAGCTAAGTTACACGCCATTAAGTTTGCTTTGGCATTATTTTTAAAATCGCAATGGGTATATCATTGTTTAGTGGTTGAATCGGATTCACGTGTTTGCATTGGTTGGGTTATGGAAATTCACAATCGGCCTTAGCGTCTTTGGGAAGTTCTCGGGAGTATTGATCCTCTTGTCAAGGTCTTCGGAATGTCTCTTTTCATCATATCTATCTTGAGGAAAATGGGCTCACCGATGCACTAGCCAATTAGGGTGTGACTCATGAATTTCTCTTCCAGGCTTTCTTGTGACCCTTTGGATCGTGGATGTATGTTGGTGGTATGTGCAATTAGGGGGCATTTTGTTTTGTTCTTCATGGTTAGGCACTGCATTTCAAGCTGAGCGTAAATTGTGGGGTTTGTCCTTGTTGAGTTTTACTTGGGTGGTTTGCTTCCCCGAGTTTGGTTGTTTTTTTTTTGTTTAGGGGTATTCAAGTACTCTTTTCTCCCATCATAGGTTTAGGGGTTTTTAACAAGGCTTGTGATATTCATTTTGTGTATGATTTTCCTCCTTAATAAATCATACATTACCGATCAAGAAAAAGAAACGTATACCCTTTCAGATTTAGAGATGAGCTTGCATAGCTTTTAAAGCTACAAAACATAGGGAAATTGATTTACAATGGAATTTTGGAGTACAAATTAGATTTATTGAGGAAATTGAGCATTTACCTAATACGGTTTTATGACTGAGTGCATCAGCCACAACATTTGCTTTGCCTGTATTCTAGTAAATTATGAGATTGTAATCTTTTAGAAGTTCAATCCAATGTCTTTTTCGGAGCTTTAATATTTTCTATGTTGAGATATACCTCAAGGTTTATGATTTCTAAACATATGGCATATTTCACCATAAAAGTAATGCCTTTAGATTTTCAAAGCCAACATTATTGTTGTAAGCTTGATGTTGTGAATCCGATAATTTTTTTGTATGGTTTAAGTTGTCAAGAAATGTAAGTCACAATTTTTACTTTATACATCAAAATAAAACCAAAATTGTTATGCAGAACATCACTAAATATGGTGTAATCTTTTCTAGATTCGAGTTAATTTAGAATATGAAATTTGTTAGAATGAACTTTAATTAATCGAAACTTTGTCAACATTGTCTTTATTCGGGCCCACATAACAAAACCCAAATAATACATACATGTTTACAGTAACCAAACCCAATTACACATAAGTTAACTTAACCAAGTCCAATATCCTAACTACCTTGACTTGAGCCCAATTATGACCTAAAACCAAAACTAATGAAACTAATCCCTTTATCTTTCAACAATCGCCAGGAAGCAACTTCAACCACGCCAATCACAACGTCAATGACACCCTAATGGACACTATTAGTTCCGTTCGTCCTTGCACCTCCTCTCGTGCACGTTGAGCCCAACATGTAGCACATGCTCGTGCAACACTACACTTTTGACCTTTTCCAGTACCATGGATCATTGGGTCCCTCACACCATTCCCTGCATACATCCAAAAAAATCTTTTTGGTTCACCTTTCTTTCCAGCCTTCATGCTAACAAACATCCAGAAACACACCATTGTATAGCCTACAAAAAGGATACGAAAATGTGACCTTCATGGCAATGATAATTTAGGAAGAAAAATCATAAAAAAATAAAAAGAGAGAAAATCCTAAAGATTTTCAAGAGGAAAACCTACCATTTTACAAGATCGGTGTCGTCTTTCTTTGGTTGGTGTAGTGAGAATGTAGATCTCTAGGAGGAGAATGACATACTCTAAGAAAATGACGATTCAACGGTTGAAACAACGCGAATGGTGAAGGTAGTTTTGGGGTGTTTTGGCTCAGATCTAAGGTTTTTCGAGGTCACTTTAAGGAGAAATAGGCTCAAATTTGGTTCAAAGAGGCTAGCCAAGTCTTTCGGTGTCTTTTAATGTCTCCAGCTACTGACGATTGTTGAGTGTATAAAAGTTCTATATTTTACCCCTCATCTACCCATATTTCTACTGCATTCAAGCATATTTCATTGCATTTACGATAGATTTCTTCATATACATCACAAATAGATAAAATGGAACAGTTGCTACTGATTTCAGTCACTTTTGCAGGTATCTGTTGCATCAGACTCAAGGCAGCAAAGGAGCAGAGCTGGATCACAGAACTGGAGTCAAGGAGTAAATGATGTCGTGGCCACTGTCGTGGCAGTTATGACGACAAAAGGTTGAAGTGGAAAAGTGAAGTGGAGCTCGATAGATAGAGGATTTCATGTCGGTCTGTCGTGGGCCACTCCTATATTTTTCTGAGCCTTGAGGCAAAATGAAGGTCAAGCCCAAAGTCCAAGGAAGAAACTCAAGGCAAGAAAAGAGGACGAATTAAAGGCATATACTCAGAAGATTTAATCTCCAATACAGTTGTACTTTAGTTTAAACTTGTATTCTTGCCATATTAGAAAACTTGGACCCAAGGCCTATATAAAGGCATGTAATTCGACCTAGGGAAGGATATCTCATTCCTAGTCGTCTTCCCCAAAACCCTTGTCGTTTTCCATTCTCTACCATGTTCTATACTCCCCCTAGGGCTAAGGGTTGATTATGTAAAGTAGTTGCAAGGATTGTACTATTTTAAGAATTTTCTGTCAAGTAATAAAAAGCTTCAAGTTTATTTATTCTAGTTTTCATATCTCGCAAGAGTATTGGGAGAGCATTGTGAGGTTATCCATTTGTTTGATATCGGGAGAGTCAAGCATACGAACGGAATAAATGTGCGTTTTCCAGTTTATAGTTAAACCATCTGAGCTTAGGGATAAGTACGAGGTTAAGTGGCTAAGGAAGAATTCAACAATATTGGTGTTCACCCTTTGATTCACGCCGGGAGGTATTATCCAAGAAGTGTCCATCAACAGAACTTGAGCCTAGGGATAGGACAAGTCATAGAAGGGATTCTTGCCAATTTTGAAGTACAGAGTTGTGTGATCGCTACCGCGACATCAACAGACTTCTACCGCGATAGGTGCTGCCGCGACAGGGACGACGACAGAACACATAAGTTTCTCTCACAGTGCAACACCTGCACTATTGAGCAATTCAATACCGGCCAATTTCTTAAACCTGATTCTTTACTCTTTCATTTTAGTTGTTTATCAAGATTACTTCACAATCCAATTAAACCATTTCTCTCTCTTGTTCAGCAATTCAAGGATAGAGTTATTTCCAGTCCCTGTGGAGACGATATCTGATACTCCAAGTATCACTTTACTACTTGCGTCGTGTACACTTGCACTATTTGTGATAGGACTCTTTTACACGCAACAAGTTTTTGGCGTCGTTGTCGGGGACTGGCAACATATCTTTACCCTTTCTATTACTACACTTTTTCTTTTTATTTTTCTGTTTTTAGGGTGCTATTTACCATGTGCTTTTCACAAGGTTTTCTGTTTGCTTATGCGCAAATCTAGACGAGGCAAAGAACCTGGGTACGAACTAGACCCCGAAATCGAACGCACATATCAACTCAGGAACCAAGCCCGACTCTTGATAGCAAGAAACAACTATCTTGAGGAACAACTAGAAGCAATGGTGAACGGAAGGCAGTATGAAGGGATAGATGACCCACACAACAATAACCAAAGGGTTATTGAAGATCCTCCCCAAGAGGTCCGAAATGAACGGCATGCTGCTGCTGCCGCACGGCAGTCCTGCCGCGACTACATGGTCAATGACCATGTTGAACTGGAAACCACCTTGCCAGACGTGGAAGCAGAAAACTTTGAGCTGAAACCTGTCGTGTTCAGCATGATAAATTCCGCTGGCCAGTTTAGTGGTTCTGCAACTGAGGATGCTAGGGAACATCTGAAAATGTTCCAAGAAATCTATGGATCGTTCCGACTGCCAGGAATAAATCCAGAAGTACTGAGGCTCCGGTTATTTCCTCATTCACTGAGAGACAGAGCTAAAACTTGGTGGAATAAATTAACGTCGGGTTCAATACGAACTTGAGCAGATTTCTCTCGTGAATTCTTATCTCATTTTAATCCTTCTCATTTATCTGAAAGATTGCGTAACGAAATTGCTACTTTTCAACAAGAAGATGACGAACCAATGCACGAGGCATGGGACAGATTTACAACTCTTCTTCGGAACTGCCCGATGCATGGATTCCCCGTGTGGAATCTGGTCGTTAAATTCTACAATGCTGCCAATGCACGCACTCGTCTGAGAATAGATTTAGCAGCGAATGGGATAATACTAGATAAGGAACCATACGAGGCAATGATAGTGTTGAAGAATTTAGCAAAAAACGATAAGCAATTTCCTACAACTAGGAGAGGGGGGAAAACGGGGGATATCTATAAAGGATTATGAAGCTGACAACTCGATGAAATCACATGTTGCATACCTCACAAAGATAGTGGAAAATCTGCAGCGGAAAAATTCTAAAGCCGTATATTCTGCAGAAGAGGTATGTGAGACCTGTAGTGGGAATCAGAGTTTAGAAGACTGTCCTTTACAGTTGGAAGAAGGGATGTATGTTGGGAATTATAACAAGCTTAGAAACTATGATTCCAACAAGTACAATCCCAACTGGAGGAAAGATCCTAAGTTTTCCTGGTGCAATCCGAACAATGCACTGAATCCTCCAATGCAGAACAACCAAAACCAGGGGGTACCCAGAATTCTGTCGCGACGGCAGCCGCACCTAGTATACTGGAACAAACATTGGCAACATTTATGTCACAGATAGGAGCATACATGGTGAACATGGATCACTTTGTCAAGAAAACTTAATCATTCATGGAAAAGACGGAGATGAGGATGACAAACCATGAGGCCACCCTAAAATCTTTGGAGCCGCGAATGGGCCAAGTTTCCTAGCATATCAAGCCAAGGCAGAACAGAGGATTCCCTAGTGATACTGAGGTCACTAGAAAACCCACACATGAGCAGTATAAAGCAATTACAACTAGGAGTGGGAAACAGTTACAAGGGCCGGAGATGAAGAACATACCAAGTGAGGAACCGACCCTAGATACACCTGCTGTGAACACTGCCCCGGTAGAGGAAGAACAACCTGTTGTCGACACACATGCCGCGACATCAGAAGGGACAAAGGAGCAGACAAAAGATGCTGAAGAACTTAAGCCTCCTCAGATCCGAATACTATGTGAAGGACGTCTTGAAGATTATCGTCCTCCACCTCCTTTTCCACAGCGGTTACAGAAACAGAAACAAGAGTACCAACTCAAAAAGATCTACGATATTTTTAAGCAGGTGCACATTAATATACCGCTGTTAGAGGCCATCAAGCAGATGCCCGGTTATGCAAAGTTTCTCAAGGACGCGATGTCAAAAAGGTCTAGACTTGGGGAATTCTAGACGGGGCAGATGACAGAAAGATGCATGACAATCTTACACATGTATCAACCCTAGAAGAAGAAGGATTCTGGGAGCTTCATCATACCGTGCATAATTGGCGATAAGTTTGTGGGTAAGGCACTCTGTGATCTTGGTGCTAGCATAAATCTAATGCCCAAATCCGTGTTTCAGAAATTAGGTATTGGACGAGCAAGGCCCACGACAGTCATGCTGCAGCTAGTAGACCGCTCTTACGTACAACAATAAGGGAAGATCGGAGATATTCTGGTAAGAGTGGATAAATTTATTTTCCCTGTTGGCTTTCTTATTTTAGACTATGAAGCAGATGAAAATGCACCGATCATCTTGGGGCGACCCTTCCTAGCCACAGGCAGAACCGTGATCGATGTGGAGAAAGGAGAATTGACCATGAAAGTGAATTATCAGGAAATCAATCTCAATGTTCTCCAAGCAATTAAACAGTATGATGCAGAAGAAGAGTGCAAGGCAATCTCTGAAATAGTCCTTGACCAACCCTGCATCAGGTCGAGCTGCCATGACAGACAGTTTGCTCACTGCCACAGCAGTCACCCGAAAGACCGTCATGGCAGCAACAACTACAGTGACTCCTCTGACTTAGAAACATCCGACACTGAAGGTCATGAGGAGGTAAATTAGATATTCACTCGTCCAGGTAAGTTCTTCGAGCCTCTTGATTATACTTCGAATGAACATATAATCTAGAAGCCTTCCATTGAAAAGCCACTTGTTCTAAATCTTAAGCCTCTGCCAGGGCAGCTCAAATATGTCTTTCTTGGTTTAAATGATATGTTGCCCGTAATAATCTCTTTCAAGTTAATGTAGGAACAGGAGCAACAACTAATCAGAATGCTACAACAGCATAAGAATGCAATTAGATGGACTATAGCTGATATACAAGGCATTAGTCCGACATTATGGATGCACAAGATGCTCTTGAAGGATGATCATAAGCCGACTATTGATGCCCAGAGACATTTGAACGAGGCTATGCGAGAAGTGGTGAGGAAAGAGATTATCAAATGGCTCGACGTAGGAATCATATACGCCATCTCGGATAGCAAGTGGGTGAGACCGGTGCAGTGTGTGCCCAAAAAGGGAGGCATAACCGTGGTAACCAACGAAGAAAACGAACTAATCCCAACCAAGATTGTGACTGGTTGGAGGGTTTGTATGGATTACCAGAAGCTTAACAAAGCTACCCGGAAAGACCATTTTCTGTTACCCTTTATTGATCAAATGCTTGATAGATTAGCGGGGAAGTCTTACTACTGTTTTCTTAATGGTTACTCAGGTTATAATCAAATAGAAATTGCACCGGAGGACCAAGAGAAAACTACCTTCACATGCCCGTACGACACCTATGCCTTTCGGAGAATGCCATTTGGGCTCTGCAATGCACCATCAACCTTTCAACGGTGCATGGTGGCAATATTCTCCGACATGGTGGAGGATTTCCTAGAGATTTTCATGGACGACTTTTCCGTCTTTAGAGACAGTTTTGAAGGTTGTTTAGGCAACTTGTAGAAGGTTCTTGAAAGATGCGAAGAGGTGAACTTGGTTTTGAACTGGGAAAAGTGCCACTTCATGGTGGATGAAGGAATAGTACTAGGCCACAAGGTGAGCTGTCGCGACATAGAGGTGGACAAAGCCAAAATAGAGGTCGTCGAAAAGCTGCTGCCACCCACCACAATCAGGGGATCTGAAGTTTCTTAGTGCATGTCGGGTTTTATCGACGATTTATAGCCAATTTTTCGAAGATTACCAAGCCCTTATGCCACCTATTAGAGCAGAATCGTCCCTTTGATTTTAATACTGAATGCACTGAGGCATTCAGAATACTGAAGGAGAAGTTGGTCACATCCCCGATCATACAACCACCAGACTGGAGTTTGCCATTTGAAATAATGTGTGATGCTAATGACTACGCTGTCGGGGAAGCACTAAGGGAGAGGAAGGATAAGCTCTTCCATGTGATTTACTATGCCAGCAAAACACTGAATGATGCCCAAGTTAACTACACAACGAAAGAGAAGGAGCTGTTAGCAGTGGTGTTCTCAATCGACAAGTTCCGTCCGTACATACTTGGAACAAAGGTGGTGGTCCATACAGACCATTCAGCACTGAAGTATTTGTTCACGAAAAAGGATGCAAAACCTAGATTGATACGTTGGATTATGCTGCTGCAAGAATTTGACATTGATATTAAGAATAAAAAGGGAACAAAGAATCAAGTAGCAGACCACTTGTCAAGGATGGAGATGGGAAGGAGTCAATCCACAGATAGGACCAAGATATTGGAGACCTTCCCATATGAGCAGTTGTTTGCTGCCACCAGCACTGCCGCGACAGCCATGGTGGCAGGTAAGCTTTCTGAAACCCCTTGGTATGCTGACATTGTTAATTACATTGTAAGTGGGCTACTACCTTCAGAACTTAATTACCAAGCAAGGAAGAGGTTCCAAAATGATGCAAAACATTATTATTGGGACGAACCTCTTCTTTTCAAACACTGTGCAGATCAGATTATCAAGAGATGCGTACCACAGGACGAACAGGAAGCTGTGCTTCACCACTGTCATGCTTCCCCTTATGGAGGACACATAGGTGGAAACAAAACCGCTGCCAAGGTTCTGCTATCTGGTCTCTATTGGCCCACACTGCTCAAGGATGCACAAGCTTTTTAAAAAGGCTGTGACAAGTGCCAAAGGACTGTGAACATATCAAGAAGGCATGAGATGCCACTACAAAACATATTAGACGTCGAAATCTTCGATGTATGGGGAACCGACTTCATGGGACCATTCCCAGCATCTTGTGGGAATTTGTACATCCTAATGGAATTGGATTATGTGTCATAATAGGTAGAAGCGATCGCCACTCAGAAGAACGACGCCAAAACTGTTCAAAGATTTCTTCATAAGAACATCTTCTCCAGATTTGGCATTCCAAGGGCGATAATTAGTGATGAGGGGAGACACTTCGATAACAGGGTAATTGTTGTTGCCTTGAGAAAATACAGTGTAAAGCACTGGATTGCAACAGCATACCACCCTCAAACCAATGGGCAGGCCGAGATATCGAACAGAGAAGTAAAGAATATGCTAGAGAATATGGTTAAACCCACTCGAAACGATTGGTCTATACATCTCAATGATGCACTCTGGGCCTACAGAACAACACTCAAAACACCATTGGGGATGTCACTCTATAGACTCATCTATGGGAAAACCTGTCATTTACCTGTTGAGATAGAACACAGAGCTTATTGGGCTATCAAGGCAGTAAATATGGACTGGGATAAGGCAAGACAAAAAAGGCTACTATACTTAAATGAGATTGAGGAAATTCGAGCAATGGCCTACGACAATGCCAAGATCTACAAGGACAAAACCAAGTAGTGGCACGACAGAAAGCTGCTGCCACGACAGTTCTGCCCAGGGTAGCAGGTATTTTTATTCAACTCTAGGTTGAAGCTTTTTCCAGGAAAGCTAAAATATAGGTGGTCTGGTCCGTTCCAAGTTGTCCTAGTTTTTTCCCCATGATGCCATTACAATCAAATCCATGAAGGATGGGCACCAATTCAAGGTCAATAGACAGAGGCTCAAGCATTATCAGGGGACTGAATCCCCAAGGATGCAGGAAGTAGTTACTTTAGGAGATGCCCCTCAAGGCATCTGTAATTTAACTTAGTTTTATTTTATTTAAATTATTTATTTATTAGGAATTAAGATTTTTATTTATTTATTTTAGGAAATAAGATTTTAATTTAGTTTATTTATTTAATTATTTTTTAGGAAATAAAGGAAGCAATGCAAAGAGGAGGAATGAAACAGCCCACCACTTCCGCAACAGCCCAAAAAGCCCAACGGATGAGCATGTCATCACAACCTGTCACCAGCTGTCGCGACAGACACAGAGAAGACATCCTATCACGGAGCTGTTGCAATAGACACGCAAACGCATAACAGACGCACAGCAGACACGGAAACACGTGACAGACGCATCAGAAACTGTGTAACAGTTGGCCCCGTTATTCGCGCCTATCGTTACAGACCCAACAGGCAGAAAATCCCCATTCTATATAAACCCCCACTCCATATTCATTTTTTTCATCTCATTCTCATTTTCTCAACCTGCTTCCTCTATTTTAGATCTAAGCAATTTCTTTTCAATTTTGCTACAGTCCTTGCAAAGGCCAACAGAAACACCCGCCGCAACGCTGCCTCCACTTCTGCCACGGCAGTATCAACCCCAAGTCACAGTGCCATTCCCAACCGATTCGCATCCACAGAATTTACCAAAAGGTAGTATATTTATTTCTAAAAGAGGGAAATGTAGGAGGAACGAGGGTTCATCTACAACCAACAAACGGAAGATCTAGGGCTAGAAGGTTTCATAGCCAAGAAGATTCAAGCCCTCAAGTGGCAGAAATTTGCTGCCCAACCCGAGGAAATGAATGTAACCCTCGTCCGAGAATTTTACGTTGTCGTTAACAGTAAGGACGCAACGACAGTGACCGTTTAAGGCAAGGAAATCTCTCTCGAGCCTACGTACATCAACACACTATACGGGATGTACATGAGCAAGAAGAAGGACGCCCACAGAAGGTTCGTGAATAGTCTGTCGTCGGCAGACTATGACGCTGTCATGGAAGAGGTTACAGAAGAAGGAACGGAGTGGAACGACGACCCTAAACACCGATGGACCGTGAGGAGGACCCAACTGACTCCACAAGCCAAGTTGTGGAACCACTTCGTCAAAAAGCTCCTCATGCCCACCTCCCTCAACAGCACTGTCCACAGACAAAGGTTAGCCCTTGTCCATTCTATTTTAAACGAGAGGCAAATCAATGTCGACCGCTACATCCGGGACGGAATCCTCGAGTATGCTCTCCAACCGCCGGGCCCACTCGTCTTCCCTTACCTCATCACCACCATCTGTCGGGGCAACAATGTACCAAAAATTGAAGAGGATGTCATGGTCCAAGGAAAAGGGTGGACGCAACTGAATATTTACAGTCTATTAGAGTTGAAAGTTGCCACTCCTTTGTCGTACATCAACCCCTCTGCCACGACAGAACCGACAACAGGCCCTAGCTCCCCAGAACCTGTCACAACAGACGGCAACAGCTCCACGAGCAGACACCTCTGGCCAGATTCTGAGGATGCTAAAAAGGATGGAGGAACGACAGCTCGGATTGATGGGCTATATGAGGGACTTCACAACCACAACGGTAAATTTCATTCAAAATGATTTACATTTTAACCATGTGCAATTCCCCTCCTTCCCAGAAAACTTCTTTGTTGCCCCCCACTCCTGCTGCGAGCCCCAGAACTCCCTCTGCTGCCTCCACACCTACACCTGCCACGACAGGCGAAGGCGGCAAAAAGCCTCCAACCCCATAGGAGAGAAGAGGAAGGACCCCCTTCCGGAGATCGACCCCAAATACTTTGAAGGGTTCTCCTCCTCCTCCTCCTCCATCTGGCAAGACTTGGACTTCGAGTCATCTGTAGCCCGAGACATCTCAAAGGATTACCCTCCGATGAAAAGGAAGAAGCTCCGACGATGATCTCGAGGTCTTGGACCAGCCCCTACGCTTATCACTGACACGTGTCTAGCCACCTCGAGAGGCAAAGAAGAAAATGTCATATGCGTCCCCCAGCAACCTGCTAGCCCCTGCCGTTAAGGTCACTACCTGTCGCCAGCTCCAAGTCAGCAGTAGCACTGACGACAGCTCCTCAACTTAAGTTTATTTTCTTATATTTTGTTGTCTTTAATGTTTTATTTATTTTGTGATTTATTTTCTTTTCTGTTTTTTCATTTTTATTCTGTCCTGCATTGAGGGCAATGCAACCCTCGAGTTTGGGGGTGGGCATCTCTCCAGTAATGAAATTATTATTTGTGTCTTAATTTGTGTCTAAGTGTTAGTTTATTTTTAAGTTTATTTTTGTGTCAAAAAATGAAAATAAAAACAAAATTTTGGCTTAAGTCTTTGAACTGAACTTACCTGCCGCGACATACTCTGTCATGACAGTGCCTTTAGGAAGTTTTAGGAACTGTTTAGAGCCTTGCTATATTTCTAATCTGTAGAAGACTCTTTGTGACTCTTATGCTATCTAGACTTTTGTAGGGCACTGGAATAGTAATGTTACCCACTCGAGCTGCCCCTGGAGGTTCCTATCACTGGCTCTAGGAATGTAATAAAAGAAAGAAAGATTTCAGACTCATTTGCTTGCAAAACTGCCTTACACTAATTCTAGAGAGATTTCTCTTTGAGCTTAAGTTAGAAAAAACTAAAGGAGCCTAAGAATTGCCTCCAGAAAGAATGAATTGGCATAAAACTCAAAATGTGTAAGCATGAATATTATGGTAAACTAAAGGAGTCTAGGTATATAGTCGTTCACAAAACTTGCACACACTGCACAAGAACTATAGCATTGTTCCGGATAAATCCAGAAACATTCGACAAGATATTGCTCGTGATAGGGAATGTGTGGTAGGTAAAGAAAAGTTCACTGAATTAAGCCAAACCAAAAAGTTTTTATTTTCAATTAGGTCGTATTTGCTTGAGGGCAAGCAAGAACTTGAGTTTGGGGGTGTGTTGAGTGTATAAAAGTTCAATATTTTACCCCTCATCTACATATATTTCTGCTTCATTCAAGCATATTTCATTGCATTCAGGATAGATTTCTTCATATACATCACAATTAGATAAAATGGCACAGTTGCTACTGATTTCGGACACTTTTGCAAGTATATGCTGCAGCAGACTCAGGGAAACAAAGGACAGAGCTGGATCACAGAACTAGAGTCAAGGAGTAAATGTTGTCGTGGCCAATGCCGTGGCAGTTATGACGACAGAAGGGTGAAGTGGAAAAGTGAAGTGGAGCTCGACATATAGAGGATTTCATGCCGGTCTGTCGTGGGCCACTCCTATATTTTTATGAGCCTTGAGGCAGAATGAAGACCAAGCCCAAAGTCCAACGAAGAAACTTAAGGAAAGAAAATAGGACGAATTAAAGGCATATACTCATAAGATTTAATCTCCAATAGAGTTGTACTTTAGTTTAAACTTGAATTCTTGCCATATTAGAAAACTTGGACCCAAGGCCTACATAAAGGCATGTAATTCGACCTAGGGAAAGATATCTCATTCCTAGCCACCTTCTCCAAAACCCATGTCGTTTTCCATTCTCTACCATGTTCTAAACTCCCCCATGGCTAAGGGTTGATACTGTAAAGTAGTTGCAAGGATTGTATTGTTTTAAGAATTTTCTGCCAAGTAATAAAAAGCTTCAAGTTTATTTATTCTAGTTTTCATATCTCGCAAGAGTATCGGGAGAGCATTGTGAGGTTATCCATTTGTTTGATATCGGGAGAGTCAAGCATACGAACGGAATAAATATATGTTTTCCAGTTTATGATTAAACCATCTGGGCTTAGGGATAAGTACGAGGTTAAGTGGCTAAGGAAGAATTCAACAGCATTGGTGTTCACCCTTTGATTCACGCCGGGAGGTATTATCCAAGAAGTGTCCATCAACAGAACTTGAGCCTAGGGATAGGACAAGTCATAGCAGGGATTCTTGCCAAGTTTGAAGTACAAAGTTGTATGATCGTTGCCACGACATCAACAGACTTCTGCCGCGACAGGTGCTGCCGCGACAGGGACGACGATAGAACACAGAAGTTCATATTACAGTGCAAAACCTGCACTACTGAGCAATTCAATATCGGCCTATTTCTTAAATCGGATTCTTTACTCTTTCATTTTAGTTGTTTATCAAGATTACTTCACAATCCAATTAAACCATTTCTCTCTCTTGTGTAGTAATTCAAGGATAGAGTTATTTCTAGTCCTTATGAAGACGATATTTGATACTCCAAGTATCACTTTACTACTTGTGTCGTGTACACTTGCACTATCTGCTATATGACTCTTTTACACGCAACAATGATGGTGGTGGACAATTATGGTCGAAGCCGACAAATGTTGATCGATGTGACGGAGAGTGGATGGTTTCTAAGTTCATGAAGAGAGAGGCATAGAGAAAAAAATGAATAGAGATATAGAAAAGAAGAAAATGAGAAAATAAGAATAATAAAAATGGGATTTTATATTGTTTTCAATATGATACGATTTTGGGCGTCCATTATACTCAAAACGACATCGTTTAGGTCATGCCCTGCGTGGTGACCCACCCCGGTGAATGATCCATTTGTTTATGGTTTAAGTTTGTTGTTGTTTTCATCCCCAGACCTTTCAATTTAATGAAATTTGAACTTATTAATTTATTTATTTTAATTTACACCATTTATTTTCAGCATTCAAATTTTATTTTTTTGTTAATTTCATCCTTATTTACTTTTAACATTTTATTGCATTTTTTCTTTTAATTTCGTATTTAATGCATTTTTTTGCTTTATCTGTTTATTTATTTATATTTTTGTGTTGTTAATTTTATATCTTTTACATCTTCATTTGTTGCATGTTTTATTTCATTTTATATTATATATACATATATTATATATATGCATATATTGTTTATATATTATAGGTCATTTAATGTTATTATATATTAAACATAGAACCTATATTTATTTATATATTTTTACCTTATTGTAACACCACGAAGTCTGAACTATTAATTTTTCAAGTTCAATGATAGGAGAATATTAAATATGAATAATTTATTAAATTTTGGAAGTTGGAAATTATGTTTAGAAGTGTCAAGTCATCAATTGAATTTCAAATTAATCATAAATTTTAATTGATAACTGAAGCAACCAAGATCAATTCAGTGAGTAATTTGAAAGTTTTGAATAGTAGTAAAGATTAAATTAAAGTCAGAAGTTAATGGATTTGTTAGAAATGGACAAGGAAGAAAAAGTGGGGAAATAAGAAGTGTTTATGTGGTAATTAACCAAAAAGGGAAATTAGT
Source organism: Hibiscus tridactylites (assembly GCA_958450335.1). NCBI lineage: Eukaryota > Viridiplantae > Streptophyta > Magnoliopsida > Malvales > Malvaceae > Hibiscus > Hibiscus tridactylites. The sequence goes on along the minus strand of OY288286.1, from coordinate 21,813,166 downwards.
GGAAGATGATGTAATTGAGCTAATTGCCTAATTGTGATAAAGAGAAATACAAAGTCCTTTTTATTTCTTTTATTTGGATTAACAAAGGGAGTTGTGATGGATTAAGGTGAATTGGGTTCAGAGTATAACACGACTAGATTTTTAACTTGAATGGTAAAGATGCAACTTAAAAGGCAAGGGGATGTGATTTTGAGTCCTCTCAATCTTGTTGCTCAAGTTTTAATTTTTTAAATAAGAATGTTGATAAAGGAAAGATGATAAATTGTTAAAAGGTCCATAGACTTTCAAAAAGTCTTAAATAAGGCTAGAACTTTTTTAAAAAAATCAATTTGGACCTCAATTTAAAATGGAAAAACTTTATTCCCTAATTTGGTCAACCGACTAATGTTTTAAAGCAGATCAATGGTTCAGAGAAATTAAGCAAGTAAATAATGCCAAGAATAGGTCTTTTTACGTGCAAGTATACACGATCAGCAAGTAATAAAACAGTAAGTTGAGAATCGTATCCATATGGATTGTCCAAGAATTAAATGCCACGATAATTATTTGTAAATTGGAACAAATGAGATGGCAATTGATTTCGGATTTTTAACTAAGAAAATGATTAAAGAAAAATGAAATAGGGATTCATGCATATTGGCAAACACTTGTGTCAAGATGATTAATTGGCGTTGGGAAGGGATGTTTGGATTTCACGCTAACGATGGCGGCAAGAAATAACGTTCAACCTTTGTTTTATTACCGAGCAGATTTTAAGTTAGTATTGCCTCCGTCGATGGCAATACTCTAACTTATTTACATTCAACACCTATGTCTATAGAAATGTTTTCAAATAACAAATTTGGAAAGTTTTAATCTTTACTCCTAAGTAGTAGATTCACTTCAGAAGTAAGATCATCTACTTGAACATATTCTATCGAAGTTTCTCTCTTTAGTATTTGGCAATTAATACTTATCTTTTAAGTTTGTTAAGATGTTAAGGGATAATGAGCATTCAATGCCAACTGTTGATAAGTGCTCAAAAGTCCTATATTTTCACCCTTTTACATGGCAATTATTGCTTAACCTACACCCATTTGAGTGGCATTGTGGCCTTATATGCATTAATTACACTACTTTTACCTTTGATCTTGATATTTGATGTTATTAATGAAAAAAATATAAGAAAGTCAGACAGCAATATAAGATAAGAAACTTAAAATTTAGGTGATGTCGTCGCTGCTGCTGCTGCTGAGATAGACATGCCAACGGGCAGTGACCTTCTTGGCTGGTGCTGGCTGGCGGATGGGAGAGGCATAGGTATTCTTTGTTTTAGCCTCCCTTGGGTGTTGAATACGGGTAGGGGAGATATGTAACCCCCTTAACCCGGCCCAGACGGATGAACCGAATTAAGAAGTTTACACGGGGAAAACCAAAGTCAACCCGAAAGTCAACCTTGATTAACGACCCTTTTTTTCTTTTTAAACTTGTATAAATGCATATTATCCCTAGACATGGTCTTACAATCAGCATACTCAAAGATCATAACCATCAGAGAACATTCAGGGACCCAAATGCACAAATTAAGACTTTAGGGACCAAATTGTAAATTTTGAAAATTATAGGACTTAACCCAATTAAAAGTTACCAACTTGAAATTAATCATCTTTCATGCTTCTCTGCCAAATTTCAGCTCAAACGGACATCTCAAACTCATACAATTGCATAAACAAGATTCAGGACCAAACCGCAAACATTTCAAAACATTTAACCATCAAATTCCGAGCCCAACGGTCGGGTGTTCCGAAACAGGAAGGACGTGTTCCGAAACGCGGGACCGTTCCGCAACGGGTTCCGAAACGTGGCTTGGCAGAGGCCAAACCGTTCCGGAACAGTTCCTTCCGTTTCGGAACGCCCAGGCCATTTCAGGCCCCCGTTCCGATATGGTAGCACCTGTTCCAAAACAGGTTGCCCAGATTGCAGAAAAGTTGATGGTTTATCACTTAATTGACCTATCTAACATGCTCCAAATGCAACCAAATTATACCAGCAAGTCATTCAACATACAAGGAACATAATTGCATCAACCAAACATCAACATGGCATCAATTATGAAAATCCCCAATTCTATAGGCATACATCCTACTTAGAAAACCATGAAATCCTCAAATCATCAAATCACATACCAAGAGACCAATTACAAACTCAAACATTATTGACAACATAAATCCAACTTAGGGAGTCCAAAACATCTCCCAAAACAACAACATAGGTCCCCCATTGCCAAATACCCAAAAGCTAATAGTTTTGAGAAAATGTTCACCATACATGAGCTTAAAACCTTCACTTGGATGCTTGACTTCCTTGTTGCCCCAAAATGCACTTCAATGCTCTGCATTATTGGTTTAAGAAAAGAGAGAGCGTAAGCAAAAGCTTAGTGAGGAATGCTCATTTAAAACCACACAATAATGCATTAATAAAACTCATTTATAAACCTTAGTTCAACATCATTTGTACATGCTCAAAAGCATTTAAAATAAGCAATTCATGCTTCAAATTCATTACATGTCATATTGGCAACAAGTGATACATTCAACATAAGATCCATATATGGACTTTTAAACACCATTGTGATCTTACAATTTCCAAGGACCACACATGGACTTTTAAACACCATTGTGTCCTTAACAAGGTTCATCCATGGAATTTTAAACACCATGACAAGGACCACACAAGGACTTTTAAACACCTTTGTGTCCTTAACAAGAATCATCCAAGGACTTTTAAACACCTTTGTGTCCTTAACAAGAATCATCCAAGGACTTTTAAACACCTTGATGTTCTTAAATAACAAGGCTTACACAAGGAATTTTAACCACCTTTGTAACATTAACCAAGAACCAACCATGGACTTTTAAACACCATGTTGTTCTTAAAATTCATAAGATTCACACAAGGACTTTTAACCACCTTTGTGATCTTAAACAAGAACCAACCATGGACTTTTAACCACCATGTTGTTCTTAAATAAACAAGGCTCACACAAGGACTTTTAACCACCTTTGTGACCTTAACCATCACTTGCCAATATGCATCATTAACAACAATATTCCACTGTTTTAAAGCATTTAACAAAGCCATAAACATCATGCATCTTTAAGCATCAAACCACATTAAAACAATGTTCAAAAACAAGGATCTCTTACCTTGAGCATCCTTCAACACATGGCTTATAATCTCAGCAAATAAACATGCTAAATATGCTTCCAAAACAGGATTTAAACATGCAAACAAACCACATTGCATACAACCAATCCATGGTTCATCATCAAGAGAGTTTTTCCGAAAACTTACTCTTGAGCTTAGCTAAGTTGCTTAGACTTAAACTAAGCTCCCAAACCTTCAAAACATTGGTTTCAAAGCTGAAAACCAAAATTCCACTCACCGATTCCGTTTCGCCACTTGCCGAAACACCAATCAAGCTTCCGGATCACCACCACAAGGATCCAAAGATGACTCCCCTGTTTTAAACACATCAAAGCAGAGGATTAATGCATCATCATGCATTAATATCTTCAATGAAAGCACCTAAACCCGCTGCTCTCATCCACACTCCATTTTCGGCTACCAAACACAACCGAAAATGCATCCAAACAACTCCACAACACTACCCAGCCATAATCCATCAAATCAAAACATCAATTAACATCTAAAAAGGATCTAACCACGCCCTTATACCTCCAGCTATAACAGATTGACAAGATCACTCCAAAAACAACCAAAAACTTAAGCAAAACTTAGGAAATTCAACCTATTCGGGATTGCATTGATTAAAGCTCAATTCCTCATCAATTTAACATTCATTTAACATCAAAAAGACACCTCAAATCACTGCTCAAACAGATCATACGAATTTTAATCAAAAATCAACCAAATCTTGCATTTAAAAGCCAAGATCAAGAACACAACCTTAAAAACTTTTATAAAACACAAATTAAGGATTGAGAACTTGGGAATTTCAGTAAAGAACTGAGAGTTTAGAGGAGAAGGACGTTCTTACCTCCAAACTTGAGTTTTCTCCCTTTTTGGAACCAAATTCTTGAAAATCCACTTAGCAAATGCAAAGGTTTTGTTGAAGAGATGATTGAAGATCAAAAGAGAATTGAAATGAGTTATTTAGGTGACAAAATCAGAGGGAAAAGCTCTGGAGAAATGTGTTTGGCTTGAGAGAAAAGATGAGAGAAAATGAAAATGGAAATTTGGAAAGTTAGTTAGAAAATGCCAAAAATATCTTCCCTCCTTTTTAGTTTTATTTAAAAACCACTAATTAAATCTTTAATATTTAGGAAAAATCTTGAGAAACTCCCATTGGGTAAATAGCTCCTTAAAGATTCAAAGTTTCAATCCTTTTTAAAACAGTCACACAGTTTTCAAAAGTTACATTTTGGTCACCAACCAAAATGTCACCCTTCCAAACCTCATTTTGTAAAATTGATTTCACCAAACTCTTATATATAATAAAAGAGGATTTTAAGACATTTTTCCATATTTTTAATGCAACCCGAACTAGGCTTTCCTAAATTCACCTTTATATATTCGAACCGCACTCCGACCGAACCGGTCCGAATCCCAAAACTCCTAAGCCCAAAATTGGGGCGTTACAAGATATGAGGAGGTTTCTCCACTACCTGAACCTTGGAGTTGTTGCTGCTACTACTGCCGCTATCTTCTTTTCCTTTGTCGGCTGTCGTTTTCTGTCGCTTTTCCGGTGTGAACTCCTTGGAAAAATTCTTCTTGACAGAGGGTTCGTCGTCGGATTCCTCCCAAACTGAGGAAGAGGATAAACCTGCTATATAGGCGTCGAGTTCAGCCGAAGGCATCTTTCTCTTGGTTCCTCGGGCAAAGGTGTCGGTTGTGCGGCTGCCGCTTGCAGCTGTTGTGGCAGGGGTCGGTGTTGACGCAGAAGATGGCGTTTTGGGCGTGGCAGTAGGTGTAGGGGTATGTGCAGGGGTGGAGGCAGCAAAGTACTTATTGGGGAAAGTAGGGAACACAGCATCGGGGAAATTTAAAGTAGTATGGATGAAATGTACCGTGGCAGTGGTGAAGTCTCGGATGAAACTCATGAGGTTGAGCTGTCGTTCCTCCAGTTTTTGTATGGCAGCAAGGATCTGGGAGGAGGTGTCGGCCGGAGGTGCTACTGTTGTAGGCTGCCTAGGTTCTATGGCAGCAGGCTCAGTGTAAGTGGGTTCTGTCGGCTCTGCTGCTGTGGCAGTAGGGTCGAAAGACGACAGCGGGGTGGCAGCAGTGAGTTCCATCAGGCTGAGTATGTTTCGGTCGGTCCAGCCTTTCCCTCGAACTCATAAATCTTCTGTTGTCTTTGGTACATTGTGGCCGCGGCAGAGGGCAATGATGAGGTAGGGGTAGAAGAGTGGTCCGGTCGGTCGGTATGCGCAATCCAAGATGCCCTCTAGGACATATCTACCAATGTTAATCGGCCTCTCTTGTAAGATGGAATGGAAGAGGGCTAACTTGGGTTGGTCGACTGTTGTGTTGTGAGAGAAGGGCATAATCCGTTTCTTGATGAAGGCGTTCCAAAGCTTGGCTTCCGGAGTTAGCTGGAATCTCTTCACCGTCCTTGGGTTTTTCGGATCCATGTTCCACTCTGTACCCTCGTCTGTGAGTTCTGCCATCACAGCGTCGTAGTCGGCAGGCTCTAGAGTCTCGAGAAACTGTTTATGGCCATCTCTATTTCTGCCCACATAGAACCCGTAGAGAGTGTTGATATACTCGGGCTCGATCGGTACCTCTTTTCCTCGTACAATGACTGCTTTCGCGTTCCTGCTACCGATGGCAGCATAAAAGTCTCGGACAAGAGTCACATTCATCTCCTCCGGATGCTCCGCGAATATCTGCCACTTCAGGGCTCTAATTTTTGTAGCTATGAACGGCTGCAGCCCCATGTTCCCCCTTTTGGAAGTGTAAATAAAACCTTTCTCCTCCCACATGTCTCGGATCTGGAAGGATCATGGAGTTGATGCTGCCGGGGCAGATCCTGAGGCAGCACTTCGGCGGGTGTTTCTAGAAGACATGTTGCAAGGATTGTGTAAGAAAATGAAAGCAAGTAAAAATTTTAGAGAAAACAAGTAGAAGGAGTAGAAGTGAGTGAAAATTGAATAGTAAAATGGGGTTTATATAGGGGAGAGTTTGCTGCCCGTTGGAGCTGTAACGGTAGGCGCAAATAATGGGGCCAGCTGTTACGCGGTTTCTGACGCGTCTGTCACACGTTTCCGTGTCTACTACGCGTTTGCGTGTCTGTCGCGACAGCGTATCGACAGGCTGGATTTTCTGCATCTGTCGCGGCAGCTGGAACAGCAGGCTCCAAAGTTTGGCTTTTTGGGCTGATGGAAAGATGGTGGGCTGAATTCACTTCTCCTCTTCTCCTTGTCTCCTTTATTTCCTAAAAATAATAAAAATGAAAAATTTTATTTCCTAAAAATTGAATTATTCTAATTACCTAATATATAAATAATAAATAATAATAAATAAATAAATAAAACTTAGGTTAAATTAGGGATGTCGGGAGGGGCATCTCCTAAGGTAACCACTTCCTACATTCTTGGGGCTTTAGTCCCCTGATAATGCTTCAATCGTTGTCCATTCACTTTGAATTGTTGCCCGTCTTTTAAAGATCTGATCGTGATGGCATCATGGGGAAAAACCTGTACCACTTGGAATGGGCCAGACCATCTAGATTTCAGCTTCCCTGGGAAGAGTTTCAATCTAGAGTTAAATAGCAACACAAGCTGCCCTGGGAAGAACTGTCGTGGCAGCAACTTCTTGTCATGCCACTTCTTGGTCTTGTCTTTGTAGATTCTTACGCTGTCATAGGCCATTGTTCGAATTTCTTCAATTTCGTTCAGATCAAGTAGCCTTTTCTGCCCTGCTTTCTCCAAGTCCATATTAACTTCCTTGATGGCCCAGTATGCTATGTGCTCAATCTCAACAGGTAAATGGCATGTTTTCCCATAAATCAGCTGATGGGTGACATTCCCAGTGGAGTTTTGAATGATGTCCTGTAGGCCCATAATGCACCATTGAGGTGTAGAGACCAATCCTTCCTAGTTGGCTTAACCATCTTTTCAAGAATGTTCTTAACCTCTCTATTGGATATTTCAGTCTGTCTATTGGTTTGAGGGTGGTATGCTATTGCAATCCGATGTTTGACACCATACTTTTTCAAGGCAGCAGCTATAACCCTATTGTCAAAATGTCTCCCTTCATCACTGATGATCGCCTTAGGGATGCCGAATCTGGAAAAAATGTTTTTATGCAAAAACCTCTAAACCGTTTTGGCATCGTTTTTCTGAGTGGCGATCGCTTCAACCTATTTTGACACATAGTCCACTGCCAGGAGGATATATAAGTTCCCACATGAAGTTGGGAATGGTCCCATAAAATCTATCCCCCAAACGTCGAAGATTTCGACTTCAAGAATATTTTGCAGCGGCATCTCGTGTCTTCTTGAGATGTTTCCAGTCTGTTGATACTTGTCACAGTTCTTGTAGAATGTTTGGGCGTCCTTGTACAGTGACGACCAATAAAATCTCGATTGCAAAATCTTGGCAGCAGTTTTGTTACCTCCTAAGTGTCCTTCATAATGTGAAGCATGAAAGTGATGTAGTATAGCTTCATGTTCATCATGTGGTACACATCTCCTTTTAACCTGATCTGCACAAATTTTGAAAAGAAGAGGTTCGTCCCAATAATAATGCTTAACATCATTTTGGAACCTCTTCCTAGCTTGGTCATTAAGGTTAGGAGGAGTTATTCCACTAACTAAAAAATTAACGAAATCAGCATACCAGGGGAGTTCGGAAAACTTACATGCCGCCATGGCTGTCGCGGTAGTGCTTGTGGCAGCAAACAACTGCTCATCAGGGAAGGTCTCTAGTATGTGTGTCTCGTCTGTCGGTAGACTCTTTCCCTTCTCTAACCTTGACAAGTGATCTGCAACTTGATTCGATGTCCCCTTTTTGTCCTTGATTTCAAGGTTGAACTCTTGCAGTAGCAGAATCCAACGTATCAGTCGAGGCTTTGCATCCTTTTTGGTGAACAGATACTTTAATGCAGAGTGGTCTGTGTGGACTATAACCTTCGTTCCAAGTATATAAGAACGGAACTTGTCAATAGAGAATACCACAGCTAATAGTTCCTTCTCTGCGGTAGTGTAGTTCACTTAAGCGTCATTCATTGTTTTGCTGGCATAGTATATGACATGAAAGAGCTTGTCTTTCCTCTGCCCATGTGCTGCCCGACAGCATAGTCACTAGCATCACACATGATCTCAAACGGCAGTTTCATATCTGGTGGTTGTACTATTGGGGCTGTTACTAGCTTTTCTTTCAGAACCTTGAATGCTTCAGTACATTCAGTGTTGAAGTCAAAGGGACGGTTCTGCTCCAGAAGATAGCATAAGGGCTTGGTGATCTTCGAAAAGTTCGCGATAAACTGCCGATAAAAACCAGCATGCCCTAAGAAACTTCTTATTCCCTTGACTGTGGTGGGTGGTGGCAGCTTTTCGATTACCTCTATCTTAACTATGTCGACTTCTATGTCGCGGCAGCTAATTTTATGGCCAAGGACTATCCCTTCATCCACCATGAAGTGACACTTTTCCCAGTTCAATACCAAGTTTGCTTTTTCACATCTCTCGAGCACTTTCTGTATGTTGCCTAGGCAGCTTTCAAAGTTGTCTCCAAAGACTGAAAAATCATCCATAAATATTTCTAGGAAATCCTCCACCATATCGGAGAATATTGCCATCATGCACCTTTGAAAAGTCGCTGGTTCATTACAAAGTCCAAATGGAAACCTCCGAAAAGCATAAGTACCGTAAGGGCATGTGAACTTCGTCTTTTCTTGATCTTCCGGTGCGATGTCTATTTGATTATAACCTGAGTAACAATCAAGATAACAATAGTAAGGCTTACCCGCTAATCTATCAAGCATTTGATCAATAAAGGGTAAGGGGAAGTGGTCCTTCCGGGAAGCTTTGTTAAGCTTCCGGTAGTCCATACAAACCCTCCAACCGGTCACAGTCCTGGTTAGGAGTAGCTCGTTGTCTTCGTTGGTTACCACGGTCATTCCTCATTTCTTGGGAACGCACTACATCGGGCTCACCCACTTGCTATCCGAGATGGCATAGATTATTCCAGCATCTAGCCATTTTAGGATCTCCTTACGCACCACCTCTCGCATAGCATCGTTCAGACGTCTTTGTGCATCAATGGTTGGCTTATGATCATCCTCTAAGAGGATTTTATGCATGCATAGTGTCGGACTGATGCCTTGGATATCAGCTATCGTCCATCCAATAGCCTTCTTGTGCTGCTGCAGCATCCCTATTAGTTGTTGTTCCTGTCCCTGCATCAACTTGGAAGAGATGATTACGGGCAACATATCATTTAAACCAAGGAAAACATATTTTAACTGCCCTGACAGTGGCTTAAGATCTAGAATAGTGGGCTCAACAGTTGATGACTTTTGAATTATATTGTTATCCGAGGTATAGTTTAAGGGCTCAAACAAATTACCTGGACGATTGCCTATCCAATTTACCTCCTCTTGATCTTCAGTATCAGATGTATCAGATTCTGAGGAGTTGTTGTCGTCGGTGCTGTCGTGACAGTCTTCTAAATGGATGCTGGGGTAGTGGCCAATTTTGATGTCGTGAAAGCCCGACCTGATGCAAGGTTGGTCAAGGTTAACTTCAGTGATAGCCTTGCATTCTTCTTCTGCATCAGCATGTTTCATTGCTTGGAGAACATTCAGCTTGATCTCTTGATCATTCACTCGCATAGTGAGTTCTCATTTTTCCAAATCAATCAATGATCTTCATGTGGCTAAGAAGGGTCGCCCCAGGATGATTGGTGTGTTTTCATCTGCTTCACAATCTAAGACAAGAAAGTCAGGAGGAAAAATAAACTTATCCACTCTTACCAGAATATCTTCAATTTTTCCTTCTGGATGAACGTAAGAGCGGTCTGCCAACTGCAGTACTACTATTGTGGGTCGAGCTTTTCCAATACCTAATTTCTGAAAAACAGATTTGGGCATTAAATTTATACTAGCACCAAGATCACAAAGTGCTTTACCCACAAATTTGTCTCCGATTATGCATGGTATGATGAATCTCCCAGGATCCTTCTTCTTCTGGGGTGGACGCTTGTGTAGAATACTCATGCGTCCTTCTGTCATCTTAACCATTTCAAATTCCCCAAGTCTGGATTTCTTCGACATGGCATCCTTGAGAAATTTGGAATAACCAAGCATCTCCTTTATGGCATCTAACAGCGGAATATTGATATGGACCTGCTTAAAAATATCATAAATTTTCTTAAGTTGGGATTCATGTTTCAATTTCTGTAACCGCTGAGGAAAAGGAGGTGGAGGACGATAATCAGCAATACGTCCTTCCCACTGCATTCGGATCTGAGGAGGTTTAGGTTCTTCATCTTTCTTCTCTGTCCCTTCTGTTGTTGTAACAGGTTCATCGACAGCAGGCTGCTTGTCGTCTGTCGGGGCAGCATTCTCGGCAGGTGACTCCAAGGCTGGTTCCTTAACTAATTCAGCTTCTTTCTCCGGCCCTGGTAATTTCTTCCCACTTCTAGTAGTGATGGCTTTACACTGCTCATGTGTGGGTTGTCTAGTGTTTTCAGTATCGCTAGGAAATCTTCCATTTTGCCTCGGTTTAATATGCTGGGAAACCTGACCCATTTGTGTCTCCAATGATTTTAGAGTAGCTTCATGATTGGTCATCTGCATCTCTGTTTTATCCATGAATGTTTCTGTCTTCTTGACAAAATGATTCATGTTCTCAATGTAGGTTCCTGTTTGAGACATAAACGTGGCCAGAGTTTGTTCCAGTATACTAGTTGTGGCAACTGGTGGTTGTTGTTGTTGCTGCTGTGGTTGCTGTCGAGTCAGTAACCTAGGTCCTCCCTGGTTTTGAGTATTCTGTGCTTGAGGATTCAGGTCATTATTAGGATTGCTCCAAGAGAACTTGGGATCCTTTCTCCAGTTGGGATTGTAGTTGTTGGAGTTATAGTTCTGTTTATTGTAGTTCCCAACATACATTCCTTCTTCGAATTGTAACGGACACTCCTCCGAACTGTGATTTCTAACGCAAGTTTCGCATACCTCTTCAACAGAGTAGACAGGTTGTGAATCTTCTTTCAAGAGCTTTTTCATTGCCTTAGTGAGATATGCCACCTGTGATTTTAGCGAACTGTCGGCCTCATAATCTTTTACAGCTAGAACTCGTTTACCCCCTCTTCTTGCTGTATGAAACTGTTCCTCATTCTTCACCAGATTTTTCAATACTGCCATTGCCTCATCTGGATCTTTGTCCAGCAGTAATCCATTTGCTGTTGAATCAATTCTGATACAAGTTTGTAAATTGGTAGCATTATAGAATTTAGTTACCTGGTTCCAAACGAGGAATCCATGCATCGGGCAGTTCCTTAGAAGAGTGGTAAATCTGTCCCAGGCTTCGTGTATTGGCTCGTCCTCTTCCTGTTGAAAAGTAGTAATTTCGTTACGTAATCGCTCAGATAAGTGTAAAGGATTAAAACGAGACAAAAATTCACGAGTTAAATCTGCCCAAGTTCGTATTGAACCCGACGTTAGTTTATTCCACCAAGTCTTTGCCCTGTCCCTCAATGAATGAGGAAATAACCGAAGCCTCAGTATCTCCGGATTAACTTCTGGTAGTCTAAACGAACCACAGATTTTGTGGAACGTTTTCAGATGATCCCTAGCATCCTCTGTAGCAGCACCACTAAATTGCCCAGCGTTGTTGATCATGCTGAACATAACAGGTTTCAGCTCAATGTTGACAACATCTACGTCTGGCAGGGTGGTTTCTAGTTCTACATGATCCTTGAGCATGTAGTCTCGGCATGACTGGCGTACGGCAGCGACAGGAGGGTCGACAGGTGGATCGTTCCCTCCATCTCCGGCAGGATTGTTATTATCTTGGGGATTCCCTTGGTTGTTCCTTATTTCTTCACATCTTTCGTTCACCATTGCTTCGAGTTGTTCCTCAAGGTATTCGTTCCTTTCAACGAGGTAACGGACTCTTTTCTTGAGATTAAACGTTTGTTCAGGTTCAAGATCTAAATGGTATTCAGGTTCCTTCCCTCGTTGAGATCTGCGCATACGCAAACAAAAGACCTTGTGAAAGGTATAGGTTGAACAATCCAAGTAAAAACAAAAAAGTAAAAGAATACAGTAAAAGGTGGGGTAAAGTTATGTTTCCAATCCCCGGCAACGGCGCCAAAAACTTGTTGCGTGTAAAAGTGTCTATCGCAATGTAGTGCAAGTGTACACGACGCAAGTAGTAAAGTGATACGGAAGTATCAGATATCGTCTCCACAGGGACTGAGCTAATAGCTTCACCTTGGATTACTGCACAAGGGGAAAAAGAATAGTTTAAATTGCTGTCACGAAAATAATAAAGAGAACTGGAAAATAAGATTAAAATAATCAAGATAGAGTGAATGGGCTGGTATTGAATTGCTCAGTAGTGTAGGTGTTGCAAAGTCTAGGAATATTTGTTATGTCGTCGTCCCTGTCGCGGCAGCGGTATGTTGTTAGTCGCGGCATTGATCACACAACTCTGTACTTCAAGCTTGGCAAGAATCCCTGTTGTGCTTTGGCCTATCCTTAGGTCCAAGTCTGTCGATGAACACGTCTTTGATGATACCTCCTAGCGTGAATCGAAGGATGAACACTGATGTTGTTGAATTCTTCCTTAGCCACTTAACCTCGTCCTATCCCTAGGTCCGAGATAGTTCAACCATAAACTGGAGAACCCATACTTATTCCTTTCGTATACTTAACTCTCCCGATATTAAGTAAATAGATAATCTCACAATGCTCTCCTGATACTCTTGCAAGATGTTGAAAACCAGAATAAGCAAACTTGAAGTTTATTTTATTGAACAGAAAATTCCTAAAACAAATGCAATCCTTGCAACTACTTTACAAATCAACCCGTGGCCCTAGGGGAAGTTTAGAACATGTTGAGAAGGGAAAAACGGCTAGGTTTTGGGAAGAAGGCTAGAGGTGAAGATGATGTCCTCTCATAGGTCGAATTACATGCCTTTATTTAGGCCTTGGGTTCAAGTTTTCTAATATGGCAAGAATACAAGTTTAAATTAAAGTACAACTCTATTAAAGACTAAATCTTCAGAGCATAAGTCTTTAATTTGTCCTTCCTTCTTGCTTGGAGTTTCTTCCTTGAACTTTGGGCTTGGCCTTCATTCTGATCTAGGGCTTGGAAAAATATAAGGGTGCTCCACGACAAATGGGCTTAATTTTCACTTTCTGTCGAGGCCCACTTTGCTTCTTCTCCTCAATACTGTTGTTTTCCTTGGCTGCCATGGCAGCATCGTCCTCCTCGTCTGCACATCCAGTTCCAGCTCTGCTTCTTCACTGCCCAGCGTCTGCTTCTTCATCTGCTACAGCAGCTACCTGCAAAAGCAACCAATTTTAGTAGAAATTGTGCCATTTAATATATTTGTGATGTATGAATGAAATCTAACCTAAATGCAATGAATTATGCTTGAATGCAGCAGAAATATGGGTTAAATAGGGGGTATATAATAGAAATTTTACACACTCAACATTTGGTCACTACCAAAACCCGTATCGAAACAAGCTTGGTCGTTTCGATGCGGTAAGGGTTCATTTCGATACGCCTAGTAAGCGTACTTATCCCCTTTTAACAACTACAACGGCTATTTTCCCAACGATCTTTTAAATGTCATATCGTATTGATACACCCTCAAGCGTATCGATACGCCTAGGCTCGCAAGAGCCCAACGACTAGTTTCTGATAAAGGCGTATCGATACGGGTCCACACGTATCGATACAGAAGGCTGCAGAACAACATTAAAGATGGGAAATAGAGTCTCCAACGGCTCCAATTCAACCCCAACGGCTAGTAACGACTACAAACTCATTAAGGAGTATAAAAGGGACCTCCAAGCATCAAGTAATGGTTAATGCTTCAATTTTCAACAACAAATGATCAAGAAATTGTCTTAGTGCTAAATTGTCATTTCTTTGTATAGACAAACACTAGTGAGCCAAAATTGTTAGATTTGCTCAAGTGTTTTAGGTTTGGGTGACAGCTAAATTGTGCAAACAAATACCTATTAGAGGGATTTAAGTTTGCTTATCTTTTCTCTTGTAAAGAGGGTTTGATCAAGGCTTTAGGTAGAAAGCTTGATCGATGTATAAGGGTTTCCTCCCTAAGCCTAAAAAAGGGGACGAATCAATAGTGGATTGATTGGAAATCCTTAGTGGGAAGATAAGGTAGTGGATGTAGACCTCGGTTAGAAGGTTGAACCACTATAATTCATTGTGTCATTAATCTTTTAAGCTTCCACACCACTTACACCCAAAATTCCACTTCTCCACCACTTGGGGAGCAAGAATGGTTGAAGGAATCGAGCACCGTAAAACCCAAGAATTGGTATCATATCTTGGCTCAATTGAAGAGGATTAACATCCTATTAAGAAGATCTAGCAAGCTCGATCATCTTTACAACCAACTGGCTCAATGGCGCAATCTATCAACAAACCGCCTTTTTTTACAGAACTCACTATGCCCATTGAAAGACAAAGATGAAGTTCTTCATTAAGTCAATAGACTACAAGCTATGGGACATAGTAGAAGATGGTTCGTTTGTGCCTCAATGAAGCAAAGTGGAATGGAGTGTCGAAGATCGCAAGAAGATGGAGCTTAATTGCAAAGCCTTGCACATCCTCTTTTGTGCTTTTGGCCCAACCATCTATAAGAAGATGTCTTCTTGTGAGAGTGCCTAGGAGGTATGGGACAAGCTTGAAGTCACATACGAAGGAACCGATGAAGTAAAGGAGACCAAGATCGGCCTCCTCAATCTAGCGTATGAGAACTTCAAGATGAATCCAGAAGAGAACATTGAGAAGATGTTTGATAGGTTCTCCAGTATCACCAATGGTCTTAATGGCTATGGAGAAGCCATCCCGAAAGTAAAGCTTGTCCGAAATCTCATCTACTCACTTCCCGAGTCATGAGACTCAAAGAGGACCGCCATCATCGATGCTAAAAATTTGAAGACCTTGAAGCTTGATGAACTCATGGGGTCACTCCTTACTCATCAAATAATGAAGAAAAACAAAGAAGATGAGAAGAAGAGGGAAGAAATTAGAGCTATGGGGGAGAAGAAGCTCAAAGGGCTTGGCATCAACACAAATGCCATAGCTCTCAAATCCTCTACATGTCATCATGTTGATTCAAGTGAAGAGGAGGATGAAGAAGAAGAGATAATTCATCTCTTCAAGAAGTGTGCCCCGTTCATGAAGAAAGCCTTGAGAGAGCTTGAACAAGAATCCATGAAAAAGAAGAGGGCAAGCACTTCAAGCCATAAGAAGAAGGCATATGTGGTTACTTGAAGTGATGAGGACTCCACCGATGATGAACAAGCCAACCTTTTCCTTATGGCCATCGAAGAAGATTCAAGGGTAACTTCTAATTCATCCACTTCATGTTCTTACTCTTTTGATGAATTACAAGATGCCTACGATGATTTGGTTTTAGAGTTTAAATATCACATTTTGAAAAACAATAAAATGATTTCAAAGTTGAAAATTAAAAATGATTTGATTTCTAAAACCAAACTTGAACTTGAAGCAAAACTCGAAGAGTTTGAACTAAAATGTTTTGATTTACAAATTTTCTTTCATAAAGTTCAAGAAGAAAAAGATTTGATTTCCAAATATCTTGAAAAGAAAAATAATTTTGAAAAATCAAACTTTTATATAAGACAATCTAGTGCCCATAGATTTGTAAATGGTAAATGTTTTTGAAGTGTTTGGGTCCCAAAAGGACTAACCACTTCAACTAAAAATGATGAAATTGAAAAATGGATTCCTAAGGGGACTAAGTTTTGTGCTACTAACGTCTATGGATCCAAAGCAATTTGGATACCAGAAATTACCTGATTCTTTGTTGCTAGGTGTGATGGAGAGTGATCAACATGTCAAAAATTGAGGGGGAGCCCCATGCACACAAGAAAGAACACTTGAAGAATGAAGGCTTCACATCCTCCCTTGAGTTCAAGTGTGATAAAATCTAGTTGTTTTTTTTGCTTTTATTTGATTTATTTTCATTTATGTCAACTAGATGATCATATATGTTGGACTAACATTCTTATGTTGCTTTGAGTGAGGGGGCATTTTTAAAATCAAAATTCTTAATTTTTTTACCTCTATTGTTATTTTGAACTTAAAAGTATTTTAAATTCTTTTTGATACAAAAAAAGGGGGAGAAATGATTTAAATTGAAATTTTGAATTTTCAATTGAATAAGGGGGAGCTTTTATCGATTTTGTATTTTAATTCTCTTATTCAAAATTTATTTCACAAAGGAGGAGAATCCCAAACAATTTATCAAGTTGGTTTTATTATATCAAAAGGGGGAGATTGTAGAACTAGTGTTTTGATATAATAATTGAAAATGTTTTGGACTAGTTTGAAAAGAATTTAAAACTTGTCTTTAAGTCCAAACAAATTGAATTTATGTTTGAGGGATCTTAAAAGGTTTTTGGCAAAGTTTTTAATGATTTTAAATTGCCAAACTTAACTTTTCAAGCTACCCGTACCAATAAGGTATAACCCGTATCGATACATTTTTGTTCAAGTTTGGTCATTGTCAAAACTCGTATCGAAACAAGCTTGGTTGTTTCGATACGATAAGGGATCGTTTCGATACGCCTGGTAAGCGTACTGATACCCTTTTAACAACCCCAACGGCTATTTTCCGAACGGTCTTTTAAATGTCATATCATACCGATACGCCCTCAAGCCTATCGATACGCCTAGGCTGGCAAGAGCCCAACGACTAGTTTCTGATAAAGGTTGTACCGATATGGGTCCACACGTATCGATACGGAAGGCTGCAAAATAGCATTAAAGATGGGAAATAAAGTCTCCAACGGCTCCAATTCAACCCCAACGGCTAGTAACGGCTTCAAACTCATTAAGGAGTATAAAAAGGACCTCCAAGCATCAAGTAATGGTTAATTCTTCAATTGTCAACAACAAATGATCAATAAATTGTCTTAGTGCTAAATTGTCATTTATTTGTATAGACAAACACTAGTGAGCAATAATTGTTAGATTTTCTCAAGTGTATTAGGTTTTGGGTGAGAGCTAAATTGCGCAAACAAATACCTATTAGAAGGATTTAAGTTTATTTATCTTTTCTCTTGTAAAAAGGGTTTGATCAAGGCTTTGGGTAGAAAGTTTGATCGGTGTATAAGGGTTTCCTCCTAAGCCTAAAAAATGGGACGAATCAATAGTTGATTGATTGGAAATCCTTAGTGGGAAGCTAAGGTAGTGGATGTAGACCTTGGTTAGAAGGTTGAACCACTATAATTCATTGCGTCATTAATATTTTAAGCATTAACACCACTTACACCCAAAATTCCACTTCTCCACCACTTGGCGAGCAAGAAAGGTTGAAGGAATTGAGAACCGTAAAACCTAACAATTGGTACCAGAGCTTGGCTCAATTGAAGAGGATTAACATCCTATTGAGAATATCCAGCAAGCTCGATCATCTTTACAACCAACTGGCTCAATGGCGCAATCCATCGACAAACCGCCTTTCTTTGACGGAACTCATTATGCCCATTGGAAGACAAAGATGAAGTTCTTCATTAAGTCAAGAGACTACAAGCTATGGGACATAGTAGAATATGGTCCATTCGTGCCTCAACAAAGCAAAGCGAAATGGAGTGTCGAAGATCGCAAGAAGATGGTGCTTAATTGCAAAGCCTTGCACATCCTCTTTTGTGCTTTTGGCCCAACCATCTATGAGAAAATGTCTTCTTGTGAGAGTGCCAAGGAGGTATGTGACAAGCTTGAAGTGACATACGAAGGAACCTATTAGATGAACTTAGACAAGCGTTTCAAGCTTACATCTAAGTTCCCAAAACCACCTTTAAAATATTTCAAAGCTGAAATCCATGTTCTCGTTCACCGACGCGCCAAACCTTGATTAGCTGACGCGAAGCTAAGCGTCCGAAGCTCCTAAAACCTCACTGGTTGCTTCCGAAACTTTCTTCTTTGTTTAAACCATATAAGAACAGAGGATTAATTCATCTCAATGCATTAAAAACTCCAACAAGCAATCCTACCACGTTGCTCTGCCCAAAACCACCAAAACGCCATCTGAAACAACCGAAAACACTTTTGATTACCCTTCAAACTCAACCCAGCCAAAACCTAACTATTCCAACCATTTATAACCATCGATTAACATCCCAAATCAACCTATTAACAACCTTATACCTCCAACATTCACAAAATCACATTAACACCACAAAAACCCAAGTCTTACAACCTAATCAACTAGAGATCCAAATAGTTTCAGGATTATCATTCTTAAACATCAATCTCAACACTAATAAACTTCAAAAACATGATTAAAATCAATCATAAATCATCCAAAACAGATCCATTATGAAAATTACACAAAATCATCTTTTAAAGCTTGATTTAGCCATTTTCTTCAAATCAATCATGAAACATTGTTAAGAAACATAATTAAAGAGCCAAATACTTGAGAATTTCATTAAAGAACCTTGATTAGAGGAGAAGCATGAAAATTACCTCTAATCCCTTGTTATTCCTTCAATTGACAAGATTTGATTGAAAGTCATCCAGAATTCATTGAAACAAGTTGAGGAAACTCCGTGGAAATCATTTGGAAATCAAAGTAAAATGAAAAGGAAAAGATCTCTGAAAGTTTTGAAAGAAAATAGGCGGTTGGCTGATGAGAAAAGAGAGAAAATGAAAGTTACGTCAAAATAAATGTGTAAAGCTTTGTTCTGTTTTTAATCAAAACCATTTTTAATCTTTTTAATTAAACACATTTAAAACATGTCAAATTAAAGAAATAGATGATTACAATTACTTTAGCCCTCTAAAGATTCTAAGTTTTGGCTCTTTTACAAAATAGCCATTAAAAATAGTTTTAAATTTTTACGATTTAGTCACCAAACCGAAATGTCCACCTTCCAAACGTCATTTTCCAAAATTGGCTGCACCAAACTTTTATATACATTTAAAAATGATTATAGCAAATTTTCTCATAATTTTATCACTTCCCAAACTAGGTTTTCCCTGAACCAATCCCAAACTAACCCGAATCTCTAGTCTCGGTCTAATGGACCCTAAACCCAACCTTCAAATTCCTAGGCCCAAAACTGGGGCGTTACAAAAATCATCTCTATAACATATTCAAAATAGTAGTAGAGAACCTAAAAGTAATTATATCTCTCTAGAGTAATTCCCTCTCATTCTCTCATAATTCAAAAGGTTAAATCTAGTATATATTTATAGACTCAAATACTTGGTCACTAAGAAACCTTATTCAATAAGATCTCTTACATGCTATAGATATTGTAACCCCCTTAGCCGGGCCTAGACTGTTGACCCGAACTACAAAGATTACACGGGGAAAACCAAATTCAACCCGAAAGTCAACCTTGATTAACGACCCTTTTTTTCTTTTTAATCTTATCTAGATGCTCATTAACCCTAAGCGCACCCTTGAGAAAAGCATACTTGAAAATCACAGCGATCGGAAAGCAATAAGGGGCTCAATTGCACAACATACAAAGTTAAGGACCAAAACGTAAATTCTAGAAAGATGAGGAACTCTACTGAATTTTAAATTACCAATATCAAATTAATCACATTACATGCTTCCCTGTCAAATTTCACCTCAAACGGACATCTCAAGCTCAAGCAATTGTAAATACAAAATTCATGACTAAAACGTAAAGCTTGCAAACCTTAAACCATTCAAATCAGTGCCCAACGGTCTAGTGTTTCGGAACGGGGGTTGACCGTTCCGAAACGCGGGTTCATTTCGAGACCAGTAACGAAACAAGGCCTGGCAGTGGCAAAAGTGTTTCGGAACGGCCCTATCCGTTTCGATACACGAAGGCCATTACAGACCCCCGTTTCGAAACGTTAGTGCCCGTTCCGATACGGACTGCCCAGAAAATGCAGATTTTGTTGGTTTAACATACAATTAATCACTCAAACGCATCCTAATGACTCCCTAATCATGTCAACAAGTCATCACACATATATAGCACATGTTTGCAACATCAAAACACATTCATGGCATCAAATAGGAAAATTCACAAGTCTATAGGCATGGCCAACAACCATCAAAGCATAAAAGCAAGCGCCAAAATGGCCAATTACATATCCAAAACACCTAAGGCATTAAACCACAACTAGGGAGTTCAAAACATCTCCCAAAAACACAACCTAGGTTCCCATTGCCAAATATCAAAATCAAATAATGTTGTAAAATAGTCACCATACATGAGCTTAGCCTTCCCTTGGGTTCTTAGCCTCCTTGCTGCCCACAAACACCTCAATTATCTGCATTATTGGTTCAAGAGAGAGAGCGTAAGCACAAATGCTTAGTGAGGCATGCTCTAATGAAACAACACAATAATGCACTTATAAAAACACTTTCCATAAAGCCTTTTAACGCACATCAAAATCATTCATGCAACATTGCATTCACAACAAGCATCTCATGCTTCGATATCATTAACATGTCATATTGGCTTTCAAGTAATAAACCATAACCTTTTTCAACATAAAACACAATCAGATACGCGGATTACAAGCATTGTCCCATACGCTTCATACACACTACCAAACACACAAGGTGGAGTTTACCGGTACAATCACAACCCCTCAACACTCGTGATGGAGTTTACGGTACAATCACAACCCCTCCACATCACTCATTGGTAGTTGTATAACATCACTAACGAGAACACGGGACACACAACACAAGATCCACACATGGACTTTTAACCACCATTGTGATCTTAAACATCTCGTTAGTGTACTTGGATGGAGTTTACGGTACAATTACAACCCCTCAACATCCATGGCGACTTTATTCACGGTGCACCCAATCCTATAGCCGGCTAACTATATTCGATTCAAGTACTTTAAAACCAACACATCACTTGCCAATATACATCGATTATCATCAATAATCCACTGTTTTAAAGAATCTAAAACAAAGCCATTTACATCATGCATCACTATGCATAAATCCACATTTTAAACAAAACAAACCAAGGATCTCTTACCTTGAGCATCCTTCAACAAATGGCTTACATAACCAGCATTAACCATGCTAAACATGCTTTCAAAAATAGAATTTAAACATGCAATTATCAACAAATGCATCGAACCAATTCCTGGCTCATCCAAGAGAGTTTTTCCAAAAACTTACTCTTGAGTTTAGTTAAGTTGATTATACTTAAACTAAACTCCCAAACCTTCAAATATTCGATACAAAGATGGAAATCCAACTCCACTCACCAATTCCGTTTCGCAAGCATGCCGAAATGTCGTTCAAGCCTCCGGATCAACACCACAAGGATCCGAGGATGTCTCCCATGTTTTAAACACATCAAAGCAGAGGATTAATGCATCATCATGCATTAGAATCTTCAGCCACTACACCTAAACTCGCTACTCTCACCAAAACTAACATTTTGGCTACCAAACACAACCGAAATCACATCCAAACTCTTCCACAACATTACCCAGCCAAGATCCATCACTTCTAAACATTCTTAGACATCAATTAACATCCAAAAAGAACCTAAACTCGTCCTTATACCTCCAGCTATAACAGAACACCAAGATCACCCCAAAAACCACCATTTTCACAAGCAAAAAATTAGGAAAATCAACCTATTCGGGATTGCATTGTTTAAACCTCAATCACACATCATTAAACATCCAAAATACATTAAAAATCCATCTCAAAACAGAGCCCAAACAATTACCACAAATTTCTTTAAGATTTAATCCAAATCTTGAGTTATAAGCCAAAATCAAGATCACAACATTAAAACCTTTAATAAAACTTAATTTAAGGATTGAGAACTTGGGAATTTCAGTAAAGAACTGAGTATTTAGAGGAGAAGAACATCCTTACCTCTAAATGTAGATTTCTCCTTGATTAGAGCCAAAATCCTTGAAAATTCAATAAGCAAATGAAGAGGATTTGATGTAGAAAGGGTTAGGAATCTTTTGATGATTAAAACCTCATCATTTAGTGTGAAAATCAAAAGAAATGTTGTTGAAGAAATGTGTTTGGCTGAGAGAATTTTGAGAGAAAATGAGATGAGAAAGTTTTCAAGAAAGTTAGTTATGAAATCTCAAAATTGGTTTTTCCCATCTTCCTTTAATTAATTAAACATTAAATGAATCATTAAAAACTAAGTAAAATCTGGAGAAATCAATCTTGGGTAAATTAGCTCCTTAAATATTCAAAGTTTCAATCCTTACAAAACAATCACCATTGAACTTTTCAAAAATTGCATTTTAGTCACTAATTCGAAATGTCACACTTCAAAACCTTATTTTGTAAAATTGATTTCACCAATCTCTTATATATATTAAAAGAGGATTTTTAGATATTTTTCCATATTTTTAATGCAACCCGAACTAGGCTTTCCCTAAAACCACCTTTTATATTCGAACCGAAATCAGACCGGTCCGGTTCAGACCCTAAACTTCCAAGCCCAAAATTGGGGTGTTACAACTCTCCTCCCCTTAAGAAATTTCATCCTCGAAATTTACCTGGAGGAAAGAGGTACGGAAACCGTTTGTTTATGTCATCCTTTCGTTCCCACGTGGCTTCCTCAACACCACGATGCTTTCACAACACCTTTACCAATTCAATGGTCTTGCCTCGAAGAACTTTACAATTTGAATCTAGAATTTCCACAGGTTCCTCATCATAGGTCAAGTCTGGATTCAATTCCACTTCCTCCACAGGCATAACATGCGAAGGATCCGATCTATACCTCCGAAGCATAGAGACATGAAAGACATCATGAATCTTTTCCAACTCTCGTGGCAATCTCAACTTTTACGCAACAGGACCCACGCGCTCAATCACTTCGTATGGTCCAATGTACCTAGGGCTCAACTTACCCTTTCGGCCAAACCTCATCACCTTTTTCCAAGGCGAAACTTTCAAAAACACACGGTCACCTACCGCATACTCAATCTCCTTACACTTCAAATCCGCGTAAGACTTCTGCCGATCAGAAGCTGCATTCAATCGCTCACAAATGAGCTTCACCTTCTCGGTGGTTCCTTTCAACAAAGCTGGCATCGAAACCAACTTCTGACCTGTTTCAGCCCAACAAAGAGGAGTTCTGCACTTCCTCCCGTACAAGGCTTCATAAGGTGCCATTTGAATACTTGCCTGGTAGCTATTGTTATAAGCAAACTCCACCAAAGGCAAATGCTTCTCCCAAGAGCCTTGAAACTCAATCACACAGCACCTCAACATATCCTCCAACACTTGGATAACACGCTCAGACTGTCCATCCGACTGTGGATGATGTAAACACTCCCAGAAACGCGATGTAAACCTCGGATCTCGATCCGACACGATAGACTTTGGCACACCATGCAGCCGCACAATCTTAGCAATGTACAGCTCCGCAAGCTTGTCCAAAGTGTACGTAGTATGCACAGGTAAGAAATGCGCACACTTCGTAAGGCGATCCACAATCACCCACACCGAATTCTTCTTCGATGGTGACAAAGGCAAACCAGACACAAAGTCCATGGTAATCCTTTCCCACTTCCACTCAAGAATCCTCAACGGTTGCAACAACCCAGAAGGAAATTGATGCTCAGCCTTAACTCGCTGACAAACCATGCACTTGCTCACATACTCAGCAACATCTTTCTTTAAACCCACCCAATAGTACTCATCTCGAAGATCAGGATACATCTTAGTACTACCAGGGTGCATAGCAAAAGGACTACTATGAGCTTCAGTCAAAATAGCACGCCTCAACTCAGCATCATTGGGCACTACTATCCGACTCCCAAAACATAAAACTCCATCATCAATAAAACAAAATTCTGATGGCCTATCCTCAGCAATATCCTGAACATGTGGCACCAAGGAATCATCCAACAGCTGCTTATCATTTATCAACTGAACCAAGGATGGTTTCACTTGCAATTTAACCACGAGACCGCCATCTCGCGAAATGCTCAAGCTGGCAAACATAGCCCTCAACTCCACTGCCACCTTCCTACTCAAGGCATCCGCTACAACATTAGCTTTTCCCGGATGATACTCGATCGTCAGATCGTAATCTTTAAGCAACTCCACCCAACGTCATTGCCTAAGATTCAACTCTTTCTGAGACATCAGATACTTCAAAGTCATGTGATCCGTGTGCATAATACACTTCTCACCATACAGGTAATGTCTCCAAATTCTCAAAGCAAAAACCACCGCAGCTAACTCAATGTCATGCGTAGGATAATTGCGCTCATGCGCCTTCAACTGTCGCGGTGCATAAGCCACCACCTTACCCGCTTGCATTAACACACACCCTAAACCGACGTAGGATGTGTCACTATACACCACAAACTCTTTCCATGATTCAGGCTGAACCAAGATAGGAGCTTGCGTCAAAGCTGCCTTCAGCTTTTCAAAAGCCTGCTATCTCACTTCCGTCCACTCATACTTAACATCCTTTTGCAACAACTTCATCAAAGGTGCAGCAATCTTCGAAAATCCATCCACAAACCTCCGATAGTATCCCGCCAAACCAAGGAAACTACGGACTTCATGAACAGACTTAGGAGGCTTCCAATTCATCACTGCCTCAATCTTCTGAGGATCAACACGAATCCCCTCAGCAGAAACTACATGACCAAGGAACACAACTTCCCTGAGCCAGAACTCACACTTGCTTAACTTAGCATACGGCTGATTCTCCAATAAAGCCTGCAACACAATCCTCAAATGCCCCTCATGCTCCTCCTCAGAACGAGAGTACACAAGAATATCATCAATGAACACCACAAAAAATTTATCCAAGTATTCACGGAACACTCTATTAATCATGTCCATAAAAGTTGCAGGAGCATTCGTTAAACCAAACGGCATCACAAGGAACTCATAATGCCCATACCTCGTTCTGAAAGCTGTCTTTGGCACATCCACATCCTTCACCTTCAACTGGTAATATCCTGACCTTAAGTCAATTTTAGAGAACACAGCCGCTCCCCGAAATTGATCAAAAAGATCATCAATCCTCGGCAATGGATATCGATTCTTGATAGTCAACTTGTTAAGCTGGCGGTAATCGATGTACATTCTCATAGTGCCATCCTTTTTCTTCACAAACAAGACCGGTGCACCCCAAGCTGACACACTCGGACGAATGAAACCACGATCAAGCAACTCCTGAAGTTGCGTCTTCAGCTCTTTCAACTCCTTAGGTGCCATTCGATAAGGAGTAATGGACACTGGAGTTGTGTTTTCATACAGCTCAATTCCAAACTCCACTTCACGATTAGGAGGCAATCCAGGTAACTCCTCCAGAAACACACCAGGAAACTCTCGCATTGTCCTGATATCTTGCACTCGCAATTCCTTAGAGATAGGATTCATCACAAAGGCTAGGTAGGCTTCACAACCTTGCCTCAGCATTCGGCTCGCTTCCAATGTAGACACCACATTGGCAAGAAACTTCACATTCTCACCAACCACCACTACCTCATAATCATCCGCAAGCTTCAACGAAACTCGCTTGTTCTCAAAATCCACCACAGCTCGATGTTCAACAAGCCAATCCATACCAAGGATTACATTAAAACCATAGAAAGGCAATTCCATGAGATCAACATGAAAAACATGGTTTTGCACAACCAAAGGACACCTTCTATAAAGCTTTCGTGTCACAACAGTCTCACCAAAGGAACTAGTTACACGCATACCAACATCCAAAGACTCAACAAGCAAACCAAGCAATTGAGCATGTTCACGCAATATGTATGAGTGTGTAGATCCAGAATCAATCAAGGAAAGTAATGACAAGGATTGCAAAGTGAAGGTACCTGCGATCACATCTATGTCATTCCTCCCCTCTCGCTGAGCATACACTCGAGCCTGGCCTCCACCCTCAGGTTGGACAGCCACCACATGAGCCACATTCCTTCCACCATCATCTCTGCACTGGAAGTTACCACGGTCGTGCCCACGACCTCTTTGTGGTGCAACAACACCAGGAGCACGTCCTTGACTGCCACCGGCCAACAAAGGACACTCCCTTCTCATGTGGTCTGCCGAAGCACAATTCTAGCACGAATTACCAGTCACTACAATAGGAGCTTGCACCTTTCTCACTGCCCGAGGACAATCACATCTCAAATGACCACGCGATCCACACGCCCAGCATGTGTTCTGATCAGCTCTCGCCCTGTCTCCCTGAACAGGCGCACCATGCCCTCCACCACCACGCCTAGCAGAAGACTGATACCTCCTATCTCGTCCTCTCTTGTTTCGTCCACCACCGGAACTATACTTAGCAACTCTCTTGCCCGTGCTAGAACTAGCACTCCTGGAGAACAAACCCAGATTCTGCTCAATATCCTTCATCTTACTAACCAGCACATCAAAATCAGTGTACTCAGCGGCAAGCATAAAGGTCTTTACATCCGTCACAAAACCATACCAGAAACGTTCACACCTCTCCCGCTCATCAGGAATAAGCTTAGGTGTGTATTGACTGAGACGGACAAACTAGATCTCGTACTCAACCACTGTCATGCTCCCTTGAGTAAGAGACATGAACTCTCTTTTCTTTTCATCCAGGTATCGCACACCTAGATACTTTCGCTTGAACGCGTTCAGAAAGAGCATCCAAGTCACATCAGCTTCCTTCATTCCAGAGACAGTGGTCGTCCACCAGGTATACGCATCATCATGCAACAGCGATACCACACATCCTAGCTTCTGCACAACATTGCAGTTCATTTGTCCCAATATCCTCTTGGTACTTTCCAACCAAGATTCAGAACCCTCAGCAGACAAACCTCTGAACTCAGTCCCTCCCAGACTGCGCAAACGTTCCAAAGGTAACCTCGCAATAGCATCACCCTGATGCCCAGCTCCATGAGCTCCAGCTACTGCTGCCTGAAAGGCTCCAGCAATAGCCTGTATCAACACTGTCATGTTAGGAGCAGCTTGCCCCTGCCCAGCTTCAGGTCCAGCGACCCCAGCACCAGCACCAACACCAGCTCCATCGCCTCCAGCACCACCACCACCAGGCAGTCCACCACCAGGAGGAGGAGGTAAATCCACAACATTTTCAGCATTGTTCTCATTCTCGTTTTGAGCCATAGCTCGTGTATTAATTCTCGTCTCTCTACGAGGTCCCATTCACTAAAACAATGCACTAACACAAATGCAATAAACATAATCAGGCTCAGCAAGGTAAGAAATCCAAGTACTCAAGCTCATTTCCAAATAAAAACAAATCATTTCATTAGTTTTGATATGGAAATGGGTCCCTCTAACATGCTTCACCACAGCATACATCACAATTGTAAGATACTTTACAATTCACACACCATACTTTCATTTAAAAGACATATCATGCAATCATACATACATCACCCACATAAACATTCCCGTTTACTCGAGAACTCAGCTCTGATACCACCAAATGTAACCCCCTTAGCCCGGCCTAGACGGTTGACCCGAACTACGAATATTACACGGGGAAAACCAAAGTCAACCAAACCGATATGTCCACCTTCCAAACGTCATTTTCCAAAATTGGTTGTACCAAACTTTTATATACATTTAAAAATGATTATAGCAAATTTTCTCATATTTTTATCACTTTCCGAACTAGGTTTTCCCTGAATCAATCCCAAACTAACCCGAATCTCTAGTCTTGGTCTAACGGACCCTAAACCCAACCTTCAAATTCCTAGGCCCAAAACTGGGGCGTTACAATAATTATCTCTATAACATATTCAAAATAGTAGTAGAGAACCTAAAAGTAATTATATCTCTCTAGAGTAATTCCCTCTCATTCTCTCATAATTCAAAAGGTTAAATCTAGTCTATATTTATAGACTCAAATACTTGGTCACTAAGAAACCTTATGCAATAAGATCTCTTACATAATATAGATATTGTAACCCCCTTAGCCAGGCCTAGACGGTTGACCCGAACTACGAAGATTACACGGGGAAAACCAAAGTTAACCCGAAAGTCAACCTTGATTAACGACCTTTTTTTCTTTTTAATCTTATCTAGATGCTAATTAACCCTAAGTGCACTCTTGAGAAAAGCATACTTGAAAATCACAGCGATCGGAAAGCAATAAGGGGCTCAATTGCACAACATACAAAGTTAAGGACCAAAACGTAAATTCTGGAAAGATGAGGGACTTTGCTGATTTTTAAATTACTAATATCAAATTAATCACATTACATGCTTCCCTGTCAAGTTTCACCTCAAACGGACATCTCAAGCTCAAGAAATTGTAAATACAAAATTCAGGACTAAAACGTAAAGCTTGCAAACCTTAAACCATTCAAATCAGTACCCAACGGTCTAGTGTTTCGGAATGGGGGTTGACCGTTCCGAAATGCGGGTTCATTTCGAGACCAGTATCGAAACAGGGCATGGCAGTGGCAAAAGTGTTTCGGAACGGCCCTATCCGTTTCGATACACGAAGGCCATTACAGGCCCCCGTTTCGAAACGTTAGTGCCCGTTCCGATACGGACTGCCCAGAAAATGCAGATTTTGTTGGTTTAACATACAATTAATCACTCAAACACATCCTAATGACTCTCTAATCATTCCAACAAGTCATCACACATATATAGCACATGTTTGCAACATCAAAACACATTCATGGCATCAAATAGGAAAATTCACAAGTCTATAGGCATGGCCAACAACCATCAAAGCATCAAAGCAAGCATCAAAATGGCCAATTACATATCCAAAACACTTAAGGCATTAAACCACAACTAGGGAACCCAAAACATCTCCCAAAAACACAACCTAGGTTCCCATTGCCAAATATCAAAATCTAATAATGTTGTAAAATAGTCACCATACATGAGCTTAGCCTTCCCTTGAGTTCTTAGCCTCCTTGTTGCCCACAAACACCTCAATTATCTGCATTATTGGTTCAAGAGAGAGAGCGTAAGCACAAATGCTTAGTGAGGAATGCTATAATGAAACAACACAATAATGCACTTATAAAAACACTTTCCATAAAGCCTTTTAACGCGCATCAACATCATTCATGCAACATTGCATTCACAACAAGCATCTCATGCTTCAATATCATTAACATGTCATATTGGCTTTCAAGTGATAAACCATAACCTTTTTCAACATAAAACACAATCAGATACGCGGATTACAAGCGTTGTCCCATACACTTCATACACACTACCAAACACACAAGGTGGAGTTTACCGGTATAATCACAACCCCTCAACACCCGTGATGGAGTTTACGGTACAATCACAACCCCTCCACATCACTCATTGGTAGTTGTATAACATCACTAACGAGAACACGGGACACACAACACAAGATCCACACATGGACTTTTAACCACCATTGTGATCTTAAACATCTCGTTAGTGTACTTGGATGGAGTTTACGGTACAATTACAACCCCTCAACATCCATAGCAACTTTATTCACGGTGCATCACTATGCATAAATCCACATTTTAAACAAAACAAACCAAGGATCTCTTACCTTGAGCATCCTTCAACAAATGGCTTACATAACCAACATTAACCATGCTAAACATGCTTTCAAAACAGAATTTAAACATGTAATTATCAACAAATGCATCGAACCAATTCATGGCTCATCCAAGAGAGTTTTTCCGAAAACTTACTCTTGAGTTTAGTTAAGTTGATTAGACTTAAACTAAACTCCCAAACTTTCAAATATTCGATACAAAGCTGGAAATCCAACTCCACTCACCAATTCCATTTCGCAAGCTTGCCAAAATGTCGTTCAAGCCTCCGGATCAACACCACAAGGATCCGAGGATGTCTCCCATGTTTTAAACACATCAAAGCAGAGGATTAATGCATCATCATGCATTAGAATCTTCAGCCACTACACCTAAACTCGCTGCTCTCACCAAAACTAACATTTCGGCTACCAAACACAACTGAAATCACATTCAAACTCTTCCACAACATTACCCAGCCAAGATCCATCACTTCTAAACATTCTTAGACATCAATTAACATCCAAAAAGAACCTAAACTCATCCTTATACCTCCAGCTATAACAGAACACCAAGATCACCCAAAAATACACCATTTTCACAAGCAAAAACTTAGGAAAATCAACCTATTCGAGATTGCATTGATTAAACCTCAATCACACATCATTAAACATCCAAAATACATTAAAAATCCATCTCAAAACAGAGCCCAAACAATCACCATGAATTTCTTTAAGATTTAATCCAAATCTTGAGTTTTAAGCCAAAATAAAGATCACAACATTAAAACCTTTAATAAAACATAATTTAAGGATTGAGAACTTGGGAATTTCAGTAAAGAACTGAGTGTTTAGAGGAGAAGAACATCCTTACCTCTAAATGTAGATTTCTCCTTGATTAGAGCCAAAATCCTTGAAAATTCAATAAGCAAATGAAGAGGATTTGATGTAGAAAGGATTAGGAATCTTTTGATGATTAAAACCTCATCATTTAGTGTGAAAATTAAAAGAAAATTTGCTGTAGAAATGTGTTTGGCTGAGAGAATTTTGAGAGAAAATGAGATGAGAAAGTTTTCAAGAAAGTTAGTTATGAAATCTCAAAATTGGTTTTTCTCATCTTCCTTTAATTAATTAAACATTAAATGAATCATTAAAAACTAAGAAAAATCTGGAGAAATCAATCTTGGGTAAATTAGCTCCTTAAAGATTCAAAGTTTCAATCCTTACAAAACAGTCACCACTGAACTTCTCAAAAATTACATTTTAGTCACTAATTCGAAATGTCACACTTCCAAACCTTATTTTGTAAAATTGATTTTATCACTCTCTTATATATATTAAAATAGGATTTTTAGATATTTTTCCATATTTTTAATGCAACCCGAACTAGGCTTTCCCTAAAACCACCTTTTATATTCGAACCGAAATCAGACCGGTCCGGTTCAGACCCTAAACTTCCAAGCCCAAAATTGGGGTGTTACAGATATTTACTTATTAAAGTAAAGGTATAAAGCCAAAAAATCCCCCCAATGTTTAACTGAATAGTCATTTTTGCCCATATTCTTTTTTTAACCAATTTAACACCTAACGTTTCATTTTCGGTCAAAATGGCCCCTATGCGAATGAAAACTGCTAGTTAGCTGACGATAAACAACTTGAAATGACTTGACCGAATGACGCATTAGAAGAAAAAATATTTTATATTTTATACAATTTTATGAAAATATTTATAGGACTATATGTGTGCGTGACTTCCCTACTTTATTATATCAAGATCTTATGTGTCTTTGAGGATTAAGCTAATGGATAATATGTTATGTATGTGACTCAAACATAATAAGGATGAATTTATAGATATGAAGTCATGGCTCGATTAAAGAGTAATTAATATCCTCTCAATGACATTATAATGATTTGTGAAAATGAAACATGGTCAGAAAAATTTTAAATACCTAAAAAGTCAACCCTTATGAATTTCTCTCCGCAATTCTCGAAAGGTGTCGCAGTCAACCCTTTGTTTGAGCCGATTGATGGCCGGCCGCCGGATGGATCTATGAACGGTCATCCTGAGCGTCAGGAGGCACGGACGACGGTGATCTCGGATCTGCCTGGTAATCAATCTGCACCAGTGGTGAATGGGCCAGGGATGTCTGATATAACGATGATTCCTGGTGATTTGGTTTCTTCCTCTTTGGAGCGTCCTGGCTCACCAGTGGATGAAGGTGTACAGCCTCTACTGAAGAAAGGGAAGGGCCTCGATGGTGACAATGGAGATGGCAATACTGGAAAGTTTGAGAATAGTGGTGATACTGATGTGGCGATGTCTGAAGCTAATGCGAGCAAGCTGTCTTCGAACGTAAGTGATCCCTCCCCCCATGTTCGCCCTTCTTTTCGTGACATTATGACAGGCTCGTTGTCCTCTTCTTCGCAACGCTCGCTGATTGAGGAGTTAGATGTGGAGGTCTTAGAAGAGGATGTTCGTCTTAATTCCAAGGGTGTGTTCACGGAGATTCAATTTTCAGAGAAAGTTCATTTGTCGATTGATAAGAAACTGGAGAAGTCGGTCGTGATCAGGCTATTGGGTAAATCGATTGGGTATAAAGCGCTGCTTAATAGGATTGAATTATTGTGGAAACCATTAGGAGAATTGCGACTAATCGATCTTGATAATGAATATTACCTTGTGAGGTTTGCTTTACAGGAGGACCTTGATAAGGTAATGACCGGAGGGCCTTGGGTTATCTATGGTTCTTACCTAACGGTCCAGCCGTGGAGCCGCAATTTTTCTACTAATGTTGATCATCCGTCCAGTGTTATGGTTTGGGTTCGTCTACCTGGCCTTCCCTACCGTTATTACACGAAGAGCCTCTTTCGACACATTGCAAGTGCATTGGGGAAGGTGGTTAAAATTGACTATAATACGAATGTTGCGGATAGAGGAAGGTTTGCAAGGCTCGCAATCATAGTCGATCTAGATAAACCCCTTAAGTCTGGACTCCTTATTGATGGAAGATTGTAACCAATTGAGTATGAAGGCCTTCCGGTTATATGTTTCAGATGCGGTAAATATGACCATTCTAAAGAAATGTGTGGTAAGGATGCAGCCCCTGTGACAGAATCAAGAGTTCTGATGTCTGATGTTGGGGAGAAAGATCCTTATGGACCATGGATGCAGGTTCTCCCTCATCGCCGAGGTAATACAGGACATCGACAAGGAAACCTCGCTGGAAAACCAAATAACTTTCAGCTGACCTCCAAGGTGGGTTCTCGATTCTCAGCGTTGAGTGATGTTACTCCGGATAGTGGCTTAGAACAAACTCAGAACAATAAAGGTGATGTGGCTGCGGACCATGAGGGAAGCGGTGTAGCTGATACGATTGAAAGTAGGGTGGAGGATGAGGGGTTGCGTGGAAAGGCACCAATGGTAGAAAAAAATAATTCCCATGCACGTAAGGGAGGTCACGTATCTTCCTCTAGTGGTCCTCTGAGAATGTTGAGTGATGTCTCTAAGGTGGTGAAGGGTAAGGAACATACTGGCGCACCTAAAGATTTGTCACTGAATTGTCCTTCTGGGGTAGTAATTTCAGCAAATAACCAAGCTAAGGATGTTGCCTCGACATCGGCAGTGATTCCGGTTACCTCGTCATTAGATAAAGAACATCATATTGCTGTTAGAGTGATCGAGGAAAGCTCTCGTTTGGCTTTGAAAGAGAAAAATGGCAGAGTGTTACCTTCCTCTATTGCAAACTCCACGGCGAAGAACCAGCATAAAAATGTGTCGGCGTTGAAAGGTGTTTCTTGGAAGGTTTTGAAGACGAAGAAGAAAGAGGGGAATATCTTTGCAAAATCTCCTCTGGCTGAACTTGTGGAAAGTCTAACATCGGACCTTGAGAATGCAAAAGTGCACAACTCCATGTCACCCGCAACTTTGACCAAGGGTGGGGGCAAGTCGGTGCAGTGGAAGGAAAATTCTGCCCCTTCGGCAATTGATAGTGCTGGTGTATAGGCCTGGTGATCGTGGCTTAACCCTCCTTTATTTTTTTATGGTTAAGCTAATTATTTGGAATGTACAAGGAGCTTTAGGGGCTGATTTTAATCGTTATTTTAGATTGTTTGTGCGTTTGCATAAGCCGGATATTTTTGCAATTATTGAACCAAGAATTAGTGGTGTGAAGGCTGATACTTTTATAAGGCGTTCGGGGTTTCAGGCATCGTATCGTGTTGAGGCCTCGGGGTTTTCTGGTGGTATTTGGGTTTTGTGGCATCAGTCAGTTATTTTTGATGTGTTAGCGATCTCCTCCCAATTTGTTCATACGTTCATCTCTACTCCCGGCGACAATAAGAGATTTTTCTTTACATTTGTGTATGCGAGTCCTACTGCGGCTTGCCGAAATGTTCTTTGGAGCCATCTTTTAGCTCTTAACCCTGTCACAAATTGGCCGTGGGCTCTAGGAGGTGACTTCAACGTAATAGCTGATAGTTCTGAGCGAAGTGGGGGTTCTCTAAGGCGTCTTGGGGTTTGTCGTGTGTTCAAGGATTTTTTGTTCTCTTCTGGTTTGATGGATATGGGTTTTCATGGTTCGATATACATGGCAGCGTGGTGACCTTATGCAAAGGCTTGATCGTTTTCTTTGTTCGGCTAATTGGTATGATCACTTTCCAAGTTCTGAGGTTCTTCATCTTCAAAGACTGGGGTCGGATCATTTCCCTATTCTGCTTAATGTTGATCGTAGTATGTCTCACTTTGCTTCCCGTCCTTATCGCTTCATCTCGGCATGGAATTTACATCCTCAATTCTATGACTTTCTTGCTGGTGTTTGGAATGAAGAAGTGGGTTTAAAGGATAATATTCTAGCATTCCAAAAGGAAAGCAGTGAATGGAATGAGAACGTCTTTGGGCATACTGGTAAAAGGAAATCCCTCCTTCTAGCTCGTATTCGTGGCATCGAAAAGGCTTTGGCAAAAAATGAATCCTCTTTTCTCTTGAATTTGGAGAGGGAGTTGAATTTGGTTCTTGAGCAGGAAGAGGAATTCTGGCATCAAAAGTCAAGGGTTGAATGGATTGGTAGCGGTGACCGCAATACAACATTCTTTCATAGAAGCACTATGGTCCGTAGATAACGCAATTCTGTGCGTATGTTGCAATTGGAGGATGGGATTTGGAGTGATGACCATAATGTGCTTAAATCCCATGCTTGTAATTTTTTTCATCACCTATTTACTAGTGAGGTGCGGCAGCCTAGTGGACCCTTATACTATGGTGAATTCCACCGTTTTACCAAGGAGGAAATGAGAACATTGGTAGCAGCTGTGACCATTGATGAGGTGCGCCATATTGTCTTCAAAATGACACCTCTTAAAACGCTGGGGTGGGATGGTTTACCTGCTTCTTTTTATCAGAAAAACTGGTCTATTGTTGGGTCCACGGTTTTTGATTTGGTGAGAAAAGTGTTCAGTGGCGGTGTTATGGAGGAGTGGATCAATAGAACGCAAATTGTGCTTATTCCGAAAGTTCCCAATCCGATTAATATCAAACAATTCCGCCCTATCAGTCTTTGCACTGTCAGTTATAAAATTATTTCAAAGGTAGTTGTTGAGCGTATGAAACCGTTCCTACCGTCTTGGATTTCTCCTACACAAACGAGTTTTGTGCCCGGAAGGTGCATAACGGATAACATAATCTTGGCACAAGAGGTCATGCATTCGATGGCTAATAAAAAAGGAAAGTGCGGATGGATGGCCATTAAAGTTGATCTGGAAAAAGTGTATGACCGTATTGAATGGGATTTTCTGGAGGAGACGCTGATACTCACTGGTATGCCTGCTAATTTTATTGAGATTATTATGCTCTGTGTTCGGTCTGTGACACATCAAATTATTTGGAAAGGTGATTTATCGTATGTCTTTAAACCATCTAGAGGATTAAGACAAGGTGACCCTTTATCGCCTTACTTGTTTGTTCTTTGTATGGAGAGGCTGTCGCAGGAAATTATGCATCGTGTTGATAGTGGCCAATGGCAAACTATCCATCTGTCTCGTGGAGGGCCTGGCTTATCGCATCTGTTCTTTGCAGATGATTTGATTCTTTTCTCTAGAGCATCTTGGGAGTAGATGTTTGTAATTAAATCTGTTTTGGATAATTTCTGTTTGATGTCCGGGCATAAGATTAGTGTTCAAAAGACTCAAGTGCTTTTTTCGAAGAATGTGGGTGAGGAGTTAAAGCTGGGTGTTGTTCAAAATTTGGGTTTTGAGGTTGTCGAGGAATTGGGGAAATATTTGGGTGTCCCCCTTTTGCATGCTCGTGTGACAAAAGCAACATATGCTTATATCGTTGAAAATATTCAGCGAAGGTTACCTGGATGGGCTGCTCAATCTTTGTCACTAGCTGGCCGAATAACCTTAGCCAAGTCAGTGCTTCAGTTGATTCCTGTGTATGCGATGCAATCGGCGTGGCTTCCGAAAGGGGTGTGCGAGGATATTGAGTCCCTGATTCGTCGTTTTGTTTGGGGCGGATCGAATGGTGTATCTCGTATTGCTCTAGTTAAATGGGAAACAATGCAAGATGATTTGCAGAGTGGGGGATTAGGTCTCCGGAATATCTATCAGCAAAATAAAGCTTTCATGTTAAAGATTGCTTTTCAGTTAGCTATAGACGAAGATAGGCTTTGGGTGAAGGTGATCAAGCACAAATATAAATGGAGGGACAGATTGCCTGTTACTCTATTTGTTGGGAATTGTTCGCGGTTGTGGCGTGGCTTGGTTAATATTTGGGACACTCTCCGGGAGAATATTGTATGGAACATTCGCAACGGTTTAAACACTGATTTTTGGAAAGATAATTGGCTTAATTTGAGTGGTCCGTTAGAGGATTTTAAATTGCAGCCTATCGAGAACTCCGATATTAACGTGGCGCACTTTTTGGATGATTATGGTGATTGGAATTGGGATCATTTGCGGCAATTATTGTCTGAGGATGCAATTAGGAAAATTGCTGCACTTCCTCCTCCTAGTGAGAGTCTTGGAGCCGATACTATTGGGTGGAAATGGGAAGAGTCGAGATGCTTTACGACTAAATCAGCTTATAAGTGTTTAGAATGGAAGGAACATGTTGGTTCCGGACAAATATGGTCTCTTGTGTGGTCACTGAAAGTTCCACAAAGGATCCGAGTGTTTTTATGGTTGGCGTTAAGGGGAGGTTTGCTAACAAATGTTGAACGGATGCGAAGGCATATGTCAACCCAAAGTAGGTGCGAAGTTTGTAAAAATGGCGTTGAGGATGTGAGTCATGTGCTGTGTGACTGTCCAAGGGCGAGATCGGTGTGGGCTTCACTTGTGAGCAGCGATGCTTTTGATAGCTTCATGAGCAAGGATTTGCAGGATTGGTTTGTGGAAAACCTGGGTTGCGTTCAGTATGGGAGTGTTAGTGGTTTGAATTGGCCTGTACTATTTGCGACTGTGTGCTGGCAGCTTTGGAAGAGACGCTGTTGTGTTTTGTTGAACTCGGAATATGTGGAATTTTATGACTTCACTGATCACTGTTTGCATCTTGCAGGTGAGTATGGTGAAGCTTTCGGCAGGCCAAGTGGTGCTATCTCTGCTCTTCCGGTGACTGCTGCTACGTGGACTAGGCCACCGTTGAATTGGACGAAGATAAACACGGATGCAGCGGTGCATCCTCGGACGGGTGCTGCTGCTATTGGCGGAGTTATACGCGACAGTGATGGCAGTTGGATTTGGGGTTCGAGAAGCGTCGGAGATTGTTCGGTGCTATTGGCAGAAATATGGGCGATTCGTGATGGATTACAACAAGCTTGGATCCTTGGTTTTCTTCGAATAATCTTGGAGACAGACAATTTGGAAGCCTCCCGAATATTGAAACGTTCATCTAAAGCTCTTCATTCTCATTCTCTTGTGGCATCCTTGTTGGATCTTCTCTCGCGTAATTGGGTGGTTGAAGTTTGCCATGTACATCGAAGTGCTAATTCAGTTGCGGACTATTTAGCTCGTTTGCATCGTGATGACCCTGCTGGCTGCTCGACATTTTCTAATCCTCCCCCAGAAGTTACTGCTGCGATGACTGAAGAGTCTCTTGGTTGAAAGTCTGCTTTCTTGTTCAGTATTATCAAAAAAAAATGAAACATGGTCACAAGTCATTCATAAAGATGAATGATTAATTATTATTTTGTGTAATAACTATTTTTACTAATTAATTTATTATTGAACCTTAAAATAAAAGTGATCAAACATGATGAACGAATTTAATATAGCTGAATCATTGTATCCTATTAGGGTAATATTTATGACAATTTCTTGAATAAAAACTATTATAAGCTTTTAGTAATATTATTATAGGGTAATTTACATTTTAGATTACCGAATTTAACTTCCACTTTCATTTACATCACAAATATTTAATTTAATCAAATTCCATCATCCAACTTTTATTATTTATAAATGAAGTCACTTATATTGACAATGTTAAATAATTCTAATGTAAAAACTAAAATCAACACTTGTATTTAACATATTTTTTCACATATCATCATCAAATAATATTTAATTAATAATTTTAATATTTCTTCTATAACAATTTTCTGAAACATTTCATTTAAATAAATTTTGTGAAAAATATATTAAATAAAAGTGTAAATTCCAGTTTTTTACATTAGAATTATTTAACGTTTTCAATATAAGTGATATAATTTATAAATAAAAAAGTTGGATGGTTTAATTTGATTAAATTTAAGGTTTGTAAGGTAAATGAAAGTGTGTTAAATTTAATGATATAAAATTTAAATTGCCCTAATATTATATGTAAGAGAGTTCAGTCTTAGTATCACAGTGGAATGACTTTTACATTTAAATAATGGAAATGTAATTAATTGACGAAAAGTATGGAATTAATTTAAATTTATCTTGCATCATGTAAATCCAAACGGTTTCTTCGCTACCTCATTTTTCTCGTCAACATATTGCTTGATCAAATTATGAATAAAGAGAAAAATTACTTATATAAGTAACTAGCATTTTTTCATGTGAAAAATTGTTTATTTAAGCAATAGCATTTTCTCATGCGATGGAAAAATAATAATTCTAAAAATTAATTTAAGAACTTTGGATCATTTATTTGATGGAGTCGAAAGTGGAACATTAAATTAATAAATTACTATTTGATGATTTAAGAATTAATTTAATTGCTTAAATTTATTATTTATTTAGTTAAATTCACAATAAAATATTGAATTAATAAATCATTTGTAATTATTAGAATTATATAACTTAATCACGAAAGAGCTTTCCATTTTCCGTAATAAAAATAAATAAAAATTCTATATCTTGTTTAGTGCCTTTATTTATATCTTACACTAAAATATAGAGTTTAGAGTTTATAGTTGTGGTTTAGAGTTAAAGTTTAATTTTTAAAATTTAAGATTTTAAAAATTAAATTTTAAAAATTAAAATTAAAATATAAGATTTAATTTTTTTGTATCAAACATAAAAATGGAACAAAAAGATATATAGGATTTTTGTTCCTGAAAAAGATGGTTACATTTGGGCTAGGATGAAGCACAGACCAAAGCCTGAACCTTCTTTTAAGCCTCTTAATTTTAGATATCGACAGACATATCATAATGATGTTTAAACTTAGGGTTTTATTTTGATGCACAAGCTGTGTAAATTTTTTTTACACATTCCTTTTATAAAATTTAAAATCTAAATCACAAACCCTAGCAACCTAAAACCTAAGCCCTAAATCCTAAACTCTAAATTCTAAATTCTACCCATAAACCTTAAATTATATACTCTACATACTAAACCCCTAAACCCTAAACTAAAACCCTAAACCCTAAACCCTAAAATTAAAGGGCTTGTGTAAACTAAAGTTTACACAGCTTGTGCATCAAAGTATTTTCCTTAAACTTATTACAAGAAAGATTTTTTTTTTTAGAAAACAAGAATGATTATTGGTTGCTGTTGAACCATAAATCATTGTGAATATAGCTTCTGAAGTCGTTTTTGTTTATGATATATATTGAACAAAATAAAATTTAATAAGTAGTTTCGGTAAAAAAAATATAATATTTATTTTAGGAGATTCGGGGTTTAGCACTTGTGTATGTAAGATATATGTGTTGTCAAAAAATTAAAAAAATATAAACAAATATTACTATATAATCACACTAGTATATAATCACACTAGTATATTCAAAAAATATTCAACAAGGGAGAGTTCCTTACTTGCTATATATTGTTCATTAATTATTGTTATTATAGTCCTTTAAAAGCAAATGAATATTTTGTTAGAGGCGTAATGCAAAAAAAAAAAGTACTTAACGTTTGATTGAATTTTATTTTTTTTTGAACTAATTTAACACCCCGATATTTTATTTTAGGTCAAAATAATCACTATGCGTATAAAAATTATTAGTCAACTAACGATAAACAACTTGAAATGATTTGACAGAATGACATGTCAGCACAAAAAAATAATTTTAAATTTTATATAATTTTATAAAATTATTTTTCGACTTGTATAAAATTTTATAAAATAATTTTCAAGTCAACACTTTTATCTATATGACATTGTTATGTCAGCGTGCAGTGTCACGTAAGTTTATCACGTCATTTACCGTTTGTTAACTAACAGTTTTTATCCGTAAATGGGACATTTTAACTTAAATAAAACGTTAAGAGTTAAATTGACTAAAAAATGTAACGCCAAAAAAACTATCTAGTCGGTTAAGATTTTTTCTTGGGTTTTTTTCGTTTCTTAGATTATGTATCTCTATCACTGTATGTTTTAAAAGAGGCGTATAAATGTAGTGATAGAAGAAACCTGGTTGGTAAATATCACTTCCATCATCAATTAATAAAACAAAAAGAAAAGTCCATAACATTATGTGTTATGGGTTTTTTTTATCCAAATGTGTTATGGGTTTAATATTGGGCTTTAACTTCATCCATTGTTATCCTCCCCAATAATGAATGTTTCTGCAAACTTTCATTATTCATAAGCTGATAAGACGCAAAAAAGAAAGAAAAGCAATGATAGGTTGATTCCATCTAGGAAAAGAAAAACCTTTGGTATGTTTCTTTTCTGCAATCAAATCTCCATCTCAAGAAAGATAGAAAAAAAAAGGAAGCACGTGCATATGGATTGGATCTCATTTTTCAAGCTTATTTAGTATTCATGGGTGGTTCTTATGTTTAAAAAAATGGGTGGTTCTAGACTTTTACAAATGGGGCGGATGTATATGGTAAGTTAGGGGTGTAATTGATTTTTTTAAAAAATACTTACCATATAGAAATATTAGAATTGTATTAGGTTTTTTTATAAAAAATATTAAAATTAACCCCACTTGATTTGTTGAAATATGAGGTCAACAATACTTATTGTAATGGCATAGAAATCCTTCATATCTCATACCCTACTCTAACCACACTATACGAAAATTTTGGCTCTACCCCTTTATGTGCAATATGAGCGAGAACACAGACTTCCTAGGAAAAAAGCCTCCAGATGAGTTAAATAAAATATTTATAAGAGAAAAACTAAAAAAAGTAGTTATAAACTAGTGTTAAACACATGGAAATAAACAAATTATTGTTGTACTTTGTAGAATTTGAGTCATATTATACTAAGTGACAAATCTAAAAATTTAAGAATAAGATCCAAAATATTTTTTTTTTAAAAGGAGTATGCAAATTTTTTTTTCACCTTTAAACATTAAATTAGTACATTTTAGAGAAATGCACGCTGATTTAAACTTGTATCCAAAAAATGAAAATATAACTGCTCTCCTAAAAGGTTGCATGCATTTGTTACTGATTATACTCATTTCGATTAAACTAACATACAACACAGACATTAAATCAATAAATTTTTATTTTTATTTTTCTAAATTAAAATTTTCATTTTAATAAATTATACGAACCTCTCTTTAAAGCAAATGCTAATGCCCATGCACGTGTATATGTCATTTCTGTCTGGCTTTATTCTCTCTCTTTAATTTTCTTTAAAGAAGAAAGTATAGATCCATTGTCATAGAAAGGAATTGAAGCCATTTCTTTGATTGTAATTGTCGGCGCATACACTTGAAAACATTCCCAACCTCCCAATGTCGGCTAATAATTATGTTATTCGGAAGAGTTGTTTTCTAAAAATAAATCAACATTTTTCTAGATATAGATTAACATACTCTTAAATAAACAATCATATATTCACTAAAAGAAATACAATAAAATAAGTGAAAAGTTAAATAATATATATTTCAAAGAAGTTTATATATGGATAGGATCCACTTGCACGAAATGTAAAATTCGTCGTTTTACATGTTTTTTGGATCGGTTGATGGGTGAAATGGATGACTGAGATTAATTCTTTACTCTTTTTTTCAAGCGATAATCTTCATGTAACTCACTGTTAATTTCAGTTATCTTTTTTATCCATACAACGATTCAAAATATGTGTAA
The DNA here is from genome assembly GCA_958450335.1 of Hibiscus tridactylites. NCBI lineage: Eukaryota > Viridiplantae > Streptophyta > Magnoliopsida > Malvales > Malvaceae > Hibiscus > Hibiscus tridactylites. The sequence goes on along the minus strand of OY288286.1, from coordinate 21,770,989 downwards.
AAATTAAAAACTCTTACATTGTATAACCGGGTCATATCCCTAAATAAACAAGAGAAATCATGCAATTTTGGGTAACCCTAAGCTATGAATCTCTGGACAGAAAAGCTTCATGCCAGCTTGTCACATTTTAATACTACAAGTAGGCCATGTCCTTCCCCAAATATTATTTGATTTGTAAGGGAAAAAGGGTTTTCCATGGATTCGTGGGGTTTATAATTTAATAATCTTCAAGTGGATTCACATTAACCAAACATGTTAGAGATGGAACCAAGTTTCATGATTGCAAGCTAATCACATGATTAGTTTAGTTGAAGCTAATAATGAGGTATTGTTATTTTAATAATCATGTGGCGTCATCATCTTTTCTCATTCCCCATTATATTGCAACTCCACCAACCAAACCTCTCTAAACTATTCCGATTCTCTTCCAAATTCCAACACTTAATCATCATAATAATTAATAATTCAATTCCGTACATCTAACACGTGCATTACAACTCCAAGTTAGCAACGAATAACTGAAAAAACCGATTAAAACATGAATATAATTTGCTTAGCCGTTAATCACATGCTGACCAGCTCATCCGGTCAAGTTGGTCGACATGCAGGACCCACTCAATGCTCCTACAAACCAATATACCGAAAGCAATGCAAAAAAAGAAAAGGCAGAAAGGGTAAGCTGGCTTTACAGTTTAAAGTTTAAACCACAGAGAGAAATAAGGTTTCACATACACGTGTGAGGAATCACATGATCTACGGCTGGGATTCATTTGTGTTGATCATCGAACGAGTGGGGGGATGTTCGGACTTCTGGTCATTGAGGGAGCCAGTAAAGAGGATGCGACAAAAAGAAAAGAAATTATTTGTCCATTTTTAGTATCTTATGTATATTCTAACATTAAAAAAATAAAATTTTAAGTTTTAAACTCTAAATATCAACCTAAAATTTTAAACTTAATTTTAAATATTGTAATATAAATAAAAACCACATAAAAGATATAAAAAAAAATCTATTCCAAAAGAAATGGTTCAGTTGGGATGGGAAATCAAATACTAATAATAAGGGAAATGATTTAGGTTTGACCGTTGACTGGGATCCAGCAAATGAGAGGTAACTTTGTCCGAAAGTGCACGTGTGTGTAATCAAGATCCACGTGTCTTTGCTGTCCGTCGGTTGCAAGAAAAATCGTGCGCCACGTAGATTCCACGTGAGTGGTAATAATTGAGACGCAACTTGGTTAATGCATAATTACACGCCAATTAATTGGATATTTTAAACCAAAAACATATTTTAATTAAACATTTAGAGAAATGGCATTCACAAACTATTATTTATAAAATGACCCACAAATCTACCACATATGAAGAACTCGCGTTTCGGGGATCGCGAGACACGAATTAGCGCTACGCCAAAAGCGAGTTTCGCATACGTGGCAACACTTTTCAGAATAACGGTCAAACTTACATCAAATAGGCATGTTCGAGTAAAAATTTAGGCTTATTAATCGAATATTTTTTGTAAATATTCAGTTTGGGTTCGTAAGACTGAAAATTCTATTTCATATGGCACTAATATAGGCAATTTTCGTCCATTCTAAACCGACCTAAATTCACTTAGAAAACGACATCCTACTTTGTTTCTTTTTTTTTTTTGAATGAATTTGCCTTTAAAAAGGCGTAATAGACTTGGTTTATTAATCGAATAATAGTAATTAAAAAACAAAATAAAATATAAATTAGAAAAAAGTACCAAAAAGAAATTACTAAAGAAAAATAAAATTCCGTAATTACAAAAGAAAAAAATAATGTCTTTCATAAATATAATTAAAACATAATTACATATAAATTTGAAAAAAAGGCTCTAATGATGTCTATGTTCACCTGTTCCGCAGCGGGGTGCACGACGGTCCTGTGGCGGATTCCTCTGAATGTCATGTGCTCCAGGGTCGTTCTCATCATCATCATTAGCAGCATCAGCAGCAACATCAACATCATCATCATCGGCTCCAAAGATGTCCTCAAAACGCGGACTTCTGTTGGGGCCGAGGCGGGTGGAGAACAAGCTGGCCGACGGCGTATGCTGGACAATGCTGTAGTCGAACTGTGATGCTAATGGCGGGACATCGATCACCGGAGAACCACTCATTGGCATAGAGGGACGATAGACATCTGAGAAGTCGAACTCGGGTGGAAGCCTCATCTGTTGAAACATGGAAGGACCAGTGAAATTCTAAAACGATGTTCCAGAAGATGACGCCCCTACAATGTCAGTTCGTGGTCTCGGATCGTGCTGCCTCGACTAGCTCTGGCTGGGTCGATGTTGGGGGCGTGAGCGGTTTTAAGGAGGCACCTCAATTTCTCGCTTGTGCTCGTCCGAAGTAAGTATATGTGGCTTCCCATTATGGAGGTACCACTGAAAATAATCGAAAGTGACAGACATGGCCCAATCTACAATGGGTGCGAGGATGGGTGGTTGACTAGCATATCGGTCCATCCATTGTTGGACCTAGTCAGCGTGATGATGGCACCAATGAATTTCTGTCTTCCCTTACCGCGTCAATCGATGTAATTCATACAAATTAGGCGGCAAATGCAGAACCCCTTGGATGTACCCAAATTGTCGCAGAACCCAGTCTGTAGGATGTCACTCGACAATTTCGTAGTTGATGAGTGGCACTCGTAGCAACCATACGTGAGAGGACTGCGCAATGTCTGGCGGAGTAATATGGCGAATCGTAAGATTAGCGTAGGGAGTCCACACGAACTGAAAAAAATTATTTGAACGTTAGTTATATGAAATTTTATTAGAGAAATAATATGAAGAACTACAAATAAATTTCCGGATTACCATATCGCGGCGCATCTTGTCGATCACAAGCCTGTAATCTTGTTGATTGGTTGGCTGTCTCTGGTGGGTGAGTGCGCCCACCCGTCATTAATGGAAAATAAATAAAATCGTCAAAGAAATTATTCATAAAAATATATTCAATTAAATAATTTTAATAGTAAATTCGAATAAGTAGAAATATGTAGGGGGTGGGCTGTCTAGGCTGTAGGGTTAAAAATGGCATACGAAACCAAGCCCAAGACCGAAGAAGCAAAAGACATCATCCAATTGCTTGTTTGTCAGGGTTGACGGTTCTACAAAGCTCCTTGAACAGAAAGCCCAAGACCCCTGCTCCTCAATATTTTGCTTTTGATTCCGCAAAATTAGTTCTACAATCTCCCCCTTTTTGAATTTGTCTGGATGGTTTTGTTAAATTTGTCTTTGAAAACACATAAAACCTTTTTGAAATATCCCATATACATAGTTTCAAGTTGTTTGGACTTAGAAATGGTTTGGAATTCCTTTTAACTTTGTCCAAAACATTTTTCAATCATTATATCAAAACATTAGTTCTACAATCTCCCCATTTTTGATATAATAAAACCAACTTGAAAATTTGTTTGGGATTCTCCCATTTTAAGTTTAAAAATGTGAATAAGAGATGAATTTTTTTTAAAAGTAAGTAAAACTCCCCCTTATTCATTTAAAAATACAATTTAAAAATACAATTGTTCAAACCAAACTCTCCCCTTTTTTGTTATATCAAAAAGAATTCAAAAGACATTAAGTTCAAACTAACTTAGGAGGTTTGAAAAAAATGACAAAAAATAAGAATTTTGGTTTAAAATGGCTCCCCCTTACGCAAAGCATCATCAAAAGATGTTAGTCCAACACATGATAATCTAGTTGAATTAAAATAAAAATAAATCAAATTAAACAAACAATAGCAACAAGATTTTACCAACACTTGAATCCAAGGGAGGATGTGAAGCCTTCCTTTTCAAGTGTCTTTCTTTGTGTGCATTGAGCTCCCCCTCAATGTTTGACTTGTTGATCAATCTCCATCACGCCTATCATAAGACAATCAAGTAATTTTTGGTATCCAAATTGCTTTGGATCCATAGATGTTAGTAACACAAAACTTAATCCCCTTAGGAATCTATTTTTCAATTTCGTCCTTTTTAGTTGAATCACTTAGTTCTTTTGGGACCCAAATACTTCTAAAAACTTCACCATTTACAAATCTAGGGGTACTAGATTGTCTTACATAAAAGTGATTTTCCAAAATTATTTTTCTTTTCAAGCTCTTTGGAAACCAAATCTTTTTCTTTTTGAACTTTATGAAGCAAATTTTGTAAATCAAAACATTTTTGTTCAAACTCTTGGAGGTTTGCTTCAAGTTCAATTTTGGTTTTAGAAGTCAAATCATTTTGAATTTTCAACTTTGAAATCACTTTCTTGTTTTTCAAAATGTGATTTTAAACTCTAAAACCAAATCGTCATAGGCATCTTATAATTCATCAAAAGAATATGAACATGAAGTAGATGAATTAGAAGTTACCCTTGAATCTTCTTCGATGGCCATAAGACAAAGGTTGGCTTGTTCATCGTCGGTGGAGTCTTCATCACTCCATGTAGCCACATATGCCTTCTTCTTATGGCTTGAAGTGCTTGCCCTCTTCTTCTTTAAGGATTCTCGTTCAAGTTCTTTCAAGGCTTTCTTCATGAAAGGGGCACACTTCTTGAAGAGATTAACTATATCTTCTTCTTCATCCTCCTCTTCACTTGAATCTACATGATGACATGTGGAAGATTTGAGAGCAATGACATTTGTGTTGATGCCAAGCCCTTTGAGCTTCTTCTCCCCCATAGCTCTAATCTCTTCCTTCTTCTTCTCATCTTCTTTGTTTTTCTTCATTATTTGGTGAGTGAGAAGTGACCCCATGAGCTCATCAAGCTTCAAAGTCTTGAGATTCTTGGGAAGGGAGTAGATGAGCTTTCGGACAAGCTTCTCTCCAAGAATGACTTCTCTATAACCCTTGAGTCCATTGGTGATGGTGGAGAATCAATGGAACATCTTCTCAATGTCCTCTTCCGAATCCATTTTGATGTTTTCATACTCTAGGTTGAGGAGCCCGATATTGGTTTACTTTACTTCATTTGTCCCCTCGTATGTAACTTCGAGCCTGTCCCAAACTTCCTTGGCACTCTCGCAAGAAGACATCTTCTCGTATATGTTGAGGCTAAGTGCACAAAAGATGAAGTGCAAAGCCTTGCAATTTAGCTCCATCTTCTTACGATCGTCGACACTCCACTCCGCCTTGCTTCTTTAGGGGTATGAACAGACCATGTTCTATGATATCCCAAAGTTTTTAGTCTTTGGATTTGACAAAGAACATCATCCTCGTCTTCCAATAAGCATAATTGGTCTCGTTGAAGAAGGGCGGTTTATCGATGGATTGCGCCAATGAGCTGGTTGTTTGAAATGTTGATCGAGCTTGCCGGATCTTCTCAATAGGGTTTCCTCCTCTTCAATTGAGCCAAGATCTGATACCAATTTTTGGGTTTTTAGGTGCTCAATTCCTTCAACCGTTCTTGCTCGCCAAGTGGTGGAGAATTGGAATATTGAGTGATAGAGGTGTGGAAGCCAAAAAAAAGATAAAGACAAGATGATTTATAGTGGTTCAACCTTCTAAACAAGCTCAACATCCACTACCTTAGCTTCCCACTAAGGATTTCCAATCAATCCACTATTGATTCGTCCCCTTTTCTAGGCTTAGGAGGAAACCCTTACAAAACCGATCAAGCTTTCTACCCAAAGCTTTGATCAAACCCTCTTCACAAAGAGATAAAATAAGCAAACTTAGATCCCTCTAATAGGTATTTGTTTGCACAATAAAGCTCTCACCCAATCCGAAAACACTTGAGCAAATATAACAATTTTGGCTCAGTAGTGTTTGTCTATACAAGGATCTGACAATTAGGCACTAAGACACATTTTGATCATATGTTGTATTACAATTGAAGCATTAACCATTACTTGATGCTTGGAGGTCCCTTTTATACTCCTAATCAAGTTTGTAGCCATTATTAACCGTTGGGGTTGAATTTGAGCCGTTGGAGACTTTATTTCCCACCATAAATTTAGTTTTGCAACTCCCTGTTTCGAATTACCCGGCCCTGTTTCGAAACACTCTTGAAATAGAAAGAGCCGTTGTAGTCTGATGCAGCACTCGTTTTGGAATACCCTTGGCCGTATCAAAACGATCGTATTGGAACTCTTGTTCCTGTATTGAAACGCCCTGTAATTTAAAAGGTGGTTGGGAAATAGCCGTTGGGGAGTTTATGACCGTTGAGGTCATGCCATATAGGCGTATTGAAACGCTAGGCAAAATTCTCACCCAGATCAAGCCCTGTTTTGAAACAGTCAAGGATGTATCGAAACGTTTTGCCACTGTGAAGTCCTGTATCGAAACACCTAGAAGCATTTCGAAACGCCTAGAAGCGTTTCGAAACGCTTGGATGGTTTTGTTAAATTTGGCTTTGAAAACACATAAAACCTTTTTGAAATACCCCATAAACATAGTTTCAAGTTATTTGGACTTAGAAATGGTTTTGAATTCTTTTTAACTTTGTCCAAAACATTTTTCAATTATTATATCAAAACATTAGTTCTACACGGACGCAACTATCAATCATCTGAAGCCTCCAAAACCACTTCGTTTGATTCCGGAATATTATCCCATGTTTTCAACACATTAAAATAGAGGATCAATGCATTAAAATGCATCCAAAACTCCGACACTGAAAGGAAATCCCGCAGCCCTACTCTAAAGCATCAAAACACCCATCCGAAACAACCAAAAACTCAATCTATTTACCTCTACGCTCAACCCAGCCATTTCCCAACTCATCCAACACATTTTAGGCACTAATCAACATCCAAAAACAACCTAAAACCGTCTTTATACCTCTAGAAACCCAAATTTCTCAAGAACACCCCAAAAACTCAACCAAAACACCTCAAAAATCAAGATACTTGAGAATTTCGGGATCTCTATGATTAAGACTCCACTTCAACACCAAAAACCTTTTAAAACTCATTTAGAAACAACCTCAAATTAGCCAAATAAAAAAAGATCCGAAAATCACATTAAATCCACTTTTCTAACAAGATTTCAATAATTTATCAAACTAACAACAAAACCTCAATCAAAATCACTAATAAAGAGTACACTATCTTTTGAATTTTATTAAATAACCTAGATTAGAGGGTTTGTAACACCCACAAATCCGGTCTAGTCGGAATTCAGTTTCGGTGATCGGAAATTCTACATTGATAGAGTCTAAATATTATACCAACTAGTAAATTATTGATATCGAACCCTAATTGGACTTAAAACATCATCATCGGACTCATTTGAATAATAATGAACCTATATAGTGACTTAATTGAAGATAATGCAAGATAAGGAGTGAAATCATAGAATGGTGTAAGTTGATGGACTAATCTTGCGATTAGCCCCTCCTCAATTTAATTAGTCCTTCATGGGTTATCAGGAGAGCTTTCCTCCAATTGAATGAGAGAGAAATAGCCAAGTTATATTCTTAAAACAAAAGGAATTAGGGAATTGGAACTTACCCGAGAGATATAAGCAAGCACCTTTATCCTCTTCATCTTCTTCCTTGAAGCAATCACCTCCATGGAAGGAAGTTTTGAACTTCACCTTTTCTTCGTTTTATCGATATTGAATTGTTACTATCGACCAGGTAAGCTATAATCCTCAATCGGTTATTGAATTCCATGGATAAAATATGATTAATCTTAAGCTAGGGTTTTTAATATCCATGGATATCTCATCGTTATCATCTCTATTGAGATCGATTATTGGTTTTGATGTTGTTATATTGATTTTGATATCGTAATATCGACCCTAATGTTCTCATATTGATTTCCTAGCTCAAGACATTGATGAAGAACATCCATCGTCTCCATCCAAAGTTAGGAACAAGGGGATTGTCATCCGAGAGCCTTGAAAGCTTTGGAGTGTGAAGCTGAGTGTAGTCGGAGTCTCGGGTTTAGATGAAAGGCCTTTTGGATCATTATTTTATAATTTAGATTACATCGCTAACATTGTTGTTAAGGAAAATTTCATTGGATGGCTAATCGGACACTTTGGTAAGTGTCAGTAAGTTGTTATTAAACATTGGACATAGTCATTGTTCTTGACATGGAGCATTGTCATTGATATATTCGTTGTTATCGAATTATTGTATTGAGATCATTGGACATTGTTATTGACATTGAATTATGAAATATTGATGATGAGATACATATATTGCTAGTTTGGTAATATTGAAATCATCGGACATCGAAATACTAATGGTTATTGAAGTGGATATGAATATTGCAACCTTGGATTGGAATGGACATTGGATACAATTGGCATGCCATAGAATTCATGAGCTCAATGTATGGGTGTACTACGGTCCTAAGGATACGGCCTATATTGATTTGACGAGGTGGAGAGATATGTATGGATATTGGTCATATTGGCAAGGCAGACGGACTAGAGCATTAATTGACTTGGCAAGGCGTAGGAATTCGCGTATCCATGATCTTTATTCAATCCAAAGATTAAAAATTAAATGAACATGTTTATACATTGCATATTATTGTATAACATTGATGTTGTTGGCATGAGATATTGATTAAGAAGATTCGTGGCATTGTTGTTATTCATATTGTTTATGACTACCTCACTAGGCAAACTATGCCTAATGTGTCTCATCTCATGCATACTTCAGGTTAAGAAGGTTTGTGTGTCGGAGGATCGAATTGGCAAGCAAGACAAGTCACTACCAGCCCCAAGTAATGTGTTTTTTTCTTATAAACTCTTAGGAAGGTGGAAAAGTAGTCGAACTAGTCATTTGTGCCTATTTTGATGTGTTGGTGTATTGCTTAAGTTGTAATAAGTTATATAGCTTAAAATGGCTTTTTGGTAAAGTCTAAAATGGACGGAAATTGCATACATGGCTCAAAAAGGTAAAAACATAGTAAATGTATTCATATGGTCATGAAACTTGGCATGATAGTAGTTCATACCATTGGAGTATTGTATGTAAAGTTTCATTGCATTTGGACATAATTCGATAGCTTAAATCGAATAAAACCAGCAAAAATCTGTCATTACATGCCATACCGTATCAGAACGAGTGATGGCGTTTCGATATGGGTGTGTAATAATGAACCTAAGGTATAGGTGTATCTGAACGGAATTGAGCCGTTTCGGAACATTTTGTCTCTGGCGACCAACATTTCAATACGAGTTCATAGCGTGTTGAAACAAGTCAAAGTCAATAAAAGATGATCAATGTCCACCCATTTTGAAACAGCTAAGGGTGTTTCGATACGGGTTAGGTAAGTTAGTTAAGGACTCATTGAACACATTGCTTGTTTCACAATTTAGTCACTAAATATCGTAATATTAAATTGGATGGGATAATGATCTCAAAATTTTATGAAGATTTACAGGCTAGTTATCAATGCATTGAATTACATTGTGTTATTGTCTGTTGCATCAAGAGACCTTTTATTTGTCAGTTTTGCAGATTAGTCCCTAAAACTTGTAAAAGTTATAAATTGGTCCTAAATAGTTTAATGTGGCCTTCTTGTGAATGAATTGGATTAAATGTATATCGGTAATGTTTTGTTTGTGTAATATTGCTTATGTGTTGGAAAGAAGAAAAAATGGAATTTATCGCACCGATCACCGTTTTGCTCATCGGTAAAACGCTCTGACCCGGTTCTCGACCAGGCCAGTAAGGGGGTGTTACATTTGTGGTATCATAGCTAGAGTTTCGTCGATTTTAGGACTAAACTGAAGTTTATTACATTGCTATTGTGTTACTTCGCCACCTAGGAGTTTTATATTGTGTATATTGTGACTTGTTGACTAATCTGATCTTTCATATAGATATGTCTGAGATAAACGAAGCTCATATTGACGAGCTCGCTACTGGCTCCTTGACACATGGCAAGAATATAAGAGGAGGAAATCCTCAGAATCCACCACAACCACAAGACCCTCTTGTTCAGAGTACTGAGCCTGCAGCATCTACCGCTCAGGCTGAATGCTATCAGAACATGGCTAACATGTTCAAACAGTTTATGGCTGCGATGCAAGCAACACCATCAGTTCAGCCTACCCCTACTATTGTTCAGTATGTCCGAGCCCCTGTGGACAAGCTGGCTTCACTCTGAGCCTATTCTTTCACCAGACAGGATGATGATAATCATGAAGTTGCTAAATATTGGCTGGACAACACGCTACATATCTTGAATAAATAGCTGCAGTGTTCAGATGAACACAAGTTGGAATGTGCTATTGCATTGTTAACCGATGAAGCCATTATGTTGTGGGAAACTACTATTCTCACAGCTCCTAAAGAATCAGTTACCTGGGAGTTCTTTCTCTGAGAATTTCGAAATAAATACATCGGTGAGTATTATCTCGCGGAAAGGAGAAACACCTTTCTTCACTTGAGGCAAGGAGGGTGACCTATCGAGCAATATATCCATGATTTCTTTAAATATTGCCGTTACAGAGTAGCGTTTATAAAGAAAGAGGAAGATAAGTGCAAAATGTTCATAACTGGTCTTAGTGATGAATAATGACCTATATTTGGCCCTTGGTATCACCAACTTTCAGGATTTGGTGAACCGAGTCAAGGCCACTGAAGCTGCCCAGAGAGCTCAACGAGCCGGTGGGTTTGGAAAATTTTAGAAGATGTTCAGGGAAGATTCGCGATCTCCTAGATGAAACAAGAAGGGGAGATATCAAGGCCCCAAGCAGAATGTCTACCCACAGCCTTCCCGTTTCGGGAATATTGAGAGACCTCAGTCTGTGACATAGTATTTTGCCAAAGTAGCGTCCGTTGATAGTATTGGAGGTTCAAATTGAGGCAACCAACATCCATTGTGTAATTATTTTCAGAACAAGCATTCGGTGGGACAATGTCGTAAGTAAACCGGAGCTTGTTATTACTGTGGTGAGCAAGGTCACTTTATTTGTGACTGTCCTATGAATGCAACCAAATCTGTGGTCACACCGACTACCGCTGCTTCGCTTGCTCAATCCTTCCAGGGTAAGGGATCGAAGTATGGATCACCAGGGACTTTTAGACGATCGAGTGGTCAGGGAAGCCCTTCAACAAACAAGATTCGAAGGCTCATGCTCAAATGTACCATGTAAGGAGCAGGGAAGAAGAGGATGAACCTGATGTTGTTGCAGGTACCATTGAGTTATATTCACATCCTTTATATGCATTGATTGACCCTGTCTCTACTCATTCTTTCATAAGCACCAATGTAGTTAAAATGTATAACATGTCTTCTGAACCAATACCATCGAGAATTTCTGTAACCAACTCCCTAGGAGATTGTGTCACTGTAAGGGTAGTATGCAAGAATTGTCCCTTAATAATCCAAGAGATTCCTTTTCTGGCCAATTTATTGGCTTTACCGATCCATGAATTTGACGCTATCCTAGGTTTAGATTGGCTTAGTGAACACCAAGCCTGGGTAGATTGTTGTAAAAGAAAATTGTATCTTAGGGGTTTGGGTAAAAAAATGTTGTACTGATGAATGTTAGCAATCCATCGTTGTATGATTTGTCATTGGAAACTAAAAGTGAGCCACAACTACGAGACATTGACATCGTATGTGAATTTTCTAATGTTTTTCCTCATGAACTTCCGGGATTGCCCCCAACCCGTGAAGTGGAATTTAACACTGAGGTGCAATCTAGGACTGCTCCAGTTTCCATTCCACCATATCGAATGGTAGCTATGGAGTTGAAAGGATTAATGGCTCATATTCAAGACTTGTTGAGTAAGGGTTTCATTCTACCAAGCTCTTCACCTTGGGGAGCTCCAGTTCTCTTTGTTAAGAAGAAGGATGGTTCTATGCGTTTGTGCATCGACTACAAACAATTGAATAAAGTAACCATCAAGAGTAAATATTCATTGCCTAGAATAGACGAACTGTTCGATCAATGAAATGACGCCTCTCTGTTTTCCAAGATCGACTTAAGGTCAGGCTACTATCAAATGAGAGTTAAAGAATGCGATCTGCCAAAGATTGCTTTCCGTACAAGATATGGACACTACGAATTCTTGGTGATGGCCTTTGGGTTAACCAATGCACCAACATCTTTTATGGATTTGATGAATCGGGTGTTTAGGCCCTATCTTGATAAATTCATAGTAGTGTTTATAGATGATATCTTGATCTATTCCAAGAATGATGCGGAACATCGAGATCATCTTCGTATTGTACTTCAGACCCTGAGAGAGAAACAATTGTATGCGAAGTTCTATAAGTGTGAGTTCTGGCTCACTGAAGTTGCCTTTCTGGGGCATGTAGTGTCGGCTTCGGGTATTCATATGGACCCGAAGAAAATCCAAGCCACTGTAGAATGACATCCAGCGAAGAACATTGGTGAAGTCAGAAGCTTCCTTGGGCTTGCTTGCTATTACCACAGATTCGTGAAAGGATTTTTTATGATAGCTGCTCCTTTAACCAAATTGTTGAGGAAAGAAACTCCTTTTGTTTGGACCGAGGTTCAATAACGAAGTTTTGATCAGTTGAAACAAGTTCTGACACATGCACCTGTCTTGACCCAGCCCGAGTCTAGAAAGAACTATACAGTATACAATGATGCATCACTTCTTGGGTTAGGATGTGTTTTGATGCAAGAAGGTAAAGTTATTGCTTATGTTTCAAGACAACTTAAGCCACACAAAATGAATTATCCCACTCACGACCTTGAATTGGCTGCAGTTGTCTTTCCATTGAAAATCTGGAGGCATTATCTCTACGGGGAGAAATGCTATCTTTTCACTGACAACAGAGATGGATGGAACTCCTTCAAGAGTACAACTTGATCATTGATTACCATCCAAGCAAGGACAATGTTGTAGCTGATGCACTCAGCCGCAAACCTTCGCCTAGTAAGCTTTGACAATAGACTTGAAGTTTTGTGTATTGTGAAGTACATTAACTCATCGCAATGTTGTTATATTGTAGCCCCTCGAGCAATTAACGCTCACTTCCGACTTCGGAAGCATCGTTGTCTTGTAGCTGAGCTCCAAGTTCAGTCTACCATCGTCCTATGAATCAAGGAATTACAAGAGCAAGATATTGAGCTTCAAGCCATTGTCTTTAAGCTATCGGATAACCCTGACTTCAGAATTAATTCTGAAGGACTCTTATGTTTCCATGATCGAGTTTGTGTACCTAATGACGAATCTCTTCGCAATGATATCCTTTCAAAAGCCCATTCGAATTCTTTCTCTGTTCACCCTGGATCTGTAAAGATGTATAAAGATCTACGCGAACTTTATTGGTGGCCAGGCATGAAGCAGGCCATAGTTTATTACATTTCCAAGTGTCTCATGTGCCAACGTGTTAAGGCAGAACATTGCGCTCCTACTGGACTATTACAACCTATCAATCCACCAAAATGGAAATGGGAAAATATAACTATGGACTTTTTTAGTGGTTTACCGATGACCCCTGCAAAGCATGATGCTATATGGGTCATTGTAGATTGTTTCACAAAGTCAGCTCATTTTGTACCGGTCAGAATGAACTACGATCTTCCTAAGCTAGCTGACTTGTATATCAAGGAAGTAATCCGACTCCACAGAGTACCTAAGTTTATCATCTCCTATCGAGATCCTCGATTTGCATCTCGGTTTTGGAAAACCCTACAAGGAGCTCTGGGCACCAGATTTAATCTTAGCACAACCTTTCACCCTCAAACTGACGATCAGTCAGAAAGGGTAATATAGGTAAATCATTGAACAATCTGACCTTTGAAATCATAGAAATTTGGATTATCACTGAATCTCTTTATACAGATCTTGGAAGACATGCTTCGAGCATGCATTATTGACTTTGGTGGAACTTGGGAGAAATCTACCCCTTTTCAAATTTGCCTACAATAATAGTTACCAAGCATCAATCCATATGGCTTCATATGAGGCATTGTATGGTAGGCGATGTAGAATTCCACTATGTTGGTTAGATCTTGGAGAACCTTACAAGGCCCTGACTTACTTCGGGAGACTAAAGAACGGGTCACCATTATTCATGATCGTTTAAAGGTTGCCTTTGATCGATAAAAAGCTTATGCTGGTCTTAAAAGAAGAGACATTGAATACGAAGTTGGTGAGAATGCCTTCCTCAAAGTGTCACCGTGGAAGAAAGTCTTAAGATTTGGCAAAAAGGGGAAATTGAGTCCCTGATTCATTAGACCCTTTGAAATCATTGAAAGGATTGGCCTAGTGGCACATCAACTATTGGTACCCTCATAATTGAGTAAAATCCACGATGTCTTTCATGTATCGATGCTTCGGAAGTATCAATCTGATCCCTCACACGTTGTGGAACCTGAATTTGTAGAACTTCGACCAAATTTATCCTACGAGGAAGAACCAGTTCAAATTCTTGCAAGGGAAGTCAAGAGGCTTCGCAATAAAACAATATCATTGGTTAAAGTGCTTTGGAGGAGTCACACCATTGAGGAAGCCAGATGGGAACCTGAAGAAACCATGAAACAACAGTATCCACATCTCTTCTATTTAGATAAAATTTGAGGACAAATTTTTCTTAAGGGGGAGAGTTGTAACACCCAAAATCCAGTCTAGTCGGAATTTAGTTCTGGTGATCGGAAATTCTACATTTATAGAGTCTAAATATTGTACTGACTAGTAAATTATTGATATCGAACCCTAATTAGACTTAAAACATCGTCATCAGACTATATTGATTAATATTGAACCTATATAGTGACTTAATTGAAGATAATGCAAGATAAGGAGTGAAAATCATAAAATGGTGTAAGTTGAGGGACTATTCTTGCGATTAGCCCCTCCTCAATTTAATGAGGCCTACGTGGGTAATCAGGGGAGCTTTCCTTCAATTGAAGGAAAGCCAAATAGCCAAGTTATATTCTTAAAACAAAAGGAATTAGGGAATTGGAACTTACCCGAGAGATATAAGCAAGCACCTTTATCCTCTTCATCTTCTTCCTTGAAACAAGCACCTCCATTGGAGGAAGTTTTGAACTTCACCTTTCCTTTGTGTTATCGATGTCGAATCGTTACTATCATTCGTGTAAGCTATAATCCTCAATCGATTATTGAATTCCATGGATAAAACATGATTAATCTTAAACTAAGGTTTTGACTATCCATGGATATCTCATCGTTTTCATCTTTATTGAGATTGGGTATTGATTTTGATGTTGTTATATTGATTTTGATATCGTAATATCGACCCTAATGTTCTCATATTGATTTCCTACATCAAGACATTGATAAAGAACATCCATCGTCTCCATCCAAAGCTAGGAACAAGGGGATTGTCATCTGAGAGCCTTGAAAGCTTCAGAGTGTCAAGGTGAGTGTAGTCGAAGTCTCGAGTTTAAGCGAAAGGCCTTCCCCGATCATTATTTGATAATTTAGATTACATCGCTAACATTGTTGTTGAGGAAAATTTCATTGGATGGCTAATCAGACACTTTGGTAAGTGTCGGTAAGTTGTTATTGAATATTGGAAATAGTCATTGTTATTGCCATAGTGCATTGTCATAGATATAGTCATTGTCATCGAATTATTGTATTGAGATCATTGGACATTGTTATTGACATTGAATTATGAAATATTGATGATGAGATACATATATTGCTAGTTTGGTAATATTGAAATCATCGAACATCATGATACTATTGGTTATTGAAGTGGATATGAACATTGCAACTGTAACCCCCTTAACCCGGCCTAGACGGTTGACCCGAACTACAGAGATTACACGAGGAAAATCAAAGTCAACCCGAAAGTCAACCTTAATTAACGACCCTTTTTTTCTTTTTAATCTTGTCTAGATACATGTTAACCCTAGGTGAACACTTGAGAAACATATACGCGTAAAGCACAACAATCGAATTTCAAAAGAGACTCAATTGCATAATATACAAAAATTAGGGACCAAAAAGTAAATTATGAAAATTAGAAGGTCTTAACTGAATTTTAAGTTACCAATATTAAATTAATCATATTACATGATTCCCTGTCAAATTTCACCTTAATCAGACATTTCAAACTCATGCAATTGCAATTACAACTTTCGGAACTAAAACGTAAGCTTACAAACCTCAACACCATTCAAATTAGTGCCCAACGGTCACCTGTTTCGAAACGGTGTTGATGTAATCACTAATTTTGTCCGGGTCAATCTTTTTTATTATTTTTCTGCTAATAATGGGCTTTAATGGTATATGGGTTGTTATTATTACTAGCATTACTATATTACTATTATTACTATGTATTATTGTTATGATAATATCATTATTACTATATTACTTATACTTCTCCTATCTAATTATTATTACTATTATACTGATATGTTATCATCACTATTATTGATGTTACCATATGTTAGTACCATTATTATTAAAATATTCAATTCTTTTTATTACTAAAGTTGTCACCGTATAACCATATGTTCATTACAGTTGTTAAAATTGTTACCGTATTATCTATCATATTATTATTTATTATCTATTACTAGTATTATATTAACACCACTATATATTATTATTATTATTATTATTATTAATGTCATTATTATTAGTATCTAAAAACCCAAAATATAAATAAAAGCCCATATTAATTAAATAAAAGCCCACATATTACATTAAAGTCCATTTACATATCTGAAAACCCAAAAACAAAATACAGGGCCCGTTTGGCCCAACACCCATTAAACAGAAACCCTAATTGCTATATTTTGTCTATGCAGCCGCCGCAGCCACGACCGTCAGATCTGATCAGATCTGACGGCCTAGATGAAGCCATGAAAAGGAAGCCCTAGATGGGCACTGATGAGTCATGCGCCGCCTAGATCACAACCGCAAGATCAGGAGGGCTTCAACGGTCCAGATGTGAAGACATGAGAAACCCTAGACGCCCATCTGATGACCTCGCGCCGCCATGAAGCTGAGCCGTTAGATCAGAATGTGATCTGACGGTCCGGATGCCACGAGATGCAGCACGCGCCCACGCGCGACGCATCAGCTCCCCACTCGCGCGCGTGAAGCCCACGCCCGCCTCTCCAGATTCCTCGAGCACTCGCCACGTCGCCCCCGCCCATTCCAACGACCGATCCGTCGGCCACGTCGATCATCGTACAATATGCAACAAAGAAAAGAGAGTCAGCATCAAATAAAGGAAAAATAGAAATCGAAAACAAAAAAGAAAAAGAAGGACGAAATCAGAACGGAATGGCAGAGGATGACAGAGCCTTGCATGAATCCGGCCAAAAACACAATACGAACCAATGAGCTTTTTTTCATTGAATTAACCAATATGTAAAAATCAGTCGAAATTCGGGCTATAAAGCCGAATCGACAGCTTCATTGTAAGGGATTCGTGAAACTCCCGTAAAAAAGCACGAAAAGCAATACCACATCAGAGCATTTGCAGGTATACCATTTACTACTATTGCATGTAAGAGAAAAAAGGATTGAAAGTATGTAAAGAGTTTTTTTTTACCTTTTCTGTTTTGTTCCTCATCGAACCAGAACCCCCTTTTTTCTCGGCAACAATCCCGGCCGTTCATCGGCTTCAAAAAGGGTGCGTCAGAGAAGGGGTTCAAAACCCCCTGTTGTTTCGTAAACCGTTTTTAAAAAATACAGAGGCTAGGTTTTTTTTAGGTTTTCATTTCCGGGAAAGGTCGTTTTGGGTTTTGGGGAGTGAAAGGTCGTCTTTTTCGGGTTTCTTTAGAGTAGGTTCGTCGGTCGGACATGGTTTTAAGTCCGCCGGACGGTGACTAGCACCGGCCGGCGTTCGAGATCGAGGGAGAATCAGAGAGTCTAGGTGCGGCTAGGGTTTAGGTTAGGCAAAAGGGGCATCCGTTTTAGTTTAGGTGGGTTATATAGAGCTTTAGGTTTTTTGTTTCGGGTAAATAGCGAGTCCAGTCCCTCCGCGTCGGGGTATTAGCGTCATAAGGGTCGCCGCGTGGTCAAATTACATCCTAGGTCCTCCGTAGTCTGAGTCGGTTCATCTTCTAGTCCCCAGATCGAGTTCTTTAGGGGTTATTTACGTGTTCGGTCCTCTTCCTTCTTACCCGTGTTCAATAGGGTCTTTACAGTTTAGAGCCTTTGTTTTTTTTCTTTCTGATTTCAGCCTCTGTTTTTGCCCTTATTTCATTTTGGTCACCATTCGAATAGTTTTGTTGCTTTATGTTTTAATGATGATTAATTAGTATGAAAGCATGTATGTTATGCCATGTGTTTGTTTTATCTTTATGAATCGAATATATGTTGCCATGTTAATCTTTTAATTAGGTACATTGAAAATGGGCTAGTTTAATCTCTTTAATTAGGTTAATTAATGAATAGTCTTAAATGGGCTTTGTGTTCTTTTAAAAATAGGAATGCCTTAAAATGGGCCTTTGGGCTTCAAGAGTTAGTTTAATTAATTAATTTGGGCTTTCTCTCCTATGTGTTAGTTTGAGTGACATACATGTACATATATTTGTTCATCATACGGCCCAATATGCAAGCATGATAACCGGGTCTAAAAATCAAACTCGAGAGGGGTATTAATTAACTTCGGTATCCGAAAACGACAGTCCTAGCTTAATGGATGTCTATCGGATACTTAGGTTAATTTTCACCGCCTCCAGGTAAGCGAAAGCATAAAAATTGAAAACAACACGCATCATCTCTTATATGTTCGCATCATGCATAAAGGTGACGTACGGGATCCGAACCCTAAACTAACACGGCAGTCAGCCTTATTTGATGTCGGTTTAGTCTATGGTCCGGTGTACCGTCATCCTTTTTAATTAAATGTTTAAGTAATTCCAATGCCACTATTCGATAAAGCCCGCGTTATTTAAGTTATATTTTCATTTAAGAACAATTATTAAATTCACTTCGATTTTTAAATAATTCCTATCGATCAAAAGGCAACAAGTAATTTGGTACCGATTTCCGGGCGTGATGGGGGCGCTAACCCTACCCCACGCGTAACCAACTCCCGAACCCGTTTTAAAATGAATCTCTGGTTTTATGGTGTCCGGCCTACCTTAGTGGCCGGTGGCGACTCCAAATTTTCACAAGTTTTCCAAAACATGAATTTCTCCCTTTTTTAAATAAAACCCCCTTTCAAAAAATAAAATAGTGATAAGGCCCTCACTTAGCGGTTTTCAGAAAAACCTTATCACAGCATGGCGACTCCGCTGGGGACAAATTTTTTGTTTTCACCAAACAAAAAAGGAGAGTTAAGCCAATAAAACGCTTGTTGCCTTTAATCGATAGAAAATATTTAAAATTCAAAGTGAAGCTAATGAGTTTGTTCTTCTATGAGAATAAGACTTAAGTTGAATGGGCTTTGAAAATTTGTGGCATTCGAATTGATTTTTCATTTAATTATTAAGGAAGTCACCGACATGTGTTGCATCATGATCATCAAGCTCTATACCCGAGCTACCCTTTTTAAGTGAGAGTGAAACGCCCATACCCACGTGAGTATCCCTCCACGGGTCGGTAATTCACTTTCGGAATCCACGCCTTTTGACACGTGAGCAGCCCTCCACGTCATTAGGTCGTGCTTTCCCTCGAGCCGAAACCAATTCGCAAGCCTGTAATGGGCCAGAATTGGGGTTCTTATTGCCTTAGTAGGTGATGAGATAGGTTCGGGTACCCTTTGTTAGAACCGAACTCATGAGTGAGAATATAAGAAGCCTACCCCATTAGAGCCATGCGGATAACCCTAGAGTTTAGAGTGTCTAGGTTTTTTTCTTGCTAATTGCTTGTTTCTACGCTTCTTTTTTCGTTAACGCTTGAATTTCATTTCTTGCCTTGATTTATGTTTATCATGTGACTAACACCTTTGCTTTTCTTCCCCTCTTATTTTGCATATTTCATCATTGCATAAAGAGCACATTGAGTTGGGAAATAGTCTGAAATTAAAGACTTGATTAGTGGGAAATATGGTATGTAACAATAACGTGAAGGACCACGATGAAAATACAGCCACAAGGAGAACTACTACATGGTCGGGATTCCGAGACAAGAAAGGCTTTCAAAAACAAGAAAAGGCCACCTCACTTATTTGTTAGATGTCCCGGGCAAGTGATCATTACTTCGAATTTTGGAGCTCAACCTACATTTGTTCTACGGTTGGCAGCTTTGATTTGACTACAACAGTTGGGAAATACCGAGTCTTGCAAGGAAATTAGCGAGAACCACACCGAACAGCAACCAAGCTTTCCGGGGCAAGATCGAAAGTTTTTCGGGCACTTCGCCGCCTTGAGTCGACAATCAAGTCTCAATCTAGAACAAGGAAAAATATTTCAAGTCAGAGGGAATTCCGACCTCACCCCCGATGCGCTTTGAAGGTTAGGCTCAGTGGGACCCTTTCAAAGAGCAGGTCAAGAGTACCAATATCGACAGTGGATTAATCATAATTCGTCGCCTATACCACTTGGGGGGAGGACCGAGAGTTGGCCTACTTGTTAACGAGGATATGAGAGAACGCCCGATTCCTAGCAAAAGATGATTTCAAGAAAGAAGAAGGGATTGGGTGAGTCTTGAAGAAAATCGTCGACCTAGACGCCAGCTTAAGAACTGCATGTAGTGGGTTTTATCCGATCATTGTAACGGACCAAGGTTCCCATTGATGAGTTGTTTAACGAGGATATTTGCCGAACTCAGTGTTGCTCTCTGCATTTCAATTATGCATTTTGTTTAATTACCTTTAGCCATGCATTTCTGTTGTACATGTGACACATTGTATACATGAAATGCACCTTTGCATTCAATTATACATTTTGATTAACCATATGTTGTCCATACGACACATTGCATTAATGCACCTTTGCATTCAATTACATTTTGATTAATTACCCTTAACCATATGTTGTCCACACGACACATTGTATTTATGCACCTTTGCATTCGATTATACATTTTAATTGATCACCTTTAATCATATGTTTCCGTTGTACATGCGACGCATTCATCCATTCATTCATTCATTCATTAAACAAATAAAATTAATGTCCATCAAATTAATGTACTTTTGCATTCAATTATACATTTTGATTGATTACTCTTAACCCTATGTTGTACATATGTCACATGGCATTCAATAAAATTAATGCACCTTTGTATTCATGTAGCTTATTTTACAATAATACTTTTTGTACGTTCGTTGCATCATATGCATCACTAATTGGGGGAAGTACTCACCTCAGAGAAAATAGAAGAGAATGACTTCAAGCCAGTATAGTTTCAAAAGCATGAATGACCTGATGGCTAGGGTCGATAAGCTCGAACAGCTCCAAGAGCATTTGGTTCGAAACCAGAAAGAGACGATCGCGTATGTGAAGACGTTCCAAGATGAAACAATGGGGCAAATCAGTGAATTGAGGGCTATGATAACTGTGGTGACCGAAAGAAGTGGCGTGAGGGGAAACCCCCGGACCGAGAATAGTGAGAAGGTGGGCCATGACTTTGGGATGAAAGAAACTTTGTCTGATGAAGACCAGGTCGTCATTGGCCAGTATGAGGTGAACCGCACTACTTCAGAATTCCCCGTTGAATTGGCGTTAGATAAGATCGAAGATTCTCTTAGGAGAAGCTTGTCTTCTCCAACGAAGGAAGAATCAGCTCAAGAGCGACAAGATTGCCAAGAAGCCCCAAAGAGCATTACAGTTTCGCAACCTCGAACTATGGTCAGGAGTCCTCAAGGCTCAAAGAAGATGGAAGGGATTGAGAAAGGGAATGATCAGTTCACCCCCAGCTCTTTCACTTACCAAGAGTTGTACTCAAAACTGTTGCATGCTCGAGTGGTGGCACCTTGCTTTGTTAAAACCCCATCGCCTCCGTATCCAAGTTGGTTCCGTGAGGAAGAGCATTGTGATTACCACGCCAGAATTCGGGGGCACTCGATTGAGAAATGCACGAGCTTTAAGCGCAAAGTCCAGGTTCTTCTAGACCTTGGGGTGTTGGAATTTGAGACAAAAAGCCCGGGTTTGATAATCAGGTTTCCAACTACGGATAATGAGGTAAAGCTAGGAGGAGATCAAGTTGCTGTGGTGAAAGAAGTGGATAAGGCAAAGTCGCGGGCATCGGTGAAATCTACGGACGTCAGTGGCTGTCCTGATCATGATACGGAAGGGTCGAGCCTGCTTACGGGGTCAAAAGAATTTCCAAAGGAGCCCACTAAAGCGATGGACCCCGATAAAATTAAAGAAGGTGAGCCTTATCTAAGGAAAGGGGAAAAAAGGAAAGCTAAAGAGCACGTTGTAGGAGAGGTCGACAAGAAGACGAAGGCGTGTTTCCCGATGATCAATTCTGAGCTGTTACCTCTACTGATTCAAAACAAGCTCTTGAGGCCACCACCCCCGAAGCGGTACAATTATTTTAATACCAATGTGTTTGGTGCCAGGATTCCGTGTGAATATCATTCCGGGGATTTCAGCCACACTACGGAAGAGTGCGCATTTCTAAAGCGTAGGATCCACAAGCTTGTTGAGAATGGAGTGCTCTCCTTCGAGAATGGAAAACCTAAGTTTAAGTAGGAATACCGAGTGCGAAAAGCCGGGTTCGGTGTCGTGGTGGTGGGGAATTTCTGTTGCATCCTACCTTTTGTTGTCATATCTTTTCCTCTTTAATGTGCATGTTTAAATTTGTAATGTTGGCCCATGATAGCTAGCATATTTTGTAAGGGCTTTTGTGACGTCCGTTTGTTTTATCTTCAATAAAGGAGACTTTTGCAAGCAGTTTATATTTCTTAATTTCTTTTAGACATTTCATTTATTCTTTATACATGTATATATATTTTTACACAAAATACTTTGAAAAGAAAAACCAAATGTTGTGGGAATGATACGAATGGAAGCACCATCTGTTCTACTCAGGCCAAGAGAGGGGTGACAACGAGTGTTTAGGAATAATGGGCCACTCCCATTGAGTGAATCTTCCTCTCGGGCATTGTTGTCTAAGGTTCTTGAATGAAGTGATAACCCTAAAACTTCTACCACCTGAAGACCAATTTTGATATCCGTGTATGGGAGGACATTTGGCATTCCTTCAATTCCCTTCACATAGAAAGAAAATAAAAAATATGCCCATTGACGTCCCCGTTTGAGCCTGTTGAACTTTTTTTTCTTTTGATTGAACCCAAATCAAGGATCACCCCTACACCGGGGGCAGATGAGATATAAGGCTATGGAAAAATAAATGACATTGGATTCTGATTATGCTATGAGGATGATGTCTTGTGAACTAAGTGGATTAAAGGAGAACAGATTCATTGGATACACTTTCAGTTTGAGCAGCAAAAACATCAAAAGAAAACAGCAAAAGAAAAGTTGATGCTCAAAGAGTTACCCCAAATCAGGTCAAAAGTTGCCGATATAAAAGTTGAAGAAATCAAAAGCAAAAGCACTAAAGTGAAAAGTGCAATTTTGTAAAGGGAGAGAAGCGGATAAAGAAAAGGGACAAGAGGATTCCCTATCCAAATAAATCTCTGCTTAGATGAGCCTCGAAAGATTGTTCACCTTTGATCAAAAGCCCGCACTAATACAATGTGAAGGTGCAAATTGATCCAAAACTACATTTGACGAAAGGAAACGAGCTCTAGGGTGAAAACCCCAAAAAAGGGGCAGTCTAGAGCGATCCAAAGAAAAGAAATAGCATTTCATTTGAGCATAATCAAGAGACTCCCCGTTGGAAACATTGATCCTTGGTTTCACCACCCTTAAACACTTGTTTGGGCCTATTTACCCTTTCTTTTGTAGCCGTGAGCCTTAGCCTACATTACAAGCCATAAAAGACCATTTAGACCATACGTGGACGGATGAATTTGTCTTCAGATCACATCCCGCATGTCAGGGTTAACCTTTCTTCAAGGATTGACACACTTCTAATGCCTGATTGAGACCAAAAAAGAGGGAAGGATGGGGCATGGTGAGTTAGTGAGCTAAAGAGAGCCACTTTTTCGGGTAGGCACTAGGAATGGGAGTCGCTCCTCTCGGAAGCCTAATAGCCCAGAAAAGATTTCATATGTGCATTCCTGCAACATTCGGAAAATGTCACTCGGGTTGACCTTTTTTTCAAGGACCCAAAACTTGATTTTCTTAAATATCACTTGCCGTTATTCTTTAAAATGTATATATATACATAATGAATTTATTTTTATAAGTCTCCTATATTGGAATGAACAAGCGGACTGACCATGGCTCGAGGTAAAACCATCGGTACCATTGGGGCATCTTTGTCTGTAGGGCAACTAGGGCTTTACACATGGGATTTCAAATCAGTTGGGGGCTAATGATTCTGATTGTGATTGTGATTCAGGCCATTGGACTCAAGGAATAAGCAACACAAGTTGGGGGCAAGTTTTGTCAAGACACGAGATTGATGAGTGGTTGTAGTCCCAAGATGGTGACCACCAGCCTCAGAGAATAAATACAAACTAAATTCATGCATCTTTGCATTCCCATGACCATACGCATCATTGCATCATGAAGTATGCTCATGCATCATTGATAGTTAGACACCCCTATGTTAGGAGCATGCTAACTCATACCACCATAGCATTTTGCTCATTTTGAACAGGTATTTGAAGATTGATAAAGGGGTGGATCTACGGCTCTACGAGAAGAGAAATAGATCTCAAGAATCCTTTGACTGGTATCAAGGTTCTTAATCCCTGATTTTTTTTATCCTTTCTAAAGGATGTTTTTCCCAGAATTCAAATTTCTCAATTTTATCCTTTCTAAAGGATATTTTTTTCTCAGAATTCAAATTTCTCAATTTTATCCTTTCTAAAGGATATTTTTCTCAGAATTCAAATTTCTCAATTTTATCCTTTCTGAAGGACGTTTTTCTTAAATTTCAATTTCTCAACTTTATCCTTCCTAAAGGATATTTTTTCTTGAAATTTTAATTTTATCTTTTCAAAAAGGATTTTTCTTAAAACTGGATTTCTCAATCCTATCCTTCCTAAAGGATGTTTTTCTTAAAACTGGATTTCTCAATCCTATCATTCCTAAAGGATGTTTTTCTTAAAACTCGGATTTCTCAATCCTATCCTTCCTAAAGGATGTTTTTCTTAAAATTCGGATTTCTCAATCCTATCCTTCCTAAAGGATGTTTTTCTTAAAACTGGATTTCTCAATCCTATCCTTCCTAAAGGATGTTTTTCTTAAAACTGGATTTCTCAATCCTATCCTTCCTAAAGGATGTTTTTCTCAAAACTCGGATTTCTCAATCCTATCCTTTCTAAAGGATGTTTTTCTCAAAACTCTCGATTTCTCAATTCTTATCCTTCCTAAAGGATAGTTTTTCTTAAAACTCAGATTTCTCAAGCTTATCCTTTCTAAAGGATGTTTTTCTTAAAACTCAATTTCTCAATTTTATCCTTCCAAGGATGTTATTCTAAAAATTCCAATTTTCTCGATTTTATCCTTCTTTAAGGATGTTTTTTTTAATCCAATTCCCATTATTGGTGAAAACTGATTGTACCCAGGGGAATGGTACAACTAGCCCGGAGCAAACGGCTATCGGTAAAGGCATTTCAAATCCGTTAATCCCTGTGCATTTGGGAAAAATGCAAGTCTCGATTCCAAGAAAAATGAATTGGAGACGTTACACCGCGTCATGAAAGAAGAAGCAATGTTTGGGCAAGTCCGACAGAAATGTTGGCACAACGTGCTTAAACACGGTAAAGTTTAAAACAATGGATAATTCAAATGTCCACCTAAAATCCATTTTTACGAATGGTCGAAGGGAAATAAATCCTTTGCAAAAATCCAATTCCCATTATTGGTAAAAACTGATTGTACCGAGGGGAATGGTACAACTAGCCCGGAGCAAACGGCTACCGGTAAAGGCAATTCAAAACCGTTGATCCCTGTGCGTTTGGGAAAAATGCAAAAAGAAATAAGCTGACCTGTAGTTTTTTTTATCATAACGAGAGAGTTCAAAGTTTTCGGGG
The DNA here is from genome assembly GCA_958450335.1 of Hibiscus tridactylites. Lineage (NCBI taxonomy): Eukaryota > Viridiplantae > Streptophyta > Magnoliopsida > Malvales > Malvaceae > Hibiscus > Hibiscus tridactylites. Next base: position 21,745,076 of record OY288286.1, on the reverse strand, counting down.
AGAATGAATCAGTCACGTCCTTTGCCGCTCAGGAAGGACATACCAACGTTGTCCAGTTGCTATTGGAAGTTCATTCTTTGCCGCTCAGGGAGAATGAATCAGCTACGTCCTTTGCCGCTCAGGGAGGACATGCCAGCATTGTCTAAGCTATTGGAGGTTTATTCTTTGCCGCTCAGGGAGGATGAATCAGTCACGTCCTTTGCCGCTCAGGGGGGACATACCAACGTTGTCCAGTTACTATTGGAAGTTTATTCTTTGCCGCTCAGGGAGAATGAATCAGCCACGTCCTTTGCCGCTCAGGGAGGACATACCAACGTTGTCCAGTTGCTATTGGGGGTTTATTCTTTGCTGCTCAGGGAGAATGAATCAGCTACGTCCTTTACCGCTCAGGGAGGACACGCCAACGTTGACCAGATACTTTTAGAAGTTCGTTCTTTGCCGCTCAGGGAGAATGAATTAACTATGTCCCTTGCCGTTCAGGGAGGACATACCAATGCTACCCACATTGTTTCTGCCGCTTCGGAGGAGCAAATCACCCCAAACAGGGAAGTTGGACAAAATTAGTGCTTATGGTCTTTGCTTTATTCTTGTTCCACAAGTACAAGCAAAGAGGGGCAACTGTAATCACTAATTTTGTCCGGGTCAACCTTTTTTATTATTTTTCTGCTAATAATGGGCTTTAATGGTATATGGGTTGTTATTATTACTAGCATTATTATATTACTATTATTACTATGTATTATTGTTATGATAATATCATTATTACTATATTACTTATACTTCTCCTATCTAATTATTATTACTATTATACTGATATGTTATCATCACTATTATTGATGTTACCATATGTTAGTACCATTATTATTAAAATATTCAATTCTTTTTATTACTAAAGTTGTCACCGTATAACCATATGTTCATTACAGTTGTTAAAATTGTTACCGTATTATCTATCATATTATTATTTATTATCTATTACTAGTATTATATTAACACCACTATATATTATTATTATTATTATTATTATTATTAATGTCATTATTATTAGTATCTAAAAACCCAAAATATAAATAAAAGCCCATATTAATTAAATAAAAGCCCACATATTACATTAAAGTCCATTTACATATCTGAAAACCCAAAAACAAAATACAGGGCCCGTTTGGCCCAACACCCATTAAACAGAAACCCTAATTGCTATATTTTGTCTATGCAGCCGCCGCAGCCACGACCGTCAGATCTGATCAGATCTGACGGCCTAGATGAAGCCATGAAAAGGAAGCCCTAGATGGGCACTGATGAGTCATGCGCCGCCTAGATCACAACCGCAAGATCAGGAGGGCTTCAACGGTACAGATGTGAAGACATGAGAAACCCTAGACGCCCATCTGATGACCTCGCGCCGCCATGAAGCTGAGCCGTTAGATCAGAATGTGATCTGACGGTCCGGATGCCACGAGATGCAGCACGCGCCCACGCGCGACGCATCAGCTCCCCACTCGCGCGCGTGAAGCCCACGCCCGCCTCTCCAGATTCCTCGAGCACTCGCCACATCGCCCCCGCCCATTCCAACGACCGATCCGTCGGCCACGTCGATCATCGTACAATATGCAACAAAGAAAAGAGAGTCAGCATCAAATAAAGGAAAAATAGAAATCAAAAACAAAAAAGAAAAAGAAGGACGAAATCAGAACGGAATGGCAGAGGATGACAGAGCCTTGCATGAATCCGGCCAAAAACACAATACGAACCAATGAGCTTTTTTTCATTGAATCAACCAATATGTAAAAATCAGTCGAAATTCGGGCTATAAAGCCGAATCGACAGCTTCATTGTAAGGGATTCGTGAAACTCCCGTAAAAAAGCACGAAAAGCAATACCACATCAGAGCATTTGCAGGTATACCATTTACTACTATTGCATGTAAGAGAAAAAAGGATTGAAAGTATGTAAAGAGTTTTTTTTTACCTTTTCTGTTTTGTTCCTCATCGAACCAGAACCCCCTTTTTTCTCGGCAACAATCCCGGCCGTTCATCGGCTTCAAAAAGGGTGCGTCAGAGAAGGGGTTCAAAACCCCCTGTTGTTTCGTAAACCGTTTTTAAAAAATACAGAGGCTAGGTTTTTTTTAGGTTTTCATTTCCGGGAAAGGTCGTTTTGGGTTTTGGGGAGTGAAAGGTCGTCTTTTTCGGGTTTCTTTAGAGTAGGTTCGTCGGTCGGACATGGTTTTAAGTCCGCCGGACGGTGACTAGCACCGGCCGGCGTTCGAGATCGAGGGAGAATCAGAGAGTCTAGGTGCGGCTAGGGTTTAGGTTAGGCAAAAGGGGCATCCGTTTTAGTTTAGGTGGGTTATATAGAGCTTTAGGTTTTTTGTTTCGGGTAAATAGCGAGTCCAGTCCCTCCGCGTCGGGGTATTAGCGTCATAAGGGTCGCCGCGTGGTCAAATTACATCCTAGGTCCTCCGTAGTCTGAGTCGGTTCATCTTCTAGTCCCCAGATCGAGTTCTTTAGGGGTTATTTACGTGTTCGGTCCTCTTCCTTCTTACCCGTGTTCAATAGGGTCTTTACAGTTTAGAGCCTTTGTTTTTTTTCTTTCTGATTTCAGCCTCTGTTTTTGCCCTTATTTCATTTTGGTCACCATTCGAATAGTTTTGTTGCTTTATGTTTTAATGATGATTAATTAGTATGAAAGCATGTATGTTATGCCATGTGTTTGTTTTATCTTTATGAATCGAATATATGTTGCCATGTTAATCTTTTAATTAGGTACATTGAAAATGGGCTAGTTTAATCTCTTTAATTAGGTTAATTAATGAATAGTCTTAAATGGGCTTTGTGTTCTTTTAAAAATAAAAATGCCTTAAAATGGGCCTTTGGGCTTCAAGAGTTAGTTTAATTAATTAATTTGGGCTTTCTCTCCTATGTGTTAGTTTGAGTGACATACATGTACATATATTTGTTCATCATACGGCCCAATATGCAAGCATGATAACCGGGTCTAAAAATCAAACCCGAGAGGGGTATTAATTAACTTCGGTATCCGAAAACGACAGTCCTAGCTTAATGGATGTCTATCGGATACTTAGGTTAATTTTCACCGCCTCCAGGTAAGCGAAAGCATAAAAATTGAAAACAACACGCATCATCTCTTATATGTTCGCATCATGCATAAAGGTGACGTACGGGATCCGAACCCTAAACTAACACGGCAGTCAGCCTTATTTGATGTCGGTTTAGTCTATGGTCCGGTGTACCGTCATCCTTTTTAATTAAATGTTTAAGTAATTCCAATGCCACTATTCGATAAAGCCCGCGTTATTTAAGTTATATTTTCATTTAAGAACAATTATTAAATTCACTTCGATTTTTAAATAATTCCTATCGATCAAAAGGCAACAAGTAATTTGGTACCGATTTCCGGGCGTGATGGGGGCGCTAACCCTACCCCACGCGTAACCAACTCCCGAACCCATTTTAAAATGAATCTCTGGTTTTATGGTGTCCGGCCTACCTTAGTGGCCGGTGGCGACTCCAAATTTTCACAAGTTTTCCAAAACATGAATTTCTCCCTTTTTTAAATAAAACCCCCTTTCAAAAAATAAAATAGTGATAAGGCCCTCACTTAGCGTTGTCCCACACGCTTCATACACACTACCGAACAACATAAGGTAGAGTTTATCGGTACAATCACAACCCCTCAACACCCGTGATGGAGTTTAACGGTACAATCACAACCCCTCCACATCACTCATCGTTAGTTGTATAATTCCACTAACGAGTGCAAGGGACACATAACACAAGATCCACATACGAACTTTTAACCACCGTTGTGATCTTACCTCAGTCGTTAGGGTACTTGGATGAAGTTTACGGTACAATCACAACCCTTCAACATCCAAGGCGACTTTATTCACGGTACACCCAATCCTATAGCCGCCTAACTATATCCAATTCAAGTGCTTTAAAACCATTATTCACTTGCCAATATACATCATTTACCATCAACAACTCACTGTTTTAAAGCATTAATCAAAGCCATTAAACATCATGCATCACTATGCATCAAAACCATATTTACAATATGTCAAACCAAGTATCTCTTACCTTGAGCATCCTTCAACACATGGCTTTCAAAACCAGCATTAACAATGCTAAAACATGCTTTCAAAACAGAATTTAAACATGCAAATTATAACCAATGCATCAAACCACTTCATAACACATCCGAGGGAGTTTTTCCGAAAACTTACTCTTGAGCTTAGCTAAGTTGTTTAGACTTAAACTAAGCTCCCAAAACCTTCAAATAATTGTTTCAAAGCTGGAAACCCAACTCCACTCACCAATTACGTTTCGCACGCTTGCCGAAACACCAATCAAGCCTCCGAATCAACTCCAAAAGTATCCGAAGATGTCTCCCATGTTTTAAACACATCAAAGCAGAGGATTAATGCATCATCATGCATTGAAATCTTCAGCCAACACACCTAAATTCTCTACTCTACTTAAAACCAACATTTCGGCTACCAAACACAACCGAAATCACCTCCAAACACTTCCAAAACTTAACCCAGCCAAGATACATCACTTCTAACCATTTCTAAACATCAATTAACACCCAAAATGAACCTAAACTCGTCCTTATACCTTCAGCTATAACAGAACACCAAGATCACCTCAAAAACCACCATTTTCATAAGCAAAAAATTAGGAAATACAACCTATTCGGGATTTGATTGATAAAACCTCATTTTCACATCATTAGACATCCAAAATACATTTAAGAATCACCTCAAAACAGAGCCCAAACAATCACAACGAAATTCTTCAAGATTTCTTCCAAATCTTGACTTTTAAGCCAAAATCAAGTTCCTATCATTAAAACCATTTGTAAAACTTAAATTAAGGATTGAAAACTTGGGAATTTCAATAAAGAACTGAGTATTTAGAGGAGAAGAACAATCTTACCTCTAAATGGTGATTTCTCCTTGATTTGAGCCAATTTCCATGAAAATCCAATGAGGAAATCAAAAGGATTTGATGCAAGATTGATTAGGAACTAATTGATGATAGAAATCTCATCAATTGAAGTGAAGATCAATGCAAAAGTTGCTGGAGAAATAGTGTTTGGATGATGGAATTTTGAGAGAAAAAGTAATGAGAAAAATTTAGGAAAAGATAGTTATGAATTTCCAAAAGGTAGTTTCTCTTCTCTTTTAATTAATTAAAACATTAATTAATCCACTCAAATTAAGGCAAAATCTGGAGGAATTATTTTTGGGTAAATTAGCTCCTTAAAGATTCAAAGTTTCAATCCTTACAAAACAGTCACCACTAAACTTTTCAAAGATCACATTTTAGTCACTACACCGAAATGTAATATTTCCAAACCTTATTTTGTAAAATTGATTTCACCACTCTTCTATATATATTAAAAGAGGATTTTTAGATATTTTTACATATTTTTAAAGCATCCTGAACTAGGCTTTCCCTAAAACCTCCTTTTATATTCGAACCGAAAATCAGACCGGTCCGGTTCAGACCCTAAACTTCTAAGCCCAAAATTGGGGTGTTACAACTCTCCCCCCTAAGAAATTTTGTCCTCAAAATTTACCTGCAGGAAAAAGGTGCGGAAATTGCTTCATCATATCATCTTTTCTTTCTCACGTGGCTTCCTCAACACCACGATGCTTCCACAACACCTTAACCAATTCAATGGTTTTGCCCCAAAGAACTTTACTGTCCGAATCCAGAATTTCAACCGGCTCCTCATCATAGGTTAAGTCTGGATTCAACTCCACATCCTTCACATGCATAACATGCGAAGGATCCGATCTATACCTCCGAAGCATAAAGACATGAAACACATCATGAATCTTTTCCAACTCTTGCGGTAACCTTAGCTTGTACGCAACATGACCCACACGTTCAATCACTTTGTATGGTCCAATGTACCTAGGGCTCAACTTACCCTTCCGACCAAACCTCATCACCTTATTCCAAGGCGAAACCTTCAAGAACACATGATCACCTACCGCAAACTCAATCTCCTTACGCTTCAAATAAGCGTAAGACTTCTGTCGATCAGAAGCTGCCTTCAATCGCTCACAAATGAGCTTCACCTTCTCGGTGGTTCCTTTCAACAAAGCCGGCATCGAAACCAACTTCTGACCTGTTTCAGCCCAACAAAGAGGAGTTCTGCACTTCCTCCCATACAAAGCTTCATAAGGTGCCATTTGAATACTTTCCTGGTAGCTATTATTATAAGCAAACTCCACCAAAGGCAAATTCTTCTCCCAAGAACCTTGAAATTCAATCACACAGCACCTCAACATATCCTCCAGCACTTGGATAACACGCTCAGACTGTCCATCTGACTGTGGATGATAAGAAGTACTGAAAATCAGCCGCGTACCCAAAGCTTGATGCAAACACTCCAAAAAACGCGATGTAAACCTCGGATCTCTATCCGACACTATAGACTTTGGTACACCATGAAGTCACACAATCTCAGTAATGTACAACTCTGAAAGCTTGTCCAAGGTATACGTAGTATGCACAGGTAAGAAATGTGCACACTTCGTAAGGCGATCCACAATCACCCACACTTAATTCTTCTTTGATGGAGACAAAGGAAAACCAGACACAAAGTCCATGGTAATCCTTTCCCACTTCCACTCAGGAATCCTCAACGGTTGCAACAACCCAGAAGGAAACTGATGCTTAGCCTTAACCCGCTGACAAACCATGCACTTACCCACATACTCTGCAACATCCTTCTTCAAACCCACCCAATAGTACTCATCCTTAAGATCACGATACATTTTAGTACTACCAGGGTGCATAGCAAAAGGACTACTATGAGCTTCAGTTAGAATAGTACGCCTCAACTCTGCATCATTCGACACTACTATCCGACTCCCAAAACATAAAACCCCATCATCATTAAAACAAAAATCTGATGGTCTATCCTCAGCAATATCCTGAACATGTGGCACCAAAGAATCATCCAACAACTGCTTATCCTTTATCAACCGAACCAAAGATGGTTTCACTTGCAACTCAGCCACAAGACCCCCATCTCGCGAAATGCTAAAGCTGGCAAACATAGCTCTCAACTCCACTGCCACCTTTCTACTCAAGGCATCCATTACAACATTAGCTTTTCCCGAATGGTATTCGATCATCAGATCGTAATCTTTAAACACTCCACCCAACGTCGTTGCCTTAGATTCAACTCTTTCTGAGACATCAGATACTTCAAACTTTTGTGATCCGTGTACACAGTACACTTCTCACCAAACAAGTAGTGTCTCCAAATCTTCAAAGCAAAGACCACCGCAACTAACTCAATATCAGGTGTAGGATAATTGCGTTCATGCACCTTCAACTGGCGCGATGCATAAGCCACCACCTTACCCTCTTGCATCAACACACACCCCAAACCAACATAGGATGCGTCGCTGTACACTACAAACTCCTTCCATGATTCAGGTTGAACCAAGATAGGAGCTTGTGTTAAAGCTGCCTTAAGCTTCTCAAAAGCTTGCTGCCTCGCCTCTGTCCACTCATACTTAACATCCTTCTGCAACAAATTTGTCAAAGGTGCAACAATATTTGAAAATCCATCCACAAACCTCCGATAGTATCCTGCCAACCCAAGGAAACTACAGACTTCATGAACAGACTTAGGAGGCTTCCAATTCATCACCGCCTCAATCTTCTGAGGATCAACACGAATCCCCTCAGCAGAAACCACATGACCAAGGAAAACAACTTCCCTAAGCTAGAATTCGCACTACTCAGCTTAGCATAAAACTGATTCTTCAACAGCACCTGCAACACAATCCTCAAATGCCCCTCATGCTCCTCCTCAGTACGTGAATACACAAGAATATCATCAATGAACACCACCACAAACTTGTCCAAGTATTCATGGAACACTCTATTCATCATGTCCATAAAAGTTGCAGGAGCATTCTTCAAGCCAAACGGCATCACAAGGAACTCATAATGCCCATACCTCGTTCTAAAGGTTGTTTTTGCCACATCTACACCCTTCACCTTGAGTTGGTAATAACCTGACCTTAAATCAATCTTAGAGAACACAGCCGCTCCCTGAAACTGATCAAAAAGATCATAAATCCTCAGCAAAGGATACCGATTCTTGATAGTCAACTTATTCAGCTGACATTAATCGATGTACATTCTCATAGTGACATCCTTCTTCTTCACAAACAAGACCGGTGTACCCCAAGGTGACACACTCGGCCGAATGAAACCACGATCAAGCAACTCTTTAAGTTGCGTCTTCACCTCCTTCAACTCCTTAGGTGTCATTCGGTAAGGAGTAATGGACACCGGAGTCGTGTTTTCATACAACTCAATTCCAAACTCCACCTCTCGACTAGGAGGCAAACCAGGTAACTCCTCCGAAAACACTCCAGGAAACTCCCGCACAGTCCTGATATCTTGAACTCGCAACTCCTTAGAGCTAGGATTCATAACAAAGGACAAATAAGCCTCACAATCTTGTCTCAACATTCGACTTGCTTCCAACGAAGACACCACATTGGCAAGAAACTTCACATTCTCACCAACCACCACCACCTCGTAATCATCCGCAAGCTTCAACGAAACCCGCTTGTTCTCAAAATCCACTACAACTCGATGTTCAACAAGCCAATCCATACCAAGGATTACATCAAAACCATAGAATGGCAATTCCATGAGATCAACAAGAAAAACATGATTTTCCACTTTTAAGGGACATCTTCTATGTAACTTCCGTGTCACAACAGTCTCACCAAAGGAACTAGTTACACGCATACCAACATCCAAAGACTCAACAGGTAAACCAAGAAATTGAGCATGTCCACGTAATATGCATGAGTGTGTAGATCCAAAATCAATCAAGGAAAGTAATGATAAGGATTGCAAAGTAAAGGTACCTGCGATCACATCTGTATCATTTCTCCCCTCACGCTGAGCATACACTCGAGCATAGCCACCACCCTCAGGTTGAACAGCTACCACATGTGCCACATTCCTCCCACCATCATCTGTACGTTGGAAGTTACCACGGCCATGCCCACTACCTATCTGTGGTGCAACTACCCCAGGAGCACGTCCCTGACCACCACCAGCCAACAAAGGACACTCCCTCCTTATATGGTCTACCAAACCACAATTCCAGCATGAATTACCGATCACTGCTACAGGAGCCTGAACCTCCCTCGCTGCTCTAGGACAATCTTGCCTCAAATGGCCATGAGATTCATAGGTCCAGCATGTGTTCTGCTCAGCTCTCATCCTGTCTCCCTGAACAGGCGCACCATGCCCTCCATTACCACGCCTAGCAGAAGACTGGTACCTCTTATCTCATCCTCTCTTGTTCCGTCCACCACCAAAATTATACTCAGAAGATCTTTTGCCCGAGCTAGAACTAACGCCTCTGGAAGACAAACCCAAGTTCTGCTCAATGTCCTTCGCTCTACTCACCAGCACATCAAAATCCGTATACTCAGCAGCAAGCATGAAAGTCTTTACGTCCGTCACCAAACCATAACGAAAACATTCACACCTCTCCCGCTCATCAAGGATTAGCTCAGGTGTGTACTGACTAAGGCGGACAAACTGGACCTCATATTCAGCCACCGTCATGCTTCCTTGCATGAGAGACATGAATTCTCTTTTCTTCTCATCTAGGTATCGCACATCTAGATACTTTCGCTTGAACGCGTTCTGAAAGAACGTCCAAGTCACATCATTGTCCTCTATTCCAGAAACAGTGGTCGTCCACCACGTATACGCATCATCATGTAGCAGTGATACCACACAACCCAACTTCTACACATTGCTGCAATTCATTTGCCCCAAAATCCTCTTGGTGCTTTCCAACCAAGATTCAGATCCTTCAGGAGATAAACCTTTGAACTCAGTCCCTCTCAGACTGCGAAGACGTTCCAAAGGCAATCTCACGTTAGCATCACCCTGATGCGCAACTCCGTGAGCTCCAGCTACTGCTGCCTGAAAGGCTCCCGCAATAGCCTGAATCAACACAGTCATGTCAGGAGCAGCTTGCCCCTGCACACCTTCAGGTCCAGCGACACCATCACCAACACCAGCATTTTCACCTCCAGCACCACCACCACCGGGTGGTCCACCACCAGGGGAGGAGGTATATCCATAACATTATCAAAGTTTTCCTCATTCTCATTGTGAGCCATAGCTCTCGTATTAATCCTCATCTCTCTACGAGGCCCCATTTACAAGAGAAACAATGCACTGACACAAATGCATTAAACATAATTAGGCTCAATAAGGTAAGTAATCCAAGTACTCAAGCTCATTTTTTCAAAACAATTCCTTTCCTTAGTTTTGATATAGCAATGAGTTCCCCTAACAAGCTTCCACATAGCATAACATCATAATTGCAACCATACATCACAATTCAAACAATATTCTTTCATCTAAAAAGCATATCATGCAAATACACGTACATCATCCACATAACCATTCCCATTTACACGAGAACTCAGCTCTGATACCACCAAATGTAACCCCCTTAACCCGGCCTAGACGGTTGACCCGAACTACGGAGATTACACGGGGAAAATCAAAGTCAACCCGAAAGTCAACCTTGATTAACAACCTTTTTTCTTTTTAATCTTGTCTAGATACATGTTAACCCTAGGTGAACACTTGAGAAACATATACGCATAAAGCACAACAATCGAATTGCAAATAGAGACTCAATTGCACAATATACAAATATTAGGGACCAAAATGTAAATTCTGAAAATTAGAAGGTCTTAACTGAATTTTAAGTTACCAATATTAAATTAATCATATTACATGCTTCCCTATCAAATTTCACCTTAATCAGACATCTCAAACTCATGCAATTGCAATTATAATTTTCGAGACTAAAACGTAAGCTTGCAATCCTCAACACCATTCAAATCATTGCACAACGGTCACCCGTTTCGAAACGGTGTTGACCGTTCTGAGACACGGGTTCATTTTGAGCCTAGTTTCGAAATAGAGCCTTCCAGTGGACAAATCGTTTCAAAACGGCCTCCAGCCGTTTCGAAACACGAAGGCCATTACTAGCCCCCGTTTCGAAACGCCAGTGCCTGTTCCGATACGGTTTTCCCAGAAGCTACAGATTTTGCTAGTTTTTCATACATATATCCACTCAAACACAGCTTAATGACTTCCTAATCATGCCAACAAGACATCATACATATATAGAGCATGCTTGCAACTCCTAAACACATTCATGGCATCAAACATGAAACTTCACATGTCTATAGGCATGCATCCTAATATCCAAAACCAAACAACCAACCAAACTCCAAATCAAGCATCAAAAGGCCAATTACAAATCCAAAACATCAAAAGCATCATGCCACAAACTAGGGAGTCCAAAACATCTCCCAAAACACATCTTAGGTTCCCATTGCCAAATTACCAAAACTAATAGTGTATGAAAACATCACCATACATGAGCTTAGTTTCCCCTTGGACTCTTAGCTTCCTTGTTGCCTCAAACACTTCAATTGTCTGCATTATTGGTACAAAAGGGAGAACGTAGCACAATAGCTTAGTGAGGCATGCTCTAAATACACCAACTTAATAATACATTTTTATAAAACATTTAAGCAAAGTTTAAAACCATAAGCCCATCTCTTTTAAGGCAACTTTGCACACTTTACAAGCATCTCATGCTTCAATACAATCAATACAACATATTGGCTTTCAAGTGATAGTTCATAACCATTTACAATCCAAAACACAATCGGATACGCGGATTACAAGCGTTGTCCCACACGCTTCATACACACTACCGAACAACATAAGGTGGAGTTTATCGGTACAATCACAACCCCTCAACACCTGTGATGGAGTTTAATGGTACAATAACAACCCCTCCACATCACTCATCGATAGTTGTATAATTCCACTAACGAGTGCAAGGGACACATAACGCAAGATCCACACACAGACTTTTAACCACCGTTGTGATCTTACCTCACTCGTTAGGGTACTTGGATGGAGTTTACGGTACAATCACAACCTCTCAACATTCAAGGCGACTTTATTCACAGTGCACCCAATCCTATAGCCGGCTAACTATATCTGATTCAAGTACTTTAAAACCATTACATCACTTGCCAATATACATCATTTACCATCAACAACTCACTGTTTTAAAGCATTAATCAAAGCAATTAAACATCATGCATCACTATGCATCAAAACCATATTTACAATATGTCAAACCAAGTATCTCTTACCTTGAGCATCCTTCAACACATGGCTTTCAAAACCAGCATTAACCATGCTAAAACATGCTTTCAAAACAGAATTTAAACATGCAAATTATAACCAATGCATCAAACCCCTTCATAACACATCCGAGGGAGTTTTTCAATAAACTTACTCTTAAGCTTAGCTAAGTTGTTTAGACTTAAACTAAGCTCCCAAAACCTTCAAATAATTGTTTCAAAGCTGGAAAGCCAACTCCATTCACCAATTACGTTTCACACGCTTGCCGAAACGCCAATCAAGCCTCCGGATCAACTCAAAAAGTATCCGAAGATGTCTCCCCTGTTTTAAACACATCAAAGCAGAGGATTAATGCATCATCATGCATTGAAATCTTCAGCCAACACACCTAAACTCGATGATCTACTTAAAACCAACATTTCAGCTACCAAACACAACCGAAATCACCTCCAAACACTTCCAAAACTTAACCCATCCAAGATCCATCACTTCTAACCATTTCTAAACATCAATTAACACCCAAAATGAACCTAAACTCGTCCTTATCCCTTCACCCAAAATGAATTTCCAAAAGGTAGTTTCTCTTCTCTTTTAATTAATTAAAACATTAATTAATTCACTCAAATTAAGGAAAAATCTGGAGAAATCATTTAGGGGTAAATTAGCTCCTTAAAGATTCAAAGTTTCAATCCTTAGAAAACAGTCACCACTAAACTTTTCAAAAATCACATTTTAGTCACCACACCGAAATGTAATATGTCCAAACCTTATTTTGTAAAATTGATTTCACCGCTCTCCTATATATATATTAAAAGAGGATTTTTAGATATTTTTCCATATTTTTAAAGCATCCTGAACTAGGCTTTCCCTAAAACCTCATTTTATATTCGAACCAAAAATCAGACCGGTCCGGTTCAGACCCTAAACTTCTAAGCCCAAAATTGGGGTGTTACATCAACCTTGGATTGGAATGGACATTGGATACAATTGGCATGCCATAGAATTCATGAGCTCAGTGTACGAGTGGACTACAGTCCTAAGGCTACGACCTATATTGATTTGGCGAGGCGGATGGATGTGTATGGATATTTGTCATATTGGCGAGGCGGAGGGACTAGACCATTCTTTGACTTGGCGAGGCGTAGGAATTCGCGTATCCACGATCTTTATTCAATTCAAGGATTAGAAATGAAATGAACATGTTTATACATTGCATATTATTGTATAACATTGTTGTTGTTGGCATGAGATAATGATTAAGAAGATTTGTGGCATTGTTGTTTTCATATTGTATATGACTACCTCACTAGGCAAAGTATGCCTAATGTGTCTCATCTCATGCATATTTCAGGTTAAGAAGGTATGTGTGTCGGAGAATCGAATCGGCAAGCAAGACAAGTCACTACCACCCCCAAGTAATGTGTTTTTGTCTTATAAACTCCTAGGAAGTAGGCAAAGTAGTCGAACTAGTCATTTGTTCCTATTTTGATATGTTGGTGTATTGCTTAAGTTCTAATAAGTTATATAGCTTAAAATGTCTTTTTGGTAAAGTCTAAAATGGATGGAAATTTCATACATGGCTTAAAAAGGTAAAAACATAGTAAACGTACTCATATGGTCATGAAACTTGGCATGCTAGTAGTTCATACCATTAAAATGGTGTATGTAAAGTTTCATTGCATTTGGGCATCGTTCGATAAGTTAAATCGAATAAAAACCAACAAAAACATGTTCTTACAGGTCATATCGTATCGGAACGGGTGATGGCGTTTCTATACATGTGTGTAATAATGAACCTAAGAGTATGGGTGTATCAGAACAGAATTGAGCCGTTTCGGAACATTTTGTCTTTTGCGAGAAACGTTTTGATACGGGTTCATAGCATGTCAAAACGAGTCAAAGTAAATAAAAGATGATCAACATCCACTCGTTTTGAAACAGCTAAGGGTGTTTCGATACGAGGTTAGGTAAGTTAGTTAAGGACTCATTGAACTTATTGCTAATTTCACAATTTAGTCACTAAATATCGTAAGATTAGATTGGATGGGATAATGATCTCCAAATTGTATGAAAATTTACATGCTAGTTATCAATACATTGAATTACATTGTGTTCTTGTCTGTTGCATCAAGAGATCTTTTATTTTTCAGTTTTCAGATTAGTCCCTAAAACTTGTAAAAGTTATAAATTAGTCCTAAACGAATTAATGTGGCCTTCTTGTGAATGAATTGGATTAAATGTTTATTGGTAATGTTTTTTTTGTGTAATATTGCTTATGTGTTGGAAACAAAAAATGGAATTTATCGCACCGATTACCATTTTGCTCATCGGTAACACGCTCCGACCCGGTTCAAGACCAGTCCAGTAAGGGAGTGTTACAGGGTTAGCACGAAATTTACCTCCAATCCTTGCTTCTCCTCTAATTTGGCAAGATTAGCTTGAAGAAACTTGAAGGAAAATGGAAGAAATCAACAAGGGAAAGATGGAAATCAAAAGAGAATTTGAAAGAAAAGAATTTCTGGAAAATTTAGAAAAATTGGAGAGTGTTTGGCTGAAGTGAAAGTGAGAAATAAAAAGCTCATAAAAATTTTTGTTAACCGATTAACTACCTTTTTAATTAAATCAATTAAAAGCATTTTTAATTATTTAATAAACATTTAAAACACATGCCAAATTAGGGAAATGGCATAATTGCCATGTAGCTCCCTAAAGATTCTAATATTTTGACTCTTCTTGAAAACCACATTTTCCCAAACTTTTAAATCTTTACATTTTGGTCACTGCCCAAAATGTATACTTTCGAAAAACCCCTTTTGTAAAATTTATTTAACCAACCTATTGAATATAACTTTAGAGGATTTTAGGAATTTTTACCATATTTTTATCCCATCCCGAACTTTAATTTCCCTAAACCACCTTTTAACAGTTCGAACAACCGACACTAGTTCCATCGGCCCAACCTGGCTCGCCAAAACATCTAAGCCCAAAATCAGGGCGTTAAACTTCTCCCCCACTTAGGAAATTTTGTCCTTGAAATTTTGCCTAAAGGAGAAAGGCACGAAACTGACTCAACCCGTCCACCTTACTTTCCCACGCAACCTCCTCAACTCCTCAATGCAATAACAATACTTTCACAAGCTCAATAGTCTTGCCACGAAGAACTTTGCTACTCGTATCCAAAATTCTCTTCAGTTCCTCATCATATGATAAATTCAGATTTAACTTAATTTCCTCGACGGGCATCACATGCGAAGGGTCAGATCTATACCTCCGCAACATAGATACATGAAACACATCATGAATCTTTTCCAATTTAGGAGGCAACCTCAACCATTAAGCTACAGGACCCACCCGCTCCACAACCACATAAGGTCCAAAAAATCTCGGACTAAGCTTTCCCTTACGTCCGAACCTCATCACCTTCTTCTAAGGCAGTACCTTAAGGAACACGCGATCTCCAACCACGAATTCAACCTTTTTACGGTTTAAATCCGAGTAAGACTTCCAACGATCTGATGCAGCCTTTAACCGCTCACATATGAGCTTCACTTTCTCAGTTGTTCCCTTGAGCATAACCGTCAAGGAAAGCAACTTTTGCCCTGCCTCGGCTCAACAAAGAGGTGTTCTACACTTCCTCGCATACAAGGCCTCATACGGAGCCATTCGTATACTTGCCTGAAAACTGTTACTATAGGCAAACTCAACAAAAGGCAGATAATTTTCCCAAGAACCTTGGAAATCAATCACACATCATCACAACATATCCTCCAGCACCTGGATAACTCATTCCAACTGCCTATCCAATTGAGGATGATATGAAGTGCTGGAATTCAACCGCGTACCCAATGCCTGATACAAACACTCCCAAAACCTCGATGTGAACCTCGGATCTCTATATGGCACTATGGATTTGACCACACTGCGCAAACGCACAATCTCAGTAATATACAACCCAGCTAACTTATCCAACGTATGTGTAGTATGCACAACCAAGAAATGCACACACTTCGTGAGACGATCCACAATCACCCACACGAAGTTCTTCTTCGATTATGTCAAAGGCAAACCAGACACAAAAATCCATCGCAATTCTTTCCCATTTCCACTCTGGTATCCTCAAGGCTATAACAAACCGGAAGGAAACTGATGCTCATCCTTCACACACTGGTAAACCATACACTCGCTCACAAAATCAGCTACATCCTTTTTCAACCCCACCCTACAATACTCATCCTTCAAGCCACGATACATCTTAGTACTACTAGGGTGTATAGTAAAAGGACTGCTATGAGCCTCAGTCAAAATAGTGCGCCTCAACTAAACATCTTCCGGCACCACTATTCGACTTTTGAAACATAGAACTCCATCATCATTAAAATAAAAGTCTGTTACCTTACTATAAGTTATATCCTGAACATGAGGTACCAACGAATAATCCAACAACTTCTTCTCCTCAATCAACTAAAACAAGGAATGTTTTCACTTGCAACTCGGCTATCGAGCCACCGTCAAGCGATATACTCAAACGAGCAAACATAGCTCTCATCTCAACAGCTACCTTCCTACTCAAAGCATCAGCCACAACATTGGCCTTTCCCAAATGATATTCAATGGTCATATTGTAATCCTTAAGCAACTCCAACCATCTCCGTTGCTTAAGATTCAACTCCTTTTGAGACATAAGATACTCCAAACTCTTTTGGTCGGTATAAACCACACACCTTTCACTATAAAGGTAGTGTCTCCAAATCTTCAAAGCAAACACCATTGTCGCGAGCTCAAGATCACGCGTAGGATAGTTGCGCTCATGCACCTTCAACCGTCTAGACGCATAAGCTACAACCTTCCCTCCTTGCATCAACATGTAACTCAAACAAACATACGAGGCATCACTATAAACTACAACTCCTTACTCGATTCTGGTTGAATCAAACAGGAACTTGCGTTAAAGCTTCCTTCAACTCCTCGAAAGCTTGTTATCTAACACTAGTCCACTCAAAGCGATCATTCTATTGCAACAACTTGGTCAAAAGAGAAACAACCTTAGAAAAAACCTTCAACAACCCTTCGGTAATATCCAGCTAACCCAAGGAAACTACGCACCTCCGTCACTGATTCAGGAATCTTCCAACTCATCACCACCTCAACCTTGTGTGGATCAACCCGAATACCTTCGGCTGGCACCACATGTCCAAGAAAACAACTTCCTTGAGCCAAAACTCACACTTGCTCAGCTTAGCATAAAGCTGATTCACCAACAGAACTTGCAACACAATTCTCAAGTCCTATCGTGATCCTCCTCGGTACACGAGTACACAAGAATATCATCGATAAACACCACCACAAACTAATCCAGAAACTCATGGAACACCCTATTCATCTTATCCATGAATGCAGCTGGTGTATTCATCAACCCAAACAGCATCACCAAGAACTCATAAAGGCAACACCTCGTCCGAAAAGTTGTTTTGGGTACATCCACATCTTTAACCTTTAGCTGATGGTACCTTGTCCTCAAATCAATCTTCGAAAACACCGAAGCACCACATAACTGGTCAAACAAATCATCGACCCTCAGCAAAGAATTCTTGTTCTTAATCGTCAACTTGTTCAGTTGCCGATAATCTATGCACATACACATCATATCATCTTTCTTCTTAACAAGCAAGACCGGTGCACCCCAAGGTGAAACACTCGGCCTTATGAACCCTCGGTCAAGCAACTCTTGAAGTTGTGTCTTCAACTATTTCAACTCCTTAGGTGCCATGCGATAAGGAGCAACGGACAACAGAGTCATATTCTCAAATAATTCTATACCAAACTCAACCTCTCGGTTGGGTGGCAACCCAAGCAACTTTTTCAGAAAAAACACCCGGAAACTCACATACAATTTGTATGTCTTGAACACGTACTTCCTTTGTACCAGGATTCATTACATACACTAAGAAAGCTTCACATCCTAACTCCAACATCCAACTCGCTTCAAGAGCAGAAATTACGTTAGACAAGAACTTCACGTTCTCGCCTACGATTACCACCTCATAACCATCCGCAAGCTTCAAGGTAACTCGCTTAACATCAAAATCTACTATAGCTCGGTGCTCATCCAACCAGTCTATTCCAAGAATCACATCAAAACCATAAAAAAGTAGTTCCATCAAGTCAACTAAATCCACATGATCCTGAACAGATTATGGACATCTCCTACATAGTTTTCTTGTACCAACAGTTTCACTAAAGAAACTAACCACTCTTACCCTCACATCTAACACCTCTAAAATGAACATTCGAGTCACAACTTACAAAGAAACTTACAACAACAGGCGCGAAAAGCTATACCCCACCGATCAAACGTGGACAAGCTCGCCTAACATGGTCATACGACCCACCTACTTAATAGGTATCAAACGTTACTCGAGCCTTGGCAAACTGACCCCACAATCTTTGTCCAACGTTACTACACCATCGCCTCAACCCAGGTGATACTCTTAAAGCATTACCACTCATACACTGGTTACCACTACACTAGAGTTCACAACTCACTCCCTAGCACTAGAACCTCTCGCACACGAGCTATTAAACCCAGGTTCTACTAAAATACCTCACCCGTGTTACCAACATGTCGAAAACAATGTAGCCAGTAAATCAACAAATATGGCTTATCAATAGGCACCAATCTGTAAGGGTGCCAACACAACGATGTCTCACATCCAATTCCAATCCAGGAGCACACATGCTCAACTACACAATCTGTACCCTAACTCAAGTACAACTCACGATTTTGAACCCCAAACCATAAATTCATATTTTTAGTCACCCAAGTATCTAACCCCAGATACTTTTCATTTTAAACAGTTCAAGAGAACTCTTAGAACACAACATCTGATTCTATGCCCACAACCACAGTTGTCCACAAACTAAACACATCTCTATATAATCGAGATACAACTCATTTTTATGCTATGGGCATCACTACACTCCATTTATTCCACAATCTTATTCATACAAGTCACCCATTCCATGGATACCTCCGATGACATTCCTCGAGTTCAACTTCTAGTCAAGTTACGTAAGCGCTATTCGCAGCTCACAAACATCCACCAGCTAGTGCAGTCACATGCACCGCAGCATTAACAACTTTACAAGCTCTAAACATCGCCTACATATCTGGCGCCATACAATCCAACACATACCCAACCAACACATGATGTACTTACATCGGGGAACATCGAGATGTCTAGCCCCCATGAGACTTTACACACTCATATATTCTTTGCCTAAAGGCAACAACAATCATACCATATCGCTACTCTCTCCACGGGTTATTGTGCTATTATTTTTAATGCATGATATCAACTTACAAAACAAACAAAACAAATTGCTCAGGCCAGCTCCAAGCAAAGATCCAAGACTTTGATTTCAACTTAAAACATTTCACTAGATAATAAGGCAATGGGAATCCCAATTTCCCCCAGCATAGCACAAGGCATACACCATGCATATCGCAACCATTACGTGACTCAATCATCAAGATTCAACCCAATCAAACATCATAGAACAACTCACCTTCATATCCATTCATCACATATTTCACATCACCATTACATACTTATATAAACATGCTTTAACAATTCACCGATCAAGGCAAACTTTACCAAAACACACATGATTACAATATCATCACCTATCAACCACTTACCATTATCCCAACCTTTCGTAACCTAGCTCTAATACCACCAAATGTAACTCCCTCGACCCGGCCTGGCCGACAGACCGAACCGAACGGATCACACGGGGAATATTGAAATAAATTGGGAAGGTATATCTCAATAAACGACCCTTTTTTCTTTTTAACTTTTCTAGATGCAACTTAGTTTCCGATGTGAACGCACACAAGCAGCGGGTTGAACAACAACACAATCACCCCTCGATTATAATCAAACTAATGTTTAGGGACCATTTTGTAAAACTTAAAACTTATAAGAGTTATTTCCAAATTCATATTATCAACTTTAACTAAGTTCATTACATAGTTCTTAGTGAAATCCCATCTCAAAATGACCTTTAGAAACCATCCAATTTCATACAAGGCAAACAGAGACCAAAATGTAAGAAATAGAAACTCAGAGTAATTCAAAAACTACATTAACGGTCGGATGATTCGGAACGGAGAGCCCTGTATCGAAACAGTAGTTTCGAAACAGAGCTGACCGTTTCGATACGCGGGTTCATTTCGAAACCCGTCAGGCTCGTTTCATAACGATGGTTCACAGAGGCAAAATGTTTCGAAACAAGCCTTATCGTTTCGAAACGCCAAGGCTATTTCAGGCCACCATTTTGAAACATGCAAGGGTGTTTCGAAACACTTAGGCCTGTAATGTTTGAAAATGTAGTTTAAACTCGATTTAAACCATCCGAAATCATCCCGACACTTGCCCAATCATGTTGGCAACTCAAATATACATCAATGACAAATTATACAAAGCATAAGCGACTTCATAGCATCATTCTTAATAGCAATGAGACTAGAGGCGTGCTTCCTAAGAGTTAAAAACACCAAAAGGCTAAAATCCAATTGCAAGCATAAATCAAAACTCAAAGGCCATTTACAAGTCCAAATATGCCTCACAAACTTGCACAAAACCAGAAATACCAACCAAACCACATGAATAACATTGGAGACCCCCATTGCCTTTATTACACTAGTCCAAAACCAAATCTGACCTTCAATCAAAGTCTTCCACCGATCCCCTTGCAAGTGCTGCCTCCAAAGCTTAAATTGACTGCATTGATGAACGAAGAGAGCATAAGCATACAAGCTTAGTGAGGATTGCTCAAACCAAAAACATCATCAATGCACAAAACCATTTTTCATTCTTTTCAAAACCATCATGCTTCCTTTGACAAAACATGCACTTTATCCTCAAAACCCTTGTATTAATCATCATGCAACATGATACATATAAATCCAGCAATTAAACCATTGCTACTCATAATACAAGCCTTCCAAGCATAATCACCTTTATGCTAAGCTTAAACCAAAACATGCATCTTTCAAATTATGCATTAACAACATTTTCCATAATGTTTCATTTCATTATATTGGCTCACAACTGATAAACAACAATATCAAAAACATATATCGGATACACGGGTTACCAAGAGTTGTCCCACACACATCATACACCATACCGACATCTCAAGGCTTACACACGAGAGCGACCCTCCACTGTTGTGACACACGTGGTGGAGTATTCGGTACAATCACAACCCCTCAACACCACTCATCGATAGTTGTATAACCCACTAACGAGATATGGGACACCTACAAGGTTCGCACCCGAGAGCTACCCTTAACCATTGAAACCTTAAACAAACCTTATTCGTTATGGTACTTGGATGGAGTATTCGGTACAATCACAACCCCTCAACATCCAAGACGACTTGTTTATAGTGCACTCAATCCTACGGTCGGCTAACTATATCTGATTTCATTTATAAAACACTTTTTACAACATCACTTTCCAATATAATCCATAACACATGCATACCTCACTGTTTTTACAAAGCGTTCATGATAGCCATAAATCAAGCATTAGACCATGCTCCAAACCTCATGCTTCAACACATGCATACAAGGATCACTTACCTAGTGCATCCTTAAACCACATGGCATCATCAACCTCATTTCATATATTCAAAATATGCTTTAAAATAGTAGGTAAATGCAATTAAAACCAAGTGCAATCAAAGGTTCAAAACTAGCACAATCCTAGAGAGAAATTCACTTTACTTACTTTCGAACTTAGTAAAGCATTTCAAGCTCTTACTAAGTTCCCAAAACCATTTGTAAAATGTTTCCACTCTGGAAAACCAAGTTCCACTCACCGACTCGCAAAAACACACTTGCCGACGCAACTATCGATCGTCCGAAGCCTCCAAAACAACTTCGTTTGATTCTAGAATATTATCCCCTATTTTCAACACATTAAAACAGAGGTTCAATGCATTAAAATGCATCCAAAACTCCAACACTCAAAAGAAATCCCGCATCCCTACTCTAAAGCATCAAAACACCCATTTCAAAAATCGAAAACTCGATCGATTGACCTCTAACCTTAGCCCAGCCATTACCCAACTCAACCAACACATTTTAGACACTAATCAACATCCAAAAACAACCTAAAACCATCCTTACACCTCCAACAACCCAAATTCCTCAAGAACACCCCAAAAACTCAACTAAAACACCTCAAAAATCAAGAAACTCAAAAATTTCAGGATCTTTATGATTAAGACTCCACTTCAACACCAAAAACCTTTTAAAAATCATTTAGAAATAACCTTAAACCAGCCAAATCAGAAAAGATCCGAAAATCACATTAAAATTCATTTTTCTAACAAGATTTCAATAGTTTATCAAATTAACAACAAAACCTCAATCAAAATCACTAATAAAGAGTCAAATATCTTTGGAATTTCATTGAAGAACCTAGATTAGAGGTTTAGCACGAAATTTACCTACAATCCTTGCTTCTCCTCTAAGTTGGCAGGATTAGCTTGAAGAAACTTGAAGGAAAATGGAAGAAATCAACAAGGAAAAGATGGAAATCAAAAGAGAATTTGAGAGAAAAGAATTTCTGGAAAATTTAGAGAAAATGGAAAGTGTTTTGCTGAAGTGAAAGTGAGAAATGAAAAGCTCGTCAAAAATTTTGTTAACCGGTTAACTACCTTTTTAATTAAATCAATTAAAAGCATTTTTAATTATTTCATAAACATTTAAAATACATGCCAAATTAGGGAAAAAATAATTTCCATGTAGCCCCCTAAAGATTCTATGATTTTGACTCTTCTTGAAAAACACATTTTCCAAACTTTTAAATCTTTACATTTTTGTCACTGCCCAAAATGTCTACTTTTGAAAACATGTTTTGTAAAATTGATTTAACCAACCTCTTGAATATTATTTTAGAGGGTTTTAGGAATTTTTACCATATTTTTATCTCATCCCAAACCTTGATTTCCCTAAACCACCTTTTAACGGTTCAAACAACCAACACTAGTTCCACCGACCCAACCTGACTCGCCAAAACATCTAAGCCCAAAATTGGGCATTAAAAATGTGCTCTTGTGCTTCGAATGGGTATGTCTTTTAGGTCATTTTCATTTACGATATCTTTGCATGTGTTGTTCGCCCCTAACTATTCAACTGTCATTCCCTAGGCAACTCGCATTATGTACAGAAGTTAGAGGACTTGTTCCAAGAACTAATAGCCATAAATAAAGATGGCATAGACTACCTTGACAAAATCCCGAGGGAAAATTGCTTAGATCATATGACCGGGGGTAAACGATATGATCACATAACAACGAACTTGGCTGAGGCGGTCAACTCTGCACTCAAAGGAGTGCGGCATTTGCCTATCACTTCCGTTGTCAAAGTGACCTACTATCGTTTAGATACCCTATTTGCAACCTTGGGAAGGCAAACAACTGAGTACATGGCATGTGGCCACAAAGTCCATCTAGACTTTCTCAAAAAATTGCAAATTGAAGTGCGCCATTCAAATGAGATGATTGTAACTCTCTTCTTGCGAGAAGGACATTTGTTCCGTGTTTCAGAATTTTCTAGGATGTTGGAAGGCATACAACACAATGCGTATGTGATAGATCTGAGGAAAAGAACCTGCGATTGTTGAGTATTCCAAACATTCAAATACTTGTGCGCGCATGCCATTGCTGTTTGTTCAAACCAATGAATTAACTATATGAGACTACTTGATCCGGTATACTTACTCAAAACTGTATTCAAGGTTTACGAAAAAGAGTCTCCTCCCATCAGAAATGAAATTGATCCTTATGTCGTTGACATTGAACCGAAAATTCGCCCATATCCAACACTAATAAGAGAAAAGGGACGTCCACGATGAATTTATTGTGCCGAGGATCTGGTCGAACATAGAGAAAAAACCAGACAAGAAACATTGCAGTATATCTAAAAATCCAGGACACACAAAGAACAAGTGTCCTAACCGATCGGGCCCTCGTATTAACTAAGTCTTATTCGTTTTAAAATTCTTTTTTATGGCTTGTCGTTCTTGCAGAAAGAGCCTATTAGGCCATCTTATACTTTCATACATTCACAAAACAAGCTACAATACCGTTTTCGATACAAATTTTATTAGGATTAGAACGGACCGAACTAGGCCATATTGGTGTCAAATGAAAGACATGTTCTAGTACTACGAACCAAACTGAATGTTTACAAAAAAAATACGATTAATAAGCCTGAAATAATGCTCGAACATTCCTATTGAAGCTTGGTCTGGGTGCATATGTTGCAAAGAACTCGCTTTCTGCAGAAAGCGAGTTCCCTGCGATAAATTTAGTTGCCTCTTCAAATTCTCGGGGAACTCGCATTTCGCAGAATGCGAGTTTCTGTAAAGTTCGTTATTCTGAAAAGTGTTGGCACGTATGTGGAACTCGTTTTCTGTGTAGTGCGAGTTCGTGTCTCGCGATCCATGAAACGTGACTTCTTCATACGTGGTAGATTTGGGGGTCATTTTTCTAAATAATAGCCTGCAGGGACCATTTTTCTAGATATTTAATTAAAATAGGTTTTTGGTTTAAAATAGCCCAATTAATTAGACATGTAAACGAATGGAACGAATACGAATGAGTGTACGTTCATGTCCGTTTGTTTAATGTTAACTAAACGAACATGAACAACTAAATAAATATAATTTTTTTTTATTTGTGTTCGTTTATTAAGGAATGTTACTTGTTGGAGTTCGTTCATGTTCATTCGTTAAAATGATAAACGAAGTAAACAAACACAAACAAACAAACATGTGTGAATAAATTTAAACGAGCATAAACTAACGAAATATGTTATATAAAATAATAAATATAAATGGAAATGTGTGAATAAATTTAAACGAACAAAATGGAATGGATTATCAAACGTTCACAAACGTAAATGAATGAACGAGACATTTGTTCGCGTTCATTCATTTAATTAAATGAACAACAAATTTTGTTTATGCTCGTTCGTTTAATAAATAAATAAACATAAATAAACGTCCCACCGAACGATTCGCTGAATGTTCGGTTCGTTCACACCCCTACAGTTAATAACTATTGAAAGGACCATCAATTTGAATATCACGAGAGGTAATTTTTTTTAATTTGTGGATGGCTGGAGAGTTTTCCTAGATCGAATTTACAATTCGTTGGCAATTTCTTAATTAGATTAAAGGGTGTTTTTTGTCATCACAACACGAATAATGTTTGTTTACTTAAAATTAAGTGTAAACTTCAGAAAGTCATCCGACTATAAGACACTTTTTTGTTGAGTCCTACAACTAAGAAAGGTTATAAAATGGTTTCTGACGCAAAAAAAAAAGAAACATGTTGGTCCAAACCATTTGGTGCCATTAAAAATTTAACAACTAATGATGTGGAAGTTAACAAAAAATAGCATAATAACGCATTTAGTTCTCCATATTTACACATTCAATCAATTTACTCTCAAATTGAACAAATTCAATAAATTTAGCCATTTTTATTTACTCATTCAATAAATTTAACCATTTTTATTTAACCATCTACTCTGGTACCATCTCCCTAGTCTGACAACCCTCCGTCTAGCTTTCGTTCCATTTGGTGACCCTTTCGTCCTACTTCCTTCGCTCGTCTAACCAGTACACACCTTTCGGTGCTCGTCCTCGCACCTTGATCGCACGCTCCAACAGCTCCAATCATATATACTAGTGCATTTTCAAACGCCCATCTTCCATTTGATCTGATTTTGTAAGTCTCGAGCCACTTTCTCTTTGCCCTACACTTGAAGCTAGCTAGCCTCGTACTTGTCCGAGCACTCCAATATGGCTCTCCATCCTCCAGCACCGTGTGCGCCCCTTGACTAAGCTAATTTTTTTTCTTCAAATTAGAACAAATTGATAGAATCTTTAAATATGGAGGACTAAAAATATTATTGTTGATAGCGTAGATGAACGATGCTCTTGGATTAAGGAGAGAGGCATTTAGGTGGTGTTCCAGGAGCATTCGTTGGTGGCTATCGTGAGGGAGTCAAGTTGTCACTAGAGAGGATATGGGGCGTCATTTATTTCTCTTGAGGTGTATGGTCTTTTATAGGGATTAGAAGGACTTAGAAGGGGTGAGGACACATGTCAAGGGGGAATACATGTGTCCTTAGTGAATTATCGTGGCTCGGGTGTCGATATAGACCACGTGTATCATCACGTGGTTTGGAATAGCGTTCACATATTGAGTTTGCGTAGGGTTGTAGTTGGGTGTTCGCGCATATAAAGGTTCGCTTCTGGGAGGTTTGCGTGGTGGTGATTCGCAGGTACTAACACTTGCCCCTCCAGGCGAATGAAGGTTATAAAGTGACCTTCACAAGCCTGGGAATTGGAACGAGGTTTCTAGGAGTTGTAAAGTTATTTTTCTGTATGCTTGTACGCTGGTACGAGCATTTTTCCCTTTTGAAAATAGTTCAAGTTTTTTGTTATTAATGGTGTGAACAATGTTTATAAAAGTTCATTTTCTTGGGAGCATTTTTGGATAATTATTGCTCGCTTACTTGGATATGTAGAACCATTAGCTTTGCATGTACATTTGTCATATTAAAAACATCATATTTTCTAGGAGCAAGAAATGCTTATATGATTATTTATGCACCTTTACATAGGAGTGATGCTCGCTTGTACAATTTTATAGTCTTATGCTTATTTACATCGTTCGCTCGGGGTGGTATCACTTGCTTTACATTGTTTCTTATGGAAAGACATCACTTTCTTAAAGGAGGTGAATTATGTATTCGTGTAGTTACCTTAAGTTAGGAGGATTCTTGCCCGTCGGGTGAGAGAATTTTGACCGTTATACACTTATTTACATATTGTTAAGTTAATTCCTTTATGCACACTTCTTAAAAGAGGCAATCGCTTATACAACCCTTTTGTTTTCTTTGCTTGCTTACTTCGGAAGCGGCAATCCTTAAACTAATTTCTTTATGCACACTTCTTAAAAGCAGCAGAAGCTTAGATGGCCCTTTGTTTTCTTATTCACACATTTATTATTTTATCGCGCATTAACTCGGAAGTGGTAGACACTTAGCCTTCGAATTTATGGTAAATGTAACTTAGAGAGGCTGGAGATCAATGCATTGCGTTCAATGGTCCTAACACTTACTCTTTAGAAAGCTTGAACAAGTTATTTTCATTAAGAACATCCCAATCCTTCTATTAGGCTAAACCACGAAGTCTGAGCAGGTTCTTCTTATTATGAACTCATCTATTCTTCTTAGCAACATCGATCCACCCATATGTAGAGGTGTCGAACAAGCAAGCTTTTCTCATTAGGAACTCATCATTCTTCTTAGGAATGTTGATATACTTTTCTCTGCAAAAAAAGTTGATCCTCATTCACTGTTGAAACGTTGATCCACCTCTCTGTAAAGGCATTGAACAAGCGAGCTCTTCTCATTAGGAACTCTTCTTTCGTCTTGAAAACAATAGTGTGCCCCTCTATAAAGGCGGTGAATAAGCAAACTATTCTCATTAGGAACTTCTCATTCTTCAAAAAGTGAACTCTTCTCATTAAGAGCTCTTCGTTCTTTATTGGCAAACTCTTCTCTTTAGGGATTCTTTATTCTTTGTTGGATGAACTCTTCTCATTAGAAGCTCTTCGTTCTTTATTGGTGAACTCTTCTCATTAGGAATTCTTCATTCTTTGCTGGCGAACTCTTCTCATTAGGAACTCGGTTTTCTTTACTGCGTGAATTCTTCTCATTAGGAGCTCCCTATTCTTTGCTAGAAATGTTGATTCATCTCTTCCTCTGGGATAAACTAAAAAAGAAATATCATCAATTAATAAGAATTCAACCTAAGGCAATATGAATTATTCTTCTATTTCCCGTTTAAACTACTGAAATCTTTAGAGTAACTGCTTTTTTTGCCTAAAGTATCTCAATTTTCCAACTTGAAACTCGCATAAAATCTCTTGTTTCTCTTCCTCTGTTGATCTATTTTCTCTATGCTTGGAGCATACATGTGACCTTTAAAAGTCGAATCTAGCATTAATATTTCAACATTAATTGTAGAAAAAATGTACAGTTTGGGTAAATTATTAAGAAACTTCAGGTTCTTCAAAAAGATTCTGAAACTCTTGTGAATCTCATCCTCTCAGCCCATGGTTGATCTATCTGGCCTTAAAAACTGGTAATCTGAACTTCCTCATTTTCCTCTTCTTTTTTATTTTTGCTATTTTTGCTCTTTTTTTTTGAAAATATGACCCAAAAGGTTGAAATCGTTGCAAATATCATGCCTCCACTGTCTTGTTGTGACGATACTCGAAAAGTTCCCATCATTTTTGAAGATGTCAGCCTGAAGGTCTTAGCATCATGCCTGAAGGATTTACTGATGACCCGAAGGTTTTAGGATTGTAACAGACTTTCTGTCTTGTGCATAAAATCAAATATTCTCATAACTCCCAAATGTGATGGCCCGAAGAACTTAACACCATGCCCAAAGGACTTACTGATTACCCGAAGGATGTAGAATTGTATTGCATATTTTGTCTTATGCATACAATCAAATATTCACATCACTCCCGAAGGACTTACTAATGACCCGAAGACTTTAGGATTGTACTTCACTTTAGGTCTTGTGTATGCAATTCAATATTGACATCACTCCTTGAAGGTGATGGCTCGAAGGACTTAACATCATGCCCGAAGGTCTTACTGATGACCCAAAGGCTTTAGAATTGCACTGCACTTTCTGTCTTATGCAGACAATCAAAAAATCTTTGCAAGGATCCATCTCTTCAAATGGGTTGATATCTTTACTTCACCAAAATGTGATTGAAATCTTTACTTGTCTTTGCTAGATCTACTTCTCTAATCTCGAAGTTGTAGATTTAAATCTTTGCTTGTTCTTTACTGGGTCTACTTCTCTTTTCTCGAAGTGGTAGGTTGAATTCTTTGCTTGTTCTTCATTTATTCTTGTAAATTCTTGCAAAAATGCTTTGAATGTATGAGTTAGCATGGTCCTATCTTATGGATGCCTAACTATATATGATGCATGAATTGAGAACCACTTGGTTGGGCTCTAATCATCTTTGCTTCTCCATTGAGTTTTCTGCTTTTGTTGCAAAGGTACTTCATCTCTTTAGATTGTTCTTCTCAAATCTTGCTTATCTTGCTCTTCTTGATTTCCGTCTCAAGCTCTTACTGTTTTCATTCTCCGACAAACTTTGCCCCAAAACTTTACTATTAAGCTCTTATTCTTCTTGAGCAGACTATGGCTTCTTCAAATTCTTTCAGGCTCTACACTTTCCATTGTCTATTCTGATTTGAACTCTTATGTCTGAAAAGTCTCAATTTTCACGGTCAATGATGCCCCATTGCTCTTTGTTTCTTGTTCCATCATGTAGAATTTGCACCTTTTTCATCATTTAGAGCGAGCAAACACTTCAGGTCCCTGAACTTTATTTAAGTCCCTAAACTTTTATCAAGTCCTTTCTTTAATTTCAAAGGTCAACCAAAACCCCATGGTAGAAACTTGTTGTAAGTCCCTAAACTATCTTATATATGCATTCTTGTCATTGTCCTCACTATGATCCCTTATGGGCTATTCTTCTTTGCATAGAAAACTGTCAATCAAAGATGAGCTTCTTATATTCAGCCATATCTTTACCATGTTAATCCAATCATTTGCATCAACGATCTTGCATTTTGAAGTTTATCTATGAAGCCATACAAAGAAATCTTGTAACCCCCTCGTCCCGGTCTGGACAGTAGACCGATCTGAGTGGGCTACACGGGGATAACCGAGGTGAAACCCGTTAAGGCTCCACTTCGGTTACCGAACCAAGGAAACTTTTCATTTAGTATCTTGTCTAGATGCGTTAATCTACCCTATGTGTGAAGCGATAGCAGAAACAAGGCCCTTGAGAAGCCTAACAACAAACAGGGCCTAAGCCCAAACGTTGAGACCCTTTAGAGATGTCAAAAAGCCCATTTGCAGGCCTGTCTTTCGAAACAGACATCGCCCGTTTCAAAACACGAGCTCAAGTTTAAAAAGCCAGACACCTGTACCGAAACGCATCCACCTCGTTTCGGAATAGGGTCCCATTTTGCCTAGGCGTTCCGATACCCGTTTCGAAACAGGCAATTCCAGTAGCCAAAGTGTTTCGAAACTTGTTTCGACACAGGGGCTCACAGTAGCCAAACCGTACCGAAATGCGTTCCGATACGGGGCCCTGGAACGACACCCGTTCCGAAACAACACAACCCATATCGAAACACCTGCAATATGTGGATTCCCAAAATCAGTTTTAAACATCTCCAAATGGTCCCAAACACCCTTAACGACCCCAAGAAGCATACATAACATACGAACACACTCTAGAGGCATGCACCCTATTGCAAACATACTCAAGATACATAAGGATATAAGATAGGGGCATCCATTCAAAAGATCATACAAGGCATACACTTAAGCATTCAAGATGACATGTTTACACAAGGTCAACACTAAGACTTTAAGGTGGCAAAATAGACAAGGTTTACAAGCAATACAAGGCAACCACAAGCCAACCAGCAGAACATATGAAAGGAGTCTAGCATGCTCCTAAACAAACTAACATCAACCACACAAGTCCCCATTGCTTGACCATTACATCATTAACCTAAAATCCATACTTGATAGATTCAAAACTCCAACTAGCACACTTGGAGTCCTCCTTCTTGCACTAGCAACCCACGAACTACGGATCTGCGTTGTCGAACAAAAGAGAGCGTAATCGTAAAACTTAGTGAGGGTAATGTTGAGTGTGTAAAAGTTCTATTATTTACACCCTATTTAACCCATATTTCTGCTGCATTCAAGCATTATTCATTGCATTTAGGTTAGTTTACAACAAAACATCACAAATATATTCAAAGGCAAAGATTCTACTAAAAATGGTTGTTTTTGCAGGTTGCTGCCGTAGCAGACAGAAAGAGCAGGCGCTGGGTAGTGAAGCAGAGGAGCTGAACTGGACAAGCAGACAAAGAGGACGATGCTGCCACGGTTGCTGCCGTGACAGCAGCGAACGACAGTAATTTTGAGGAGAAGAAGCAAAGTGGACCTCGACAGATAGAGAAAATTCAGCCCGTCTGTCGTGTGAAAATCGCATATTTTTCCAAGCCACAGATTAAAAGATATGTCAAGCCTAAAGTTCAAGGAGAGAAAATCCCAAGCAAGAAGATGACGGCTGGAAAGTAGATCCCTAGAGAGAAAATCCCAAAGTTGTATTCTTGCTATTTTAGATAACTTGAGCCTAAAGCTTATATAAGGGCATGTATTTTAACCTAGAGGGGACATAACCGATTACCCTAGCTTCCTTCCAAAACCTCTAGTCGTTTTTCTTTCCACATCATGTTCTAAATTCCCCCTAGGGCCACGAGTTGAATTGTAGATTAGTTGCAAGGGTTGTTTTGTTTTAGGAATTTTCAGTTCAATAAAATAAACTTCAAGTTCTCTTATTTTGGTTATTAATATCTTGCAAGAGCATCGGGAGAGCATTGTGAGGTTATCTATTTACTTAGCATCAGGAGAGTTAAGTATACGAAGGAAATAAGAGCGAGTTCTCTAGTTTATAGTTGAACTATCTCGGGCCTAGGGATAGGACGAGGTTAAGTGGCTAAAGAAGAATTCATACACATCGGTGTTCATCCTTCGATTCATGCCGGGAGGTATCATCAAGACGTGATTATCGACAGACTTGGACCTAGGGATAGGCCAAGGCACATCTGGGATTCTTGCCAAACATGAAGTACTGAGTTGAGGGTTTGCTGCCGCGACAATCAACGGACTGCTGCCGCGACAGGTGCTGCCGCGACGGGCGCGACGACAGAACTGGATTTCCTAAACTCTTCAATACCTGCACTACTGAGCAATTCAATACCAGCCCATTCTCTCTATCTTGATATTTCTACTCTTTTATTTACGTTTACTTTATTATTTTCGTGACAACTTCTCAAATATCTTTTTTACTTTCGTGTAGTGAATTATGGTGAAGCTATTAGCCCAATTCCTGTGGAGACGATATCCGATACTTCGTATCACTTTACTACTTGCGTCGTGTACACTTGCACTACCATTGCGATAGACTCTTTTACACGCAACAAGTTTTTGGCACCGCTATCGGGGATTTGCAACATAACTCTACCTTTTCTTTTACTGCACTTTTTGTTTTTATTTTTATTTTTATTTTTATTTTTCTATTTTTCTTTGGTGCATTCAACTCTTGCTTTTCACAAGGTTACTTGTTTATGCGCAGATCGAATCGAGGTAAAGATCCTGAGTATCAATTAGATCCGGAAATCAAACGATCATTCAATCTCAAGAAACAACTGCGTCACTTACTAGCCAGGAACGAGTACCTTGAGGAACAACTAGAGAAGATGGCCCACAATGGAAACGACCCGCCTGTCGACGATATTATACCGCCTGCCGGCAACCCTGTTGCCGCTGCCGGACGACAGTCCTGTTGTGACTACATGTTGAACGATCATGTAGAACTGGAGACCACGCTGCCGGATATTGATGTTGATAACTTCGAGCTGAAACTTGTTATGTTTAGTATGATAAAAAATGCCGGTCAATTCAGTGGTGCTGTTACAGAGGATGCTAGGTAACATCTCAAAACGTTCCAGAAGATCTGTGGTTCGTTTAGATTGCCAAGAGTTAATCCGGAGATACTGAGGCTTCGGTTATTTCCCCATTCATTGAGGGACAGAGCAAAGACTTGGTGGAATAAACTTACGCCGGGTTCAATTAAAACTTGGGCAGATTTATCTCGTGAATTTTTATCTCATTTTAATCCTTTGCATTTATCTGAGTGATTACGTAATGAAATTTCTACTTTTCAACAGGAATATGACGAGCCGATGCATGAGGCCTGGGACAGATTTACTACTCTTCTACGGAACTGTCCAATGCATGGATTCCTCGTATGGAATCAGGTAACAAAGTTTTATAATACTGCAAACTTACAATGTAACCCCCTTAACCCGGTCTAGACGGTTGACCCGAATTAAGAAAGTCACACGGGGAAAACCAAAGTTAACCCGAAAGTCAACCTTGATTAACGACCCTTTTTTTTCTTTTTAAACTTATCTAGATGCACATTTAACCTATGTGTGATCATACAAACAACATACTAAAAGATCACAAGCATCAGAGATCAAACAGGGACCCAATTGAACAAGTTACAACTTTAGGGACCAAATTGTAATTTCTGATAATTATGAGGACTTAACCCAAATTGAAGTTACCATCTTGAAATTAGTCAGGTTTCATACTTGTCTGTGAAATTTCAGCTCAAAAGGACATCCACAGCTCATGCAATTGATCAAACAAGATTCAGGACCAAAACGTAAACCAAATAAAACATTCAAAGATACTTTTAACTGAATTTAACGGTCTGGTATCGGTACGCCACGTGTCGTATCGATACGCGGGGAAGACAGTAACCAAACTTCAGCAACGGTATCGATACGAGTTTCCCCGTATCGATACAGCCTTCATACGGTATCGGTACCTGTTCAACCGTACCGATACGCCTGGGCAGGAATGAGCATATTTGGCTCAGGCGTATCGATACGCAAGCCCGAGTACCGATACCCCTGCCTGATTTCGACTCAAAACCATCATCAAACATGCTTCAAACCTCAAATTTACATCACCAAACTATATCACTTAATCATACAACATGCAAGGACCTTAATTGCAACATCAATTCAGCATTTAAACGGTCCATATGAAAAGCCCCAATTTGTATAGCATGCTTCCTACTTAAGCTAACCATTCATGCATAAACCTTCATAAACAAGCAATATAAAGCCAATCTAAAAACCAGCAATTCAAACAACATTTAACAAACTCAGGGAGTCTCAAACACCTCCCAAAACATACTCATTGGTCCCCCATTGCCAAATCAACCAAAAGCTAAAAGACTTATAAAACCTTCATACATTGAGCTTTACTTGAACTTGTTTGCTTTCCCTTTCTTGCTGCCCTTCCAAGGTACTCTAATGCTCTGCATTATTGAATTAAGAAAACAAGAGAGCGTAAGCAATAGCTTAGTGAGGAGTGCTCATTTAAAACCATTCAATAATGCAAATAAAACCATTTATAGAACATGCTTATAATCAACCATTGAACATACTCAAAGCATACTTTAAATCAAGCAAAATCCATGCTTCAAATACATTTAAACAAGCATCTCATGCTTCAACATAATCATTAAAACATGCATCTCATGCATCTCAATGTACTTTTCATGTCATATTGGCTCAAGTGATACATTTCATTTATAAAACAAGTTCATAACTTTCCCCAAGGACTTTTAAACACCTTGGCCCCAAGGACTTTTAAACACCTTGGCCATGGACTTTTAAACACCATGAATAAGGACCACACAAGGACTTTTAACCACCTTTGTGTCCAATTCTTGAATCACCCCAAGGACTTTTAAACACCTTGGCCCCAAGGACTTTTAAACACCTTGGCCCATGGACTTTTAACCACCATGGAAAGGAGCACCTAAGGACTTTTAACCACCTTAGTGTCCGCAACATGAACCATCCAAGGACTTTTAACCACCTTGATGTTCATAAATAACAAGGCTCACTCAAGGACTTTTAACCACCTTAGTGACCTTCACTTTTACAAACCATCACTTGCCAATATACATCTTATACATCATATAATCCACTGTTTTAAAGCATAAAACCAAGCCATTTCATCATGCATTTCAAAGCATCAAATCCACATTTAGTCAATGCATAAAAACAAGGAACTCCTACCTAGAGTTACCTTCAACACATGGCTTAAAACATCAGCAATTATCATGCTAAAACATGCTTTCAAAACAGTAATCAAAACATGCAAATTATCATTTTGCATCACACCAAAACATGGCCACCACTAGAGAGTAATCCGAAAACTTACACTTGAGCTTAGCAAAGTTGTTTAGACTTAAACTAAGCCCCCAAAACCTTGTTTCCAAAGCCGAAAACCATTTTCACAAATCCACTCACCGATTTCCACTTTGCTTCAAGCCAAAATCACCAAATCAAGCCTCCGAATCAACAATTCTTGGATCCAAGGATGCCTCCCCTGTTTCAACACATTAAAGCAGAGGATTAATGCATCATCATGCATTAATTGCTTCAATGAAAGAACCTAAACTCGCTGCCCTCATCCAACCTCCATTTTCGGCCACCAAACACAACCGAAAATGCATCCAAAACACTTCTAAACAAAGCCCAGCCATAAACCAGCAAAACCTCACTTCCATTAACATCAATTAACATCTAAAAACAATCTATTAACAACCTTATACCTCCAGCAACAACAGATCACCAAGATCACCACAAAAACTACCTTAA
The DNA here is from genome assembly GCA_958450335.1 of Hibiscus tridactylites. NCBI lineage: Eukaryota > Viridiplantae > Streptophyta > Magnoliopsida > Malvales > Malvaceae > Hibiscus > Hibiscus tridactylites. The sequence goes on along the minus strand of OY288286.1, from coordinate 21,709,325 downwards.
AACACAAGCTAAACTTAGGAAACTCAACCTATCCGGGATTGCATCAATCAAAACTCATTTCCACATCAATTTAGAGATCTTTTAACATCAAAAACACCTCTCAAAACACAGATCTAACAGATCAAACGAAAATCATGTGAAATCATCAAAATCTTGCATAATTAGCCAAGATCCATAAATCAACTTAAAAACCTTTAATTAGATATCAATTTAGGATTGAAAACTTTAGGAATTTCAATAAAGAACTTGAAGTTCAGAGGAGAAAGACGTTCTTACCTCCAAACTTGAGTTTCTCCTCTTTTTGGAATGAAAATCCTTGATGAAACTTGTAGCAATTGAAGAGGATTTGAAGATACAATGCTTAGGGATCAAATGAGAGTTGAAAGGAGGATTTTAGGTGAGAAAATCAGAATCAATTCTCTGGAAATGGAGTGTTTGGGTTGAGAGAAAAAGAGAGAAAGAAAATTGGAAGTTAAGTGAGAATATGACTAAAATATGATTTCCCTCCTTTTGTTAACTTTAAAAATCAGAATTATGAGTCAAAATATCTTAGAAAAATCTGGAGAAACTCTCTTTGGGTAAAATAGCTCCTTAAAGATTCAAAGTTTCAACCCTTTATAAAACAGCCACCAAACTTTCAAAAATTACATTTTGGTCACTAGCCAAAATGTCACACTTCCAAAACTCATTTTCCAAAATTGATTTCACAGTTCACTTAATTATATTAAAAGATGATTTTAGAACATTTTTCCATATTTTTAATGCAACCCGAACTAGGCTTTCCTAATTTAACCTCTTACGATTCGAACAGCACTTTGACCAACCGGTCAACGCCCAAAACTCCTAAGCCCAAAACCGGGGCGTTACAACTTTCCCCCCCTTAAGAAATTTCGTCCTCGAAATTTACCTGAAGGAAAGTGATAAGGAAACTGCTTCAGCATGTCTTCCTTCCGTTCCCACGTGGCTTCCTCAACACCTCGATGCTTCCACAGCACCTTCACCAACTCAATGGTTTTGCCACGAAGAACTTTGCTATCCGAATCCAGAATCTTCACCGGTTCCTCATCGTAGGTCAAATCCGGATTCAAAACCACATCCTCTACAGGCATCACATGCGAAGGATCAGATCTATACCTCCGGAGCATAGAAACATCGAACACATCATGAATCTTCTCCAACTCCTGAGGTAACCTCAACCGATACGCAACAGGACCCACACGCTCAACCACCTCATATGGTCCAATGTACCGAGGGCTCAACTTACCCTTCCGACCAAACCTCATCACCTTCTTCCAAGGCGAAACCTTCAAGAACACACGGTCACCCACCGCAAACTCTATCTCCTTACGCTTCAAATCCGCGTAAGACTTCTACCGATCAGAGGCAGCCTTCAACCTCTCACAAATGAACTTCACCTTCTCGGTGGTTCCTTTCAACAAAGCAGGCATAGAAACCAACTTTTGACCCGTTTCAGCCCAACACAGAGGAGTCCTACACTTCCTCCCATACAGAGCCTCATAAGGTGCCATCTGTATACTTGCCTGAAAACTGTTGTTATAAGCGAACTCAACCAAAGGCAGATGTTTCTCCCAAGAACCTTGGAACTCAATCACACAGCATCTCAACATATCCTCCAAAATCTGAATAACTCGCTCAGACTGACCATCCGACTGAGGATGATAGGATGTACTGAAATGCAACCTTGTACCCAAGGCTTGATGCAAACACTGCCAGAAACGCGATGTGAACCTCGGATCCCTATCCGACACGATCGACTTAGGCACACCATGCAACCTCACTATCTCAGCAATGTACAGCTCTGCCAGCTTATCCAAAGAGAACGTAGTATGCACAGGCAAGAAATGCGCACACTTCGTCAAGCGATCCACAATCACCCAAACAGAATTCTTCTTTGATGGAGACAAAGGCAAACCAGACACAAAATCCATGGTAACCCTCTCCCACTTCCATTCAGGGATTTTCAACGGTTGCAACAAACCAGAAGGGACCTGATGTTCAGCCTTAACTCGCTGACACACCAAACACTTGCTCACAAACTCTGCCACATCCTTCTTCAAACCAACCCAATAGTACTCATCACGAAGATCACGATACATCTTAGTACTACCAGGATGCATAGCAAAAGGACTACTATGACCTTCAGTCAGAATAGCACGCCTCAACTCAACATCAGCAGGCACTACTATCCGACTACCAAAACACAACACTCCATCCTCATTAAAGCAGAAATCCGAAGGTCTACCCTCCGCGATATCCTGAACATGAGACACCAAGGAATCATCCAGCAACTGCTTATCCTTGATCAACTGAACCAACGATGGTTTCACTTGCAACTCAGCAACAAGACCACCATCTCGCGATATGCTCAAGCTAGCAAACATCGCCCTCAGCTCAACAGCTACCTTCCTACTCAAGGCATCCGCAACAACATTGGCCTTTCCAGGATGATACTCAATCGTCAGATCATAATCCTTGAGCAACTCCAACCAACGCCGCTGCCTGAGATTCAACTCCTTCTGAGACATCAGATATCTCAAACTCTTGTGATCCGTGTACACAGTACACTTCTCACCATACAGATAATGTCTCCAGATCTTCAGAGCAAAAACCACAGCTGCCAGCTCAATATCATGCGTAGGATAATTGCGCTCATGCACCTTCAACTGCCGCGACGCATAAGCCACAACCTTACCCTCCTGCATCAGCACACACCCCAAACCAACATAGGATGCATCACTGTAGACCACAAACTCTTTCCCTGATTCAGGCTGAATCAAGATAGGAGCTTGCGTCAAAGCCGCCTTCAGCTTCTCAAAAGCTAGCTGTCTCGCTTCCGTCCACTCATACTTAACATCCTTCTGTAACAGCTTCGTCAAAGGAGCAGCAATTTTTGAAAAACCATCCACAAACCTCCGGTAGTATCCTGCCAAACCAAGGAAACTACGAACCTCCTGAACAGACTTAGGAACTTTCCAGCTCATCACCGCCTCAATCTTCTGAGGATCAACACGAATCCCCTCAGCTGAGACCACATGCCCAAGAAACACCACCTCTCTAAGCCAGAACTCACACTTGCTCAACTTGGCATAAAGCTGATTTTCCAACAAAGCTTGCAGCACAACCCTCAAATGCTCTTCGTGCTCTTCCTCAGTACGCGAGTACACGAGGATATCATCAATGAACACCACAACAAACTTGTCCAGGTATTCATGAAAAACACGATTCATCATGTCCATGAAAGCAGCAGGAGCATTTGTCAACCCAAACGGCATCACAAGAAACTCATAATGCCCATACCTTGTCCTGAAAGCTGTCTTAGGCACGTCCACATCCTTCACCTTCAACTGATAATACCCTGACCTCAAGTCAATCTTAGAGAACACAGCAGCTCCCCGAAATTGATCAAAGAGATCATCAATCCTCGGCAAAGGATACCGATTCTTGATAGTCAACTTGTTCAGCTGACGGTAATCAATGCACATCCTCATAGTGCCATCTTTCTTCTTCACAAACAAGACAGGAGCACCCCAAGGCGACACACTCGGCCGGATGAAACCACGATCAAGCAGCTCTTGCAACTGCGTCTTCAGCTCCTTCAGCTCCTTAGGTGCCATTCTATAGGGAGTAATGGACACAGGAGTTGTATTCTCATACAGCTCAATACCAAACTCCACCTCGCGATTAGGAGGTAAACCAGGCAACTCTTCAGGAAAAACACCAGGGAACTCCTTCACAACACGGATGTCTTGCACCCTCAACTCCTTAGAACAAGGATTCATCACAAAAGCCAGATAAGCTTCGCAACCTTGCCTCAGCATCCTGCTCGCCTCCAAGGTAGAAACAACATTGGCAAGAAACTTCACATTCTCACCTACCACCACCACTTCATAATCATCCGCAAGCCTAAGCGACACCCGCTTATTCTCACAATCCACAACAGCACGATGCTCAGCAAGCCAATCCATACCAAGGATCACATCAAAACCATAAAAGGGCAACTCCATAAGATCAACATGAAAGACATGCTCTTGAACAACCAAGGGACATCTTCTATAAAGCTTACGAGTCACAACAGTTTCACCAAAAGAACTAGTGACTCTAACACCAACATCCAAAGACTCAACAGGCAAACCAAGCAACTTAGCATGCTCACGTAGAATATATGAATGAGTAGATCCAGAATCTATCAAAGAAAGCAATGACAAGGATTGCAAAGTAAAGGTACCTGCAATCACATCAGCGTCATTCCTTCCCTCGCGCTGAGCATACACTCTCGCCTGGCCTCCACCCTCAGGTTGAATAGCCACAACATGAGCTACTCCGCGACCACCTTCCTCACGCCTCTGAAAATTACCACGGCCGCGCCCACGACCTCTCTGCGGTGCTGCAACAACAGGAGCACGCTCTTGGCCACCAGCCAACCTCGGACAATCACGCCTCAAGTGGTCAGCAGAACCACAATTCTAGCACTCATACCCAGCTGCAGCAACAGGAGCTTGCACCTCCCTTCCTGCACGAGGACAGTCACGCTTCAAGTGACCACGGGAACCACAAATCCAACAAGCACTAGGGTCCGCTCTAGCATTGCCACCCCTAGCAGGCGCACCTCCACCTCTCTTGGCTGAGGACTGAAACCTCTGATCACGCCCCCTTTTGTTCCGTCCACCTCCGAAACTATATTCAGCAGCTCTCTTCCCAGAACTCGCTCCAGCACCCTTCGCAGACAAACTCAAATTCATCTCAATGTCCTTGGATCGACTAACCAACACATCAAAATCATTGTACTCAGCTGCCAACATGTAGGTCTTTACTTCCGTTACCAAGCCATAGCGGAACCTTTCACACCTCTCACGCTCATCAGGTATCAGCTCCGGTGCATACTGACTGAGGCGTACAAACTGCACCTCGTACTCAGCTACACTCATGCTCCCTTGGGTCAGAGACATGAATTCCCGCTTTTTCTCGTCCAGATATCTCACTCCAAGATATCTCCTCTTAAACACATTCTGAAAGAATGTCCAGGTAACATCAGCTTCAGCCATCCCAGCTATGGTGGTCGTCCACCACGTATAAGCATCACCTTGCAGCAAAGACACCACACATCCCAACATTTGCACATCAGTGCAGCTCATCTGTCCCAAGACACGCTTAGTACTCTCCAGCCAAGCTTCTGACCTCTCAGCTGACATACCCCTAAACTCAGTCCCACCAAGACTGCGCAGACGCTCTAAGGGTAGTCTAGCACCAGCATCTCCCTGATGTCCAGCTCCTTGAGCTCCAGCTACTGCTGCTCGAAAAGCACCCGCAATAGCTTGTACCAAAACAGACATGTCAGGCATAGCTTGCCCCTGACCAA